>JARKNS010000007.1:44815000-47215000 GCA_029990575.1 Petunia axillaris subsp. axillaris | reverse complement strand
GTTTTTGTGATGAATTGATAGCTTAATAGCACGCACCCGGTTGCGTGCACTAGTTGGTTTAAATGAGTTTGTTGTCTTGAAATATAAATTTTGCACGCTAGTGAGGGAAGTCTGAGTACCTCGATTTACCACCTCTTGTCCTTAGTGTCGTGCATTGAGAACAATGCACCATTTTAAGCATGGGGTGGGGAGACATGAAAAAAAATAAAAAAAAATTAGTTAGTTTAGATAAGTGGCCGAGTCCTTGGGTTTTCTTCTAGCCATGGTTCTTTTCCTAGGATGCCATTTCTTTTGAACAGAGTGTTTTTAGGAGAAGTTGTAGTAATTAGGATTTAGAAAAATGGAATGAGAAGAAAATAAAGGGTGGTAAACTTTGCTCCTAGTCTTATGTGTGATTTGTTTGATGCCGTCATATTTAGTCCCTTGCATGCGAGTTGAACTTCCCTATGGACTTTTGGTGTGAGTTTTACATTGGATTGAAAGATGATCTTGTTAGTGATGCTTCGGCTCAGGTTTTTGACTCTGCTTATTGACTGAATAACATGACTTGTCTCATTGATTCTTTATAGGAGTTGAAATTGTTCCGTCTTGAGTGTTTCATCTGCCATGTGTGGTGAGGTTTTCGTATTGTTTCATGTGCTTGCATTATTGGTCTAGAACTTGCCCTGATTTTTTTTAGGCGAAATCCAAGGTTTCACTTGGTTTAGAAAATGTTTATAGGCCTTCTTTAGCCCGTTTGAATTTTTTTTTGCAGCCTTCCGTGATGATTTGACCCTAATCATCCCCTTTGAGCCTTTATCTTGTTTATTGGCAACCTTATCAAGAGTCTTTACCTGTGTTTGTATTGAATTTTCTATCTATTGAACACCCTATCTCCTAGAGCACTTGTATAAATTATATAATGAGCTGAAAAAATTAAAGTTGGAGAAAAAAGTTGGTTATATTCTGAATGTGGTGCCAGTTAAATGTGAAAGAATTGCTTGTGAAAATGTAATAAAACAAGTGAAAAATTGAAAAAAAAAATTATTTGATTTTTTGGCCAATGATCAAGTAGAAAAAAAAAATTGAAGCTTGGAAGAAATAAAATAAAAAGAGAGAAAAAAATGAGCATTCTTTGTGAGCCAAAAAAATGTCCAGTGGTGTAAATAAAAAGGGGAAGATTAGAGCTTAATTTATATTGAAGAAGGAAAGCCATGGTTGAGAAGGAATAGTTTAATTGAGGTTTAAATACGTTTTGTAAGT
Source organism: Petunia axillaris subsp. axillaris (assembly GCA_029990575.1). Lineage (NCBI taxonomy): Eukaryota > Viridiplantae > Streptophyta > Magnoliopsida > Solanales > Solanaceae > Petunia > Petunia axillaris. The sequence continues at coordinate 47,213,758 of JARKNS010000007.1, read as the reverse complement.
GCTTAGGGATGTGTTAGTCAGTTTTATCCATATATTTATCCTACCTGTCCCCTAGCCAACATTACAACCTTGATAAAGTCCTATTTGATTCTAGACCGAGTGTACCTACATTAGTGGAGAATTACAAGACAGTCAAGCTTATGGTACCATTATGTGGCACTTGAATTTCTTTGTGAGTGTGAGCGAATTCTTTCTATCTTAGGCGCCCTTTATATTAAATTTGATCTATTCGTGTGTGATTGGGACTAGGCTTTGATTGGTGAGGGTACATGGACTATGAGTGATAGGAGCTTTTATTAGGGTACCTATTATGAGCAAGTGAACACGTTGTGAGTAAGTTGGTGTGTGGAGTCGAATCTTGAGGCTTGGTTATTGCTACTTGATTATTTTGATAATTCTTGCTTTTAAATGTATGAGTCATATATGAGAAAGTTGTGTGCTTCTATGCATGTTTATTAATTGGTAGTATCAACCAAACTCATAGGTGATTGAGTTTATTGTATAGAAGTATTGTTGGATTGAATTGTTTGAGGACGAACAATAGTTTAAGTGTGGAATGTTGATGTTGGGCATATTTGATGTATTTTAGATATATATTTCCCCTACCTTTTACTTAAATTCAATGCTAACGGGTGCCCAACATTGCATATTTTGGATATTCTACTAACTTGGTGTGTTTGAATGACTTAGGTATGAATTGGTGAAATTTTGGAGCAAGATGGCTATACTTTTTGGAGAAGTCCGAAGTAAAAAATTAAAGTAGAAAAATGAAGAATTCTAGTGTAAAAAATCAGCGAACTAGGAGCTTTGTAAGCTCATTGTATGATACGACCTGAAAGTTTTCCATACGAAATTGGATTAGGTTAAGACGTTTTGTACTCATTGTAATCCATATATAAGCAGCCTTAAACATAATTTTAAGTATCTTTGGACTTTTGGGAAGCAGGGAAACACTGAAGATGGATTGGAGCTCAACATCTACATTGAGTTTTCTTCTCTTTTCCTTTACATAGTTTGTTAGTTCTAGAGTTGTTTGATTCTCCACGATTGTTGATATTCCTAATTTAATTTGAACTTATTGATTTATTATATTGGGTTATTTATTTATGTCTTGAACTAAATTATTTGATTGCTTGATCACAAATTGCATACTATTTATGAACCTAGGGTTGAACTCTAAAGTGGGAATCCGGGGTTGCAATAGGATTGGATAGAGCGTGTTCCTGAACTTGGGTTCCGGAGAATGGTTTTGTGGTTAGGATAGACATATACCTAACAGTCATGCTTAGTCACTATACAAGAAAATAAATGCATTCTTGTTAGCTCTAATTCCATAGACATATAGGCGTTACATTGACTTGAATAGGCGAGCAAGGTATCGAAAGAGTCCTGTGAGTAATATTAACCCTGTGATTAGTAACCCTAATAAATTATTTAGTTAGATTAACGGAAGAATTCAACAGGATTGGCAAATATCCCATGACCCTAGGCTATAATCCTCTTGAAAACCAAAATCGTATTTTACTTCTTAATTGTGTTCTTAATTTTATTAGTTAATTTTAGTTAGATAAAGTCTCAACTCTTGAATCCTTCTTGCATAGATAATTAGGAATTTTCTAATTTAGTCGTAGCTAATCAATAGTCCTCGTAGGAACGATACTTTTCTTATCACTTTATTACTTGATCGATCACGCATACTTGCGTGTGCATTTTGAGCGACAAGTTTTTGGCACCGTTGCACACTCGTTATGTGAGTCGCTGCCCCGTTGTGTAATTCAATGGCTGTCTTCATTGTTTTTCTTAGTTGAATGTTTCTCCATGTTTTTGTGATGAAGAGATAGCTTAATAGCACGCACCCGGTTGCGTGCACTAGTTGGTTTAAATGAGTTTGTTGTCTTGAAATATAAATTTTTCACGCTAGTGAGGGAAGTCTGAGTACCTCGATTTACCACCTCTTGTCCTTAGTGTCGTGCATTGAGGACAATGCACCATTTTCATTAGATTGAAAGATGATCTTGTTAGTGACGCTTCGGCTCAGGTTTTTGACTCTGCTTATTGACTGAATAACATGACTTGTCTCACTGATTCTTTATAGGAGTTGAAATTGTTCCGTCTTGAGTGTTTCATCTGCCATGTGTGGTGAGGTTTTCGTATTGTTTCATGTGCTTGCATTATTGGTCTAGAACTTGCCCTGATTTTTTTTGAGGCGAAATCCAAGGTTTCACTTGGTTTAGAAAATGATTAGAGGCCTTCTTTAGCCCGTTTGAATTTTTTTGTAGCCTTCTGTGATGATTTGACCCTAATCAGCCCCTTTGAGCCTTTATCTTGTTTATAGGCAACCATATCAAGAGCCTTTACCTGTGTTTGTATTGAATTTCCAATCTTTTGAACACCTTATCTCCTAGAGCACTTGCATAAATCGTATAATGAGCTGGAAAAACTAAAGTAGGAGAAAAAGGTTAGTTATATTGTGAATGTGGTGCCAGTTAGAAGTGAAATAATTGCTTGTGAAATTGCAAAACATAAAAGTGAAAAATTGATTAAAAAAAAATTATTTAATTTTCTGGCCAACGATCAAGTAGAAAAAAAAATTGAAGCTTGGAAGAAAAAAAAAAACAAAGAGGAAAAAAAATGAGCATTCTTTGTGAGCTAAAAAAATGTCCACTGGTGTAAACAAAAATGGGAAGATTGGAGCTTGATTTATATTGAAGAATGAAATCCATGGTTGAGAAGGAAATGTGTATTTGAGGTTTAAATACGTTTTGTAAGTGCTTAGGGAGGTGTTAGTCAGTTTTATCCATATATTTATCCTACCCGTCCCCTAGCCAACATTACAACCTTGATAAAGTATTATTTGATTCTAGACCGAGTGTACCTACATTAGTGGAGAATTACAAGACGGGCAAGCTTATGGTTCCATGGTGTGGCACTTGAATTTCTTTGTGAGTGTGAGCGAATTTTTTCAATTTTAGGCATCCCTTATAATAAATTTGATTTATTCGTGTGTGATTGGGACTAGGCTTTGATTGGTGAGGGCACATGGACTATGAGAGATAGAAGCTTTTATTAGGCTGCCTAATTTTGAGCAAGTGAGCATGTTGTCAGTAAGTTGGTGTGTGGAGTCGATTCTTGAAGCTTGTTTGTTGCTACTTGATTGTTTTGATAATTCTTGCTTTTAAATGTATGAGTCATCAATATGAGGAAAGTGTGTGCTTGTATGCATGGTGATTAATTGGTGGTATCAACCAAACTCATAGGTGATTGGGTTAATTGTTAAGAAGTATTGTTTGATTGAATTGTTCTAGGACGAACAGTAGTTTAAGTGAAATTTTGGAGCAAGACAGCTATACTTTTTGGAGAAGTCCGAAGCCAAAAATTGAAGTAGAAATATGAAGAATGCTAGTGTAAAAAAATCAGTACACTAGGAGCTTTGTAAGCTCATTGTATGACCCTTACAACAGCCGTACATTGTAAGAGATGCTAGTATCTTTGGACTTTTGGGAGGCAGAGAAACACTGGAGATGGATTGGAGCTCAATATCTACATGAGTTTTCTTGTCTTTTCCTTTACATAGTTTGTTAGTTCTAGTGTTGTGGGATTCTCCATGATTGTTGATATTCCTAAGTTAATTTGATTTTATTGATTTATTATATTGGGTTATTTATTCATGTCCTAAGCTTAATTATTTGATTGCTTGATCACCAATTGAATACTATTTATGAACCTAGGGTTGAACTCGAAAGTGGGAATCTGGGGTTTCAATAGGATTGGATAGAGCATGTTCTTGAACGTGGGCATTGGATAATGGTTTCACGATTAGGATAGAAATATACCTAACAGTCATCCTTAGTCACTATACAGGAACTATAATTGCATTCTTGTTAACTCTAATTCCATCGACATATAGGCGTTAGGTTGACTTGAATAGGCGAGCAGGGTATCGAAAGAGTCCTGTGAGTAATATTAACCCTGTGATTAGTAACCCAGATAAATTATTTAGTCAGACTAACGGAAGAATTCAACAAGATTGGCAGATATCCCATGACCCTAGGCTATTATCCTCTTGAAAACAAAAATCGTGTTTTACTTCTTAATTGTGTTCTTAATTTTATTAGTTAATTTTAGTTAGATAAATTTTCAACTCTTGAATCCTTCTTGCGTAGATAATTAGGAATTGTCTGATTTAGTCGTAGTTAATCAATAGTCCTCATGAGAACGATACTTTTCTTATCACTTTATTACTTGATCGACCGCGTATACTTGCGTGTGCATTTGAAGCGACAAATTTCGATAAAAAACGGTCGCATGTGGCTCAACTAATTACAAATTTAATTGTAATACCTGAAGTCGTTTTTTAGGAAATATAATTTGGCGCCCACCGTTGGGCCTAGGCAATCAATTTGTTCTAAAATTTGTTGTTGATTCTACTTATGTTTATCCTTTTTGTGTGTAATGGCAGACAATCTTAGCAACAATGCTAACAACACCTACACCACCATCCATGATGGCGCGCCTCAGTCTTACCCCACTGATGGAGTCCAGCTTCCAGCCGCCGAAGAGGTGGTCAATGAATCATCCCACCATGAACGGGATCTACCCCAAAAGTTCGCTCCGGCCGGTTCACATTGGAATACGCATCGAGGACGTCAACCCGGAAAGGAACCCGCGGTCGAAGCAACGTCAGTTGATACGAATATACTATTGATCAAATTACTGAATAAGAAGGATAAGTAGATGGAGAGGATAAGTGAGAATTTGCAGCTTTTGTCTGGCTCTACTCATCACAGAGTGCCTGCCTTCCCAGTGACAACCCCCCACAGGCACTCTGGCCTCTTTTCCTCCGGGCGCAGTAATAGGGGGACGCGAAGAGGGAGTTGGACTCGGAGGGTTGGGTACTGCCGTTGTGGCTGGGGGAGCTCCGGCCTCCATCATGACAGAAGCAAGGATGATGGCTGGAATGTAGACATTGTTGAATGATACAGTAGAGAAGAGGTTTAATGAGATGAAATCACTTATAGAAAAGCTACCAAGAGTTTCAAAATTAACGGAGGACGCCGCTACAAAATCAATCTCAAAGAACCCGCTTCCAGTAAGTGCGGCTCCGCTGCCGATTCCTAACAATTTCAAGCTACCGGAGAGTTTGAGGTATGATGGAACCACTGATCCAAGGGATCACGTAGAGTTGTTTGCGATTGCAGTGCAGTCGAACGGTTTGACGGCTGACGAGATTGTCGCACCCCCTTTTTTACTAACTCGGAGTGAGTCAAGGCTTGCGTTTGACTAGGTAACTCGATTGAGCTGAGTTTGGAGTCGCCACCTAATATAGTTTTCTGTGGTGTATTAGGTCACCTAAATTTCTAAGGATAGTGTTTTTAACTCCGGGAGTCATATATGCAGAGTTTCTAAGGTAAGAAGTCCAAATGACTCAGGGAAGAAGGTATTAGGCACTTCCCCAAGTCCCACAAAAAGTGGTTCCCGCCCGAGTTTTTATTTTTTGAGATATTAAGAACAATAGGAAAATTAAAATATAAGTTGTAATTGGAAAGTCATTTTACTAATTCAAAGGTTAAAATCGCAATCAGTTATATAAAAGAGCATATTTATGCAAAATAATTTAATAGACAGTGATGTTCAAGTTCTGGGCTTTCATAATTTTCATAAAATCTCTTATGCCCTATGCCTAATCGCACTTTTGGCTACTAATTTTATAAATATTGAATTAAATGGGACAAAATTGCAAAAAATATTTGAAGCCAGTCCACTGGTGCAATTTCAGTAACTTGGCCAATTTACTGAAGTAGGTAGGTTTTGAAAATAGATTTAAATATGACACAAAACCAAATTGTGGTTGATTTGTCAAACAAATCTTAGCCATTCCGGGTCGGCGTGATTTGACATTAATTGGCAAATCCTAATCTTAATGGCTATTTTGTTTTTGGGGCTAGTTTTGAAAAATATGTATAGGAGATTATATTTGAAAGGGTGGTACAAGAAACACATAAATATAAATAATCGGCTTTCACACATAAGTAATACATATATAAGCATGCAAATTGTCATGGGCCGCACCTTCCCAATGATAGTGGCACACCTTTGGCCCGTGCGGCGCTCGTAGTCCCACCTGACTACAAGCCAGCCTGCTCCTTATCACAGGTTTCTAGGAAGCTCGCCTTAGTATCCTAGCTTTCACTGTGCCGCCCGAAGGTCTCTCCCTTGTGCGCATCTCATATGCGGAAACTTCAGTATGCGCACATCCGGAGTTGGCCCTCGCCTTGTGCCCGAAGTGCAATCCTCAAGCTTGGCCCTCGCCTTGTGCCCTGACACTTGGCTTGGCTTCGCCCGAGTAGGACAACTCTTTAGCCTTGGCCCTTGTCATGTGCGACTCCAAGGATACCTCCCAATGTCTCCTGACATTGGCAAGCGTAGCCCTCGCATCATGCCTCCCGCCAGAGTAGCGCAGCGTCGCCCCACGACTGCGCGTCTAGGCCAACGAGCCCTTGCTTGTATGGTTGAACCCTTACCATGCTCGCAAGTCAATACACGAGGCTCTCAATAGCTCTTTGACTATTCAATCGGCACAGAGGTCTTTATCATATCGGAAGACAGCCCGTGGGGCTTAGTCTTTCCTTCCTTCAACCCTCTGCGGCCCGTTGTTCGCCCCACGTTGGCCCTCTGGCCATACACTGTCCATAGAGTCGCCTGACTCATATGGATACTTGGAACACTCCGCTGAGATGTCCAGGCAGACCCTTGAGGTCCTTCCTCAAGGCAGCTCACTTGGTGCGACTTCCTGACAAAGTGCACGGGGAGGGCTGGTAGGCTATCACCATGTTTGCCCCCCCTTATATATGTCCTTAAAAATTAAACCCATGTCTTAGCACTTGACATCCTTTGTCCAGAGAATCGTACAAGAGTCTAACTTTCCACTCCGACCTCCAAATGAGGTGCCGTTTGTCCCTAGATATTCCTTTGGACTTCCTTCACACCTCCATGAAGTTTCATCTCATTCCCATACTCGTGGAAAGAGATATAGCCATCGGAAGATCAGCATAATTACCACAATGCCACTGCTTCTTGGCTAAGTCAAGCTCATAGGCAAACAAGCTCCGATCGGCACCAAACTTGGTATGCACACTCTATAGCATCTTAGGAACAAGGCCCTCACCCTATATTCTAAGATTCCTACTATAGCTCCAAAACGTGCGGCACTGACACTCGTGCTCGCACACAGCTCGCATGGTGACTTATACAAAAAGGAGAAAGCACAAACGTGACTTGTGTATAGTCGATGTTGTGTGTCTGTGTATTATTGATATGCTCTAGGGACAGAGGCCGGTGGTGCGTTATGACCTAGAAGCGAAATTACATCTAGGGACAGAGGCCGGTGGTGCGTTATGACCTAGATGTGGAGACTTATAGGGACAGAGGCTTGTGGTGCGTTATGACCTATAAGTAAAGTTGTTTATAGGGACAGAGGCCTATGGTGCGTTATGACCTATAAACAAAGCCGCACAGGGTGTGTGCTTATGCTATGTGCTAGGTATATCATTACCTATGTGGTATGCGAGATATATCATCGCCATGCTGTGTGTTAATTATATTACTGCTTATGCCATAGTATCAATATAATATTGTATATGTTGCCTATATTATGTATCTTTATATTATTGACTATGTTATGTATTCGCGTATTATTGCTTGTGTTGTTGTATAATTATATTATCGTATGTAATGTTTATGGGTTACTGTAAAGGTGTGGATTGTACTTCCGTTATCTGCTTATGCATTATCAAAGACTTGTCCCGAAAGGGTAATTTAGCAGGCCTGTCGATGATCTTACTGGGCTTTGGCTCATAACTTACTGTTTAAATGTGCAGATCCTTCTACTAGTCAGACAGCTGGACTTATCTGATCCGTTCGAGGCTGTGGCTATTTTTGCTTGAGGTGAGCCAACCGCATGGTTAGCGGTGGCATACCGTCTGATCCACCTTAGTGTTTAGTCGCTTCCTACATCTTGTATTATATATATATATATATATATATATATATATATATATATATATATATATATATATATCGGATGTCAGAATTCGTAGATGCTCTATTGACACTGTATTTTGGGTGGATGTGTACACCTACATTTTATTGAAATATTTCTATCTAAATTATCATTTTGAGTCAGTTTAATTATTCGTGGTTCGCCTAAGGATGTAACACTTAGGTGCCATCACGGCCCCGAAATTGGGTCGTGACACCAACACCCCCGTACTAGCTCGTCTCCTGCCTAGCGTAGCACTCATTCATGCAAGCAATGCTTGCCCCATGTTGTAGGCACCAAGCCTACTTAACCAACATAGTTGTCGAGGGACTCGCCTTCCATTCATTGCAACCTTTAAGACGGCTAGGCATTCACAGTGTCCAACTCCTCAGAAGGACCCAATTCGATGCTCCTCGGTACTTAAATCATCCCTCTGGAAGGCCCCTTAATTCACGCACTTCTAGCATCCTTTCTATGCTCCACGTATTATGCTCCGTGCATTCCTATTGCCCTCAGGTTGCTCAAGTCAATCCCACTGGAAAGACACTTAAACGATGCGCCACTCGCATCTATGGCATGATCTCCACGATCTGCTTCAATATAAAGAGCACATGGCTTACACCTATTCACAACACGGTTGCTCGACTTGGCTCATGGACCTTTTCCTGGCCACCAGACTCATCGGCATGTCCCTCTCTGAATCAAAGCCCACTATTCGATCGCAAATTTCCCCTCTTCAATGTTTTCCCTACTGCTAGCAGAGTGTCGTTATAACTGATGGATATCTCGCAATCAAGACAATTGAGCTCCTACTAACCGTCTGTCCCATCTTTGCAAAATCATCCCAACAACACAGCACGTTGGCGCTCCTTGCTGACTAACTCTGCCTCATTTGAACCTCTGAAACCAGCCCTATAGGGTCCGCCGTCTCAAATAGCATGTTGAACATCATTCCTGCTTCGATATATCTCCACAATGAAATTCCCATATTGCACTAACAATTCAGCATTCTTAAGCTGTGACATCAACCATGGCCTCACGCATTTTACCGAACCGACTCCTTGTTGGCACGGATCAACCTTCCCCGATGGCTTCGCTCACAATGCACTACAAGCCCTTATGCAAGTACAAATTGTGCTTTGATGGCGTCTCAAAATCACAATGCTAAAAAAAAAAAAAAAAAATTCCTACATTGCATTCCATGCTCTATCCCATTACCGATGCAAAGCTCCTGCTTTGGGTGCCAATCCGCTTGGTACCAACCACACCATCCTGAGAATCCTCTGCCCTGATACCAACTGTCACGGGCTGCACCTTCCCAATGACAGCGACACACCTTTGTTTTCCTCAAGGCAGCTCACTTGGTGCGACTTCCCGACAAAGTGCACGGGGAGGGCTGGTAGGCTGTCACCATGTTTGCCCCCCTTATATATGTCCTTAAAAATTAAACCCATGTCTCAGTACTTGACATCCTTTGTCCAGAGAATCGTACAAGGGTCTAACTTTCCATTCCAACCCCCAAATGAGGTGACGTTTGTCTCTAGAGATTCCTTTGGACTTCCTTCACACCTCCATGAAGTTTCATCTCATTCCCATACTCGTGGAAAGAGATATAGCCCTCGGAAGATCAGCATAATTACCGCAATGCCACTGCTTCTTGGCTAAGTCAAGCTCATAGGCAAACAAGCTCCGATCGGCACCAAACTTGGTATGCACACTCTATAGCATCTTAAGAACAAGGCCCTCACCCTATATTCTAAGATTCCTACTATAGCTCCAAATCGTGCGGCACTGACACTCATGCCCGCACACAGCTCGCATGGCTGACAGCCTGACACTCAGCCTGCGCCCAGCTGACACTCGTCCAGCACACGACTAGCCCTCGTCTAGCCGACTGACACTCATTCAGCGTATGGCCGACACTCGGCCGAGCGGCTGACACTCGTCTGGTCCGCCTATGGTGCAAAGACATTGCGCGCACAAAGGCATCAAAAGGGCGCCGCGCAACAAAATACATGTTAGGTGGTATAAATAGGCTTTAGAAAATATGTATATGAATTTTGTATAGTTTCCCCCAAACTTATATTCCCCTATACACTATTAGATTAGTGTATAAGAGATTTTAAGTTTTGTCAAAAATCAATTTAAGCACGTAGAGGGCCAGATTTGAAATAAGATTTGGGCCCAGATCTGTAATGTAAAAAAGGGGCAGATTATTTTACGAAAAAAAGTTTCAGACTAAGTAAGCATTACACATATAGCCCCTGTTATTAAAATTTTCTATACTTTCACATGAAAGGCTTCAATTAACCACTACAAGGTTGAGTTTGAGTCGTAATATACTACGAGCATGTTGATTCGAACGTTTAATATCATTTAAACCTAATTTTCACATTATCATATGTTTTAATTGATTATGATGCACGCACATAAGGAGGAAGGTTAGAAAAGGCCCATGTATAGCCGAACACATAGTATATGGCTATGTTCCCTGTTTTAGAGCAATGTTAATACACACAGGGGACCCTAAAAAATACAAATAAGAAGGGAAAGCTAAGGGATCAGATAATGGACAAGAGAGGTGTTCTGTGGACACTAAAGATAGGGTCCGCAATGCCTATATTGTTGTCTAAAAGAATCCCAGATACACCCTCATAAATAGTTATGAAAATACCTACATATAGAAACCTGGTATAGCTTGTAAAGCTATCCACAATAAGCTGCATAAAGGGGTTAGCAGAGGCCAAAGAAAGGCCCAAACATATACACTGATGGACACAGATCAAACAAAGAGAAACATAGACATAGGAAGATTAGGCATAGAAGTAAATAGAGGTGCATTCCTTGATTTATACCATGTCATAGATTGCAATAAGCAAGTGAGCAGTATCTAAGCAGTGTAATATGCCTCCCAAAATCAGTATCGAGAGAGAGAGAGAGAGAGAGAGAGAGAGAGAGAGAGAGAGAGAGAGAGAGAGAGAGAGAGCCAGAGTATTTTCTTAAGGATTCAAGAGAAACAAAGAGATGTATTGCTATTGCTTTTCAGTGTTTATGTTGCCTATATTTCTGTGTGAGAATTATGTGTCTTGCATGAAGAAACAAGACTGATTTATATAGGTGAGGGGTGAGGGACTTAATTCAAACGGGTAGGAGACAAATAAGGCAGGGGAATATTGTTTCCGCTATTAAAAGGATCCACTTAGGTAGACTTTCCATGTATAGGTCAATCAGTCCCCAAACTTAAGGAAAACTTGATCCTAAAACAACTATGAATCCCTCCTTGAAACAATAACACATCCATGTTCAAGAATCAGTATGCAAGGGTGTCTCACATTAACGGAAGAATCGAAAATCAATCAACTAACTTGACAGGTTTCAACAAACCTTAATTGATATTATATCAATTATCAAAAATAGATTTCCATTCTACTATCAATCAAGACTTCGAATTGAACAAATTAGAGTCCCTTTAACCTTGCTAATCCATCCTCCATTTAAATTTCAAACCAGGCCAATCATGAATTCAAGAGAATTATATGTTTTAACAGAACAAAAGGACAAATATATTTGCAAGACAAGCACGATCATGACCAATTCACAAATTGGCACAGGTTATAGATCTTGAAACTAATAGGGATGATCAGGCTACGAACTCAAGCATATGAATGTTCAAAGGCAATGTTTAACTAGGTCAGTATATTAAGCAAGAATTAGTAACCATAGGAATTTCATCTTAGCTAATTAACAACTAGTACACAAACATGCTAATATACACTAAAGCCAGGCAAGTTTTAGGCGTAACAACACACAAGTTCAGGAACATCAAAAGGGACAAGGGTTACTCATTTCAAAAGTTGAAATTGGGTCCAATTTGACCCACCTCAAATCGTGTATGCACAAGGGTTTTCCTTTTCCTCAGGAAAAGAACGCTCATAATTTACTTAAGATTCCACCAAATTATCACTTCTGGCGACAAAGACGAAGCTCAGGGTGGAGTTTTGGATTTTGATATTTGTCATAGGGAAAAACAATATAGTGGTTTTGTTGTGGGTGGTATGAGGAGTAAAAAGATATATATTTCATAATTTTTGGTGGCCGAAATCATCTTTGACAGCGGCGAGTTAGGGTTGAGATGAGAGAGAGAGTGTGAGATGTAGGTGGCGAGGGCTTCTGATGGGAAATGAGAGGAATTAGGTTTTGGGAGTGTGTGTGTGTGTGTGTGTAATTAAAAATTGAAAGTGTATTTCCAACTGTTGGATCAGCTACCTGGACAGCAAGGATGTGGCCACGTGGGGGTGACATGGCGCTGACGTGTATAAGTTGTGGGGTGTGAGATGTACAAATATGAGTTGTATATATGTGTATATAATAGTATAAAATATGTATAAAGGAGTATAAAATACGTATAAAATTATAGAAAATTGCGAAATTAATTTTAAAAATGCTAAAATGACTAAGACATGTATAAGAATATTGTTTTGAAATTTAAAACAATTTGAGCAATTTTTTCAAAAATAGAAGTAATTGCAAAATTCGTAATTGGTTATGCACAGTTTGTAAAATAACATTAATTTTTTATGGTGCTTTCAAAAAAAGCCTAATCGGCGTGCTTATGTGAGATGAGGGCTTTTAATATGATTTGAAAATAAAGATAATGCATGGCTTATCAGTACAATTTTGTCTGAAAATGACTATTGAAATAGGAGGGACAAAATTGGGGGTCAACAGAGATCAATTCGGTAAGTCTAAAGAAGTTTTGTGAAACATTAAGAGGAAGAGCGCTGAAGTGGTATATGCAGTTGCCTGAGAACGAGATTGCAAATTTTGATGACATAGCAGCCAAATTTATTATGGCAACATATAGGGGCCAAAAAGGTAGAACGAAGAGTGGAGGGCATATTGAACATTAAGCAGCGGGCGAATGAAATAATCAAAAAAATTTTGGAACGGTTCAATGCAGAAAAACTGAATATCCCATAGGTTGAAGAAAGATGGACTTGTTTGTCTTTCATTAATAATTTGAGTATGAATGCATCAGAGACATGAAAGAAGTTGAGAGATCGGTTGAGGGAGATCACTCCATCCACTTTTGACAAGCTTCATCGCGAGTGTGAACCCAAGATCAGGGTAGAGGAAGAAGAGTTGCAGTTGTCCTATTACAACCAATGATATGAGCGACTGGTTTCACGGAGGGTCGAAAATGATAGGAAAAATTCCAAGGCTCAACAGTTCGAGCCCTACAGTTTCCCTCCTCAAAGGAAAAATGGACACGAGGCTAGCAGTTCAAGGAGTCAGCAAAAAAATGAACAACCAGGTCCATCCTTTGCTCTGAAGGATCCATTAATGCATCAGAGACATGCAAGAAGTTGAGAGATCGGTTGAGGGAGATCACTCCATCCACTTTTGACCAGCTTCATCGCGTGTACGAACCCAAGATCAGAGTAGAGGAAAAAGAGTTGCAGTTGCCTTTTTACAACCAACGATATGAGCGACCGGCTCAACGGAGGGTCGAAAATGATAGGAAAAATTCCAAGGCTCAATGGTTCGAGCCCTACAGTTTCCCTCGTCAAAGGTAAATGGACACGTGGCTAGCAGTTCAAGGAATCAGCAAAAAAAGGAATAGCCTGGTCCATCCTTGACTCCGAAGGATCCACTACCTCCAAATATTTTGGAGTATAATTTTTTTGATTTAACAACTGGATTGGTGAATGCATTTAGGGGAATGGGTGAAAAGTAGTGACATTCCCAGGTTGAATGAAAACTTATCCAAATTGTAGAGACGATAACTTGTGGTGTGCTTTCCATCACGATCATGGGCATGCGATCGATGAGTGTAAGGCTCTGCAATATGAGGTAGCTAAGTTGTTTGAGAATGGGCTTTTAACGGAGTTCTTGACATAGAGAGAAAAAGAGAATTTTAATAAGAAGAAAGATGACCCACCAACCGCCAAAGCCTCCGGCTCCGAGGAAAACGGTGAATATCATCATCGGAGGGGCTGAGGTCCACGGAGTGACATACACAATGAAGAAGTATGCAAAAGTATCGTTTACAAGGGACAAACGGACGCGAGAAGCCATGAATAATGATATTGTGTTCGGGGATTACGACTTCGATGAAAGGATACATCCCCATCACGATTCCTTGGTAGTTACAATGAGGGTGGATGACGGCGATGTAAGAAGAATTTTGATCGATGCTGGCAGTTAGGCTAATACAATACAATCAAGAGTGGTTGAGCAGTTGCAATTGACCGATAAAGTTATACCCAACTCTACAGTGTTATCAGGATTCCATAACTCAAGTGAACAGCGTTAGGGAAAATTATGATACGGACATATGTAGAAGGTTTTAAGAATCAAAATTTTTTCCAAGTTATGGGAGGAGATATGGCCTACAATGTGGTCTTGGGTCGACCGTAGATCCACGCCATGCGAGTGGTCCCGTCAAGTCTACATCAAGTTGTTAAATTTCCCACCCTGTTGGGAATAAGAGAAGTTAGGGGTGAACAACAGACAACCCGAGAATATTATTTAGTGGTTACGAAAGGAGGCGCTAGTTCAAATGCTTCCCAATAGCAATTATAGCCACCAGAATCCTTGGCCAAAGAAAATGAAATAGAGCCAAGCCCAACGGACAAGGACTTCGCCAAGATTCCGGCATGTGTTAAGGATCCGAATAAGCAAAAAGCTGGGGAATGGAAGATAAAAGAATTGGAGAAAATTGTTCTATTCAAAGATAAACCAGAGCAGAAAGTGTACGTTTGGGGAGAGTTAAACCCTAATATGAAAACAGAAATAATCTCTTTTCTACAGGATAATGTTGATTTTTTTCTTGGTCCCACGCGTACATGAAAGATATCCCAAAGATTGCTACTCACAAGTTGAACGTCGATCTGTCACATCGACCAATGAAGTAGAAGAAGCGACCTAATGGGGGATTCAGAAAGAATGTTATTGATGATGAAGTGGACAAGTTATTAAAAAATGGATTTATTAGAGAAGTGAAATATCCGGAGTGGCTAGCTAACATGGTCGTGGTCCTGAAGAAGAATGGGAAGTGGAAAGTTTGTGTGGACTACACTGATCTAAACAGGGCTTATCCAAAGGATTCGTTCCCACTGCCTCACATTGGCCGGCTGATCGATTTGAGAGCAGTGCACGAAATGCTAAGTTTGTTGGATGCATATTCAAGATACAGTCAGATATTGATGGATCCAGAGGACCAAGAGAAAACATCATTCATAACGGACAGGGGGACCTACTGTTATACGGTCATGCCCTTGGGTCTCAAAAATGCTGGGGCTACCTATCAACGGTTGGTCACGACAATGTTCAAAAATTAGATTGGAAAGACTATGGAAGTTTATATAGATGATATATTGGTGAAGTCATTGACAGCAAAAAAGCACCTTGATCATTTGAAGGAGACATTTGCAATATAGAGGCAATTCGACATGAGGCTAAACCCAGAGAAGTGTGCATTTGGGGTCCGATCTGGCAAGTTCTTGGGATTCATCGTATTATAGAGAGGGATCGAAGCATATCCGGACAAGATCAAATCAATCGAAGACATACCAAATGAGCTCACAACTGTGAAGGACGTTTAACGTTTGACCGGTCGAGTAGCCTATCTCAGCAGGATCATCTCATGGTCATCCGAATGGTGCACCGGAATGCAAGCAGGCCCTAAAAGAATTGAAGCAAAACTTATCAAACCCTGTGCTGATTTCAAAACCGGTGGATGGAGAGGTGCTGCTTCTCTACCTTGTTGTCTTAGAAGTGGTCGTAAGTGTAGTTCTCATTCGTGAGGATGGAGGTAAAAATTCCCTATTTATTATGTTAGTAAAACTCTATTTGATGCAGAAACAAGATACCCACATTTAGAAAAACTAGCATTAGCACTGTTATAGCTGCATGAAAACTAATGCCGTATTTTCAATGCCATGTTATATCTTTCGTAACTAGTTTTCCTTTACGAAGTATTTTGCACCAGCCAAATTTATCCGGTCGACTAATGAAGTGGGTGGTCGAGCTGAGTGAGTACGATATCACTTACCAGTCTCGCACCGCCATCAAATCATAAGTGTTGGCTGATTTTGTAGCAGATTTTAGCGCAAGTATCCTTTCGGAGGTGAAGAAAGAGAAACTAATGATGAGAGATCAGGACCCTGTGGTATGGACACTTTATACGGACAATGCCTCAAACGTTAAAAGGACCGGCCTCGGAGTATTGCTAATTGCCCCAACGGGCGAGAAACTGAGGTATGCAATTAAATTACATGCTAAACTAACAACGAGGCCTAATATAAGGCCCTAATTGCAAATCTTGAAATACCCAAAGATTTGAAAATCGAGCGGTTGGAGATCAAAAGCGATTCCCAACTGGTGGTGAACCAAATTCAGGGAGAATTCAACACTTGAGATGCCAGAATGCAACAACTGTTGACAAGGTACAAAATCCTCTTATTTCTTTTCAAGAAAGATAATGAGAATCCCAAGGGAGGAAAATATAGAGACCGACGCCCTAGCCAACCTTGGTTCTGTGGCCGATACTGAAGGCTTCCCTGGCGATTCGGTCATACATTGTATGAATCGCTATTCAACCAAGTGCGGAATGAGGTAAACAATGTCAACTACGCTTGGGATTGAAGAAGCAAATATCTCTCTTATATGCAGGAAGGTACTCTCCCTAGAGACAAGAAAGTCGTCCGAGCCCTCAGAGCCAAAGCGGACCGATATTGCCTTATGGATGACAAAATCTATAGGCGAATGTACAGCGGCCCTTAGGAGAAATGTATGGGACCGGGAGAAGTAAGTTATGTGATGAGAGAAGTTCATGAAAGTGAGTGTGGCAATCACTGCGGAAGCAAATCATTTGTGTGTAAGTTGATCAGAGTCAGCTATTATTGGCCGACAATGGGAGAGGATGCCAAGGCCTTCGTTCAAAAATGCGACAAGTGTCAATGGCATGGCAACCTAATTCATCAGCAAACGGAGCCCCTTCATTCGGTCACGTCACCGTGGCCGTTCATGAAATGAGGCATGGATTTGGTCGGGCCGCTTCCAACAGCGCTCGGTGGGGTAGTATTTATTTAAATTTTAATTGATTATTTTTATAAGTGGGTGGAAGCAATTGCTTTAGCGAAGACATGAGAACAAGAAGTCATCAAGTTTATCCACCAAAATATTATGTTCCGTTTTTGGCTCACGAAGGAAATCACCTGTGATAATGACAAGCAGTTCATTGGGAGGCAAATCACAGCTTTCTTAAAAAAGTGGGGAATCAAGCGGATTACATCAACTCCGTATCACCCCCATTGCAAATGGACATGCTGAATCTTCTAATAAGACAATAACTGAATATCTGAAGAAGAGGATGGATAAGTCAAAAGGCAATTGGCCGGATGAACTCCTAGGTACGCTGTGGGCTCATCGAACAATGGTGAAAATCAGCACTAGCGAAACCCCATTTTCGCTTGTCTATGGAGCAGAAGCATTGATTTCGGTTGAAGTTGGCGAACCAAGCCTCCGTTTTTCTCATTCCTCCGATGAATCAAACAATGAAGCCATACTGATAGATTTGGATTTGCTCGAAGGGAAGAGAGACATGGCATTGATTCAGATACAAGCACAAAAGCAAAGGGCAGAAAACTATCTCAACAAAATGATCAAGCATCGAACTTTTAAGGCAGGTGATTATATATTGAAGAAGAAACGTCCAAAGAGGGATGAACCCAACAAAGGCAAGTTGGGGGAAAATTGGGAAGAACCTTAGCGAGTCAAAGGAACGGTCGGTAAGGGATCTTATCAGCTGGAAATGCTAGACTCGAAACCGGTCGAGTTTAATTGGAATATCACCTAATTAAAGAAATACTACTTCTAAAACGCTCAGTATCATATAATCCCATTTTTACATTTATTTTTACTCCTTATTTTGATTAAGATATACTTCGTTATTGTTTTTGATACTAACACTTTTAGATGATAGACATAGTTGGAATCTAGTGATGACATGCATCACCCACGAACAATCGAGCTTAAGATGCTCTGAGTCGGGGTCGATATGTCTGACAAACACTCTAACGCGGTATTCATCTTTAAGTCTACTTCGTTCTTCTTTACATCCTTGTTTCAGGAAATACTAAGATCTTACAATGGAGACGTCAGACCAGTGTCCGACCCGTTATACTTTGCACTTGAACACTGGGGGGATGGAAAAGAAGGAAGGATTTTCACCGATTACTTGCAGACTGGGAACTGCCCAAAGTTAATGTTGGCTACCATTTGAAGAAATACTAGGGACTGCCAAAACACTGGGGACTAGCCCAAAAAATTTTCGTCGAAGGAATTTTTCCTTTACGGATGAATAACGGACACTCATACTGGGGACTGTTCAAATTTTAGATCAAATGAAATGCAAACGGTCCGTTAGAGGCCAAAATATTAGTATGCATATTCCAAACTGCCTGAAAACGGCCAGATTCCGAAACTGATCATAACAATAAGTTGGATAACATGTATAATGCGCCCGATAATGGCTATTATTACAGTCAATAAAGCACACTTCTTGTCAAACACTCAACATTACTCTTTATGCTAGTTAAAATAGCTTAAGTATTTAAAATAATTTTCTGAACTAAGTGTTGGAGGAGTGCATTTTCATGGAAGTGAGACGTCACTCTTCATTATGCACTATTTACATTGGGCCCAAACTACTCAACTCTTTTCGATAGCAAAAACGGAATAGTGAAAAGAATGAACAATGGAAACATAACTTGTCTTTTAAAAAAGCAATACTCAAACGAAGTCTTTGGAATTTCAAAATGATAAAACATAAATTCTATCTTTGAGATTAACATACCAATGATAAACCGAAAGAAAACAGTTTCATTAAAAACGTCCATAGGCCTCATTATATTTACAAAACGACCACAACTCGGTCGCAAAAGTAACATATCAAAGCAAAACTAAAAGACAATGGGGATGACAACCTACTCATCTCCTTTTCCCTCCTCAGCATATTCTTTGGTCTCATACTCAATCTTCTCAGGAGAAATGCTAAGGTCTTCACGGTAGACCCTCATCGTTTCCTCAGCCTCGAACAACTTAATGACCACATCATGTCCCTCCTTCGACAACAAAAAAAGAGCACTGTGCCTCGCTTCAGCAACCCTAAGGTTTTCACGACAATCCATTTCAATTTTCAAATCGGACAACTCTTTGCTCAGATTACGGTTCTCCAAAACGAGGGCTTGGTTCTTTCTTTATAGCTCATTGGAATCTTTAACGGCCTCGCTCCTCCACTTCTGAGCAGCCTCGAGATCCCTCTTCATAAGTTCAAGGTCTTTTCCCAAGGACCGAATTTTGGCCTCAGCAGTAGCCAGCTTCGCCTTGTTCTCGACCTCAGTTGCAAGGCAGCAATTTCAGCTTCTAAGTTTGATACCTTCAGAACCTTTGACTCGAGGTCCGCCTTGAACTTGTCAAAATTCTTCCTCAATAGGACATCTTTGACGCCAAATTTTTCAAGCTCTTGATGAAGAAAGGAACCGGCTTTTCCAATAATGAAGAATCGATCTTTGCTACATTTGGATAGTCACCTCGAGATGCCTAGTCTGCTCAATATTTTCAATTACCAAAATGCAAGTCTGAAACTAAACGGAAGCTTCAGTTCGCGAATACTTAATTAATTCAAAGGAAAATATGCAAAAGTTTTGAATTACCCAAAAATCATTATAGGCAGTCAAAAAGGCAAGCTGCAAATCGTCGAGAGTGTTCATCCGAGCTCACTCCATGGGATCGGACACCTCATAAAAATGATCAACAAGATGCCTTGGGTGCATAAGCAGATCGGTATCCTAAGGGACAGTTATGGTGATTCTCCGATCTTTTAGCTTACCAGTCATCTCAGCTCGCTTGTAAGCAGCAAAAGCCACCGCACATTCCCCTAGGCATTGGGACAATCAGGGCATCATGGTTAGCAGCAAAAACATAAAAGCCCGAACTTTCAGTATGCTCGGATCGGGTTGGTTAACCTCCAGATCCAAAGGATGCTTGTACCTCTCCTCTGATTGCGCTGGCTCGGCTTCGAGCACATTCTTACCGAAGTCTTTCTCAGCACTGGAAGGCAACTCAATCACCGTTGTTAGCTGACCCAAGGGAAGTAATGCCGGAGCAAACTCCACAATGGGGGCAGGTTGACTCCCCTCAATCAACTTCGGCCGCTCATCTTAAATTATTTCTTTCCCTGGTCATTTGGTACACTTCAATGGTTGCTCAGAGGATGACTCTGCTCCAGCATCTTGATCTGGGGAATAGAAGGTCGCTGAATGCCCACTTCACGGATCGATTGGATGACCTCAATTGCTAAAATATCTGTGGCCGCTATGCTTTCACCATCCCCGGCGTGAGAAGTTTGCCCTCCTTTTTCAGTCTTCAAGGCCTGGGCCTTTTTGTTGATAGCTTTATGCAGATCAGCTATCTTCCTTTTTTTTGAAGGGCGAGGGGCCAGTTTTTCTACTACAGCTGCCTCGGCATCAGCACCAACGGCTTCATCAGCCAATGCAGCGGCTGGGATTTCTTCCTCCCCCTTTATGCCTACAAGAGATTGGCAACGTTCAAATGAAACTCGAGAGAAATTTAAGCTAAGGAGTATTCAAATGCTTACCATGAATGGAGGCAATATACTTCATCGAAGCAACGAATTTCCAATTCCTCTGTTCATCGGTAAATCTTGTAGTGATCCGTGTCACCCAAGCCAAAAGATCATCGACCAGGATGATATTAATTTCCTTAACTGAACCAAAAAAGAGGAGTCAAAAGAAGTATAAAGGAGATGTCTAGAGAGAAAACGAAAATAAAACTTACCAGCAGGATTCCACCAGTCGAGAATCGGTGGATCACCAGCTGCGACCAACGACCGTATTGGAATATACATAAAACGGCGGTCCCAATGATGAATGTTGTCATCATTTTTTTAGTCAGTGCCCGGCCGACTCTTTTGTTAAAATACATCATCCCCCCTTTTTAAATTTTGGGGATGTAGAGATTCAATACATGATTGACGTCAAAACCTTGCTTGGTTTCGGTACAGAAGTAGTCGATCAGAAAAACCGCCCTCTAGACGGACAGAACCAGTTGCCCTAAATAAATATTGTACAATCTGCACAACGACGCAATAATCGGATGGAGGGAAAGGTAGAATTCGACCGTGAAAGGGTACGTCAAAACGGCACAATAGCCAGCCTTTTAATCCAAAAGTCTGCCTCCAATCTCTAGACAGGTAACTTCGATATGATTCCATCCATAATCTTCTTTGATCTGTTCTATATTCTCCGGCCGAACGGCGCACATAATTTTAAAAATCGGAACGTTTAATTTGGTAAATATTTGGTGAGGTGTTTGGACTGACACACAATAGTTGTTGTCGGTCTTCCATTTTTTGCGAACAATTTCATAAGGTTTAGCTGGCGGCGCAGACTTCTTACCTTTAGCCTTCTACTTCTTACACTCAGACTGCAACAGCTCATTCAAGGCAGCAGGTTATGACGCCGTAGCGCTAGTGGAGACATACCTAAGAACATTGGGATCAGCATCACCAACGTCGAAATGGTGTGAAATAGTAGTGTCTTGAGTGGCCATCGGATAATTCAAGGTTTGGTTTTAAGAGATTTGGTGGTATTCAAACAGAGACAATGGTGGTTTTCAGGAAGGATTGTTAGTAGGAGAGATTTAAAGAAGATGTAAAGTTGGGAAAAGAAGTAAAAAATGGAGGGGTAATGTAATGATTACCTCGGTAACCAGCGAAGATTAACCGCCGCATGTTCTCATACATGTGGACCAGATGGGAAGTAAAAGTGACAACCACCATTTTGAAAGTTTAGGTCAGGAAGCGGCTACGTATTTTCCTACCAAGAACTTCAAGATCACTTGTCAAGCTCTCACGGACGCTCACTTGGCAAGTGGGGGGACTATCTGTATTGGTCAAAAATCAGACACAAGTTTTGTACATGTCATCATTGACATGGCAGATACAGCTTGTATATCGGAGTCAAGATAAACGGTACAAAAAGTAAGAATAGTTTAGTTCGAAGGAATCGATCGGTCGCTTGATTGGTCGCACAAGAAACAGAGTCAAGTTAAAGGATAAGTTCAGAAGATCAGCTCGATCCTCAACCACCTCCGCTATTTTCGAAGGCAGTTGGAAGTGGATTAGAACGTGAAATAAACGTGTAGAGAGTGAAGTCGTACTTTGGTTTGGATTCTTTTAGCTATAAATATAACCTCATTTCCCCATTTGTAAAGTTACGTTCATCTTATCACTATTCCCTCTAGTAGCAATCACTATTCTCAGCAATTACCATTCATTGTTAACGTCATTATTTATTGATTACTGTTATTACGTCGTTGTAACACTGCCTTGCTTTTGAGGAGACGAATTCCATCTTCCTCGCCATAGCAAGAGCATTCGATCAATACAATATACTTTATTCTTTTCGTTTATTGCTTTAATTATTGTTACTTTGCTTGTTTACTTTCATCATTGTCATCATTTCTACTGTTTAATCGTCATTTCATCAAGTCAGTAATATTTTAAATCGTTAAACCCTAAAATTAGTAACCTGAAACATACCAACTTCGATCGATCTATTATTCATAATAATTGTCCGTTTGATTGCAAGTATTTGTTTAAGGTTATTCTATTCGATCACTAAATTTCTGTTAAGTTACACGGACCTACTTATCAACTATTGACATAATCAATTGGTCTCATCACATCGACTGTTAAATTGATTTATCTATTTGTTTCTCGCCTAGCATTCAACCTGTCCGTTCACATAATGTATGTTTGAGTTGTGTCCATTATTATTATTTACCAGTACTCTTAAATTATTTCCATCAGTACATTAATCGTCCATTTCGTCTTTTGATCAAACGAAGATTGTTTAGTCATTAAGCATACGCCTAGCAATCTAACGGTCAAATTTCGATATAAAATGGTCGCATGTGGTTCAACTAAATATAAATTTAATTGTAATACTTGAAGCCATATTTTAAAAAATACATAAATAAATGTTGGTATGTTTTGAAATGTAGTATAATGTCAGTATTTTTCTAATTTTGACGTTAGAATGGTATATTTTTGTCATTTGTTAGTCGTGTCTGTGGAAACTTTACATAAATAATTGTAATAAGTATGTTTTGAATAACTAATTGTGCGCATAGTATACAAAGAATGTGTAAGAAATATACAAAAATTGGCTATCTTTTATTTAAGTGATCAAGTACTTGTTTAGTCGGTCGATTTGTAGAAATATGACACTATAAGCAATGGTTTTTCTTTTTGTCCGCGCTAACAATGGTTTTACAATAGTATTCCTGTTAAGTTTAATAAAAAAATTCAGGACAGAAATACCTCCTGTCAAACTCTTGGCACGGGGCCAAGACTTGCCTTTGACCACTTTCTATTTTCCGACACTTGTCTCTTGAAGTGTTGGCAAAAGGCAACACTTTCCGCACTTTGTCGTAAGTGTTGGCAAAAGGCCAAGACTTGCTCCTTCTAATCTCATCCTGCATTCTCACCATATAACTTGAAGTGTTGGAAAGACAACACTTGCCCTTGAAGTCTTGGCCTCGTGCCAATACTTACAAAATTTTGCCTTGAAGTCTTGGCTGCGTGCCAAAATAAAAGTATTTTACTAAAATATTGTTAAACACGGACAATTTTATAAAATCACTCCTTATGAAGGGCACCTGGTGAAATATTGTGTGTTTAGTCATTGTAAATTTTTCTAAGTCTGTCGTCGATCGCTCCTCTGTTGGAAAGGCCCAAACTGAGGGCAGGGGCAAGTTTTGGTATAATTTTGATCAGTAGTCATTTTTGGACGCGTTCATTGGGGACTATCCACCGTTTCAAAATTCATTGAAGAGTAGCCAAAAGTTCGCGCGCACACTTAAGCTCCATTAGAGTTGGAAAAACACCCCAGACTAGTCTCATAACAAAATACTGGGCCTTTGAACAAAACTTGTTCAAAGCCCAAGTATTTTGTTATGGGACTGAAGAAGTCCCATAACAAAATAATGGGACCTTGAACCAAAATAATGGGACCTTGAACTAACATGTTCAAGGTCCCATTATTTTGTTATGTGACTTTGTCCCATAACAAAATAATGAAATTTATTCCCATAAAAAAGGTCTCATTAAAGGGATAAATCCCATTATTTTGTTGTGGGACTGAAGCTTTATATAAAGTCCCATAATAAAATGTTGGGGCCTTGAACAAAACTTGTTCAAAGCCCCAGTATTTTATACTGGGGTTAGTTTACTGAAGTTTCCCAGTATAAATACTGGGGCTTTGAACAAGTATTTATACTGAGATTTGTCCGGAGGTTGCTATTTCTCAGCGAATTTATTTTTGACGGCTACAAATCAATTAGCGTGTGCCAAACAGGCCCCTACACGAAATTTTTACCAAGTTTTGTGCAAGTTAGATTTGGCGAAGTTATTACATTTTTGGCTTTAGTAAAAATAGTCTTACTTTTTTTGTCCGCATTCAAAAATGTTTCTGACAACCGCTAGTTCCTCAGGCTAGAAGATGATCTCCATAAGCTTTTCTTATCCGTAAAAATTTGACGCCTTGTAACTTGTTTGCATCGTGTTAAATAAAAACTAGCCAGTGTTTCAAATTCTTTAGAAGACTAGTCATATTTTAAAACACGAAAAATTCCAGTATTTTATACTAGAAATTTTGAACAAAAATTTCAAAACTCCAGTATTTTGTACCGGGACTTACTAAATATGAAGTCCAGTGTTCTGTACTGGGACTTTGAACATTTTAGTTCAAAAGTCCTAGTACAAAATATTTGAGAATTTCTAAATATAAAATTTCAGTTTAAAATAATTGGACTTTTGAAAATTTGCTTGGGGTTTAGTTCAAATCTCATATAATTATTTTTGAGGCTAATCTTCAAAAATAAAAAAATGGGTGTTTCTAAAATCTGACTATTTTTCTAAAAATTTATAATTATTGGCTGATTCTCTTTAATTAGTGCGAAATCTGACTAGTCATCAAAATCACCCCTCAATCCCAAATACGCGAAAAATTGATGACTAGCCAATTTTGCACACGTTAAATGAGTTCCATCCATAGTTTCAAAATTCATTGAGAAATAGCCAATAAAACACTCGCGTACATTCAGGCTACTGCCGCATATATTGAATTTACTAAACTACCCTTAAAAACCTACAGCTCAACAATAAATACAAAATAACGCGTGGAAAAAAACAGAACAAAGCATACGTTACTTCTCTCAACTCTCCAGATCATCCTCTCTCTCCCGGAACTTTCAAATTCAAACTGTAAAAGCTAATTGCAGGTGCGGTTACACAGTTTCTCCGACGTTTCTGTGCTGAGTTTGAATTATATTACATAAATATATCTGTTTTCGTGATTATAATCTGAATTTGTTTTTCTGAAACGCGAATTTACTGTTATATATAATTAATATGAATCTGAATTAAGTTCATAAGAGTATGAAATACCTAGAATTGTATTACGTTTAAGCAAAAGCCTGGTATTGTGATATCCCCAGCATATTGTGATGTGACCTTGCTTCAACGTAACAGTAACCTCCAGCATTTCATGCTGGGTGATTAATGTTGAAGCAATGTCCCAGTAGAAATATCCTGTTGTCCAACACTAAATGCAGGGGCTTAGTGTTACGTTGAAGCAAAAGCCCCGTTATAAATTTCCTGTAGCTATGATTACATTTTAGATAAGCACTTCAATATGGCCTGATATCCCCAGGATATTGTGATGGGAACTTCGTTCAACGTAACACTAACCTCCAGCATTTAATGCTGGGATTTCTGTTGAACCAATGCCCCATTAGAAAATATCCTGTATTCCAACGCTAAAAATGCTGGGGCTTAGTATTACGTTGAAGCAAAGCCCCATTATAATATCCTGTAGCTGTACTATATTAGGATATAAACTTGCACTTCAAAATGGCGTGATATCCCCAGGATATTGTGATGGGACCTTCCTTCAACCTACAGAATTTAATGCTGTGGATTAGTGCTGAAGCAGTGTACCATTAAAAAATATCCACAGCACAAAATGCTGGGGTTTAGTGTTAAGTTGAAGCAAAGTCCCATTACAATATACTGTAGCTATGCTATATTTTAGCATATAGAGCTGCACTTCAAAAATCCCCCTCCACCCTGTATAGTTAGCAATTAAACTATGGAAATGTATATTTATCTTATAGATTAGCAGTTCTTAAGCATTTATTATTAAGCTACAATTACAGTTTTTTACCATGTGGATTTCTTTGTAACTTAGTTTAGTTTTACTGTCTTTTGTAACTACAGGTGATGGCTAAACAGTGTATTGTTCTTGCATTCAATGGGAAATGGACACCAGATTATAAGTACATAGATCATGAGACAAGGATTTTTCTACATAGTGAAGCAGATACTTTTCAAGATTTCAGAAGAAACCTTTGGAAAAAGATAGATTTAGACGAAGAACATTGTGAGGCATTGATATGGTTTGATATGGAACTTGGAACAAGCAAAGGTGTCCCTATAAAAAATACCGATGATTTAATCAGCTGTTTACACTTGATGAAGAACAATTCCGAGTATAGGAGTAGACGTTTCATAGTTGACATTACACAACGAACTCCACAGTCTGAGAGAGTTGATTACACTGAAGGCCAAATGATAATGCAAATAGACAACGATGATGCTTTTGAAGTGATAGTTTTGACACCTCCATCTGTGGAAGCTGTAGCAGTAGATCAACAGTTAATGCATGCTGAAAACACAGAACAACAGCTTGTAAATATTGAACTTCCTGAGCCATCCAGTGCTGGAAAAAAGAGAAAGATGTATTCAAGTAACAAAATAAGAGAATCTCCTCGTCCAATACTAAAAGAAAATGCAGATTTGGACGACATCAAGGTTGGATCAATTTTTTTAAACAAACAGTGTATCACTAAATGTTTCCAGACAACTGCAATTGCACACCATTTTGAATTCAAGGTTGTGAGATCAAGCACAACGAGATATTCACTGGCATGCATGAATGAAAAATGTGAGTGGACTGTTCGATCTTCCAGAATTAAACAATCCACACTGTTCAAAATACTGAAGTTTGAGAAGAATCACACTTGCTCAGTGGATGATAGAAAAAGAGACCAAAAACATGCTACGTCAAAGATTGTTCGAGATGAGATAGTTGAGAATCTAAGAGACGATAATTATCCTGTTAAGCCTAATTTTGTTGTTGCAGAGATTAGAAGGAAAATGGGAGTTCTAATCTCTTATAATAAGGCATGGCGTGCTATAAAAGAAGGAGAGTCTTTAATTAGAGGAACGCCTGAGCAGAACTTTCAGAAGTTACCAGCATATTTATATGTGCTAAAAGACATCAATCCAGGCTCACATGTTGCTCTTCAAAGAGATGATGAGAACAGGTAAAAAAAAAAAAGTGTACTTATATATTTTTGTGTAGAATTCCAGTAATGCCAATTAAAAAAATCCTGAGACTGCAGTGTTATTTGTTCGATTCCCGTCACAAAAATGCTGTGATGTAGCCATTATGTATAAGTGGGGTTCCAGTATTAAAACCTGAGACTCAAAAATTTTAACATTAATTTTACTGATAACACTGCAATTCTATTATCCAGGTTCAAATATATGTTTTTTGCTTGTGCGGCATCTATCAAAGGCTGGAAACATTGTAGACCTGTGATAGTTGTCGATGGAACATTCCTTAAGGGGAGATATTCAGGCACACTATTGGTTGCAGTGACGAAAGATGCAAATAACCAAATCTTCCCACTTGCCTTTGGAGTTGTCGACTCAGAAAATAATCTGGCATACAATTGGTTCTTTAGACAGTTGCGCATTGCATTTGGTTGTCGTGAGAATTTACTGTTCCTTTCAGATCGTAATCCTGCAATTGCAAATGGGATTGCAAATGTATATCCTGAATGTGCCCATGGTATCTGTGTATATCATCTGGAAAAGAACCTTAACAAAAGGAATGTGAGTCCTGCAGTGATAAGTATATTCAATAGTGCATGTCGTGTCTACACGATTGCAGAGTTTAAAACAGACATGAATCAAATGAAGGAAACGGATAGGGCAACCTATGATTACCTCATGGAAGAACCACCAGAGAGATGGACTAGAGCTTGCTGTCGAAATCGAAGATATGACATGATGACATCAAATATTGTGGAATCAATGAATAATGCTCTGTTACATGCTCGGGGGAAATCAATACTGTCAATGGTGGATAACATAATGAACAAGCTACAGACCTGGTTTTATGAGAGACGGAAAAGTGCGCAGGATATTTTCTTTGCAACATCAAAATGGACAGATGATGAATTGAAAAAAAAAATAAAAAGAGCATATAGAATGAATGTGAGTATTTTGGGATTTCATTTGCATTATGTCAATGATAATTCATTTGCATTATGTCAATGATAATTCATGAAGTCCCGGGTTTTGTGCTGGAACTACATTGTATGCAAAAGCGGGGGATCCAGTAATTTGCAGCATCGTATGTGTTATGCTAGTCAAGTGATCTTATACATTACATTTTTACAGGTTGACCGGACTGCGGATCAAAGCTTTAAGGTAACAGATGAAGGTAGAGAATTCATTGTTTGTTTGAAGAAAAAAGAATGTCAATGCCTCAAGTTCCAGATGGATGAAATGCCTTGTGAACATGCACTTGCTGCTATAGACAGAGTGCACCTAAACAAATCGGACTATTGCTCTATATGGTATAAAAGAGAAACATGGTTAAAACAGTATGAAGCGGAAATCAACACTGTTGGACATGAAGAATCATGGGTTGTACCTGATAGCATTAAAGTAGAGATAACAAAACCCCCAGATTTTAAAGTTAAGGCAGGTAGAAGACAGGAGAAAAGATTTGTCTCGACTGCAGAATATGTAAGACAAACGGGGAAACACTGTGGGATATGTAGAAAGCGTGGACACAACAGAACATCTTGCAGACACACTCCAGTACTTCACCCATATTCAAAGAAACATAACTCCCAATAGGTATGTCTCTCTATATGATTTTATTTTTTAATTCTATTTTAGTGCAATTCAACACCCCAAAGCTGGCTATGTTAAAATTTTTCTTTTTTTTTTTGTTTTTCAGTTAGGAATCGCATCAACACTAGATAGATAGAAGACTATTCTTCTCTATTTTCATCCAGTCGCAACAAATCTGATGTCAAAAAGGACTATTCACTTCTAGAGAACTTTTTTTTTTTTACATTTTACTTCCTCTGTATTCTTTAACAAGGATTATTATATATAAAAAATACACTTCTCACTCGTTGCTGTGCAAAATAGTTGTCTTGATTTATCTATTTTCTAGTTTTTTTACTTATTGAACAACAAACACTTTGATCTTGCTTAAAATAATAAAAACACAGTACTTAGAAACACAGTTCATACTACGGAAAATCATTGTTCATAATTCGACATTAACTGAAAAAACACACATGAAAAAAAAGACAAACAAACATCCCACATTAACAGAAAAAACATAAAAACTACTAAAACTTATTCAATCACAATAGGCTTCTGGGCTGATCCTACATCTTCGTCGCTGCTACCATCATCATCATTGTCGTCATCATCATCATCATCATCAACATCATCATCATTGTTGTGGCCTTGACCAACCAGACGATTTACTAATGAAATTTCAAAAACCATAGTGGCAACGCCGTTGTAAACCTCATGAACAACATGATTAAACAGAAGAACATCACCCAGTCTGTAGCCTTTACGCAGAAGCATCTCCTTCCATCCATTGCACAACCTTGAATGTACCTTCCCAGCCTTGAACTTCATTTCATAATCAGTGTCATCATTTTCACAAAGTAAAAGTGCACTTCCATTGACATTTGGCAGCTTCATTTTCCAACTCTCTGGAAAGATCTGAAAAAATAAACTTTAACAGTTAATACAAAAAAAACAATGAAAAATTACATGAACAAAAGCATAAAAAAATAATTTGTAACTTTTTAAACATACCAAATCATCTCTTTTGAAGTATGATTTTCTTATTTGCATAGTGAAACTGCCTAGTTCTTCCCAACGATCATCCTCCATATTATTGTTTCAATGAAAAAATAAATTAGTTGCAATCTTTGTTATTGTTTATTTCAACTGCAAAGCCTTATTTATAGCCTAGGAGTTACTAACTTTTGTTCAACTGTTATGGTCAAAGTGAATATGTATAGTCAAAATGAGA
Organism: Petunia axillaris subsp. axillaris; assembly: GCA_029990575.1. NCBI lineage: Eukaryota > Viridiplantae > Streptophyta > Magnoliopsida > Solanales > Solanaceae > Petunia > Petunia axillaris. The sequence continues at coordinate 47,183,422 of JARKNS010000007.1, read as the reverse complement.
TTGAGTATCACTATAAATGTAGTCAAAAAAGCTGTGTTTCTATGTTCTTCCCTATGTTTCTTCCAGTTCGAGATCTTCTCGTATGCCAATGTTATCCTGATATAATGCTGGTACCCGAGATATTTGCTGACACACTCTTAAAAATCTGGAGTATTAGTATTACTTTGAAGCGAAGTCCCATTACAATATACTGTAGTTGTGCTATTTTTTAGGTTATAAGGCTGCAGTTCAAATTCACCCCCCCCTGTTGTCCCAGCATTAAAATGCTGGGACTTCGTATTATATTAATCCAAGGTCCCATTACAATATCCTGTAGCTATACTGCATTTATCAACAGAAGAGTAGTTACTTGTCACCTTAAACTACTGGTCACAGCATAAAAATCTGGGGGATTAGTATTACTTTCAAGCGTAGTCCCATTACAATATACTGTAGCTGTGCTATTTTTTAGTTTATAAGGCTGCAGTTCAAATTCACCCCCCCCCCCTGTTGTCCCAGCAGTAAAATGCTGGGACTTCGTATTACATTAACGCAAGGTCCCATTACAATATCCTGTAGCTATACTGCATTTATCAACAGGAAGAGTAGTTACTTGTCACCTTAAACTACTGGTCACAGCATAAAAATCTGGGGGATTAGTATTACTTTCAAGCGAAGTCCCATTACAATATACTGTAGCTGTGCTATTTTATAAGGCTGCAGTTCAAAATGTTTTAATCAGAAATGCTGAGACATGTATTGCAAGGACTATACATAAACATTATTAAAGAGTCAACAAATTACACAAAAGGAAAAATTACAGCCAATTTCATTAACAGTGACATAAAAATTACATAAAAGCATACTTCTAAAAACACAATCTGTTTGCCTTTTTGAATACATGATATCATTGTAAAACAATTACTAATATGTGAAAGAACAACAATACATAATATATCAATTTAAAACATTGTTTATTCTCCATAATTCCTAAACACGGGCTCCCCTGGCCCTGCGCTGTGCAATCGCAGCGGATCTGCCATCACCTTAAGCAATTCCATCAGTTTTTCAAAATATTGTCGCTGCGTGTACCTTAAATTCCACAACTCATCTTCACATTTCTTTCTGAATTCATTCAAGTATACCACCTCCTTCTTCAGATATTCAAAACGCCAACACAGGTCTCTTGGTATTGTAGGCAAGTTCGTATCATGCCTTCGAGTTGATGGTCCATAACCATTCTGGAAAACCTGTCTACCATTGGATGGTCCGTGGCCATTGGATGGTCGGTGGGCATTCTCCATAGATACTTTTTGATGAAATACTATTTTACACAATTTCTTTTTTTTTTATTTGTTCAATAACAAAAATGACAAATTGGATTCCTCTCTATCTGTTTTATGGGTGGGAATTTATATAGATTGGCATTTGTTTGTAAGAGTCACTTCTGGAAATTCTGAAAATGTACAATGTGTATTTTGTCGTAAGTTCTGATAAGTCACACTGTTTACAATGGGTCACACTGTTTAACCGGATTTTGAAGTACTTTGTGTTTTGTCCAGCATTAAATTCTGGGGCATTATAATGAAAATGGTGTGTCTTGGTGTTACGTTCAACGAAAGCCCCATAACAATATTCTGGGGTTTTGTGTAAAAATACTGGGGAATATATTGCTGATACTATACAAAAACATTATTTTTACAAACAAACACAAAAGGCAAACTTACAGACATTTTCAATAACAGTAACATAAAAATTACATAAAAAATGATACTTCTAAAACACACAAATGAAGTATCCTCAAGTACAATAAAGATAAATTACACTTGCTTCACATGGAAGCATAAAAACAGAACACTGCGAAACACATAGAAAAAATACAGTAAAACATTAATGATTACTAGGAACGCGAGAGCTAGAACCAGAGGTTGAATCTGTGAAGTTCTGCAATTCAATGTCCAAGAGTTTGTCAAAAAGTCGATCCATATCTCTGTTGTTTTTCTCTCTGAAAGCTACAAAAAATTCAAACAACACATCCAAGTTATTCTTCACGACTGATACCTCAGTTTTCAAAAACTCAAGATCACTTTTCAAATTCCTAACATCGTTATTCAACTGGCGCCATTGTTGTCTTCTTACTTCCTCATTGCAAGCCATTTTTTATTCAATGCTTTGTTATTTTTCCTTTTTTATTTTGGAATAATATTTTCGTTTTGTACAAGTGAAAAAACAAGACCACTGTCTAATTTATAGAAAACAAAAACAGAAAAAACATGTAAAGAATATTTGTTCTATTTGAGCTGACATTGTAAGTCAAAAAAATCTGTAAAGATTCCTTGCTTCTTTCTTTGTAAAGAAGAGGTCGTATCTGTATAGGAAAAGATTACACTGAGATTTTCAACTGTATTAAAGTAACAGTATTACACAGTTGACAACACAAAAAGAAATCAAACAGATTCTGGGAAGATTCTATACATTAGAACAGACTCTCTTTTGTTCAAAAAATATATTGGAATCCACAAAATATTCCCTACTTTAACTTTAGAAATCCACAGCATTTGTGTATTGTCAAAAAAGTAGATAGATTCTTTTGTCATTTTACATGACAAGTCAAATCAATAAAAAATCTTACAAGATTCTGCAAGTTAAATTACTATAACAACACTTTTACAATATTTAAAATGCACAATAGATTTTGTTTTTTGAATGTGAGCAACATTTTCGTAATTATATAAATTAATAATATTTATTCATATATAATAAACTGTTCTCACATACATTAGTCCCAGTACTTATGCTGGGGCCATGGTATTATGCAGCTGAGAAACAACAGCATTTTGATCTGGAGGGTCCTATACTTGGTCCCAGTACTTGTGCTGGAGCAATGGTGTTATGCAATTGAAATTAACAGCATTTTGTTCTCACTTATAGAGAATTTTTTTTTTAAAATTTTAATTCCTCTGTATTCTTTAACAAGGATTAATATATATATAAAATACACTTTTCATTTGTTGCTGTGCAAAATAGTAGTCTCCATTTATCTATTTATTAGTTTTTTTACTTATTGAACAACAAACATTTTGATCGACCACAACAACACAGTACTTACAAACACAGTTCATAATGCTAAAAAGGATTCTTCATAATTGATCAGCTGCTGAAAAACTTAAAAACACAGATTAATAAAAAACACACACAAACATACATACCCATATTATCTGAAAAAACTTAAAAACTACAAAAACTTATTCAATCACAATAGGCTTCTGGGCTGATCCTACATCTTCGTCGCTGCTGCCACTACCATCATCATCATCATCATCATCATCATCTTCTTCTTCTTCACCCCCTCCCTCAGCATCCTGATGATTTATGACAGAAACTTCAAAAACAACAGTTGCATTACCATTGAATATGTTGTGGAACTGGTGATCAAAACGAAGTATATTGCCTATCCTGAAGCCTTTTTTACTAAGCATATCCTTCCATCCATTACACAACCGTGCGTGCTTCCCAACTTTGAAGCTCATCTCATATACCTCATCATCATCTTCACACAATATGCATGCCATTCCATTTATATTTGGCAGCCTCTGCTTCCAACTTTTCGGAAAGATCTAAAAAGAATAATATTTCACAGTTAATAATAAAATCACAAAACACTAAAAAAAATAAATGAAAAAAATAAAAAATACTTTGGTCATTTCTTTTAACATACAAAATCATCTCTATCAAAATAAGATGATGTGATTTTCTTGTCGAAACTTCCTAGTTCCTCCACACGATTCTCTTCTTCTGCCATATCTTCTTTTCAAAAAAAACTTTACAGTTTATAAGAGGAGATGAAATCTCAAAAAACTTTGTACTTTGCTTTAACTACAAAGGGTTATTTATAGTAAAAAAAGTGAGAAACTGTTAGTCAGTCGGCATGTATTTTGCCAAAAATACATTAAATGTAGTCAAAGAAATTATATTTTCTATGGACTTTACAGTTTCTATAGGTTATCAATTTTCAACAAATATTGTGTAACTTAAATTACTATCACAAGTAGTTCTATGGACATTGGTGCTGGGAGCACAAGTAGTTCATGTGCATGGTCACAGCATTTGGTGCTGGGGCCTATTATGCTTTGTTATGCAAAGTCCCATTTTTAGTACTGGGACACAAGCACTTAATAAACAAATGGGTCGCAGCATTTTGTCCTGGAGTCTATGATGCTTTGTTATACACAGTCCCATGTTTTAGAACTGGGACACAGAACTTTTTAAACAAATGGGTCGCAGCATTTTGTCCTGGAGTCTATGATGCTTTGTTATACACAGTCCCATGTTTTAGAACTGGGGCACATATCAAAATTACAGCATTTTGATATGGGGTCCTATGCTAATAACTGTAAACTAGTTGGAAATTATAGACTAATAATTAAAAATGACAACATAGAAACTTCACATAGAACTTCATAGCAACTTATAATTGAAAAGGCACCATTACATAATATTTGTGATGTTGTTTACTGAACAATCACAATTCAAAAAACAACAGTTATATTACACATATATAACTGCCCCAAAAACTCAGATATTGTTTACCAAAAACTCAGATATTGAACTAAAACACAAAATATATGCTATCTTATTTCAAGCATCTTCAACAGTAGAGCCAGAACTAGAACTAGAACTAGAACTTGAACTTAAAGGTTCTAGTTCAGGCTGCCATATATGAACATTTAAAACCACACGATCTAAAGATTCCAGAACCCTAAAATGTAACGTACTTCCTACTCCAAGATTGTTAGTGCGTACAAACTCCCTCCATCCATTACACAGTTTCCTCTGTCTTCTCACTTTTAGGTAGTTCATCTGGAAATGAATACCACGGCAAATAAGAGTGGCTGGAACATCACGTCTGGGAAGCCTAATTGCCAACCATGCTGGCAAAATCTACAAAACAAAACAAAAGAAGAAATGCAAACTTTTATAATAACATGAAACTAAAACAACACTTTAAAAAAATGCTACGATTAACTCACAAATTGATCTAATTCAGCATCCAATTCACTTAACACTGCTTCAACGACTGTTCCCATCTTATTTATGAAAAATGTTCTCTAATATGCTGGGTATAGATTGTTTATCTAATATTAACTTTTGTCCAGCTCTTATGGTCAAAGAATCGATTAAAGATATCACAATAAATGTAGTAAAAAATGGTAGGTTTGTTTGGTCTTCCCTAATAAAGTCCTGACTTTTCGAATCCCAATGTAGCTGGTATTTCTTTATTTTTAGACCAAAAACCACCAGTTAAAGTGCATTGGAAAAATAAAAATAAAAACTCAAATGTCCACAGCAAAAACATCTGGGGCGTCCATGTGCCTTAAAACACTAGCCCCAGGTTAAACATCTGGGAGGCAGTATGATCCATGCGCCTTGTGTTACTACTCACGGCAAAAACATCTTAGCAATCCCCCAGCATATTAGATAACATTTTTCACACAAAACAAACACAAACTTACAGGCATTTTAATTAACATTATCATAAAACACAAAAGAAGTATCCTCAAAGTACAAAAAAAGATAAATTACACTTGCAGATGCAACCATTAAAAACATAACATTTATAGAGGCCTGACTTCATTTATCTTAACTAAGGGCAACTTAACCTAGTTATGATCAAATTTTACTTTGAACATCTGCGCAGATTAACACCAAATAAGGAACTCAGACACTAGGATTTGAAATATAATTCTGACTTCTGAAAACCTCATTAAAACAGGGAATAACAACGTCATTCATATAAACAAGACTTGAGATCAAAAATGATCATCAAGCCTTCATCAGTCGGACAAAAACAGAAGTAGTCAAAATATACATTTGTCCACAATTTAGCAATATTCAAAATTAACAGCATCCAGTAAATTTACAAGGACGACCAGATGAGGCCTTAGTCATCATTTGGGCCAGGATCTCGATCTGATGCACTAGCTCCATCAGTCGGATCCCCAGCCAAATCTTCATCTTCGTTATCCTCACTGCCTTCATCGTCCTCTTCGACATCATCGTCGTTGGCTCCTACTTCCATGCCCAAGGCCTGCTTGACACTGATGATAGCTGCTATGGTCTGATCAAGGACTGAGTCGACATTAACCTGGCCGCGCTGCATTTGGATGAGCAACTTTTTCTTGGCTTCAAGAGCTTCCAGTTTGGACTCGATTGTATAATGATCCCTCAAATTCGCCAACTCCTTCGTCAACAGCTCTTGGGTCCTAACAGATTCCTCAGCCCGATTCTTGGCTTCTTGCAGTTCTCCTCGAGCAGCCCGAGATTCAGCTTCAGCCTTGTTCATGTTTCTCAACATTAGGTCAGAAGTGCTACGGATGCTTTCCAAGGTAACTTCTTTCATATTAAGCTCATGGGCAAGCTGAGAAATCTGGCGACCTTGTTCATCTATCCTGGTTTTCAGATCCTCGAATGATAGTGCAAACCTTTCCTTCTCGTCCAGAAGACGGTCCTTCTCCTCAAGGAGGGCATGTATCTTGTCGTTGGCCTCAGTGTTGGATTTCTCCAACCTGTCTATCTTATACTCAAAGAAGCCACGCCTCCCCTCCAGGACTCGCTTCTCCCTGATCAGAGCTTCTTTCTCCTCTTCTAGGGCCTGCTTGTCCTGGAGAGCCTTCAAAAGATCTTTCTTCAAGCCAAGGACTTGTTCCTGGTTGTTCAACCTAGAGCGGAACATGAGCTCGGCAGCCATCATACTTGCCTGGCAACAAAATGAAAATATGCAGGTAATCAGAACTAAGGACTTAATAGGAATAAAGAAGTAAAGAGGGAAACATTACTCGAGCAGTATCTTCAGCAATTGCGTAAGCTAGCTGCTCGTCACTCATGCTACGCATGTTCCACTCCTCGCGAGGACCGATCAGGTTAGACGTCACTTTAACCAAGTGGCCAGGCTTCGCCAGAAAATTTGTATCCGGAGAGATAGTGAAGTCACACTCCCTCATACACGGTCTGGGCTCCCTCGCTTGTTCAGAAGGGTACTGGGGACCGAATTTGTGACGAATACCCTTAACAAAGTAGGCCCCAGTCTTTCCTCCTACCGATACTCGCCTGGTAAGCTTTGTGCGAGAGACCTCAACGTCACCTGTTTCCTCGGGGTCCAGAGTGTCGCACTCTTGCAGATAAATTGGTGCCACCCCTCCACCAGCCAAATTCATCATGTCCTCATAATAAAAGACCTGAGGTTCAGCCTCCACCTCAGCTTTCCTCCACTCATCAACCCCCTCATCTTGCTCCTCCTCTTTTTCCTCAGCCTCCTCTCTCATCGGCTCTTTGCCAGGGCGCCTGTGGCTGGCTTGCTCAGGCTCGCCTTGCTGACTACCAACCCGTTCAGGCTCATTCAGCTTTGGATCCTCAGGGAAGAAGGCAAAACCTTCGTGCATTCTTTCTTCCCCCATTTCCCCAGCTCTATCCCCTTCCCCATCATCAACTCGGGGACTCTTCTCGAAGGCATAAGAAGAAGTCTCTACATCCTTCCTCTTATCACCCTGAAGAGGTGCCCTCCTCCTCCAAGTCAAGCTCACATCAAGAGCATCTGAATCAGAAATATCGAATATCACAGGCCCAGCAGATTCAGGGGTGGCCGCCGAGCTTTTAACACTCTCCTGCCCAGCCTTGGTCATATCAGCAGCAGCAGCATTGGTTTCAATTGTCTTTTCAGAAGACTGAGGACTCTTGCGAGCTGTCCTCGTCTTCTTCTTGGGTTTACTCTTTTCAGAGTCAGATTGCTTTCTCTTCAAGCTCGCAAGGACCTCCTCACCACCTTCTCTGGCCTTAACAGCTACAGCAGTTTGGAGGATGGCAGCTGCCTCCTCGTTGATCTCGGCCACGGGGTCAACAGTCTCCTCAACAGGAGGAGGAGCAGGAAAGTAACTACCACTAGCACCTAAACCTGGGAATAAAGTCATATTAATACCACAGTGAGTTCAACATAAATTAGGAGGAAGTTGGGTAATCAGCTTACCATGGGTACTAGGATTTGACAATTTCTTTTCAGAAGCATAGTAGGACCACTGCCTCTCCTCGTGGTTGAAAGCTGCCAAAATGGGTTCAACCCAAGCAGACAACTCCTCCTCGGAAATCAGACCGTCGTAAGGAATCTTGTCAGCTAACCAATAAAGAGTAAAGGTCAGAAGTTGCAAATACGTAACTCAGAGAGTATTTAATACAAAGACTCAGGGACTTACGAGTTTTGTTCCACACCTCGCGGAGATTAGTTTTGCTGCCACGTGTGAGCAGTTTGGACTGCACATAAACATACCTATGCATCCAACCCCTATCACCTGTATCTCCAGAATTATGCACTAAAGCTTTTCTTCCTCTCATACGGGCATTGATATACCCGTCTCTTGCAACCTGAAGGCTATACAAAGAGATAAAATGCTTAAACTCAAAATCTTGCTCAGTCTCATCGGCAAACCATTGTAGCAGAGAAATGATTCTATAAATGCTTGGGCACAGCTGCCCCGGGCAGATAAGGTAATATTTACAAATGTCCTCTATAACAGGATGCAATGGCAGCGTATGGCCTATTGTGAATGGATACGTGGATATGGCCGTCCAACCAGTTCTCACAGAAGTAATATTCTCCATTGGGTAGGGGCAAGAAACTGTAACATCATCGTCCCAGCCGCAATCTTCCTTAACCCTATGCAAGAGGTCGAGAGTAATTGAACTCTTAAACCGGCTTGAAGGCCACGACCTTATATTGCCATAATGACTGAACGAGATGACTGAACAATCATTTTCAAGGTTTCCCCAAACTTTCGGGATCACATCAGCAACCAAAGTTGAAGAACTCGTGGATTGACCACCTGCTGCTGAGGAAGTACTAGCCGCAGCATCCATATTGAGTTTTGGAGACAACTGGATTAAAAGATTGGAAGAGTTTTTGCGTTTTAGAAATTGTTAGAAAGGTGTTTTGAAGCTTTGAAGGTTTGGATGAAATATGGAATGGAGTAAAAGGTTTTCAAGATGGTGAAAATCATATTTACTAAAAAAGCGACTGTTGCGTGCTTCGAGACTGCAGGAGTAATGATGAAAACCGTCATTTCGGTTCCTATTCTTTTTAACGGCTGGATTTTCCAAATCGGTCACAGCATTTTGTCCTGGAGTCTATGATGCTTTCTTATGCACAGTCCCATGTTTTAGAACTGGGTCACAGCATTTGGTGCTGGGGTTTATGATGCTTGTTATGCACAGTCACATGTTTTAGAACTGGGACACAATCACTTCTTAAACACAAGGGTCACGGCGTTTTGTCCTGGGGTCTATGGGGCTTTGTTACTCACAGTTCCATGATTTACAACTGGGAAACAGCGCTTGTTAAACACAAGGGTCACAGCATTTGGTGCTGGGGTTTATGATGCTTGTTATGCACAGTCACATGTTTTAGAACTGGGACACAACCACTTGTTAAACACAAGGGTCACGGCATTTTGTCCTGGGGTCTATGGTGGTTTGTTACGCACAGTTCCATGATTTACAACTGGGACACAGCACTTGTTAAACACAAGGGTCACAGCATTTGGTGCTGGGCTCCTATGATGCTTGTTATGCACAGTCACATGTTTTTGTACAGGGGGATTAAAGTATTTAGCATTCCAATTTATATAGTTCCCAAGCTCATAAATAATAACAAACAAACAACATATTAACTATACATACTTCAAAAAATGTATACACTGCATTGTTTATAAAAAAGATTAATAAAGATTCAAAGAAGAGGCAGCCTTCCATGTTCACAACCTAGCTTCTCATCGTGCTCTCCATAATCATCATTCAATTTCTCTGGTGGAGTTTCATAGCCTTCATCTCTTTTTGATTTTCCATGCGACAGTAGATTAACAGCAACCATTCTCCTGTAAATACTAATGGCTTCTACTCCCCATTCCTGTTTAAACAAATCCTGTCCAAGCATGAGAAGATCTGTAAACCTTGTTACAAAAATACCACAGTCTGTATCTCCTAATTGTTTTGGTGCTGCTTGATAAACAATATCAAGTTTCTTGTACGTTGTACCAAAATTAGGATATTCTGTATGGAAATCCATTTCTTTTAGTAGCTTAGGTATAGCAATTGCATACATTGCCATCTTGATCTTCACAAAATCTTCATCCCCATCAAAAACCGAATCATAGACATCGATTCTATGATCTTTTATAGAATAAACTCCCAACCAATAATGAGTGCAAGACATGTAATCATTAGGATCAACTGAAGTCTTCCTAATTGGCATAAAAACTTTTTCGACTTGACCCCATGCTATGCCACATTCATTAGAAGACCCATTCACACACTCAAGTAGGCTATTCTGTGCAGTTCCTTCATACTGTGCTAGGTAGAAATCTAACTCAATCTTCTCTAAATCCTCCAATGTCAAGTCATGAATTCCAAAAACAACTTCTGCTGGAGGATCATATTTTTTTTTCTTTTGTTGACCACGAGTCCTTTTTGCTCCTTTCTTTTGTTGGGCCTTCATTTTTTCAAAATTTTCTTTGTTCTTCCACTCTTCTTCCATTCTATCCTTCTTCTCTTTGATTCTCCTGGTCTTCTCTTCCTTTGCCATATTTTCAAAATAGGATTCAACCTTCGAAAAGAACAACGACTCTACAAAAAAATCAAAATTCAAGTCTGTCGTTGTGAAGAGCGCTGAGTAGTTTGTGAAATGATATACATGTTTCTTCCTCAGATAGTACAGTATAACATCAACATGCTGCATGACAAAAAAAATCACAAAACACAAAAAAAAAAAAATATTAGTTAACAAATATATATATAAAACACTACAGAACCAATAATAAAAAAAAGCTGTAGAAAACCTCATTGGTAAGTGGATATCTTCTATCTGCAATCTCTCTAAACCACATTTTGCTCTTCACTGAAACACTATACAATTTAATTTTATTCTGTGAATTGATGTCTGCAATTTTGTCATCATAAAGATCATCACCCCTGAAAAAGTTAAACACAAACAACATAAAGAATACAAATTTACTAATATAATCCACAACACCGTATAACTTAAAAATATACAATAACTAAAAAAAATAAAATAAAATAACTTACACTTTAGAGACGCTGTTTTTATCAGTCACTTTCAAGCCTTGCTTCAACCATTTGTCAAAAATTGCCAAACAATTAGACGTGGCATTGACAGTATGAAAAGGGCATACACGCCTATAAGAAGGCTTCCAATCACACTTTTCCTTTGGATGAAAAGGCCTGAATGGAGATAATAAGTGCCGGCTAATCTTACGAACCCTATGTCCCCTGCCTAACACCTCTACTCCTTCTGGATGATTTGATGATTTCTCTGGCAAAACAGCTAAATCCATAACTTCCTCCTTTTTCACTGAAGACTGCATTGCCGACTGTTGTTTACATGAAGACACATCTGCATAATTACTTGCACAGACATTTGTTCCAGCAACCTTCCTTGACTGTTCAGGTGTTTTCATGGCTGAATCCAAAGCAGACTCTTGCTCCAGTACTACAACAGATGCATCAGCAAGTGTCGTAAGTTTTGAATTGTCTTTCTCTATTAATGCCAATTCTGTACCACCCTTACTTTCTGAGCGATCGATATCCATAGAATCATGCCTGACACTATCAATCACTGCTGCAGTCTCTTGCGATGGCTGTGTCAAGCCAATTGAAAATGAAGGTGCATCTATGCAACGAATATTCATGATGCTTTTGCTTACATCAGCTAAATTTTCACCAATTTTAGGTTTGAGGGGAGATGCAATTTCAGGAGAAGCATCATTATCACGTTTCTTCCTTTTCTTGCTGGAAAATGCTTTCAAACCCTTTTTTGGAGACAAATGCTCAACACCTTTTTTAAGATCTTCTTTAGAACCTTCTTGGGAACCTTCTTGAGAACCTTTATAAATAAAGATAATATATCACACATTTGCGAACAATAAGAACACAAAATAACTATAAAAAAGACGATTACATACCTTCTGGTGTAAAAACAAGACCAGCTATGCAAAGCTCGCTGACAGCCCTAACTTCAAGTCGAACCTCAGCACTGTGACTGCGTTCATTGACAACATCTTCCTTATCAGCTTTAACATTTGTTGCTTCTGTAAATGGAACAAGACAAACTATTCATTAACCAACCAACAGGATATTTTATGCTGGAGTGTGGACCATGCAAAATACGCAACATATTTTCGCATACCAGGAGTCAAAAACATTTGGTTATCAGCAAGCTTAATTGGTTGACAACCTTCTTGAGAACTTTCTTGAGAGACTTCAAAACAAGATAATTTGTTGCACATTTTCAACAACAAAAATAGGAACACTATTTATGATATAAAAATTACTTTTCCATACCTACTGGTGTCCAAATACCAGTTTCAACAAGATGCTTTAATTCATTAATTTGTTCTACAACCACAGCACTTTTCCCAGATTCACAATTATTACCTTCTGTAAAAATAAATAAGCACAATACATTACATTTCTCTATAGAAAACAGAAGTGTCAAAACACACATATTTAAAATACATTCCCATTACTATAGACTTCCCAGACATTGGTGCTGGGGCACAAAATAATTCATATGAAAAAGTCACAGTATTTTGTGCTGTACATATAGTGCTTTGTTATAGAAAATCCCATAATTTAGAACTGGGACACAAGTACTTGTTAAACAAAGAGTCCCAGTATTTTATCATAAAAACACAGTATTAGTGCATAATATGTTGGTTCAATCTACCAACAAATCTTTTTCTTCTTACCATTCAGTGTGGGATAAATTGTTTCATCACGAAGCTGAACATCTGTTGGATTCAAAGATACATCATCATCTTTAGATGGACACTTGTCCAATAAATCAGATGAAGGATTCTGTTTATCTGCATATACAAAAAATAAAAAATCATTACATTAAACAAAAAAATTCCCTTTTATTTAAATTACGACTATACAGAATACTCTATTTTGACTACCATGACTTTGCTGATGATTGTCTGAATTTGATGGCGCCTTTTCAAAATCATCTGTACCTTTTGCTTCATCAATAGGGTCACTAGTATCAGCTTTGTAATGCTCTAAAACATCCACAATTATTTGATCACTTGCATCTATTAAAGGAGCTGCAATACCATGATCACTTTGTACACTACCACCAAGCTCTGCCTGATTAAATGTTTCTTTGAAAAAACTATTGCGACCATCTGAATAAATCAAATTATCAACAAAATTACTCTTTTCATTTCTACTCCTGGTAACTGATTTACTTACAGACACACCACAGTTTTCTTCGAGATCACTTGTTTTTGATTTTGCAACAAGAAGCAGTAATGCATCAAACTTTGCATTCAACTGATCTGTAATCCTCTTCTCCATGTCAGCAAGATCTTTCTTTACACTATTTTCTGAGGAATTGATCATATGTTGAATCTTGCTCTCAGTAGGTAAGTCAACTTTGAGATTAGCTGTCAATCTCTGGTAAAAGAAAAAACATTAAAACCACATAAGAAAAAAAAATTAAAAGACAAAACCCACGAAGAATTTCACCTTTACAACTTCATTCATGTCAATAGATTCTCCTGTTGAACTAGTCTTTGAAGATGACTTTGAGGGTGATTTTGAAGTTGAAGCATGTTTAGATTTATGCCTTATTGGTCTCACTGAGGCATCCTCCCAAAACTATTAAAAAATACATTTCAAAACCAACAAAAAAGTAAAACAAATAAATAACAAACAAAAGCAAGTACTCATAAAACTCACCTGTTCATTATGAAAGTAGTCATCACACAAGACATTGTATTGAGGGGTAAAAGTACATGTGTAACGAAGCATCACAGGTTTGATCCTAGGGCGAACAGTAAAATACTGCCTGAACACAGGGAACACCTCTGCCACCCAGCAACAGAATAGGAAGGGCATACCAGGAAACAAATAAGTAGAAGAACCTGGCTTTATGATTGATTGCAAATGGTGTACCATTTGACGATATATCTCAGTACCCCACTGATAACAGCTATGCACCTCTTCATTATCAATAATAATCATATGTTGATCATCCACTACTCTAGGTAATGGCCGGCCCAATAAAACAGAATTAAGCAAATATAGCTCGGCTAATTTAACAGCATCATCTTGCTCTAATGGAACATCCAATCGTGCAGCAGACACTCTATTCAGATTGCCCTTGCTCTTTGGAGCCACTCTCACATAACTAGAATGATGTTCAATCAAATCAAGCAAGTCATATAACTTTAAAGTCCATTTGCTGTCCTTTTTATTAACATCGTCTTCAGGATTCCTGAAATACTTCTCTTTTAATCTACTCTTTGAAAGCTTAAAAATACTTATATCTACAATACTGGAAATATTAAGACCACTAACTACATGAAAATCATCAGCTGTGAAATCAACTATATCACCAAAAACTTTAAAGCTAAGCTTAGTGTTGTCTGAAGAAACTATTTGAGACTGGAGAAAACAATTTATAAGCCTCCCAGAATATTTAGCATCTTCCAAGAGCATAAACTTGCCGAATGGCCCTTTCTTCATTTTCTCCAGGTAATCCGCAGACAGCAACCCTTCGATTAATCCACGATACTCTGTGTCACCTTTCCACTGGCAATCACGATTTTTCCACTGCGCAAATGGAAGCAATATACCATCGTCGTTTGGCAAATTATCCGTAACCTCATCACTTGGAATAATCTCCATTGCTGTAACATTAGCACATGTATTAAAATAAAAACAAAGGAAAATTAACACATATATGCTGGGGGTACAAGTAGTTTATCTGCACAGTCACAGTATTTGGTATGCTGGGGGTACAAGTGGTTCATGTGCAAGGTCGCAGTATTTGTGCTGGGGGAGAGCTTGGTAGCCCAAACCCCTCCCCCCAGACATTGGTGCTGGGAGCACAAGTAGTTCATGTGCATGGTCACAGCATTTGGTGCTGGGGCCTATTATGCTTTGTTATGCAAAGTCCCATTTTTAGAACTGGGACACAAGAACTTAATAAACAAATGGGTCGCAGCATTTTGTCCTGGAGTCT
This sequence comes from Petunia axillaris subsp. axillaris, assembly GCA_029990575.1. Lineage (NCBI taxonomy): Eukaryota > Viridiplantae > Streptophyta > Magnoliopsida > Solanales > Solanaceae > Petunia > Petunia axillaris. The sequence goes on along the minus strand of JARKNS010000007.1, from coordinate 47,168,355 downwards.
ATGATGCTTTGTTATACACAGTCCCATGTTTTAGAACTGGGACACAGAACTTTTTAAACAAATGGGTCACAGCATTTTGTCCTGGAGTCTATGATGCTTTGTTATACACAGTCCCATGTTTTAGAACTGGGACACAGAACTTTTTAAACACAAGGGTCACAGCATTAGGTGCTGGGGTCTATGATGCTTTGTTATGCACAGTCCCATGATTTAGAACTGGGACACAAGTACTTGTTGAACACAAAGGTCACAGCATTTGGTACTGGGGCCTATATACAGAGTCACAGTATATACTTCTGGGGCAAAGGGTTTGACAAAAAAAAAACCGTTGCCCCCTTTCTAAAAAATAACCCACCATTTACAATGGACAAGTACCTCTTAAAAACACACAGTCCCAGTTTTTAATCATGGGCAACAGCCTATCCACAACAGAAGGTCACAGTATATAGTTCTGGGGAAAATGGGTTTCACAGAAACAAAGCGTTCCCATTAAAAAAACCCTACCATTTTAAAGGAAATCAAAAGCTTATACTGTACTCCAATGAAAATCTAAACATTGTTCGAAACAAAATCAAAACCTAAATAACCCATATACACGTACAAAAATGAAAAAAAAAACAATACGAAGTAAACACAGTTACCTTAATATACGAAGTAAACACAGTTACCTTACACACAAAGCTTCAAAATCTCAAAAATAAGAAATTGCTGTATTTCGAAAGAGAGTTCGTATAGTTTGATAGAGTTCAAAAGTCACAGTATTAAACAGAGAAACAAAAACACCGAATAAGTTGAAAATAAGGAAGGTTAAAACCGGAATTTCCAAAATGTGTAAAACGACATCGTCATGCTATTATTTTTAAAAAACGAGTCTAGTGGCTAATTCTCAGCGAATTTGTAAACAGAGGCTACGCATCACAAAGCGGGTGCGAAAGTGGCTTCCCCGCGAAATTTTTACCCCAAATACGAGGGAAAAGTCGTGGCCGAGATGTGAAATTTTTGTTTGGTAGCCACTTTCAGAGCACTAAATGAGGAATAACTAGTATTGATAATGTCTAGATAAATCGCCTCAACAACTCAAGCTTTAAATTTTTTATGAATTTCAGTTCAAAATCTTAAGTTAAATAAAAAAGTTGATAAGAAAATCTTGAATTTTATGAAAAAATACTTGAATCTTAAACTCTTTTATGTTTTATTCAAATTTAAAATTATACTTAGAACTTCAATATTTTGACATGATATTTGAACTAAAATAATACTTTATTCTAAAAATTGAGCAATTATGAATGTTCATCCAAAGCTTTATAAATATTCAAAGAATTTCACTACATGCATCCTCTTATCCTTGGTTATGGTTTTTTGTCCCCACTTAAGAATAATTTAGCAAAATGGTCTTGAAAGGCAACACTTCACGTTATAAATTTACAAGTGTTCCCTCAGGAGAAACACTTTAAGTATAAATTGCAAGTGCTACCTGCAAGGCGGCACTTCCAGTTATCTGAGAAAAATATTGATAGAGATAAAGGGTCAAGTGCACAAGGGGCACTTGTCGAGTTAATGAGGCCATTCTTATAAAACCACTTTAAGCGAGATCAATAATGCAAACCATTGTCTAAGGTGATAGTTTTGTAAATTACCCAAAAATATTGACTATTCCTCATTTAGAGTTACTAAAAGTGGTTATTATTAACATTACCCACCCAGAATTACTTAGATCTGGCCCATTGTATTTTATAGTTGCATTTATGATTCTTACATGTTTATACTTCGTTCGTTTCAATTTATGTGAACCGTTTAACTTGGCATAAAGTATAATAATGTAAAAAATATTTTTAAAATTTATGGTCTAAAAAAAGACATCAGTATTTGTGTGGTTAGAATTCATCTCATTAAGAGTACAAAATAAATTTGGAGTTAAGTTATTTCTAATAAAAATGGGTCTTTTTTTAACAGACTTAAAAGAAAATATATTCACATGAAGTGAAATAAAGAGTCCATTACCTAAAAGGTCACTCAACTACTGAAAATAAACCTACAAAGTCACTCTTCTTTGTAATATTGCTAAATGGTCACTCAGCTTTGGATAATTAACTCAAATGGTCATTCTCACCTAAAAAGTTGATGTCTCTGATGATACATGCTGACGTGGAATTTTTTTTTAAAAAAAATTTAAAATATAAAGAAATTTAAATCCCACTGTCCCCACCCATTTAACATAATTATTTAACCCATACCCAATCCAAATAATTTAATGGGTAAACTATTAAAAAAGTCAGTGCAACTTTAATCCTAAGATACTATATGATGTTTTCCTTCTCCTCTTCTTTTTAGGGTTTTATAGGGAGAACTAAAATTTTTCTTTCAATGATGGAAAATGATGGCAAATCAAGAAGAAAACTCATGGAAAGAGATGGTCGATTTCTTCCCCAAGATTCTTGTTTCCTGTGGAAAGGGACAACTATGTTGGGAAACAAACCGAGTTACTATTATTAAATATTTTTCGGTCCATTTATAATTTAATGAGTTTTTTAAAATTAGTTGTTTTTTGAATCGAAAAATAGCATCTAGGGTTGGATTTTTTTATTCATGTAGTTGCTAGGATTTTGATTCACGTGGGTATTTTAAAAATCAGTATGTTTTCTAGTCTATTTATACTTTTTCTCGTTCGTTTGTGTATTATTTTTTATGTAGGGTCTTAATATGGGTCTGACTTTTGATGAACATAATGATGCTAATTATCAACACTTTGAGAATTTCCTGAATAAAATGGTTGCTGGAGATTTCCCTGGTAGTAGTTTAGGTGGAGATAATGATGAGGAAGATGACGAAGTTTTCAGTGACCTGGACTATAACTTGAAAGAAGATGATGACAATGATTATCATGTAATTGCTGAACATAAAGGTATGAATGCAAAGGGTAGACCAAAAAATTGTGTGGATAATGGAGCCGGGCCATCCAATATTGGAATTCTAATTTCAGAAGTGAATCAAAATTATGATTTAGATGTCGATTCTGAGTCTGATGAATTGTTCGAGAGGGGTACTGATTCAGAGGATGGGAAAGAGACCACATATGAGAATTATATTGAAGAAAAATACAAGAAAAAACCTAGATTAGAACTAGGAATAAAGTTTAGAAATTTTAAACAATTTAAACAATTGTGGTTCACCACCATTGACAAAATAAGATGTATGGTTGAATGCAAGCAAGAAGGGTGTCCCTTTATAGTTTATGCAAGTTGTGTTAGTAGGACTGATTCTACTGTCCAAATTAAGACCCTAGATCTTACACTTAAGGGTGGTAAAATATTTGACAATTTTCATATGGCACCTCAGTGGATTGCTAAGCAGTACTTCAATATTTTTAAAGTTGATCCAAATTAGGATGTTAGCGGGTTGATTGCAACAATTAAGAGTGACTTGGGTTGTACTATTTCACGATTGAAGGCATGGAAAGCCAAAAAAATAAGCTTTGCATTGGGTTTATGGAGATGAGGGAAAGCAATATGAAAAACTCTTAAGGTATAGAGTTGATTTGCTTAATACAAATCCTAGATCTAACGTAGTTATTTGGAGAGATGGAGGTAAATATATGTGATTTTATGTGTGTCTTGCTCCATTAAAGAAGTCTTCCAGTCCGGGTGTAGACCATTAATAAGCCTGGATAGGTTTATGGAGATGAGGGAAAGCAATGTGGAAAACTCTTAAGGTATAGAGCTGACTTGCTTAATACAAATTCTGGATCTAACGCAGTTATTTAAAGAGATGGAGGTAAATGTATGTAATTTTATGTGTGTCTTGCTCCACTGAAAGAAGCCTTCCAGTCCGGGTGTAGGCCATTAATAAGCCTGGATGGTTGTTGGCTTAAGGGGACATATAGAAAGCATTCTATTAAGTGTTGTTGCGATTGATCTTAATAATTGCATCTTTCTTGTTGCATATGTTGTAATTATTGAGGCCGAAAGTAAAGAGACCTTTAGTTGATTTCTAACCAATCTTGGAGATGATTTAGAGATAAGGAACAGTCACCACATTGCTTTCATGTCTGATCGACAAAAGGTGATACATGTATATTATTCTTCTAATTAAATGCATCTGTCTTGTTTTACTATGTGTGTTAATTGTTTAAATTATTATTTTAGTGATTGATTGGAGCTGTTAAGGACTTGTTTCCAGAAGCTGAACATAGAAATTGTGTTAGGCACATGAATCAAAACTTTAGACAAAAACATAAAGGCCAAGCATTGAAGGACTTAGTATGGAATGCCGCAAGGGCCGGCAATGAGGTTACATTCAAGAGATGCATGGAACAACATGAACAAGAGGATAGAGAGGCTAGAAAGTGGTTTGATCATCCGGAAAGACCATTTAAAACATGGACACGAGCATTGTTCAAGACACATAGTAAATACGACATGCTCTTGAGTAACCTTTGTGAAAATTTCAATAGGTATGCAAAGATATGTTTTTTCATCTTCACTACTAAAAAATCGCGATTTAGGGATGGAACAGTAGAGACAGCTAGCCGTTTGTATTTGGATAGAGACGGGTAGCCTTCCCTATTCTTCTGATAATTTAAGAAAATTCAAAGGCTAGAGACGGTCAGCCGTCCCTATTTTCTTAGAGGCCGTTTCTAACCAACCTGTTAAATAAAAAAAAAACAAAAAATCTACTGACGGCCAGCTGTCCCTATTTTCTTAGAGACGGCTAGCTGTCCTTATCGTTCGCGCTATTTTTCAACAAAACACACAAGAAAAACGAACTGCAGCCACAACCACGCACCTCAACACCATTTCTTCAAAAAAAAAAGCAGAAACTACTGTTCGATTTGTGCAACCAAACACCATTTCATCAACACCAATTCTTCAAATCCCTTCTTCCTCAAAACAACAAACTTTGGTAAGTTTTTTCATTTTTTTTTTTACTTTTTTCGTATAATTCGTTCTAAAACGGGTATACTTATTTTTTAAAAAAAATTGCAGGGCCACCGGATCTGTGTAGCGGCGCCACTGGAACTACCAGTCGAACAGGTATTTTTTGGCATTTTTCAGAATTTTTTTTTTCAATTTTTTCATGTTTATGTGTGAAATTTCCATTAATAAATTTCAAGTATTTTAGTGTTTAGTTTGTTGTATTTGTATGATGGTTTTTATAGAGAATATAGTAAAGAAAACTAGAGAAAAAATGTGAAATCACCAAATCAAGTAGTTAGGTCCTTGAAAAAAATTAATCTTGCTAAAGACAAATAGGCATTGACTAACTCATTGATGTTTCATCTCACCTTATCTCAGGTGCACATAGATCACTACTTGTAGCAGTGTAAATAAAACCTTGAAGTTAACCATCTTCCTAACTCATTGATAAGCTAACCAATTCAACATGTTGAGGTTAATTTACCAACACATACAGTCATTAGCAGTTATTTATACAATTACAACAGGGAGGAGTTGGATAAACCTTGAAAATTTTATCAAAAGGAATTTAGTATCTAGTATGTAATAGTCTTCTATCCAGATTTAAATCTTGAAGTCAATCCAACATCTCTCCACCAAAGAAAAACTATTTTTGCACTCTTCCATGAACCATGCTCCAGTTTCAAGATATCACAGGCAGAATACTTAGAACAACCTCATTGAAACCATCAAATCAATAGGATATAAATCAATGGCGAAAATAAATCGATCATGATCATTTAACTTAGAAAAATATTCACAACTTATAAACTCGGAGGTACAGTCAAAATATGGATACGATTAAAGCAACGATTACTTATCTTTACTCATCATGAATGGTACTGACATGAATTAAATATTTGGCGTAAGTAGCATGAATTAATAACGGGTGAGAATGATTTTTTGGTTTACCAATTGATGACTAATAGCTTAATAAATTACTTTATTTTCTTCTTTTATATTGTAGGAGTAACTTACTAACAATTATAATTTACTAACAGTTTACTAACTTACTAATATTTTTTAGGAGTTAGTTTTTAGGAGTAACTTACTAATACTTTACTAACCTACTAACAGTTTTTAGGAGTAAGTTTTAAGAGTAACTTACTTTATTTTCTTCTTCTAGTTTTTAGGAGTAATAAACTAAAAGTTATATAATTAATTTGCAGGTACATACTTGATGTAAGAGACAAAGCAATTATAACCATGCTTGGAATGATAAAAATCAAGCTCATGAAGAGGTTATACAACAAGAAGAAATGGATTAACAAGTACCAAGGATTTATCTGTCTAAAAATTGAAAAAAAGTTGGGAAAAATAAGTGAAGAAGCAATAATATTTATACTAGATTATTCTAGTGGATCAAGGGTATGGGTTGATGGACAGGGGGCCTTATATTGAGGATATGGTAAGGACCTGCACATGTAGGAGATAGGTGTCACGCCCTAAAAAATTTATATTAAACTGCGCGGTGCGAGTTTATTATTTAAAGGCTCGTGACCGGTGTTCAAAAGGTATAAATTATTTTAGAGAAACTCGGAGTCGCCACTTGACATAGTTTAAGGTGTGCCAAGTCACCAAAAGGTACCTTAGAACACCTCTGACTCGTCTAATGGTCTGCGTTAGAGATTCGGGTAAGGTTCTCAGTTGACTCGCGGGAAGGTATTAGGCACCCTCGAGTCCTGTGCCCAGCACAGTTGCTTTATTGTCGTAATTTTAATTTATTAAATATGGTTTTATTATTTTAATACCGTTAATTTGAATTTTTACTTTGATTTAAGAAATTAAAAGTGTTGTTCTAATCCAACCTCACGGAGGACTGGACGAATTTACACTTTGATTCAGGAAAAATTTAATAGCGTTATTCTTATCCAACCTCACGGAGGACTAGACAAATTTACACTTTGGTTCGTAGTAAATAAATAAATAGATAAATAAAATTTATTATACATTTTTTCAAACTTACAAAGGGGCTTGTCAATTTTAGAAGAGTTTAATTAACTTAAAAAAATAACTAATTTAGAATTAATTTAATCTCAATTTAGCCTCCTTTTAGCCTAATAAGTAAATTACAAATCATACTTTTTATTTGTGCCTAATCGTATAAAATAAATCTCAGTTTAAAAAAGCTTAACAGGGCCGGAAGCCAAATGATTCTATAAAAATTGGTGTATGTATCAAAGTAATGGCTGTTTATTCACGACTTATTTTGGTAGATCGTTTTAATTTTTGGGTTCTTTACATAAATAGTAGCCCATATAAAAATATTTACTATTCTTTAGCCCTTACTTTTGGTAGCCACAATATTATACTAAAATAATAGAAATAAATTCTAGTGTTAATAATTATATAATACTATTTTTTCTTAAATTAAAAAAAATATATATCAATGCTAAAAAATAAAATATATATCACCTAAAAAGAAGAATTTACATAATACTATTTTTTATTTTTTTTCTTTTAGTCGCCATATTTAATATTTGCATAAAAAAATACATATCACCAAAAAATAGTAATAACAAACACTAAAATAAATAAATACCGAATATACACCATATTCAAATAGTGATATATTGTATTAAAATAGTAAATATTAATATTTATTCATTATATATTTAATATATATTACATATCGTATATTTAATATTTAATCACTTAATATCTTAACATATGTATGTAATATTTATTGAATTATTATTTTATATATAATATTTATTGGATACACAATATATGTATGATCTTTAATATTTATTTTATATCTATTAATATTTATAGATACACCACATATGTATGAAATTTTCATATTTTTATTTAAAAAATACACGATATATTTATGATGTTAATATTTTATATATTTTATTAGATATTTATAAAAATATTATTATTTTATATATTAATATTTATTATATACATGATATATGTATGATATTTTAATATTTATTTCATATACAATATACGTATGATATTATATTTTATATATTTTATTAGATATTTATAAAAATATTAATATTTTATATATTAATATTTATTAGATATTAATATAATTTTAATATTATTTATTTGATATACGATACATATATGATATTTATATTTTTTATTGCATATTACGTATCTAATATTTAATCACTTAATATTTTAATATATTATGTATGTGAGATTTATTTAATTAGAATTTGTATATTAATATTACTTAATATTTAATTAATAATTTATATATTAACATATTGTGTATGTAATATTTATTTAATTACTAAATTTATCAAAAATTTAGACATTATTTAATATTTCAAATTGTGGTTAATCCCTAATACAAGGGATTTTTTTGTATGAAAAATAATTAATAATATATAAATAAATATTCTTAAGTACTCCTAATATACTTGCATAACTAATATTTTAATATTTTGACATATTATTGTCTATGTACTGTTTATTGTACATAAAATAGTAAAAAAATCCTACACAAATAGCACATAAATAATATCATGTATTTAATATTTATTTATTAAATGTACAATATTTAATATCATACATATCGCGTATTTGAATAATTATTCTCTTAATTTTTAAAATATTATGTATGTATTTTTTATATATTAATATTTATTTTATATACACACACAGGGAGGATTTAAATCGTTAAAAAGCTGATTTTGTGCTAAATATGGTATATAGGTGATTTTAGGCGTCAAAACACAATTAACAAATTCATTGTGATCTCTACATAAATACACAATTATTTTTTAAATATATTAACACAATAATATAAATAAAATTATAAATATTAGAAAAATAAGTAAAATATGCTTTATATGTGTGTGTATAATATACTCAATCATTATTATATTATAACTATTAAAAATAAATTCTTGAAATATTCATTTTGTACATTTAAAATATAAACATAAATAAATATGCAATGGGAAAGGAAATATAAAAATGTTGAATTTGATAGTTATGGAAACTAATGGAAAGAAAATATTTTATTAACTAGCATTAGGAAAGAAATAATAAAGAGCTTTTTTAAAAAATAGATCAGCATTAACTAAACCCTTAAATTAAGGAATAATTTTTTTTATTAATTTATAAAATAGGTGAATCAATTTATAAATTATCTAATAGTTAGAGAAAGAAAGGGAGTGAAAAGTGGGGCTAGGAAAAGTAAATAATTACTACTCATACGCTTATTCAGTAATTCTCTCTTAATTTTTTGTAAAGAAAGGATGTGGACCGGTTCATTTTGCGAAAATGAGCCGTTTAGAAGTTGTCTTGCAAGATTGTACATTTTTTATATTTTGTCAAAAATTTAAACTGTCGTGCGTAATACTTTTTTTTTGGAGATAAATTTTAAACTTGTTAAGTAGCCAACTTTAACAAAAGATTGGCATATATAAGCAAAGTCACCTTCACAAAAGAGTAACACATGCTAATATCAACTCAATTACAATTTTAGGTTCTCTGCAAATGTAAATACAGTGTTCAAATTGTCCACATTACTCTTGCGCATATGGTTCTTTTCAGCATTTGATTTCACCTTTCAACCTATTTTTTTTAGAATTCATGGTTTGCATAGTTGTATCAATTTATAGAAATAGCCAGATTTGCCTATTTAAATTAACATTGCACTTATATCCTATTTTTGCCTAATTATTTCAGATTTAAAACAAAAATTTTTCAGAATTTGCAAATATGACCAGTTTACAAAGAATAACCCCAAATTACAGAAAGGGCTAGAAAAAATAACCCCAGATTACAGAAATAGCTACAATTTAACATTTACAAATTATTACATGTTGTCCAGATTTTTAGATTAAACCACACGACTTGCAAGCTAGAATTATCAAGTAACAAATCTGAATTTTGTTCAAGAACCTGTTCATTTCTATTAGTTTATACCCTCTTTCAAGCTTCTCATATTGTATTGCTCACAACATACATTAACTTTCACATACAAACATTGATTAACAATTTAACAGCAAGTAGGAAACATGAAGTAGAAACCCCTTTTTTTTTCTTTTGCCTTTACGCACACTGTCATTAATCATTTCATAGCTAAAATACTCAACATAGAAGTGAGGTTAATTGTGTTTACCTTTGAAGCAAAAAATTCCTAGCCAACGAGAAAATGGACAACAAAGAAACACAACCAAAGACCAAGCAACTTCTACTCCAAAGCAGCTAAAACAGCCCCTTTTATACCCTATTCAACCTTTAAAACCTTGAGATTTATGCCCCAAAAGACCTTAGATGTAAAGGCTTTTGGTTCTAAATCTAACTCTCTAAACTTACAATTTTTTTTAAGTGTTTTTGTTCACTCTTTTCAGTAAAATTTCAGCAAGCAGTTGATGTATTTTTCAGCTGATAGTTGTCTTAAATGAGGGCATTCAATGCCCTTTTTATAGCTAAAAGTGAAGGCAAAGGGTGGGGCTAAAAGGTGGAGTGTGGACTTGTACAAAAGTACAATCCCACACCCCTACACTTGAGTGTTTTTAGCCTCTTTCAAGGACAGTACAGCAGCTGTACACCTACTGTTTCAACTACTAAAACAGCTCTAAAAAGCTGAAATAATGCAAGACAATGTCCTTTAAAAGGACACTAAACATTCATCACACTAGCTAAAGGAATTGAGACCAAACTAGGCAAACTGGATCAGCCCAACTAAGCCTAAACTAAGCTAATGCAACCAGGTTCCAAACTAAGTCTAATAAAGTCCCAAAAACTAAATCTTTAACCATTCTAATAACTGGAAAAAAAAGCAGATCAGCCCCAAACTAAATAGAACTAGGCAAGATACCAAGACCCCCTAAACTAGATTAAAACTAAACTAACTAAACCAAAACAAATTCCCAAGACTTCCTTGCACTACCTCACACATAATTAATCATACAACAAGTGCATGGATCAGCAGCATATTTGAACATTAAAACTGGATAGACAGGATCCAAATAAAAGAATAGGAGTAACATATTTTCGTAAAGAGACCATACTGGACAACAACGCCACAACTGAATGGAAACAATAGCCATTTTGATGATAAAACTATGCCTATGCACGCTGACATATATATAAAACTACATGTTACAAAAATTTTAATACACTGATTAGAAAGACGAGAATTAGGCTGGTTGACAAAGTAATCCATCCGCCAATTATAGTGTAATTCCATTTAATTAACAAACATATAAAATGATTCAATTCACATACTATTATTTCATCAGAACAAACACCTAAAGCAATAACATTCTTAAACACTAGCAAAAATCCAACAGTCAGAAAAGAAAAATACAAAGCTAGACCTTGTCTCACCCGTCATTGCCACCTAATCGCCATAGCTACTATTGTCGCAGCAGCTGCTATGCCATCGAGTCGCCAAAAAAGAAACTTTCACCATAGTCCCATTGCTTCGCCACCAATGCTGCCTCGTCGTCGCCTCATCATTGCTCTGTATCGCCTCAAACAACTGCTTCACTACTGAGCCGTTGTCACAGCCCCCTCGTCATTGTCCTCACTGCAGCCGCTACAAACAAGCGAGCAAGACCCGAATCAACATCATCAAGAAGCCCCAAGCTGCCTCACTCGACGACATTGAAACAAACCTCGGATTCAAACAAAGAAACAGTCCTCCTCACTGCCTTAAATCAACTCGCACCATTGCAAACCAACCATCTCCTCATTGTCCTAAAACAACTACTACAACAGCCCCCTCATTTGTTTTCATCACAGCCTCCGTACCAAACATCACCCTCACCTCACTAGCCTCCCTTGTCATATAAACACTGATACACCGACCCCTCACAATCAGAAACAGAGAAAGAAAAAAAATAAGAAGAAGAAGAAAGCAAACAAGAAACAGAAACGGGAAAGAGACAGCGAAACGGGAGGGGAAAAGGGTAAGGGGAGAGAAAGAAATAGATAAAACTAACAAATGAGCAAAACTTACCGGAGTTTTGAAGCTTTGACCAAATTTGAAAACCCGATCTACGCCAAACGGCTTAGATTTTGAAGAAAACAGGTTGAGAAATGGAATGGGGAAGCCCAGATCTTTCAAACGGTGTATTTTGCTAAATTTTTCGGCCACCGGAGGTGGTGGCCGGCCGGCGGAGCAGTGGTGGCTCCGCCAAGGGAGTGCGGCGGAGCGATTTCCGGTGGGCAAGGGAAAATTTTGGCATGGCCTCGCCTATATTCTGATTTTGGTGTAAAAATGAGCAAAAATTTTATGTTTTGGCTTATATAGTTAGTGAGTATGGGCCGGGTTATACATATGGGCTGATGGGCTTGTATTTTGGGCTGTATATTTTTACAAATGACCATTTAAAAAGAACTACACATAAAATTAACACACATAAGATCACATAATCTACACTAAATATCACAATTAAACATAGATTACAATTAAACATATAACAAGTAATTTTGTTAATTCTCAAATTTTAACGTCCTAATTAAAGACAAATCTAGCTAAGAATAAACATTAGAAGTACAGAAAAAATTTGACGACACATCCTAAGAATCTAATAAGATTATTCTTAGAAATTTAAGAATTTTGGTGCCAAAATTAGGTGATTACAGCTGCCCCTCTTTGTTCGGGAACACGAAGAGTTCTCAGACAAAGAAGTAATCGACGACTAATTTTGGCTTTTCGGTTCTAGCCGAGAGCATGCTTTTCAAAACGGTGACCGTACCTTGAATTTCGGTTCTAACCGAGAACAAAGTTACCTAAATATCCCCGGACTAAGGAATCAGGTCAGTGTAGTTCCTTACGTGCGGTAGCTGGGACTACCGCATTCCAACAGATACTAGACTCACTAAGACAACACTAGACAACTAGACTACTAAGACAAATTAGAGACTCTTCTAGACACACTTGGGGCTGATACTAGACACTCTAGACTACTAAGAGGCTGTCGCTGCTGATTACTGGTCGCTTGCTGGTGGTCGTTGCTTTACAAGGAATGGAAATACAAGGAAAAATGTAAAATTACAATCCCTAGCCTAAATCTTCATGCTTCCTTGAGGTAAATCTTGGCTTGAAAGACAAACATCATCGCCCGTTGTATGGGCAAGCACCATTTGAAACTTGAAATGGTCGCATCTGTTTCGAACAGGTCTTGACTTGAACCTGGGGATGGTTGTTATCTTCGAGCAGGACTAACTTGAAAAGGAAGTGGTTGCTATCTTTGAGCGAAACTGACTCGAAAAGGAAATGATCGCTATCTTTTAGCAGATCCTGATATGGAAAGAAAATGACGCTATCTTAAGCGAAACTGACTCGGAAAGGAGATGATCGCTATCTTTTAGCAGATCTTGATATGGAAAAGAAATGACGCTATCTTTGAGCGAACTGACTCGAAAAGGAAATGATCGCTATCTTTTAGCAGATCTTGATATGGAAAAGAAATGACGCTATCTTTGAGCGAACTGACTCGAAAAGGAAATGATCGCTATCTTTTAGCAGATCTTGATATGGAAAAGAAATGATGCTATCTTTGAGCGAAACTGACTCGAAAAGGAGATGATCGCTATCTTTTAGCAGATCTTGATATGGAAAAGAAATGACGCTATCTTTGAGCGAACTGACTCGAAAAGGAAATGATCACTATCTTTTAGCAGATCTTGATATGGAAAAGAAATGATGCTATCTTTGAGCGAAACTGACTCGAAAAGGAAATGATCGCTATCTTTTAGCAGATCTTGACACGGAAAGGAAATGACGCTATCTTTGAGCGAAAGTGACTCGAAAGGGAAATGATCGCTATCTTTTAGCAGATCTTGATATGGAAAAGAAATGACGCTATCTTTGAGCGAACTGACTCGAAAAGGAAATGATCGCTATCTTTTAGCAGATCTTTATATGGAAAAGAAATGATGCTATCTTTGAGCAAAACTGACTCGAAAAGGAGATGATCGCTATCTTTTAGCAGATCTTGATATGGAAAAGAAATGACGCTATCTTTGAGCGAACTGACTCGAAAAGGAAATGATCGCTATCTTTTAGCAGATCTTGATATGGAAAAGAAATGATGCTATCTTTGAGCGAAACTGACTCGAAAAGGAAATGATCGCTATCTTTCAGCAGATCCTGAAGGAAATGACGCTATCTTTTAGCGGGAATTGACTCGAAGAGAGAATGGAATTCCGTCTGATATCTGGCGCCTCTACCCCAATTCAAGTGGTCCTAGCTCTTTCTTGGCAACATAGCAAATGTCACACTTACTTTCTGCATCATGGATACCCTGTTTTGGATCTTGAAAAAAAGCTTAGTGACTCTTGTTCTATTCCTCACAGTACTGTGGGATGAACAACGCCTAAAGCTTCTCCCAAACATATCCACTCTTCATGATACAATTTTGGTATGTCGTCCTTCCGGCCTGATGTGCCGTGCTGGGCTCCAATTATCAATGTTGATCATGACTTGCTGAGAACTTTTCCATTGTCGAGGGTGTGCCCTGCTCGCTGGATTTAAACCTGAATCCTGAAAGACAGAGTTTTGCAATTTTCTTTTGTTGCTCATGAGAGGTTACCGCCGAAAGGGCGAGGAATTAATGGTGAGGCAAGATGTACAAAAATGGAATAAAAAGTTCAAGGGCGAAAGTCGTTTGGACAGGGAACGTCTTTCTGAAAAAGGGAAACTTATCTGGCAATATACTGGCGGCCTTGATGATCATGATATATATCTTGAATGACCTCGTCCGACCAGTGCCACTTGTTTGTTGAGAGTTGATCCACGGAAGACATCAAACCATAACCAAGTTGAGGTGACTCTCAAGTCGACTAGTAGCGCCCTTTCGGGTTTTCACCAACTAGCCTCTCTCTTTAATCTTTTTCCTCACTGTTTGTCTTGCGGCGCCTTCTCAGGTTTTCACCGACAAGACTTCTTTCTTTTCTCTTTTTTTATTTTTTATTATTTTTTTTCTTTCTTTTTTTTTCAATTAAATTTACAACACCAACATCTCTTGAAACATGTGAATAGATGATACAAAAATGATTAGAAGTTTGTTTTTATTTTATTTGATTTGTGAAATAAAATAAAAACAAACTTCTGCCCCAGTTTAGCATAAAATGGGGATCTAAGTTTCTTTTGATGTTGGCCGCAAACTCGAAGGCGAGTTTTGCGTCAATATGAGACAGGAAAGAATGAATTTTCACTTTCACGAACACAAAGAAAATGGGGAGGAATATTGAATTTCCTCCATTTTCTTTAAAAAACAAAAACAACTTCTGCCCCAGTTTAGGATAAACTGGGGTCTCTTGTTTTCTTGGCATATTCCGCAGGCCTGGAGGCAAACCTTGCGCGAATAAAAGTAGAAAGGGAAAGGGGAATTTTCTTTTATTGCGACCGCACCGAAATGGTTGCCTACGTATCCTTTTGAGAGGAATCAGGTCAGACGTAGCTCTAGGCAAATGCCCAGGTTTCTTTTTGATGCTTTTCAGTTTCATTTCATGTTGATACAATTACATTGATTCCAGCCGAGAATATGTCTCGAAAGTACAATATTCAAAATGCTAATAAGGGATACAATTTGGGATAGCAAAAGAGAACAAAAGTCTTGCATTCATCCCGAGTTGAAAGCCATCTTGGAGTCAAATGTAATACCTCTTGACCGCGTCTGCATTGACGGGTATTTCAGTTTTCCTGCCTTCTAGATCTGTAAGATACAAGGCGCCATTTGGCAATACTTTCTTTACCAGGTATGGCCCTTGCCAATTTGGAGCAAATTTCCCTTTAGCTTCTTCCTGATGAGGAAAGATTCTTTTCAAGACTAATTGCCCTTCTTTCAAGTCGCGCAGGCGCACTTTCTTGTTGTAGGCTCGGGCCATTCTTTGCTGATACAATTGACCATGACAAACTGCATTGAGCCTCTTTTCATCAATGAATGAAAACTGTTCCAATCGGGTTTTGACCCATTCTGTGTCCTCAATTTCTGCTTCCACAATGATTCTGAGAGATGGTATTTCAACTTCAGCAGTATGACTGCTTCGGTTCCATATACCAATGAATATGGGGTGGCACCTATGGAAGTGCGCACAGTTGTGCGGTAACCAAGCAGAGCGAAAGACAACTTCTCATACCAATCACGAGATCCTTGTATCATTTTCCTAAAGATATTCTTGATATTCTTATTGGCTGCTTCAACCGCGCCATTTGCCTTTGGTCGGTAAGGCGTGGAATTTCGGTGCATGATCTTGAATCTTTCACACACGTCATTCATCAAATGACTGTTCAGATTTGCCGCATTATCAGTGATGATGGTACTTGGGATACCAAAGCGACAAATAATGTTAGAATGAACGAAATCCACCACAGCTTTCTTGGTCACGGATTTGAGGGTCACGGCCTCAACCCATTTGGTGAAGTAATCTATTGCAACCAGAATGAATCTGTGCCCATTTGATGCTCTTGGTTCAATAGGCCCGATAACATCCATCCCCCATGCTGTAAAAGGCTAAGGGGCTGACATTGTGTGCAACTCTACAGGGGGTGAATGTATCAAATCACCGTGTACTTGGCATTGATGACACTTTCGCACAAAAGTAATGCAGTCATGCTCCATGGTAAGCCAGAAGTATCCTGCTCTAAGTACTTTCTTAGTTAACACGTGCCCGCTCATGTGGGGTCCGCAGATCCCCGAATGCATGTCATTGAGAATCTTCGTGGCTTCAGTTGCATCCACGCACCTTAGTAGTCCCAAATCGGGTGTCCTTTTGTACACCACTCCGCCACTCAAAAAGAAACCACTTGCTAGTCGTCGAAGGGTTCTCTTTTGATTGTTTTCTGCCAATGGAGGATACGTCCCATCTTGAAGGAAATTCTTGACATCAAAGTACCACGGTTGACCGTCAATTTCTTCTTCAATCACATTGCAGTACGCGTGTTGGCTTTGGACCTGAATCTCTAACGGATCAATATGGGCTTTATCAGGATGGACGAGCATTGAGGCTAATGTAGCCAATGCGTCAGCCAGCTCATTATGTATTCTGAGAACATGTCTAAACTTTAGAACATCGAACTTTTGGCGAAGATCGTCCATACACTGCTTGTACATGATCAGCTTAAGGTCTCGAGTTTCCCATTCACCCTTCATTTGGCGTATCAAAAGATCTAAATCTCCGATCACCAGTAACTCTTTGATGTCCATGTCCAGTGCCATACGCAAACCCATTATGCATGCTTCATACTCAGATGTGTTATTAGTGCAACTGAAGCGGAGTTGGGCAGCTGCCGAATAGTAATGTCCCGTGGGAGAGATGAGGACCGCTCCAATACCATGGCCTTTTGAGTTGGAAGCACCATCAAAGTACATTTTCCACACATGTTCTTCTTCATTAATCAACTCTTCGAGCACATCTACCTCCTCGTCAGGGAAGTAAGTCTTCAATGGCTCAAAATCATCATCCACCGGATTTTCAGCCAAATGATCAGCTAAAGCTTGAGCTTTCATTGCAGTTCTGGTGACATAAACTATGTCAAATTCTGTGAGCAGGATCTGCCATTTTGCAAGTTTGCCGGTTGGCATAGGCTTTTGAAATATGTACTTCAATGGTCCATCCGGGAAATCAGATAAGTGGTATAGGACAAAAGATAATGTTTCAACTTTTGTGCGACCCAAGTTAGGGCACAACACGTCCTTTCCAACAAAGTGTATCTGGCCTCACAATCTGTGAACTTCTTGCTCAGATAATAGATGGCCTATTCTTTCTTTCCCGAGGCGTCATGTTGCCCCAGTACACAACCAAAAGAGTTCTCATTGACTGACAAGTACAAAAACAACGGTTGGCCAGGCTCAGGCGGAACCAAAACAGGAGGATTTGACAAGTATTGCTTGATCTTGTCAAAGGCTTCTTGGCACTCCTCGGTCCATGCAATTGATGCATTCTTTTTCAACAACTTGAGGATCGGCTCACATATTGTGGTAAGTTGAGCAACGAACCTACTGATGTAATTCAACCTGCCTAGAAAGCTTTTAACATCCTTCTTGGTTCGAGGCGGAGGTAATTCTTGTATTGCTTTGATCTTTGCGGGATCCAGTTCAATACCTCGCCTACTAACAATGAAACCCAACAATTTCCCAGCAGGCACACCAAATGCACACTTGGCTGGGTTCAGCTTCAGATTGTATCTACGGAGCCTTTCAAAGAACTTTCTGAGATCTCTCACGTGGTCTTCGGCAGTTCTAGACTTGATGATCACATCATCCACGTACACTTCTATTTCTTTATGCATCATATCATGGAAAATGGCAGTCATAGCCCTCACGTAGGTTGCCCCAGTATTTTTCAAACCAAACGGCATCACTCTATAGCAATAAGTTCCCCAAGGTGTAGTGAATGCCGTTTTGTATGCATCATCTTCATCCATATGGATTTGGTGATATCCAGCATAGCAGTCAACAAAGGATTGTATCTCATGTTTGGCACAATTGTCTACGAGAGTGTGAATATTAGGCAGTGGGAAATTATCTTTGGGACTTGCCTTGTTCAAATCTCGATAGTCGACACATATCCTTGTTTTTCCATCTTTCTTAGGGACCGGAACAACATTTGCAACCCAAGTAGTATACTGAACCGATTGAATCACTTTTGCGTCTAGCTGTTTCATTATTTCATCATGGATTTTCTGGATCATATCAGTTTTGAACTTCCGCTGCATTTGTCTCACTGGAGAAAAACCCGGTTGAATTGGCAATTCGTGGACTATCAATTCGGAGCTCAAACCCGGCATCTCATTATATGACCATGCAAAAACATCTCGATATTCAAAAAGCACCTTCCGAATATCATTCTTCACTTCAGGTCGGGCATACATGCTTATCTTGGTTTCCCTCACATCATCAGGGCTCCCAAGATTAACATCCTCTGTATCAGCCAAATTGGGTTTAGGCTTGCCCTCATGGCGTTCAACTTCCAGGCCTATTTCAAAATCAGCCTGTTCTCCATCATATTCAATCTCGTTAACATATTCCTCAATGTTTTCTTCATCACTTTCAACCTCAACTATGGTTATGGAGCCAAAATCAGATTGCGGTCCCTGGATGGACGATAAGTTCCTTGAACATGTCATGATATCAGGACCAGCAGATATATCACTACAGATAAACAAAAATAGAATAAATTTAGGAATATGAACAGAGATTGAAGGAAAGCTTGGCTCTTGGCCTTTCATTAATGAAAAAGGGGTTTGAATTACAAAAAGATGAGATGAGCAAAATAATACACTTGGCATACAACCCTTAGAATATCCAAGTGTATTCAAAAGAAAAACTGTAAAACAACAGTCTACCAAGATCCCATCCTGATGGGGAAGGGAGTTGCATTCCAGTTAGTCAGGTGCACGTCCGGGCCAATGTACTGAATTGAAGCATTACTGGAGCCTTCACCCGGCTGTACCATGCAGATTTCAAAAATGCCACCTAGATCAAATGATCCATCCTGATTGTCTTCCACTGTGTTGACATTTGTGGCGACAACCTTTGGTTTCATAACATAACCCACAAAAGACTGAGCGAGACACGGAATTGGCTTTGGGAGAGACTAAACTTCCGACTTCCTTTTCTTTGCTTGCTTGCGATCAGCTGCTTTTGGCTTGAACCCTAGTCCCCACGTGCCTTGCACGCCATTTGGATAAACTGGATTTACCCTGCCTTGTAGTGATGCTCCCAAACCCTTTCCAAATTGGAAACCATGCTTTAACATTTCAGACGCCATCATAATAGACGTCTCTGACACTCTTGGGATGGGTATAGGTTTCCCTTTGTCACGCCCTAAAAATTAATTTATTATTAACTGCGCGGGTGCGAGTTTATTTATTTAAAGGCTCGTGACTGGTGTTCAAAAAGGTACAAATTTATTTAGAGAACTCGGAGTCGCCACTTGACATAGTTTAAGTTGTGCCAAGTCACCAGAAGGTACCTTGGAAACACCTTTGACTCGTCTAATGGTCTGCGTTTAGAGATTCGGGTAAGGTTCTCAGTTGACTCTCGGGAAGGTATTAGGCACCCTCGAGTCCTGTGCCGAGCACAGTTGCTTTTATTGTCGCAGTTTTAATTTATTAAATATGGTTGTTATATTTTATCGTTCATTTAAAGTTACGCTTTGATTGTTCGAAACCGAAATCGCGTCAAGTAACCCACAAGGTATACTTGGACAAAATTTATATATATTTTTTTTTACTTTTTGCCTAATAAGTAGATCACAAATCATACTTATAATTGCCTAATCGAACTTACATCCTATTATTTTGCCTAATCATTACACCTTGGGTGGATAATTAATCATATCAAAATAAAACACATTGACTAATTTTAGGTATGAAATGAACGACACAAATGTTTAGCATTTCTAATAAACTTGTTATTAATGAAGACTTGTGGCCATAAGTTAAAATGCCATTTTGGAACTAAACTAATTCGCAAATTATATACAATATGATTATGCTATTTGTGCTTTCAAAGGTTTGCAACTCTAGGCAAATTTTTGGAGTGATTTTGCACCAAATATCTCTTTTCCTTAAACAACTTTAACGTTTTTTCAGATTTGCAGGAATACACCAGTTTGTAAAAAAGGGCCAGATTTGAGTGGATTTGCAAAAACGTACAAGTTTGCAAAAATAGCCAGATTTGCACCTTTAACACCAACTGTGCACTTATACCTATTTTTGCCTACTCATTTCAGCATTGAAATAATTTTCAGAATTTCCAGATTTGCAAATATGACCAGTTTGCAGAAATAGCCCTATATTACAGAAATGGCCAGAATTCAACATTTTTTCAATTTTTCAATGGTTAAAGAACCTAAATTTACCTAATATTTAACATTCTGTCCAGATTTTTAAGTTTGCACAAACAGCCTCTTTTCAAAAACGGGCCAGATTTTAAAATAAGAGATCATACATGTTGAATTTTAGTGAATGGAAAAAACTAATCCTATACAATAGTCCCAAATACCCATTCCAATCACATTTCCATACATTTGAGGATAACTACAAAAATAAACTCTTAAATATGCAATGGCTAGCAACTTTCATTATTTTTTTAGGCACAAATTCAAAACTTTAAAGAAACTAACCTATAGCACATGTGAGTATATTATTTAAAGGCCAATAAACATGCTGATTTTTATTTCATTTTTTATAGCTAAAATGATAAAACATTATAAGGTAAATTGTGTTTACCTTTGAAGCAAAAATTCCTAGCCAACGAGAAAATGGACAACAAGGAAAACACAACCAAAGACCAAGCAATTTCTCCTCCAAACCAGCAGCTAAAAACAGCCCCTTTTATACCCTATTCAACCTTTAAAACCTTGAGATTTATGCCCCAAAAGACCTTAGATGTAAAGGCTTTTGGTTCTAAATCTAACTCTCTAAACTTACTATTTTTTTTAAGTGTTTTTGTTCACTCTTTTTAGTAAAATTTCAGCTTGTTGTTGTGTGTAATAAGGGCATTAAATGGCCCTATTTATGGCTGAAATTGAGAGCCAAAAGGTGGGGTGTGGACTTGTACAAAAGTACAAGCCCACACCCTACACTTGAGTGCTTTTAGTCCCATTTTTTCAAGCAAAAGTACAGCAGCTATAGCTACTGTTACAGCCACCTAAAACTGTCCTAAAGGCTGAAAAACTACAAGTAGGGTCCTTTAAGAGGACCCCCAATACTCATTACATAAACTAGAAAGTCCAAGACCAACTAGAGCAACTAAATCAACCCTCAAACTAACTAAAAACTGAACCAAAGGTGAACCAAATTCTAACTAAGCTAGCACAAGTTCATTTGGACTTTATAAAGTCCAACTATCAATCTAATTCAAACCAACACAACAAACTAAGCTACAAATCCAAACAAAGTCCCAAACCTTAATTTATAGACTAAACAAACACAAACTCAATTCAAAACAAGGACAAATGAACTAAACTAGTATTTTTAAGCCCCCTGGATAATTCAAATAACTCAAACCACCATGTTTTCAAGTTCACTTTCTTCACAGGAATTCACATACATAAACATACAATTCATGCTTAAATGTAGTGTCCAAGAAACTCATTAAACCTTCAAGCTATCGTGAATTCATCTATGTCAACACTAGGTATCAAACTAGTCATGGTTCAATAACATTTCAAGTTTTAACAAAAAAACCTGATATTCAGTCGAAACAAAACAAAAATCGTACAATAAACTTTTCAAGACACAAGCTAACATTGAGCGACATGAAGTGGGAATACACTAAATTGATACTAAAACCTGATTTTCAATATTTTCAATCAAATATCCCAACAATACTATCTTAACATCTAACATTGATCTAAACTATACTAACATAAGACAGCAAACAGTGCTCATAATTCTTGCTTCAAAAAACTGAAACCGAAAACAACATCACCAAACCTGCTTCGTCGCAGCAAAGCCAACATGAATCGCCATCAAGAACGCTGTCATCGCAGCTACAAAAACAGCCTCCAACCCTGTCTCACAGAATCATCACCACCGTCCTCACACAGCCTCGACACCACTGAACACAAAACAGCACCCCCGCTGCCTCCGTTACAAAAATCAGAAAAGCCCCGCAAACAGCCCCCTCATCCCCACACACCGTCACAGCCTCACAAAAACAGAGCAGCATCGACGCCAAACAGAAAAAAGAAAAACAGAAAAAGAATAAGAAGAAGAAAAACAAACGGGAAAACAGAAACGGAAAGGGAAACGGGACTGGGAAAAAAAAGGAAAGGGATATATGGGAGATGGAGATGTGGGGGTGAAGGGGAAGAGTGAGAGTAAGACAAGGAACAAAAACTTACCCGAAAAAGTTATGGGGTCGCCGGAGTTACACTTTGACTGAAACTTCAAAGCCCGATCTACGCCAAATAGTTGAGAATTTGAAGAAGATGGTTGTGGAAATGGAATGAGGAGGTTGAGAGCTTTCCAATGATATATTTTTCAAAATTTTCCGGCCACCGGAGGTGGTGGCCGGCGGCGGAGCCGCGGCGGTGTGCGGCGGAGCTCCGGTGGAGCAGAGGCGGAGGAGCTTCATGGCGGGGGAGGGAGAAATTTTGCAAGAGTTTCCCCAAGCCAAGAGGCTTAGGGTGTGAAGTGAGCAAATGAAGTGTGTTTTGTGCATTATATACTTAAAGGATAGGGAAATGAGGACCATTGGATTAGAGTTGATCTAAGGGTGGAGATCAATCCGAATTTGGACGGGCCAAAAGAGAGTGGGCTGATTGGATTAAGCAATTGGGCTACTTATTTTTTCTATAGATGGCCATCAGAACGTCTAGACTTGATTAAACACGCACAACTAAAATTAAAACCACATAATTTTGCAATATTATCACATTTGAAGTATAGAATTAAAACTAAACACACATAGCAAGTAATTTTTGGTATTTTCATATTTTACGTTCTAATTAATGACAATTTAGTTGAAATAAAATACTAGAATTCCAGAAAAAATTTTGATGAAACATCCTAAGAATCTAATACGACTATTTTGAGCAATTTTATGAATTCCGGTGCCAAAATTAGGTGATTACAGCTGCCCCTCTTTGTTCGGGAACACGAAGAGTTTTCGGACAAAGAAGTAATCGACGACTAATTTTTGCTTTTCGGTTCTAGCCGAGAGCATGCTTTTCAAAAAAGGTGACCGTACCTTGAATTTCGGTTCTAACCGAGAACAAAGTTACCTACATATCCCCGGACTAAGGAATCAGGTCAGTGTAGTTCCTTACGTGCGGTAGCTGGGACTACCGCATTCAAATAGACAACTAGACTCTTCTAGACTCACTAAGACAACACTAGACACTCTAGACTACTAAGACAGACTAGAGAACCTTCTAGACACACTTGGGGCTGATACTAGACACTCTAGACTACTAAGAGGCTGTCGCTGCTGATTACTGGTCGCTTGCTGGTGGTCATTGCTTTACAAGGAATGGAAATACAAGGAAAAATGTAAAATTACAATTCCTAGACTACTCTTCATGCTTCCTTGAGGTAAATCTCGGCTTTGAAAGACAAACTCCATCGCCTGTTGTATGGGCAAGCACCATCTGAAATTTGAAATGGTCGCATCTGTTTCAACCAGGTCTTGACTTGAAGCTAGGGATGGTTGCTATCTTCGAGCAGGACTAACTTGAAAAGGAAGTGGTTGCTATCTTTGAGCGCAAATGAGGTGAACTGAATGTGAGTGCTATCTTCTAGCAAAACTGACTTGAAAGGAAAATGATCGCTGTGTTTTAGCAGATCTTGACATGGAAAGGAAATGAACCTATCTTTGAGCGAAAACTGACTCGAAAAGGAAATGATCGCTATCTTTTAGCAGATCTTGACATGGAAAGGAAATGACGCTATCTTTGAGCGAAACTGACTCAAAAAGTAAATGATCGCTATCTTTTAGCAAATCTTGACATGGAAAGGAAATGACGCTATCTTTGAGCGAACCGACTCGAAAAGGAAATGATCGCTATCTTTAGCAGATCTTGACATGGAAAAGAAAAATGAAGCTATCTTTGAGCAAACTGACTCGAAAAAGGAAATGATCGCTATCTTTTAACGATCGAGATATGGAAAAGAAATGACGCTATCTTTGAGCGAAACTGACTCTGAAAAGGAAATGATCGCTATCTTTTAGCAGATCTTGGCATGAAAGGAAATGACGCTATCTTTGAGCGAAACTGACTTGAAAAGGAAATGATCGCTGTCTTTTAGCAGATCTTGACACGGAAAGGAAATGACGCTATCTTTGAGCGAAACTGACTTGAAAAGGAAATGATCGCTGTCTTTTAGCAGATCTTGACACGGAAAAGAAATGAAGCTATCTTTGAGCAAACTGACTCGAAAAGGAAATGATCGCTATCTTTTAGCAGATCTTGATATGGAAAAGAAATGACATTGTGTTCTAGCGGGAATTGACTCGAAGAGAGAGTGGAGTTCCGTCTGACATCTAGCGCAACTATCCCAGTTCAAGTGGTCCTAGCTCTTTCTTAGCAACATAGCAAATGTCACACTTACTTTCTGCATCGTGGATACACCCTGTTTCAGATCTTGCAAATAAGCTTAATGACTCTTGTTCTATTTTTCACAGTACTGTGGGATGAACAACGCTTAAAGCTTCTCCCAAACATATCCACTCTTCATGATACAATTTTGGTATGTCGTCCTTCCGGCCTGATGTGCCGTGCTGGGCTCCAATTATCAATGTTGATCATGACTTGCTGAGAACTTTCCCATTGCCGAGGGTGTGCCCTGCTCGCTGGAATTAAACCTGAATCCTGAAAGACAGAGTTTTGCAATTTTCTTTTGTTGCTCATGTGAGGTTAGCGCCGAAAGGGCGAGGGATTAATGGTGAGGCGAGATGTACAAAATGGAAATAAAAAAGTTTAAGGGCGAAAGTCGTTTGGACAGAGAACGTCTTTCTGAAAAGGGAAACTTATCTGGCAATATACTGGCAGCCTTGATGATCATGACACGTATCTTGGATGACCTCGTCCGACCAGTGCCACTTGTTTGTTGAGAGTTGATCCACGGAAGATATCAAACCATAACCAAGTTGAGGTGACTCTCAAGTCGACTAGTAGCGCCCTTTCGGGTTTTCGCCAACTAGCCTCTCTCTTTGATCTTTTTCCGCACTGTTTGTCTTGCGGCGCCTTCTCAGGTTTTCACCGACAAGACTTCTTTCTTTTCTCTTTTTTTTTTCTTTTTTTTTTTCTTTCAATTCATTTCAATTTACAACACCAACATCTCTTGAAAAATGTGAATAGATGATACAAAAATGATAGAAGTTTGTTTTTATTTTATTTTATTTATGAAATAAAATAAAAACAAACTTCTGCCCCAGTTTAGCATGAAAAAGAGAATCTAAATTTCCTTTGATGTTGGCCGCAAACTTGGAAGCAAGTTTTGCGTCAATAAAACAGGGAGAGAGGAATTTTTTTCTTATTGCGACCGCAAAGAAAATGGGGAGGAATATTGAATTTCCTCCATTTTCTTTTAAAAAAAACAAAAACAACTTCTGCCCCAGTTTAGGATAAACTGGGGTCTCTTGTTCTCTTGGCATATTCCGCAGGCCTGGAGGCAAACCTTACGCGAATAAAAGTAGAAAGGGAAAGAGGATTTTTTTCTTATTGCGACCGCACCGAAATGGTTGCCTATGTATCCTTTTGAGAGGAATCAGGTCAGACGTAGCTCTAGGCAAATGCCCAGTTTCTTTTGATGCTTTTCAGTTTCATTTCATGTTGATACAATTACATTGATTCCAGCCGAGAATATGTCTCGAAAGTACAATATTCAAAATGCTAATAAGGGATACAATTTGGGATAGCAAAAGAGAACAAAAGCCTTGCATTCATCCCGAGTTGAAAGCCATCTTGGAGTCAAATGTAGTATCTCTTGACCGCGTCTGCATTGACGGGTATTTCAGTTGTCCTGCCTTCTGGATCTGTAAGGTACAAGGCGCCATTTGGCAATACTTTCTTTACCAGGTATGGCCCTTGCCAATTTGGAGCAAATTTTCCTTTAGCTTCTTCCTGATGAGGAAAGATTCTTTTCAAGACTAATTGCCCTTCTTTCAAGTCGCGGAGGCGCACTTTCTTGTTGTAGGCTCGGGCCATTCTTTGCTGATACAATTGACCATGACAAACTGCATTGAGCCTTTTTTCATCAATGAATGACAACTGTTCCAATCGGGTTTTGACCCATTCTGTGTCCTCAATTTCTGCTTCCACAATGATTCTGAGAGATGGTATTTCAACTTCAGCGGGTATGACTGCTTCAGTTCCATATACCAATGAATACGGGGTTGCACCTATGGAAGTGCGCACAGTTGTGCGGTAACCAAGCAAAGCAAAACATAACTTCTCATGCCAATCACGAGATCCTTGTATCATTTTCTTGAGGATCTTCTTGATATTCTTATTGGCTGCTTCAACCGCACCATTTGCCTTTGGTCGGTAAGGTGTGGAATTTCGGTGCATGATCTTGAATCTTTCACACACGTCATTCATTAAATGACTGTTCAGATTTGCCGCATTATCAGTGATGATGGTACTTGGGATACCGAAGCGACAAATAATGTTAGAATGAACGAAATCCACCACAGCTTTCTTGGTCACAGATTTGAGAGTCACGGCCTCAACCCATTTGGTGAAGTAATCTATTGCAACCAGAATGAATCTGTGCCCATTTGATGCTCTTGGTTCAATAGGCCCGATAACATCCATCCCCCACGCTGTAAAAGGCCAAGGGGCTGACATTGTGTGCAACTCTAAAGGAGGTGAATGTATCAAATCACCGTGTACTTGGCATTGGTGACACTTTCGCACAAAAGTAATGCAGTCATGTTCCATGGTAAGCCAGAAGTATCCCGCTCTGAGTACTTTCTTAGCTAGCACGTGCCCGCTCATGTGGGGTCCGCAGATCCCCGAATGCATGTCATTGAGAATTTTCGTGGCTTCAGTTGCATCCACGCATCTTAACAGTCCCAAATCAGGTGTCCTTTTGTACACCACCCCTCCACTCAGAAAGAAACCACTTGCCAGTCGTCGAAGCGTTCTCTTTTGATTATTTTCTGCCATTGGAGGATATGTCCCATCTTGAAGGAAATTCTTGACATCAAAGTACCACGGCTGACCGTCAATTTCTTCTTCAACCACATTGCAGTATGCATGTTGGCTTTGGACCTGAATCTCTAACGGATCAATATGGGCTTTATCAGGATGGACAAGCATTGAGGCTAATGTAGCCAATGCGTCAGCCAACTCATTATGTATTCTGAGAACATGTCTAAACTTTAGAACATCGAACTTTTGGCGAAGGTCGTCCATACACTGCTTGTACATAATCAACTTAAGATCTCGAGTTTCCCATTCACCCTTCATTTGGCGTATTAAAAGATCTGAATCTCCGATCACCAGCAATTCTTTAATGTCCCTGTCTAGAGCCATACGCAAACCCATTATGCAAGCTTCATACTCAGATGTGTTATTAGTGCAACTGAAGCGGAGTTGGGCAGCTGCCGGATAGTAATGTCCCGTGGGAGAAATGAGGACTGCTCCAATACCATGGCCTTTTGAGTTAGAAGCACCGTCAAAGTACATTTTCCACACGTGCTCTTCTTCATTAGTCAACTCTTCAAGCACATCTACCTCCTCATCAGGGAAGTAAGTCTTCAACGGCTCATAATCATCATCCACCGGATTTTCAGCCAAATGATCAGCTAAGGCTTGAGCTTTCATTGCAGTTCTGGTGACATAAACTATGTCAAATTCTGTGAGCAGGATCTGCCATTTTGCAAGCTTGCCAGTTGGCATTGGCTTTTGAAATATGTACTTCAATGGATCCATCCGGGAAATCAGATAAGTGGTATAGGACAAGAGATAATGTTTCAGCTTTTGTGCAACCCAAGTTAGAGCACAACACGTCCTTTCCAACAAAGTGTATCTGGCCTCGCAATCTGTGAACTTCTTGCTCAGATAATAAATGGCCTGTTCTTTCTTTCCCGAGGCATCATGTTGCCCCAGTACACAACCAAAAGAGTTTTCATTGACTGACAAGTACAAAAACAATGGTCGGCCAGGCTCAGGCGGAACCAAAACAGGAGGATTTGACAGGTATTGCTTGATATTGTCAAAGGCTTCTTGGCACTCCTCGGTCCATGCAATTGATGCATTCTTTTTCAACAACTTGAGGATCGGCTCGCATATTGTGGTAAGTTGAGCAACGAACCTACTGATGTAATTCAACCTGCCTAGAAAGCTTTTAACATCCTTCTTGGTTCGAGGCGGAGGTAGTTCTTGTATTGCTTTGATCTTTGCGGGATCCAGTTCAATACCTCGCCTACTAACAATGAAACCTAACAATTTTCCAGCAGGCACACCAAATGCACACTTGGCTGGATTCAACTTCAGATTGTACCTACGGAGCCTTTCAAAGAACTTTCTGAGATCTCTCACGTGTTCTTCAGCAGTTCTAGACTTGATGATCACATCATCCACGTATACTTCTATTTCTTTATGCATCATATCATGGAAAATGGCAGTCATAGCCCTCACGTAGGTTGCCCCAGCATTTTTCAAGCCAAACGGCATCACTCTATAGCAATAAGTTCCCCAAGGCGTAGTGAATGCCGTTTTGTATGCATCATCTTCATCCATCTGGATTTGGTGATATCCAGCATAGCAGTCAACAAAGGATTGTATCTCATGTTTGGCACAATTGTCTACGAGAGTGTGAATATTAGGCAATGGAAAATTGTCTTTGGGACTCGCCTTGTTCAAATCTCGATAGTCGACACATATCCTTGTTTTTCCATCCTTCTTAGGAACCGGAACAACATTTGCAACCCAAGTAGTGTACTGAACCGATTGAATCACTTTTGCATCCAGCTGTTTCATTATTTCATCATGGATTTTCTTGATCATATCGGTTTTGAACTTCCGTTGCATTTGTCTCACTGGAGGGAAACCGGGTTGAATTGGCAATTCGTGGACTATCAATTCAGAACTCAAACCCGGCATCTCATCATATGACCATGCAAAAACATCTCGATATTCAAAGAGCACTTTCCGAATATCGTTCTTCACTTCAGGTAGGGCGTACATGCTTATCTTGGTTTCCCTCACATCGTCGGGGCTCCCAAGATTAACATCCTCTGTATCAGCCAAATTGGGTTTAGGCTTGCCCTCATGGCGTTCAACTTCCAGTCCTATTTCAAAATCCGC
Organism: Petunia axillaris subsp. axillaris; assembly: GCA_029990575.1. Lineage (NCBI taxonomy): Eukaryota > Viridiplantae > Streptophyta > Magnoliopsida > Solanales > Solanaceae > Petunia > Petunia axillaris. The sequence continues at coordinate 47,138,701 of JARKNS010000007.1, read as the reverse complement.
CTGCTCTCCATCATATTCAGTATTGTTAACAGATTCCTCAATATTTTCTTCATCACTTTCAACCTCAACTATGGTTATGGAGCCAAAATCAGATTGCGGTCCCTGGATGGACGATAAGTTCCTTGAACATGTCATGATATCAGGACCAGCAGATATATCACTACAGATAAACAAAAATAGAATAAAATTAGGAATATGAACAGAGATTGAAGTAAAGCTTGGCTCTTGGCCTTTCATTAATGAAAAAGGGTTTGAATTACAAAAGGAAAGATGAGCAAAATAATACACTTGGCATACAACCCTTAGAATATCCAAGTGTATTCAAAAGAAAACTGTAAAACAACAGTCTACCAAGACCCCTTCCTGATGGGGAAGGGAGTTGCATTCCAGTTAGTCAGGTGCACGTCCGGGCCAATGTACTGAATTGAAGCATTACTGGAGCCTTCACCCGGCTGTACCATGCAGATTTCAAAAATGCCACCTAGATCAAATGGTGCATCCTGATTGTCTTCCACTGTGTAGACATTTGTAGCGACAACCTTTGGTTTCATAACATAACCCACAAAAGACTGAGCGAGACACGGAATTGGCTTTGGGAGAGACCAAACTTCCGACTTCTTTTTCTTTGCTTGCTTGCGATCAGCTGCTTTTGGCTTGAACCCTAGTCCCCACGTGCCTTGCACGCCATTTGGATAAACTAGATTTACCCTGCCTTGTAGTGATGCTCCCAAGCCCTTTCCAAATTGGAAACCATGCTTTAACATTTCAGATGCCATCATTATAGACGTCTCTGACACTCTTGGGATGGGTATAGGCTTCCCTTCTGTTACCTTTTCCACATACACAACATCGGAGGTTTGATACATGATGGTCGGGCGTGTAGTGACGGCTTCAAGGGCTGGTACGTCCAGGCTGTTGTTGAACTGCGAGTCATCCTCTCCATAAACCACGACAGCTTGATTATCCCAAGTAAACTTGACCACCTGATGAACTGTGGATGGTACTGCACAAGCCATGTGAATCCATGGTCGGCCCAATAACAGATTGTACGATGCATCCGTTTCCATGACTTGGAACTCAATGCTGAAGGTAGCGGGACCAATGGTTAACTCAAGATTGATGATACCCAAAGACTCTCGAACTCCACCATCAAAAGCACGAACAGCAGAGGAACTTGCCCTGATTTTGCTCATATCCAACCTTAGACACTTCAGTGTAGACAGAGGGCAAATATTCAATCCTGCGCCGCCATCTATCAGAACACGTGTGACATATGAGTCTTCACACTTAACTGAGACATGAAGCGCTCGATTATGACCGGTTCCTTCTGCTGGCAGCTCCTCATCGGTGAACATCACACGATTAGTCTCAAATACTCTGCCAGCAAGTGCTTCCAGATTAGCCACAGTAGTTTCTTCAGGAATGTAGGCTTCATTCAATATCTTCAACAGTGCATTGCGATGTGCTTCAGAGTTCATAAGTAGAGATAAGAGTGATATCTGAGCTGGAGTCTTTCTCAATTGCTCGACGATAGAATAATCTGTCGATCTCATTTTCTTCAAAAATTCTTCAGCTTCTTTCTCAGACACAGGCTCTTTGATGGGTCCTTGATCTTCTCGACCTGGCTTTGCCTTTCTCAATTCTTCCGGGGTAAAACATCTCCCGGACCGAGTTAGACCATTCACGTCTGCAGCAACCTCCATGATTTCTTTCCCATTGTAAGACACAATTGTCTTGTTGTAGTTCCAAGGAACGGCCTTTGTACTTTTGACAGGGAGTTGCGCTGCTTGAGTGATGATAACTGGTTCACACTTCTTTGCCTTGACCTCGAAGACCGGAGCTTTCTGGCATGATGCCCCTTGCACAATAAATACTGGTGCACTGTCATGAACCTTTTCCTGCTTTGCAACCGGAATTGTGAAACTTGGCTCAACAGCAGTATCTTGCTTTGCTTTGTTGACAACAGACGCACTTGACTTTCCCCTGATTACAACAATAAACGGCTCAGGGCCTTTGATGTCTGGAGAGGGACCAACTGCCACAATCTGCTTGGCGGCTTTCCCTTTCAAGTCCTCTTCTATGGATACCATCCCAACCATGTGTACGTTGTTTTGAACATCATGAGCTGGTAAAGGATTTTGATTCACATTTTGTGTTTCATCCCCTACGACTTTTATCTGGTTGTTGTCTATCATTGCCTGGATTGCCCTTTTGAGTTCCCAGCAGGATTCTGTGTCATGTCCAGGTGCTCCAGAATGAAACGCACAATGGCGTGAATGATCAACTCTTCCATTGGGGTTCACTTTTCCCGGGATTGGCTTCAACAGATTGGCTTGTTGCAACTTTTCAAACAAATTAGTGTAAGTTTCCCCCAGTGGGGTGAACTGCCTTTTCTCTTGTTGCATGTTTCTCTGTTGCATGTTTGGACGAAAACCCTGCGGACCTCGTGGTCGATAAGGCATCTCCTGGTGAGCCTGGAATTGAGTATGTGCCTGTTGATTGTTATATTGGACTGGAGCAGGGGGTGGACGCCACTGTGGACCAGATAGAGGCTGAGCATAAGATGCTGCATTTACAGGGAATGAGAACTGCGGCATGGAAAATTGCTGGCCGTGAGTTGGATAGAATTGTTGTGGCGGGGGTGCCTGAATATACCCTTGACGGTCGTTGTATCTCCCATCATTTCTTCTCGGTCCAGGACCAACCATTGCCACTTCATCTTTTTTCTCTTTCTTCTTCCCATAAGTACCTGACCCTGATTGCAACGCTTGGGTCGTGGCTCTCAAAGCTGTTTGGCTAACAATCTTGCCAGCTTTGATTCCTCTCTCAATCATCTCCCCAATTTTTACTGCTTCACTGAATTGCTTCCCAAGGGCAGAGGCCATTGCTTGGTAGTATGTTTCGTCAAGTACTTCGACGAATTCTTCAACCATTTTATCGTCTGGGATCAAAGGGCTCACACGCGCCGCCTGTTCGCGCCACCTATAGGCATACTCTCTGAAGCTTTCGCCTGGTTTCTTTGTGATCGTCTTCAAAGAAGAACGATCAGGAGCAGCCTCCATTTTTTAGCCATAATGATTCAGGAAAGCGCTGGCCATGTCGTCAAAGGTGACCCACTTGGAAACATCTTGTTGCACAAACCATTCTGTGGCCGGTCCTCCCAAACTGTCCGCAAAGTACGCCATCAATAATTCGTCCTTCTCGATACCCCTCATTTTGTTAAGGTATATCTTCACATGGATCCTCGGGTCACTTTGCCCAGTGTACGGATCAAATTTGGGCACAACAAAGCCTTCAGGCAATGGCACATGAGGGAATAAGCACATGTCTTTGTATGAAATACTGGTTTTACCCCCTTGCCCCTGTATGTTTTTCACAGTTTGCTCCAAGCTTTTCAATTTCCGAGCAAAGTCAGCCTCTTCTGTTTTCCCCAATCTTTCGACATCAGCATGTGATTCTGGGTGCTGTCCATGATCATACGACTCAGTGGGGCGGAGTACATTACCCCGGGTTTGGTCGAATTGTTGATCACGAGCCCTCAACTGTGGGTCACTGTTTGACCTTTGCAATGTGTGTCCTGCAGGAACAGTGAATACTGTGGCAGGAACTTGGGCTTGGCCATGTTGTCCATGTTGTGGGAATTGTGCCCCAGGTTGTACAGTAGAGGGTCCAGCTACGTTGTCAGTTTCTGGATGTGGACCGAACCCTGGAGGATAACGGGGGTCTTCTGCCATTGTAGATTGCCCTTGCCCTGGTGGCTGAGCATTCGCCGTGAAACCAGCAGCACCTGGCGGAGCAGGAGGTGCCTGAACTGCCGACAAGTTACGGACCAGTTGCATCATCATTTCTTTCATGGCCGTGAAATCCTCAGCCATCTTAGCCTGTTGTTCAGCCAAGCGAACCAGCTCAGTGTTCTCAGTTTCTTCGGCCATCGTTGCTGGAGTGTCTTCTTGAAGGGGTGCTTCAACCACTTCTGGAACAGGCAGTGGTCCCTTGATTCTGGTGGAATAGGAATGTGGGGCCAGCACGGCAGTTGCTCAATCTCTAAACAAATCAAAACACGTTAGTGCAACAAGATAGCATAGAATATGAATTTGCTCGTCGGCCTGAACAATGCCTAAGGTCATTATGCGTCATCCCAAATCGGTTTAGATTAGATCCCCAAGTGTATTATTTGATCTCTTTTCTCTTCTTTCTTTTTTTTCTTTCTTTTCTTTTCCTTTCTTTTCTTTCTTTTTTTTTTTTTTTTTTTTTTTTTCAAGTGAGGCTAGAGGATGAAATGAATTGACACATAAAAATAAGTAAAATATTTTCATTACTTCAAAAGAAAGAGTACATACGGTGCTTCCGGAGCACGACCAAAAGGAACGTACAAATGACTTAAAAAGGTGAAAATAAATTACAACATGCCAAATTTAAAAACGACATAAAGTACAACAATGCCAGGATGTAAAATAAATGACAAAAAGCAATAATCTGCATCATCTTGGCCTGATGTATCTACTAGGGTGACTGGGGCACAAAGTCAGCTGGCTCCTCTGGGTCGAACTCAAATGGCTCCACGGGATCTGCTGGCGGGCCTTCTGCAAAAGTACGACGCAATCCATTCAAATCTGCCGCAACTCTAGTGACAAAGGGAAGCACATGTGGGAGTATGTCCTCTGCGGGAAGCCTCCTATACTCATCGATGGACCGTGCCACATATGTAGCGGAGTCATAAACTTGCCGATAAGCTACACTGATGGTCCGTCCTGCAGCCTGTATATCTCGAAGTCGGTCCTGTGCTAGCCCTCTGAGCTGCTCACCCTGCTCTAATGCCCTGTCAAGTCGAGCTCGAGAATCTATGGCATCCTGGCGATGATACTCTTCCCTTTTCCTGCTTTCCAACAAAGCTGCCCTGTCGGCATCCCGCTCTGTCAATGCCTGTGAGTGCATGGCACGGAGTCGTCTGACTGTGTCTAGGTGCTGATGCGCGAAACCCTCACTCTCTGCCTGAGCAGCTCTGGCGGCATCCCGCTCTGTCAATGCCTGTGAGTGCATGACACGGAGTCGTCTGACTGTGTCTAGGTGCTGATGCGCGAAACCCTCACTCTCTGACTGAGCAGCTCTGGCGGCATCCCTCTCTGCAATTAAGCTTTGTATGGTATCACGACATTCCTTCCTAATCTCGTGCCTAGCAAGCTGAACCTGCATATCCAGCCTGGCCTCAGTGTCAACCATGCCTGCTCTCGACCTCGCGGGCATCTCTTTGGGTATGGGCTGATGGTAATACCAGAACTTATACTCCCGAACGACCTCCCCCTTAAGTCCATCCTGAACCTGTGTGCTTTCTGCGAGGTGCCTCCTAGTATCCCACAGGCGCAGGATCTCACCTCTAAGAGTAGCTGGGTTGAGAGGATAGTCTGAGGCATATGCACTCATGTCCTCAACTATAGGGATCTCCTGCTTTCGACCCAACTGCCTAAGTACACGCAGAGGAACATAAGGCTGGGATGCTGTCAAACCCATCAGAACGAGAAAAGGACGATCCACGCATCTGTGTACAACCTCCCTCTTAGGAAACCAGCTACACTGCCACAAAATCTTATCCGGCGTGAGAGAGTTCAAGAAAGACCTCCAATCCGGCTCACTTCCTGGGAATTTATACCTCTCGATGTGTTCGAGATGGTGTTCAAGATAATCGATGTCACAGCACCTAAGAATATCACGAGGTGGGCAAGGGCGTACATGCTCCAAGAACCAGACCTGTAATAGAAGGTTACACCCCTCAAAGAAACTGCTCTCTCCCTTGTGGCATCGAGTCAAAGCATGAAACATACTACCCAGAATCGTCGGGATGATAGTGGCATCTGGTGCTCCACCATACAAAGCTGCCATGGTCCAACTGACCTTAATGGATATCGCTCTATCCGGTAGTGGGAAAACTAACAACCCTAGCAAAGCGAACACAAAGACCTTAGGACAGAGGAGTACCCAATCTTCATATTTCAGCTTATCGTGGAACTCAAATCCATACTTCTTGAAACCATTATCGGCCCCAAAACGATCATAAAGGTAATCAAATGAAATCCAGCCGTGACGAACACTAGCAATTGAGAGGTCCGTTCGTAGCTTGATATTATTGAAAAAATCACGCTCATTAACCTTCCTTGGAGCAATCATATTCTTTCTCTCAAAATCCAGCTTAAGAAGCCCAGCTATTTCCTCGAGGGTCGGCGTCATCTCAAACCCCTTAAAGCAGAAGGTATTTTGGTTTGGGTTCCAAAACCCAACTAGTGCACTGACCAAGTCTCGCCGCGGGACAATAGTTTTAGTCACAAGGTCAGTCAGAAAACCAATCTTCTCCTGGACTATATCTTTCTGCATTTCACTCATTGTGTCCCACCAAGACTTTAGAGATTTATCCGATTTGGGTGGGCCATCAGTCATCATAATAGAGGGTGGAATGGCATCAGCAGGGTATTTTCTTTTGACTGTCCTAGAAGATGATGCAGCCATTGTTCCTAATAAAAAAAAATGTGTCAAATGTTTGAAAGCCTGAGAACAACTTAAAACAACTGACCGACAGAGCAAAACAGATGCCTAAACTGCTAATTCGAAACTCCAATTTTCAAAAAAACTTTTGTCATTGTAATGACGTAAAGTTGACCCTAAGAGAGTCGAAAAATTTTGCCATCATAACGGCATCAGGACTGACTCCGGGAAATTACCAACATTGGTATTTAGATGTAATTTATAAAAGAAAAAAATTCGGCGTTACAACGACGCCACATTGACACCAAAACAAAATTTCATTTCCAGTGATGAACACTACAGTACTTTTGCAAAAATTCGCCGACATAACGACGTGAAAAACTGGATCTCAAAAACTCCCAACATCGGTATACGAGCCTTTTTCTAAAAATTCGCCATTATAGCGGCGCAAAAACTGACACGAAAATTTTTCGACCTTCTAACTACTAAGTATGTACATATTTTTTTTTTTTAAAAAAAATTTTCGTCATTATAACGACACAAACTGACATATACAAAAGACGGCAAACACTGGCGTTTTTTACAAAAATTTGCCATTACAGCAGTATGACTCAATTTTATAAAAATAGCAAAACATTTACATTTAAAACATAAAATTCAACCTCTTCCTCACTTTTCCTTTCATTTTTCTTTTTTTTCTTTTTTTTTTTCTATTTTTTTTTTCTTTTGAAATCCGTCTCTCCCCAACTTGGTCAGCATAACAACCTTTCCTAATCGCATGCAACACATAGAATGCTTTTTTAGACAAGTCTTTCCCGGGAAGTGGGTCCCGTTCAGACAACAGGTAGTCAACCTAGACAAGTGCAATACCGGTGTATCGCACCTCATTAAGTCGGATATGATGCAGATAATTGGGCCTAAAGGTTTAACTCTAGGTGACACAACTGACTCAGTGTCTAGACTGGCTGAAAACCCGGTGGACAAACCGGGCGGAAAGCGCATCAGGGCCATCCGGAGACAGTGTGTCCGGCCTAAAACCCCGTCACGCCTTCCTCCTAAATCATGGGCAATTTAGTAAGAAAGTCCCAGATGCCACAAGCAATCTGGTAAGTGCACGTGTGTGTGTGTTTCAGAGACTCAGTGGGTTGCGGAGGAAGACAGTTTATATATACAGTTCAACAAATATCAAAGCAGTAACATTCAACTTTTCAGGTGATAACGGCAATAAAATAACAACCAAATATTTAATAAATTAAAACATGCGACAATTTATCAGAAGCCGGAGATTCTAGTTTTCACTAATTTCCCCAGCGGAGTGGCCAAGCTGTCACGCCCTAAAAATTAATTTATTATTAACTGCGCGGGTGCGAGTTTATTTATTTAAAGGCTCGTGACTGGTGTTCAAAAAGGTACAAATTTATTTAGAGAACTCGGAGTCGCCACTTGACATAGTTTAAGGTGTGCCAAGTCACCAGAAGGTACCTTGGAAACACCTTTGACTCGTCTAATGGTCTGCGTTTAGAGATTCGGGTAAGGTTCTCAGTTGACTCTCGGGAAGGTATTAGGCACCCTCGAGTCCTGTGCCGAGCACAGTTGCTTTTATTGTCGCAGTTTTAATTTATTAAATATGGTTGTTATATTTTATCGTTCATTTAAAGTTACGCTTTGATTGTTCGAAACCGAAATCGCGTCAAGTAACCCACAAGGTATACTTGGACAAAATTTATATATATTTTTTTTTACTTTTTGCCTAATAAGTAGATCACAAATCATACTTATAATTGCCTAATCGAACTTACATCCTATTATTTTGCCTAATCATTACACCTTGGGTGGATAATTAATCATATCAAAATAAAACACATTGACTAATTTTAGGTATGAAATGAACGACACAAATGTTTAGCATTTCTAATAAACTTGTTATTAATGAAGACTTGTGGCCATAAGTTAAAATGCCATTTTGGAACTAAACTAATTCGCAAATTATATACAATATGATTATGCTATTTGTGCTTTCAAAGGTTTGCAACTCTAGGCAAATTTTTGGAGTGATTTTGCACCAAATATCTCTTTTCCTTAAACAACTTTAACGTTTTTTCAGATTTGCAGGAATACACCAGTTTGTAAAAAAGGGCCAGATTTGAGTGGATTTGCAAAAACGTACAAGTTTGCAAAAATAGCCAGATTTGCACCTTTAACACCAACTGTGCACTTATACCTATTTTTGCCTACTCATTTCAGCATTGAAATAATTTTCAGAATTTCCAGATTTGCAAATATGACCAGTTTGCAGAAATAGCCCTATATTACAGAAATGGCCAGAATTCAACATTTTTTCAATTTTTCAATGGTTAAAGAACCTAAATTTACCTAATATTTAACATTCTGTCCAGATTTTTAAGTTTGCACAAACAGCCTCTTTTCAAAAACGGGCCAGATTTTAAAATAAGAGATCATACATGTTGAATTTTAGTGAATGGAAAAAACTAATCCTATACAATAGTCCCAAATACCCATTCCAATCACATTTCCATACATTTGAGGATAACTACAAAAATAAACTCTTAAATATGCAATGGCTAGCAACTTTCATTATTTTTTTAGGCACAAATTCAAAACTTTAAAGAAACTAACCTATAGCACATGTGAGTATATTATTTAAAGGCCAATAAACATGCTGATTTTTATTTCATTTTTTATAGCTAAAATGATAAAATATTATAAGGTAAATTGTGTTTACCTTTGAAGCAAAAATTCCTAGCCAACGAGAAAATGGACAACAAGGAAAACACAACCAAAGACCAAGCAATTTCTCCTCCAAACCAGCAGCTAAAAACAGCCCCTTTTATACCCTATTCAACCTTTAAAACCTTGAGATTTATGCCCCAAAAGACCTTAGATGTAAAGGCTTTTGGTTCTAAATCTAACTCTCTAAACTTACTATTTTTTTTAAGTGTTTTTGTTCACTCTTTTTAGTAAAATTTCAGCTTGTTGTTGTGTGTAATAAGGGCATTAAATGGCCCTATTTATGGCTGAAATTGAGAGCCAAAAGGTGGGGTGTGGACTTGTACAAAAGTACAAGCCCACACCCTACACTTGAGTGCTTTTAGTCCCATTTTTTCAAGCAAAAGTACAGCAGCTATAGCTACTGTTACAGCCACCTAAAACTGTCCTAAAGGCTGAAAAACTACAAGTAGGGTCCTTTAAGAGGACCCCCAATACTCATTACATAAACTAGAAAGTCCAAGACCAACTAGAGCAACTAAATCAACCCTCAAACTAACTAAAAACTGAACCAAAGGTGAACCAAATTCTAACTAAGCTAGCACAAGTTCATTTGGACTTTATAAAGTCCAACTATCAATCTAATTCAAACCAACACAACAAACTAAGCTACAAATCCAAACAAAGTCCCAAACCTTAATTTATAGACTAAACAAACACAAACTCAATTCAAAACAAGGACAAATGAACTAAACTAGTATTTTTAAGCCCCCTGGATAATTCAAATAACTCAAACCACCATGTTTTCAAGTTCACTTTCTTCACAGGAATTCACATACATAAACATACAAATCATGCTTAAATGTAGTGTCCAAGAAACTCATTAAACCTTCAAGCTATCGTGAATTCATCTATGTCAACACTAGGTATCAAACTAGTCATGGTTCAATAACATTTCAAGTTTTAACAAAAAAACCTGATATTCAGTCGAAACAAAACAAAAATCGTACAATAAACTTTTCAAGACACAAGCTAACATTGAGCGACATGAAGTGGGAATACACTAAATTGATACTAAAACCTGATTTTCAATATTTTCAATCAAATATCCCAACAATACTATCTTAACATCTAACATTGATCTAAACTATACTAACATAAGACAGCAAACAGTGCTCATAATTCTTGCTTCAAAAAACTGAAACCGAAAACAACATCACCAAACCTGCTTCGTCGCAGCAAAGCCAACATGAATCGCCATCAAGAACGCTGTCATCGCAGCTACAAAAACAGCCTCCAACCCTGTCTCACAGAATCATCACCACCGTCCTCACACAGCCTCGACACCACTGAACACAAAACAGCACCCCCGCTGCCTCCGTTACAAAAATCAGAAAAGCCCCGCAAACAGCCCCCTCATCCCCACACACCGTCACAGCCTCACAAAAACAGAGCAGCATCGACGCCAAACAGAAAAAAGAAAAACAGAAAAAGAATAAGAAGAAGAAAAACAAACGGGAAAACAGAAACGGAAAGGGAAACGGGACTGGGAAAAAAAAGGAAAGGGATATATGGGAGATGGAGATGTGGGGGTGAAGGGGAAGAGTGAGAGTAAGACAAGGAACAAAAACTTACCCGAAAAAGTTATGGGGTCGCCGGAGTTACACTTTGACTGAAACTTCAAAGCCCGATCTACGCCAAATAGTTGAGAATTTGAAGAAGATGGTTGTGGAAATGGAATGAGGAGGTTGAGAGCTTTCCAATGATATATTTTTCAAAATTTTCCGGCCACCGGAGGTGGTGGCCGGCGGCGGAGCCGCGGCGGTGTGCGGCGGAGCTCCGGTGGAGCAGAGGCGGAGGAGCTTCATGGCGGGGGAGGGAGAAATTTTGCAAGAGTTTCCCCAAGCCAAGAGGCTTAGGGTGTGAAGTGAGCAAATGAAGTGTGTTTTGTGCATTATATACTTAAAGGATAGGGAAATGAGGACCATTGGATTAGAGTTGATCTAAGGGTGGAGATCAATCCGAATTTGGACGGGCCAAAAGAGAGTGGGCTGATTGGATTAAGCAATTGGGCTACTTATTTTTTCTATAGATGGCCATCAGAACGTCTAGACTTGATTAAACACGCACAACTAAAATTAAAACCACATAATTTTGCAATATTATCACATTTGAAGTATAAAATTAAAACTAAACACACATAGCAAGTAATTTTTGGTATTTTCATATTTTACGTTCTAATTAATGACAATTTAGTTGAAATAAAATACTAGAATTCCAGAAAAAATTTTGATGAAACATCCTAAGAATCTAATACGACTATTTTGAGCAATTTTATGAATTCCGGTGCCAAAATTAGGTGATTACACCCTTCTGTTACTTTCTCCACATACACCACATCGGAGGTTTGATACATGATGGTCGGGCGTGTAGTGACTGCTTCAAGGGCTGGTACGTCCAGGCTATTGTTAAACTGTGGGTCATCCTCTCCATAAACCACGACAGCTTGATTATCCCAAGTAAACTTGACCACCTGATGAACTGTGGATGGTACTGCACAAGCCATGTGAATCCATGGTCGGCCCAATAACATATTGTACGATGCATCCGTTTCCATGACTTGGAACTCAATGCTGAAGGTAGCGGGACCAATGGTTAACTCAAGATTGATGATGCTCAAAGATTCTCGAACTCCACCATCAAAAGCACGAACAGCAGAGGAACTTGCCCTGATTTTGCTCATATCCACCCTTAGACTCTTCAATGTAGACAGAGGGCAAATGTTCAATCCCGCGCCACCATCTATTAGAACACGTGTGACATAGGAGTTTTCACACTTAACTGAGACATGAAGCGCTCGATTATGATCGGTTCCTTCTGCTGGTAGCTCCTCATCGGTGAACATCACACGATTAGTCTCAAATACTCTGCCAGCAAGTGCTTCTAGATTAGCCACAGTAGTTTGTTCAGGAATGTAGGCCTCATTCAATATCTTCAACAGTGCATTGCGATGTGCTTCAGAGTTCATAAGTAGAGACAAGAGTGATATCTGAGCTGGAGTCTTTCTCAATTGCTCGACGATAGAATAATCTGTCGATCTCACTTTCTTCAAAAATTCTTCAGCTTCTTTCTCAGACACTGGCTCTTTGATGGGTCCTTGGTCTTCTCGACCTGGCTTTGCCTTTCTCAATTCTTCCGGGGTAAAACATCTCCCGGACCGAGTTAGACCATTTACATCTGCAGCAACCTCCATGATTTCTTTCTCATTGTAAGACACAATTGTCTTGTTGTAGTTCCAAGGAACAGCCTTTGTACTTTTGACAGGGAGTTGCGCTGCTTGAGTGATGATAACCGGTTCACACTTCTTTGCCTTAACCTCGAAGACCGGAGTTTTCTGGCATGATGCCCCTTGCACAATAAATGTTGGTGCACTGTCATGAACTTTTTCCTGCTTTGCAGCCGGAATTGTGAAACTTGGCTCAACAGCAGTATCTTGCTTTGCTTTGTTGACAACAGACGCACCTGACTTTCCCCTGATTACAACAATAAATGGCTCAGGGCCTTTGATGTCTGGAGAGGGACCAACTGCCACAATCTGCTTGGCGGCTTTCCCTTTCAAGTCCTCTTCTATGCATACCATCCCTACCATGGGTACGTTGTTTTGAACATCATGAGCTGGTAAAGGATTTTGATTCACATTTTGTGTTTCATCCCCCACGACTTTTATCTGATTATTGTCTATCATTGCCTGGATTACCCTTTTGAGTTCCCAGCAGGATTCTGTGTCGTGTCCAGGTGCTCCAGAATGAAATGCACAATGGCGTGAATGATCAACTCTTCCATTGGGATTCACTTTTCCTGGGATTGGCTTCAACAGATTGGCTTGTTGCAACTTTTCAAACAAATTAGTGTAAGTTTCCCCCAGTGGGGTGAACTGCATTTTCTCTTGTTGCATGTTTCTCTGTTGCATGTTTGGACGAAAGCCCTGCGGACCTCGTGGTCGGTAAGGCATTTCCTGGTGAGCCTGGAATTGAGTATGTGCCTGTTGATTGTTATATTGGACTGGAGCAGGGGGTGGACGCCATTATGGACCAGATAGTGGCTGAGCATAAGATGCTGCATTTACAGGGAATGAGAACTGCGGCATGGCAAATTGTTGGCCATGAGTTAGATAGAGTTGTTGTGGCGGGGGTGCCTGAATGTACCCTTGACGGTCGTTGTATCTCCCATCATTTCTTCTCGGTCCAGGACCAACCATTGCCACCTCATCTTTTTTCTCTTTCTTCTTCCCAAAAGCACCTGACCCTGATTGCAACGCTTGGGTCGTGGCTCTCAAAGCTGTTTGGCTAACAATCTTGCCTGCTTTGATTCCTCTCTCAATCATCTCCCCAATTTTTACTGCTTCACTGAATTGCTTCCCAAGGGCAGAGGCCATCGCTTGGTAGTATGTTTCGTCAAGCACTTCGACGAATTCTTCAACCATTTTATCGTCTGGGATCAAAGGGCTCACACGAGCCGCCTGTTCGCGCCACCTGTAGGCATACTCCCTGAAACTTTCACCTGGTTTCTTTGTGATCGTCTTCAAAGAAGAACGATCAGGAGCAGCCTCCATTTTGCAGCCATAATGGTTCAGGAAAGCGCTGGCCATGTCGTCAAAGGTGACCCACTTCGAAACATCTTGTTGCACAAACCATTTTGTGGCCGGTCCTCCCAAACTGTCCGCAAAGTACGCCATCAATAATTCGTCCTTCTCGATACCCCTCATTTTGTTAAGGTATATCTTCACATGGATCCTCGGATTACTTTGTCCAGTGTACGGATCAAATTTAGGTACAACAAAACCTTCAGGCAATGGCACATGAGGGAATAAGCACATGTCTTTGTATGAAATACTGGTTTTACCCCCTTGCCCTTGTATGTTCTTCATAGTTTGCTCCAAGCTTTTCAATTTCCGAGCAAAGTCAGCCTCTTCCGTTTTCCCCAATCTTTCGATATCAGCATGCGATTCTGGGTGGTGTCCATGATCATACGACTCAGTGGGGCGGAGTACATTACCCCGAGTTTGGTCGAATTATTGATCACGAGCCCTTAACTGTGGGTCACTGTTTGACCTCTGCAAAGTGTGTCCTGCAGGAACGGTGAATGCTGTGGCAGGAACTTGGGCTTGGCCATGTTGGCCATGCTGTGGGAATTGTGCCCCAGGTTGTACAGTAGAAGGTCCAGCTACGTTGTCAGTTTCTGGATGTGGACCGAACCCTGGAGGATAACGGGGGTCTTCTACCATTGTAGATTGCCCTTGCCCTGGTGGCTGAGTATTCGCCATGAAACCAGCAGTGCCTGGCGGAACAGGAGGTGCCTGAACTGCTGCCGAGTTGCGGACCAGCTGCATCATCATATCTTTTATGGCCGTGAAATCCTCGGCCATCTTAGCCTGTTGTTCAGCCAAGCGAACCAGCTCAGTGTTCTCAGTTTCTTCGGCCATCGTTGTCGGAGTGTTTTACTGAATAGGTACTTCAACCACTTCTGGAACAGGCAGTGGTCCCTTGATTCTGGTGGAGTAGGAATGTGGGGCCAGCACGGCAGTTGCTCAAGTTCTATTCAAATCAAAACACGTTAGTGCAACAAGATAGCATGGAACATGAATTTGTTCGTCGGCTTAGCCGATGCCTAAGGTCGTTATGCGTCATCCCGAAATGGTTCTCGGCGCAAGCCGCGCGTACCGACCGTATCCCCCAAAGATTGCTTACGTGCCTTAAGAAAAATCAGAACAAAATTGTAACTGACACGTAATTAGAACAAGGACAAACTTGGATGATTTTTTGATTTTTCTTTTTCTGACTCAACAAACATAATTTAGACAAATGACACGAGACAGACTCAAAATAAACTGCTTAACGTGATACACGAGTCAAAAGATATATATAAGCTGATACATTGGGTGGGTACATCCGGACGGTGAAAATACTGAGACTCGACATTTTAGCGGAGTCAGATTATTCCACGAGGATCGACGCAAATACAACTTAGCTAATTGCAATTTATCGTCTGTACCCTGTCTTGACTTTGAAAAAATACAATACAAAGTAAAGTGGGACTCTAAAATAAATTTTTTTTTTTTTTTTGAAAATTTAAGACTCAACCCGAGGGAGGTTCTAACGGAACTTAAGAACAGATTATGAAGCAAGCTATTTTTTTTTTCCGAAAGGTGATTCCAAAATTGGACACTATGACAACACAAAAATGGACACAATTTTTTTGAAACAAACTCTTTGATCCCATTCGAAAAAAGAAACTTTAGAGTGTTTACGAAATTTGGCCATTATGACGACACAAAGATCCAAAATATTACACGAATTAGATGCAAAATTGGTTTACAAAAATTGGCCATTATGACGGCGTAAAACCCCGATAAATTACTTTCCAAAAATATGAACTATGACTTGGACACAGACTCAAAGACAAAAGGGTCCCAAAATTTCGCCATTATACCGACACAAAATTATAAATGACGCAAAACTATGACAAATTATTTTCTAATACTTGAGACCAAACCCTGACACAAAATTAGACTCTAAAAGTTCTTGAGAAAAATTCGCCATTATAACGGCGTAAAATGACAACTAAAGATATTTTGAGAAACGGGACTAAACCCATTTTTTCATTTTTCTCTCTTTTTTTAAAAAAAAAAAAAAAAAAAATTTAACACCCCCCGGTGATCGGTCAGCATAACAACCCTCTTTCTACAACAAATGCAACACAGAAAATGCTCTGGACGTATCTCGACGCCAAGGAGACAGCCTAGATAAGTGCGGTACCGGTGTGCCGCACCTCAGTAAGTCAAATATGATGCAGATAATTGGGCCTAAAGGTTTAACTCTAGGTGACGCAACTGACTCAGTGTCTAGACTGGCTGAAAACCCGGTGGACAAACCGGGCGGAAAGCGCATCAGGGCCATCCGGAGACAGTGTGTCCGGCCTAAAACCCCGTCACGCCTTCCTCCTAAATCATGGGCAATTTAATAAGAAAGTCCCAGATGCCACAAGCAATCTGGTAAGTGCACGTGTGTGTATGTTTCAGAGACTCAGAGGGTTGCGGAGGAAGACAGTTTATATATACAGTTCAACAATATCAAAGCAGTAACATTCAACTTTTCAGGTGATAACGGCAATAAAATATAACAACCAAATATTTAATAAATTAAAACATGCGACAATTTATCAAAGCCGGAGATTCTAGTTTTCACTAATTTTCCCCAGCGGAGTCGCCAAGCTATCACGCCCTAAAAAATTTATATTAAACTGCGCGGTGCGAGTTTATTATTTAAAGGCTCGTGACCGGTGTTCAAAAGGTACAAATTATTTTAGAGAAACTCGGAGTCGCCACTTGACATAGTTTAAGGTGTGCCAAGTCACCAAAAGGTACCTTAGAACACCTCTGACTCGTCTAATGGTCTGCGTTAGAGATTCGGGTAAGGTTCTAAGTTGACTCGCGGGAAGGTATTAGGCACCCTCGAGTCCTGTGCCCAGCACAGTTGCTTTATTGTCGCAGTTTTAATTTATTAAATATGGTTGTATTATTTTAATGCCGTTAATTTGAATTTGTACTTTGATTTAAGAAATTAAAAGTGTTGTTCTTATCCAACCTCACGGAGGACTGGACGAATTTACACTTTGATTCAGGAAAAATTTAGTAGCGTTATTCTTATCCAACCTCACGGAGGACTAGACAAATTTACACTTTGGTTCGTAGTAAATAAATAAATAGATAAATAAAATTTATTATACATTTTTTCAAACTTACAAAGGGGCTTGTTAATTTTAGAAGAGTTTAATTAACTTAAAAAAAATAACTAATTTAGAATTGATTTAATCTCAATTTAGCCTCCTTTTAGCCTAATAAGTAAATTACAAATCATACTTATTATTTGTGCCTAATCGTATAAAATAAATCTCAGTTTAAAAAAGCTTAACAGGGCCGGAAGCCAAATGATTCTAGAAAAATTGGTGGCTATGTATCAAAGTAATGGCTGTTTATTCACGACTTATTTTGGTAGATCGTTTTAATTTTTTGTAAAGAAAGGATGTGGACCGGTTCATTCTGCGAAAATGAGCCGTCTAGAAGTTGTCTTGCAAGATTGTACATTTTTTAATACTTTGTCAAAAATTTAAACTGTCGTGCGTAATACTTTTTTTTTGGAGATAAATTTTAAACTTGTTAAGTAGCCAACTTTAACAAAAGATTGGCATATATAAGCAAAGTCACCTTCACAAAAGAGTGACACATGCTAATATCAACTCAATTACAATTTTAGGTTCATTTCTGCAAATGTAAATACAGTGTTCAAATTGTCCACATTACTCTTGCGCATATGGTTCTTTTCAGCATTTGATTTCACCTTTCAACCTATTTTTTTAGAATTCATGGTTTGCATAGTTGTATCAATTTATAGAAATAGCCAGATTTGCCTATTTAAATTAACATTGCACTTATATCCTATTTTTGCCTAATCATTTCAGATTTAAAACAAAAATTTTTCAGAATTTGCAAATATGACCAGTTTACAAAGAATAACCCCAAATTACAGAAATGGCTAGAAAAAATAACCCCAGATTACAGAAATGGCTACAATTTAACATTTACAAATTATTACATGCTGTCCAGATTTTTAGATTAAACCACACGACTTGCAAGCTAGAATTATCAAGTAACAAATCTGAATTTTGTTCAAGAACCTGTTCATTTCTATTAGTTTATACCCTCTTTCAAGCTTCTCATGTTGTATTGCTCACAACATACATTAACTTTCACATACAAACATTGATTAACAATTTAACAGCAAGTAGGAAACATGAATTAGAAACCCCTTTTTTTTTCTTTTGCCTTTAAGCACACTGTCATTAATCATTTCATAGCCAAAATACTCAACATAGAAATGAGGTTAATTGTGTTTACCTTTGAAGCAAAAAATTCCTAGCCAACGAGAAAATGGACAACAAAGAAACACAACCAAAGACCAAGCAACTTCTACTCCAAACCAGCAGCTAAAACAGCCCCTTTTATACCCTATTCAACCTTTAAAACCTTGAGATTTATGCCCCAAAGGACCTTAGATGTAAAGGCTTTTGGTTCTAAATCTAACTCTCTAAACTTACTATTTTTTTTAAGTGTTTTTGTTCACTCTTTTCAGTAAAATTTCAGCAAGCAGTTGGTGTATTTTTCAGCTGATAGTTGTCTTAAATGAGGGCATTCAATGCCCTTTTTATAGCTAAAAGTGAAGGCAAAGGGTGGGGCTAAAAGGTGGAGTGTGGACTTGTACAAAAGTACAAGCCCACACCCCTACACTTGAGAATTAGGCTGTACACCTACTGTTTCAACTACTAAAACAGCTCCAAAAAGCTGAAATAATGCAAGACAGTGTCCTTTAAAAGGACACTAAACATTCATCACACTAGCTAAAGGAATTGAGACCAAACTAGGCAAACTGGATCAGCCCAACTAAGCCTAAACTAAGCTAATGCAACCAGGTTCAAAACTAAGTCTAATAAAGTCCCAAAAACTAAATCTTTAACCATTCTAATAACTGGAAAAAAAAGCAGATCAGCCCCAAACTAAATAGAACTAGGCAAGATACCAAGACTCCCTAAACTAGATTAAAACTAAACTAACTAAACCAAAACAAATTCCCAAGACTTCCTTGCACTACCTCACACATAATTAATCATACAACAAGTGCATGGATCAGCAGCATATTTGAACATTAAAACTGGATAGACAGGATCCAAATAAAAGAATAGGAGTAACATTTTTTCGCAAAGAGACCATACTGGACAACAACGCCACAACTGAATGGAAACAATAGCCATTTTGATGATAAAACTATGCCTATGCACGCTGACATATATATAAAACTACATGTTACAAAAATTTTAATACACTGATTAGAAAGACGAGAATTAGGCTGGTTGACAAAGTAATCCATCCGCCAATTATAGTGTAATTCCATTTAATTAACAAACATATAAAATGATTCAATTCACATACTATTATTTCATCAGAACAAACACCTAAAGCAATAACATTCTTAAACACTAGCAAAAATCCAACAGTCAGAAAAGAAAAATACAAAGCTAGACCTTGTCTCACCCGTCATTGCCACCTAATCGCCATAGCTACTACTGTCGCAGCAGCTGCTATGCCATCGAGTCGCCAAAAAAGAAACTTTCACCATAGTCCCATTGCTTCGCCACCAATGCTGCCTCGACGTCGTCTCATCATTGCTCTGTATCGCCTCAAACAACTGCTTCACTACTGAGCCGTTGTCACAGCCCCCTCGTCATTGTCCTCACTGCAGCCGCTACAAACAAGCGAGCAAGACCCGAATCAACATCATCAAGAAGCCCCAAGCTGCCTCACTCGACGACATTGAAACAAACCTCGGATTCAAACAAAGAAACAGTCCTCCTCACTGCCTTAAATCAACTTGCACCATTGCAAACCAACCATCTCCTCATTGTCCTAAAACAACTACTACAACAGCCCCCCATTTGTTTTCATCACAGCCTCCGTAACAAACATCACCCTCACCTCACTAGCCTCCCTCGTCATACAAACACTGATACACCGACCCCTCACAATCAGAAACAGAGAAAGAAAAAAAATAAGAAGAAGAAAGCAAACAAGAAACAGAAACGGGAAAGAGACAGCGAAACGGGAGGGGAAAAGGGTAAGGGGAGAGAAAGAAATAGATAAAACTAACAAATGAGCAAAACTTACCGGAGTTTTGAAGCTTTGACCAAATTTGAAAACCCGATCTACGCCAAACGGCTTAGATTTTGAAGAAAACAGGTTGAGAAATGGAATGGGGAAGCCGAGATCTTTCAAACGGTGCATTTTGCTAAATTTTCCGGCCACCGGAGGTGGTGGCCGGCCGGCGGAGCAGTGGTGGCTCCGCCGTGGGAGTGCGGCGGAGCGATTTCCGGTGGGCAAGGGAAAAATTTGGCATGGCCTCGCCTATATTCTGATTTTGGTGTAAAAATGAGCAAAAATTTTATGTTTTGGCTTATATAGTTAGTGAGTATGGGCCGGGTTATACATATGGGCTGATGGGCTTGTATTTTGGGCTGTATATTTTTACAAATGACCATTTAAAAAGAACTACACACAAAATTAACCCACATAAGATCACATAATCTACACTAAATATCACAATTAAACATAGATTACAATTAAACATATAACAAGTAATTTTGTTAATTCTCAAATTTTAACGTCCTAATTAAAGACAAATCTAGCTAAGAATAAACATTAGAAGTACAGAAAAAATTTGACGACACGTCCTAAGAATCTAATACGATTATTCTTAGAAATTTAAGAATTTTGGTGCCAAAATTAGGTGATTACAATAGGATCTAACATGACTGCCTTGTCCTCATGCTGTGGTGAGTATTCATGGAAATGGTGAAAGAGTGGAAGATTATGTCAATACATACTACAAGGTTGAAACATTCAAAAAATGTGTACTCATATTTCATCAACCCAACCAACCCCGATAAGGTGGTGAATGGTGGTGACTTTCTTCCACCTAATGTAGTGAAAAGAAAGAGCGGTAGGCCACCAAAGGCAAGAAGAAAAGAACCTGAAGAGTTGGAGCAATTGAAGCAAGATGAGGCACAAAGGCAAGCTGAAAGGAGGGCAGAAAAAAGAGTTAAAGAACATGCACTAAAAAGACTATCAAAAAAGGGCCTTGTCCAGATAAGGTGTTCTATATGTAAAAATGATGGACATAATGCTAAGGGGTCACTATAAGTATGCTAAAAATTCTATGCCAAGAGCAAGCCAAACTTCTAAAGGCCAACAATCAGAAGCTGATTATGAAGTGGCTAATAATTACACTTGGGATAAATTCGCAATTGGAAGTCAACCTAACAAATCATTCGACAGTAACTCATGTTATGATTTTGGTTTCTTATTTTATTTTATCCACTACTTATAGTTAGTTTATATGGATAAAAGATATCAAGTACTCATATTTTAAAAGATTTGTGGCAACTCCAAAATTGAGAGTAAAGTGTACATGGTAGGTGCAGCTTGATTAGAGTTATGTAGTTGAACTTCTTCTAGTCTATTAATATGATCTTCTGCATTTCCTTTTTCTTTGAACCCCCCCCCCCCCCCCCCCACCATAATGATTGAAGTGCTTGCTGGACAACATAAACAGGTAGCTGAAATGCGAACTAAATGCCTACTTCGTGATATATTACATTCTTATTTGTTTTCTTAAAATTTTTTCATTAGGCACCAAGTCGACTATCACCTGCTATCAATCGCGGTGTTGAATTGATGTTTGTTCATGTGCAAAGTGCTGAATTTATGCAAGTTCAAAGTTCTCCATATGTTCGAGATGAATGTGTTATTTAAGATGAATTTGTGCAAAGTGCAGTGAGTGTTCAAGATGGAGGTGGAGAAGCAAGCATTTCAAAAAGAGGCAGGTCATTCAAAAAAAGAGTCATGAAAGCCTTTGTTAATGAAGTTTTAATGAAAAAGTCTAGAAAATATTAAGGAATGTCGTATTTTTTGTCAACACTCTTTAGTATGACACTTTTATATAAGGTGTCGTGTTTTGTTAAAACTATTAATGTTGTTAGCATACTTTTCTGCATTCTATCATTAGAAGACTCAAGAATCTTGAATGGAAAGTTGAAATTTTCTCATACATTATGTTATGAGCTTATGGTATTTTATGAGAACTTTAGTTTAATTGCAATGATTTTATTGGGGAAGAAATCGATTGAAAGTAAAATTTTGGTTCTCCCTATAGATTCCTAAAAAGAAGAGGAGGAGGGAAACATCATATAGTATCTTAGGATTAAAGTTGCACTGACTTTTTTAATAGTTGACCCATTAAGTTATTTGGATTGGGTATGAGTCAAATAATTATGTTAAATGGGTGGGAAGAGTGGGATTTAAATTTCTTTATATTTTAAATTTTTTTTTAAAAATTCCACGTCAGCATGTATTATCGGAGATAGCAATTTTTCAGGTGAGAATGACCATTTGAGTTAATATCTAAAGTTGAGTGACCATTTAGAACCATTACAAAGAAGTGTGACTTTCTTGATTAATTTCCAATAGTTGAGTGACCATTTAAGTAATGGACTCCTGAAATAAAGGACTTAACTAATAGCGATCTTACAAAAGTGGCTTCTTTCTTGAATTTTTTATTTTTTTCTTTGGGTATATTTCATCTATGGTAGGTATGTGCTAAATATATAATTTATGTATCATGACCAAAACGATTATTTATATAAAGTAAAATGATAAATACGGGAGAACAGAAATTGAAGTCATTTTACATTTTATCTGGAATATTCCACTCATACCTCTCCACTATCCTATTTACAACCCTCACTTAAACCCAGATATTTGAACTTAGGTTATTTTTCAACCAACTTTAGGAAAATTCTCAAAGTAAGCTTTGAGATTAACATCCAATAATATTGCTAAAGTAACGCTAGCCAGAATTGAGCCGATTAATTGGGCTATTATGCACGGAGGTGCCTGCACCGTGATACTCTGTTAGATACATCATACATACAATTTTGCCAATGCTAGCTAAAACTAATATGCTTTCATAAAGGGTGAAGAAAAGAAGACAAATTGATACAATGATACTTATAGATGGAAATGTGGGATATTCATTTACGAAAACTGTTGTAATAAACTAGAAATATTATAAAATCATATAATACTCTCTACATTTCAGTTTATGGCTTAATATTTTTCTTTTTATTAGTTCTTTCAAAAAATAATGACAACTTTTTAAATATAGAAAAATTTAACTAGTAATTAATAAAACTTCTCATTTCATTATTAATGAACAAAATTATTGCCATACAAAATGTCATGACATTTTTAAGACCAAAAATATAAAAAAGTTTTACTTTTTCCTTAAATTCTTTGGCCAATTAAATATGTTTGACATACAGATGAGTTTTACGTACTAGTTTCCATGGGAAGCGACGGAAGATGGTGAAAATGATTGTGACTGCAGGATTAAAGTGACCTCCTGATATTTGTCCTACTGAGTAAATCATCACCATCACAACTGCTCCCCATGACATGCCTATCCCTGAATCTGTTGTGCTATCATCGTATAGCTTACTCATTACAACTGATCCACACCATGCAAATATAATAAAGTATGCGCCAATGGCCTCTGCAATCAACTGGAAGAAAACAAAACATGTTTTTATAGTTAATATACCAAAAGGATGGTGATTGGTGACTTAGTTTATTAATAATAAAAAACTCAGAGGAAAATCGAGTACATGGAACGGCAGCGAGACCTTAAAAGAAACAGACAGAACAACGATTTAAATCATCTACCCGCTGTAGAAAAAATAATCACATGGTGTAAATAGGGTATATGTAAATTATTTTGTATAGATGTAAGTTATAAATCCCTTTGATGTAAGGGAAACTCTCAATATAATAGCAGAGATGACTCAAAGATTATTTCAGATAGCATGATGATCAAATTTATAGGTGGGGCATATTTTTGGTTTATAAATCATCAGGTAATATTTTATCAGAAAATTTTAAAGAGAGTTAGAATAAATTGGATTCATACTCTCTTTGTTAGAATTTCTGAATGCGATGTGTGATTGAGCAAATATGAATAAAGTAGGGTAAAAACTGAATTTTTCATATGTGACATGTCGAATCTCCTTTAAATAAGGAAACATTCCAGTATAGTGGTAAAATGGATTGAAAAGTCACTTCAAATCATAAGTTTTGAGTTTCCCCATGCATGTAACATCTTATTTTTCGAAATCCCCTTAAATAAATTGCGTCCTCCGCCCCTTCAATGGAGGTGTAATTGTTTCGTTTGACCACCGGCCTTCAAGAAATAACTAACCTTTTGTACAACTGCAGCAACCGAAGGTGATGAACAAAGACCTGTGCTATTATCCGATTGAGACGTAAAGATATTGGTTGGATGGACACCTTCTCCCATTATGGAAATTTTTTCTTCTCGGATACCATTGAATCTTTGCTTAACCTAAAGTGATTAATAAGGGTATTATCTCGACCCCCAACAAACTATAATGCTATTATTTTAGAGTTAAATTGTTTTACAAGCATAAAGGATACACTCAATATTTTTACTTCTTATCACGGTGCGGATATTATAAGGTTAAGATAAAAAGTTGGAATTTGTGGGATGGTTATAGCATATGAACAACAAGATCCACGCTGTATATTAGGATCTCTAAAGCCTACAGTGTTTCGAACTTCGATTTAAATTTTTGGTTTTACATTTATCAAAGGGCTACACAATTAAATCTTCTATTTGTTTACTGCGGTCATCGTAATTCAGGCTAAAGATTATGATTAACCTGAGTAATTAATCACAAGTAGAGCTTTTATTGTTCGGTTTGAGTCAGTTTTCGTCTAGAGGAAGACGAAATAAATTATCGATTTTTCAATTGCTTAAATCAAATCAAACCAATTAAGTCGGTTTTGCATCAATTCGGTTTTGGTCGCTTTATTCGATTTATTATTCTTTTCTTTTTCCTTTCTATATTCCACTAAAACACACTCAAGCCAAGTACTCTTTAAACTATATATGTGTAATTAAATTACATGCATAAGCATATCCGTCCAGAAATTGTATGCATTGTCTAAGCAATTAATAATTTCAAAGGAACTTAAGCAAACTATGTTCAACAAATTTTTCTTGTGCGAAAAATTGAAAGGTTATTATTTACCAAGATATCTTGATGATAATTGAATTAAACAATGATGAATGATTGAAGGATTCAAAGACGGGTTATTTTCAACATGAAATAGATTGTTTGACTTAAAAATAAAGACTATAAATCAAACTAGAATATAAAAATAAAAATTGTAAAGGTAAAGAATTAAACTAGAATTCTGAACTACAAAAAATCAATATATACTATAAATTATTAAAGCATTTATATCAAATACACATATTTATATCTAAATTATAATTTTTAAGTAGATATTCATCTAGCTGGTTTGGTTCGGTTATTTCAATTTTTCTTTCTTAAAGCTAAAACTAAACTAAATTTATCGATTTTTAAAATTAATGACCAAAACCAGATCAAATCTAAAAAAAAAAAATTATCTTTTTTTTTTCTTTCGGTTTAAATTGGTTTTTGATTTGATTTGATTTTTTTAAATTTTTTCATGGCCACTCTTGATCACAAGATAGATTTGATTTTGTTAGAGACTACCTAAAAGCCGTGAGCTGGATTTGAATTTGAATAGAACTATCAAAAAGTTTATATATTCTACAGAGATTCAATTTCCAAAAAAAAAAAAAAAAAGACTGAAGTAAGTTCTAACCACTATTGTCAGGGTTGAGATAAAGCACTTTACCTGATACAAGGTGAGACGTAAGCTTCGAGGCGCTGGGCGAAAGTCTAATGAGTTTTTTAAAATAATTTATAAATTAATAAAATTAAATTAAATAATGAAAATGGGAAAATCACCCAAAAAGGTAGAATTTCAAGAAAAATATGTAATACGCCTATAAAACTTCTTCACAGCAAACAACAACAACAACAAATACAGTGTAGTCCCACAAGTGGGGTCTGGAGAGGGTGAGATGTATGCAGACCTTACTCCCACCAAGGTGGAGAGGCTGTTTCCAGAAGACCCTCGGCTTGAGAGAAATGGCAATAAGAATAGCAAATAAGAAGAGACAGCCGGATGAAACACAATATCCAATATCGACATAAAAACCAAATATAACCTAAATGAACATAAGCACACAGAACAAATAAAGAATAGGTAGAAATAGCAAATGCATATGAAAACATATTAAAGTCGATACAACCTACAACTCTCAACTACAATCTAACCTTCTACCCTAATCCTCGACCTCCATGCTTTTCTATCTAAGGTCATGTCCTCAGTGATCTGGAGGAGGGCCATATCCTGTCTAATAAGCTCATCCCAATTCTTCTTCGGTCTACCTCTGCCTCTCCGTAGACCCAACACGGCCAACCTCTCGCACCTCCTCACTGAAGCATCAGTGCTCCTCATCTTCACATGCCCGAACCATCGAAGTCTCGCCTCGCACATCTTGTCCACTACTGATGCCACACCCACCTTATCACGAATGGCTACATTGTTAATCTTATCCATCTTAGTATGACCACACATCCATCTCAGCATCCTCATCTCTGCTATATTCATCCTCTGAATATGGGTGTTCTTGACGGGCCAACACTCCACCCCATACAATAGCGCTGGCCTAACGACTACTCTATAGAACTTCCCTTTAAGTTTAGGTGACACTTTCTTATCGCAAAGGACCCCGGACACGAGCTTCCACTTCATCCACCCTGCCCCTATCCGATGACTGACATCTTCGTCAATTTCTCCATTACTTTGTATGATTGAGCCAAGATACTTGAAGCTTCCCTTCTTGAGGATGACTTGAGTATCGAGCGTTACTTCCACCTCAGACTCACTGAACTTACACTCCATGTACTCCGTTTTCGTCCTGCTCAGTCTGAAGCCTTTAGACTCTAGAGTCTGACGCCAAACGTCCAGCTTGGTATTGACTCCACCGCGAGTCTCATGAATCAAAAAAATATCATCTGCAAATAACATATACCATGGGACCTCCCCTTGAATACTCCGTGTTAATTCATCTATCACCGGAGCAAACAGAAATGGGCTGAGCGCTGACCCCTGGTGCAACCCCATCTCGACTGGAAAGTGATTACGAATCACCTCCTACTGTCCTCACACGGGTCTTGGCCCTATCATACGTGTCTTTAATTTCTCTGATGTAGGCCACGGGAACACATTTGGCTTCTAAGCATCTCTATAAAACTTCTTTTGGGACTTGTCATAAGCCTTCTCTAGGTCAATAAACACCATATATAAGTCCCCCCTCTTATCCCTATAGTGCTCCACCAACCTCCTCAGAAGATGAATGGCTTCCGTAGTCGATCGCCCAGGCATGAACCTGAATTGGTTCTCGGAGATAGTGATATCCCTCCTTATCCTCTTATCGCCAACCCTCTCCCAAACTTTCATGGTATGACTTAGCAGTTTGATACCCCTGTAGTTGCTGCAATGTTGAATATCACCCTTGTTCTTATACAACGGGACCATGGTACTCCACCTCCACTCTTCCGGTATCCTAGCAGTCCGAAGAATGACCTCGAACAACCTAGTTAGCCACTCCAAACCTGCTCTTCATGCAGTCTTCCAGAATTCTACTGGGATCTCGTCCGGCCCGGTGGCTCTTCCCCCTCTCATCTTATGGAGAGCCTCCTTTAAACAACTTCTTCACAACAATTTTCTAGAAAATTTATATCTTAATTACATATGTTCTATTTGAAAAATAAAATTAGATAATTCAACCTTTAAACAATCAGCTAAATTTTATTCGTTCCTTTTGGCCTAATACAATAACCGATTTAGAAGCATTCAACCAATTCAAAATAGAGCCACATAGAAAGAAGTCAAGATTCAACTATATAAGCTAAAGGACTTCATCTTTTCTGAACACCGCCAGTGTTAAACGTAAAAAGCAGAGAATAAAATTAAATATTAGGGCTAATTTAATAATAGGGCTTTGGACGTTCATAAAGAATATATTTTTTAAAAAAAGAATTTTATGTAATTACCGAGGTTCACGTTGGTACGCGTAAGGACTGCATATATCTCACCCTCCTAAACCCCATGTTACTGAGATACCATTGGATTTTTATTGTTGTTGTTGTCCTCATTGTAATTTAATGTAATTATCAAATTAACCTTGCGAATTAAAGAGTTTATTTAGTTATTTTTTGTTTAAAATTAGAAAAGTCTTAACAATCAATATTTACAATTTTTTTTAAAGAATAGTCATATTTTAAAACTATGCATTTTTTAAGATCAGGCACAACCCACAAGAAAAGCTCTGAGAATTTGAATTAAACTCCACAAAATTTTCTTAGGGTTTAGTTCAAAGTTCTATGAAATTTTCCTGGAGCTTCATATTAATTTGCGGTCCTACAAAATATTCTTGTGACTTTTAAACTAAAATTTTCAAAGTCCAAGGAAAGTTTTTCTGGGGTTTTTTTTTTCCCTTTCTCGGGGCCATATTTGGCACTCCTCGGGAAATTTTCGTTGGGCTTCATATTTGGCACTCCCCAGAAATTTTTCTAGGTCTTTGAATTTTCTTTTTTTAGTTAAAGGTCACTAAGAAAAGCTTAGTACCTAAGTCTTACAAAAAATAATAAAGTACTTACTAAAATTATGTAAGTCTAGCCTATCTAATATACTATCTTGCATTATCATATATTTCTTAATGTATTGCACGCAGTGCACCTAATATGGACATTAGAAAGGAGGGGGGGGGGGGGGGTGAATCGTGTCCTCTGGTTTTTCGCTGAAGGTTCTTGTTTGTTACTTCAAGAACCTGGTACTTGCCTAGTGTCTTAAATTAATAACCCAAATGCAGATCTAAAACTGAAAGTAAAGAATATGGAGTTATGTGTAGATCTCCTTGCTCAAGGGAGATAAACCACGACCCACACGCTGAGATTTTCAAAGGAGATAAACCACGACCCACACGCTGAGATTTTGAAAACTAACACAACGAGCAAGTTTTAGGTTACAAACTCTATAACTAAGGGGCTACTCTAGACCCTACACTCTCAAAGATAAACTCTAGCTTTTACAAAATGTTCTCACAAGATTCACCTAATACAATTCTTCTCAGACTAAGCAAATAGGTACTAATATATTGAACACAATTTGACACAACAACTATAATAAAGAAGCTATACTAAATACTGAATAAGTACCAGGTTCTTCAATAGCTGTCTGCAGTTGTCCACTCAATCACGATCAATAACTAGATTGCCTTAGAAAGCTCTCAACTATTGTAGTGAATGAATGATTATGCGGCAGTCTCCATTACTTGCTTTTATAGGGTATACAGAACCCTAGTTGCTTATTACTAGGAATCTTCTCAATTATGGTTAGAGAAGATCTCCTATGATATTGTCCTTGTATAACGCAAACTCTCGTTCATACTTTATAGAGGCAGCCAAGGCACGAACTCTTTTGCTGACTAGGATAAGTAAACTTGCATGCACCAAGCTTTCCTAGTTCTGCATGGATTTGCAATTCGTAATCTTTTCGATCAGTCATGCCTTCTACTAAGGACAAGGTTTTTCACTAGATTCGTTGTTTTTTAATCTTCAAAACATCAAATATAATCCAACAAATTCCCGCTTTTTGATGATGACAAACAAATATTATCAAGTAGCATGTACGCTCAACATCAATGTAAAATAAAATAAGAAACAGTTGAAATAGATAAAACAAATGAGTTGGGTCACAAACATCCCAATATTTTCTTCTTCCCCCATTTGGCATCATCGAAAAAATTCTAATTACCTACAAGAACCAGTTAATATAGTCCATACTATAGTATAAAGCTGCAAGTTAACTAAGCAGGAACACACATACAGTATCTAAGGCCCAACAGGAATCACATTGGCATATAAGAACATGACATGAAAAAAGTATTTTAAAACCACACAATCCAGGGTTCAACCATGTGTAACCCATTAAGTATAGAACCAGGAAAAATTAAAGATTGTCTTAAACTTACATCACTAATGACAAACAAAAGGAATGAACTCTTAAGGACCTAGGAAAAGGAATTACGAAACACGATTAGAGTTAAAGCTTGCAGTTCTTGACAAGTGCTTCCAAGTATTTGAATTTCCAGCATGTTCTACTACCAGATTCGCCCGATGCTTGTGGCACTCAGTGATCAAGCGATCGATTTCTCGATCATTCAGCTTCAACTCTCTTTTCAGCTCCTCATTTTTTGCCTGCAACTCCAGCAGGGTCTTCTCCAATTTCTTCATAGCTTCACTAGCTCTAAACTTTTCTTCTTCATAAGCCTTTTAAATCTTAACCTGCATTGGACGTTCTGATGTCCTTCTCTCTTTTGAAGAAATCACATATCTTCAGAATGTCTGTGCCAAACATCTGATTATGTGTGAGATTTTTCCCACCTTTGAGAGGGACAACAAAGTGCTCAAACAACTACTACAAATTATAGGAGTGCACCAAGGAGTGATACTTCTTAGTGTTGGCAATTCTCCTAAAGTCTCTGATGATAAGACCAGGCAGATTGATCACACTTGTCCAACAGGTCCATATAGGTCAAGTCCAGTTCACAAGCTTCAATGTTTCTCTCACCCCTAGGTAACAGAAACTTGTGCACAAACTCAAAGAAACGTTGATGTTTTGGTTCCATCTCCTTCTTGTCCACTTTCCCCTCTTTTTTGAGTCTTGGGTTTCTAGAGAACTTCTAAATCACTTCAAGAGGAGTGACATTGTCAGTTCTCCTAGGCCACTTCAGCTTCTTGTACCTGCAATAACCAGCTGCAGGTACTCTTAAAATCACCCCAAGCTCTATCCTTCCAAGTTTAATCTCCACACCCTTAACTTCAAAATACACTCTCCTCCCCACTACACTACACTTTGTATAGAATTCTTTGATCTCATTCATAAACAAACTCCTCTTGTCATTGGTAAACAACTATATCCAGCCTTGCACATAAATCTTGGCAATTAGTTGTTTCATGTGATGTTCCTCCAAATCACAGAGAATACTTCCATGCAGTACAACTTTGTAGCAGTAGAACTCAACCCTATCTACTGACTCCTTTTGTGGATCATCAGAACTTTCACTAGAGTTAGAACTATCTAGGTCCTTATAGTCCCTATCATTATCACTATTCTGCTCATCCTGAAAGTCCATCTCCACAGTAGGAATAGGTTCCTTTTCAACCACCCTTTCAGCCTTCTTTTGTGCAGCATAATTTGTAAGATTATCTACTTTCTGCTTCAAAGCTAATTTAGTTACTGCCTTACTAGAGACCACTGGTTCCTCTTCTTCCTCATATTCAGACTCATTACCCTCATCATCACTTTCATCAACTAACTATCTTCTTATTACAGTTTTTCCTCTTTTTACTAACTTCCTTCTTTTTTCCCTCACAAATTTCTTTTCCACTGGCTTTGTTTCACTCATAAACATCACCTTTTCCTCTTCTTCCTCATTCTTCTCATCCTCCTCACCAAACTTCCTTTTACTATTCCTTTTCTCAGACACTTCCATTTTTGTTTCTCTACTTCCTGCTCTCCTTTCTTCTCTAACTCCTCTTCCTGTTTCTACCTGTCAGACTTAGTCCAGTCGATTCCAGCATCATCAGCTGTTTCAGAAACTGAAGAAGGACAAGGTCCATTCTCATATCCTTTGACAACCTCAGCAAGCCCTTGATCTTTATTAACTGGACCACTGGCACATGCCTTTTACTTTACAGTCTCTGAAGGAGCAGCCTCCGAACTCGGTTTGTCGACTAGGACTTTTTGAGAATCAACCAGTTTCACAACCTTTATTGATTCTACTACAAATTTAATAGCATCTACTCTAGCAAACCCAACCTCTACACTAGCAACGTCAGGTTCCACCCTAACAACGCCAGGCTCTGCTCTAGATTCACCACCCTGTTCAGTAGCAATATCCCCTATCAACTTTGCTACCAGACTCAACATCACCCACATATTTGACTAGTTCATTCCACCCAATAACTAAAACTTCAGTAGCTACCTCTGCTAGGCTTAAAATAGACTCATGCAAAGTAGAACGAGTTTAAGTAGTGTCAGGACTTACCTCTGTTGGAGTGTTGTCAGAAATAATGAGATCTTCTGGCGTTCTCTTTGGTTTTGACTTCTTTGCATCTACCTTAGCAAATTTTTGTTGCACCTTTTGTTGAGCCCTTGAAATCCTTTTAGCCAAGGTTGAAGCAATTGTCTTGGGTTTCTTGGAAGGTTTTTGTAACTGTGTGCTTAGGGTCTTGTACTGGTGAAGTAGATGACTTTTGCTCTTAAGACATTTTAAGAATATTGGAGAATTTTGGTGAAGATTCAGGAGGTTTTGATTTTTCTTAGGGTTAGGACGAAAGAATTTTAGAGAGAAAAGGGTTTTTTTTTATGTTGGGAAGGAGAAGTAATGATCAATCAAAAAGGAAAACAACTTTTAAGGGTTTGGGAACCAGGAAATTTGCGATGTGAACGTTTTTTAGATTGATGGGTAGTTATGACTCCTTTGCCAAGTGGGAAGGGTTTGAATTTTAAAAGTGGTAACCGAAAAATAATGGCTTAAAAATAGGGTGGTTACACACACGGAACTTATAGTGATGCACATCTAAGACAACACAACTTTACACGGTACTAAATGAATTTACACACATAATATGTACCAGGACATGGTTCATTGTTTCTTCCATAATTTCTTCCTTGTTCCCAAATAATCCTTCACTAGGAACACATTATATAAGGATATAAATGTATGCTCAGTTAAACATGTGTACTATTTTTATTACAAAGAATAGAATGGACTATACTAACAAAATTATAACAAAAACTTTAAAACACTTAGCTAGCCAATCATTGGAAGAATCAGGTCCTAGGTCATCCATGTATTTTGGTCATCCCCAACTCCAACCAGTTCCTCTCAAACGTAACCCTGCTTAAAGCTTTGATGAAGATGTCAACAATTTGATCTTCAGTCCTGCAAGAATTCATAGTTATTAGACCTTCTTCGACATTGTCTCTCAGAAAATGATGTCTAATATCAATGTTCTTGGTTCTCTTGTGTTGGACTATATTCTTGACAATATTTAATGCACTTGTATTATACCAAAAGATAGGCACAAGTCCACTTTTGATACCAAAATCCTCTAGTTGTTATTTGATTCGCAGCAGTTGTGAACAACAAGAGTCAGCAACAATATACTCAGCTTCAACTGTGGAGAGAGCCATTCAATTTTGCTTCTTTGTAGCCCAAGAAACCAGATAGGGACCTAGGAAATATTTCATTCCTAGAGTGCACCTCCTATCCACCAGATGACCTGCGTAATCAGCATCTACAAAGCCAATTAATTCAAAAGTACCTCCTCTAGGGTACCACAAACATAATTCTTGAGTTCATTTCAGTTATCTCAAGATCTCACACAAAGTCCCACACTGTAGACAATATCAGGATGGCTAGCTGTAAGATAGAGGAAAGAACCAAGTATTCTTCTATACTTGGTTTCATATGTAGAAGGACTAGCTTAATCCAACCCAGTTTTGTTCCAGGAGCAATTGGAGCTGTCATTTCCATAGCCCTTTCCATATCAAACTTCTTCAGTAATTCCTTGATGTACTTTTATTGATGAATCATGGTTCCTTCATGAGTTTGTTTGATCTGCAAATCCAAGAAGAAATTTAGTTCTCCCATCATGCTCATCTCGAACTCGTTTCCCATCAACCCAGCGAATTCCTTGCACAGGTTCCCATCTGTAGCACCGAAAATGATACCATCAATATAAACTTAAACCATAAGCAGGTCCTTGTGCTACTTCCTCAGAAACAAGGTGTTTTCAATATTTCCTCTTGTAAAGCTACTCTTCAGCAAGAATCCTGACAGCCTCTCATACCAAGCTCTAGGTGCTGCTTAAATCCATATAGTGCCTTGTTAAGTTTGTACACATCATCATGGAATTCACTGTTAACAATGACAAGTGGCTGAATCACATATACTTTTTCATTCAGATAGCCATTTAGAAATGAACTCTTCACATCCATCTGATACAGAGTAAACTCTATGTAAGTAGCAAAGGCAATCAGCATCCTTATGGCTTCCATCCTAGAAACAGGTGCGAAAGTATCATTATAGTCAATTCCTTCTTCCTGACCATACTCTTGGACTATAAGCCTAGCTGTGTTTCTAGTAACTATACCATGCTCATAAATTTGTTTTTGAGGACCCACTTAGTTCCAATGTTGTCAACACTCTTTAGTATGACACTTTTATATAAGGTGTCGGTGTTTTGTTAAAACTATTAATGTTGTTAACATACTTTTCTGCGTTCTATCATTAGAAGACTCAAGAATCTTGAATGGAAAGTTGAAGTTTTCTCATATATATTAAGTTATGAGCTTATGGTATCTTATGAGAACTTTAGGTTAATTGCAATGGTTTTATTGGGGAAGAAAATCGACTGAAAGTAAAATTTTGGTTCTCCCTATAGAACCCTAAAAATAAGAGGATGAGGGAAACATCATATAGTATCATAGGATTAAATTTGCACTAACCTTTTTAATACCCATTAAGTTATTTGGATTGGGTATGGGTCAAATATATAATTATGTTAAATGGGTGGGAACAGTGGGATTTAAATTTCTTTATTTTTTAAATTTTTTTTAAAAAAATTCCCAGTCAGCATGTATCATCGGAGATAGCAACTTTTAGGTGAGAATGACCATTCGAGTTAATTATCCAAAGTTGAGTGACCATTTAAGACCATTACAAAGAAGACCGACTTTCTTGGTTAATTTCAAATAGTTAAGTGACCATTTAGGTAATGGACTCCTGAAATAAAGGACGTAACTAAGGGGTAAGTGCACGAAAGGCCACTTTTGCCACTGGTCTTTGAGCACAGGTCTCTAATAACAAAATATTTAGTTTGTGGCCACTTCCGCTTAAAAGATAGAACTTCAGTCCAGGGCCCGGATTGAAGTTCAGTCCTTAAAGATAGAACTTCAGTCCAGGGCCATATGTCCAGGGCCATATGGATTGAAGTTCACTCCATAAAGATAGAACTTTAGTCTAGGGCCATGTTGACTGAATTTCAGTCCTTAAAGATAAAACTTTAGTCCAGGGCCATATGGATTGAAGTTCGCTCCTTAAAGATAGAACTTCAGTCCAGGGCCATGTTAACTGAATTTCAATCCATAAAGATAGAACTTCTGTCCTGGGCCATATGGATTGAAGTTCAGTCCTTAAAGATAAAACTTCAGTCCAGAGCCATATTGACTGAAGATCAGTCCTTAAAGATGGAACTTAAGTCCAGGGTCATATTGACTGAAGTTCAGTCTTTAAAGACAGAACTTCAGTCCAGCGCCCTATGGAGAGAACTTCATTCAATGATCAGAACTTAAGTCAATGCTTATTTAGTAAAGGCCCAAAAGTAGCCTCTAGTGTAAGACCAAAGAAAATAGTGGCCTCAAATTAAATACCGATATTAAAAGTGGCCGCTGGGCGAAATTTTTACGCAAAAGTGGCTTCTTTTTTGAGTTTTTTTTTTTTTTGGGGGGGGGGGGGAGGGTTATATTTCATCTATGGTAGGCATGTGCTAAATATATAATTCATGTATCATGACCAAAACGATTATTAATATAAAGTAAAACGATAAATATGGGAGAACAGAAATTGAAGTCATTTTACATTTTATCTGGAATATTCCACTATCCTATTTACAACACTCAGTTTCTCAAACCCAGATATTTGAACTTAGGTTATTTTTCAACCAACTTTAGGAAAATTCTCAAAGTAAGCTTTGAGATTAACATCCAATAATATTGATAAAGTAACGGTAGCCAGAATTGAGCCGATTAATTGGGCTATTATGTACAGAGGTGCCTGCATCGTGATACTATGTTAGATACATCATATATACAATTTTGCCAATGCTAGCTAAAACTAATATGCTTTCATAAAGGGTGAAGAAAAGAAGACAAATTAATAATTATAGATGGAAATGCGGGATATTCATTTACGAAAACTGTTGTAATAAACTAGAAATATTATAAAATCATATTCTACTCTCTACATTTCAGTTTATGGCTTAATATTTTTCTTTTTATTAGTTCTTTCAAAAAATAATGACAATTTTTTAAATATAGAAAAATTTAACTAGTAATTAATAAAACTTCTCATTTCATTATTAATGAAAAAAATTATTGCCATACAAAATGTCATGACATTTTTAAGACCAAAAATATAAAAAAGTTTTACTTTTTCCTTAAATTCTTTGGCCAATTAAATATGTTTGACATACAGATGAGTTTTACGTACTAGTTTCCATGGGAAGCGACGGAAGATGGTGAAAATGATTGTGACTGCAGGATTAAAGTGACCTCCTGATATTTGTCCTACTGAGTAAATCATCACCATCACAACTGCTCCCCATGACATGCCTATCCCTGAATCTGTTGTGCTATCATCGTATAGCTTACTCATTACAACTGATCCACACCATGCAAATATAATAAAGTATGCGCCAATGGCCTCTGCAATCAACTGGAAGAAAACAAAACATGTTTTTATAGTTAATATACCAAAAGGATGGTGATTGGTGACTTAGTTTATTAATAATAAAAAACTCAGAGGAAAATCGAGTACATGGAACGGCAGCGAGACCTTAAAAGAAACAGACAGAACAACGATTTAAATCATCTACCCGCTGTAGAAAAAATAATCACATGGTGTAAATAGGGTATATGTAAATTATTTTGTATAGATGTAAGTTATAAATCCCTTTGATGTAAGGGAAACTCTCAATATAATAGCAGAGATGACTCAAAGATTATTTCAGATAGCATGATGATCAAATTTATAGGTGGGGCATATTTTTGGTTTATAAATCATCAGGTAATATTTTATCAGAAAATTTTAAAGAGAGTTAGAATAAATTGGATTCATACTCTCTTTGTTAGAATTTCTGAATGCGATGTGTGACTGAGCAAATATGAATAAAGTAGGGTAAAAACTGAATTTTTCATATGTGACATGTCGAATCTCCTTTAAATAAGGAAACATTCCAGTATAGTGGTAAAATGGATTGAAAAGTCACTTCAAATCATAAGTTTTGAGTTTCCCCATGCATGTAACATCTTATTTTTCGAAATCCCCTTAAATAAATTGCGTCCTCCGCCCCTTCAATGGAGGTGTAATTGTTTCGTTTGACCACCGGCCTTCAAGAAATAACTAACCTTTTGTACAACTGCAGCAACCGAAGGTGATGAACAAA
Source organism: Petunia axillaris subsp. axillaris (assembly GCA_029990575.1). Taxonomy (NCBI): domain Eukaryota; kingdom Viridiplantae; phylum Streptophyta; class Magnoliopsida; order Solanales; family Solanaceae; genus Petunia; species Petunia axillaris. The sequence goes on along the minus strand of JARKNS010000007.1, from coordinate 47,101,579 downwards.
GACCTGTGCTATTATCCGATTGAGACGTAAAGATATTGGTTGGATGGACACCTTCTCCCATTATGGAAATTTTTTCTTCTCGAATACCATTGAATCTTTGCTTAACCTAAAGTGATTAATAAGGGTATTATCTCGACCCCCAACAAACTATAATGCTATTATTTTAGAGTTAAATTGTTTTACAAGCATAAAGGAAACACTTAATATTTTTACTTCTTATCACGGTGCGGATATTATAAGGTTAAGATAAAAAGTTGGAATTTGTGGGATGGTTATAGCATATGAACAACAAGATCCACGCTGTATATTAGGATCTCTAAAGGCTACAGTGTTTCGAACTTCGATTTAAATTTTTGGTTTTACATTTATCAAAGGGCTACACAATTAAATCTTCTATTTGTTTACTGCGGTCATCGTAATTTAGGCTAAAGATTATGATTAACCTGAGTAATTAATCACAAGTAGAGCTTTTATTGTTCGGTTTGAGTCAGTTTTCGTCTAGAGGAAGACGAAATAAATTATCGATTTTTCAATTGCTTAAATCAAATCAAACCAATTAAGTCGGTTTTGCATCAATTCAGTTTTGGTCGCTTTATTCGATTTATTATTCTTTTTTTTTTCCTTTCTATATTCCACTAAAACACACTCAAGCCAAGTACTCTTTAAACTATATATGTGTAATTAAATTACATGCATAAGCATATCCGTCCAGAAATTGTATGCATTGTCTAAGCAATTAATAATTTCAAAGGAACTTAAGCAAACTATGTTCAACAAATTTTTCTTGTGCGAAAAATTGAAAGGTTATTATTTACCAAGATATCTTGATGATAATTGAATTAAACAATGATGAATGATTGAAGGATTCAAAGACGGGTTATTTTCAACATGAAATAGATTGTTTGACTTAAAAATAAAGACTATAAATCAAACTAGAATATAAAAATAAAAATTGTAAAGGTAAAGAATTAAACTAGAATTCTGAACTACAAAAAATCAATATATACTATAAATTATTAAAGCATTTATATCAAATACACATATTTATATCTAAATTATAATTTTTAAGTAGATATTCATCTAGCTGGTTTGGTTCGGTTATTTCAATTTTTCTTTTTTAAAGCTAAAACTAAACTAAATTTATCGATTTTTAAAATTAATGACCAAAACCAGATCAAATCTAAAAAAAAAAAATTATCTTTTTTTTTTCTTTCGGTTTAAATTGGTTTTTGATTTGATTTGATTTTTTTAAATTTTTTCATGGCCACTCTTGATCACAAGATAGATTTGATTTTGTTAGAGACTACCTAAAAGCCGTGAGCTGGATTTGAATTTGAATAGAACTATCAAAAAGTTTATATATTCTACAGAGATTCAATTTCCAAAAAAAAAAAAAAAAAAAAAAAAAAGACTGAAGTAAGTTCTAACCACTATTGTCAGGGTTGAGATAAAGCACTTTACCTGATACAAGGTGAGACGTAAGCTTCGAGGCGCTGGGCGAAAGTCTAATGAGTTTTTTAAAATAATTTATAAATTAATAAAATTAAATTAAATAATGAAAATGGGAAAATCACCCAAAAAGGTAGAATTTCAAGAAAAATATGTAATACGCCTATAAAACTTCTTCACAGCAAACAACAACAACAACAAATACAGTGTAGTCCCACAAGTGGGGTCTGGAGAGGGTGAGATGTATGCAGACCTTACCCCCACCAAGGTGGAGAGGCTGTTTCCAGAAGACCCTCGGCTTGAGAGAAATGGCAATAAGAATAGCAAATAAGAAGAGACAGCCGGATGAAACACAATATCCAATATCGACATAAAAACCAAATATAACCTAAATGAACATAAGCACACAGAACAAATAAAGAATAGGTAGAAATAGCAAATGCATATGAAAACATATTAAAGTCGATACAACCTACAACTCTCAACTACAATCTAACCTTCTACCCTAATCCTCGACCTCCATGCTTTTCTATCTAAGGTCATGTCCTCAGTGATCTGGAGGAGGGCCATATCCTGTCTAATAAGCTCATCCCAATTCTTCTTCGGTCTACCTCTGCCTCTCCGTAGACCCAACACGGCCAACCTCTCGCACCTCCTCACTGAAGCATCAGTGCTCCTCATCTTCACATGCCCGAACCATCGAAGTCTCGCCTCGCACATCTTGTCCACTACTGATGCCACACCCACCTTATCACGAATGGCTACATTGTTAATCTTATCCATCTTAGTATGACCACACATCCATCTCAGCATCCTCATCTCTGCTATATTCATCCTCTGAATATGGGTGTTCCTGACGGGCCAACACTCCACCCCATACAATAGCGCTGGCCTAACGACTACTCTATAGAACTTCCCTTTAAGTTTAGGTGACACTTTCTTATCGCAAAGGACCCCGGACACGAGCTTCCACTTCATCCACTCTGCCCCTATCCGATGACTGACATCTTCGTCAATTTCTCCATTACTTTGTATGATTGAGCCAAGATACTTGAAGCTTCCCTTCTTGAGGATGACTTGAGTATCGAGCGTTACTTCCACCTCAGACTCACTGAACTTACACTCCATGTACTCCGTTTTCGTCCTGCTCAGTCTGAAGCCTTTAGACTCTAGAGTCTGACGCCAAACGTCCAGCTTGGTATTGACTCCACCGCGAGTCTCATGAATCAAAAAAATATCATCTGCAAATAACATATACCATGGGACCTCCCCTTGAATACTCCGTGTTAATTCATCTATCACCGGAGCAAACAGAAATGGGCTGAGCGCTGACCCCTGGTGCAACCCCATCTCAACTGGAAAGTGATTCCGAATCACCTCCTACTGTGCTCACACGGGTCTTGGCCCTATCATACGTGTCTTTAATTTCTCTGATGTAGGCCACGGGAACACATTTGGCTTCTAAGCATCTCTATAAAACTTCCTTTGGGACTTGTCATAAGCCTTCTCTAGGTCAATAAACACCATATATAAGTCCCCCCTCTTATCCCTATAGTGCTCCACCAACCTCCTCAGAAGATGAATGGCTTCCGTAGTCGATCGCCCAGGCATGAACCTGAATTGGTTCTCGGAGATAGTGATATCCCTCCTTATCCTCTTATCGCCAACCCTCTCCCAAACTTTCATGGTATGACTTAGCAGTTTGATACCCCTGTAGTTGCTGCAATGTTGAATATCACCCTTGTTCTTATACAACGGGACCATGGTACTCCACCTCCACTCTTCCGGTATCCTAGCAGTCCGAAGAATGACCTCGAACAACCTAGTTAGCCACTCAAAACCTGCTCTTCATGCAGTCTTCAAGAATTCTACTGGGATCTCGTCCGGCCCGGTGGCTCTTCCCCCTCTCATCTTATGGAGAGCCTCCTTTAAACAACTTCTTCACAACAATTTTCTAGAAAATTTATATCTTAATTACATATGTTCTATTTGAAAAATAAAATTAGATAATTCAACCTTTAAACAATCAGCTAAATTTTATTCGTTCCTTTTGGCCTAATACAATAACCGATTTAGAAGCATTCAACCAATTCAAAATAGAGCCACATAGAAAGAAGTCAAGATTCAACTATATAAGCTAAAGGACTTCATCTTTTCTGAACACCGCCAGTGTTAAACGTAAAAAGCAGAGAATAAAATTAAATATTAGGGCTAATTTAATAATAGGGCTTTGGACGTTCATAAAGAATATATTTTTTAAAAAAAGAATTTTATGTAATTACCGAGGTTCACGTTGGTACGCGTAAGGACTGCATATATCTCACCCTCCTAAACCCCATGTTACTGAGATACCATTGGATTTTTATTGTTGTTGTTGTCCTCATTGTAATTTAATGTAATTATCAAATTAACCTTGCGAATTAAAGAGTTTATTTAGTTATTTTTTGTTTAAAATTAGAAAAGTCTTAACAATCAATATTTACAATTTTTTTTAAAGAATAGTCATATTTTAAAACTATGCATTTTTTAAGATCAGGCACAACCCACAAGAAAAGCTCTGAGAATTTGAATTAAACTCCACAAAATTTTCTTAGGGTTTAGTTCAAAGTTCTATGAAATTTTCCTGGAGCTTCATATTAATTTGCGGTCCTACAAAATATTCTTGTGACTTTTAAACTAAAATTTTCAAAGTCCAAGGAAAGTTTTTCTGGGGTTTTTTTTTCCCTTTCTCGGGGCCATATTTGGCACTCCTCGGGAAATTTTCGTTGGGCTTCATATTTGGCACTCCCCAGAAATTTTTCTAGGTCTTTGAATTTTCTTTTTTTAGTTAAAGGTCACTAAGAAAAGCTTAGTACCTAAGTCTTACAAAAAATAATAAAGTACTTACTAAAATTATGTAAGTCTAGCCTATCTAATATACTATCTTGCATTATCATATATTTCTTAATGTATTGCACGCAGTGCACCTAATATGGACATTAGAAAGGAGGGGGGGGGGGGGGGGGGTGAATCGTGTCCTCTGGTTTTTCGCTGAAGGTTCTTGTTTGTTACTTCAAGAACCTGGTACTTGCCTAGTGTCTTAAATTAATAACCCAAATGCAGATCTAAAACTGAAAGTAAAGAATATGGAGTTATGTGTAGATCTCCTTGCTCAAGGGAGATAAACCACGACCCACACGCTGAGATTTTCAAAGGAGATAAACCACGACCCACACGCTGAGATTTGAAAACTAACACAACGAGCAAGTTTTAGGTTACAAACTCTATAACTAAGGGGCTACTCTAGACCCTACACTCTCAAAGATAAACTCTAGCTTTTACAAAATGTTCTCACAAGATTCACCTAATACAATTCTTCTCAGACTAAGCAAATAGGTACTAATATATTGAACACAATTTGACACAACAACTATAATAAAGAAGCTATACTAAATACTGAATAAGTACCAGGTTCTTCAATAGCTGTCTGCAGTTGTCCACTCAATCACGATCAATAACTAGATTGCCTTAGAAAGCTCTCAACTATTGTAGTGAATGAATGATTATGCGGCAGTCTCCATTACTTGCTTTTATAGGGTATACAGAACCCTAGTTGCTTATTACTAGGAATCTTCTCAATTATGGTTAGAGAAGATCTCCTATGATATTGTCCTTGTATAACGCAAACTCTCGTTCATACTTTATAGAGGCAGCCAAGGCACGAACTCTTTTGCTGACTAGGATAAGTAAACTTGCATGCACCAAGCTTTCCTAGTTCTGCATGGATTTGCAATTCGTAATCTTTTCGATCAGTCATGCCTTCTACTAAGGACAAGGTTTTTCACTAGATTCGTTGTTTTTTAATCTTCAAAACATCAAATATAATCCAACAAATTCCCGCTTTTTGATGATGACAAACAAATATTATCAAGTAGCATGTACGCTCAACATCAATGTAAAATAAAATAAGAAACAATTGAAATAGATAAAACAAATGAGTTGGGTCACAAACATCCCAATATTTTCTTCTTCCCCCATTTGGCATCATCGAAAAAATTCTAATTACCTACAAGAACCAGTTAATATAGTCCATACTATAGTATAAAGCTGCAAGTTAACTAAGCAGGAACACACATACAGTATCTAAGGCCCAACAGGAATCACATTGGCATATAAGAACATGACATGAAAAAAGTATTTTAAAACCACACAATCCAGGGTTCAACCATGTGTAACCCATTAAGTATAGAACCAGGAAAAATTAAAGATTGTCTTAAACTTACATCACTAATGACAAACAAAAGGAATGAACTCTTAAGGACCTAGGAAAAGGAATTACGAAACACGATTAGAGTTAAAGCTTGCAGTTCTTGACAAGTGCTTCCAAGTATTTGAATTTCCAGCATGTTCTACTACCAGATTCGCCCGATGCTTGTGGCACTCAGTGATCAAGCGATCGATTTCTCGATCATTCAGCTTCAACTCTCTTTTCAGCTCCTCATTTTTTGCCTGCAACTCCAGCAGGGTCTTCTCCAATTTCTTCATAGCTTCACTAGCTCTAAACTTTTCTTCTTCATAAGCCTTTTAAATCCTAACCTGCATTGGACGTTCTGATGTCCTTCTCTCTTTTGAAGAAATCACATATTTTCAGAATGTCTGTGCCAAACATCTGATTATGTGTGAGATTTTTCCCACCTTTGAGAGGGACAACAAAGTGCTCAAACAACTACTACAAATTATAGGAGTGCACCAAGGAGTGATACTTCTTAGTGTTGGCAATTCTCCTAAAGTCTCTGATGATAAGACCAGGCAGATTGATCACACTTGTCCAACAGGTCCATATAGGTCAAGTCCAGTTCACAAGCTTCAATGTTTCTCTCACCCCTAGGTAACAGAAACTTGTGCACAAACTCAAAGAAACGTTGATGTTTTGGTTCCATCTCCTTCTTGTCCACTTTCCCCTCTTTTTTGAGTCTTGGGTTTCTAGAGAACTTCTAAATCACTTCAAGAGGAGTGACATTGTCAGTTCTCCTAGGCCACTTCAGCTTCTTGTACCTGCAATAACCAGCTGCAGGTACTCTTAAAATCACCCCAAGCTCTATCCTTCCAAGTTTAATCTCCACACCCTTAACTTCAAAATACACTCTCCTCCCCACTACACTACACTTTGTATAGAATTCTTTGATCTCATTCATAAACAAACTCCTCTTGTCATTGGTAAACAACTATATCCAGCCTTGCACATAAATCTTGGCAATTAGTTGTTTCATGTGATGTTCCTCCAAATCACAGAGAATACTTCCATGCAGTACAACTTTGTAGCAGTAGAACTCAACCCTATCTACTGACTCCTTTTGTGGATCATCAGAACTTTCACTAGAGTTAGAACTATCTAGGTCCTTATAGTCCCTATCATTATCACTATTCTGCTCATCCTGAAAGTCCATCTCCACAGTAGGAATAGGTTCCTTTTCAACCACCCTTTCAGCCTTCTTTTGTGCAGCATAATTTGTAAGATTATCTACTTTCTGCTTCAAAGCTAATTTAGTTACTGCCTTACTAGAGACCACTGGTTCCTCTTCTTCCTCATATTCAGACTCATTACCCTCATCATCACTTTCATCAACTAACTATCTTCTTATTACAGTTTTTCCTCTTTTTACTAACTTCCTTCTTTTTTCCCTCACAAATTTCTTTTCCACTGGCTTTGTTTCACTCATAAACATCACCTTTTCCTCTTCTTCCTCATTCTTCTCATCCTCCTCACCAAACTTCCTTTTACTATTCCTTTTCTCAGACACTTCCATTTTTGTTTCTCTACTTCCTGCTCTCCTTTCTTCTCTAACTCCTCTTCCTGTTTCTACCTGTCAGACTTAGTCCAGTCGATTCCAGCATCATCAGCTGTTTCAGAAACTGAAGAAGGACAAGGTCCATTCTCATATCCTTTGACAACCTCAGCAAGCCCTTGATCTTTATTAACTGGACCACTGGCACATGCCTTTTACTTTACAGTCTCTGAAGGAGCAGCCTCCGAACTCGGTTTGTCGACTAGGACTTTTTGAGAATCAACCAGTTTCACAACCTTTATTGATTCTACTACAAAGCATCTACTCTAGCAAACCCAACCTCTACACTAGCAACGTCAGGTTCCACCCTAACAACGCCAGGCTCTGCTCTAGATTCACCACCCTGTTCAGTAGCAATATCCCCTATCAACTTTGCTACCAGACTCAACATCACCCACATATTTGACTAGTTCATTCCACCCAATAACTAAAACTTCAGTAGCTACCTCTGCTAGGCTTAAAATAGACTCATGCAAAGTAGAACAAGTTTAAGTAGTGTCAGGACTTACCTCTGTTGGAGTGTTGTCAGAAATAATGAGATCTTCTGGCGTTCTCTTTGGTTTTGACTTCTTTGCATCTACCTTAGCAAATTTTTGTTGCACCTTTTGTTGAGCCCTTGAAATCCTTTTAGCCAAGGTTGAAGCAATTGTCTTGGGTTTCTTGGAAGGTTTTTGTAACTGTGTGCTTAGGGTCTTGTACTGGTGAAGTAGATGACTTTTGCTCTTAAGACATTTTAAGAATATTGGAGAATTTTGGTGAAGATTCAGGAGGTTTTGATTTTTCTTAGGGTTAGGACGAAAGAATTTTAGAGAGAAAAGGGTTTTTTTTTTATGTTGGGAAGGAGAAGTAATGATCAATCAAAAAGGAAAACAACTTTTAAGGGTTTGGGAACCAGGAAATTTGCGATGTGAACGTTTTTTAGATTGATGGGTAGTTATGACTCCTTTGCCAAGTGGGAAGGGTTTGAATTTTAAAAGTGGTAACCGAAAAATAATGGCTTAAAAATAGGGTGGTTACACACACGGAACTTATAGTGATGCACATCTAAGACAACACAACTTTACACGGTACTAAATGAATTTACACACATAATATGTACCAGGACATGGTTCATTGTTTCTTCCATAATTTCTTCCTTGTTCCCAAATAATCCTTCACTAGGAACACATTATATAAGGATATAAATGTATGCTCAGTTAAACATGTGTACTATTTTTATTACAAAGAATAGAATGGACTATACTAACAAAATTATAACAAAAACTTTAAAACACTTAGCTAGCCAATCATTGGAAGAATCAGGTCCTAGGTCATCCATGTATTTTGGTCATCCCCAACTCCAACCAGTTCCTCTCAAACGTAACCCTGCTTAAAGCTTTGATGAAGATGTCAACAATTTGATCTTCAGTCCTGCAAGAATTCATAGTTATTAGACTTCTTCGACATTGTCTCTCAGAAAATGATGTCTAATATCAATGTTCTTGGTTCTCTTGTGTTGGACTATATTCTTGACAATATTTAATGCACTTGTATTATACCAAAAGATAGGCACAAGTCCACTTTTGATACCAAAATCCTCTAGTTGTTATTTGATTCGCAGCAGTTGTGAACAACAAGAGTCAGCAACAATATACTCAGCTTCAACTGTGGAGAGAGCCATTCAATTTTGCTTCTTTGTAGCCCAAGAAACCAGATAGGGACCTAGGAAATATTTCATTCCTAGAGTGCACCTCCTATCCACCAGATGACCTGCGTAATCAGCATCTACAAAGCCAATTAATTCAAAAGTACCTCCTCTAGGGTACCACAAACATAATTCTTGAGTTCATTTCAGTTATCTCAAGATCTCACACAAAGTCCCACACTGTAGACAATATCAGGATGGCTAGCTGTAAGATAGAGGAAAGAACCAAGTATTCTTCTATACTTGGTTTCATATGTAGAAGGACTAGCTTAATCCAACCCAGTTTTGTTCCAGGAGCAATTGGAGCTGTCATTTCCATAGCCCTTTCCATATCAAACTTCTTCAGTAATTCCTTGATGTACTTTTATTGATGAATCATGGTTCCTTCATGAGTTTGTTTGATCTGCAAATCCAAGAAGAAATTTAGTTCTCCCATCATGCTCATCTCGAACTCGTTTCCCATCAACCCAGCGAATTCCTTGCACAGGTTCCCATCTGTAGCACCGAAAATGATACCATCAATATAAACTTAAACCATAAGTAGGTCCTTGTGCTACTTCCTCAGAAACAAGGTGTTTTCAATATTTCCTCTTGTAAAGCTACTCTTCAGCAAGAATCCTGACAGCCTCTCATACCAAGCTCTAGGTGCTGCTTAAATCCATATAGTGCCTTGTTAAGTTTGTACACATCATCATGGAATTCACTGTTAACAATGACAAGTGGCTGAATCACATATACTTTTTCATTCAGATAGCCATTTAGAAATGAACTCTTCACATCCATCTGATACAGAGTAAACTCTATGTAAGTAGCAAAGGCAATCAGCATCCTTATGGCTTCCATCCTAGAAACAGGTGCGAAAGTATCATTATAGTCAATTCCTTCTTCCTGACCATACTCTTGGACTATAAGCCTAGCTGTGTTTCTAGTAACTATACCATGCTCATAAATTTGTTTTTGAGGACCCACTTAGTTCCAATGTTGTCAACACTCTTTAGTATGACACTTTTATATAAGGTGTCGGTGTTTTGTTAAAACTATTAATGTTGTTAACATACTTTTCTGCGTTCTATCATTAGAAGACTCAAGAATCTTGAATGGAAAGTTGAAGTTTTCTCATATATATTAAGTTATGAGCTTATGGTATCTTATGAGAACTTTAGGTTAATTGCAATGGTTTTATTGGGGAAGAAAATCGACTGAAAGTAAAATTTTGGTTCTCCCTATAGAACCCTAAAAATAAGAGGATGAGGGAAACATCATATAGTATCATAGGATTAAATTTGCACTAACCTTTTTAATACCCATTAAGTTATTTGGATTGGGTATGGGTCAAATATATAATTATGTTAAATGGGTGGGAACAGTGGGATTTAAATTTCTTTATTTTTTAAATTTTTTTTAAAAAAATTCCCAGTCAGCATGTATCATCGGAGATAGCAACTTTTAGGTGAGAATGACCATTCGAGTTAATTATCCAAAGTTGAGTGACCATTTAAGACCATTACAAAGAAGACCGACTTTCTTGGTTAATTTCAAATAGTTAAGTGACCATTTAGGTAATGGACTCCTGAAATAAAGGACGTAACTAAGGGGTAAGTGCACGAAATGCCACTTTTGCCACTGGTCTTTGAGCACAGGTCTCTAATAACAAAATATTTAGTTTGTGGCCACTTCCGCTTAAAAGATAGAACTTCAGTCCAGGGCCCGGATTGAAGTTCAGTCCTTAAAGATAGAACTTCAGTCCAGGGCCATATGTCCAGGGCCATATGGATTGAAGTTCACTCCATAAAGATAGAACTTTAGTCTAGGGCCATGTTGACTGAATTTCAGTCCTTAAAGATAAAACTTTAGTCCAGGGCCATATGGATTGAAGTTCGCTCCTTAAAGATAGAACTTCAGTCCAGGGCCATGTTAACTGAATTTCAATCCATAAAGATAGAACTTCTGTCCTGGGCCATATGGATTGAAGTTCAGTCCTTAAAGATAAAACTTCAGTCCAGAGCCATATTGACTGAAGATCAGTCTTTAAAGATGGAACTTAAGTCCAGGGTCATATTGACTGAAGTTCAGTCTTTAAAGACAGAACTTCAGTCCAGCGCCCTATGGAGAGAACTTCATTCAATGATCAGAACTTAAGTCAATGCTTATTTAGTAAAGGCCCAAAAGTAGCCTCTAGTGTAAGACCAAAGAAAATAGTGGCCTCAAATTAAATACCGATATTAAAAGTGGCCGCTGGGCGAAATTTTTACGCAAAAGTGGCTTCTTTTTTGAGTTTTTTTTTTTTTTTGGGGGGGGGGGGGAGGGGGAGGGTTATATTTCATCTATGGTAGGCATGTGCTAAATATATAATTCATGTATCATGACCAAAACGATTATTAATATAAAGTAAAACGATAAATATGGGAGAACAGAAATTGAAGTCATTTTACATTTTATCTGGAATATTCCACTATCCTATTTACAACACTCAGTTTCTCAAACCCAGATATTTGAACTTAGGTTATTTTTCAACCAACTTTAGGAAAATTCTCAAAGTAAGCTTTGAGATTAACATCCAATAATATTGATAAAGTAACGGTAGCCAGAATTGAGCCGATTAATTGGGCTATTATGTACAGAGGTGCCTGCATCGTGATACTATGTTAGATACATCATATATACAATTTTGCCAATGCTAGCTAAAACTAATATGCTTTCATAAAGGGTGAAGAAAAGAAGACAAATTAATAATTATAGATGGAAATGCGGGATATTCATTTACGAAAACTGTTGTAATAAACTAGAAATATTATAAAATCATATTCTACTCTCTACATTTCAGTTTATGGCTTAATATTTTTCTTTTTATTAGTTCTTTCAAAAAATAATGACAACTTTTTAAATATAGAAAAATTTAACTAGTAATTAATAAAACTTCTCATTTCATTATTAATGAAAAAAATTATTGCCATACAAAATGTCATGACATTTTTAAGACCAAAAATATAAAAAAGTTTTACTTTTTCCTTAAATTCTTTGGCCAATTAAATATGTTTGACATACAGATGAGTTTTACGTACTAGTTTCCATGGGAAGCGACGGAAGATGGTGAAAATGATTGTGACTGCAGGATTAAAGTGACCTCCTGATATTTGTCCTACTGAGTAAATCATCACCATCACAACTGCTCCCCATGACATGCCTATCCCTGAATCTGTTGTGCTATCATCGTATAGCTTACTCATTACAACTGATCCACACCATGCAAATATAATAAAGTATGCGCCAATGGCCTCTGCAATCAACTGGAAGAAAACAAAACATGTTTTTATAGTTAATATACCAAAAGGATGGTGATTGGTGACTTAGTTTATTAATAATAAAAAACTCAGAGGAAAATCGAGTACATGGAACGGCAGCGAGACCTTAAAAGAAACAGACAGAACAACGATTTAAATCATCTACCCGCTGTAGAAAAAATAATCACATGGTGTAAATAGGGTATATGTAAATTATTTTGTATAGATGTAAGTTATAAATCCCTTTGATGTAAGGGAAACTCTCAATATAATAGCAGAGATGACTCAAAGATTATTTCAGATAGCATGATGATCAAATTTATAGGTGGGGCATATTTTTGGTTTATAAATCATCAGGTAATATTTTATCAGAAAATTTTAAAGAGAGTTAGAATAAATTGGATTCATACTCTCTTTGTTAGAATTTCTGAATGCGATGTGTGATTGAGCAAATATGAATAAAGTAGGGTAAAAACTGAATTTTTCATATGTGACATGTCGAATCTCCTTTAAATAAGGAAACATTCCAGTATAGTGGTAAAATGGATTGAAAAGTCACTTCAAATCATAAGTTTTGAGTTTCCCCATGCATGTAACATCTTATTTTTCGAAATCCCCTTAAATAAATTGCGTCCTCCGCCCCTTCAATGGAGGTGTAATTGTTTCGTTTGACCACCGGCCTTCAAGAAATAACTAACCTTTTGTACAACTGCAGCAACCGAAGGTGATGAACAAAGACCTGTGCTATTATCCGATTGAGACGTAAAGATATTGGTTGGATGGACACCTTCTCCCATTATGGAAATTTTTTCTTCTCGGATACCATTGAATCTTTGCTTAACCTAAAGTGATTAATAAGGGTATTATCTCGACCCCCAACAAACTATAATGCTATTATTTTAGAGTTAAATTGTTTTACAAGCATAAAGGATACACTCAATATTTTTACTTCTTATCACGGTGCGGATATTATAAGGTTAAGATAAAAAGTTGGAATTTGTGGGATGGTTATAGCATATGAACAACAAGATCCACGCTGTATATTAGGATCTCTAAAGCCTACAGTGTTTCGAACTTCGATTTAAATTTTTGGTTTTACATTTATCAAAGGGCTACACAATTAAATCTTCTATTTGTTTACTGCGGTCATCGTAATTTAGGCTAAAGATTATGATTAACCTGAGTAATTAATCACAAGTAGAGCTTTTATTGTTCGGTTTGAGTCAGTTTTCGTCTAGAGGAAGACGAAATAAATTATCGATTTTTCAATTGCTTAAATCAAATCAAACCAATTAAGTCGGTTTTGCATCAATTCAGTTTTGGTCGCTTTATTCGATTTATTATTCTTTTTTTTTTCCTTTCTATATTCCACTAAAACACACTCAAGCCAAGTACTCTTTAAACTATATATGTGTAATTAAATTACATGCATAAGCATATCCGTCCAGAAATTGTATGCATTGTCTAAGCAATTAATAATTTCAAAGGAACTTAAGCAAACTATGTTCAACAAATTTTTCTTGTGCGAAAAATTGAAAGGTTACTATTTACAAAGATATCTTGATGATAATTGAATTAAAAAGGTATTTAACGAGATATGTTGAGAGCTGGTTTTGAAGCATGACAAACAAGAAGGACTCCTAGGTTCTCACTAAGGACCTGGTCCTTAGAATGAAGGGCACAGGTGATCGAAAAGAGTACGGGTTGCAAATCCCTGCGGAACTAGGAGTAGTGGCGCGTGATTGAACATACATCCTAGTCAGTCTAAAAGAAGCTGTGTCCAGGCTATGTCTGCGAAGTATGAAAAGGAGTTGGACTTCAACAAGGAAAGGAGTTACTGGGAATCCTGACTTGCCTTAATTAAAAGGATTCCTTGTAGAACTCTACTAGGGTTAAAAAGACCCATATATAAGCAAGTAGCAGAAGCCGCCGAAATCAGTTATTCACGAATAGAGAGTTGAGAGCATACAAAGGCGATCTAGCATCTTTCTACGTGAGTAAACTGCAGAAGACAACTTGTGTGCGTGCAGGGTATCGAGTCTAGATTTTCTGTCTAGGTTCGTTAAGTTGCAAGTTGACTTTGATTAGATCTTTCATTGTTTTACCTATTAGCTTATTCAGAAGCACATGTATTAGGTGAACCTTTGTGTAATTACTGAGAAGCTAGAGTTTAGCTTTGAGTAGTAAGTAGGGTCTAGAGTGTAGCCCCTTGGTTACAGAGTCTGTAATCAGAAACATTGCTCTTGTGTTAGTGGATTCAGTTCTAAATCCCAGAGTGTGGGTCGTAGTTTTTTCTCGCCCTTGAGCAAGGAGTTTTTCCACATAAAAATCCCGGTGTTCTTGTGTGTATGTTTGTGTGATTGAGTGTTCCAGGCAGCAGAAGAAGAAAATCTGAGAACCAGGTAATTCATCAGAAGAACAAGGTTCTTGAAAAAAATCGGAGGACACTATTCAACCCCCCCCCTTCTAGTGTCTCAAGGAGGTGCATAGATTATAACAAGTGGTATCAGAGCGGGTCTTCTTGTGAGAGGTTAACACCTTAAGAAGGATCAAAATGAGTGCACCACCTACCATCACTGAAGGTCAGTCAGTTCAGAGACCTCCACAGTTCAACGGGCAGTACTATGCTTGGTGGAAAAGCAGGATGGAGAACTACATATGTGCTGAAGACTATCAACTCTGGCTGATAGTCTCTGAAGGAAATCTGATCCCCACCAAAGTAGTAGGTGAAGGAGATGCTACTAAGCAGGAACCTAAACCAAAAGAAGAGTTCAATGAAACGGATTATAAGATGATTGAAAAAAATCACAAAGCCAAAAGGCTGGTCATTTGTGGTTTTGGCCCTGAAGAATTCAATCGTGTATCATCTTATAAGACTGCTAAGGAAATATGGGATGCGTTGCAGGTTGCACATGAAGGAACCACTGAAGTGAAGGATTCCAAGCGAAGAATGCTGAAAAGGCAATTTGAACTTTTCACCATGGGTGAGAAAGAATCAATTCAGGACATGATGACAAGGTTGATGATCATCACTAATGAAATGAGATCCCTGGACATGGAATTGCCTGAAATAGAGATGGTCGATAAAGTCCTGAATGTGTTGCCTGAAGCATGGGAACCCAAAATGACTGCTATCATTGAATCCAAACCTCTGAAGTCAATTAAGCTTGAAGAACTAGTTGGAAGCTTGAAGACTCATGAGATGATGAAAGACTCAAAGGTTAAGCCATCTGTGAAGAAGGACAAGACCCTTGCTCTTGAAGCAACTGAGGAAACTGATGGATACATTGATCTTCAATCAGTTGAAGCAGCAATGGTGAGTGCCTTAAGACAGAAGCTGAATCTTGGAAGGTTCAAGGGATTCAAGAAAGGTGGAAAAGAGGGTTCTAGCAGAAAGAACATAGTTGACAGTCCTGACTACTCAGGGTGCTTCAAATGTTTCAAAAAGGATCATGCTGTAGTAGACTGTCCTATGTGGGAAATAGAATGGATGAAAAATAAAGCATCCAAGGAAAAGGAGAAGGAGACACCAAAGGAAGCTGACAAAGATAAAAGGAAGTCAAGACGACCTCCAAACTTCAGAGCAGAAAGAAGGAGGAAGAAGGAGGCATTCTATGCTACATGGGGACCCACTGACAGTGAATCCGACCATGAAAAGGATTCTGGAGATGACTCGCCATTGGCACTAATGGGTATGTCAGAAAACAGTTCTGATGAAGAAGATCTTCAAGATTTGAGAGGAGGAAGAGATCCTTCTAAACTCCCTGTGTTTAATGGAACTTACTACAAGAACTGGAAGAAACAAATGAAGACCTTCTTGCAAGCCACAGACTATAGCCTTTGGTTAATTGTAAAAAGAGGACCCCAAGTCCCTGTAAAGAGGGCTGCAAATGGTGTCCTAGTGCCGAAGAAGGTGGAAGAACTGGATCCCCAAGACCTTGACTAGCTTCAGGCAAATGCCAAAGCTGAATGGTACTTGAAAAGAGGACTTACCTATGATGTGCTGGCTAAGATTTCTGAGTGTAAGTCAGCCAAGGAAGTCTGGGAAAGGCTGAAGGAGGTGTACTCAGATGATGTTCAAAAGAGGGACTCAGCTCTCATGGCAACAGATGGAACAGAAGACGCTCATTCTGCAGAGGTATGTCTATCTGAACTAAAAGAAACCCTGCATACATACTCTTCTGAAAACCTGATCTTAATCACTGCTACCTTGATTGAGGGTTATGAAAAGGATAAGCTTGAAAAGGAAAAACTAGCTGAAGAATTAAGTAATCTTAGAACTAAACACAAGTCTCCTGGAACAAAACATTGAACTAGAAGAAGTCAATGCCGTTCTGAAAGGACAGACTCTAGTGTCCAACTCTAAAATTACTGATCTTGAATTGAAATGCAATCAGTTAAAAGAAAGTGCCAATGGTAAGCAAATAATAAGTGAAGTCCAAACCTTTTTAGAAAATGAATTAAAAAGAGCAAATGAGATTCTGAATGAGGAAACTGAGAGGAACAAGGTTCTAAGTCAAAAGGTTGAAAAAGCTAAAACTGAGCTTACCAAGTTAACTAAATGGAACAAATCATCAGAGGCAATGAAATGGGTTCTTGAAAATCAAAACAGAGGAAAACAAGGATTAGGGTTCAAGAAACTATTGCCTCCTTATAACCCTAAAAGCAAGTACGTAGGGTTACCCTGCAACATGCTGTGTACCTTTTGTGGTGAAACAGGTCATATCAAACAAAAATGTACACATGTAAGCAAGGCAAAGGCTAAAAACAAAAGAAGTGTTTTACCTAAATGGGCTAGACAGGACCTGATTTATCCATTCTCTAGTAAGAAGGGACCCAAGCTTGTCTGGGTTCCTAAGGCTAACCCCTAATTTGTTTTGCAGGCTGAAGTGAAGGAGAACAACCCAAACTGGATTCTTGACAGTGGTTGTTCGAGGCACATGACTGGAGATAGAAGAAACTTTCTCTCACTTGCAGCATTTCAATGAGGCAGTGTGGCCTTCGGAGGAGGAAAAAGTGGTCAAATAGTTGGAATTTGAAAGATTGCGAGAACTCTAGATCATGCCATTGAGAATGTTTACTATGTTGATGGTCTTAGACACAATCTGTTAAGTATCTCTCAACTATGTGACAGAGGAAATGAAGTGAAGTTCACATCTGTAGGATGCATTGTGAAGAACCTTCAGAGTGGAGAAATTGTAATGGAGGGAAAAAGGGGAAACAATGTATACAAGGCATCGCTGAAGTCATTACCTGAAAACAACCTTACATGTCTAAATGTACAAGAAAGTGACTCTCAGCTATGGCTCAAAAGAATGGGACATGCAAGTCTCTCACAACTGAACAAGCTTGTATCAAAGGAGCTGGTTCGTGGATTGCCGAGTAAGAGATTTGAAAACATTAAGATGTGTGATGCGTGTGTGAAGGGAAAGCATGTTAGGTCATCTTTTAAGTCCAAGAAGGTGGTAAGCACATCAAAACCACTGGAACTGTTGCATATGGATCTGTGTGGACCTATGAGAGTCAGAAGTAGAGGAGGAAAGAGATTCGTGTTTGTGATTGTAGATGACTTTTCTCGATACACATGGACTCTGTTCTTGGCAACTAAAGATGAAGCTTTTGACAGCTTTAAAGACTGGGCTGGTGTGGTTCAGAAGAGGCTAAGTCTTGAACTTATCAGCATCAGATCTGATCATGGAACTGAGTTTGAAAACTCAAAATTCTCTGAATATTGTGCAAGGAACAGTATAGATCATAATTTCTCCGCTCCAAGAACTCCCCAACAAAATGGAGTGGTAGAGAGGAAGAATAGATCTCTGGAAGATATGGCCAGAACTATGCTGTTGTCAAGTGGTCTTGCAAGAAACTTTTGGGCTGAGGCTATAAATACTGCTTGCTACCTGCTGAACAGATGTTCAATCAGAGCAATTCTTGACAAGACTCCATATGAGTTACTCAGAGGGAGAAAGCCAAACATTGCTCATCTAAGACCTTTTGGGTGCAAATGCTTTGTACACAATAATGGAAAAAAACCCCTGGGAAAGTTTGATGCTAGGAGTGATGAGGCAATATTTCTTGTCTATTCGACCCAAAGCAAGGCATACAAAGTGTTTAATAAAAGGACATAGACAGTGGAAGAAAGTATGCATGTGGTATTTGATGAGTCAGACAGGGCACTTGAGGAACGTGAGACAGACGATCAAGAAATTGGGCTCAACAGGGAAAAAGGTGTGCATGAACTAGAAGATTCTGAAGACAAAGAGACATCAGGAGAAGATCCAAGTGCTTTGGAACAAGGGGTAAATCTGACAGGGGGAACTGCTGATGAAGCTGATGATCCAGCAAGTCAAGAAGAAACTCACCAGGATGAGAACGTGAGTTCTTCCAGCCATGTCAAACTATGGCCATGGAAACACCAAAGATCTCATCCCTTGGAGAATGTCTTATCAGAACTGGATACAGGAATCATGACTAGGTCAGCCCTGAAGAATTTTTGTGCCTTCTTTGCATTCCTGTCATCTGTGGAACCAAAGAACATAAAGGAGGCCCTAGAAGACCCAGATTGGATTTTGGCTATGCAGGAGGAATTGCATCAATTTGAAAGAAGCAAAGTGTGGAATCTAGTTCCTAAGCCAAAGGACAGATCAATAATTGGAAGCAAATGGGTGTTCAGGAACAAACTAGATGAGCATGGTATAGTGACGAGAAACAAAGCAAGATTAGTAGTGCAAGGCTATAGTCAAGAAGAAGGAATTGACTACGATGAGACCTTTGCACCTGTGGCAAGGATGGAGGCTATCAGAATGCTAATTGCGTTTGCTACATACATGGAGTTCACACTATATCAGATAGATGTGAAGAGTGCCTTTTTAAATGGACACCTGAATGAAGAAGTCTATGATATTCAGCCACCAGGTTTTGTGAATAATGAATTCCCTGATCATGTTTACAAACTGGACAAGGCTCTTTATGGACTGAAGCAAGCCCCTAGAGCTTGGTATGAAAGGCTATCAGGTTTTCTATTGAAGAATGGGTTCTCAAGAGGAAAGATTGACAACACACTGTTCCTCAAGAAGAAAGGAAAGGACCTGTTAGTGGTTCAAGTGTATGTTGATGACATTATTTTTGGAGCTACAGATGAGGGATTATGCAAAGGCTTTGCTGATCTGATGGGAAGTGAATTTGAAATGAGCATGATAGGAGAACTAAATTTCTTCCTTGGATTGCAAATAAAGCAAATGCCTGAAGGAACTATGATTCACCAGCAGAAGTATGTCAAGGAACTACTGAAGAAGTTTGACATGGAAGGAGCAAAAGAAATGACTACTCCCATTGCACCGGGGACAAAGCTGGATATGGATGAACTCGGTCCTTCAACAGACGAGACCAAATATAGAGGAATCATAGGATCACTTCTCTATCTCACAGCCAGTCGACCTGACATTGTATACAGTGTAGGACTGTGTGCTAGATTTCAGTCCAAACCCAAGGAATCACATTTGACAGCTGTGAAGAGGATCTTGAGATACTTGAAAGGAACTCAGGACCTTTGTCTCTGGTACCCAAGTGGAGGTACTTTTGAACTAATTGGTTTTGCTGATGCAGACTATGCAGGTGACCTGGTGGACAGGAAAAGCACTTCAGGAATGGCACACTTTCTTGGTCCCTGCTTGATCTCCTGGGCTACAAAGAAGCAAACTCTGTTGCCTTATCAACTGCTGAAGCCGAGTATGTAGCAGCTGCATTGTGCTGTTCACAACTGCTGTGGATCAAACAACAACTGGAGGACTTCGGCATCAAGTGTGGGGCTGTGCCAATTTCTGTGACAATACTAGTGCAGTGGACATTGCCAAGAACCCAGTCCAACATAAAAGAACCAAGCACATTGATATTAGACACCACTTCTTGAGAGATAATGTGGAAAAGGGTCTAATCACTATGAATTCTTGCAGGACTGAGGATCAAATTGCTGATATTTTTACTAAAGCTTTGAACAAAGTACAGTTTGAGAGGAACAGGTTGGAATTAGGGATGACCAAAATACACAGATGATCCAGCAGGAAAATCCTCATGGTTGGTTAGTAAAGTATTCGATTGTCTGTATTTGAATTTTGTCATTGATATTCAGTCTAACATTGTGCTTTTGTTAGTACACTTGTTCAGTTTTTAGCACCAGGTAAGAATAATGTGATCCCATGAAGAACCTACCATATACTAAGAAGGAATCAGTCAAAGCATGAGGAATCATGTCCAGGTACACTCACACTACCCTACATGTTAAAAGTCATAACTGAATTAAATTGTCAATCACACGTGTGTCAAAGGAGATCCTCCATGTTCTTATAACTGTCCAAAATTATAGGAATACATTCCTTTTCTGGGTAGAATTTTAAAGTGATGGGTTGGACCCCACTACTCAATTAAGTCCATAACCATCAAAACTCTTAACTCTTCCCGGCTTTCAAAAATTTCAAAAAGCTTCTTTTTCTCCTTTTTTTATCATTACTACCTTGCCTTCCCAATACATTGTCAAATCACCGAAACCCCTCCCTCTTAACCTTACCTCCAAACCCCTTACCTTCTACTCACTT
Source organism: Petunia axillaris subsp. axillaris (assembly GCA_029990575.1). Lineage (NCBI taxonomy): Eukaryota > Viridiplantae > Streptophyta > Magnoliopsida > Solanales > Solanaceae > Petunia > Petunia axillaris. Next base: position 47,080,749 of record JARKNS010000007.1, on the reverse strand, counting down.
CTTCTCCTCAAAATCAAAATTCTCTCAAAACCCTAACATCAGAAAATTCCGACTGTCTCTGTGGAAACACAAAAAACCGGGTCAAAATGTCTGACAAGCCTCCACCATCCACACTTGCTCAAAGAATTGCTAGGCTCGTGCAAAATTTCTTCAAAAAGGGGACAAAAAGCTGGTAGAGAAGTTGAGGTTAAGTACGACTTCCACCACACCCATCGCACAAAGTTTATCACAACCACTACATGAGGTAATCTCTGCTCCTATCTTGTCTACACCTATTACTTCAGTCGATATAAAAAGCCCTGGAATGGCAGAAACTGAAACCCTAGTGACAGGGTTAGACACAATAATAGGTGCTGAGTTTGAATCTTTCAGAAACAGTATTAGAGAAGTTCAAGGAGGATGATAGGGTTGAGAGAGCTAGGGAAAAATCTGTGCCAGGAAGTCCAGTTGTTAGAGGACTTGACTCTGCTGAAGCCCCAGAGAATTTGGTGCAAGAGCCTGTTGCTTGCCCAAATTCAACTGAGGTTGATGATACAGACATAGATTGGACAGATTCTGAGGAAGAAGGAAAGAAGGAGGCCATGTTGGATAAGACTGAACTAAGAGAAACTCCCAAAGTGGTTGAAGAACCAAAAAGAAAAAGAAAGTTTGGAGAAGAAGATGAAAAATTGGCAGAGGAGGTAGAGGAGGAGGAAGTTGTATTCCTGAAAGAAATTATAGTGGAGCCTGAGAAGAGAAGAAGGTTAGTGAAAGGGGGAAAACCAGTCCTGAAGACAAGGCTGGTTGATGAAGATTGTGATGAGAGTGGCAGTGTTGACAAGGTTGAACCTGTGGCCAGAAGGGTTGGCACCAGGTCTGTTTTAAAACAATAATTGGAAAAGGTTGGAAAGCTGGAGAGAACAGTGACGAATGTCAGAGAGAGAGAAGCAAGGAAGAAGGAGGAAGAAAGAAGAGCTGAGAAAACCCAGGAGGAAAGTGATGATGATGCAGGTAGTTATGCTGAGCCTAGTGACTCAGATACTGACAGTGAAGCTGAGACAAGAAGAAGAAGAAGAAGAAGAAGAAGAGGCAGTGAGGATAAGACTGACAGAGTGGCTTTCTTCTCTAAACATCAGGTGTTGCATGGCAGCATCCTGCATGATGAGAAAGAGTTTCATATGAAGCCATTACTCAGAATGATTGGACACCAAGGCTGGTTGGGGTTGTTTAGCAACAAAGATAGGAAGTTGTATGCTGATGAGATCAGACAGTTCTATACAAATTGCAGAGTCAATGCTAGGAGGGTGTTCACAACTGTGAGAGGTGTGGAGATTGAATTTGGGAGAACTGAGCTTGGGGTAATCCTTGACATACCTGCTGAAGGTTATTGCAGGTATATTAAGCTCAAATGGCCAAAGAGGACTAATGGAGTCACTTCTCTAGATGTTGTAAGGAAATTCTCTGGGAAACCCAAGTTGAGAAAGGAGAGGAAGGTAGACAAGAAGGAAATGGAACCTGCACATCAACTGTTGTTTGAGTTTGTGCACAGGTTTCTTCTACCAAAAGGAGAGAGGAACTGCGAGGCCAGTGCTTTAGACCTGACTTACATGGATCTGCTGGACAGGGGAGTGAAGATAAATTTGCCTGGGCTGAGAATTAGACATATCAAAAGAATTGCTGATACTGAGCAGAAGCCACACTCCCTTGTTCATTCCTATATCATTCAGGAGGTTCTAGAGCACTTTGGGGTCCCTTTAGAAGCTGGGAAGAAGCCAACCATTCACCAGATGTTTGGGATTATTGTGCTGAAAAATTGTGACTTCTTCAGAGAAAGCAGAGCTTCAAAGAGACCAATGCAGGCCAAGCAAGAGCAGGAGGAGGAAAGTGAGGATTATGGACCCGAGGAGGCCATTGATGTTGTGAAGGAGCTGGAGACACATGTCCTGGAGGTGAATGAAGAAAACACAGAGCTCCACAGACAGCTGAAGTTGAAGGATCAAGAAATTGATCATTTGAAGATAGATTGCCACAAGTATGAGGCCGAGTTGTTGATGGAAAGGGCCAAAAATACGAAGCAACCTGAGGCACTACTCAAACACTTCAATGTTCAGCTTTGAATCCTCTTATCCTATCTTATTCTGCTCTAATCCCTTCTCTCTACCTATTGTCTACCCTCGCTTATGATCTCCTGGTCTCATGTTGTTGGATGTTTAAGACAATTTGTTCTGTTGTGTACTAAATATTGGGGGTGTGCTGCTGACACAACCTGGATGATGATTTTAAATTTTCCTTATGTTTATGCATGTTTCCTGCTTTAGTCATTGGTTTTGATTGGGCCCTTATTCTTGCTTATATGTGCTATTATTACTGACTTGTTGCCTTGTGCTTTAGATTGAGTTTCACTTACAAGTTCATGCAGGTATTCGAATCTTTTCGATGATGCCAAAAGGGGGAAGAAGGAAATGTTGGAGTGTTTGTGACCTAATTCATCATTTGTTTTTTTTCATTCATACTGTGTTTGTTTGTTTGCTGGTATTTTTGTCGACTCAGGTTCTTAGGCAACATTTGTTTGTCATCATCAAAAAGGAGGAATTTGTTGAGAGCTGATTTTGAAGCATGACAAACAAGAAGGACTCCTAGGTTCTCACTAAGGACCTGGTCCTTAGAATGAAGGGCACAGGTGATCGAAAAGAGTACGGGTTGCAAATCCCTGCGGAACTAGGAGTAGTGGCGCGTGATTGAACATACATCCTAGTCAGACTAAAAGAAGCTGTGTCCAGGCTGTGTCTGCGAAGTATGAAAAGGAGTTGGACTTCAACAAGGAAAGGAGTTACTGGGAATCCTGACTTGCCTTAATGAAAAGGATTCCTTGTAGAACTCTACTAGGGTTAAAAAGACCCATATATAAGCAAGTAGCAGAAGCAGCCGAAATCAGTTATTCACAAATAGAGAGTTGAGAGCATACAAAGGCGATCTAGCATCTTTCTACGTGAGTAAACTGCAGAAGACAACTTGTTTGCGTGCAGGGTATCGAGTCTAGATTTTCTGTCTAGGTTCATCAAGTTGCAAGTTGACTTTGATTAGATCTTTCATTGTTTTACCTATTAGCTTATTTAGAAGCACATGTATTAGGTGAACCTTTGTGTAATTACTCAGAAGCTAGAGTTTAGCTTTGAGTAGTAAGTAGGGTCTAGAGTGTAGCCCCTTGGTTACAGAGTCTGTAATCAGAAACATTGCTCTTGTGTTAGTGGATTCAGTTCTAAATCCCAGAGTGTGGGTCGTAGTTTTTTCTCTCCCTTGAGCAAGGAGTTTTTCCACTTAAAAATCCCAGTGTTCTTGTGTGTATGTTTGTGTGATTGAGTGTTCCAGGCAGCAGAAGAAGAAAATATGAGAACCAGGTTCTTCATCAGAAGAACAAGGTTCTTGAAAAAAATCGGAGGACACTATTCAACCCCCCCTTCTAGTGTCTCAAGGAGGTGCATAGATTATAACAAGATATCTTGATGATAATTGAATTAAACAATGATGAATGATTTAAGGATTCAAAGACGGGTTATTTTCAACATGAAATAGATTGTTTGACTTAAAAATAAAGACTATAAATCAAACTAGAATATAAAAATAAATATTGTAAAGGTAAAGAATTAAACTAGAATTCTGAAGTAAAAAAAATCAATATACACTATAAATTACTAAAGCATTTATATCAAATACACATATTTATATCTAAATTATAATTTTTAAGTAGATATTCATCTAGCTGGTTTGGTTCGGTTATTTCAATTTTTCTTTCTTAAAGCTAAAACCAAACTAAATTTATCGATTTTTAAAATTAATGACCAAAACTTGATCAAATCTATAAAAAAAAATTATCTTTTTTTTTCTTTCGGTTTAAATTGGTTTTTGATTTGATTTGATTTTTTTTAATTTTTTCATGGCCACTCTTGATCACAAGATAAATTTGATTTTGTTACAGACTACCTAAAAGCCGTGAGCTGGATTTGAATTTGAATAGAACTATCAAAAAGTTTATATATTCTATAGAGATTCAATTTCCAAAAAAAAAAAAAAAGAAGACTGAAGTAAGTTCTAACCACTATTGTCAGGGTTGAGATAAAGCACTTTACCTGATACAAGGTGAGACGTAAGCTTCGAGGCGCTGGGCGAAAATCTAATGAGTTTTTTAAAATAATTTATAAATTAATAAAATTAAATTAAATAATGAAAATGGGAAAATCACCCAAAAAGGTAGAATTTCAAGAAAAATATGTAATACGCCTATAAAACTTCTTCACAGCAAACAACAACAACAACAAATACAGTGTAGTCCCACAAGTGGGGTCTGGAGAGGGTGAGATGTATGCAGATCTTACCCCAGCAAGGTGGAGAGGCTGTTTCCAGAAGACCCTCGGCTTGAGAGAAATAGCAATAAGAATAGCAAATAAGAAGAGACAGCCGGATGAAACACAATATCCAATATCGACATAAAAACCAAATATAACCTAAATGAACATAAGGACACAGAACAAATAAAGAATAGGTAGAAATAGCAAATGCATATGAAAACATATTAAAGTCGATACAACCTACAACTCTCAACTACAATCTAACCTTCTACCCTAATCCTCGACCTCCATGCTTTTCTATCTAAGGTTATGTCCTCAGTGATCTGGAGGAGGGCCATATCCTGTCTAATAAGCTCATCCCAATTCTTCTTCGGTCTACCTCTGCCTCTCCGTAGACCCAACACTGCCAACCTCTCGCACCTCCTCTCTGAAGCATCAGTGCTCCTCCTCTTCACATGCCCGAACCATCGAAGTCTCGCCTCGCACATCTTGTCCACTACTGATGCCACACCCACCTTATCACGAATGGCTACATTGTTAATCTTATCTATCTTAGTATGACCACACATCCATCTCAGCATCCTCATCTCTGCTACACTCATCTTCTGAATATGGGTGTTCTTGACGGGCCAACATTCCACCCCGTACAACATCGCTGGCCTAACGACTACTCTATAGAACTTCCCTTTAAGTTTAGGTGACACTTTCTTATCGCAAAGGACCTCGGACACGAGCTTCCACTTCATCCACCCTGCCCCTATCCGATGACTAACATCTTCGTCAATTTCTCCCTTACTTTGTATGATTGAGCCAAGATACTTAAAGCTTCCCTTCTTGAGGATGACTTGAGTATCGAGCGTTACTTCCACCTCAGACTCACTGAACTTACACTCCATGTACTCCGTTTTAGTCCTGCTCAGTCTGAAGCCTTTAGACTCTAGAGTCTGACGCCAAACGTCCAGCTTGGTATTGACTCCACCGCGAGTCTCATCAATCAAAAAAATATCATCTGCAGATAACATATACCATGGGACCTCCCCTTTAATACTCCGTGTTAATTCATCTATCACCGGAGCAAACAGAAATGGGCTGAGCGCTGACCCCTGGTGCAACCCCATCTCGACTGGAAAGTGATTCCGAATCACCTCCTACTGTCTTCACACGGGTCTTGGCCCTATCATACGTGTCTTTAATTTCTCTGATGTAGGCCACGGGAACACATTTGGCTTCTAAGAATCTTTATAAAACTTCATTTGGGACATTGTCATAAGCCATCTCTAGGTCAATAAACACCATATATAAGTCCCCCCTCTTATCCCTATAGTGCTCCACCAACCTCCTCAGAAGATGAATGGCTTCCGTAGTCGATCGCCCAGGCATGAACCTGAATTGGTTCTCGGAGATAGTGATATCCCTCCTTATCCTCTTATCGACAACCCTCTCCCAAACTTTCATTGTATGGCTTAGCAGTTTGATACCCCTGTAGTTGCTGCAATGTTGAATATCACCCTTGTTCTTATACAACGGGACCATGGTACTCCACCTCCACTCTTCCGGTATCCTAGCAGTCCGAAGAATGACCTCGAACAACCCAGTTAGCCACTCCAAACCTACTCTTCATGCAGTCTTCTTGAATTCTACTGGGATCTCATCCGGCCCGGTGGCTCTTCCCCCTCTCATCTTTTGGAGAGCCTCCTTTAAGCAACTTCTTCACAACAATTTTCTAGAAAATTTATATCTTAATTACATATGTTATATTTGAAAAATAAAATTAGATAATTCAACTTTTAAACAATCAGCTAAATTTTATTCGTTCCTTTTGGCCTAATACAATAACCGATTTAGAAGCATTCAACCAATTTAAAATAGAGCCACATAGAAAGAAGTCAAGATTCAACTATATAAGCTAAAGGACTTCATCTTTTCCGAACACTGCCAGTGTTAAATGTAAAAAGCAGAGAATAAAATTAAATATTAGGGCTAATTTAATAATAGGGCTTTGGACGTTCATAAAGAATATATTTTTTTTAAAAAAAGAATTTTATGTAATTACCGAGGTTCACGTTGGTAGGCATAAGGACTGCATATATCTCACCCTCTTAAACCCCATGTTACTGAGATACCATTGGATTTTTATTGTTGTTGTTGTCCTCATTGTAATTTAATGTAATTATCAAATTAACCTTGCGAATTAAAGAGTTTATTTAGTTATTTTTTGTTTAAAATTAGAAAAGTCTTAACAATCAATATTTACAATTTTTTTTTAAAAGAATAGTCATATTTTAAAACTATGCATTTTTTAAGATCAGGCACAACCCACAAGAAAAGCTCTGAGAATTTGAATTAAACTCCACGAAAATTTCTTAGGGTTTAGTTCAAAGTTCTATGAAATTTTCCTGGAGCTTCATATTAATTTGCGGTCCTACAAAATATTCTTGTGACTTTTGAACTAAAATTTTCAAAGTCCAAGGAAAGTTTTCTTGGGTTTTTTTTTTCCCTTTCTCGGGGCCATATTTGGCACTCCTCGGGAAATTTTCGTAGGGCTTCATATTTGGCACTCCCCAGAAATTTTTCTAGGTCTTTGAATTTTTTTTTTTAGTCAAAGGTCACTAAGAAAAGCTTAGTACCTAAGTCTTACAAAAAATAATAAAGTACTTACTAAAATTATGTAAGTCTAGCCTATCTAATATACTATCTTGCATTATCATATACTTCTTAATGTATTGCGCGCAGTGCACCTAATATGGACATTAGAAGGGGGGGTGAATCGTGTCCTCTGGTTTTTCGCTGAGGGTTCTTGTTTGTTACTTCAAGAACCTGGTACTTGCCTAGTGTCTTAAATTAATAACCCAAATCCAGATCTAAAACTGAAAGTAAAGAATATGGAGTTATGTGTAGAACTCCTTGCTCAAGGGAGATAAACCACGACCCACACACTGAGATTTTCAAGGGAGATAAACCACGACCAACACGCTGAGATTTTGAAAACTAACACAACGAGAAAGTTTTAGGTTACAACCTCTATAACCAAGGGGCTACTCTAGACCCTACACTCTCAAAGATAAACTCTAGCTTTTACAAAATGTTCTCACAAGATTCACCTAATACAATTCTTCTCAGACTAAGCAAATAGGTAATATATTGAACCCAGTTTGACACAACAACTATAATAAAGAAGCTATACTAAATACTGAATAAGTACCAGGTTCTTCAATAGTTGTCTGCAGTTGTCCACTCACTCACGATCAATAACTGGATTGCCTTAGAAAGCTCTCAACTATTGTAGTGAATGAATGATTATGCGGCAGTCTCCATTACTTACTTTTATAGGGTATACAAAACCTTAGTTGCTTATCACTAGGAATCTTCTCAATTATGGTTAGAGAAGATCTCTTATGATATTGTCCTTGTATAACACAAACTCTCGTTCATACTTTATAGAGGCAGCCAAGGCACGAACTCTTTTGCTGACTAGGATAAGCAAACTTGCATGCGCCAAGCTTTCCTTGTTCTGCATGGATTTGCAATTCGTAATCTTTTCGATCAGTCATGCCTTCTACTAAGGACAAGGTTTTTCACTAGATTCGTTGTTTTTTAATCTTCAAAATATCAAATATAATCCAACAAATTCCCGCTTTTTGATGATGACAAACAAATATTATCAAGTAGCATGTACGCTCAACATCAATGCAAAATAAAATAAGAAACAGTTGAAATAGATAAAACAAATGAGTTGGGTCACAAACATCCCAATATTTTCTTCTTCCCCCATTTGGCATCATCGAAAAAATTCTAAATTACCTACAAGAACCAGTTAATATAGTCCATACTATAGTATAAAGCTGCAAGTTAACTAAGCAGGAACACACATACAGTATCTAAGGCCCAACAGGAATCACATTGGCATATAAGAACATGACATGAAACAAGTATTTTAAAACCACACAATCCAGGGTTCAACCATGTGTAACCCATTAAGTATAGATACAGCAAAAATGAAAGATTGTCTTAAACTTACATCACTAATGACAAACAAAAGGAATGAACTCTTAAGGACCTAGGAAAAGGAATTACGAAACACGATTAGAGTTAAAGCTTGCAGTTCTTGACAAGTGCTTCCAAGTATTTGAATTTCCAGCATGTTCTACTACCAGATTCGCCCGATGCTTGTGGCACTCAGTGATCAAGCGATCGATTTCTCGATCATTCAGGTTCAACTCTCTTTTCAGCTCCTCATTTTTTGCCTGCAACTCCAGCAGGGTCTTCTCCAATTTCTTCATAGCTTCACTAGCTCTAAACTCTTCTTCTTCATAAGCCTTTTAAATCTTAACCTGCATTGAACGTTCTGATGTCCTTCTCTCTTTGAAGAAATCACATATCTTCAGAATGTCAGTGCCAAACATCTGATTATGTGTGGGATTTTTCTCACCTTTGAGAGGGACAACAAAGTGCTCAAACAACTACTACAAATTATAGAAGTGCACCAAGGAGTTAGACTTCTTAGTGTTGGCAATTCTCCTAAAGTCTCTGATGATAAGACCAGGCAGGTTGATCAGACACACTTGTCCAACAGGTCCATATAGGTCAAGTCCAGTGTACAAGCTTCAATGTTTCTCTCACCCCTAGGTAATAGAAACTTGTGCACAAACTCAAAGAAACGTTGATGTTTTGGTTCCATCTCCTTCTTGTCCACCTTCCCCTCTTTTTTTAGTCTTGGGTTTCTAGAGAACTTCTAAGTCATTTCAAGAGGAGTGACATTGTCAGTTCTCCTAGGCCACTTCAGCTTCTTGTACCGGCAATAACCAACTGCAGGTACTCTTAAAATCACCCCAAGCTCTGTCCTTCCAAGTTTAATCTCCACACCCTTAACATCAAAATACACTCTCCTCCTCACTACACTACACTTTGTATAGAATTCTTTGATCTCATTCATAAACAAACTCCTCTTGTCATTGGTAAACAACTATATCCAGCCTTGCACATCAATCTTGGCAATTAGTTGTTTTATGTGATGTTCCTCCAAATCACAGAGAATACTTCCATGCAGTACAACTTTGTAGGAGTAGAACTCAACCCTATCTACTGACTCCTGTTGTGGATCATCAGAACTTTCACTAGAGTTAGAACTATCTAGGTCCTTATAGTCCCTATCATTATCACTACTCTGCTCATCCTGAAAGTCCATCTCCACAGTAGGAATAGGTTCCTTTTCAACCACCCTTTCAGCCTTCTTTTGTGCAGCATAATTTGTAAGATTATCTACTTTCTGCTTCAAAGCTAATCTAGTTGCTGCCTTACTAGAGACCACTGGTTCCTTTTATTCCTCAGATTCAGACTCATTACCCTCATCATCACTTTCATCAACTAACTATCTTCTTATTACAGTTTTTCCTCTTTTTACTAACTTCCTTCTTTTTTCCCTCACAAATTTCTTTTCCACTGGCTTTGTTTCACTCATAAACATCACCTTTTTCTCTTCTTCCTCATTCTTCTCATCCTCCTCACCAAATTTCCTTTTACTATTCCTTTTCTCAGACACTTCCATTTTTTGTTTCTCTACTTCCTGCTCTCCTTTCTTCTCTAACTCCTCTTCCTGTTTCTACCTGTCAGACTTAGTCCAGTCGATTCCAGCATCATCAGCTGTTTCAGAAACTGAAGAAGGACAAGGTCCATTCTCATATCCTTTGACAACCTCAGCAAGCCCTTGATCTTTATTAACTGGACCACTGGCACATGCCTTTTACTTTACAGTCTCTGAAGGAGCAGCCTCCGAACTCGGTTTTTCGACTAGGACTTTTTGAGAATCAACCAGTTTCACAACCTTTATTGATTCTACTACAAAGCATCTACTCTAGCAAACCCAACCTCTACACTAGCAACGTCAGGTTCCACCCTAACAACGCCAGGCTCTGCTCTAGATTCACCACCCTGTTCAGTAGCAATATCCCCTATCAACTTTGCTACCAGACTCAACATCACCCACATATTTGACTAGTTCATTCAACCCAATAACTAAAACTTCAGTAGCTACCTCTGCTAGGCTTAAAATAGACTCATGCAAAGTAGAACGAGTTTAAGTAGTGTCAGGACTTACCTCTGTTGGAGTGTTGTCAGAAATAATGAGATCTTCTGGCGTTCTCTTTGGTTTTGACTTCTTTGCATCTACCTTAGCAAATTTTTGTTGCACCTTTTGTTGAGCCCTTGAAATCCTTTTAGCCAAGGTTGAAGCAATTGTCTCGGGTTTCTCGGAAGGTTTTTGTAACTGTGTGCTTAGGGTCTTGTACTGGTGAAGTAGATGACTTTTGCTCTTAAGACATTGTAAGAATACTGGAGAATTTTGGTGAAGATTCAGGAGGTTTTGATTTTTCTTAGAGTTAGGACGGAAGAATTATAGAGAGAAAAGGGTTTTTTTTTATGTTGGGAAGGAGAAGTAATGATCAATCAATAAGGAAAACAACTTTTAAGGGTTTGGGAACCAGGAAAGTTGCGATATGAACGTTTTTTAGATTGATGGGTAGTTATGACTCCTTTGCCAAGTGGGAAGGGTTTGAATTTTAAAAGTGGTAACCGAAAAATAATGGCTTAAAAATAGGGTGGTTACACACACGGAATTTATAGTGATGCACATCTAAGACAACACAACTTTACACGGTACTAAATGAATTTACACACATAATATGTACCAGGACATGGTTCCTTATTTCTTCCATAATTTCTTCCTTGTTCCCAAATAATCCTTCACTAGGAACACATTATATAATGATATAAATGTATGTTCAGTTAAACATGTGTACTATTTTTAGTACAAAGAATAGAATGGACTATACTAACAAAATTATAACAAAAAATTTAAAACACTTAGCTAGCCAATCATTGGAAGAATCAGGTCCTAGGTCATCCATGTATTTTAGTCATCCCCAACTCCAACCAGTTCCTCTCAAACGGAACCCTGCTTAAAGCTTTGATGAAGATGTCAACAATTTGATCTTCAGTCCTGCAAGAATTCATAGTTATTAGACCTTCTTCGACATTGTCTCTCAGAAAGTGATGTCTAATATCAATGTTCTTGATTTTTTTGTATTGGACTATATTCTTGACAATATTTAATGCACTTGTATTATACCAAAAGATAGGCACAAGTCCACTTTTGATACCAAAATCCTCTAGTTGTTATTTGATCCGCAGCAGTTGTGAACAACAAGAGTCAGCAACAATATACTCAGCTTCAACTGTGGAGAGAGCCATTCAATTTTGCTTCTTTGTAGCCCAAGAAACCGGATAGGGACCTAGGAAATATTTCATTCCTAGAGTGCTCCTCCTATCCACCAGATGACCTGCGTAATCAGCATCTACAAAGCCAATTAATTCAAAAGTACCTCCTCTAGGGTACCACAAACATATTCTTGAGTTCATTTCAGTTATCTCAAGATCTCGCACAAAGTCCCACACTGTAGACAATGTCAGGATGGCTAGCTGTAAGATAGAGGAAAGAACCAAGTATTCTTCTATACTTGGTTTCATATGTAGAAGGACTAGCTTAATCCAAATCCAGTTTTGTTCCAGGAGCAATTGGAGCTGTCATTTCCATAGCCCTTTCCATATCAAACTTCTTCAGTAATTCCTTGATGTACTTTAATTGATGAATCATGGTTCCTTCATGAGTTTGTTTGATCTGCAAACCCAAGAAGAAATTTAGTTCTCCGATCATGCTCATCTCGAACTCGTTTCCCATCAACCCAGCGAATTCCTTGCACAGGTTCCCATCTGTAGCACCGAAAATGATACCATCAATATAAACTTAAACCACAAGCAGGTCCTTGTGCTACTTCCTCAGAAACAAGGTGTTTTCAATATTTCCTCTTGTAAAGCTACTCTTCAGCAAGAATCCTGACAGCCTCTCATACCAAGCTCTAGGTGCTGCTTAAATAAATATAGTGCCTTGTTAAGTTTGTACACATCATCATGGAATTCACTGTTAACAATGACAAGTGGCTGAATCACATATACTTTTTCATTCAGATAGCCATTTAGAAATGAACTCTTCACATCCATCTGATACAGAGTAAACTCTATGTAAGTAGCAAAGGCAATCAACATCCTTATGGCTTCCATCCTAGAAACAGGTGCGAAAGTATCATTATAGTCAATTCCTTCTTCCTGACCGTACTCTTGGACTATAAGCCTAGCTATGTTTCTAGTAACTATACCATGTTCATCAATTTGTTTTTGAGGACCCACTTAGTTCCAATGATCGATTTGTCCTTTGGCTTAGGAACCATGTGCCAAACTTTGCTCCGTTCAAACTGATGAAGTTCCTCCTACATGGAAACAACTCAATATGGATCTTCTAATGTTTCATTCACATTGTTTGGTTCCATAGCTGAAAGGAATTCAAACAATGCCCAGATGTTTTTCAGTTCATACCTTGTCATGATTCTCGTGCTCAATTCAGACAAGACATTCTCTAATGGATGAGAACTTTGATGCTTCGAAGGTCTTGGTTGTATCTGTTCTGAAGAACCTATTTACTCCATGTTCCCCCTGAGTTGATGCACCTTTATTTTCAACAGGTTCTCCTCGAGCAAGGCCCTATAGCTTGATCATAACTTTCTCCTTCATTGACCATCTTGTCTGATTCATCAAATACTATATGCATGCTTTCTTTGACAACTTGAGTTCTCTTGTTGAACACTTTATAGGCTTTTTTTGTGTGGAGTACCCCAGGAAAATAGTTTCATCACTTCTTGCATCAAATTTACCCAAAAGTGCCTTCCCATTGTTGTGAACAAAACACTTGCACCCAAAAGGTTTCAGATATACAACGCTTGGCTTCCTCCCTTGAGAAATTCATATGGAGTCTTGTCAAGAATTTTCCTTATGGAACACCTGTTTAGTAGGTAGCAAGCTGTATTCACCGCTTCAGCCCAAAATTTCCTTGTTAACCCGCTATAAAGTAGCATGGTTCTTGCCATATCCTCCAAGGATATGTTCTTCTTTTTCGCTACCCCATTTTGCTGTGGGTTTCTTGGTATAGAGAAATTGTGATCAACACTATTCTTGAGACAGTATTCAACAAACTTAGCATTTTCAAATTCCATTCCATGATCAAATCTGATCTGATGCTTACAAGTTCCAGGCTCAACTTCTTCTACACTATACTTGCCCAGTCTTTGAAGTTTTCAAAGGCTTCATCCTTTGACGTAGAGTCCATGTATATCTTGAATAGTCATCAACTATCACCAACACAAACATCTTTCCTCCTCTGATCCTTACTCTTATTGGGCCACACAGATTCATGTGCACTAGCTCAAGTGGTTTCGAGGTACTAACCACTTTTTTTAACTTGAATGAAGACCTCACATGTTTCACCCTGACATAAGCATCACACATCTTGATATCCTTGAACTTCTTTGATGGGGAATCCACGAACCAGGTCCTTAGATGCAAACTTATTTAGCTGTGACAAACTTGCATGTTCCAACTGCTTGTGCCATAGCTGTAAGTCACTTTCTTGAACATTAAAACAAGTCAAGTTATTTTTAGAAAGAGAACCTACTAAGGCCTTGTGCGCCTGGTTCACCCTTTTCCCTTACATAACCACTTTTCCACTCTATAGGTTCTTCACTATGCACCGTGCAGATGAGAAGCTAACCTTATTTCTTCTATCACATAGTTAGGAGATTCTCATCAAATTATGTCTCAAACCATCTACACAATATACATTTTCAATAGCATGATCCAGTGACCTCCCAACCTTTCTAATACCTACTATCTGACCACTCTTGCCTGCTCCAAAAGCCATACTACTTCCTTGAAATACTGCAAGTGAGAGAAAGTTTCTTCTATCTCCAGTTATGTGCATTGAACAACTGCTATCGAGAATCCATCTTGAGTTGTACACTCTCACTCCAGCCTGCAAAACAGTTTAGGGGTTAGTTTTAGGAATCCAGATAAGCTTGGGTCCCTTCTTATGAGAGAATTGATGAATTAAATCCTTTTTGGCCCATTCAGGCAAAGCAAAATTTTTGTTTTAAGTTTTAGCCCTTCTAATAGCCATGCAGTTCTCTTTATAGTGTCCAGTGTTTTCACAAAATGTGCATAACATATTACAAGGAAGCCCTACATCTTTGTTTTAAGGATTTTAGAGAGGTAGTGCTTTCTTAAAACCTAAGCCCTTCTTGCATTTGTTCTGGTTTTCAAGAGCCCAGTTCATGGACTTAGAGAACTTATTTCATTTGGGGAGTCTGGCGAGTTCATAATCAGCCTTTTCAAACTTTTCTTTAAGAACATGGTTCTTTTTCAGTTTTCTGATAAAGAGCCTCATTTTTTCGGCTAAGCTCAGCTTCAAGGAAGGTTTGAACTTCACTGATTACCTATTTTCCACTAGCTTCTTTCATTCTAACTACTTCCAGTTCAAGTTCTGAGAATTTATTTTTAAAATCAAGAACCTTTCCATTACAAGAGGCATTAGTTCCCTCAAGTTCTGCTCTAACTTCTTACAGGTTCTTGCACTTTGATTTTAGTTTAGAAAAAACCAAGACAGTTGGTCCTTCTTAACTTTTAACTTTTTATATCCCCCAATTAAAGTGATGGTGATTAATGAAATATTTTTAGTAGAATCTTTAAGATCAGAAAGATTTACCTCTACTGCATGAGCGACACTTCATCTTCACTAGCCATGAGAGTTGATTTCTTCTTCTTGGGATCTTTCTTGTAGAGTTCCTTCAGCTTCTTCCATATCTCCTTAGCAGTAGAGTAGCCTTTTACTTTTTCCAACACATCAAAGCCCATCCTATACTTTAATGCCAATACAACCTTAGCATTTGCTTGGAGCCAGTCCAAGTCATGAAAGTCAAGTTCTTTCATTAGCATTGGCGCTAAGGATCCATTTGATGTTCTTTTCACGGGAACATCAGGTCCTCTCTTCACGATCACCTAAAAACTATAGTCCATTGCCTGAAGAAACAACTTCATCTCCCTTTTCCATTCTTTGTAATGAATTCCTTCAAATAGAGGAGGTCTGGAAAGACTTCCCTAAGTGATTTCATCAGTAAATCCCACTAGTGCTAATGGTGACTCATCTTCAGGTTCTTTTTCAACGTCATATTCACTATCAGATGGTCCCCAGGAAGCATAGAAGACTTTCTTCTTCTTCTTCTTCCTTCTCTCTGCCCAGAAGTGAGGTCTAGTATTCTTTTTGTCTTTATCCTTTTCTTTTTCCTTTCAGGCTCTATTTTCATCCACTCTATTTCCCATAATGGAGAATCTTTGACAGTGTGATCCATCTTGAAGGATTTGAAACACCCTGAGTAGTCTGGACTGTCAACAATGTTCTTCTTCCCAGAGTTGTCTCTTGTGTTCTTCTTGAACCCTTTGAATTTGCCAAGGTTGAACTGTTGTCTGAGAGCCCGTGCCATAGCCATCTCAACCTCATGAATATCAATCTCAACTTCCTTAGTGGCCTCCAATGCCAAGGTCTTTTCCTTGTTTGGTGCAAAATTGATTTTTGATTCCTTCAACATTTCATGAGTCTTCAAGCTACCAATCAGTTCTTCTAGTTTTATTGTCTTCAGTGGCTTGGCTTCAATGATGGCAGTCATCTTTGGTTCCCAAGCATCTGGAAGAGTTGTGAGAACTTTTTCTACAATCACAATCTCTGGAAGATCTATTCCCAATGACCTCATCTCATTGGTGATGATAGTCATTCTAGTCAAAATGTCCTAGATTGATTCCTTCTCTCCCGTAGTGAAGAGTTCAAATTTTCTTTTAAGCATCATTCTCTTTGAATCCTTGACCAGACTGTTCCTTCATGTGCAACTTCTAGAGCATCCCAGATCACTTTTGCAGCATTGTATGAAGAGAGCCTTTTGAATTCCTTAGGACCGAGTCCACAATTAACAAGCATCTTGGCTTTATGATTTTTCTTGATCATCTTGTAGTTAGGTTCATCATACTCGAACTAGTCCTTAGGCTCAGTATGAGCATCAACTCCTTCTCCAATAATATTGGTTGGAATCAAAGGACCCTCAGAGAAAATCAGCCACAAGTGATAGTCCTCTAAAATTCTCCATTCTATTCTTCCACCAAGCATAGTATTATCCGTTAAATTGCGGTGGCCTAAGAACCGACTGTCCTTCAGTGATAGTAGGTGGTGCACTCATGATTAGATCCTTCTCTAGGTTTAAGCCTAACACTGAGAAGACCTGCTCTGATACCACTTGTTGCACACAGTGCACCTATTAAGGACACTAGAAGGGGGGGGGGTGAAAAATGTCCTCTAATTTTTCCCTGAAGGATCTTGTTCGTTACTTCAAGAACCAAGTTCTTGCCTAGTTTCTTAAATTAATAATCTAAATGCAGATCTACAACTGAAAGTAAAGAACATGGAGTTATGTGCAAAACTCCTTGCTCAAGAGAGAAAAACCACGACCCATACTCTGGGATTTTGGAAACTCTTTCACTAACACAACGAGCAAGTTTTAGGTTATAAACTCTATAAATAAGGGGCTACTCTAGACCCTAACACTCTCAAAGCTAAACTCTAGCTTTTACAAAATGTTCTCACAAGATTCACCTAATACAGTTCTTCTCAGACTAAGCAGATAGGTAGTATATTGAACACAGTTTGACACAACAACAATAATGAAGAAGCTATACTAAATAATAAATAAGTACCGGGTTCTTCAATGGTTGTCTATAGTTGTCCACTCACTCACGATCAATAACTGGATTACCTTATAATGCTTTCAACTATCGTAGTGAATGAATGTATATGCGGAAGTCTCCATTACTTGCTTCTATAGGGTCTGCTAAACCCTAGGTGCTTATCACTAGGAATATTTTCAATTATGTTAAGAGAAGATCTCCTATGATATTATACTTGTATAACACAAACTCTCGTTAATACTTTATAAAGGCAGCCAAGACACGAACTCATTTGCTGACTAGGATAAGTAAACTTGGGCCTTTCCTAGTTATGCATGGATATGCAATCCGTGAACTTTCGATCAGTCATGCCTTGTACTAAGGACTAGGTTCTTCATCAGGTCTTTTGTTTGTCAATCTTCAAAACTTTAAACATCATCCAACACAATGGAATGAGCACTTGGTGCTAATACCACCATGAAAGAAGCATACATTAACTTAAGATAGCATTTCGCAAAATAAAAAAAAACCATGCTAGACTACAAAATTGTAAATTATAAATTACATATTGTACAAAGTTGCTTCTATGTTGAAGCTAAGGAACCACCACAGTTCATCTTTATTGTATATTCTGCCTAAGAATCTAGTACGAAGCATGTAAAATTGAGCCAAACAGTAGGTGCAACAAATAGATTAAACAGTCTCGTGGTCGCTATATGCCACAAGCAATTCCATTCCTCGTGGAAGTCTCATTTTGTTGTCCTAACTGCGCTCATTTTTTACACCAAAACCACCATCTCTCCTGCTGTAGTCTCGTGGCACGATGTTGAAGGATGAGTTTTGAAGATGCCAAAGGATCTGGTGCTAAGTGGACCATGAAAAGGTTTACAGTTGAATGAAGAAGACCAGTTGTTCAACGAGTTGTTCAAGTCAGAACTGAAAAAGGAAAGAAGAGAACGGCTGGAGTCAAAGTTTCAATCCTACCTAAAGTAGAAGAAGCTATAGGCGGTGCTGAAAAGGACGCGGTTCCTAAACGACAATGGATTGGAACATAAGGCAAATTAACTTAGGTTTTAAATAAGGAAATATGGGTAACCTTGTTTAAACTGATTTCAAAGAGGAAAAGGATTCCTAAACTTAGTTGGATCCGGCTAAGTCTAGTTCCTATATACAAGTTAGTTTGACCAAAATCGACGCGCACAAAAAAGACATCTCAACAGAGCATATCAAGTACAATCAGATCGTGAGAAGCTTTGTGTGCAAGAATAAAGGCTGAGCAGCAGAACCTGATGAAGGAGCAGTTTCATAGATAAGTCTGTTGTTTAGGTTTTTGTTATAGGCTATTGAGTTATAATCTATTTCCTTGTTTGGAAGCATATAGTAGAGATTACTTTTGAGGTTAAGTAGAGGTAAGCATATAGTAGAGATTACTTTTGAGGCTAAGTAGAGGTAACCTTACCAGATAACGAGTGGCTGTAAAGGTTCTAGGTGCTAGCGGGTTCTAGTTCCTTGATTATATTACATTGTACTCTAAAACTTGCTCGAAATTTTTCCTTTAGTGGAAGAGTTGAAATTCCAAGAGTTTGGGTCGTGGTTTTTTATCCCTTGAGCAAGGATTTTTCCACGTAAAAATCTATGTGTTCTTTACGTTTCCGTAATTTGTTTAGTTTCAGAGATAGGTGAAACTTGCAAGGAACCTGGTTCTTTGTGAGTTAGGCACAGAAAGTTAAAAGCAAGTTTTAGAATTCGAAAATCGGGTAATGACACTATTCACCCCCCTCTAGTGTCTTACGAAGGTGCACCAAGTGGAACAAGTGGTATCAGAGCAGGTTCTCTCAAAGAAAGATTAACATCTTGAGAAGGATCTGAATAATGAGTGCACCACCGATAATCACCGAAGGACAATCTGTCAATAGGCTTCCTCAATTCAATGGCCAATACTATGGATGGTGGAAAGGCAGAATGGAAGACTTTATTCAAGCTGAAGACTTTCAGCTATGGATCATTACTAAGGATGGACCTCTTATTCCAAGCAAAACTGTTGGACAGCCACCCAATCAGGAAACTGTTCCCAAAGAGATATCTGAGTATACTGATGCTGATTTCAAGATGGTGGAGAAGAATGCAAAAGCTAAGAGGCTCATCATATGTGGACTTGGTCCTGATGAATACAACAAAATTTTTTCATACAAGACGGCCAAAGAAATCTAGGATGCTCTACAAATTGCTCATGAAGGAACCTCACGTGTGAAGAAGTCAAGGATCCAGATGTTGAAAAGAAAGTTTGAGTTGTTTGCTATGGGTGAATCTGAGTCCATCCAGGATATGATGACCAGGTTCACTATCATAACAAACGAGATGAAGTCACTAGGTATGGTTCTAGTCGAAAAAGTGATCAGGATTCTACCTGATTCATGGGAATCAAAGGTTACAGCTATCATTGAGTCCAAGGAACTGGACAAGATTGAGCTAGATGAACTCGTTGGTAGTCTGAAAACCCATGAGCTTATGAAACAATCAAGGATGAAGGTGGAACCTAAGAAGGAGAAGAACCTAGCTCTAGAGGCAACTGGAGGTTCTAAGTATGAAGTATCTGAGCACGAGATGGCCTTGGTCAACGCGGTACGAAAAAACTTAAGCTTCTAAAGAAGAAGAACCAAAGCCACTCTCGCCAAGAACAACATAATTGAAAATCCTGACTACTCAGGGTGTTTTAAGTGTAACAAGAAGGATCATGCTATTAAGGAATGCCGATTGTGGGATATTGAGTGGAAAAGGTCCGGGGCTTCAAAGGAGAATGAACCCAAGAAGAACAAACGTCCTCCCAACTTCAGAGCATTAAGGAGGAAAAAGAAAGAGGTGTTCTATGCAACATGGGGACCTTCTGAAAGAGAAAGTGACGAAGAAGAAGAAGAAGAAGAAGAAGAAGAAGAAGAAGAAGAAGAAGAAGAAGATGATGATGATGATGATGATGATGATGATGATGATGATGATGATGATTCTCATTTGGCACTAATGGCTGATAATGAACCTTCAATTGATGATACACCTGAGGTAAGTCTCGATGAACTGAAAACTAGACTTCATACTTGTTCTTCTAGGGAATTAAATTTGCTTGCCCTGACTTTGATTGAAGAAATTGAAAATTTGAGGTCTGAGAAGGAACAAGCACTTTCTGAGAAGGACCAACTAATGTCAGTTGCGTCTGAGTTTTCAATGAGAAATAAAAACATGGAAAAAACTAAATCTGATCTTAAAAAGGAATTAATTGCTAGTTAAGCTCAAGTTTTGGAACTAAATCAGAAAGTCTCCGCCCTCAAATTAGAAACTCTTCAATTAAAGGAACAGGTGCTTTGTGAGAAGAAGCTAGGTTCTGCACTCGAACTTGAGAATCAACAATTAAAAGAAGTGTCTGGTAAGCAAGGAGTTAGTGAGGCTCAAATCAACCTTGAAACTGAGCTTGAAAAAAAAAAACCTGGCTCTGCATCAGGAAACTGTGAAGAACCAAGTTCTTCAAGAAAAGGTTGAAAAAGCTAACTCTGAGCTCACCAAACTCACGAAATGGAACAAGTCTTCTGAAGCTTTGAATTGGTTGCATAAAAATCATAATAGAGCTAAAATTGGATTAGGACATAGGAAACCGTTACCTGCCTGGAACCCTAATAGTAAATATGTAGGACTTCCTTGCAACAAACTCTGCTTCTTGTGTGGTATGACTGAACATATTAAGAATGAATGCAGTGTTGCAAAAGATGCAGTAAAAAGGAACAAAAAATCAGTTTTACCTTATTGGGCTAGAAAAGATTTGATTCATCCATTCGATAACAAAAAGGGACCCAAGCTAGTCTGGGTTCCTGTTACTAACCCTTGATTTTCTTTTGCAGGCTGGAGTGAGATGGAACAACCCAAGCTGAATTCTTGATAGTGGGTGTTCCAGGCACATGACAGGAGATAGAAGAAACTTTCTCTCACTCGCAGCATTTTAAGGGGGTAGTGTGGCTTTTGGAGGAGGCAAGAGCGGTGAAATTGTTGGTATTGGAAAAGTTTGGAGATCCCTCAATCATGCTATAAAGAATGTACTATGTGTGGATGGATTGAGGCACAATCTTCTAAGTATCTCTCAACTATGTGATAAAGGAAACTCGGTGAGTTTCACATCTATAGGTTGCACTGTGAAGAAGCTGCATACTGGTGAGGTATTAATGGAAGGGAAACGAGCTAATAATGTGTACAAGGCGACATTAGGGTCTCTTCCTGAAAATAATTTGACTTGTCTAAATGTGCTGGAGAATGATAGTCAGTTGTGGCACAAGAGACTAGGACATGCAAGCTTGACTCAATTGAATAAGTTGGTGTCAAAGGACCTGGTTCGTGGAATGCCAAGAAAGAGGTTCAATGACATCAAGATTTGTGATGCTTGTGTGAGGGGGAAACATGTAAGATCTTCATTCAAGTCAAAGAAAGTGGTTAGCACTTCTAAACCACTTGAGCTGGTTCACATGGATTTGTGTGGACCAATGAGGGTAAGGAGCGGAGGAGGTAAGAAATTCGTAATGGTAATAGTTGATGACTACTCCAGATACACATGGACCTTGTTCCTCAGGTCTAAAGATGAAGCATATGATATGTTCGAGGACTGGGTCAGAGTCAAACAGAAGAAACTGCGGTTTCAACTAGTGAGTATAAGGTCCGACCATGGTACAGAATTTGAGAATGCTAAGTTTGCTGAATATTCTAACAAACATGGTGTGGATCAGAACTTCTCTGCACCAAGGACTCCTTAGCAGAATGGTGTAGTTGAAAGGAAGAACAGGTCCTTGGAGGACATGGCTAGAACAATGTTGCTGTCAAGCGGCTTATCAAACAATTTTTGGGCTGAAGCAGTCAACACCGCTTGCTACCTGCTGAATCGATGTTCTATCCGTTCTTTTCTAGAGAAAACTCCCTATGAGCTGATCAGAGGCAGGAAACCTAATATTGCACATCTCAGAGCTTTTGGGTGCAAGTGTTTCGTGCATAACAATGGGAAAGAACCTCTAGAGAAGTTTGATGCTAGAAGTGATGAGGCCATCTTCTTAGGATATTCTTCACAAAGTAAATCTTATAAAGTGTTCAACAAGAGAACCTTGACTGTAGAAGAAAGTGTGCATGTGGTATTTGATGAATTTGAAAGTGTTACAAACAGACAAGAAGATGATGATCAGGAGATCGATCTTGAAAGAGATGAACCTGCTGAAGACCCTGAGAATTTGAATGGAGTTAAAAGTAATCAGGATGATAAGGATCAAATTTAGGGGGAACTAAAATGCAATCAAACAAGGGGAACTGAAGGGAAAGTTGAAGGAGAGTTAGATGGCTCAGATCCTCCTGGAAACGACACTCAGCAGGTTCAGCCTAAACCTTGGAGATATCAAAGTTCTCATCCACTGGAGAACCTCATGTCTGATCTAAACACTGGAATTGTTACTAGAAGAGCTTTGAAGAACTTATGTGCATTCTTTGCGTTTCTGTCCACAATAGAACCAAAAACATGTACGTGAAGCACTTGAGGATCCAGACTGGGCGATTGCGATGCAAGAGGAACTTCATCAGTTTGAACGTAGTAAGGTATGGCACCTGGTCCCTCGACCAACGGACAGGTCCATCATTGGTACTAAATGGGTATTTAGAAACAAACTGGATTAACATGGCATAGTGACAAGGAGCAATGCAAGACTGGTGGTTCAAGGTTATAGTCAAGAAGAAGGAATTGATTATGATGAAACCTTTGCACCTGTCGCTAGAATGGAGGCCATTAGGATGCTTATTGCTTTTGCAGCTTACATGGAGTTTAGGCTGTACCAGATGGATGTGAAGAGTGCATTCCTTAATGGTTATTTGAATGAAGAAGTGTATGTGGTTCAACCACCTGGCTTTGAAAGTACAGAGTTTCCTGATCATGTTTACAAACTTGACAAGGCTTTGTATGGATTGAAACAGGCTTCTAGGGCTTGGTATGAAAGTTTGTCTGGGTTCTTATTGAAGAATGGGTTTACAAGGGGTAAAATAGACAACACTTTGTTTTTAAGGAAGAAAGCCAAGGACCTGTTGATTGTTCAAGTATATGTAGACGACATCATCTTTGGTGCTACAAATGAGAACCTTTGCAAGGAGTTTGCCGACCTGATGGGAAGTGAATTTGAGATGAGTATGATGAGTGAGCTAAATTGCTTCTTAGGCTTACAAATTAAGCAATCTCAGGAAGGAACAATGATCCACTAGAAGAAGTACATCAAAGAGCCATTAAGGAAATATGATTTGAAGTCTGCTAAGGATATGAACACACCCATTGCTCCTGGAACGAAGTTAGATCTGGATGAAACTGGTGCTTCAATTGATGAAACTAAGTACAGAGGAATGATTGGTTCCTTGTTGTATTTAACTGCGAGTCGTCCAGATATTGTTTATAGTGTGGGTTTGTGCGCAAGGTTCCAATCAAAACCAAATGAGTCATACTTAACTGCAGTCAAGAGAATCTTGAGATATTTGAAAGGAACTCAAGATCTCGGTTTATGGTACCCAAAAGGTGGAAGCTTTGATCTAATTGGGTATGCAGATGCTGACTATGCTAGTCACTTGGTTGATAGGAAAAGTATATCTGGAATGGCACACTTCCTAGGTCCTTGTTAGTTTCATGGGCTACAAAGAAACAAAACTCAGTGGCATTATCCACAGCTGAAGCTGAATATGTAGCAGCTACTTTATGTTGTTCACAGTTATTATGGATTAAGCAGCAGTTGGAGGACTTTGGAATCAAGTATGGACCAGTTCTAATCTTTTGTGACAATACCAGTGCAATCAATATTGCCAAGAACCCGATCCAGCACAAGAGAACGAAGCACATTGATATTAGGTATCATTTTCTAAGGGACAATATTGAGAAAGGCCTAATCACGATGAACTTTAGCAGGACTGAGGACCAAATTGCTGATATCTTCACTAAGACATTGAACAGGGTACAATTTGAAAAGAACAGGCTTGAGCTAGGGATGACCAAGATACAACGAACAAAGCAGCACCTGGTTTTCCCAATGATTGGCTAGTGAAGTTTCCTTGTTTTACTTAGCTTAACTTTGCTTAGTTGATTCTACTATGAAAACTTAATTGTTTTGCATGCTAACCTGTTTGGAACTTGTTTTCATGACTTAGATACGACAAATTTTTGAAATCTAGGATATAATTGAAGAAACTGGTGCATGGACATTCAGGTACACATTCTATATTACTTACTGAATATAACGTTGTCTTACGTGACCTAATTTGTTACCAATCACCCTCACTTGGCACCAGATTAGTGCAAAACTTTTAAAATTCAAATACTCTGAACCTTGATGGCGTCAGCTCCTATGCGTAATAAGTAGCAGCAGCTTTTTCCAATCCCATCAACCCGTTCCCCTTCCCGATAAACCTAAACCCGTCTCTATTGCACTACTTGATAATTGACATTGTTCCTATCGTCTGATAATTCTAAAAACTCTCTCAAAATATTTTCTCTCTCTAAAACACAATCCTCTGAAAAAAAAAAAAAAAAACAATGTCGACCAGTTCTAAAGTAGATTCTCAATTCCCATCTCCAAAACTAAAAATCTCTAAACTAAATTAAAAGGCGAAGCAACTGGCCGCGAGTCGTTCTGTGGCTATGGCGAGGAAGTTTGCGAAATTGAAACAGAAGAACTTGTCGGAGGAAGCAACTAGTAAGGGGGAAATTGTTCCAGAAACTCGTACGGAGGAAGGGATCATGGAAGCGACTCAAAAAATTGTCCAAGAAATAGAAAAGGCAAACCCTAGTACTCCTACTGGTACTGTAGATGTCGATACTAGTGTACCCTTTATGCCTGTAGATTTAGAAGAACAAGTTGATAATGACGTAGGAGATAAGGAGGAGATAGTTATAGAAAATCCTGAAAAAATTGTCGAAACAGAGGTTGTTGTAGTGGTCGCTAAAGAAACTGAGAACATAGTTGAGGAACCTGTTCCTGAGACATTTCCTATTGTAGAAAAGACTGTTAGTGACAAGGGAGAAGGAAAATCTGTTGAACCTGCTAAAGAACCTGAGAAAGAACCTGGTTCGTTCTCTGGTTCTGTCGCAGGTGATGACGCAGATCTGAGAGAGATTGATGATTATGTGGAAGAGAATGTAGAAGGTGTAGGTTGTACTGAGCCTGTAGATGTTGTGTTGCCTGAGCCCAATCCCACTGCTCAAGCTAGTGAAGGTTCCTCCAGTGAAACAAATGTTGTGGTGGTAGAGGAATAGAGGAGATTGGGAAAAAGGCCTGTGGTTCAGGAACAAAAACAAGTTGTGGAGAAACGGAGGTTAGTGAAGGGAGGAGAATTTGTAGGTAGTTCCAAAATAGGAAGTTCTGGTGATACAGAGGGGATAGGAGAAAGCAGTAGAAAAACAGTGAGTCATATGAGAAGACCTGCTACTCGTGGCTCTGTGAGAGAGCAGCAGGGGAAGATTGTGGAGGAACCTGAGGTTCGTAGGAGAGGTTCCAAATCAAAGCTGGTGATTGGAGATGACAAGGAAGACAAGAAGAGAAGGGTGGCCTACTTTAGAGGTCTACCAATGGTGAAGGTAAAATTCTAACTGACCTGGAGCTAGAGGATATGACTCAACTTGGTGGTAAGTTGAGAGCTCAAGGTTGGTTGAACCTATTCAGTGATGGTGCTAGACAGCTGAGAGAGCAAGAAGTTCGAGAATTTTATTCCAATTGCACAGTGAGTGAAGGTATTGTGACAACCATAGTCAAAGGGCTGGTGATCCAGTTTGATAGTGTGGAACTGGGTGAGATTTTGGGTGTTCCCTCTCAGGGCTACAGCGAGTACATAAGGAACTCGTGGCCGGTTAGAGGAGATGGTGTGTCTGCTTTGGAGGTAACCCGGAAATTTGCAGGGAGACCAAGACTGGCAAGGGCTACACAGGTAAAGAAGAAGGCAATGCAACCCTTCTACCAGTTGCTCTTTGAAGTTGTGCTGAAGAACCTACTGCAAAGGTCAGAGAGGAGGAGTGAGGCCAACTTTCTGGATATGACCTATATGGACCTGCTAGATCGAGAGGTAATCTGCCTGAATTGATGATCAAGCACATTGGTAGAGTAGCTGATATGGGGTTAGGCAAACATGCGCTGGTCTATGGGTTTCTTCCGGGGAAGGTATTTGATTTCTTTGGGGTGCCTGTTGGTAAGTGGACTGAGCCGGACCACAATGACTTATTTGGAAGGAACATTCTAAAGTCCTGTGACTATGTGTTGGATGGTGAACCTGCTGATGAACCAGAGAATATGGAGGATGATGCTGAGGAAAGGAGGAACAACAGAGTTGACAGGAGAATTGAGGGGTTCAGGAGGCAGCTTGAAAGGCAAAATGATGAGCTCGCCTGGATGAATGCTGAAAACACAAGGCTGGATGCAGAGCTGGAGCGTGAAAGAGAAGGAAACTCGCGTCGCCTCGCCTTGTTGCTTGCTCACTTTAACATCCCTGATATTCCCCAATTCTGAACCAGTTCCATTCCTCAGTCCCCTCCTGGTTCTTATATGGCCTGTTTTTAAGACAATTTTATATTTCGGTTTGTAATATTTTGAATGATGTTTGGATGTTTTAAGCCGGTTTGGCACTTTTTGTTGTTATAAATATCCTATTTGCTAGTATTTATTATCTGAAATAGGTTCCTGACGTTTAAAGGTTGGCTTGCTGCCTTTGGCACTAGAGTCAACTAGACTTAATTTAAGTTAAGAAGGTTCTAACAACTGTGAAACTTTTCGATGATGCCAAAAGGGGGAAGTTAGATGTTGATTAGTTCATTATATGTTTGTGACCTATTTTTCGCCTAACTGTTATTACCCTGGTTCGTGGTTAGTGTTTGATTTTTACAGGTTCTTGAGAGTATAGACCCTCGGTGAGACAACATGGTTTGTCATCATCAAAAAGGGGAAATTTGTTGAAGGATGAGTTTTGAAGATGACTAAGAACCTGGTGCTAAGTGGACCATGAAAAGGTTCACAGTTGAATGAAGAAAACCAGCTGTTCAACGAGTTGTTCAAGTCAGAGCTGAAAAAGGAAAGAAGAGAACGGCTGGAGTCAAAGTTCCAATCCTACCTGAAGTAGAAGAAGCTATAGGCGGTGCTGAGAAGGACGCGGTTCCTAAACGACAATGGATTGGAACATAAGGCAAATTAACTTAGGTTTTAAATAAGGAAATATGGGTAACCTTATTTAAACTGATTTCAAAGAGGAAAAGGATTCGTAAACTTAGTTGGATCCGGCTAAGTCTAGTTCCTATATATACAAGTAAATTTGACCAAAATCGACGCGCACAAAAAAGACATCTCAACAGAGCATATCAAGTACAATCAGATCGTGAGAAACTTTGTGTGCAAGAAGAAAGGCTGAGCAGCAGAACCTGACGAAGGAGCAGTTTCATAGATAAGTCTGTTGTTTAGGTTCTTTGCTATAGGCTATTGAGTTGTAATCTATTCGCTTGTTTGGAAGCATATAGTAGAGATTACTTTTGAGGTTAAGTAGATGTAACCTTGCCAGCTAACATGTGGCTGTGAAGGTTCTAGGTGCTAGGGGGTTCTAGTTCCTTGATTACATTACGTTGTAGTCTAAAACTTGCTCAGGTTTTTTTCCTTTAGTGGAAGAGTTGAAATCCCAAGAGTTTGGGTCGTGGTTTTTTATCCCTTGAGCAAGGATTTTTCCACGTAAAAATCTCTGTGTTCTTTACGTTTCCGCAATTTGTTTAGTTTCAGAGATAGGTGAAACTTGCAAGAAACCTGGTTCTTTGTAAGTTAGGCGCAGAAAATTAAAAGCAAATTTTAGAATTCGAAAATCGGGTAAGAGCACTATTCACCCCATCTCTAGTGTCTTACGAAGGTGCACCAAGTACCACACACGAGCTACTAGATTTCACAGCCTCATGGCCACCATGTGACCCGAGAAAATAAGCATTCTCGTGATGGCCTCGTTCTTTGATCATAATGTGCTGAATTGTTTTGGATAGCGAACAAACCCATCTCTCCCTAGTCTCGTGTTATTGGACGTACTTCAGCTGCTCCAAAAGTAGCCTTTTTCCACTCAAATATGCACACAATATGGCCTAGATTACTGCCCATCTCCAATGCTTCATTATTTGTATCTCCTCCCAAATTGCATTAACTCTTCCTAAAGCATTCGTATGAAAAGAAGAATAAAAGCTCCCACTTGAATGAGCTATAAAAATTAACACACCCATGTATAATCCTCCAATTATATGCACCATTACCTAAACAAAAGAACACTTTGTTAGATAAAAAATACTCCATATTCTACTCCCTAAGGATTTGAACACAAGGCACTCGACACCCAACTTTGGGAGCTTCACTCAATTCCTCCATGGCCTAGCTCTTATGTACGGTTCATTCAATTGGTCGCTAGTAATGGTTTTGAAAATTTTAGTTTAAAGTTCTAGAAATATTTCTTGAATTTTCTTAGTTCAAACGCGGTCAGCACTGGTCGCTATTTTTCTAATATTTTATAAGTGCTGGCTATTTCTCTTTCACCGTCCTAAAAAGTGGCAACATGTGTAATCACCTAATTTTGGCACTAGATAAGAAAAATTGCTTAGAATAGTCGTATTAGATTTTTAGGACGTGTCGTCAAATTTTTCCGTACGTCTAGTGTTTATTCTTAGCTAAATTTGTCTTTAATTAGGACAGAAAATATGAAAATACCAAAAATTACTTGTTATCTGTTTAATTGTGATTCTACGTTTTAATTGTGATAGTATCGTGAATTTATGTGGTTTACATTATGATTAATTGTGTATGTTCTGTTAGTATAGACTCTTTTAATAGCCATTTTTGCAAAAATAAATAGCCCAATGCCTAGCGCATCAGCCCACTCACTCTTTGGCCCACCCAACACATAATTATATCTGAGCCTTTGATTTTGGATTCATCTAACGGACAGAATTCCTCCTCTCATTCCCTTATAGGCCCCCAAACTCACCTCATTTCTTCCATTCTCACTTAAGTCTCAAAGACTTGGGAGAACTCTGCCCAAATTTCTCCTCCCCACCGGAAAATATCCCACCACCGCTGGTCCACCGAGAGCCACCGGTCGGCCGCCGCGCTGCCGCCGCCGGCCACCACCTCCGGTGGCCGGAAAAATACAAAAATATACCGTTTGAAAGATCTCGACCCCCCCATTCCATTTCCACAACTATTTTCTCCAAAAAGTGAACCGATTCGCGTAGATCGGGCTTCAAAGTTTCGGTCAAAGCTTGAAATCCGGCCATCGTGACTTTTTCCGGTGAGTTTTTTGTTCCTTTCTCTTCTCCTTACTTCCCCTCTCTCACCCCGTATCCCGTTTCCCAAAAAAAACCCGTCCCTCTTCCTTCCCATTTTTTTTTCTTTTCTTTGTTTCGTTAGCCGTTTTCTGCTCTTTCTTCCCTTCTTCTAATTTTTTTTCTTTTTTTTTTGTTGTGTAATGGTTGTGGAAATTATTGTTGAACGAGTGATGGGGGCTGTTTCGTTAGATGATAAATGATGTTGTCGATGAACGGAGGCAGCGAGGGCAGCGGCGTCGCTGCGTCGCTCTCGCTGCAGCCGTGTTGATTTTCTGTTTGTCGAGGCAGTTGGTGTGGCTGTTTTTAGGGACGAGGGGGCTGCAAGTGTTTTGGATACAAGGTTGTTGGTAGCATCGACGAGGCAGTGAAGCGGGGCTGTGATGAAAAACGAATGGAGGACTGTTTCTTTTTGTGTTTGAATCCGGAGCTGTGATGACGTCGAGCGAGCGTATGGTGGTGATGTTGATAGATCCAGGCAGCGAGCATAGCATCGTTGACATTTTGGCTTTGACGGGTTAGAAAGCAAAACCCCTACATTCTTCATTGTTTATGTTTTCAATTTTGTTTAAGACGTTTAGTTGTAGCTTTAGCATGTTGGGATAGTAATTGTATTGGTGTTGTTATTTAAAAGCGAGTTTGAACCTTATGTATGCGAAAATGATTAGTTTGAATAAGTGCAATGGTTTGCTTTTGTCTCAAAGCATAATGTTAGCAATTTTTCAGATTTTGTGTGCGAGTATATGTTTCTTGTGTGTCATCCGTCTAGCTCAAATATGAAAATCCAATTACTGCTTTGCTGGTATGTCAGTGGGTTTGTATTGAGTCTAAAGAGGAAAGTTGAATCTGAAAGCTTGTGTTTGCATTTGAGTTGGAATTGTCCAGAACTTAGTAGTCTGTATGTTTGTTCTAATTTGTGTTTGGCTTAGTTTAGTCATAGAGTAAGATCTGGGATATTTTAGCTTGAGTTTAATTTATTTTGGCCACCCTTTGGTTCCATTTAGTTAGTATAGGGCTGGTTTAGTTTGCTTGGTTGGTCCTAGTTACCTTCTAGTAATGTAATGAGTAGTGGGGGTCCTTTTAGAGGACCCTACTTGTATTATTTTCAGCTTTTTGGAGCTGTTTAGGTGGCTGAAATAGGGCCTTTTCAACTGTTGTACCATGCTGAAAAGTAAGCTAGTACACTCAAGTTTGGAGGGGTGTGGGCTTATACTTTTGTACAAGTCCACACTCCACCTTTTAGCCCCACCTTTTAGCTATAAATAGAGGCATTTACTACCCTCTTTAATACACAACTACTAGCTGAAATTTTACTAAAAAAAAACACTTAAAAAAAATAGTAAGTTTAGAGAGTTAGATTTAGAACCAAAAGCCTTTACATCTAAGGTCTTTTGGGGCATAAATCTCAAGGTTTTAAAGGTTGAATAGGGTATAAAAGGGGCTGTTTTAGCTGCTGGTTTGGAGTAGAAGTTGCTTGGTCTTTGGTTGTGTTTCCTTGTTGTCCATTTTTCTCGTTGGCTAGGAATTTTTGCTTCAAAGGTAAACACAATTTACCTTATATGTTTTATCATTTTAGCTATAAAAATGAAATAAAATCAGCATGTTTATTGGCCTTTAAAAAATATGCTCACATGTGCTATAGGTTAGTTTCTTTAAAGTCTTGAATTTGTGCTAAAAAAAAATAATGAAAGTTGCTAGCCATTGCATATTTAAGAGTTTATTTTTGTAGTTATCCTCAAATGTATGGAAATGTGATTGGAATGGGTATTTGGGACTGTTGTATAGGATTAGTTTTTTCATTCACTAAAATTCAACACGTATGTTCTCTTATTTTAAAATCTGGCCCGTTTTTGAAAAGAGGCTGTTTGTACAAATTTAAAAATCTGGACAGAATGTTAAATATTAGGCAAATTTAGGTTTTTTAACCATCGAAAAATTGAAAAATGTTGAATTCTGGCCATTTCTGTAATATAGGGCTATTTCTGTAAACTGGTCATATTTGCAAATTCTGAAAAAAAATTTATTTTAAATCTGAAATGGTTAGGCAAAGAAATAGGATATAAGTGCAGTGTTAATTTAAATAGGCAAATCTGGCTATTTCAATAAATTGATACAACTATGCAAACCATGAATTCTAAAAAAATAGGTTGAAAGGTGAAACCAAATGCTGAAAAGAACCATGTGCGCAAGAGTAATGTGGACAATTTGAAACAATTTGAACACTGTATTTACATTTGTAGAAATGAACCTAAAATTGTAATTGAGTTGATATTAGCATGTGTCACTCTTTTGTGAAGGTGACTTTGCTTATATATGCCAATCTTTTGTTAAAGTTGGCTACTTAACAAGTTTAAGATTTATCTCCAAAAACAGTATTACGCACGACAGTTTAAAAATTTTGATAAAGTATAAAAAATGTACAATCTTGCAAGACAACTTCTAGATGGCTCATTTTCGCAAAATGAACCGGTCCACATCCTTTCTTTACAAAAAATTAAAACAGTCTACCAAATTAAGTCGTGAATAAACAGTCATTACTTTGATACATAGCCACCAATTTTTATAGAATCATTTGGCTTCCGGTCCTGTTAAGCTTTTTAAACTAAGATTTATTTTATACGATTAGGCAAATAGATAAGTATGATTTGTGATCTACTTATTAGGCTAAAAGAAAAATTAAATTAAGTCAAACTAATACTAAATTAATTATTATTTTTAAACTAATTAAATTCCTTTTTTTTTAGAAAGTAGACAAACCCTTTATAAGGTTTGGGAAATACGCAATAAATTTTTATTATCCATTTATTCATTTATTTACTATGAAACAAAGTGTAAATTCGTCCAGTCCTCCGTGAGGCTGGATAAGAATAACGCTTTTAATTTTCTTAAATCAAAGTATCATATTCAAATTAACGGCATTAATATAACAACCATATTTTAATAAGTTAAAATCGCGACAATAAAGCAACTGTGCTTGGCACAGGATTCGATGGTGCCTAACACCTTCCCGAGAGTCAACTGAGAACCTTACCCGAATCTCTAACGCAGACCATTAGACGAGTCAGAGGTGTTCCAAGGTACCTTTGGTGACTTGGCACACCTTAAACTATGTCAAGTGGCGACTCCGAGTTCTCTAAATAAATTTGTACCTTTTTGAACACCAGTCACGAGCCTTTAAATAAATAAACTCGCACCGCGCAGTTAATTTAATAATATTTTTTTTAGGGCGTGACAACATGGTTAACTTTTTACACTTATAAATTAGAACCAGTAATTTAAAAGGCATTATATGGGGTGTAGCAAAAGTACCCCGTTCAACCTGGTCGAGCAAGTACCAAAAAGCATAATCTTCATAGCTTGGGGCGTAAGCCACAGGTTGGGCAAATCTGAGCCTGTGGGGTGTAAGGCTCTTTTTGAGCGATCAACAAATTGGCTAGTCATCAAAATCTCCCCTTAGAATAGACACAACTATTAATCGAGATTTCAGATCAAACTTTGAAAATAAAAAACTATTTTGGTTTAACTCCTTAACCTCTTCATAGACCTACAAGACTTAGAGTTTCAATTAACCCATAGGTTTTATGTGTGTCGAACACTTAAACAAGAATAGGCGCTTGTAAAAAAAAAAAAAAAAAAAAAAGTAACAAAATGTAAGCTGCATGGCAAGTGACATATTCACTTTAAGACAAATGACATTCAATTCAACATAAACTCATGCTGTATTTTAAATGAGTAGTTAACAACTACCAAAGGATAAATTGGACGTCCAGCCTTAGTTGAAAATTCCAGCTTCAACCTTTGACAGTGAAGAAATCCATCATAGAGAACATCTCTCTCAAAGAGCCCTAAGCGTTATGAATTTGAATTACTAAATCCAATAAGTTCCAAATACTAAATGCAAAAAAAAAAAAAAAAAAAAAAAAAAAAGTAATTAATGAAAAGGAACAATGCTTAAACTATAAGACTTGTCTCAAGTCACACAATACACAAACAATTACCAACACCACACGCTGAATAACTGAAAATGTGTCAGAAAAGAACAAATTCACGTGATGTTTACTAAGATTATTTTTAACAAAAATTAATCTTATATCTATCGACTTGTACATACATTTTGAATTAGTCAAGACAATGTACACAATTGTGCATGGGTGGACACATGATAGCTCCACCTGGATTTGTGTACGTTGTTCCTATAGGAGAAAAAGGGATACTTAGTAATATATTGTTTCACTTATTTGTCTTCTTCCTTTTTACATAAAAAAATAATTGATGTGGTAGTGCTCTAAAATATTTTTGGTGAAATAAAAAGATAAACGTCTACTCAAGATGGAGAGCTAGCTACCCTTTCAACTAGAGTATAAATTACTAAACTTCATATAATCCAGTTAATTACTAATTACAAAGCAAGTATATATCTTTTTCAGTAGCATTAATTTAATTTGTAACTTAAATAAATGAAGACTAACTAATATACTATCACATATATTAAAATTTATTGATGATGTAAAAAAAATTATATTGTCTACATAACGTAAATTCTTTGTTGAGTGAGCTGAATTAACTGTTAAGAAGAGTGGTTAAAACTGTTAAATGAGTAGTTAGTTAGTCAGGGGCAGTTTAGTCTTTTTACCAGTTCCAGAAGTTAGTTAGTTTGTTAGTGTTTAAAAGTTGGTTAAGCCAACTACTTAAGCTCAATTCTTGTACTCTTCTTTCGACTGAATAATGCACTACATTTTCTGATTCTTCTCTTCTCTCCCTCTCATCTCTCCTTCATCCCAATTCTCTTCTTCATCCTAACAACAACATGGTATCAGAGCTTGGCCAGATTCATTGATCTGGTACTAAAATTCATAATATTTCTTCCGTTTGTAATCATCTGGTAGAACCCTAGGTTCAGAAGGTTTGTTCTGTGAGATCAAGAAACTACTCGAGTTCAAGAAGTTGCTATATTCGTGAGTTCTTGAAAGAATGGCTGATCAAGGAAATGTAGCTGGGATTCATCCTCAGAATACTCAAGTTATGGACCACAATCATCCACTGTATCTTCACTCCTCTGATGTAAGTGGAATCTCCTTAATTTCTGTACAACTTCTTGGGTCTGAAAACTATTCTGTGTGGAGTAGGTCTATGAGAATTGCATTGTTAGGGAGAAACAAGCTAGGTTTAGTTGATGGAACTTGTAAGAAAGAAATGTATGAACCCCATCTGTGGACCCAGTGGGAGAGATGTAATGCTATAGTCCTCTCTTGGCTTATGAACTCTGTGTCTAGTAGTTTGCTTGGGGGAATTGTGTATGCTACAAGTGCAAGGGCTATGTGGGAAGACCTGTGTGAGAGATTTGATAAGATAAACGACTCAAGAACCTTCAACTTACATAGGGATATTGTCTGCTTAACACAAGGAACCAGTTCTGTGTCTGTCTACTATTCAAAATTGAAAGATCTGTGGGATGAGTTTGAAGCACTGGTCCCTGCTCCAGGCTGTGATTGTGAAAAATCCAAGGAGTTTGTGTTATATCTGCAAAGACAGAAGCTCTATCAGTTCTTGATGGGTCTGAATGATTCATACATGCAAGCCAGGAGTCAGATTTTAATGATAAGTCCATTACCTACTGCGAATCAAGCCTATAATCTGATTGTGAGTTATGAGAGTCAAAGAGGGATTGTGCATAACTCAGGAGTTCTGGGAGCTGCTCCAGTTATGGGGAATATGGATCCTATAGCTATGTACACAAATAACCACAGAGGTGGTAATCCAAGGTATAAAAAGGCTGGCAACAATCAGTACTGTGACATCTGCAAGATCAAAGGACACAGCAGAGAGGGGTGCTGGAAGATAATTGGTTATCCCCCTGACTTTAGAGGAAAAAGGAAGAAAGAAAATACTGGAAACACTGCCTACAATGCAGTGGTGGATAACACAGGAAGTCTTGGAGGCTATAATGCTCAAGGAAATAATCAGGTTCAGCAGTCCACTTCCTGGGCAATGCAGCATCCTGCTCAGGAGTCTCACAATGTGAACCAGCTGCAGGCATGTACTTTTTCACAGGAGCAGTATGCACAGATCCTGCAAATGTTGAACAATGGTCAGGCAACCTCCTCAGCAAATATAGCAGGTATCAGTAGTGCTCTATTAGTCAATAATAAACTGCAGGAGTGGATCATAGACACTGGAGCCACCAATCACATGGTTTCTGATATTGATCTCTTAGATCAGTCCACAATAACTAAAAACATCAATCCCAAGAGGGTGTTTCTACCCAATGGTGATGTCTCACATGTCACTCACACTGGAGCTAGTTCAATATCTGACAGAAGCACTCTTGATAATGTGTTTCACATACCTCAGTTCAAGTATAATCTATTATCAGTCTCCAAGATCACAAAAGAACTAGGTTGCTCAGTCACCTTCTACCCTCATTTTTGTGTCTTTCAGGATCTCTACAGTGGGAAGGTGAAGGAGATTGGTAAAGAAAAGAATGGACTATATCTGCTGATAAAGGATGAAGACAGTCAGAACAAAGGAGTTAGTCTTAGTGTGAAGTCTGTAGACAAAGTAGATGTTAGTCTGTGGCATAAGAGATTAGGACATGTGTCCTCTGGTGTTCTTAAGAAATTTTTCTCTGTTAATTCTGAAATTGTAACTGATACTGTAGCCAGGTGTACAATATGTCCTTGTGCAAAACAGGCAAGACAATCTTTTCCTTCCAGTAATATCAAAAGTAGTAAATGTTTTGAGCTTCTTCATGCTGACGTTTGGGGACCCTACAAGGTGCCAACTATAGATGGTCACAAGTACTTTCTAACTTTAGTAGATGACATGACTAGAATGACTTGGGTTTATCTGCTGAAAACAAAATGTGATGTATATGTAGCTCTGCAACAGTTTTTCAACTATGTGAAGACACAGTTTGACAGTACTGTCAAAGTTATTAGAACTGACAATGGAGCAGAGTTTCTGAACTCCCTATGCCATGAGATGTTCATGAATTTAGGCATGGTTCATCAGAGGTCATGTGCCTACACTCCTCAGCAGAATGGAGTTGCTGAGAGAAAACACAGGCACATATTAGAAGTAACAAGAGCAGTAAGGTTTCAAGGAAACATTCTTGTCAAATTCTGGGGTCACTGTGTTTTAGCTGCAGTGTACTTAATAAATAGAATGCCTACACCTGTTCTACATAACTTATCTCCCTATGAAAAGCTATACTCCAAGAAACCAGCCCTGCATCATCTCAGAATTCTGGGCTGCTTGTGTCATGCTAAGATAGTTCAGGAGACTGATAAATTGAAGCCTAGAAGCAAGTCAGCTGTCCTCATGGGCTACTCAGATACACAGAAGGGATATCTACTATATGACATGGAAAGCAACAGATTTTTTGTGCACAGAGATGTACTATTTAGGGAAGATGTATTCCCTTTCAAAGTCAAGAAGACAGCATCACCTCTGTTCCTGCAAAATCAGTTCAGTATTCTTACTGAGACTGAGCATCTGGAGAACATAGTTGACACTGAGCTACATGATGATCTCTTACAAGCTGGTCAAGAAATTGCATTAGATCAGGATCTTGAACTTCCACAGGGAGGCCACCAACTAGAAGCACAAGCTGAAGCTCATAATGAAGCACAGGCTGAAGCTCATAATGAGCATATACCCAATCAACCAACAAATGTACCTACCTCATCCATCTCACAAGACAACACAACCAGGTCAGGCAGACATACAAATCCTCCAGTATGGATGAAGGACTTTGTGTCACTCAATGTACACAATGAACAGCCCTATGCCTTAAACAAATATCTATCCTATGACAACATATCTCCTAAATACCAAGCTTACCTCTCAGCTTTCTCATCCACAACTGAACCATCCTCTTATTCAGAAGCTGCTAAAGATCATAACTGGATAGAAGCAATGAAATCAGAGATAGAAGCATTGGAAAATAATCACACATGGGATATAGTGACATTGCCCAGAGGTAAGAAGCCAATAGGGTGCAAATGGATATACAAAATCAAGTATAAGGCATCTGGGGAAATAGAAAGATACAAGGCAAGGCTAGTTGCAAAGGGGTACAGCCAGAAGGAAGGTGTTGATTATCAAGAGACATTCTCTCCTGTTGTCAAAATGGTAACAGTGAGAACAGTGCTATCAATTGCAGTAGCTCAGCACTGGCACATCCATCAAATGGATGTGTACAATGCATTTCTCCAAGGAGACTTATATGATGAGATCTACATGCAATTACCACAAGGATTCAAGAGCCAGGGGGAGAACAAGGTGTGCAGGCTCATCAAATCCTTGTATGGGCTTAAACAAGCACCAAGACAGTGGAATGCAAAGTTAATTGAGGCATTACTGAAGTTTGGGTTCAGTCAGAGTCAACTAGATCACTCTCTATTCACAAGAAAAACCACCAGTGGAACTGCAGTAGTTCTAGTATATGTAGATGACATGCTAGTCACTAGTGATAATCTGGAACTAATTGAAGAAACAAAATGTGCTCTACAGAAGGAGTTTAAGATGAAGGATCTAGGAGAACTAAAGTATTTTCTTGGCATTGAGTTTGCTAGGTCAGGTCAAGGGATTCTAATGCACCAAAGAAAGTATGCATTGGAGCTGACTTCTGAAACTGGGCTAAGTGGATCAAAGCCTGCAGTTACACCTATTGATCCCAACACTAAGCTCACTACTAGAGAATATGATGAGTTTTTAAGACAGAAGGGAATCATAAGCACTACTGATAAGTTACTCAGCAATCCTGCAGTCTATCAAAGATTGATAGGGAAACTTCTCTATCTAACTGTGACTAGACCTGACATTGCTTATAGTGTTCAAACACTAAGTCAATTCCTTCAAGAGCCAAAGCAATCTCATCTGGACTCTGCATTAAGAATAGTCAAGTACATCAAAAATCAACCAGGTCAAGGAGTTTTGATGTCTAGTAACTCTAAGCTGACAGTCACTGCTTTCTGTGATGCAGACTGGGCAGCATGCTCTTTTTCTAGAAAGTCTGTCACTGGGTTCTTAGTAAAGCTAGGAGAGTCTCTTGTGTCCTGGAAGTCAAAGAAGCAGACCACCATATCTAGAAGCTCAGCTGAAGCAGAATACAGGAGTCTAGCATCTGTCACAGCTGAACTAACCTGGTTAACAGCACTCATACAGGAAGTTGGTGTGAAGATTGAAAGTCCAGTCCAAGTCTTCAGTGATAGCAAAGCTGCACTTCAGATTGCAGCTAATCCAGTGTTTCACGAAAGAACAAAGCACATAGAGATTGATTGTCATTTTATAAGGGAGAAGATACAGAAGGGGCTGATTCAAACTGAATATATCTCTACAAAGGAACAACCTGCAGACATTTTGACTAAGGGTCTTAATAGGATTCAGCACAATCACTTATTATCCAAGCTAGGAATCCTTAACGTCTTTACCCCACCTAGCTTGAGGGGGAGTGTTGAGTGAGCTGAATTAACTGTTAAGAAGAGTGGTTAAAACTGTTAAATGAGTAGTTAGTTAGTCAGGGCAGTTTAGTCTTTTTACCAGTTCCAGAAGTTAGTTAGTTTGTTAGTGTTTAAAAGTTGGTTAAGCCAACTACTTAAGCTCAATTCTTGTACTCTTCTTTCGACTGAATAATGCACTACATTTTCTGATTCTTCTCTTCTCTCCTTCTCATCTCTCCTTCATCCCAATTCTCTTCTTCATCCTAACAACAACATTCTTTAAAGAAAAATAATTGATCTGCATAGCTTGTTACTGGATCTTACTTCATTTATACCTTCAAATATTTCTGATTGGTGGAGGTGCTCAGGCAATAAAACATTATTTGTACTGGTGAGTTGATATATCAGATATCATAGTTAAGTATGTGTAACTTAAATATATTTGCAACAACAAGAACTTTGAAGAAAAGTAGATGCTAGCACAACATCTATGTCATTAGGTGAGCGAGCACTTATTAAAACAAAGATAAACGACTTTTGATAATTGTCGCAAACGGAAAAACCTCAATACTACTACTATTTAACATATATGGTTAATTATCTCCTCCCTAATGAATTTCTTCTATGAAATTTACAGCATGGATTTGGCAAGTCGTGCAAATATGACCTACTAGCTACTCCCATAATATCCTGCATGTGGGGCACGTACTCACTTGTATCTAATTGTAGTTTTTCTTTATGGTCATTTAATATATATGGGAATTTACCAATTCGACTTATGATCTGGATTTACATTTGTAAAGTCATTTACAAAGTGAATTGTCTTATATATGTATATTCTATATATTTCATTTTGTATATAAATTTTTGTTTAAAAAAAAATAAACTCCGGTGGTGGCGGCTATCCGACGGCGGTGAAGGGTGGCAGCAATAGCATGGGACAGTGACGACTGGAGACGTTAGGAAGGAAGAGATAAAACCCTAATTAGTATGTATTTGTTGAAACTTACTATCTTTAGGGTAAAAGTATTACTATAGTTTGTAAATTATACACTATCGATATTTATGTAATTTTAAGATTAGGTTTGTATATTTATATAAATTGTCCTTTTTATTTTTACTCTTAGCTCCCTAAACTTTTCATAAAAGCTCCAATTTAGTTGACTTAATCTAATTTAATTTGCTCGATTCTTTTTGTAAGTGGGAAATATTTTTTATTTTAATCTAAACAGTCGTGGCCTTAAAAAACATTAAGCTGGAAATGTTATATCCTACTACTTTGATTATTTCAGTTTCATATCATATTATCTTGTTTTAAAGCCTATGATATCTTAATAAATAAATATATTCAAACTCTTTTTTCTTAATTTATCCAAAATTTAAGAATATTTGTTACTCTTCAACTGGGAAAAAGAATAATGTGACTAGTGGAGATAGGAAAGATATAAGCAACTAGCAAGCACAGATATGTATAGCCAATATTATCAGAAATTAGAATAGGTTCTTGGTAATGTAATATTTAATCACATCATGGCTTGTGAATGGGACGACTCAACTAATGGAGGGAATATATTAGAACGTTTAAATTCCCTCACAGAATTATAATAGTACGTGTACTCTGATTGTGTTGGAATTTTAAAATGATTTATACCTAATTTCCCTCATACAGAAGAAATACATTCATTGCATTATTATTTGCCACTACATGACTTATTTTGTTCCCTGAAAGTAAAAAAGCTACATGAATTATTTATTCCACGAAAGCATGAATGTATGAGCTAAACCTTGGGTGGATAACTATATTGTCACGCGCAACTATCAAAATCATCAACTTCCAATTAATCCTCACTTATGGACTATTCCAATTATTCCTAAGATATTAAAATATTTTTTTCTTAAAGGAAAAAGGAGACACCTGTACCTTGCAAAAAGCCCCACTCTACAGCCCTCAGAGAAGATAAGCTGCAATCAAAATCAAAATCAAAATCACAGTATATAGTTTCGTTCCCAAAAAGAAAAAAAAAACAAAACGAAACAAAACAAAACAAAACAAAAAACAAAAAACATCTAGAGTTTCGTTACCAAGAGAATTAGCATGTGCTTATGTTTACAATGTACAATAAACTTTCTTACATGCTGTCAACAGTTAACGACTGACATAATCCAATACGTCCACACTTGTTCCAGACTATCATTTAATATTTGAGCTGTGCAGATTACATTGATTGCATGGTGATATACAGATTTTGACTTTTTTGAAGTAGAGACTAGAAGAAGAGTTACTTACAATCACTACAATTTGTATGATCATTATTACTAATAAAAATAAAGATAGACATGACAATTTGATTTCAGAGCTCATCAAAATTTATATTTTCCCAACATCTGATAGAATTAAATTTATATTTCTGCAATATATGATAAATTTGCGACTGTGCAAACACAAAAATTGCATTATCACTACGCAAGGATGATGGATTAAATCGAGAAATGGCTCAAAAAATTTCTCTTTTTTATCATCTCCACCCTGATGTCATTGAAGCACTCCAACAACTATGTATAAACAAGATTTAGGATAATGGAGATATTTTTACATATTGAAGAAAAATATTGAAATAAGAAGAACATGTTCGTTATTGAAAGGAAATGAATGGTAAAAATAACATGTCCTATCAATATAACGTTATGAGATTATTATATTTATTCGCCTTCTACACAAGCTGCACAAAAAAGGTTTAAAGCAACTTTAGGGAACATCTGCATCTATAATCCGATATGTATTACACCAAACTAAAACATTCAAAAT
Organism: Petunia axillaris subsp. axillaris; assembly: GCA_029990575.1. NCBI lineage: Eukaryota > Viridiplantae > Streptophyta > Magnoliopsida > Solanales > Solanaceae > Petunia > Petunia axillaris. The sequence goes on along the minus strand of JARKNS010000007.1, from coordinate 47,039,169 downwards.
TATAAATTTAGAATCTCATCACAGAGCATTTATTGGCCACCTCAGCTGCCACTTCAGCTGTAAAGAATGGTAGTTGGAAAAATGAGGTCACCAAATTGTTTGAGAATTCTTTACTAAAGCACAATGTTGCTTCTTTTTTTTGGCTTTGCAAATTTATGCCTTGTCCCACATCTATACGTCCCCTTTCATGATGTTTATTAAATCCATTCATACTTTGAATTAAACTGTCTTTTTCATTCATTTCATTAATTTAGTAACCAAAAGCACAAGTATCCCTATATTTGTCCATGGGAAGTCCTTCCTACTCTTTTAGCCCCATTGTGAAGAAATTGTCTTCTTGTGGTTTAAGCTTGTCGTATGGGTTTGTCTTATTTTAAGGATAGGGTAACATCCCACTCTTTCGTCTCTCTTGCATTCTCTCACCACTTCTCCAAAAAGTCTACAAAGGTAGAAGCACTGAATGCACGTGTAGGACTTTAAGGTGAAACTATACAAGTTATTGAAGTTTTTAAAAATTTGTATATATTCCTATACAAACACATCCCACATGTTAATAATTCTTGAAATTAATGGATTCTCAGGATTCGAGATGATAATTATGTAAAGAACCTTCAAAAAGTAGAAGCACTCTATTTGCTTTAAAAATTAACCCTAAATTCAAATTTGTGAGAATGAAGTTTACCTATAATAAATAAAGAAAACGGTGTAGCGCCAAAAATTTCTTATGAATATGGGCGCTTTCTTTTTACAATTTAGTGACTCTTTTTTCTCTCATTAAACTTTTGAGTCAAAGGGTAGTCAATCTCATTTGTAAAGTGGAGGGGCATTGTTCCCATCTCTAAAGGGTTAATGTTCTCATTGGTACAGACCATAACTATAATTAACAAATATTTATGAACAAACACATGTTATATAATTATTAATTTTATAAATATTGAGTATATATAAAGTTCTTCGAGTATATTATTTCAAATTATACATTTAGCTCCGACCTAGCTCTATTACACTACTATGTTTTATCCGCATTTTCTTTCGAATATAAGCTTTATGCACTGACATATAAAAATCATTTACATAATTATGTTTCTATTAAGTTATTACAAGTAATTCTTTCCATAATCATTAGTTCATCTAATAATATGGTAAAGAAGATAACTATCCCGTAATCAAATGCTTATACTTTACTAATAAAAGAACAATTATATTGTCAATATATATAATTTATACACTCTTCCGTCCCACTTTATTTAATTTCATGAGAAGATTTACAGTCATACAAATATTATTTATTTTAGATCACAAATTTTAAAGTATTTAATTAATTTTAAAATTCTGTAATATATTCAACACCTAAAACGGATGGAGTTATTTAAATCCCTTTCATTGTATATTCCCTCTCATTGTCCAAGACTCTTTTCTTTCTCTATATCCAGGGACTAAATTCTCTCCTCTCTTTCAAGCAATCTCTTTTCTTTATTCTTCCTTTCTGTTTGTTTCTGGATTTCCGTGTACCTTTTCGAGATCTCATTTTCAAAATGGGGTATTCCCAAAGTAGTTGTACTAACCCTATGGAACATCTGCACAACTCACACTACTCTTCAAACACTCAAACTTCATCACTTTCTTCCACTAACAATGAGCTAAAACTCAAATCATTAATATACAAAATGATTTGGGATTTTGGTTTTTTATCATGCATCAAGAATCAATGTAAAGTTGAACAAAATGGTAAAAAGAATATGGAACATAACAAGTCATGGTTACTTGCAGAATCAGGAGGGTGTGGTGGTCCTGAATTGAGTAATGCAGATCCACATTCAGTTCATTCTTCATTCAGGTTTAATATATGTAGTCAAGTTGAACTTGATCATGATCATGAGTCAGTGAATATTAGTAATGCTACTGTGTTAATGGTGAATTTGGAGAATGGTATGATTGATTCTAATGAGTGTCAAGAGCTAAAATGGAGAAAAGTTGAGTCTTTAGAGAGGAACATTTCACCTGTGGTTCATTCTTTGATTAGGTTCAGCTATGTTGAGATTGCTTCTGCCACTAGAAATTTCTCTAAAGGTAATGATCATTTCGTTATGTTCAATTTCTTGGAATTTCTTTTTCCTTTCATGTGTTTCAGTTTAGGAAAACGATTTTATGAGTGTGAGTTTACTCGTGTACTGTTTGAAATATCTTAATTTTAGCATTTCTTATGCTTTGTGGACATTCATATATTTGTTGTTAGCAAATCACCTTGTATTTTCCTTGCCTTTGATGGTTCCACTGTGGACTGAGCAGCGCGTAAGGAAAAATTTCAAATTTATCCTTTTACATTTGATTATGGTTTTACCCACCGTTATATTTAAGGTCGGAGCTTTGTTAGAGTTAAAGACAAATACAAGATGATTTGTTGATGACAAGTGTATGAATGGCCACAAAGTATAACAGAGAGCAAATATTAAGATATTTTCCTTTTACCTTCAATTTATGTCTCTTGAATTGAGGTTTCAATTCTGTTTTCCGTTTCATGTGTTTTGATTTATGTTTCTTGAATTGGATAGGTAGAGTTTTGGGAAGAGGAGCATTGAGCTATGTTTTCAGAGGAAGAGTGGGATTTTTGAGGACTACAGTGGCAATTAAGAGGTTAGATATGGAGGACAAGGAGTCTCCAAAGGCATTTTGTAGGGAATTGATGATTGCTAGTTCTCTTCATAACCCATACATTGTTCCTCTTCTTGGTTTTTGCATTGATCCAGAGGAGGGCTTATTTTTGGTCTACAAATATGTTTCTGGTGGAAGTTTAGAGAGATATTTGCACGGTAACTAGTTCCTGCTCTTTCCTTTTTGTTTTTGAGGAATGTTCTTTTTCTTTGAAAAAAAATTTATACAATTCCAATGGGGCTTAAGAGTTTTCTACATTCACAGGGAAGAAGAAGGGAGTTAAAGGTGGTCCTGCACTTTCATGGTCTGCTAGGTGTAAAGTGGCTGTAGGCATTGCAGAGTCAATTGGATATTTGCATAATGGGACTGAGAGGTGCATTGTCCACAGGGACATCAAGCCCTCAAACATTCTTCTTTCATCCAAGAAGATGCCTAAGGTAATGAAAGGGATATTGTCATTTGTGAAATATAGGTGGATCTACTAGCAACAATCGGCTTTTTTTATAATGGTGGTATCCAAGTCAGCTTGTTTATACCCTGACTATTGAACCATGTACTTGCTACCTCCTACTAGCAGCGGTACATGGCAACTCTGTCTACTAAGATTTAGGCAGATTGAATAAACGGCCATGGAATTTGAATCCTGATCTACCATGGTTTTCACATTCATTAACTACTAGGCTGCACACTTGGATATTTAGCCAATAATAGTTTTTCTGGTCGATTTTGCAAGATTTTAATTGTTGCTTGGTCTATGCAGTTGTGTGACTTTGGCTTAGCTACATGGACTCCTGCACCTTCAGTACCTTTCCTTTGTAAAACTGTTAAGGGAACATTTGGGTATGGTTTCTATCTAGACAACACTTTATCATAACAATGTCTAAGATTCTCATGTAGCTTAACATGAGAACTTTTAGTACTACATTTACCAGGTCTTAAAACTACATTTGCAGGTATCTAGCACCAGAATATTTTCAGCATGGTAAAGTGTCTGATAAAACGGATGTTTATGCTTTTGGAGTTGTCCTGTTGGAGCTACTAACTGGACGAAAGCCAATTGAAGAAAAACGAGGACCAGGAGAGGAAAACTTGGTTTTGTGGGTAGGTGGTTTCTTAAATCTTAACTTGTCTTCAATTTGGCCGTTTTTGATATCTAAGTCAGTCTCTCACCCTCTAAAGTATACAGTCAAACGCGAATATAGGATCTACAGTCAGTCGGTTCATAAGGAGTTTGATATTTTTGTAGGTATACATTTAATTTTAATATATATTCATAATCTGAGACGAAATCAATCGATTTCGATCCCACCCGTGATTCGTGTCTGAATTTGTCCAAACTTTGTGCTACCAAAGTTGCTGATCCCAATAGAAGATGTTCAATTGATCAGCATTCTGTGTAGATTTTAAAATGCTGATGTTTGTATTATTCAGGCAAAGCCACTGTTGCAGCAAGATGCTCTTGAAAAGTTCCTTGATCAAAGAGTTAAATTCTCTCGAAAGAATTTACACCTAATAACTCGGATGATTCAAGCAGCAATTGCATGTATACACAGTGAAGAATCACGAAGGCCCGATATTGATGAGATCATCGACATATTGAGAGGCAATGAGCCTGCCTTCACCCGGAAGAAGACCATTTTACCTAGTAACAGCTGTTTGGTTGATTGTTACCCACAAGTGCAGCAGACTAGAAGTGAAATGAAGAGTCATTTAGCCTTGGCAATGCTAGGAGTTGCAGAGTTTGAGGATGATGATCTTTATTATGGTTGAAAGGAACGGATGAATCTGCAGCTTTTATCAATGTTTAACATTGTCCCGTTCAACTTGAAGGGGTGAAATATAGTGTGACAACTGGTAAGCTTTTTAACTTGTAGATACAAGTGCCAGCCTGACTACAAAGGTTTATAGTTTAGTGGTATAGATGAAAGTCTCTCATACAAGAGATGTGTGTACAAATCTTACTATCCCCTTCCCCTGATTCTCCTATGTTACTGGAAAAGAAAAGGATAAGAAGGAAGTGCTTGCCTGATTGAACAATTCTGTTTTTGTATATACTTTTTTCTTGTCCCCAACTCTGTGGGAAAATTATGGCAATTCCTGTTTTTCGAGATCAGGAAAGAAGGTTTGCGACATTGTTTTTTACTAGATTTAACCTCTTTTCTTGATTGCAAAATTATATAAGTGCCATGCGTTTTAGCTATCTTGGGCAGTCTACAGTCAGCTTACTGTAGATATGTTGTTTTGTATTACTATTCATGGTGAATGCATGAGTGAATAGGTGGGCAGTTTTAATCCTTTCCTATGAGAACTATTTCTTCTTTGTATAGGCAGCAGAATTTTCTTGGTGGAACCTAAAAATGAAAAAGTGAAAGGACCAAGTTGTATGGTAAGTTATAGCCACGTAGGCGCACATGGCAAATATTGTGTTAATCAAACTAATTAGAGACAAATCGATCTCAGCATGAGCTCCTTTAGTAAATATAAGGGTATTTTTAGGCCAGATAATCGCGGCAAGAGCTTTGCTAGGCCAACATTTTAACTGAGAGTAATCTTGCTCCCGTTCGTGAACCATAAGGGCAAATTTGACCCCTTTCCATATTTCAAAACTAGACATATAAAGCAATAAGAGTTGGAAATTAGATTCGGGCACCCATGTGGTCAACCCCGATCTATATATAATGACTAAATATATATGATTAATTATAGGGAGATTTACAAATATATACAATCCTAACACCAAAATTACAAAAAATACCAACATTATTCCATTTTACAAAAAATACCAATATTTTTTTACACATTATACACAAAAATCAACAAAACTAATAAATTAGGGTTCCTCCTTCTTCCTACTGCCCCCCCCCCCCCACTGCTACCACCCCAGGCGGCGGTGACTCCAGTCACCGCCGGCTGCCGCCATCCACCACCGATTTTTTTTTTTTTTTTTTTTTTGTGTTTTTGAATCTAAAAAATGAAACACACATAAATACACATATAAACATTGATTTTTTTTTTTTTAAATTAAAGTTGGAAAATACATGTAAAGAAAAATACATGTAAATACACAAAAAAATTTGTGTTATACATACCCTAAACACACACATACATACACAAATCTACAGATCTACAAACGAAACATACAAATTTATGTGTGTGACATTTATTACTTGACATACACTCAAAAATACATATAAAAAATATAAATAGATGCTCGGATATACATGTTCATACAGTGATATACACGTACATACACTTGTGTGCTGAAAATTATTACATGTATATACACGAACATACAGATACATACACTTGCAGATCTGAATTTGAATGTGTATATTCAAATGCAAAAAAGAAGAAGGAGAAGTAGATCTGAACTTGTATTAACAAAATACATATGTATACATAAAAATACACACATATACACGTACAAAATGAAAAAAGAAAAAAGAAAAAAGAAAAAAGAAAAAAGAGGAGAAGATCGAAAAAGAGGAGCAGATCTGCTCTAATTCGCTGCGGTGGAGCACACAGCGGCGACGGCCGGCGAGGGGGGTGGGGAACGGCGGAAGGGTGGGGTGGGGTGGGTGGGTGGGTGGGTGGAGGAGATTAGAGAAAGAGAGAGAGAGAGAGAAGTTAGGGTTTTGGGTAGAGAGGGAAGAAAGGAAATGAAAAATTGTATATTTTGTAAAATGTGAAAAAGTGTTGGTATGTAGGGTAATTATTTAAAAGTATCGGTATTTTTTGTAATTAAATAGTTTAGTATGTCAATTAGCGTAAAAATGTCTTAATTATATATATGAAAATAGAAAAGAAGAAAAAGAAGGTAAAAACACAATTATTGGGAAAAGTCCTAATAGTTGCATCCCTTCAGGAATATAAAAGAAGGTTTCTCTGCAGAAACCAACATACCTTTTTTCCTGAAAAAAAAACAGTTCTTCTCCTTCTCTTTCAACCATAGAAACAACTCATTCAGTAGAAGATTCTTAAGAAGATAGATCTTCTACGAATATTGGAACACTTTTGTAACCGGGTACGTCATAGACAGTGAACTTTTGATGCAGTTCGTATTTTACTGACATGTGATTGCATCGCAGCCTAGTGAAATAAATACGTTGATCTTGGGGCGAACTGTGTGACCGATTACCAACGGATAATGATTGGTTGCTAAAAGGCTCGTTGGTAATATTTACCAACTAATTATAATTTGTTAGTAAAATTACTTCTAAATATTGGTTGGTAAACACCAAAAAAATTTGTTGGTAACTTTTTAAACTCGGCCCTAAGATTTTCGTTGGTATTTTTACCAACCAAATTTTGGTTGGTCTTCCGTTAGTACAATTACTAACCATTACAAAATGAGTTAGTAACTTTGGTTCTAAATGGTTGGTAAATTTAGTAACAAAAATAAATGTTGTTGGTATTCAGTTAGCAACAATAGTAACGGATTATGTATTATCGGTTAGTAATTTTAATTACGAAAAGTTTTGGTTAGTGATTTACCAACACATTACAAATTTGTTGGTAAATATAGTTGTTTAGTCTTATAAAACTATGTTAGTAATTGGTTAGAAATTTCGGCAACTGAAAAGTTTGTGGTTAGAATTTCGTCAGCAAGTTTGACTAACTAATTTAAATATGTTGGTTAGTAATTCAATAGCAAACATTAATTTTATATATTTATTTCTAGCTTTTAAAAATTTAAAAGAACATTGAATCAAAACCGAAAACAGTAGTAATTTTATAAATCATAATATCTATCAGAAAGTTGACGAAAACAATGCAAATAGGTCTGACATAAAAGAATCTAAAATAAGTTTAATATGACTCATATCCGAAATACTATGGCATACGAGTAGGTGGTTTGGGTAAGCCAGCTACAAGGCCCGACAAACGGGCTTGGAGTATTTGATCAACTTGCTCTTGTACCTTTTGATGCATCTCATGTCTCATTTCTTCAAGCAATTCTTGTCTCAGTTCTTCTCTCAATTCTTATCTTAGTTCTTCTCTCATCGCTTCTCTCATCTCATGCTTCATTTCTTCCTTCATTTCTTGTAAACGATGTCCGACGCTTTCTTTCACTCGGGCATCAAAGTCAAGATCTTGAATACTAGGTGCCGAAGCGGACGATGCACCAACATGTTCGTAGAAAAGTTCCTGAGAACCAAGACCATAAATGCGCCTTCTCTTAACCCCGCCCACTTCTTCCAAATATATTTGTGAATAATCAACTTGTTGAGGCTCACTGGATTCTTGTTCAGGCTGAGACACAGACGCAATCTTTGACATTACAGCATCCTGAAAATAATAAAGTATGGTATAAGTGCTATACTAATATTTTTATGTATGAATTAATGGAGGTCGGCTACAAATCTAATTTTCGATAATCAAAACCATCAAGATAAAGTTAGAGAGGCTAGTAAAGTAAACGACTCATCTAAATACATTTCACTAAGTAGCAACCAAATAAACAACAGAGAACTTGTCAAAAGTAACATTTTGGATGAACAATATGGTGATATCAGGAGGGTAGGGGTATTTATCATCACTTTCACAAATAATAAATAATCAAATGAATGCCCAAATGAATCTCAAAATGTAACTTCCCTGCCAACAAGGTCATTAACAGAGTCGAATGACTTAATTCTTAGAGAGTTACAAGTAATCCTATCAACTTCCACCTTAGTTGGATACAAAAAAAATACATAGAAGAATGAAAGATAATATACTCATGGTAATTAACTTTAATACGACAAATCAAACTTGGGCAATCCCTATGCATTTATAGACAAATTCCACCATGAATTCTCTTGTTGTCCCTGTGTATTAATTAACTGCATATTGGTAAGACCTATCTGATTATTCAGATTCTTGATGGCAGTATCAACCAATAAACGATATATGTTAGGTTACAGAGCTCCATTATGTTCAAACTTTCGTTAATGTACACGTTCAACAAATCATGATCAAGAAGAATTAGCTTTTTAACCATTTCTACTAATACTAAGTAAGAACCATCACTTAAATTATTTTAGATCCATTGTGGTTTAAGCCAAAAACTCAACAGAAATCTTGAAAGAATTAATAATGTTCACGTCACTTACATATGTGTTCCTAGACTTCTGGTCCACAAACTTCTTGTCCGCCGCCTTGATATGTGTTTTCTTTAGCAGCTCATATGGATAAGCTGGTCGTCCTAGATCTTTAGCCTAAAATTAAAATTACATTTACCAATTTGAACACAAGGAGTAGCTTAAAAGAAAATATAATTTGACAAAAAAAACTGATTATACCAGTCTTCTTGCGTGTTCTCGGTGAGTGATGGAGCCTCCTGTATGGCGTGAAAGGCCAGATCCTTCACCACATTTCTCACTTAATCGATTTCTTGAGCATTGTGCAGACTTGGCCTTAAAAGCTTCAGTCACGAAGTGAGGCTTCCAACTATCCCAAATAGATGTTGGGATATCTTTACGCTTCTGCTCAGAAGTTCTTGCTTCTGATAATAAACCCTTGTAACGTTCTGCACATTTGCTTAAAAATTTATCCTTTACAGAAGCTTCAATTGCAGCATCCCAGTAGAACCGTTTTTATTTAAAAAGATCAAAAAAAAAATGTGATATTAATACAATAGAAACTCCAAATGTATAAATTCTCAATGAAAAATTAGCATAAATTTACTTTAAACTCCTCCCAATAGAGTTCCTTTATCTCTGGGGTAACTGACTTCCAATTGTGTTCTTCGGGATCAAGTTTCTCCTTGAATATTTTTGTGATAGCTCGAGCTACTTTATTACTCGGCTCCAACCTTAAATAAATCAAAATGACATTATATTTTACTCGATTCCATGTAAAAATTTCTCATTCCTTCAAATAAATTGAATTACGTGAAACAAAATTTAAACTAAAGCACATCGGCTAAGTTGTTTCACTTGAAATATAATGTAAAAGAAAGAAATACTACAAAAAACTTATTTCGTTCCTATTAAAAAATACAGTTTCAAGCCCTTGACAATAAAAAGAACATACTGAAATGGGAATATTAACTCAATATATAAACTATTTTGGAGTGCAATACAATAGTTCAAACACATTGGCTTGAAGAAACAAAAGGAGAAAACGTAGTGGCATGTAACAGTGCTAAAGCAGACTACATATCTATAGCATATGGAAGACTATATCCAGGGCACATTCTTCGACCTACACCAAATGGCAATAGCGCAAAGTGTTAGCCTATGACATCTATATCTTTCCTTTCAAATCTCTCTGGAATGAATTCTCCTAGTGACTCCCAATGTTGCGAGTTCCTTCCAATACTTCAAATAAATGAATGAACTACATATTTTTTGCTTCTTTAAAACTACACTTTGCATCTGTGTGAAGGAAACGAGCTAGAGGATATATTAGCAGACCATCCAAGCGAAGCTAGAGGAGGATACACCTTTTAGTTGTCCTAATTAACAGCAAGATAAAGAAGGATCCAATAACTACATATGTGGTAGAGTAAGGTTCATGTCAGGAAATCTCAAAGTTGTTGCTTTAAGAGGTTTTGGCTTGATCTATCTTCCTTGTCTTTTGGGTTTCCTAATAAATACAATCTGGCCTAAAGGCTGCATTAATTTTTTTTTTTTAAAAAGTAAGATGTGTTCCTTAAGGCTTCTTACTGAATGAAACAAGAACAAATATTATATAAGTTTTTTATAATTATTTTTTATTTCTTTTTTCCAGATAACCAAAAGGATGCACAACAGTGTTCTTTCTCATGTTGTCTTCCTTTGTTGCGAATCTTCTTTAAACTTTAAAAAAATGGCATAATACTTGTACACTTACCCGCCAACATCAATTTCAATTGGGATACGAGTGCCATCAACTGTGTTTGACGAACTATTTGACCTAATTTCATCAGTAGGTGTGTCAAGCCCAGAAGATGAAAATGGTACAAACCCATTGATTGTTGCATCCGATAGTGGCGTTTCTGGTGTTGACAATTCAAGTGATACTGGTGTTTGATCAGGTGTGAAGCTCGGAGATCTCAACGTATTTGCATTCCTTCTTCCAACATATCTGCTTGCTCCACCTCCCCTAGGCATATCTGCAATTCCTAAGACATGTGTAGTTGAACAAATAATACAATTAATGAATCATGTTCCAATCTGATTAGATACACAAATAAGTAAGTAATCCATCAGACATGGCAGGTGAAAAGATAAACTTTAGGGATATATTTACTCCATCACTTCAAAGTAAAATTACTTAAACTACTAACCCGAAAAAGTAAAACCCATAAAATCTAGAATAAAATAAATTTGTCGCCAAAATATATTATATCAGATAGTAGCAAAAATATATAAAATTTAATAGTACTACAAACATAATTCTATGTTTTAATCTAGCTCTTATTTTCAAAGAAATAGGAGCACCAAAACTCTATTCACTGCCACTTGTATAATACGACTCTTCATCATCATGATTATCATCATCCTCATCCCTATCCTCATCTTCATTTGATTTAGATTCAATAGAAGGTTCCGCCTCATCATCCAAATCATCATCCTCAACTCTCATGTTTGTGGATTCACCATTTGGATCATTCAGGAGAATAGTTTCATTGTCAGATACAATATCAAATGTTAAGCCACCTTCATCAAACTGGAATGGTTCAACAACATCTTCTGAAGGTGATTGTAAAGAAAATTGAGGAATGTCCACAATACCACGTGCTTTTATTTTGCACACAGCCCACCAGTCACTCTTATCACGTTTAGAGCTAGGATAAGCTGCATAGTAAACTTGAGCAGCTTGCTTTGCCAAAACAAATGGTTCATACTTTTTTAATCTTCTTTTATGATTGATATCCACAAGTTTATATTGTGGATGAACCTTCATTCCTACATTTGGTGTGGGATCAAACCATTCACACTTGAATAAAGCAGTTTTCTTAATTGGCTCACTTCCTGAGAACTCCAAATCAAGAATCTCAGTTATCACACCATAGTAGTCACTATCATCTGTACTATAGTTTGTTCCTTTTATGCATACGCCACTGTTGTCTGATGCTCGAGAAGAACTACGAGTTTTAGTGTGAAACTTAAAACCGTTGACAACAAAACCCGTGTATGGCTTTGCTGTTCGCAACGGACCTTCTGCAAGGGCCTTGATGAATTTGTTGTCTACGTGCACCCGCGCCTATTAAATAAAAAATAATTTGAGTTTCTCATAAATTAAGTAACAAATACTAGGATGGTGTATGTTGACACCCAATTTTGTCTCGAGATTTAATTAATGACTAATTATTTGAATGAAAATCAATTATTTAAAATAAGATTAAAATTAAAATTAATTAATTAAAATTAGCTATAGTAAATTAATTAATTTCAAAAGAAAGGGCTAAGTGTGCAATATGCAACCCCAATTTCAGCCTATCTATGCAATTTCTCACTTAATTTAAATCCTAATAGAAAGGAAGAGGGCTATATTCGTTTTGAGTTTAAAATGCGGCACACTTCTGCAATTCATATACATACATACACACCCACCCGTCTACTTCCCATTTCCAGAATACCCAATACCCTTACCCGATACGCATAAACCCTAACCCCTTTGGCCCGATTCCCTTTTCCCCTACTTTTCACGAATCAGCCAAAACCCCTCTCTAGCTAATCCATTCGTACATTGGACGAATGAGAAAACCCCAACATAGTCCTTGCTTGTACTAACCTTATCCGCTCAAAACAAACAAAATTTGTCCAAGTTTCGTCCAATCCAGCCGTTGATTTCGAAATGAGGTATCTGTCCAACGATGCCCAGTTGTTTATGTGTAAAACCCTTTTTAATTCCCACAACGATTTGAGACTTATTTCAAGCCCTGAATTTGCCCTATAAATACCCCTTCGATTCTTAGATTTAGGGGTCGGATTTTGGTTGAAGGAATTGAGGGACTTCGGAAACGAGGACCCTCTTAGTGCTTTTTTTAATAGCGATTTCATTTTCCTTCCTAATTTCCGACCTTTAAATTTTGTGAATCGTCGAGTTTTCATTGCTTGTTCGGGCGTAAGGACTTCAGATCAACCGCCTCGATTCACTGCGTCGAAGAAGGTAATAAACTTACCCTCTGTTACATTATCAGTTTTCATCGTTTCTTTACATGTTTACTATTGGCAAAAAAGAGCAATGATGGATTATTGTTATTTCTGTGAACTATGAAAAAGTGAGCTTAATCCGACGACTGCCTATTTCGTGTTAGTTTAGGGATTATCAGACCTGCAAATGATGTCATTTATCTGTTTTTTTTTTATCTTGAGTAGCATAACTAAGATGGAGTTATTGTGAGAAGTTAAACATTAATGTTTCTCTTTAATAAAAAGCTTTCATCTTTGGTCGCATAAAGAATGACTTAGTTCCAGTTCAGAGTTTAATAAATTGGATCATTATTTTTTTTCTAAAAAATTGAATTAATGTCTTGTCTTGAATGTCTTACACTTTTCCTAGTTTTGGCAATCGATAGTGTGAACCTATCTTATAGTGTTATCAGAACTGTCTACTCCCTCCCCTTTTCCCTGTTTTCTTTGTCTTAGTTCCTGGATTTGCCTGGTCTGTTTTCTGTTGATCTTGAGTTAGAAAATGAGAGAGTCAGGAAGTATGTTCTCTGAACTGGTGGGGGCAGGTTAGTTCATAGGTATTTGCAGATGTTTGGAGGTTGTTTTTGAGTGGTTAGCAGGTGTTTTAGAGGAATCTTTGTTGCTGCAATCTTCAGAAAGCAATTTTGGATGCTTGGAATTTGTTCTTGGATGGTTTGAGTGTCCTGGTTGTTTTCAGGATTTGAAAATGGTGTGTGAGGTGTGTACAGGTTTGTGTAAGTAGTCCAGGGGATCTGAGGGAATAGGTCAAGCAGTGTTGGTTCTGTGAGATTAGGGAGTAGGGTGTGTGTGTTCAGGTAGTAGAGGAGTTCAGGGGTGTTTGCTTGGTTGCCCTAGGGTGTTGCAGGTAGTTTGACCAGGTAATTTAGAGTTGTTTTGGAGATGGTGTAGGTTGTAGCTAGTAGAGGAGTTCAGGTAATGTGTGGTCAGTTATATAGGGCCTGCTTTGCATTGTAGAATAGTGTGAGGTGGTCCTTGTTAGCTGAATGATTTCAGAGTGGGTATAGTATAGGTTTGCAGGTCCAGGTCTTGTGTATGTGATGAGCCTTTGTATTAGTGTGATTGTTCGTATCTATATGTGTGATGTGTGCCACTGTGAGTGGGTGTATATGCTGTCAGGTTAGGCAGTTAGATATTGGGATATTGGCTCATGAAACTTATGTTTTGCTTCAGTTCTGTTTGTAAGTTTGTTTTTTTTAATGAGTCTGAAACCTATAGCGATGACATCAATGTTAGTTTCATCATTCTCTACCAAGTCTTTCTTTATTCACTTAAATTAGTCAATTTGTAATCATAGTTCCTTTGTGGGTTATTTTCACATCTCAAAGTTTTGATTTATGAATGGTATATTGTGGTCTAAAGCATGCCTAAGTTTATTTAACGAAGCAGCCTTATGTTTATGTTCCGATAAATGCACTATATCATTTTCTTCCAACTTTGTTTTCAAACTGTCTCTGGTATTTTAGTTACCTGTTTAATTAAATTTCTAATTTCTTTCTTTGTTATTTCTTGGGCATGAAATCACTCCTCGGGAACGAGTTGGATAAACTCACAAATGGGATAGTGCATTGGCTTGGAGTCTCTTGGGGTCAAGCGCGCACTCAAGATTCAAGAACTGAAGATCATAGAAAGTGCTTTGTTGAGCCGCCTATTCTAACTTAAGCTCATGGGTATATAATTGTATAAAATTAAATAAATTCGAGGCTCCCATGGGTTTATCAATTTCCGGGTTCTTCTTCTAAACCCTTCTCTTTCCCTTATCCCGTAGAAATCCATGTCTATAGGAGTTTCCCATATAATTGATTGTTATAGAATAAATTATTTGATTATTTATGAATGAATGTTTATTCATTTATTGAGTTATTTTGCGAATATTTATTTCTTTTGAATTTCCATCTTATTTAGGAATTTCGAACCTTTTAGTTAAATAGTGCGTGCAATAAAATTTGGAAGTAATAAAAGTAGTAACTTTGTTTCAAATCCCTTAAATTGCAACTTCAATTGTGATTTTCTCCATGTTAATTAATTTTCTTATCTCTTCCCAAAATACATTTATTATTATTATTACTACTTTTAAATTCATATTTATTTAAAGCGGAATTTATTACGATCTTAGATTTTAGCATTAATTTTAAAGCTTTTTGAACTAAATTTTGTAAACTTGCATTTATAGAGCTATTTTGTGAAAACCAAAGGATTAACCACATTTTGTGGATTTTCGAAAGTGCTTTTAAATGAAAACCTTCTTTCGAAAATAACTGAACCTCTTACTTAGAATCTCTGAAAAGACCATTTTCCTTAAAACGGAGTGCTTGCACGCACTATTTAATTAATTGGTTCCTAATTCTCCTAAATTAGGTGGCGACTCCAAAGAAAGCCCTTTGGAGTCCCATATTATTGAATATTATACCCAAAACCTATCTTTTCTTAAGAAAGGGTAATTTTTGGGGTTCAACAGCATGGCGACTCCGCTGGGGAATAGCTTAAGGTTCTAACCGCAAGGTTTTCACAAGATAACTCTTTATTTATTTATTATTTGCAAAAATTAGCATGATTAGTTAATTTGATTATTTGCAATTATTTGTCACTGAAAGCATGTCACTACACTTTTATTTGCGCACATATTAAACTGGCATTCCGTTCATATTTCCCACATTCCTGGGAGCTTCTTCATTGTTACTTATACCCGCGAGGTGTATGCATATACACCGCAACTCACAAAAAACCCTTTAAGAAAGAGTGTGCATACCTGCGGGGTGAGCGGATAGTTTTACTACCGCGTGACCGCTTGCCACTCAAAACAGCCTTGTATTTAGTAAACCCACTCTAGAGTTTCCTTTAGGAACATGCATGCATAAAACTTAGATTGGTCCCGGTCCTTGGTACCGCCTCCATAGTTAGGAAAACCGCCTTTTTTTCATTGACGGGTTTAAACCCAACAACAGTGCATATTATGTGTTTATGTGATAACGGAACTTCCAGTCCAAGCCAAGTTTTGCAATTAATTAAATTTAGAATACTTTTATTAATTTTGTAGACTAGAAAATACTTGAATTCAAGAGGTATTCAAGTTGAAATGGAGAAGATACTTGCAAGAAGATAACAAGTTAGGGGCAAGAGATGTCGAAAGGACGATAAGATGTTCGATCCATTTGATCGATGTTTGATTCAAGCAAGTCTTTGGATGTAAACCACATTTGGGACCAGATGTCAGAAATTACACCGATTGTGCAAGCAAGCAAGGATTGACCCTAACCAGGCCCGCACTTCAGTTTCATTGCCTCCTCGAGCCTGATGCAGTGTAGTTATAGAAGTTATTTATATTTCCATTATACCCAAAACAATGTATTTAAATTATGTCCGGCACTTTCTATTTTTTATGTAACAATGATGTACTCAAAATCAAGTTATAATGAAAGAAAAATTATTATTACTGTTATTATCACTTATTCTAAATTCGATTATTGCAAAACCGGCTTGGACTACTTTTTATTATCACCTATTTGGCGTCTTAGGCCCACCTCTGGCACAAAGAGGCACGTTACAGGGTAGGACGCATTTTCATTTTCATTTACGCTCAACTAATTGTGATTGCCACATGTCAAACTTAAATGCAAAGCGCTACGTGATGCGCGCTACGTGATTTGTGTGCAATTTTGCCAATGACATGCAAACTAACATGGCTACTTTTGAACTTTTTCTTTTGTTTTGTTTATCCCCAAAAAGAGGTTTGATTTGTGCTGATTTAAGCTGGCTGATCACTCCTATTACACAAGGGCAAAGGACCAATCTGCATACTGGTACACATTTCCACAGCTGACAATGACTGGAATATATGATGAACCTCGCAATACCGAAAAAAATCTTGCAACTCCTGAATCATCAAGAGGAAATGTCATTATTGCTCAAGACGAACTGATTCTTGAAATGGCTAAGGAACTACAGATGCTAAAAGATGAACTGGCTGCGGTAAGAGGGCTAACTCCTAAAAAATGGACCCGATGCATCCCACTCTTTGGGTCAAATGGGGTAATCTCTGGGGCAATCTATGAACTCAATTGAGGGGGTCGCCAATATGAACACACCTTTGAACACCTACAATTCTCTAAAAGCAACAGTCCACCAAAGCAGTTTTCCACTTGTCCAAGCTCCACCTCCAAATAAGGCTCAATCTAGCCAAACAATTAACCGACCACCCATCTACCCATCACATCAACAACACCCATCATACACCCCGCACCCTGCCAATACTTATTATCAGACAAACACTCCATATCCATACCAAACCTCCACTTATCAAAATGAACCCATCTCGCAAGCTTATACTGAAAATCCACCCACACCATTAGTCCAAGTGGCGGTATCTGGCTGGCAAGATGTTCCTATTGTGCAAATTGATGATTACACCAATCCTCCTTATGTGAAGTTTCAAAATAGTTTTAGAAGAGCCGAAAAAGCAGTCGATGGGGGTGAAGATTTGGGGAAAAAGGTACAAGGTTGGGTGATGAGCGCTCTTAGCAAAGCATCAAAAGGCAAGGACAAGGAAAGTTTAGAATATGAAGACTTGTGTGTTCATCCTGGGATTGAATACCCAGAAGGGTACAAAGTACCAAAGTTTGTTAAGTTTGATGGCAAAGAAAACCCCCGAGCCCATTTGAGAAGGTACTGCGAAACCTTGGGAGTGGGAAAGAATGAAGAGCTCCGTATGAAATTATTCATTCATAGTCTTGAAGGCGAAGCTTTAGACTGGTACTCCGAGCAGGAACCCTCAAAATGGATTAACTGGAGGAGTATGGCTCACGACTTCATGGAGCGTTTTGGTTTCTATGCTGAAATACCATTAGATCAGTTGGCTATTGCAAGGTTTAAGAAGAAGCCAACCGAGACTTTGAGGGAATACGCGGTACGTTGAAGGAGTGACGCTGCCAAAGTTAAGCCTCCCATGAGTGAGGAAAAGTTTGTGGGACATTTCATCGAGACATTGGATGAATTCTACTATGATCGAATGGCATCCATGACTAACTCTACTTTTGCCAATCTAGTGAAAACGGGGGAGATGTATGAAGCTGGTTTGAAATCTGGTAGGATCACAAATTTGGCCGCTTTGCAAGCTACAAGTAAGGCAATCCAGTCTGGGTCTGGTAATGGCTTTAACAAAAAGAAGAAAGAGGAAGTGGGAGCTGTTGTGGGAGACATCGAGCATCGACCAGCTGTAAAGTTGAATTTTGACCATTCGTCTACTTTTCCCACCTACGAAAGCCCATATTACCCAAATTACCCTACTCACTACCAGATGCCACATGCTCCTTATCCAGTTTACAATGCACAAGCAAATTACTACCAACCTAGCGCACATGCACCTAATTAATACCCTCGTCAGCCAAATTTTCAAGCACCCCAGAATTACCAGCCTCGTTCTCCTGTTCGTCCCAATGTGCAGGGGTTTAATCAGAATTACGAAAGAAGAGCAACCAAAACCTATACTCCTCTAGCTGAGGCATATGGCCAGCTTTTTGAGAGATTAAGGGATGCAGGAGTTGTGCAGCCTATCCCTAATAACACCCCAAATCCTCGTCCAAATTGGTATGATGCAAATAAGCACTATGCTTATCACTCAGGAGCAGCCGGCCATGATATTGAGAGATGTTATACTTTCAAAGACAAGTCGAGGGTCTAATCAAAGCAGGCACCATTCAACTCACCGGCACTCAGCCAAATGTGCATGATAATCCTCTTCCCAATCATGGTAACAATGCAGTTAATATGATTTCTCTTGAGGAAGAGCCAAATCTGAAGGGCACCATAGTCTCTATTTATGATGTAAAGGTTGATAATATTGTTTCTAAGGTACCTAAGCAAGCACTAACTCTGTTGCCAAAGAATGAGAGAACTTTTGGCCTAGGTGGCAACCCCGCTGAAGGAAAGATGGAAAAGGCTGAGTCTGAGAAGAAGCCGACTATTGTCATACCACAGTCTCTTTTACCATTGTACCAGTCATTTGTGCAAGCACCAGAAATGGCCATGCAGAATTTGATTGAAGGTGTTGGTAGCCTATTCTTGAATGATGGATTGAAATGCAGTGCAACTATTGAAGATTTTGAGAAAGAGCCACATGTGCAGAATGCTGAACCAAGTGATGTGATGGCTAATTGGACTTGTGGTCCAAAAGAGACTTGATGAATGAACTCGTTATTTTTGTTTTGGCATCACAGTCAGCTTGAGGCCCTGAACTGTGTTTTGCACTTTGTTTATGTTATGTCTATGTCTTTCAAATAACTCTTTTAAATCCTGCATGTTTACTTTTATGTTGTATGCCTCCCTAAATTAGGTTTTGAATAAACAAATGCACTGCATTCCTACCTTATTATTTTGCTATACTTTAATTATTCATGGGCTTTATTATTTGCTTTTGATTAATATACTTACTATTGTTTCAAATTAAAAATAACAAAACCTGCTTGAACTTGGCTTGTGACCTATAATGAAACAACTGAATAATTTAAGGATGATGCATTGGAAAGGTACTCTTGCACTCTTTGGATATTACATTACCGTTAGAACTTCAAACTGGGGCAGCTTTATTTGCCGACAATTGGAGCCGAAGCGTTTTATCTATATAAATGGAAGACCTTTATTTGAGAAACCATTCAAGAAGATAAGTTGAAAGATGTTGAATGCGCAAAGAGAAGATTTGAATAGTTTACTTCAAACCGGGGTAATTGGTGTTGAAGAATCTCTTTCCTAACTAAGAAGAAGAACGGGAAAATTTGCGCCAAGTTGGCAATATCATTATGTGGAAGAACACTAATCCTGGCAGATATTTATAATCAAGTTTGGCCAAAGGTAATCAACGCAGATGCCGTCAAAAGATACTATGTCTTGAGCAACCGCAAGTTAGCATTGGTTTGGATGTAATCTTTGATGTAATGCGAACTACGCATAACCTGATTCCCGAGGCGGGATACGTAGGCAACTCATATAGAGTTCGGTTGCACTAGCACAGGAATCCCCTATTTCCTCTTCTACGTAATTTTGAACTACTTCTAACCTGATTCCTGGAATGGCAACAGGATAAGTAGGCAATCCCTATCGAATTCAGTCAAAATATTGTAACACTTTAGGCTTGTTTATCTTTTATGATGTAATTCCGAACTATGCATCTGGGCAGATGTGTATGTTTTCCAATTCGGATGCGGTATCGTACTTAGATTGCCATACTTCCCCAAAAATCTTTATGTAAGAAGAACTACGCACAGTCTGATTCCCGTGGAGGGATACGTAGGCGCTCTTAACGGGCTTGACTCCATAATATTAAAATTTTTAGTTTCCCCTAAAGCAAGCAACTGGGGCAAATTTTGCAAGATAAATTGAAGATATGGAAGATAGAAACTGGGGCAAATTCTGCAAAAAGAGTTCGAAGGCATAAAGATTATAACTGGGGCAGATTTTTGCAAAATTGGTATTGCTTATCAAAGGATGAAGTGGCAAAGTTTTAAAAGTATTCAAGATTAGCATAAGTTGCAAAAACAAAGGACGTTCAGTTTGTTTCAAGATATGTCATGAGTTTGAGTTAAAAGCAGAATTTTAAATGCATTATAAATTTCGGTTGCATATCAATGATTATTTGTTTAATATTTTATCAAATTACTTTACTTTGCCTCTATCTTAAAATATTATACAATATTAAGTTCATAAGTCAAGTCTCTGAGTATAATTTGCAAGCCCAAGTCTAAAGAAGAATGAGGGAGCAGCAGCAGTAAGTTCAAGATGAATCAGCACAAATCAAACACCCCTCCCCAAAACTGACAAAATTTTCTTTGAGAGCAGGAACATGAAAGCTTGCAATGAAAGGATCATTCGCATTGTAGATGAACAATTTATTGAACGCGCATCCAAAGTTGCCTTGCAGATTGCGTCGCATTGTCTTTTTCATAACTTAAAGCATTATGCTTTGTCATGAGTTATTGCTAAACAAGCAGCATTTCTAACCCTATGACTTTCATTCCTAATAGGCGACAAAGCCGAGGCTGATTTTGTGTTTTCAAAACTAAGCCAAATAGGGCGTTGCCTTGTTTTTGTTGATAATCCGCACAAGGCCATCCTTGCCGGATTGTCTCGCCAATTGATTTATCAATGGCTATCGCACTGACTACATTTCCGCACTACTTTGCTTTGCACTTGCTTTAAAAAATTAATGCGTTGTTTTACTCTTTCAGGTTGACCATCGGCTACGAGGATTCCCTTTGTTGGACTATCTCGCCTATTGATTCGCCAAATGGCTCTTGCATTGCTCTACATTCCCGCATTGCTTTTCTTTGCACTTGCTTTAAATTATGTCGTCGCACTTGCTTTAAAAATTGATGCCTTGCTTTACGTTTCAGGTTGACCACCAGGCGGGGCTGCTCTCGTTGGACTTTCACTCCTGTTGATTAGCTAAATCGCTTTTGTGTTGCTTTACATTTCACGCTAGATTGCTTTGCACTTGCTTTCAATTATGCCTTTGCACTTGCTTTATATTATGACTTGCTTTACTTTTAGTTTAACAGGTTAACAGGTCAGCCCTGAGACCCTCCTTACTTTGTGCCGGACCGGATTGCCAGCTGATTTGTCGACAATCAACCCCAAGACCCTCCTTGCTGCGTGCCCGACCGGCTTGCCAGTTGATTTGTTAAGATATTCAAATTGCTTTGCACTTGCTTTCAATTATGACTTTGCGCTTGCTTTATATTATGACTTGCTTTACTTTCAGTTTAACAGGTTAACATGTCAGCCCTGAGACCCTCCTTGCTTTGTGCCGGACCGGATCACCAGCTGATTTGTAGACAATCAATTCCAAGGCCCTCCTTGCTGCGTGCCCGACCGGCTTGCCAGTTGATTTGTCAAGATGTTCAAATTGCCTTGCACTTGCTTTCAATTATCACTTTGTACTTGCTTTATATTATGAACTGCTTTACTTTTAGCTTAACAGGTTAACAGGTCAGTCCCGAGACCCTCCTTGCTTCATGCCGGACCGGTTCGCTAGCTGATTTGTTCGACAATCAACCCCAAGACCCTCCTTGCTTCATGCCCGACCGGCTTGCTTGTTGATTTGTCAAGATTGTTGAAAATGCTTTGCATTATGCCTTCGCACTTGCTTTATTGCTTCGCCAGTTGATTGGAAGACAACTTATAAATGATATCGCAACCCGTACTTGCAAATTTGTATCATCAATATTTGCTCATTTCTTTACTTTTGATTATCAGGCTTTATTAGGAGTTGCTCGCTTACCATTTGTCAAGTTTATTACAGGACTTTAGCAGCACCGCAGCAGCATTTGGAGCATAACGTGGAACTTTTTCTTAGCAGTGAACTGGGGCAATCGTTGATATGAGCTAGACTCGTCAACGAAGATCTGAAGAATCGCACTCGAACAAGCAAATTCTATCCTAATCTTTTGCTTCGGATTAGGACGTCAGTTTGAATTCTTCCCTATTCGTGCGTCCTTTCCTATCAATCGTGCGAATTTTTTGTATCTAAGTGTCGTCGAACTACATATGGCCTTATTCTCTTTTAGCCCGAGATATGTAGGCAACTCGGGAACCGGAGTTCGGCCATGTCCATAAGCCTCGTATTTCGGTCCTTGGAATTGAAATGTTGGCTTTACCGTGACAGAATTGGTTTCTCGTCAACTTCCTTACCCTAAAAACTCTTTCATCCTTTTTCGGGTAAAGAGGGGCAGCTGTTGACACACAATTTTGTCTCGAGATGTAATTAATGACTAATTATTTGAATGAAAATCAATAATTTAAAATAATATTAAAATTAGAATTAATTAATTAAAATTAGCTATAGTAAATTAATTAATTTCAAAAGAAAGGGCTAAGTGTGCAATATGCAACCCCAATTTCAGCCTATCTATGCAATTTCCCACTTAATTTAAATCCTAATAGAAAGGAAGGGGGCTATATTCGTTTTGAGTTTAAAATGCGGCACACTTCTGCAATTCATATACATACATACACACCCACCAGTCTACTTCCCATTTCCAGAATACCCAATACCCTTACCCGATACGCAAAAACCCTAACCCCTTTGGCTCGATTCCCTTTTCCCCTACTTTTCACGAATCAGCCAAAACCCCTCTCTAGCTAATCCATTCGTATATTGGACGAATGAGAAAACCCCAACATTGTCCTTGCTTGTACTAACCTTATCCGCTCAAAACAAACAAAATTTGTCCAATCCAATCCAGCCGTTGATTTCGAAATGAGGTATCTATCCAACGATGCCCAGTTGTTTATGTGTAAAACCCTTTTTAATTCCCACATCAATTTGAGACTTATTTCAAGCCCTGAAATTTTCCTATAAATACCCCTTCGATTCTTAGATTTAGGGGTCGGATTTTGGTTGAAGAAATTGAGGGACTTCAGAAACGAGGACCCTCTTAGTGCTCTTTTTAATAGCGATTTCATTTTCCTTCCTAATTTCCGACCTTTAAATTTTGTGAATCGTCGAGTTTTCATTGCTTGTTCGGGCGTAAGGACTTCAGATCAACCGCCTCGATTCACTGCATCGAAGAAGGTGATAAACTTACCCTCTGTTACATTATCAGTTTTCATCGTTTCTTTACATGTTTACTATTGGCAAAAAAGAGCAATGATGGATTATTGTTATTTCTGTGAACCATGAAAATGTGAGCTTAGTCCGACGACTGCCTGTTTCGTGTTAGTTTAGGGATTATCAGACCTGCAAACGATGTCATTTATCTGTTTTTGTTTTAATCTTGAGTAGCATAAATGGAGTTATTGTGAGAAGTTAAACATTAATGTTTCTCCTTAATAAAAAGCTTTCTTCTTTGGTCGCATAAAGAAAGACTTAGTTCCAGTTCAGAGTTTAATAAATTGGATCATTATTTTTTTTCTAAAAAATTGAATTAATGTCTTGTCTTGAATGTCTTACACTTTTCCTAGTTTTGGCAATCGATAGTGTGAACCTATCTTATAGTGTTATCAGAACTGTCTACTCCCTCCCCTTTTCCCTGTTTTCTTTGTCTTAGTTCCTGGATTTGCCTGGTCTGTTTTCTGTTGATCTTGAGTTAGAAAAGGAGAGAGTCAGGAAGTATGTTCTCTGACCTGGTGGGGGCAGGTTAGTTCATAGGTATTTGCAGATGTTTGGAGGTTGTTTTTGAGTGGTTAGCAGGTGTTTTAGAGGAATCTTTGTTGCTGCAATCTTCAGAAAGCAATTTTGGATGCTTGGAATTTGTTCTTGGATGGTTTGAGTGTCCTGGTTGTTTCCAGGATTTGAAAATGGTGTGTGAGGTGTGTGTAAGTAGTCCAGGGGATCTGAGGGAATAGGTCAAGCAGTGTTGGTTCTGTGAGATTAGGGAGTAGGGTGTGTGTGTTCAGGTAGTAGAGGAGTTCAGGGGTGTTTGCTTGGTTGCCCTAGGGTGTTGCAGGTAGTTTGACTAGGTAACTTAGAGTTGTTTTGGAGATGGTGTAGGTTGTAGGTAGTAGAGGAGTTCAGGTAATGTGTGGTCAGTTATATAGGGCCTGCTTTGCATAGTAGAATAGTGTGAGGTTGTCCTGGTTAGCTGAATGATTTCAGAGTGGGTATAGTATAGGTTTGCAGGTCCAGGTCTTGTGTATGTGATGAGCCTTTGTATTAGTGTGATTGTTCGTATCTATATGTGTGATGTGTGCCACTGTGAGTGGGTGTATATGCTGTCAGGTTAGGCAGTTAGATATTGGGATATTGGCTCATGAAACTTATGTTTTGCTTCAGTTCTGTTTGTAAGTTTGTTTTTTTTTAATGAGTCTGAAACCTATAGCGATGACATCAATGTTAGTTTCATCATTCTCTACCAAGTCTTTCTTTATTCACTTAAATTAGTCAATTTGTAATCATAGTTCCTTTGTGGGTTATTTTCACATCTCAAAGTTTTGATTTATGAATGGTATATTGTGGTATAAAGCATGCCTAAGTTTATTTAACGAAGCAGCCTTATGTTTATGTTCCGATAAATGCACTATATCATTTTCTTCCAACTTTATTTTCAAACTGTCTCTGGTATTTTAGTCACCTGTTTAATTAAATTTCTAATTCCTTTCTTTGTTATTTCTTGGGCATGAAATCACTCCTCGGGAACGAGTTGGATAAACTCACAAATGGGATAGTGCATTGGCTTGGAGTCTCTTAGGGTCAAGTGCGCACTCAAGATTCAAGAACTGAAGATCATAGAAAGTGCTTTGTTGAGCCGCCTATTCTAACTTAGGCTCATGGGCATATAATTGTATAAAATTAAATAAATTCGAGGCTCCCATGAGTTTATCAATTTCCGGGTTCTTCTTCTAAACCCTTTTCTTTCCCTTATCCCGTAGAAATCCATGTCTGTAGGAGTTTCCCATATAATTGATTGTTATAGAATAAATTATTTGATTATTTATGAATGAATGTTTATTCATTTATTGATTTATTTTGCGAATATTTATTTCTTTTGAATTTCCATCTTATTTAGGAATTTCGAACCTTTTAGTTAAATAGTACGTGCAATAAAATTTGGAAGTAATAAAAGTAGTAACTTTGTTTCAAATCCCCTAAATTGCAACTTCAATTGAGATTTTCTCCATGTTAATTAATTTTCTTATCTCTTCCCAAAACACATTTATTATTATTATTATTATTATTATTATTATTATTATTATTATTATTATTATTATTATTATTATTATTATTATTACTACATTTAAATTCATATTTATTTAAAGCGGAATTTATTACGATCTTAGATTTTAGCATTAATTTAAAGCTTTTTGTACTAAATTTTGTAAACTTGCATTTATAGAGCTATTTTGTGAAAACCGAAGGATTAACCACATTTTGTGGATTTTCGAAAGTTCTTTTCAAATGAAAACTTTTTTTCGAAAATAATTGAACCTCTTACTTAGAATCTCTGAAAAGACCATTTTTCTTAAAACGGAGTGCTTGCACGCACTATTTAATTAATTGGTTCCTAATTCTCCTAAATTAGGTGGCGACTCAAAAGAAAGCCCTTTGGAGTCCCATATTGTTGAATATTATACCCGAAACCTATCTTTTCTTAAGAAAGGGTAATTTTTGGGGTTCAACAGTGTACAATTACTCACATATCTTTTGAACCATGACGCAAAATCTTCATCAAGTTTTTTATCCACTTCCATCTCTGTAATTTGGGGAAAATTTTGACGAAGAGAATCGACAAACATCCTTTGAATCATAAGGCATCAAATTATAGATTTAGTTTTTTATAATATTAATGTATAAATAAGAAAAAAAGCTTGAAATCTTACTCAATATATGGGTGCACTTCTTCGCAATTTAATAAAATGTAAATATGAGCTGCATCAAGTTCTTCTTCTGATAAATGTTCATCATATTCACCTATACCACCATCATCATTCCGCGGTACTTTTCTATGTCTTGTATAAACATGAGGCTCAAAATAGTGTGAACAAAAAGATGAAGCTTCCTCAACTAAATATGCATTGCATATGGATCCTTCAACTTGAGCCTTATTCCTAACATTGTTTTTCAACTTCCGAAGATACCTAGAAGCAGAAAATAATATCAAGTTGTTAGTCATTCATGAAGATGAAAATGAAATGCTTTAATTAATATTTTCAATGAAATCTTACCTCTCAAATGGGTACATCCATCGTTATTGCAGTGGACCTGCTATCATTGCTTCATAAGCAAGGTGCACAGGGAGATGTTCCAATGAATCAAAGAAGCTAGGAGGGATACGCTCCAATTTGCAAAGTATTTCTGGTATTTCTTGGTTAAGCCTAACCATATCCTCCTCTCGAATTACTGTGGAAGTTAGATCCCTAAAGAAAAGGCTTATCTCAGTAAGTGCTTCCCACACTTTTAGTCAATATAAACTAATGCGTCATAAACAACCCTATAACATAAAATATGTATGCAATACTCACCAAACGCACAAAATATGAAGAAAAGGGAGGAAAGAGTAGAAAACCTGATATTCAATCAAAACTTCTGTCTCTTCTTCACAAGGAGGCAACGTGGATTTCTTTTGTTTTTTAGGATTTTTGTTTTTGGGGCTGATTAGAAAAATAAGAGATTGAAGGGTTTAATTTTTAGAATGAAGGGGTGGAATGGGAATGGAAACGGGAACGTTGGTTACTTTTTGATTTCCCTCTCTTCTTATTTTTTTCCTCTATCTCTTATATTTTCTTTTTCTCTTCCAAATATATATATATATATATATATATATATATATATATATATTTTCTTTTAATTTTCTTAACATAGATTGAGTTAAAAGAAAACTATAAAAAATAAATTTACCACAAACTAATAGATCAAAAATATATCACTAGATTAATATCACTTGATAAGCTAAAATTTCTAGTCAAATAAGGACGTAACAAAAACTAAAATAGAAAGTATTTTAGAAAGTAATTAAAAATCCGAAATAATTACATTAATATATCCTTACGACCACTACGTTCATATTGTCATGTAACAATATTTCTCAGTCCTAATTTATTTTAAAGAGTTTAGATTCGGGGAGTCAAATGACTTAATTTTGATTGTGAATGGCGACATATAAAATGTTTAAGTTTTTCAAATAAAATTTTATTTATTTAAAATTTATATAATGTATACTATAAGTCACACTAATTAGCTATTTAAAAAGCATATAAAAAGTTATAGCAAAAAAAGAGCCCGTATGACTCTTGAAATTCAAAAAGTATCTATTTCACATTTCATTCAAAAATATAAAATTAAATTTTTCCTCTCAATGTGACTTTTATTGAAAGGTATATATATGTATATATAATACTCGCATGATCAATGGATGGACAGGGGCATCACTGACGTACGTCAAGCAGGCTACAGTGGTAGAGAAGGAGAGGGACTACTTATGAGAAAGAGGAGTTCTCTCTTTTACTCCCGAGTATTGAACCAGGACACTTTGGTACTAGACTGGGCGGGCGAAACTGGCACAGGACTAATCCTTTAACTTGTGTGTCCACAACTTAAAATATGTGACTTTCCAGAACGTCACGCCCACGTGTCTCCTGGCTGTAATGGTTGGGCTTGGCTCTACTCGCGCGGTTGTGCTCCCCATCATAGTGAACCTCTCCTTGTGATCGGGCTGAGGCATATATCGTCATCTATAGCAGTTACCAGGCTGACTAGATCGTTTTGGGGCTGGTTGTAGCATTTGGCTATACGACTCGAGTCTTGTAGCACAATTAAATTAGAGGGGGAGAACTGGAAGAGAACTCCCATCTATATCCAATCCCAACGAGAAAAGAAGTGAGTCATTTCCGAAAGGCCAATTCAATTCTCAATGGAAATGGAATTTCAGTTTCAGATCTGGCCGGCCTTGGTATAACTTAATTTTTTTCTATATATCTAATAGCTCTATTCGGTGTATGTTATTTAATTTTCATAACACATATGTTAATGAAAAAATTTAGTAATTTTATTAAAATTGAATATAAGCTTCTATACTAAAATATATTGAATTATAAGTATTTATGTTAGTTGAATTATTGAGATGCAATAAAAATTTCATATTTTTTTACATCTTATCTATACATACGGTTGATGAAAGATCAATCGTTCGGTTATAGTCAAGCACTTATTTTGTTCTGTCAGAGAGTTGTTGCACCTCTTCATTTAAATAGTTTGAAATTTAGCTAATTTTGAAGGTCGTTATCGAACAAAGGTTTATACGATTGTATAGCCGCCTCGTTGCGCCTAATTAATGGAAAGTAATTATGGTGAATCTTGAATATTTTACATTTCAACTAAAATAAAAAATCATATATGCAATTGAATCATATAAACTGAAAAAGAAAACACAAATACCTTTGTACTTTAACTTATGGAAAATAAGTGTAAACAAAATATGTATTCAAGTTTATCAACAAGCAAAATATGTTAATTCTTTTACCAATAGAAACTGAATAATTCATTAGTATTTTGCCGACCTATAATTTACTTTAATATATTATTGGTGAACTCTAAGTCTACATGTTACAATAATAACCATTATAAAAAAAATGTGCTAGTTTTTTTAACAAATTCACAATTTTGTAAATAAAATGCTAACAAAAAATATGTTGGTAAATTTACCGATAGATAGCAATTTTGTTGGAGGATTATCTACTAATACATATTTTATTAGTAAATTACTAACAAATTTACCAACGAACTCAGCATCTGTTGGCAACATTTACCAAAGAACAAGAATTTGTTGGAAAATTTACCAACGAATTAAATGATCGTTGGTAAAATTATCAACGAAAAATAATTTAGTTACTAAATTACTAACGAATTGCCGATCAGTTAGTAAATTACTAACGAACTTTCAATCGGTTAGTAAATTACCAACGATTAAATTTTGTTGGTAATAGTTCGTTGGCAACTTGTTACTAATATATTGCTATATAATCCAACAAAATTTCTCGCACAATAAAATCAGATGTCTAAAGCCAAAACATAATTAATACTCCATTTGTCCCAATATATGTGACACTTTTATTTTGTCAGTTAAAAAAAAAAAGAATGACACCTTTCTATATTTAGTAGCAATTTAACTTTACGAGACAAGTCATAGCCACAAAAACTTTTAAGATTTTATTTTAAAGCACTAGTTTCAAAAGTCTTTCTCATTTCTTAAACTTCATGCCTATTGAACCACCTTCATATAAATTGGGATGAAGGGAGTAACATTAATGTATGTTTTAAGAGTGATTAGGTTGGGATCCCCTGAACTTGGCGATTTTTGTTAGGTGTACACCTGAACTTTGCTTAGTCCTAGTTACCCCCCTTGACTTGATATTTCTATAATCGTGACCTCCTTGAAATGACACCTGGCCAAGAAGGTAGCTTCAAGTAACTATGGGCACGTGGGGAGGCTTAAAAAGGCCATATTTGTTAATTATAGAGTAAAAAAAATTTTAAAAAAAACACAAACATTTCCTATCTACTAATTTCATATATCATTTTATTATTTTCTTAATTCTCCCTCTTAAAGTTGCCTCCAAAATGGATACTACCTCCAAAATGGCTAATACCTCCATAGTAGAAACTGTCATAGGGGCAGTTTTTGACACTTGAAAAATAACCACCTGTGTGGCCGTCATGCCCCGACATGACTCATCCCTTCCCAACACATAGAATTGATTTAGGATTGTCACAAGTGGTTTATAACTTAGAATATAAAAAAAAATAGGCAGCAACATTAAACAAACAGAACACACAACCATTATGGGAACTCTTTCCCAACCTTTATTATTCACAATAACAAAGAAAATCTCGAGTTGGCACAAAACTGCCAATACTAGGCAGCAATGTCTTACATAAATGCTAACCTTTGGCACAAACGTCAATCCCACGGCCCTCTAGCCTAACACAACTTATGCCCACTATTTTGACAAGGCATGGCACACGATCTACCATGCTCAAGTCTTATTAGACTCCCTCTCAAGCATAGGTACGCAACTCTCTCTTAGTTTCTCACATTTTGCTCTTTTGGCTGAATATCTAACTTTAGAGACTACCTGTTTTTATGTGACATTCCTCAAATTTTCTAAATTTTAAGACACTTATTGGTATGAGAAATATTTTACGTAAAAGTCGTCTCATTTGTACGGCGAGGTCGAATATAAAGTATATGGCGAAAATAAGTTAAAGTATTTATCATGATGAGGTATAAATATTTAATTATACTTAATAAAGAAGGAGAAATTACTAGAAGGGTTAAAAACTAAAGCTATCTCAAAGAACAAATTAAATGGCATTATATTGCCAAATCTTTAGTGCAACATTAAAGAAGGCTATTTACGAAATAATATAGATCAGCCCACATTGGGCCTTTTAAAAAAAGGAGCAGTCTATAGGAATAGAATTTTCCTTGAGAATTTACGTGCAAAACAACAGCAGAGTACT
This sequence comes from Petunia axillaris subsp. axillaris, assembly GCA_029990575.1. Taxonomy (NCBI): domain Eukaryota; kingdom Viridiplantae; phylum Streptophyta; class Magnoliopsida; order Solanales; family Solanaceae; genus Petunia; species Petunia axillaris. The sequence goes on along the minus strand of JARKNS010000007.1, from coordinate 47,008,449 downwards.
AACGCTGAAGGCTATTGATAACAACAATAAAATTCACGTTCCAGGGAGCTCATATCCTTCAGTCTAAAGTAATTCTTTTCTCCAAATTTGAATAGTGGCAACGTTAATATACACAAGAATAGAAAACCATAATAGATTATATTTTTAGGAAAGTTCCCCAAAACCTAGAAGTTTAGAATATGAACTAGAGTTCTTAAATTAGGATAAAGATGAGAATTTTGGAGTTGATTACGTAAATTGGTGGTTGTAGTTGTTGGGTGACGTGAAGTGCGTCTATTGGAGCTATGTTTTGCTCAAAGGAGTAATCGAGGTGAGTTGATATAATAAAATATTATAAAGAGTTAATATGTGCTTAATTGGAGCAAGATGGTGCATATTAGCTAAACCCCATTCAAGTTATCGTTCATGAGTCTATCCTTGAGTTATACGCATTGATTTTTATATTTTGTTATGATAATTATGTTATAGTATATGTCAAATTTTCTTTTTATGGATTAAAGAATTACTTGAATTATATTGAATAATTCCTTCATATTTTTATGTCAAGTTTTACTCAAGAAATTATGGTTTATATTCATGGATTATGTTCAAGGAATTTATTGGAGCTTAAAGTGGTCAAGTAAAATTTTATAGATATATTTTGGGAGTTACCTTGAGATTCTGAGAAGGGTTTCGTGACCTTTAGTGGTTAATGTTGACCCCGAAACTACTCGTGCCAGAGTAGGAGTTTATAATAAAATTTTCCTAACACGGCCAAGGCACAAAACGCGCCGCATGCTATCACCTGGAACTGTGTTTCGCCACAGTGAAGGAGCCTATTCAATCAGGTGGGGATCGAACCCGTGCTGATCATACGCTGACTTTATGGAATCATGTTATATCAGAGTTAATTGGTGCTCCCTAGACAAGAAAATAAACTATATTTATATATAATTAAAGTTCAGGATTTTATTGTTTCAAGTTATTTCAGTTATTTTTAAATATTTTGTGTTCTCATGGTTTTAATGAATTATGTGCATTTCAAGTCTCTTTCAAATATCTCGTTCCCGCTTTAGTGGGGGATCGTTGAGACTCACTGAGTACCGCCGTAGTGTACTAACATTCTCTTTTGGGAACCTACGTTGTCCTATGGCGCAACGTAGGAACCAGTATTGCAGATACGCATGCGACATGCTAGGATTTCCCCCCTCACTTCCAGTGCTAGCGGTAAGCTCTGCTTTTGTTCGTGAAGTACTTTCTTTTCGAGTTAGCCTATGTAGTTATTTATTACGTTGTGAACTAGCCAGGAAGCTCATGTCCTGCGCAGTGCGTCAATTTTTCAGTAGAGGCTCCATAAACAGTCTAGTATTTTGGGTTGTGGTCTAGTCTCGCATTATTTTGCACGAAAATATAATTTGACCGTGATATTTTTAAGGATAATATTTTCATAAGAATTTTATTATTATTTTCTGAATGTTTAAGTTGAACAGAGTTGTTTAAGTTGCATATATTCTAAGGGTTAAGACATGATAGATAAGTACATGTGGTTCGCTCGGTCAAACTTAGGTACCAGGTGTTGGTCATAGCTCGTTCAGAAAACGGGTCGTGACCTTTTATATAATAGACAACACCTTTACACATGTCAAATAAATTAGCCCACACCTTATTCTAAACGCGTAGTGGACATCCCCCATTACTAGGATCATTAAAATATGTCAAATACTTAGCCAATTAAAGCCACACGTTCATTCATGGGTAGTTAACCACCCAACCATCCTTATATCCCTTGTATGTGTCTTGTAACCACCGCACATGTGCACTGCACACCCTTGCCATGGCTGCAGGCGCTTGCCCTTGTCGTATGCATGCAAAAGACACAAATTTGGGGCCAAGTCTTGCCACCAAGATCATTGCTCAAAAACGCCACTGTCCCACGTACATGCCAATACCTCCCGCCGCTTAGTCGTTCCATACGCACTGCCTGCGCGCTACGCTCATGCCATAGGCGCATGTATTAGCTGATTCACATCTTGCTCATGCCATCTTTGTTCAACGCTAACTCATTTGCCCACCTGTTTGTCACCTTGCCCCGCTCAAGGTGTTCAGTTGCCAAATCTTGACATTGCCTCGCCCGTGTGCCCACTCTTGGAACTGCCTCGGCTTCATCTCATCATTGGGTTGACATGCTCACATGCCAGCATCACACCCCAAATATTTGTCAAGTCTTCCTACACTTGTCTTGTCATCGTCAAGACATCTTGGCCTTCCCATGTACAAACTCATGTTGGTCATGTTGTGTCCTTGCCTACATTGGTCTATAGCAGATCCAACATGTCCAACTCAAGCCACAACCTCATAATATAAAAGGGTCGATGTCCAAGGGTCTTACAGACCACTCTCACCACTTGAATTTGACACACTCATCGAACTGTCTCAACTACACTCCCACAAATGAAATGAAGTGCAAGTAAAATCATCACACTCCTCGTGCTCCTCATGCCCTCAAGTAAAACACTTGTTTGCTTGTCTTACCCGTTTCCCTTTGTAAATTTGTGTTTTCAACGATGCCTTAATTGGAAAAACCCAAGTCGTTTCCACAAACAACCCCAATTTTGTGCTCGCCACTTGCAATGAATTCACGAGTACAGTAACTTTTAGCCTTGTGTTCATCCTGTTCCTCCGTCCAGCACTTTGTTATGCACCATAAGTTCAACACATTTCTCCCATTTTCGCTACTTGTCTCATTTTCGCTTGCAAATCCGACAATAAAACATGCCCACATTATGGACAACAAAACTTATTTCCCAAGAAACAACCCCAAACAACCTGAGAAAATTGTGTCACTATCTTGTTTTGCCTTTTCTAAATTTTCTAAGTACCTGACAGCCTCCCTGTGAAACAAAATATTTTGACTCATTGTCTTGATGCCTTTTCCTATCCATCGTGCCCTTTTCACGAACCTTCTCGCTCTAATATTAGTTCTCACAGGGGCAGTTTATTACACTTGAAAAATAGCCACCCCTGCGACAACCATGCCCCAGCATGACTCATCCTTTCCCAATACTTTAGAATAATTTTATGGTCGTCACAAAAGGTTTAAAACTTAGAATCAAAAACAGGTAGCAAGATTAAACAAATAGAATACTCAATCATTATGAGAACTTGATACGGGTCAAATCACAGAAGCGAATAACAAGTAACGGAAGCAACAAAGTAAACACGATAGAAGGAAAATAGGGATGGAGGAGAATAGAAATAGAAGAAAGAACGAATCAAACTAAACAATTAGATTGATTCAAAATGGAGGAGAGACTTGAACCATTAAACGGGAGTCACACTAGCGGTGATCCACCATGGATTCAACGTAACAGATACATGAAGTCAACGCTTCAACAAGAATGGCCAAGCCTATTCTATCTTCTCAATTCTATCTTCAAAACTAGCTAATGAAATAAATGACTAAGTGTGGTATTTATAGGTTCACCACACTTCTAAATGAAATGACTAAAAGCCTATAAGACAAGTTAGTGCAATAGAAACACTTAGGGCTAGAATAGGAATTACACCATAAAAATAAGTCTTCAAATGGCTCGAAAGTAGGCACCCCGCCTAGTGCTTTGTAGGCAAAACAGGCGCCCCACCTACTTGAAGTAGGCGGTCCGCCCAAAATAGAGGCAGCCAGAGATCCAGAGGTCTTGTATTCTAGTAGGCGGTCCGCCTAGTGAAACAGGCGGTCCGCCCCTTCCTGGAGGTTCTTGAAGCAGCTCAAAATGTGTCTCCCAAGACCCTCCTTTGAAGCCTAGGTGGTTCTCCTTCCTTGGCGCTTCTTTACATGATCTTCAAGTCGCTTGCCGGAGCCCGTGACTTGCCTTCCTTGTGGCTCTTGATGGTTGGCGCTTTGGCTCCAATTTTCCCCGCATCATCCTCCTCTTCCTCGAAATAAAAAACCATCAAGCCTACATTCAAAGCAAGCACAACAAAGCTTCCCACTGCAAGAGTAGGTTAGTGCCAAAAGTGTGGGAAAATACACTCTTGTGATAGAGCCAAGCATCAATAACAAGTAAAAAGCTTATGTCTCCAAAGGAAACAACAAGTACTTGACTCCAAAGGAAAGTGCACCGAACACAAGAACAAGCAAAGAGATCAATAGGATATGGAACATGCAAGATATAGCAATCAAATTCCCTATGACCCCTAAGTTTATGACCAACACACCAAGCCTTCAAACTAATATTATCATAATGTGACACATTGGCTTTGGCATGCTCAACACCCAAGGCATGATCAACATATGGGGTGGAGTAAACAAAATAGTTCAATTGGCAACTAACATCAAATACTCCACTCCCCTTCTTGGAAGCACTCTTACACACACCAAGAGTGGCTTCCTCACCTCCAAATCCATCTCTAAGACAATCTCCCTCACTAGGAAAACTCCAAAGGAAGGTCTCCAAAATCGGCCCTTCATCATTATAGTCTACACAATGAAGGCTAGGACCACTAGAAGATGGTTCAACACAACCAATATCAAGACCACTCATCCGACTTGGAGTCCCAAACAATGGATCATCCTTAGAGTCTATCTTTACATACCATGGAGGTTCTATTTTACTATCAATCCTAGTCCGATACAATTCGCTACCACAAATGAGATTATCGTCACATAATGGAAATGTAAAAGCATGCACCTCAAATTCATGGTCACATAAAAGTATGGTTTCAAGACTAGGTTCTTCACTCTCACCCGAGGAGTCATTGAAAACAATTCGATCCATCTCATTCACTAGGGACTCCTCAAGGTCACTACCAACCTCACTACAACACATAGGCCCACCATTATCAAGCAATTCATCAAGGGAAAGGACAGGGTATTCATTCAACTCATTTTCCCTTTTATCAAATATAGGTGGAGTGTCATAACAAGGATCACAAATAGGGTCAACTACACATTCTTCACTAATGAGAGGTTCAATGTAAACCGAGCTCATATCATGATGTGGCTTATCATCCTTGTCAACTAGTGGTTCACAAACACAGACAAGTTAACCAACCGACTCTACACTAGTTGCAAACACATTGTAATCACACAATTCATCAACTAGTATAGAGTTTTCACCAACACTATCATAAGACAAGGAAGTAACATGTTCAAGGGAAGAACTTTCACATACCTTTGAGTGGCCATTTTGCTCACTCAATGCGCTTGAAGTGTCTTGAATTGTTTCTTCACCTTGAAGGTCACATTGAAGATTTCCTTCACCTTGTCCTTCCATTTTGAAACATGATTGAGGCTCCATTGGTTTGCCTCCAAGAGTACCTACACAAGAGCTAACACAAGTAGAAGAAAAAGATAAAGGGTTAAGGTTAGAATAAGGGGTGTCCTCACTCTCAATAATTCTTTTTCCCTCTTTCTTTTCCCTCATTTTCTTTTCAAGGTTTGGTGTAGATTCGGGTGGTGACATCCCACTCACATCACTCAACACATCCTCTCCTTTTTCCACTCGAGGAATGTCACCGGCCACTCTCTTACTCCTCTAAATCTTTTGTCTCTCAAATTCGGGTGAATTGGGACGAGGCCCAAGAATACCCATAGCCGGAGTAGGTGGACTCTTAACATCAGCTTGGAATCTAGGACTAAGAGACTCATCACTTGATGTCTCTTTCTTCTTTGTAGGTGAACCACTTTGCTTTGGAGCTTGTGGGTTGGGGTTCACCTTGTTGACAATTGTCAACTCTTTTCTTGCACTAGTCCCACCATTGCTTGTGATCATGGTACTTCTTGTTTGCACTCTTTCAAGCATAGGATGAGGTTCTTGCTCCTTTTCCTTTTGCATAGGCCTAGAAGGTATACTAGGAGGTGACTTGATCTTTGCCCTAAGAGGCTTAAAGTCAAAAGTCCTTTGGCCCTTGCTCACATAATACCTATCACACTCAATACCATATCGCACCTTCTTGCCTTGCAACCATGGCTCACCTAGCCACACATGACAATGCTTCATGGGATACACATCGCACCACACATAACCCCAATAACTCTTATGAGATATGCACACTAGAACTTTCTTGGAAACCTACACTCCGTGGTACTCATAAGGATGCTCTAGGGCATAGCAAGGTTGCCTTAACTTATCAACCACCGAGGTACTAATGCATTTGGCATCGGTGTTACCAATCTTTAGCAAGTACCCTTCATTACCTTCCACCTCAACAAGGAACCTTCTTAGACCCAAGTTTCGTACAGGATCATCCAAGTAAGAACTTGGAAGTTCAAGAAAAACATCACCCTCAAATTGAGTCTTCCTCATCCCTCCTCCCCTAGCATCACCACTAGGATAACTTCCACTTCCCGTCATCCTTCCAACATTGAAAGTGTTGTTGAAAGTCGAGGAAGGAGTACCACTATGGAACCCATAATTGCCTCTCACCTTGGTTCCATAGCCCATAGCACCACTTCTACCACCACTACTAGAGCAATACACCCCCATAACGGTAAGAGCAACACCATTTCTCAATCCACCCTTCACATGGGAGTTAGAAGCATCAAGCCATTTAGCATAAGTAGGATAGGCAAGCTTCTCTCTTCCCATAGAACAACCACCACCTCCTCCCATACTAATGGAAGGACTTCTACTACTCCCTTGCACACCACAAGCAACATCAAGAGAAGATGAAAATGAACAATTCTCATAATCAACCCCATCATCAATTCTCTCTACGTCACTATCATCATGTTCAAATTCATCACAAGAAGAGTAAGTAGGATCATCATACCTTGAAGCGTCGCCATCTTCATATTCTTGACTTGGAGCATAAGATTCTTCACATTCATCTTCGCAAGCCCCATAGTCTTCTTCATCTTCATAATCAACATAGTGACCCGGTTCTTCATCATATGAGCCTTGGTTCCCCGAATCGTCATAGCAACACCCATCATCACTATCATAGGAACCATAGTCTCCATCATCTCCACATGAGTCATACGCTCCACAATCGTCATCCGATGCCATAGTTGTATCACAAGAATAAAGGACCTCACAAATTCACTCCCTCACGTGTATCACTCAAAAGATGTCACTAAATTTTCTTTCCACTCGTGTATACACTCAAGGTCGTTGGCTTTTGTGACCTCACTCTATTGTTCTCATCACTCAAGCCTTTTTCCACTCAAGACCTTCTTGTCTCTTAGTAATCACAATGGCAAGATCAATCAACTAATGCACCCAAGTAATGGTTCGGAATGGAGTTTAACTGACTCGATGTACGGAAACTAATTTAATGCGCACTTGAAGCAAGCAAGATCCACGACTTTAAGTAAAGACTTGAAGACACACAACACCCTAAAGGATCAAAGATTAGTGTTAATAAAGTAGGACTAATACCCTAGAAACACTAACCAAGAGGTACGGAAGCAAACGGAACACAAAAAGACACGAAACGAAGCCAAACGGAGGCCCTCCAGGAGTGGGCAGTCCGCCTACTTAGGGTGGGCGCCCCGCCTACTCAAAATACAGAGAGCAACCAAAAAGTGGGCGGACCGCCTACTGGCATTTTCAGCACAGTCCGAAAACAGGTGTTTGGCCCTTTTGCACCCAAATTTCGATATTCCAAGGTGTTTTTTCCCAATCCAAAGGTACCCAATGGTATTTTCAACTACTTAAATAAATCCCCAATGATTTATAACAACACCCAATCCATAACGAATCCAAATCAAAAAATTTCAATCAAATTCAAGGGTTTTCAATTTTGGGGGTTTTGATTTTTCAACTTTTGATTCTCAACACCAAATCATGAAACAAGGGTACCAAATCAACGGATAAAATATCATATATCGATCCCCGATATCAAAAAATCAATGGGTAATCGAATCCAATCCACAACATGAATTTTATTTTTTCACTTTTTCAATTTTTTTTTATTTTTTTCCTTTTCTCAAGAACATAAACACAATAACAATAAAGTAAAGATAGGATAAACAAGGATCGAGGATTTGTAGGAACAACACCCGATCCGTGCTCTGAAACCAAGATGATACGGGTCAAATCACGGAAGTGAACAACAAGTAACGGAAGCAGCAAAGTAAACACGATAGAAGGAAAATAGGGATGGGGAAGAATAGAAATAGAAAAAAGAACGAATCAAACTAAATAATTAGATTGATTCAAAAGGGAGGAGAGACTTGAACCATTAAATGGGAGTCACACTAGCGGTGATCCACCATGGATTCAACGTAAGAGATACATGAAGTCAACGCTTCAACAAGAATGGCCAAGCCTATTCTATCTTCTCAATTCTATCTTCAAAACTAGCTAATGAAATAAATGACTAGTGTGGTATTTATAGGTTCACCACACTTCTAAATAAAATGACTAAAAGTCCATAAGACAAGTTAGTGCAATAGAAATACTTAGGGCTAGAATAGGAATTACACCATAAAAATAAGTCTTCAAATGGCTCGGAAGTAGGCACCCTGCCTAGTGAAATTACACCATAAAAATAAGTCTTCAAATGGCTCGGAAGTAGGCACCCTGCCTAGTGAAAAGAGGCGCCCCGCCTAGTGCTTTGTAGGCAAAACAGGTCCCCCCACCTACTTGGAGTAGGCGCCCCACCAACTTAGAGTAGGCGCCCCACCTACTTGAAGTAGGCGGTCCGCCCAAAATAGAGGCGGCCAGAGATCCAAAGGTTGCATTCTAGTAGGCGGTCCGCCTAGTGAAACAGGCGGTCCGCCCCTTCCTGGAGGTTCTTGAAACGGCTCAAAATGTGTCTCCCAAGCCCCTCCTTTGAAGCCTAGGTGGTCCTCCTTCCTTGGGCTCCTTTGCATGATCGTCAAGATGCTTCCCGGAGCCTGTGACTTGCCTTCCTTGTGCTCTCAAGCTTGGCTCTTGATGGTTGGCGCTTTGGCTCCAATTTGCCCCGCATCAGAACTCTTTCCCAATCTTTTATTATTCATAATAGCAAAGGAAATCCCGAGTTAGCACAAAGCGACCAACACTAAGCAGCAATGCCTTACAAAAACGCCAACACTATGGCACAAATGTCTATCCCACAACCCTCTAGCCTAAGAACTTATTGACAAGGAATGGCACACGATTTACTATGCTCAAGTCTGTATTTAATCCCACTCAAACCTAGGCACAAAACTCTCTTTTAATTTCTTAGACTTTTCCCCTCTTGGATGAACATCTAACTTTAGGGACAGCCTACCTTTATATACTAGGCAACACGCTTTACACATGTAAAATAATCAGCCCACACCTTATCCTAGATGTGTAGTAGACATCTCCCACTACTAAAACCATTAAAACATACCAAATACTTAGCTAATTAAAGCCACACGTGCAGATCACAGGCTGGTAACAGCCCAACCGTCCTTATGTGCCTTGCATGTGTCTTGAAACCGACGCTCATGTGCACTGCACGCCCTTGCCAAGGCTGCAGGCACTTTTCCTTATCATGTGCACGCCAAAGACACATATTTGGCACCACATTTTACCACCTAACTCATTGCTCTGCAATGCCAGTACCCCTCGCACATGCCTATACCTCCCGCCACTTTATCGTTCCATACGCACTGCCTACATACTATGCTCATGCCATAGGCTCATGTCTTGGATAATTCACATCTTGCCCATGCCAACTTCGTGCCCAAAAAATGCCCTACTCAAGGTGCTCGGTTGGTAACTCTTGATCCTGCCTCGCTCGTGTGCCCACTCTTGGCATTGCCTCGGCTTTATCTCATCATTGGTTTGACATACTCATAGTCCAACATCATGCCCCAAACGTTTGTCAAGTCTACCTATACTTTTCTTGCCATCATCATGACATCTTGGCCTTCCTTTGTACAAACTCTCATCGGCCATGTTGTTTCCTTGCCCACATTGGCCTATGGCAGAGCCAACATGGCCAAGTCATGCCACAGATGCATAATATTAAAGTTTTGTTGTCCAAGGGTCTTACAGCAACTACGAAACCACCATCAAATATGTTGCACAAAACTAGCGCAAGATTGTAGTAGTGAATATTTAGTTTCTATTTGTTTGGGATTTCAATTACCCAACCTTATAACTCACAAAGCATAGTCTCTCTCTCTCTCTCTCTCTCTACTCTATAATGTCTATAACATAGCGTTGTGGGTTCAACACAGAAGCTGTTGATTTGAAGTATTTAGTTTATTGAAAATTCTCCACCTTCAAACTACTAATTAAAATACCATAACCATCATCATAACCACCATAGAAAAGAAAAGAAGAACTATACACATTGTTATGTACACATTTAATATAGTTTAGATACAATATACATACAATCGATACACAAGACATACAACAACAAAAACAACAACATACCCAGTGTAGTCCCACAAGTGGGGTCTGGGGAAGGTGAGATGTACGCAGATCTTACCGCCACCAAGGTAGAGAGACTATTTCTGATAGACTATCGGCTCAAGGAATATCCGAAAACAAGCAAGCACAAATAACAGGAAGCTCCTACCCATGATACACAAAAATCTGTCAAAGCGAACTGATAGATATAGCAAACAAACAACAATGCAAGTAATAAAGGCACAAGATATAATAACATAATATATAAAATAATATGAATGATATTAAGACACCACTCTCACGACTACTACCTAACTTTCTACCCTAATCCTCGACCTCCACATTGTCCTATCGAGGGTCATGTCCTCAGCAATCTGGAGGTGGACCATATCCTGACGAATCACATCTTTCCAATTTTTCTTTGGTCTACCTCTACTTCTCCGTAGACCCAACACTACCAACCTCTCGCACATTCTCACTGGCGCATCTGTGCTCCTTCTTCTCACATGGCCAAACATCGTAGCCTTGCTTCTGGCATCTTGTCCGCTACTGTAGCCACTCCCACATCGTCACGAATGACCTTATTCCTAATCTTATCTATCCTTGTATGGCCACACATCCATCTGAGCATTCTCATCTCTGCAATGCTCATCCTCTTGATGCATGTGGTCTTAACTGGCTAACACTCTCCATCGTACAATATAGCTGGTCTAACAACCACTTTATAGAACTTACCTTTGAGTCTAGGTGCCACTTTTTTATCGCATAGGATACCGGACGCGAGTCTCCACTTCATCCAGCCTATTCCGATACGATGAGTGGTATCCTCATCAATCTCTTCTGGGGAATGACCTGGGACTCAAGAATCACACCCACCTCTAACTCCTGAGATGTGCTACTAAACTTTCACTCTATATACTCAATTTTCGTCTTGTTCAGCTTGAAACCTTTAGACTCTAGGGTATGTCGCTAAACCTGCAGCTTATCATTAACTCTGCCACGAGTCCCATCGACCAGAACTATATCGTCTGTAAATAACATACACCATGGTACCTCCCCTTGGATGCTCTATGTCAATTCGTCCATCACCAGAGTAAATAAAAATGGACTAAGCACTGACCCCTGGTGCAATCCCATCTCGATTGGGAAGGGGTCAGAGTCTCCTCCAACTGTTCTCACACAGGTCTTGTCGCCCTCGTACATGTCTTTAATCGCGCTAATATATGCCACTGGTACACCTTTATACTCCAAACATCTCTACAAAACCTCCCTTGGGACTTTGTCATAAGCCTTCTTTAGGTCAATGAACATAATATGTAATTCCCTTTTCATATCCCTGTACTGCTCAATCAACCTCGTTAGAAAGTGGATAGCTTCTGTCGTTGATCGCCCAAGCATGAATCTGAATTTATTTTCGGATATCGTCATATCCTTCTTCAACCTCTTCTCGACCACCCTCTCCCAGACTTTCATGGTGTGCCTTAATAGTTTGATGCCCCTGTAATTGTTACTACCTCCGTCCCAATTTATGTGGCGGTGTTTGACTTGGCACGGAGTTTAAGAAATAGAAGTTCACTTTGTAAATGTTCAAATTTACCCTTGAAAAAGTAAGAGAGAGAAGATTGTAGTGATCAAAAAGTTATTTGTGGCTTTTAAAGTCAGTAGGGCCCAATAGGGGTAAAATAGAGATAGTGCATTAAATAGTTGACAAATAAGGAAATGTGACATTCTTTTTGGGACAGACCAAAAAGGAATGTGTGACACATAAATTGGGACAGAGGGAGTACAATTTTGCACATCACCCTTATTCTTGTACTACAGAATCATAGTACTCGACCTCCATTCCTCAGGCATCTTTGCCATCTTCAGGGTGACATCAAACAACCCAGTCAACTAGGTTAAACCTGCTACACCTGCACTCTTTCAGAACTCCACTAGGATCTCACCAGGCCAGGTCGCTCTTCCTTCTCTCATCTTACGAATTGCCTCCTGAACCTCGCCAAAGCCAATACACTTGTAGCCCTGAATCACGAAGGCACCCTGAGTGCTCTAGATGACCCAACATAATACTCATGTCCCCCTATTCATTTAGAAGTCTATGAAAGTACTCTTGTCATCTCCGTCTAATATGGGCCTCCTCCACTAAGACCGTGATGTCCTCGTCTTTAATGCACTTTACCTGATCTAGGTCGCGTGCACACCTCTCCCTTGCCTTGGCAAGTCTATACAACTTCTTTTCTCCACCTTTGTCCGTTATCTCTTGATACAAGCGTTCAAAAGCTGTCGTTTTAGCGTCTGTAATCGCTAACTTTGCTTTCCTTCTTTGCATCCTTATACTTTTCCTTATTCGTCTTCTTTTTCTCCTCGTCCATACTCTTCACTAGCTTTAGGTAGGCCGCCTTCTTGGCCTCTACTTTTCCTTGGACTTCAGCATTCAACCACCAACTCCCTCTGTGTCTGTTAGGATTACCCTTCGACACTTCAAGGACCTCTTTAGCTGCCCTCCTAATAAAATTTGATGTCTTGGACCACATATTGTCCGCATCTACTCTACTCTCCCAAGCCCCCATAGCTACCAGCTTCTCCCCCAACTCCTGAATCTTACCATCGGTCAAGGCTCCCTACTTAATTCTCGGATGAACATCTGGAGCCCTCTTCTTGTTCTTCCCTTTGATCTCTAGATCCATAACCAAAAGCCTATGCTGAGTTACGAGATTCTCACTCGATAAAAATTTACAATCTACACATACTCGTCTATCGCTCTTACTAAAAAGTAGGAAGTCGATTTGAGTCTTCGCCGATGAACTGCAAAAGTGAGTAAGTGCTCTTCCTTCTTCTGAAAACTCGAATTTGCTATCACCAGCACAATAGTGCTAGCAAAATCCAAGAGAGAGACTCCTCCATTATTTCTATCCCCAAAACCATAGCCGCCATACACATCATCATAGCCCCCCGCAGTCATCCCGATGTTGCCATTGAAATCTCCTCCTATGATAAACTTCTCAGTGATAGGGATACTCCGAACAACCTTGTCCAAATCCTCCCAAAAGTGCTTCTTGACCTCATCATCCAAGCCCACTTGAGGTGCGTAATACACAGATATATAGAAGAAAATACATAGCAAATATACACCCAAATACACATGATATGTAATTTCAATATACTTTGGAACTCTTCAGTTATGGAGATGCACATGACATGAAGCTGACACACAATCGCTATACGGTTTAAAAGTAGAAAGGAAGCACACAAAAAAATGAAACAGCAACATAAGGCCATCGAAATATACATGACATATAGTCAATATACAATCACCATATAGTCACTACACAGCTAGTATACAGTCACCATACAATTTCAGATCTGCAAATTTCATATCTGGAACAATTCTGAAATTTGCGGTTAGCGAAGATGTCGCTGATTTTACTTATCGGAAATTTTTTTCATGTTTAGAAGGACAACAAGAAGAGATCTAAAGGGTCATAAAGATCAAAATAAAGAATAAAGAATAAAGTAATCATCTTTCTCTTCAAATTTCTTCATATTGTTCTCTTTTATTAACCAAAACACGAGTCTCAGTAGAGTTCTTTCATCAAAGAGTGGTGAAGAACTATTATCAACTATAATGGGATAATACAACCTTGAATTGGAGAGAGAAATAAAGGAAAATCGAAGAAATAAAGTGAAAAAGAAATTCATAGAAAAAATAACTGTTGTAATGGGGGAGAAAAAAACCCATGAATTAAGAGAAAATTGGAAAAAAGATTTTGAAGCCAGAAAAAGGGCCTATTATATTGGAGCATGTTTACTCATCTCTCTCTTTCTCTTTTTTTAAACCTTTTGCTATATGTTTTTACCTTTTTTCTATATTTTGTAGCATAATTAGATAATGTTATTATTTTTATAAAGTTGGTAAAAATCACTATAGTTTGTAAAAAATTTCATAAAATTATAGAAAGTGTCCAATGTCTAAATTGTTTTTCCTTTTTTAATCATTCTAAGTTTTGCATAAGAACTTTGTCTTATATTTTGAAAAGTTGATTAAAAAATTCACGGCTTCATATCTATCAGTAATATTTTTGTCAACTAAATACAACGTAGTGTATTGAAACAAATGACTAGCATTTTGTTCATTTGAAATGATACTTACGAATATAATTACATAAAAATAATAGCAAAGATTTAAGGGCCTTTTACCCCACAAAGTCAGATGAGTTTTAAAAGTTAGTATGAAAAATTTGTTCTACCCAAATACTGATTAGTCGTGTATCTGAGAACATTAGCGTGCAACCATGTTCCTCTGTGGTCCAAGAGGACTTGAGACAGTCAAAAGTTCAAAAATTTCCTCCGTAAATACTAGGCAATCAATTTAATTAAAAAGATAGACTCCATAACATGAGACTCTTTAAAAAAAAGTATGCTAGTCTAATCATTAAACTAAAAGAACTTATGTGATTATCTATGAAACCACACACAATAACCACATGAGCAGGGAGTGAATTTCATGCCATGTACTTCAGAAAAGCACCCTAATTCCTTCAAAAAAGTGCAGAAAATGAAGGGAAAAGCACTGGTAGGATTGTTGCCACGAGAAACATGATTCAATCTTCCATGGGTGGCAAGAAGGGAAGGCCATGATAAGGCTTTTCCACTGAAACTTCTACCAGCAGCCATAGATGAGTCTGATAATTAGTCTAGAAGAAAGTTCAAATAATGAATTCAAATAATATGATGAATAAGTGAAGTAGTGTGAATTGAGTAACAAGAAGTTCGATCAGGGTCGATTAGAGTGAATTGTAATAGTACTTACTGTTAACGACGATTATGCTATGTTTGTAAGGGATGTGTTCATGTCGGTTATATTTGTTTTTTTTTTATTTCTGTGATAGATACAAACTCCAACTAGAGAAGTGTCCTGGGAGTTGTAGGATTAGTCCAAACAGAGGTAGAGACAATAAAGACTTAGAAACATTAGAAGTAGTCCTTCCCTAGGGTGAATAAGCCTAGATGCTAAGTCTAACAAAGAGGCATTCGGGGTCAACTTCATGATAGTGTAACTGAATGAGTTAATCAAGTCGTCCTCAATATGTAAATAATAAACATTCATGGTTAGAGCAAAACGTGACCATTAACATCAAGGATCCATCCATAGATAGTTTGTCATTGCAAATATTATTTTTAGGTCCTAAAATAGAAGCTCTAGTGGCCTTACGCTTAAGCCATCCATGAAAATTGAGTATATTAGGATATATATTCTCACAATTAAAGAAATACACTACAAAAAAACAATCGAATCACAGCGGCTTTTTAGGCAGTTTACAAAAGTGAATATCTGAACCTATCTTAGGGTTTAGTAAATTGAGAATTTCCCAGTGTACCCCTTGCCATCTCTTTAAAAGTTCAAATCGGTATTACCTTCTAAAACACCAGACCATGGCCCCAAAGCCAAACTTCCACCACTGCATACATACAAAGTTGATTGGTATTACATTTCTATGGCAGTACTGACCGAGTCCAACAATGGACGACCACTGTTGTCTTGGCCAATAGCAGTGGTGAATTGTATTCGTAACTCAGAAAAAATGGATTAGCCCAATCGACATGGCAATACAATTGAAGCGCAAATTTAATAAAAGTCACGTCATTTCCATGCTTTGCATAGTTTGGTTGAATAGTATGATTACTCATAAACTATCACTTTAAACAATTCACCATACAGATTTTCTTCAAAAGCCTTACTTTCTTATTAGGGATCATTTCCACCCTTTAAAGGACGCCCTATGATGCATACAAAGTTTACTCACGTATTTTGTTATTTTTTTATTTTTCCCTCATGTGTCATTAACTTGGACTTGGCAGATTATTCCTAGCACTAGTACTGGTACTTGTTGATAATCAATAGTTAGTGATTCCTCCTAATCACGGTGAGCTGCCCATTTTCTCTTCTTGTGGTGGCATCGCCTTTATATTCGGATAGTTATTCTATCATATTTTAGACTTGTTTTCTCGTTATATGTTCCATTGATGTATTAAAAACTTTATTGGTGTTGTAAATAAAATGTAAATGAACAAGTAGTTGACAAGAATTAGAAAGAGAGAGATAAAGCTTTAATTAATCTCTTCTAACTATTTTTGTTACAAAATGAAAACTTTCTTATATGGATGTGAAACTCATCCTAATAGTTACACAAACTAAATGCTTCCTTTAGTATATACATTGATTAAAGTAGTCCGATGAATGAAGAAATGAACAAAATCGTTCATAAATAGACATTCACATTATGTGGATTTATAACACTCTCCCTTGGATGTCTATTGATAGATGATATGCCTCGTTAATACCTTACTAGGAAAAACCTTGTGGTAAAAAGCTTAGTGAAAGAAAAAGAGTACACACATTCTATAATACACATTGAGAGGTGCCTTGTTGAAAATCTTATAAGGAAAACCCAATTAGGACAAAACTTATTTAAGGGAGAAAGAGTACAACGCGTATTTTACTTCCAACATCATTTAATATTTTGAAGTCGACACATTCCAATCTTGTATACCAGCTTCTTAAAATTGAGGTTGACAATGACTTAGTGAATAGATCCACCAAACTATCACCGGAATGAATTCTTCAATATTAACTTCATCATTCTCATGAAGATCACGATATATTGAAAAAGAAATTTTGCTGAATGTCCGTCTCCTTTAGTTGTATCTTCCTTTTAGAATAATTATCCATACAATATTTTATAATATTATTGGGATCTTCATCTTTAAAGAAAGACCACACTATTATTGAATATGTCAAGCCCTTGATCTCAACAACAACATACCCAGTGTATCCCACAAGTGGGGTCTGGGGAGGGTGAGATGTACGCAGACCTTATCCCCACCAAGATGGAGAGGCTGTTTCCGATAGACCCTCGGCTAGGAAAAGAAACATATTAAAAAATATATTTAAAAAATCAAACCAGTGATATCATGCTAAAGCGAATGTAAAATTAAATCATATCCAATAAACAGATTATAGAGCAAAATGGGAATCATCTACATAATCATACACTACATATAATAAAGGGAAGGATGCTCGACTACAACCTAACCTTCTACCCTAATCCTCGGCCTCCACGCCATATATATAGGGTCATGTCCTCGGTGATCTGGATCCGGGCCATGTCCTATCTAATCACCTCGGCCCAGTTCTTGTTCGGACTACCTCTACCTCTTTGTAGACCCAGCTGCTAATCTCTCACACCTCCTCACCGGAGCATCTATGCTCATCCTTCTCACGTGGCCGAATCATCACAGCCTCACTTCTCGCATCTTCTCAGCCACTAGGGCTATACCAACCTTGTCACGACGGAAGCGAGCCTCCACTTCATCCAACCTACTCCTGTACGGTGTGTGACATCATCATCAATCTCACCATTACCTTGGATGATTGAGCCTAGATATTTAAAGCTTCCTTTCATAGGAATGACTTAAGAATCAAGCCTCACTTCCATATATGGCTCATCAGGAATGACACTAAACTTGTATTCCATATATTCTGTTTTAGTCCTACTTACTCTAAAGCCCTTAGACTCTAGAGTCTGCCACCATACCTCCAGCTTCTCATTGACACCCATGTGTATCTCATCCATCAACACCATATTATCTGCAAATAACATAAACCCCAGCACCTCTCCTTGGATACTCCGAGTCAATACATCCATCACTAGTGCAAATAAAAATGGGCTTAGCATTGACCCCTGATGCAGCCTCCTCTCTACTGGGAAGTGGTCCGAGTCTCCTCCCACTGTTCTCACACGAGTCTTGGATCCTTCGTGTATATCCTTAGTCACCCTAATGTATGCTTCCGGAACTTCTTTAGATTCCAGACATCTCCACATAACCTCCCTAGGGACCTCATGATACGCCTTTTCTAGGTCAATGAACACCATATGCATGTCTCTTTTTTATCCATATACTGCTCGACCAACCTCCTCAACAGATGAATAGCTTCCGTAGTCAATCGTCCAGGCATGAATCCAAACTGGTTCTCGAAAATAAGCACATCTCTCCTCATCCTCATCTCCTCCACCCTCTCTAGACTTTCATAGTGTGGCTGAGAATTTTGATGCCCCTATAATTGTTGCAGTTCTGTACATTCCCTTTGTTCTTGTATAATGGAACCGTGCAACTCCATCTCCATTCCTCAGGAATTTTTGCTGACCTAAGGATGACATTAAACAACCTATTCAGCCACTTCAAATCTGCTCTGCCCACATTCTTCCAAAATTCTACTAGAATCTCGTCTGGCCCAGTCGCTCTTCCCCTTCTCTTTTTTTCGAATTGCCCCTTTGACTTCCTAAAGTCTTATACGCCTACAGTATCTGAAGTCTCAGCGACCCTCCGAATGCGCCAACTCACCTAGAACAATATGCATATCGCCATCAGAGTTCAAGAGTTTATGGCAGTACGTCTGCCATCTCTGACTAATATGAGCCTTCTCTACCAGCACCACCCCATCTTCATCCTTAATGCACCTTACTTGGTCCAAATCTCGCAATCGCTTCTTCCTTGCCTTCGCGAGCTTATACAACTTCCGATCACCTCCCTCTTCCGCTAATTCTTTATATAGCCGCTCAAATGCAGCTGTTTTAGCCGTCGAAACTGCTAACTTTGCTTCTTTCTTTGCAGTCTTATACTTTTCCCTATTTTCAACCTTTCTTCCTCATTACCGTTCTCAACCAACTTCAAGTACGCAGCATTTTTGGCTTCCACTTTCTCCTGGACAGCTTCATTCCACCACCAGTCCCCTTTGTGCCTATAGGGGTTACCCTTAGTAACCCCTAATACTTGCTTGGCGGCGCCCCTAATGCACTCCGCTGTCCTAGTCCACATACTGCCCGCATCCTCGCAACTCTCCCAGGCACCCATAGCATGTAGCTTCTTCCCCAGCTCTTGGATCTTCTCCACAGCTAGGGCCCTCCATTTAATTCGAGGACACTTTGGCAAAACCCTCTTCTTCCTCGACCTAAAAATATCTAGCTCCAAAACTAAGAGCCTATGTTGAGTAACAAGGTTTTCGCTCGGGATAATCTTGCAATTCCTACAGATGCCCCTATCGCTCTTTCTTAGGAGAATGAAATCAATCTGGGTCTTAGCCCTCGAATTGTAGAAGGTGACAAAGTATTCTTCTTTATTTTTGAAAACTATAGTTAGCTATTGCCAAATCAAAAGCTTTAGCAAACTACAGAAGAGCAACTCATCCCTCATTTCTATCTCCAAAACCAAAGCCGTCATGCACTCCATCATAGGCCCCCGATGTGACCATTGAAGCCTCCTCCAATGAACAGCTTCTCATTGCCAGGGATGCTCCGCGCAACCTCGTCCAGGTCTTCCCAAAAGTGCCTCTTAACTTCTTCATCCAAGCCCACTTGAGGTGCGTAAGCACTTACAATGTTGAAGGTGATCCCTCCTATGACGAGCTTAATAGCTATCAGCCTATTATTTACCCTTCTGACCTTAACCACTTGCTCGCGCATGTCCATATCAACTAAAATACCTACTCCATTCGTGTTCCTCAAGGTTCTCGAGTACCACAATTTATACCCATCTACATCCCGCGCCTTAGTTCCCACACATTTGGTCCCCTAAACACATGCAATACTGATCTTCCTCTTCTTGAGAATCTTAACCAACTCTATGGATTTTCCCGTCAAAGACCCGATGTTCCAAGATCCAATTCTTAACCTAGAAAATTCCCTACCACCCCTACCCCGCCCCTGACCTCACCTGAGGATATGACCTTAATCAACCATCATACACCAACGCTACCCTACTACTAACTAGACTAAATCAATAAAGGCCTCAAAGGAGCAAGCAAAATAATGCAAATATATTATTGCCCAAGCTAATTACAAGCCAACACTAATATGAACTAGGCAAGAATACATGATACTAACAAGAAAATGACAAGAAATTACAAAACCAGAAAGCAAAACAAGCCAAAGCATATTACAAGGGAGCAGATATGTTATACAAAAGGAATAAGAAAGCACATACAGTAAACAAAACTCGGTAATATGCAAGAGGCAAGGGACCAACACAGGTAAAATAACCAATTAAATTTTAGAAGGTAGAGAAATAAATCAGTGCCGCTGCTTATCTTACAGCGAGTAAAAGCCGACAATGGGCTGGCGTTTATGGTAGACCTGCGGGAATCGGCGATTACAGTTACTAATGGTAGGGCCGGCGATGGGGCAGTAGTGTTGCGAGACCGTCCTGGTGATTCTGTCCAGCGGCGCTCGAAAGTACGGGCGGAGAGGAAATAGAGAGAACGGGGATGTGGAGTGGGAATAGCGCGAAGATGGAACGGAGACAACAAAGGAGAAGAGAAATGGGAAATGAAGTAAGTGAATGAGGAGAGAGAATTGACTTACCACTTACCTGGTGATGGCACCGGCGATCGGCGGTGATCAGAATTCGGTAGTAATGAAGGCAAATGAGATGTTATAGAAGAGAGAGAGAGAGAGAGAGAGAGAGAGAGAGAGAGAGAAATGTTATAGAAGAGATCAACCGCCCTTGATCTCAATCATTCATATTGTCGGCTAGCTTCATGCATGGCTATTATCTATTCATGGTTTGAAGATGTAGCAACAACAATGTATTTCATAGAAGCCATAATACAGTTGTACATGCACAAGTATATAAATAGTCTGATGATATCGGGTATTTTGTTGATCAAGCAGATGTTATGTATTCTTCCAATATTTTTGCACTGGGGAATTTATGAAGCTTTACTGAACAGAGTTTTCGGGAACCTTTAAATGCTTAAGGCATATTGAATTCTTTAAGGATTTTCATAAAGAATTCTCAGCGAGCCATATATATAGGCTGAAACAACATTCATTAGATGTATATCAAGTCTTTCATGCATTGCCAGACTTACAAGATACTTGAAGATGATTGCATCTACAACAGGAGAATTTATTTTCATATAATCACTGTCAGGTTTCTGCAAAAATATTTGTGCCACAAGTCGTGATTTACATCTCACGACTTAATTTTTCTCATACTCGTTTTGCACATAAATGTATTATACCTACTGGCTTTACATCTTCAGGTTTTCGGACTGTATGTCCAAATACTTCACATATGCCAGGTGAAGCCAATTTTGCTTGATGAATTTTCCATTTATGGCTAATAAAATATGTCAATATTTCTAACAAACTTAAGCTCAACTTCCTTGTATTCATTCATAAATTGAGCTTTAAAATTACACAAGATATTATCGACGATTATTTTTTATCAATTTAAATACGGCATAACTTATTGAGATCTCTTCATTATTATTATTTTCAGGTACCTGAACCTCTTCTGATGAGGTTGTATGAAGTGTTATGTCGTGGGCTCTACTAGAGACTTGCCTCATCATTTGACCATCTTGAAATATTTGCTCCTTTCATCTTTGGAACCGAATGGTCTACCACATTTCAAGCGAGTCTTAGACTCATTTACATAAATAAATTGTGTGACCAGGACATAATTAAAAGTGGAGCATTTGCAGCTGGAATATAATATTCAGTTTTGGGTCAGCAAATGCGTCTAACAGTGACTTATCCCTTAAATAAGGATCACACTAATGATAATTATCCATTTATTCCTCAGCTGCTTTGGTGATTCTCTCCCCCTAATGTTAGGTACACCTAACATTCATCCAATATACTTAGGGAATCTATCTTTGTGTGCTGAGATAGAACAGATAATAATATACCACACATCAAAAAGTTTAGATGAAAAATATTTGGTTCCTGACCCTGAACCAATTATGAGGGGAGAATCAACTAGTTAGCCTAATGCATGCAAGTGTTGCTTTATAGATAATGTACCATATCTCATACCTGATTTAGGTAGCTTTTTTCTCATATTCATGGTTTAGCAATTAGTTTGAGGCATTCAATATATGAATCTGCTGAACCAACTTGTCAGCATTATCAAGAGAAATTGTCTTAATTGTATAATTAGGAATTATGCTTTATCAAATGATTTGAGCAAATACTTAACCTTGCAAGTACCATTGTGAGTTCATAATAAATGCACATATAACCTTCTTATGGATGCATCCATCTAAAATTATATACAAATATATGGTCAACATGGCAGGTGAATGGGCCCAGATTCACCTTTTATATATTCCAGAAATACGGGATCCTGATCCCAATTTTAGCTGGTCTAATGATTAATTTATCATGAGAACAAGCAGTATAAAGAGAATTCTTAAAGAATCCTGATTCTTCAGTATACACCTATGTGAATTCTCAATTGTATATTTTGCGCATCATATTTGAATCGGAATGGTCAAATCGGTCATGCCATTTGGAAAAATTTATTCATTTTAGTAAAAAGTTTTAGTTTACTATAGCATGGGTTATGGTCTCAATAAATTTAATTTATTGTAGCTTGCATGTGATTCCGCCATGCTTATATTTATGTAGTACAAACCATAGGAAGTGGGGAGCTTTTCAAGCACATAGTTCTCACTCTACATTGTTGTAGTAATATAAAGATATTAATCTTTCAACACTTGTATTTTCAATAGGAGGGCCGCTTAGGCAAATGTCTTGGAAACTTAACAGGTTTCTTTGAGACATTCTGCAGTAAAATATTTCATCAAATTCATTCCTCCAGGTAGTAATAAATTTGGCTTTTTCAAATTTGCCAATCTTTCTTTTGTACTTCCATATATTTCATACACCATCCATATGGTGAATATCTCTTTCAAGGAGAAAATCATATAAGTATGATCATGCCCAAGTCCTTATAGGCAGGATTTATTTCTTGCTTTACTTTTCTCTTATGATTTATAGTAAGACATAATTTGACGTAGGATCTGTACGTGAGCAATAACCATTTATGCCACAATAAATAACATATTTATATTTCTCGAACCTCATTTGGAGGTGAATTGTGATATTATATCAACCACATATGAGTACGTCCATATTCATAAAGTTTTATCATAATTGTCGCATTCAATTCAGGAATGGAGCATAATTATTTAGACGTGCCTCATATTTACATACCGTATTTTGATGGCATTATTTTTGACATACGATTTGTACGTAAGTAATGACCATCCATTCCACAATAAAATGATAGATTCATTTCTCTTGAACCTCGTCTAGAGCTGAGTTGTGATACAGTATCAACCACACATGAGCACATCCATCTTCATAAGTTCTATCATAAGTTGTCTCATTCAATTCAAGAACTGACCATTATTATCTGGAGGTGCCTCATATTCACATACCACATTGATGACATTATTATCTTTACCATTTAAACGGTTAATTTGAGAACCCTTATTGTTCTATTATTTAATTTTTCCATGATGATGACAATTATTTCGTCATATTGGCGTGTCCACATCCACGACTATAGCTTGATCATGGTATTTATTTTGCCTTCTTTTAGACATAATATATTGCTTCTATATTCACCTCTGGGAATGAAGCATGTTGTAATCCCACAGTCACCTTAGAAAAATGGAGCATGTTCTACTTCTACAATCACTCATGGAGTGGAGCATATCTAATGAGACGGACTTCATAATTTTTCATTATTAAATTATCAATATGGTGTATTGAAACTTGAACCCAATGCCTTACCTCATATAGTATTGTGTTAGGTCATAATATATTAGAATCTGAACTCCAAATGTCTTACCATCATTGTGCACCAAGAGTTGAATATGATGTCTTACCATTACCAAATGACATAATATACCAAAATGTATTAGGACTCACTCTCGAGCCAAAGTTATGAAATTCAACAATTTTATAATATTTCATTTGTTCATATCAAAAGGAGAAATACTATCAGTAAATTATAATTAGACAAACCCTATATCTGTAAATAACACTATTGGTTGAATTAACCAGTAGCAGCATGTCAATAGCTTTTGCTACAACATAATGTCATAAAATATTATGAATTTTTTAGTCTATTACTTTCCAATTAGGTCTATTAATCTCTACAAACATAATAATATTAAATTCAAGGGAACTTTATGAATAGATAAAGTCCATTTCCCAACTTACGTGTTTTCGTAATTATCTCACACTACAATGACATTCAGTAAAGATTCATTGTAAGTATTAATGGCATAATGACTAAGGTCATTGCTTAACAGAAGACATTCTACCTTGTTGTCGTCACTTCAGTTATAAAAATACCAAGAACTAAATCCCATAATTTGGCATGCAATACTATGAATAACATGCACATGTGTGAATTGTGTTGACAACGTTGTAGTAAGTCAGAAAGGATAAGAGTTATGTACTTTTATCAAAATTAATCCATCTAACGGTCGTATCAAGTTACATGTACTTTGAACATTTAGTCGAGGATAACTGCAAATTCATATCTTGAAGCATTGTCAAAGTACCATTACAAAGTTATACCATACGTTTTGGAAGAATAGACAAAAACTGCACTTCCTTGTAGAAGGCTTGCACTCTTTCAAGCTATAAAAAATTAAAAATAAAATACTAGAAGATTATTGAGAATTATCATTAGCAAAGATAGATAAATTTTTGAGGTTAGTTAATGAAAAAATATAAATGAACTAAAAGGATGAAAGACATATCTTTTATTTTCATCCAGCCCATTGGCTTCCATAAATGGTATCTGATTTCCATCTCATTTATTTCAATGAGAATACCATACATAAATTAGAGACTGGTGCTAATTATGTGTTGTAAATAAAATATAAATAAACAAGAAGTTCATAAGAATTAGCAAGAGAGAGAGATAAAACTTTTATTAATCTCTTCTAAGTCTTTTTGTTACAAAGTGAAAACTCTCTTATATAGGATGTGAAATTAATCCTAGGAGTTACACAAATTAAATGTTCCCTTTAATATATACATCGATTAAAGTAGTTCAATGAATGAAAAAAATGAACAAAACAGTTCATAAATGGACCTCCACATTCTGTGTGGATTTATAACAATTGGTTATTTAAGACTGATTGTTGATGTATACTTCTACACGATGTTAAGTTATTTACCGATATTTTCTGTATTTCAATATTTCGTTAATCTTGTTAGTTGTTAAATGGGTTCGCCTGATGAGTGTTTTGGGTCCAACACGGCCTTTAGATCTGGGTCGTGACAACTTACCCTTGACCAGTTCATGAAAATTGCCAACATCATCGTTGTATGACAAAGAAAAAGGAAAGAGAGAGTCTTGTCCATTCCAGTAACTTACTCTCTTCATGCCAATTATCTTTTTCATGGTGCATGAATACCTCTTTCTTTATTACTAATAAAACTACAGAAGTTTGATCGATCCAACTCAGGTTAGGTTATTAAGAAAGAAATGGGTCAGAAAGTACAATTCATGGCAAGCACAAAAAACAAAACTCAGGTCAACTTGTAATTATTTGCCATTGGGGAAACAAAGACTGCTCAACTCTCACATGGGAAACCAGAAGGGAAAAAAAGAAAAAGAAAGAACAATTCAATAAACAAGGAAGACAAACTTATTCAATATACAAGTAGACAAACTTCTTGTTGAATGTTGTCGACCCGCGTAGAAATTTTGTTGTAAACCTCACAGATTAAAATGAGAAAAACAATTACATACAATC
Source organism: Petunia axillaris subsp. axillaris (assembly GCA_029990575.1). Taxonomy (NCBI): domain Eukaryota; kingdom Viridiplantae; phylum Streptophyta; class Magnoliopsida; order Solanales; family Solanaceae; genus Petunia; species Petunia axillaris. Next base: position 46,982,520 of record JARKNS010000007.1, on the reverse strand, counting down.
CACTATGGTTTAGACTTCAGATCAAAGATATGGAAATTACATTTAAACTTAACGGTTTCTTTAACAAGGAAAAAGAAAGAATTCGAGATGGACCAAAATCGACTTTAACTTCTATACACTATGTATAATATAAGATAAGATAGATTACCACGACATGTTAAAATACTATAGTCATGTAAAAAAATTTACATTGTAAGTCGTGTATATAAGTTAAGTTCGCATCAAAATGGTGAAAGAGACTCAAAGAGAAAGCTAGAAAATCTTAGCAACATCCCTAATCAAACCCCTATTGGCTCGAGCAAATTCTGTGAACTCTTCAAAGGAAATGAAACCGTCTTTATCAGTGTCAATTTCATCCATCATATACTTAACTTCTTCAGGAGTAACAGATCCTAAGGCTTGCAATGTCTCTCCAAGTTCTGAGGCAGAAATTTGTCCATCACCATTTGCATCAAAACGTTTGAATATTCGTTCGCGATCTGCTATATCTTGTGGATCATCAACCTCAGCCATTCTTTATTTAAAACTAAAATATAAAATAACTATTCTGATGGCAATAATATGGCAAAATTTGTTATTCTTTGTGAGAAGTCAACGAATTTAATATTTAATCACATAGATCCGTGAAATGACATATTTTTGGGGTTATAAAGAGGTATGTCTCTAATAATGTATGGGAACCCTTAGCCTTAGGATATGGGCTTTTTGTGGAGGGTCCAGAGAGAGACAGCTATCCGTAACCATTAACGGAAATAACTAATTTAGAATTGGGATATTTGAGAATTGGAATTGCAAAAGAAAGTTAAAAAGAAAAAACGGTTAGGTGATTTCTTCATGTTTGTTGGTAAGCAGAGTAACCTAGTATATGGACAGGTGGGACAAGCATATCTGATAGAACAATCAATGTATGCTCAAACTGCTCCGGATATCACCATTATTCAAAAGAAAGTTGAGATATTTGAGGAACCAAGTAAAGAAATTGATTATGAATCCAAGAATTAAGATTATTATTATTGTAAAGATTAATAGTATAACAATCTCACAAAGTGATGAATAATGTGCTTATATATATGTTCATCCATATCGTGGTCAGAAATTACTTCCAAGTTTATTGGACCTTTTTACAATGTCAGGCTAGATGGACTGAATAATCAATATGATAGATTCGGCTATGCAGAAGAGAAATCAAATTCGGATTTATAGCTAGCGTTAAAGAGACTTATTATCATCTTGAAGCATATAGAGGAAGCACAGACCCCATATGAAAGTCCAAGTTGAATTTTGTGAATCCAAATTAGTTAGAACTTTCCACAATTTGATTCACAAATAGTTGCAGCAAAATACTAACACTAGCTCTTGTTCCTCGTCAGTGCTTTAAAATACTCCTAGCAAACTGCATATTTCTTATCTCACTGACATCTCATTCTTAATATGTAGTTTGTTAGGAGTATCCTGTTAATTGTTTATAAGGAGCTCCCCCAAATGTGGCCTCCTATTTGAGTAAGAAAAACTTAGGATTAACAATCTATTTCAACTATAACCCTGTACATTGTGATAAGGCAAACATCTTGTGCTGCCTTAGGTTATTTATTATCTCGGCGTTATGACATAACGTTGTTGCACACTTGCACTTGCACAGGTAACGTCATCTCTGAATAAAGGGATGCTCCTAAGCCGAGCTTAATAACTTAACCTTTGATTTAGTCTTTACTTATTATATCCCGTTCATATACGCATATGTGAAAATTCTCTGTGTAATGAATATTCACTTGCCTGCATACCTGGATCATGGAGGCTACATTTCCCCAGATTGAGAAAATAAAAATGGAGAAACTTGCAACAAGAAATATATAAAAGGAAAACCTCTCTTAAATTGTATGAACCATGTAGATGTTTTTTTTTACCGGGCTGCCCTTTGTAGATGTGTTTTTGGCGCCTATATTAGGGGCTCTGCACTTCACACCCCAAAAATATTTAGAGTCCAAATTAACTCATTTTGAGAGTTTGCCTCCATTAGCATGATTTTAGCAAAATGCTCTTTCCTTGATTCGTAGGCAACACTTTAAATTATCAATCGACAAGTGCTACTTTTTTAGGAAGAAGTCAAGTGGAGAGTGGTGCCTAGGCAGCACTACAAGTTATCTTGGAAGATGCGAGAAGAGATTTGAAGGGACAAAGGCTGTCCAGACAACATTTTATCTAGAAGAATATGAGATTCAATTACAAGTGTTACCTATGAAAAGAAGGTCAAAGACAAGTGCTGCCTCTTATGCAGCATTTACGGAGAAAGCGAGGATGTGGATACAAGAGTCATTGTAAAATTCGTATTTTCATCCGAAATTATTCATTAAACCAAACTGAGGGTACTTTTGCTAAAACACCATTTTATGGGGGCAAAAGGCAACCTATTGCCTATGGCGTCATAGTTTTGCATTGGGAGAATTACAAATATATACAGCCCTAACACTAAAATTACAAAAAATAACAATACTATACCATTTTACCAAAAATACCAATATTTTTTTTACATAGTATATACAAAACCCATTTAAACCATACAAATTAGGTTTTTACACTCTCCCTTCCCCACTGCTACAGTGCTTCGCCGCTGCCATCACCTGCAGCCGGTCGCTGCCGGCCAGCCGCCGATTGCCGGTGACTAGATTTTTTATTTTTATTTTTGTTTAAAAAACTGAAAAAAGTTGTAGGTGCATAAACATACAAAAATAAAATTTCATACTTAAAAAAACATTTGATTTGATCTATAAAAATACATAAACATACATAAAAAATACTTTCATATTAAAAAATAGATTTGATCTATAAAAATACATAAACATACATTAAAACACTAGAAATATATATGCATCACACATACAAACACATACAAAAGAGATTTAGATACATACAAAGGTTTCATGGTCACACATTTAACACATACATATAAGTTTATACAAAAAAATATATATAAATTGACATACAAAATATGTAGATTGAAATACACATACACAAATATACAATAAAATTACGTAGACATTCAAAAAATTTAATTGTATTTATAAACCAAAACATATGCATACACATCAATACAATACGTATACATAAATATACACATAAATACATATACAAAACAAAATAAAATATATAAAAAAAAAAAGGAGAAGCATATCGGATATAGATCCGCCGCAGCAACAGAGCCGCCACTCCGACGGCGGAGCAGCGGCAACAAACGGCGGAAAGAAGCAGCAGCAACGTCACTCAGTGGTGGTTTGTTGGAGGCACAAATCGCCGGAGATTGAGGAGGACGACGGCAGGGAGGGTGGGTGGGTGGGTGGGTGGAAGAAGGGAGAGGAAGAGATAGAGAAATTAGGGTTTTGGGGTAGAGAGAGGGGAAGGAAATGAAAATGGTATGTTTTGTAAACATGTAGAAAGTATTGTTATATAGGGTAAATATTTAAAAGTATTGGCATATTATGTAATTAAGCTATTAGAGTAGTTATATAGTGTAAATTTTACTTTTGCATATTTACTGAAAGTACACAAATAGCTTATATTTACGAAAAAAATTAACTTGATAACCAGTTATAGCCATGTCATTTAATTTTTAACCATTTTAAAAAATTATTTGCAAATGCAGCTATCCATTTTCAAAATATTAGGGCTGAAATTGAATACCCATGATGTGAAGTGCAGCTTAAATTTTTGGGTTCTTTACATAAATAGCAGCTCATATGAAAATATTTACTATTCTTTAGCCCTTACTTTTGGTAGCCACAACATTACACTAAAATAATAGAAAAAATCCTAGTGTTAATAATCATATAATACTATTTTTCTTAAATAAAAGATATATATCAATGCTAAAAAAATAAAATATATATCACCTAAAAGAAGAATTTGCATAATACTATTTTTTATTTTTTTTATTTTAGTCGCCATATTTAATATTTACATAAACAAAATACATATCACCTAAAAATAATAATAAAAAATACTAAAATAAATAAATATTGAATATACACCATATTCAAATAGGGATATATTGTATTAAAATAGTAAATATTAATATTTATTAGAAATTTAATATATATTACATATCGTATATTTAATATTTAATCACTTAATATTTTAACATATGTATGTAATATTTATTGAATTATTATTTTATATATTAATATTTATTAGATACACAAAATATATATATATATATATATATATATATATATATATATATATATATATATATATATATATATATATATATATATGATCTTTAATATTTATTTTATATCTATTAATATTTATTAGATACACCATATATGAAAGTTTTATATTTTTATTAAAAGATACACGATATATTTATGATATTAATATTTTATATATTTTATTTGATATTTATAAAATATTATTATTTTATATATTAATATTTATTAGATACACGATATATGTATGATATTTTAATATTTATTTGATATACAATATATGTATGATATTTATATTTTATTAAATATTTATAAAAATATTAATATTTTATATATTAATATTTATTAGATATTAATATAATTTTAATATTATTTATTTGATATACGATATATGTATGATATCTATATTTTTTTTATTACATATTGTGTATTTAATATTTAATCACTTAATATTTTAATATATTGTGTATGTAATTTTTATTTAATTAGAATTTATATATTAATATTAATATTTATATATTAACATATTGTGTATGTAATATTTATTTAGTTACTAAATGTATCAAAAATTTAGATATTATTAAATATTTCAAATTGTGGTTAATCCCTAATACAATGGATAAATATTTTTTGTATGAAATTCAATTAATAATATACAAATAAATATTCTTAAGTAATCCTAAAATACTTGCATATCGAATATTTTAATATTTTAACATATTATTATCTATGTACTGTTTATTGCACATGAACAAATAGTAAAAAATCTACACAAATAGTACATAAATAATATCATGTATTTAATATTTATTTATTAAATGTACAATATCTAATATCATACATATCGTGCATTTGAATAGTTATTCTCATAATTTTTTAAAATATTATGTATGTATTGTTTCTATATTACTAATATTTTTTTTTACATATACACACACGGGGAGGATTTAAATCGTTATAAAGTTGATTTTGCGCTAGATATGGTATGTAGGCTATTATAGACTTCAAAACACAATTAAAAAATTTATTATGATCTCTACATAAATACACAATTATTTTTAACATAATAATATGAATAAGATTATAAATATTAGAAAAATAAGTAAAATATGCTATATGTGTGTGTGTGTGTGTAATATATTGAATCATTATTATATTATAACTATTAAAAATAAATTCTTGAAATATTCATTTTGTACATTTAAAATATAAACATAAATAAATATGCAATGGGAAAGGAAATATAAAAAAAGTTGAATTTGATAGTTATAGAAATATTATATGTTCTTACGCATACTACCTAATGGAAAGAAAATATTTTATTAACTAGCAATAGCAAAGAAACAATAAAGAGATTTAAAAAAAAAATAGACTCCTATAATAACTCATGTCTTTAATTCTTAAAATAACATTAACAAATATGAGACCGGCATTAACTAAACCCTTAAATTAAGGAATAATTTTTTTTATAAATTTATAAAATAGGTGAATTAATTTATAAATTACCTAATGGCTAGAGAAAAAAAGAGAGTGAAAAGTGGGGCTAGGAACAGTAAATAAGTACTACTCATGTGCTTATTGAGTAATTTACCCTTAATTTTTTTGTCTCAAAATGAACCTAATTCAGACCGAAAGTGTAAGTTATGTTCAAATTCAAACCAAATTCATACCTTTTGTTTGAAAGAAAAAATAGCACATTTTAACTTCAGACCAAAATTTAAGTTGAACTTCAGCCCAATGGTATGAAGGTAGACAAAGTTGCCCGCTTCTACAAAGGTGCGCCCAGAAGTTCGAACATTGTAAGGGCATGCGCAGAAGTGGCTATTTGTCTATTTGTGTACTTTGCCCTATATAAGAAGGCCCTTACAGATTCAGCTACTTTTGAGTGAATCTTTGCAGAGGCTGTCCGCTTTACATATCTTCAGACCACTGGGTCGAAATGCAAGCCAGATTAAGCTAAATTCATCTCCTTTTGGTCTGCAGTTGAAATCCACTACTTTTTTATTTAATTTAAATATCAGTTCAACTTCACATTTTTTGTCCGAGTCTGGCTCATTTTCGGACAAATTTTTATTAGTTTAGTGAACTTTAAACCATGAGTTGAAGTAGAATACATAACTTAAACCCTGATGGTTTGAAAGCGGGTGACTAGACTTTCAAAAAAAAATTATAAAGTGACTAAAAGTTAAATAGGGCGGATAAAATAGGCTGCCCAGAATTTCTTTTTAGTTTAAATTGGCTGGGTGAAGAAATGTAAAGAATTTTACCATTAGGCCTCATAAACACTAGGTGTTGCCTTTTGTCCCCCATAAGAATATTTTAGTAAAACGGTCTCCATTTCATCCGGAAACAACACTTCAAGTTATTAATCGACAAGTACTGGCTCTTCAGAAAATATCAAAGGGCAAGTATTGTCTGCGAGAATGTGAGAAGAGATTGAAGAAGGAACTGTTGCTCAAGCAACACTTCAAGTTATCTGGAGAATGTGGGAATAGATTAAATGGCAAGTGTTGCCTATGCAAGGGAAGGTCAAAGTCAAGTGCATAGGCAGCACTTACGAGAAAGAGAAGGCGAGATGCGAGCGTTATTATAACATTTCATAGGAGTATTTCCGTCGGAAATTTATTCGTTAAACTTAGTGGAGATCATACTTACAAAACCACTATTAATAGGGTCGAAAAGGCAAACCATTGCCTATGGTGTCATAGTTTTGCAATTTACCCGAAGAAATGACTCTTAACATTACGAGAAATCGTAAAAATTTAAGGTTAAATTATACCACATATAAGTCTGTGAAGCTTATTTACCAAATATAGAGATACTTTAATTACTTTTAAAAACTAGCAATATTTTTAATATTTGTTACAGAATAGCAAAAAACTGAAAAGTGTGGGTAAAATAAAAGCCTTAACCCTATATTCTCTCTCTCTCTCTCTCTCTCTCTCTCTCTCTCTCTCTCTCTCTCTCTCTCTCTCTCTCTCTCTCTCTCTCTACCCTCTCTCTCTCACAGGCGCCAACACCACCCCTTTTCCCATCTCCATCCACAACTGGTGTTGAATTGACGTTGCCATCTCCAGCGACGCCAACCGCGTTTCTCTGATGAAGGTGATGAGGTTCTGCTGCTGCTGGTTTGTTTTGCCAGCGAAAGATGATGCCACTGCTTAATTTCATTGGCGACGGAAAGCTATGGTGCAGCAGCAGCTTCGTCTTCTCCAGTGTTTCGTCTTTTGTGGTGTTCAGTTATCTTCGTCCGTTTGTTGCTTCGTTTTTTTTCCTAGTGTTTGTCCCTTTTCTTTTAAACTGTATCACTCGTATGACGATCGTGTGGCTAATGTATGGCGATTGTTTGTCATGTGTTTTTTGGCGGAGATCTGTCGTTACTTCATTTTTTCTGGTGCTTCCAATCTCTTTGTAATTGTATGGCGACTGTAAGGCGTCTGCATGTTATTTGTTTTTCAATAACTGAAGAGTTCCAAAGTGTGTCGAAATTGCATGTCATGTATATTTAGGTGTATATTGTCTATGTATTTCTTCTGTATATCTTGCGTATCGATTGTATGTACAATGTATCTCAACTACTATATTGAATGCAAAGTTATGTGTATAGTTCTTCTTCTTCTTCTTCTTCTTCTTCTTCTTTTTCTTTTTTACGGTGGCTTGAATGTGAGGGATTGTATGTCTTTGTTTCCTATTGAAAAAATATTTTAAAAAAATTGTCGGCTACTGAAGGCAGCTGGCAATGGTGGCCAGAGGCGGCAACCAACAAGTATGGTTGTGGGCAGCAGTGGGTGTGGGTGGGAGGCTGTAAGGTAAAAAGGGAGATCTAGGATTTTTATATGTTTTATATCTATTTGCTATATTTTGAAAAGAAAATGTTGCTAGTTTTGTAAGTTTTGTAGTATTGCTATTTTTATGTAAACTAGTCTTTAACATTGTATAATAATGTAAATTATCCAAAATTTAATGAAGAGTCCTATTTTCTCACTTCATATAGGCTCTAGCCACTTGTGCAGCCATAGCCACTTAACTTTACGCCCTAAGACTTGAAACCGAGAGCAAATTTAAGTAGAGGGGTGTGACATTCAACTTCATAAAATTTCAATTTCATAGATTAAGGTTCAAGCCAACTTAAAAAAAATAAACAAATAAAATAATAATAATAATAATAATAATAATAATAATAATATCCGAACTTCTGCCCGGAATCAACTTCAAATCCTGACCGTGGAAGTTTGACTTAACCTGGGGCTGCTTTTTACAAATTGACTGGTCCTTAGCAGTGTTTTCCAAAGGACTCCTTACAAAGTGTGTTCAAAAAGCAGCTGGGTCTTAAGTCTTAACAGGTGCTGCCAAGACAAACTATTTGTGCACACACCCATGAAAATCTGGTTTAAGACTATAAAAGCAAAGGAAAAAAAAAAACCAAAAAAAAAAAACATATTTAAATATATAATTTTCTGCTCATACACACAAAAAACACACTATACATTTTTCTGGCGTGGCTACCGTGGAATCCTAACAAGGGCCTTCACATCATCATTTCAGGGAATAGCATTTGAATACAACTAAGGAAAAATAACATGGACCATGTAATTTATGTTTACCAGTCCATTCAGATCTAAGATGGTAAAAGGTGTGACTTTCTTATCTAAAAAGTTAAGTTTTTAAAGAAAGAATACTTCTAATTACTTTATTTTATTTTATTATGTCTCAACATAAGAATGGTGCCATCTCAAACAGACAATCACAGTGCCTGATACACTATAGAACTCGTGAGTTCAACATAACCCATAGCTTCAGACTCGAACTTAATGCATATATGTGCACGTGAAAAACAAATATAGACATCCATATTTATATAGAAAGAAACAACATCTAGTTTTCCTTACAAAGGACATAAAAAACCAGCAAGCATAGTGAATGGCCACAATAGTTAGAGATATAAAACACGCTTGGAACAAGGAGCGTCTATCCATTGCAACCTGAGCTCTATTTCACCACACTCGACATTTCTCAACCTAAGAAACACATCTTGGAAAACCTTGCCATTTTCATAGACAATACAGCTTTCTTCAGAGTAGCAATTCTTTCTGCTTGGAATTATTTTGCAAATTATGGTTCCATTTGGGATGTTTCTAAAGTGCTTAACCATCCTTACTGCGTCTATAAATGGTACAATGTCAAGTTCTGCATCGCCCATTTTATCATCACGTGAAAATGTATCCTTGTCATAAACTTGCTGCAATGATAGGAGTAGACAGACAATAAGGATATAAATAAATCCTTGATGAACAACAAGGTTTGTGTAATTGAAAAAAAAAAAAATCATAAGCTAATTGCATGGCTCCTACCTACTGAAATTGCAGTGGACATCTAGCGCTATAAACAGTTACCACTATGATCTTTGAAAATCCGTAAACAAGATTTACTCGAGTGCTTTTGCCAAATGGCATTTTCACCAATATTTTCATTAAATGGCATACAAATAACACATCTCATTAGATAAATATAAAAGCTGGCACCCCTAGCATTTCATCTCATCAGAATTATTGGAAGGAGCTTGCGGAATATGCAGTAATATTATAACTAGAAAAATCCAGTAGTAATTGAAAGGTACTCCTGTAGTTTACCTTCAAAGAATTGATAAAGTAGGTATCATATGTTCTGGTAAAGGCTGTCTCTTTGTTAGCACGTCCTATTCTTTAATTTCAAAGTGGAAAAAGAGGGCAAATAATGTTTACTTCAGTGACACTACTATTAAAGAACTTTTTACACTATTCATGTATTTTAGCCTTGTTTAGTGGGTAACTGCATTAATTTTTTAATTTACTAATCTCATTTTTATGGACGATTACCTGTAGTTATCATTTAGGTGACCTGTTTGTGTAGATAAACTAAACTCTACATACTTTCTATTCCTGGGAAAATATGCAATATGATGTTTACTTTCTTGATCAAGCAAAAGAAATCATAATGAAGGAAAGTTACCAGCTTGATTGGGAGAATTGGTTCAGTAACACACACTGTTAAGTCTTCATTCCATTCTGGATTGAGATTCTTCCTCACCACCCGAGTCCTCACTTTCTGCTCAAATAATAAGCACAAAGTTACCCTAGCATGATAGCGATAAACTCCATTTGAAGCTAGATGTTATTGAAGACCACAAATGCATCTACAATTGTTGTTTTGTTTTTCCCTTTAAGTATATCTTTGCCCTTTTCATAAAATTTCATCTATTTCATTTTTTATGAAATTGTTTTCATTGCAATTTGTTCCAAAAATACTTATACGTCTCTATATTTGAATACTTTTCAACTGTAAACTTCCCATATCAGTGACATGATATTGTAGCCATAAAGATGTCATATGACCTGTTTAAGACCATACATTTTAATGGTACTTTTGGCACGTGCCAAAAGATTTTCTTTATTCCTTAACTCGTGTCAAGTTGAATACCACCATATAAAATGAAATGGAGGAAGTAACTTTTTATATAGACTGAAAATGGCCAACAATGACACAATTACACGCGCGCACACACATAACAGCAACACCAAAAAGAGAGATACACTCAACAAGCTTTGGTTCTGTCGTCTAGCTTTACATATTGGAAATCCTGAAATTTACAGAAGTTTGTGGTGTGGTTTTTTTTGTCAAGAAAAAGAAAAATGAAAGTTTGAACTTCTGAGCCTTGTAATATATCATCATATGATACTCAGCGTCTATAATAAGCAACTTTCAGCAGTCAAAATGGCCAAAGAATGGAACTTTTTTAGGACAAAGTTAGGAATATCACCAATAAAGAATTGAGAAAATTCCAACCAATCTTATTTTATGAGCTTCTGTCTATCCACAAACAATATAAAATATTTACACAGTCAAATCACGTATTATAAATTCCATGATAAGCACTAAATGATTATCGATTTTATAGCTAATCCTTCTATCACTACAAAATATATACTGCAAAATATATACGGATAGTGTAAATATATATTTTCACACTATAGAACATTTATGTATACTCGTCCCCTTCTAGTTTATGTGATAATATTTCTTTTTAGATCATTCCAAAAAGAATTGTAGTTTTCTAAGTTTAAAATAATTTACTTAAAATTCTCATTTTACCATTAATGAGAAATATTTATAGCCAAATAAATACGATAGGAGTAGCATTTTTTTTTAACCCCGGCTTAAACTTTGTACTGATTCAAATTTTGATGCATAAAATTAAAACAAATAGAGTATAACTAAATTGTTTATTTTCCAAGGGAAAATTCAAGAATGTAGCAAAAATATCAGAAGCTGAAAGAGTGAAGAAGAGCGAGGGAAATTACCTGTTTTCCCATCTTAAGAACAACATAAGGATCACTGCTCCAAAGGTCTCTAATGGCCAAATTTATTCCTTTATGAATATGGATTCTCAAAAGACCCAACTGATTCTCCATTCAAATAACTTGAACGAAGCCACTTTTACTTACAATTGTTTAACCCCTGTATGTGTGTGCGGGTGCGAGGGAGAGAAAGATTATATTATACTAGTACTGGTTCTGCACAAGCGGCTAACTTTATAATTAAAGCAAGGGTGATGGGACATGGCAGGGGTCTACGGAATTGCAGGTTCGAGAACATTTGAAGGTGTCATAAACAAGAAAGAGTATATAGTAGGAGTAATACATTTTAGGAAAAATTAAGCAAATATACTACTACTAGTTAAAACACTTAGGGGTCGTTCGGTTTGGGGTTTCTTTTACGCGGGTATTAACTATTAATACGGGTATTAATAATGTGGGTATTAATAATGTGTGTATTAATAATGTAGGTATTGATAATGCGGGTATTAGTTATGTGGGGTTTAATAATGTGGGTATTATATTATAACGTAGGGATTATTTGTTGAATCAATGATATATTACAAATTAACAAAAAATATTATTATTTAAAATATTTATTTACTCCTTAAATAAAATTTAGAAATATCCTTATTATTATGAGGGTTAATTTTGTCATTTTAAATTTTAATACCTGCATTATTAATACCCACATTATTAATACCACCTTCTACCCCGCATAAAATAATACATAGATTCCCGCATTAATAATGCGGGTATTAATAATGCGGAATATACGAAAACGCAATCAAACGTTGCACTAATTTTATGCGGGTATTAAAATTCCACAAAAACCAACCGAACGCTGCGCTAAATTAACGCTGAGTTTTGTGCGGGTATTAATCGTTCGGTTGGAGGCGAAGATAATGCGGGTATTAATTATTAATGCGGGTATTAGTAATGTGGGTATTAATAATATGTGTATTAATAATGTGGGTATTGATAATGCGGGTATTAGTTATGTGGGATTTAATAATGTGGGTATTAGCCACACATATATTATAAAGTAGGGATTATTTATTGAATCACTGATATATTATAAATTAACAAAAAATATCATTATTTAAAATATTTATTTACTCCTTAAATAAAATTTTAAAATATCCTTATTATTATGAGGGTTAAGTTTGTCATTTTAAATTTTAATACCTACATTATTAATACCCACATTATTAATACCACCTTCTACCCTGCATAAAATAATACATAGATTCCCGCATTAATAATGCGGGTATTAATAGTGCGAAATATACAAAAATGGAACCAAACGTTGCACTAATTTTATACGGGTATTAAAATTTCACAAAAATCAACCGAACGTTGCACTAAATTAGCGCTGAGTTTTGTGCGGGTATTAAATCCTAATACCCACAACCGAACGACCCCTATCGGTTGCAGGACTATTTTACGCGGGTATTAATTATTAATGCGGGTATGAGTAATGTAGGTATTAATAATGTGTGTGTTAATAATGTGGGTATTGATAATGCGGGTATTAGTTATGTGGGGTTTAATAATGTGGGTATTAGTCATGCATATATTATAACGTAGAGATTATTTGTTGAATCACTAATATATACAAATTAACGAACAATATTATTATTTAAAATATTTATTTACTCCTTAAATAAAATTTTAAAATATCCTTATTATTATGAGGGTTAATTTTGTCATTTTAAATTTTAATACCTGCATTATTAATACCCACATTATTAATACCACCTTCTACCCCGCATAAAATAATACATAGATTCCCGCATTAATAATGCGGGTATTAATAATGCGGAATATACAAAAACGCAACCAAACGTTGCACTAATTTTATGTGGGTATTAAAATTTCATAGAAAACCAACCGAACGCTGCGCTAAATTAGCGCGGAGTTTTGCGCGGGTATTAAACCCTTAACTAAGTAACCGAACGACCCCTTGGGGTCGTTTGGTTTGCACTAACACTAATTTAATACCCTCATAAAGTCTTGGTATTACTAATACATTGTTTGGTTTCCTCTTTGATAGTTGCACAAAATTTAGCATTATAATACCATGTTTGGTTGGTCTTTTCCTTTTCCACATAAACATAGCATTACTAATACAATGTTTGGTTCACAATTTCCTTTTCCGCATAGCTAATACCCGCATTATTAATGCGGTAAACTATGTATTATTTTATGCGGGGTAGAAGGTGGTATTAATAATATGGGTATTAATAATGCAGGTATTAAAATTTAAAATGACAAAATTAACCCTCATAATAGTAAGAATATTTTTAAATTATATTTAAGGACTAATTAAATATTTTAAATTATGGTACATTAATTTGTAATATATTAGTGATTCAAGAAATAATCCCTACATTATAATATATGCATAGCTAATACATATATTACTAATACCCACATTATTAATACCCGCATTACTAATACCCTCATTATTAATACTCATATTACTAATATCTGCATTGCTAATACCCGCATTATTAATACCCACATTACTAATACCCACATTGCTAATACCCGCATTACTAATACGTACATTGTTAATACCCGCGTAAACTCTATCTCAACCAAATCCGTTGAGATAGAGTTTACGCGGGTATTAACAATGTACGTATTAGTAATGCGGGTATTAGCAATGTGGGTATTAGTAATGTGGGTATTAATAATGCGGGTATTAGCAATGCAGATATTAGTAATATGAGTATTAATAATGCGGGTATTAGTAATGCGGGTATTAATAATGTGGGTATTAATAATGCGAGTATTAGTAATGCGGGTATTAGTAATATATGTATTAGCTATGCATATATTATAACGTAGGGATTATTTCTTGAATCACTAATGTATTACAAATTAATATACAATGTTATAATTTAAAATATTTAATTAGTCCTTAAATATAATTTAAAAATATTCTTACTATTATGAGGGTTAATTTTATCATTTTAAAATTTAATACCTGCATTATTAATACCCGCATTATTAATACCACCTTCTACCCCGCATAAAATAATACATAGATTCCCGCATAACTTATGCGAGTATTAGCTATGCGAAAATCAAAATTTTGAACCAAACATTGTATTAACAATGCAATGTTTTATGCGGACTACAAAAAAGCAACCAAACATGGTAGAAAATAATGCAAGTTTCAATGCAGGGATATTTTTTCAAATGATGCAACCAAACATGGTATTGGCAATGCAAAGTTTAATGCGGGTATTACGCACTATAATACATGCTACCAAACGATTAATATAACTATATTTTTAAAATGTTATTGAAAATAGCAAATCCTAATTGGTTATGTGCAAACCATAACTATTAAAAAAATAAAGTAAAATTCTTAAGAATGGACTTTTATTATAGAAGAATTAACACAATAAATACTCCTAAATTGAGTTACCCTAAATTCTCTCCATTATCAGACTTTTACTGTCAAACCTCTCTATAATAGCAGGGTTTGTCTGAAATTTTCATGGCCGCTATAGTGAGGTGCTGTTATACATGTATACTAATATTTGACCTTTAGATATCATTTAGTTGTTATAGTCAAACAAGTTCGGAAATAAATACATGATAAATTTAAAATCTCAATAGATTTTCATATTTTAATACATTATTAATAAATCTATAACTAGTTGTACTGCACCAATAAAAAAAATTAAAATCTAAAGAACATATGTTTTTAAAATAAATTGAAAATGTAAAAAAAATCAAGTTTTACGAAAGAACTTTTATGGTGTGAATGTAAAAAAGACAATATATTTATGTTATGAATGACTATCATAAATACATTATATTATATTTTATTTTATACATTATATATCTTTTAAAAAAATATTATTATACAATATTTGATTATGGTCGTTATGGAGAGGTAATTTTATAAAAAGTGTGTCGTTACAATAAACGTAATTGCTGTTATAGGTAGAATGTTGTTATAGAGATGTAAAATATAACTAAAAAAATCGGTTACGGAGAAAATCAGGCTGTTATACTGAAATATTGTTATAACGAGGAGCTGTTATAGAGAGGCTTGATTGTATTTACCCTTAAGCATATATTTTCCCAATCTTATCTCTTTCACCCAACAATTAGGCTTTATTTTTTATGTATACCTTTGTATATTTATATATTTAGTGTATTTTTTTGTATATATTTACTTCGTATAATTTTGTATAACGTTGTATAATTTTGCATAACTATGTATTTTTTCGTATTTCTATGCATCTACAAGTATATTTCTTAGTATAACTTTACAGTGTATAACGTTGTATAATTATGTCTTATTTTATATTTTTATATATCTACAAGTGTATATCTTTGTATCTACATCTATTTTTTTTTTGTGGTTTTTTCCGGGTACGGTAGTGGACGGCGACGGTGAAGGGCGGGGAAGGATGAGATGTGGTGGCTAGGGTTTGTAGGAAGAAGAAGATAGAATGAACCCCAATTTAGTGAGATAACATAATATTCTATGAAGTGTAAAAAAGTATTAGTCATATTATATACGAAAAATAGAAAAATGAGGGTTGCTCAAATGGTAAGCATTCTCTACCTACATTCAAGAGTTTGTGGATTCGAGTCACCGTAGGAGCAAAAAGTGGGAGGACCACTATTTTATGTAGCATAGATCTCTAATATTTTCTATTCATGTAACCATTCCTATTTTAGACTAGGAGCACGTTTGGGTTGGATGAAAAAAAAAAGTTGAATTACATAAATGAGCAAAAAAACCCTGTTCTTAATAAGTTCAGACTTTTTTATTTGTGGTCTTAAAGAATTGAGCACTTTACATTAAATGAAATTGAATATACAAAAATATCATTATTAATAGAGAATTTCCGTAATTACAAAAATATCAGCGCACCTTTTTGAAGTCGTAATTACAAAAATGTCACTGCCCCTTTTTTAATACGAAATTACAAAATATATCACTGCTTCCTACACAGCAGAAAAAGCCAATATGCATGTTTCACGTCTTTCTTTTGAATAAATAATGCTAAATCGTCATCGTTTCGCTCATATACAAGGCTGAATAAAAATGTCAATCCGTCTGTGTTTCACGTCCATTTATTAGTCAAATGGTCGTATCGCTCATATACAAAAATCAAAGCAAAACATAATATAAGATGAATCTAGCATCATTTCATCGTATAGTGAGCAAAAAATCATGTTTATTTTGTAAATAAATTATTCTATATCGTACTTATTTTATTGATTCACAAAAAAATACCTTGAATTGCTTATATATTTAGAAATAATGACAATTCGATTGTGTTTATGCATATAAGCGTGTCTTTTTTTTGTAAAAAAATGATACCAAATTGGTCTCACTTCACACCTCCACAAAAAAGACCTTCAAGTGCTTATATATTTAGGAATAACGACAATTCGTCTGTGTTTATGCATATATTGAACCAAAAATTGCGTTCGTTTTGCAAACAAATGAGTTCAAATCGTCTTCACTTCATTCATCCACAAAAATACATACGAAAATACAAAAATCTATAAAAATTCAAAGGTAAACATAACTACACCAAATCTGTCATCATTTATTCATAATATGAGTCAAATATTAAGTACATTTTGCAAACAAAAGGGTCTAACTCGTTTTCACTTTATTCATCCATAAAAATACATAAAATGAAGACAATCGGTCTGCATTTACTTAAAAGTGAACCAAACTGTTCTGTCTATTTTATAAATAAATAATATCAAATGGTCATCACTTTAAAAATAAAACAAGGCCAATCTAGCATCATTTGTCCATTCTATGTTATAAATATATTAATTCAAATTGTCATCACTTTCGTAAATTCATGATCAACTAAAAATCCGGTCCCAAAAAAAAGGAGAAGAAAAAAAGGGAAAAAAGAAAAAGTATCCCTTAATTTTTGGTCAAAAGAACACGTTAGCGGAGCATATCTCGTTACTAGGTGGGGTGGTGCCCGTGCAAGCACGGGCCCAATATAGGGCGATAAAAGTTTTCGCAGATGATAATTATATTTGTTTGATCCTATATAGAAATGCATATGTCGAAAATTAGGGTAAATTGTTAGAAAATAGTCAAGCGCTTTCCGTTAAATTAGTGTTAGTATTATTCTTATATACTCCTATAATATTTTTATTCTATTCTCCATCTTTATTGCAATGTTATTTCATTACCTTGATTATCTTTAGTTTTTATGTTAATCTTTTTTCCTTTATCATGATATTTTCATCTTATTTTTTCAAACGTGTTTTACAAAATATTTTCTTTAGCCAATCGTCTACCAAAAACAATCTCTCCACCTTGGTGGGGGTAATGTTTGCTTACATCTCACACTCCCCAGTAATATTTTTATTTTATTCTCCATTTTTATTGCTAATGGTATTTCATTACCTTGATTATCTTTAGTTTTTTTGTTAGTATTCTCTTTTCCTTTATCATGGTATTTTATCTTAGCTTTTAAAACCTGTTTTCAAAAATAATCGTTTACTGAAAAAACAACCTTTCCACCTTGGAGGGGAGGGATAAAATTTGCTTACATCTCACCCTTCCCAGACCTTACTTGTGAGGTAACACTGGGTATGTTGTTGTTGATTGTCATGTTTATGTGGCAATTTTTTTAGTCCATTTAACAAAAAGAGTTTTCTAAAATTTATCCAATTTTAGTATTGGACGTTTTTTCATTTTTAGGTCCGGGTCAAGCAAAGAATCTATATTTTTCTTGCAAAACAGGTATTAGTACTGCCTACTTTTAAAAAAATCTGCACTTTTAACGTGGATATTCTCAAGTATGTTGCAAAGATCGGGTCAGCCGGGCCCAAGTATTAATGTTGATTTATGCAAATATAGAATGTTTTAGTAGTGGTTCTTGAGTTTTGATCCTCTTTAATAACCACTTAACTCATATCGATATAATTTGGAGCAATTCTAACTCTCTATGCTACATCTGGAATGACTGTAATTTTTAAGAGTAAGTTTTTTTTATATTAGCAATATATACGTATACATTTATCTTTTGAAATTATTGTTACTTCAGTATAGAAATTTTTTCCAATAAGTCCTATGCCCCACACTCAAGTAATATGCGTAAAAGTGGTTCTTTGATTGCCAAGCTCTCGAACAATATCTCAAAATTTTATTTACACCAGTGTAAATTCTAAAAATATTTTTTGAAGTTCATGATCAACAACTTAAAAGTTCATGAATTTTATTGAAAAAAATTGATTATATTTTCATCAAATATTAATAGAAGTGGGTATTAAGTTGGCAAGCCATGCAAGAATGCCTTTATATTCAATTAGTGATCTTAAAGTGGCCACTTAATTTTGCAAAAGGTGGTTATGCTTTAATTTATAGTTTTGAATGTGGCTCTTTGATCTGCATGCGATATATAAAGTGACTATATTTCAGTTAGTATCCTTAAAAGTGGTTAATCAGTATATTTTAAGATATGGAAAAAGTGGCTACCTAATCAACTGAAACATAAAAAGTGGCTAATTTAGAAAATCGGTGCACGCACCCATAGGCAGGACGAACGGAAGCAGCTCACGGTTCACGCTTATATATAAGTACTAGTGTGTATAGGTAGTAGCAGAAGTTCGACCAATTACTAAACACAATTTCTTTTAACTTATAATCATGATGATGGTTGAATGTGCAAATTATTTTTCCTTCGCGACTCTACTATCTCGAAATAGTGAAAACTCCTATGTTCCCAGAAGGTTTTCTTCTAAGATCAAGTGAATCTGCCAATTCACCTGTATGTTCTCTATGGTTAGTTAATAATTTCCTTGGTCACAAGTGTCACACCCTATTTTCAAGCTCGGATTAAGTTCAATAGTTAGGTTTGACTAGGTTACTCGTTTGGAACGAGTTTTGAATCGTCACCTGAAATATTTGTCTAAAGGCATATTATGTCATCTAAATGACTAAATGTTTAAATTTTCAGGTGTTGACACCCAATTTTGTCTCTCCTTTTTTTAAAATTGGCTATAATTTAACTTAATTATGTAATTTGACTATTTGTGCAAAATGTGCATCAGAAAGCATGCATTTACGTGCGTTATCCCCCACTTATACATTATATATACTTAATTGTTGATATGTTATGTAATTTTGCATCATTTGGGTTATTTGTCAAAATTGTGACTGTTTGTACAATTTAGTACATATATAATAATCGTGGTTATATCACATAATTGCATCATTTGGACTACATGTCAAAATTATATCGATTTGTGATCCTTTACGCAAATTAATAATTAACTGTGGTTATTTATATTTAAATAATTATATTTGAGCTTATTTAATAATTATTTATGTATTTTTTACATATGTATATCTATATTATGTTTGTACCTTTAAGTTGAATATTGACCAATTAAAAGAAAATATCAAAATTTCTTTTGTTAGTTCATCCATATTTCAAAATCCCCACCAAAATTCGTTATTTTGTTTACATTTATCTTTATTGACTTCTGAATTATATTTTCTCTTTTGAACCTACCTCATTTTCAATACCAAATACATTCCTTTTATTTTGAATTTTAAAAGTAAACATTACTTTTTAGCAAAATCCCCAAAATCTCTCCTCACTTCTCAAATTGATATCCTATCCCTAAAGTTATTCCCCAATCACCTCCAATCCCCAACAACTATTTTTTTTTAACTCTTTAATATAATTGGCTTTCCCTCATCTCTATCATTAACAGTACTGTATTTCCTAAAAATGTACTTCAGGTCTTACAATTAAATTTGTATTTAGTTGAGTCTAAGGCGACCGTTTTATATCTCAATTCGATCGATTGATATGCGATTTACGTTGACAAGTAATTCGAACACAATGCAAATGTGAGTTTCGACAGAATAAATATGCTGATCCGATGTCGTGGCTATGATGAGCAATTCGAAGGCATATGTAAACAAATGAACGAAGACAAATAATGAATCGGCAGTTTACGGTGGTCAATTCTAGCTTAGTTTCGGACAAGTTTTTACCGAAGGTGATTTATACGCTAATTTCGCTTGATGTTGAATACATGATCGTAACTAGATTCGATGACAAACTCAGATATAATAAAAAAATGCGATCGATGAAAATGCACCCAACCAGATTAGCACAAGGATCAGGATGTAATAGTAATGACTTGCTTGATATGTTCGGTACTAATAAGCAGATTAGATAATGAACTAGTTATACGATCAAGGCAACGATAATAGACTAATGAAATCGGCAACAACGAATTAGTGTATTAAGTAACGGAAATGACATGCAGACAATGAAATACTGATTAATAAATAAATAAACAAAGCGATAGAGCTTATTGTATTGAAGAATCTGAGGTTGGTGCTTCGATGAAGGAGATGAATCTTCCTCCAAGTTTGAGTCAAGCCACGATCAATGCTTAATACAATGTGTTTCTTTGATAATGATAATAAAAATAACAATGGTGTAGTGAGCGATTGTAGAGCTGATGAATAAAAACTATTGTGTTGTTCTCCTCAACGTAAGTCTGCAAATGAAGAAGTGGAATCCTATTTATAGGTTGAAATGATAAAGTTCCCAACCCTAGATGAAACTCCCACTCTCTCACGTCTCTCTTTAATCACGCAACAGCAGTTTTCCATTTTCACCCACTTCCGCCGAATCCGCTAGATTTTTTCCGATAAAATTGGGATAAGAACAACCTAAGTTATCCGCTGGAACAACTGTCTTCGAAACACTCCGATCTCAACGCAGCATAATTGATCACACCATCATACGAAGCTGCTTCATATCGATCTCATCAAATACATCTTCAAATTCAGTTATAGCTTTGCCATGTAATCGAACACGTTTCCTTCGTGATCGAACAAAAATCGACCAATACAAGTACATCTTCACAACACGGCAAAACACAGTACCCCTTCACCTTCTCCCCTTCATCACCTTCCTCACACCCTGCACCCACACAAAACCCATATACACATAGTTTATACAGACAATACAATACACTCGACCCTTTTTCTTCGTAACAAAAAACAGAGAGCAACACACACAGATCCCCAAAATAAACATCTCTTTCAATTACACACAATAGACACCATTAATCCACCTGCCAAATTCCTTCACCATTTTACTCATCTCTCTCCGTAGCCCCAAAACCCCACACACACGCTGATCAACACACGCAGCAGCACAATACAACCCTCCATCATCTTCCTCCTCTCTCAAACCACCAGCACAACAACACCCACGTCACAATTCCCACAGCGAACACACTTTGATACCCTCCTTCACAATATATACGATACCCAATTGACATACCCATAAATATCACTACCCCACCAGCGAGGAGTACTCCCACACCATCTCCGCCACATAAAACCAGTGAAGGAACAACACACCCACACACACACATCAATTAAATAGAAATAGGGGGAGATCGAGGTTTGGGGTTAGCCAAAATCACCACCGGAAAAAGGAGATCGGGGATAGGGTGGCAGCGACGCTACTGGGAAACTGGTCGGAGTCGCTCCCTATCCCCGCTGTACTATTGCTTCTCCGGTCGGAGTTCACCATTTCTGTTTGATCGGAGACGTTACTGTCATTTTGGTTTGGTCTCATCGCGGACCTGATACAAATCTCGGAATTGTTCTGAGTTTTATCGTTCTATGACACCTTTGATATGGCGTCGTTTTACTTTTGGGGACGAGGGTTCGGATTTTGCCTATTTACTAGGATAAAAATTGGTCCTTTTATTGATGATGCATATTGCTGTTGAATCTGGCTTTGTCCAGTTTTTTTTTGCTCTGGTCAATTGTTGTTATATTTGACTGGGGTCCCACTGTTCTTGCGAATCTCAATTTTGTTGTTCCGTTCGTTCTTTTGTTGATGTTGTTGCTGCTGACTATATTTTGTTCCGAGATTTTGCAGCTTCTGCAGGAATATTATTAGACATTGATTTAGCACTTGCCAGTAAAATAGATGTCTATAAAAATATTTTAATTTGAGGCCTACAAAATAATTTGACGGATATTCACAATGATTTGAGCGATAATATACATTGATTTGAACATGATACTACACTTATACAGTTCTGTACCCATGTCTCTAAAAATAGGCAATGATGACATGTATGAGCTTCAATTGAAAAATGAGCCGGTGATGGAGTGGTGGGACCGGTACTTGGCATGGCAACCGGAGGGCCCCCGTGTTTGCAACCGTACCAACGTCCCTAACCTCTAGCCGATTCATACAAACCTGAGCCTACATTTTTTATAAAATCCATTTTCCTCTTTATTTTACTATTATTATTTTCATATTCATTATTATTGCTATTATTGATATTTTATGACATTATTATTTATTATTATTATTATTATTGTTATTATTATTATTAATACTAATTTATTTTCTTTATATTTTTTGCGAGGAAAAATTAGATACGACGGTCTATTTTGGAGGAGAATCCTTTTATTATTATTATTATTATTATTATTATTATTATTATTATTATTATTTTCATCATTATTATTTATTAATATTACTAGTATTATTGTTATTATAACAACTCTTATTATTATTATTGATTGTCGTACTAATTCATTTTCATATATTTTTTGCGAGGTACATTTGGATGAATAATCTTGAAGATTACACTTCCGAAAATACCCCTTTGAAAATTATATTACTTTCATTTAATTATTATTCATTTTGATGTACTAACTAATTTTATTTATTTTTGCAAGGTCGAAGGAAGAAAACAATTAATAGAAAAGAGCCTTTTGTTTAATTTTAATAATTATGTCTAACTTGTATATTGCCTGGTCATATTTTGAATCCCAATTATTTAGTCCGGCCGGTAACCATATTTGGTGGAGCCTGAAAGGTGCCTAACCCCTTGCTCTCAGGTTAACTCGAACCTTACCTAGAATTCTAGTTCGTAGATTAAGTTTTGGAGTTAATTATAAAATTAGCTAGAAACAAAATAGGTGCCCTAATACGCCTAGTTAAAAAATATGTCAGGTGGCGACTCCAACTCTTTACCCGTGAGTTACCCAATAAGTTGAGCCCTATTTCGAACTTTAACCGATTCGGGTAAAAAACAGGATGCGACACCAGGAAGTCATATTAGTCGAGATTATAAGGTAAGAAGTCCACATGATCAGGGAAGAAGGTATTAGGCATTTCCTGAATACTATGAAAAGTGGTTCCCGGCCGAATTTATATTTTTTGGATTATAAGGGCAAACATGCAGAAGAATCTACAAGCATAAATTGGTCATATTCTAAAAAAATAGTTAGGTCATGGACTAAAAGAGCAATTTCAAACTTAGCAACATTCTATCTCACCAAAAGTAATCTGAAATATCAAGCCACCTAAAAATAGGACATTCTTAGCAATTCTCAAAATCAGGTCCACAGACACAAACAATTCAAAAAAATTCACCCGGTGCCCTTAGTAAGCACTGGTTTTAGATAAATGCCCAATTTGAAATGTTTTAACTAACTGCCCTCCACATCACTAGTTAGTACGTGAAAGGACTATTCCCTGTCTAAACCTAGTTCATATTGAGCCTTTTCCTTCTTCCTTTCTTCTTCGTGACTGCTCTCATCTTTCTTTCCTCATTCCTTTCATTCTTTCTTCTTTGTGTTCTGCAGATTTATGGTATGTTTTTCACTCTTTTCGTGTGTTTATTTTATATTTGTTATTTTTTTTTTTGTTTAAATTGTGTTCTAATGCAATTTTTATTTTGCCTAATACTTTATATTTATTTTTTTCTTTTATCTGTATTTTTTGGTAATTATTGTTGATATACTTATCTGCTAGTTTTTTTTATTTGGATTGATGATCGTGATCGTATTAATTTTGAGGTTCCTGTGAATTCTTTTTTCTTGTTTTGCTTGATTAAGGTGATTTTAAGGTTCTTCTCGGCTATAGCCATTAGATTTTCTTGTTTTTCATTGCACAGAACTTAAAGTCTTGGCTATTGTCATCACTTGCAGAGATGTTTTCTGTAAGTTTCCTATTGCACCAGAGTTACAAGTCTTATTTTTAGCCAAGAAATGCAGAGACTTTCTTTGCAAGTTGCTAATTACACCAGAGTTTAAAGTCTTGGCTATTGCCAATACATGCATAGACTTTCTTTACAAGTTGCTCATTGCATAAAAGCTTAAAGCCTAGGCAATTGCCAATACTTGCAAAGACCTTTTCTACAAGTTGCTCATTTCACCATAGCTTAAAGTCTTGGTTATTGCCAATACTTGTAGAGACTTTCCCTGCAAGTTGCCCCTTCCACCAGAGCTTAAAGTCTTGGCTATTGCTAAGAGTTGGAGAGACTTTCTTTGTAAGTTGCTCTTTTCACCAGGCATGAGTTTATTTAGTAATGTATTGCCTATCAGGTATGAGTTTGTTTATTGTTTAGTAATAGTTACAGTATGTTTTATTTTTCTTTGTCTTTATCCCTTTGACTTTACACATTAGTGATTATACAAGAATTTTTCTACACATTAATTGTGAGTTCATTATGGCACGTCGTAATGTATGTTCCTTTGTCTTACTTGTTGTTTTGTTACCATACGATTTTTAAATTTAGTTTATCGAATAAGTATAGTTTATTTTTTGTTGGCATAGGAAGGAGATCTAACTTCTAAGTTTAAGCATTGGTTTGATGCCAAGGTAGTTTGGGTGGTGATGTAAAGTATAGTAGGTTGGTTAGTGAATTTTTTACGGAGCGTCAATTGATGCCGTTGAAAGGTGAAGTTTTTGGCAAGTACCCCAAGCAAAACAAGTAGTAAGCATTCTTGACATGACTTTTAGTAATTAGTGGATTATTTTCTTTCTTTTTTTGTTCTTTCCTATTTTTTTTTCATGTTTCATGATCAGGTTTTGTGTTTAATTTGTGTAGCGTTGATTGTGGTGCTTATCCGGTAAAGTTTGCTGACTTGTTAATGAATGAGAAGGAGGTTTCAAGGTATAGGCTTACCCAGCTTTGGCAATATCGACTTAATTTTGCCGCCAATCTGTAGTGTCATGCGAACTCCAAGAAAACTTATGAGTATGAGACCCCTACAGAGATGATACGAGATGATTATCATGAATATAATGATTTGTTATGTGAACGAGAACTTGGCGTACCAAGTCTTGTTGGAAGAAACAACTGAACATGTAGTATTTGTGAATGAGTGACTGTATTTTAAATTTTTTTGGAATGTTAATTGTAATGGTTACTTTATATGAATTTGGTAATACTGTTTTGTGGTTTATAATGTATAAATATGTGCAAGAAACTAATGGTATAATATATATATTATTATAACTCTTAATATCTTGGTTAATGAATTGTGTCTCGTTTTTTATGTATGATTGCTTAATTATTTGTTAATACTGTAGAATACCTTTTTTTTTTGCTCTTTCATTCACTTAGGCTATTCTGCATTTGCGTTTTTGAAAGCTTAAAAATATCAGTTAGTTGGTAAGGAAGTGTTTGAATGCAAATGTCAATTTTACCAAGACTTCAAGGCAAGTTAGATGTGCATGCGAAGGAGGGGGTGTTGGGGTGAGGAGAGTATTACCCTGTTGCCAAGTTTTGCAGTCGTAGTTGGAGTTGCGATTGAAAGGTTCGAGGGCAGACTTTTCCCTGCCAACATTTGACGAGATGTTGGCTTGGAGAAGGGGGGAGGGGGTCGAGGAAAGTGTTGTCTGTTTTTCAAAAACTCAAGACAATTGTTGGATCTCGAGAAGGTAGGGTTCGAAGGAAAATGTTACCTTGCCAAGACTTTAAGGCAATTTAGCACGGAGAAGGGGGAGGGATTAAGGAAAGTGTTAGCCGCTTGCTAAGAGGTCGATTCTAAGTGGTTATGAGTTGTTATGAGTTTAAGTGGGTTAATAAAAAGTGAAACACAATTTTCTTTAGGACATAAATTCATTAATACTGCAAATAATAAGTACCATTAACAATTTAAATTCAAGTTTATAAGAGTAACTAAAATGAATTATGGGGTAACTTTCTTCTTGTAAAATCAATCAATTTCCATTCTTGTTGATACAACAATGCCATGGTTTGCTTTATTCACAACGAATTCCCTTGTGCTGGCTGTTCTGCTATTATTGGATGACGAGTTATTCCTTTTAACAATTTATACTATGAAATGAGATATTTTTGTAATTCTCATAATTCTTCATCAAATACACGCAAGTGATAAGTTCTTGATCGTTTGCTACGATCATGCCCTTGCATGTTTTCAGATTTGTATCAAACCATATCTTTGCTTCACTTTCATTACTGTTGATGCTTAGAGCATTAATTTTTTTTTCAAATGCCTGGTAGGTAATACCATCTTTCACAAGTAGTATCAATGTCATGGGTCATATATTTATTGCTTGCATCCTATTTTCTGTTGTAAGCGATGTATATGCAATTTGTTGCCATAGCACTAATCTTGCACATAATGAAGACGACTGATATGCTCAGATTTTGATGGATAGATCACCAAGATAGAAGCAGGATCTTGGTATACAGGAAGAGAATGTTGGGAAAACTCTTGCCCTTGTTGTTTGACCAGATCTTAAATTATTGGCTATTGTCAAGACTTGCGAAGACTTTCTCTACAAGTTACCCATTGCTCAGAGCTTAAAATCTTAGCTATCGCCAAAACTTGCAGCGGCCTTTTCTGCAAGTTGCCCATTGCACTGAGCTTAAAGTCTTCGCTATTGTCAGGACTTGCAGATACTTTCTCTACAAGTTGCCTATTGCACCAGAGCTTCAAGTATTGGCTATTGCCAAGACTTGCAGGGACTTTCTCTGCAAGTTACCCATTGCAGCAAAGCTTAAAGTCTTGGCTATTAGTAATACTTGCAAAGACTTTCTCTGCAAGTTGCCCATTGCACCAGAGCTTAAACGCTTGGAATAACTAAGACTTGTAGAGACTTTCTCTGCAAGTTGCCTATTGCCCCAGAGTTTAATCTCTTGGAAATAGCCAAGATTTGCAGTGACTTTATCTGTAAATTGTCCATTGCACCAGAGCTTAAAGTATTGGCTGTTTCCATGACTTGTAGAGATGCCAATTGCAACAAAGCTTAAAGTCTTGGCTATTAGTAAAACTTGCAGAGACTTTCTCTGCAAGTTGTGCATTGCACCAAAGCTTAAACACTTGGCAATAGCCAAGACTTGTAGAGACTTTCTCTGTAAGTTTCCCATTCGCTAGAGCTTAAACTCTTTTGCAATAGTCAAGACTTGCAGAGAGTTTCTCTGTAAGTTGCCTATTGCACCAGAGCAACGGGCAAATTTCAGTTCATTTTTTCACTACTTGAATATCGATCTAATGTCATCTGCTGCCTATACGACAAGTTTTTTGGATCTTTATGAACAAAATTCATAGCTCGTTGAGGTACTATATAGTTATACAAAATTTTAAGCAAAATTAAATAGATAAAAAAATAAAATTATATAGAATTTAATGCAACGTTTTGTAAAACTCAGCAGGAATTTGAAGGAATCTAACCTTGAATCTTCGTTTCAATTGAGGAATCTGTAAAAGTTGTAGGTTTTTAGGGTTTAGAGGTTGTTTGAATGGAAAAGGAAGGGGAGGATATTGTGGGTCTTTTTATTAGTTGCGAGGGGGTATTGTTGTCCGGGATAAGTTTCATTAAACTAATGGAGAGCAGTTTTGCTGAACCACTGTTATTGAGGGCAAAGATGCAAACATTGCTTAACGTGTCATAGTTGTGCAATTCAGCCCAAACAATTTAAGAATTTGCACTCATGACCTAAGTTCACTGCCTAGTCGCGATTTTAGCCTCTGATTTAAACCTTTGATTTTCAAGAGGCCAAAAATGCAATAAAGGTTCAGATTTAGCTTATTTCCGCGATAAAGGTTCAAATTCAGCTTATTTTTGCAAGTCAGAGAATGATCAGCTTTTTGAATGAAGTTTTCTTACAACATTTTCAAATTGATTTTCCAATAATACAATAGTCAATCGTAGGGAAAATAGATGGCTATTATAGCAAGAGAATATTAGCCATTATGGAGGGGGTGTTTTGACATCAATTGTCGAACACATTTCCAAACGGTTTTAAAAAAAATAAGTTTTTGAACAAAGAAAAAGATTTTTAGGAAAAAAAAAAAAGCTTTGTTAGAAGTGTGAATTAATGCACAAATATTAAGAACGCACATAAATATATACTTAAAATAGGATACTAAATAATTTGTAAAGGGGACATGCGGATTCATGCAAAACAATCATAGTAATTATTTTTTTAAATTAGCCATTTATTTACATGGCTTGACCCCCAAAGCTCATACTTTCCCCCTTATACACTATTAACTAGTGCAAAGAGGGTGTTTTAGCTTTCTAAAAATCAGTTTTTCCTTTTAAAAGAATGTGGCCTTGAATTTAAAATTTGTCAGCCAACCAGTTTTTGCAGAAATAAGACTTAATCGAGATATAATTGTGAAAATGACCTCTATTTCGAAGAAACTTCAGATTAAATCCTTATTATTTCAAAAATAAAGACGTGGCGACACATTGCACGAAGAATACGTGCATGCACCGAACGTTCATCTCTTGGCACTGCCTGTCCTCATTAATTGTTCGTATGAGGATGTCTAGAGCTTGACGAATTAGCAGTGCATCTTGGGAGGGTGGGTTCGACATTGTTGTACAGAAAAAAGCTTTACAAAATATTGAGATTTTATAGTTGGAATTGTGTGAAAGAAAGTGTAAACAATGCTCATATTTATAGGAGAAGAAGGTGAACTAGATAGGGGTAGGGGGTAGGGGTCTAACAGTCATGATTAAACTCATTTTCCGGTGAGACTTTTCCTACTCCATTAAATCCGACAGGACATGATAAGCTTGGGCATTGCTCTTCTTTAAACATGACACGTTTCCCACTCACCTATTATCTACCTATCAATATACTTAGCTTACTCATTAAGTATGTTGTCTATTAATATACGGCAAGTAGTTATTATTATTTGAATATGTATTTGTCTTTAGTCTATGCGATTTTAGTATATGATCGAATAGCCAACTTGAACAACAAACATTCAATTTAGCTTAAATCCAACATCTATTTAGTGAAGACCATGTATAGTAGTTTACACAATATTTTATTCCTAGTCCAGAAAAAGTTTTCAACTATAGATACCGCATGATCGATTGTCAACTATGCATACATGGCCAACAAATACCGATTTCTAGCGCATCAAGAGTTTATTATCAACTTCGCTAAGTATATGAACAATAAGACAGTAAATAAAGATAAATAGGAAGATCGTCAAAGACTGTTTACTTCGCCTAAAAATAATAACTTATAACAAACTTAACAGAAGGAACACCAAAATTAATACGCCGAACAAAATATCACCCATTTCCATTGATAATATTTTTAACAAATACATTAATAAAAAAAAAGAGCTTTCTTTACTCATCATAAAAAAGTCCTCTAGTTCGTGGCAT
This sequence comes from Petunia axillaris subsp. axillaris, assembly GCA_029990575.1. Taxonomy (NCBI): domain Eukaryota; kingdom Viridiplantae; phylum Streptophyta; class Magnoliopsida; order Solanales; family Solanaceae; genus Petunia; species Petunia axillaris. Next base: position 46,952,490 of record JARKNS010000007.1, on the reverse strand, counting down.
CATATGCACACGAAAACAAAGACCATATTCAGGATGTCGGCGCTTATTTGGAAGTGGAGAACTTGGCCTTGAGTGATATGACGATCATTAATAAACCGTAAGCAACCTCGCTGAAGCGATTTGCAACTCGGTGTCACACGGAGTTCCATGAAATACCTAATGTCGCCATTGTAGATAACAGCTTGTATCCTATAGTCGGATAATAGATTTGCTATGTTCGATGAAAATATCTATAATCAAAGAGTACAACGTTTAATGTGTTAAAAATCAAATAACTAAGGTAAACAAATCCAAATATTAAAGAACGAGGTACGAAACTCACTAGGTCATCATTTATATATGAATATCTGTTTACAGTTAGAGTGAAGCATGTATGGTTCCTTGTAAGGATGTACATTCCATCCGGCCAGACATAGTCGTTACTTGCATCCCCTGCATCTTCTGGCATGTTTTAACAGGCTTGGGAGGAGATCAAGGAGGTATAAAACGTAGATGAATTAACTTGTTGATGGGTGTTAAAAGAAATAGGAAATGATGCCCCTATTTATACTATATAGGGGAAGAAGGTCAAAAGATAGGAGTTATTGGAGTCATTATATCAGATGGAATAGTTCATACTTTGGACAGTGCACCCTTTAAAGAACCTGGCACGCGTTTCAACTGGCCGATTATCAACCACACAATCCACTAGCAAGATAACTGTTGGAAATGATGTCTTCAGTCTATGCTGAGTTGGTCTATGTTCAAAAAGTCTACAACCAACAGTAATTACTACAAATAACAATAAAGCTAGTTAAGATTTTTTGTCAACTTGTTAAAATCGAGAGTTAAGAACCTCAAACGTAGCAAAAAAGGATTTATTATCAACATATCTAATCTAATAAACAACAAGACTAAACACTGGTATATTGGAAGCAAAGATACAAAACTTATTCAGTTCACAAGTAATTACAAATGTTCAGAAAAATAAATTATTACACTCATTAGGAAAAAAGCAATAAATAATATATCACTGTCTATTTTGAGCCAGAGGGCAAGTTGTCTTTTATAGTCGGGTCGCTTACAATTTGAACATTTATTTCTTCTCTTCTTGGACGTAAATGATACACTGATGGATGGAATGTGCTGAACTCTTTTCCTGCCCTTTTTGGTAAATGTCTTACATGTACAGGTTCTTTTATCTCCCACGAAGGCACCAGGATGGTGGCTCGTAGCCTTCTCATCATTCTTGTACGAGAGTGATTTTCCAGTACCATCTCGAATAATATTGCTGGACTCAACCATTTGATCATCAGCTGCTATGGGAGATGTTGCAACAACATTTGAAGCTGCGGCGGACCTCTCGACCCGCGAAATATAAAGAATATGCCTACTACCATTACCGTCTATATCTAGAAGGTATATGCGGAGATCACTGTCATTCCTAATGAACGAAGGAGCTATTTTTCCCCCAGCAGGCGCAACACTAAGCATATAACTAATAGATACATCGCCGCGATCACAAGTTAATTGTCTGCATTCAATGACGCTGTCAATCAACTCGTCAGATTTACCCTCCAATTTCAATGCAATAGGTACTGTTGAACTAGTATTGGAATGCCAAGACTAGCACTTAGGCGTCTCTACCCATTTCCCATAGTAATCAGCACCCACTACTGCATAGCACCCCATAACAGCTCTATTTACTGATATATGAACAAGTCAATAATAATATACTGAAACAGGTCGATGAACAAAAACAGAGTTCTAATGGAACTAAAGAATAGTTGTTCTAATAGAACAAAAATAATGGCGGATATGATAAAGTAGCTTACCAGCTCAATAAAACACTTCGTATAGCACGACGAAGTTGATATTAACTCGATTCGAAGTAATTTCACCCACCATAATAGACAGATTAGAACCTTTTGAAATTGAAATTTTAAAAGCTTTCCACAACCATAAATCAATAAATGAGAGCAAACTAAAGATGGGAATCAGATTTCTGATAGCTATGGAAAAAAATGGTTGGATTTGGGCCCTGAAACGAGGTTCAGCTGAAGAAGAGGGCAATGGAGGCGGCTGGAACGAGAGGAGGGGGGAATAGAGCGGCAAATTTTGGAGGGGGGATGAAGTTTCCTTTTTTGGTAATTGGCCAAAGTGTAATATTTCAAACTTAGAGGGTTGGGATGTGTAGGCAGTTTTTTGGTGTAATTAAGTCCTAATCCTGATTAAAAAAGAGGAGGTCATCTAGAAAATTTTTAAAACTTTGAGGTTATTTTTTTAATTGAATACTTGTGGGAGGTCAAGGAGCAAAAAGCCCCTAGTTACTTTCCGTTCCTTCACACTTCACTTTTAACCTAAAAGACCTAATATTCTCTTAATTCATTCCTCTTTCTTTCTCTAACTCTTACTAATAGAGAAACCCTAGCAGCTGAAATATGGGAAGGGGAAAGGTTGTGATCCGAAGGATCGATAACACAGTAGACAGTGAAATTTTATTGAATTGAATAATGTAGCTATTTATTAAATTCAAAACATATTAGTCAAAATAAATTAAATAGGCTAGTATAATTAGATTGGATTTAATAAAAGTCCAATTTTATTAGGCTATAAATGATAAGCCCACTTTATTAGCCCAAAGCTAAAAAGCCCAAACCAATGCCACGTGCCAAGTGACGTGGCGCCAAGTCAAATGAAAGAGCCAATAGGATCATGTCATATGCCAAATGACGTGGCAATCCAAGTGACGTCCAAAAGACCAATAAATATGTGCCACGTGGACAAGTGACATGTTCTAGCCAATAAAATGCAGCCTTGTCACTGCTTAAATCTGACAGGCCGGTCCACGGGCCTTGGTCTGTTAGGGTTTCTTGGTGGCTACTCCACCTCACATCTATATAAAGGGGCAAAATCCCTCATTTGGTAATCAGAAATCAGAGGAAGAAACTCATAACAAGAAGTAATAAGGAGCTCGTGGATCAAAGGCTACAAATTGCTATAAATCTTCAAGGAGTTATTTATTTCTCTACAAGTTCAAGGAGTTATTTATTTCTCTACAAGTTCATCAAGAGGAAGATTCAAGATCAAGCTTAACGGCCCTTGGATTTATCTCTACAAATTCATTATAAGGAAGATTCAAGATCAAGCTCAAAAGCCCTTGGATTTATTTCTACAAGTTCATTATAAGGAAGATATTCAGGATCAAGCTCAAAAGCTCTTAGATTTCTACTTGTGATATTTATAGTTGAAAAGACGAATCAGAGGAATTATAGAGATTGTACTAGTCATCATATATATTGAAATCAAATACTACAGTTGTTACAATATCTTCTTGTCTTGATTATTTATTTATTTTTTGACACGAATTTACTTGTTACAATTTTTGGCACGCCCGGTGGGAGAATCTCTACCTCTCATCTCTTCTTTTCAAATCAAAAGAATTTTATGATGCCCCAAAAGAAGTTCAACTTCAAATCAAGTATTGCTAATTCTAAAAATGGATTGGAAGTCTCCATGGAGATTATTAGTCAAATCAAAAGGAACAAAGTTGAAATGTTGGGACAACATGTTCTTCGAGCACTGTCCAATTCAACACAAGATTCTAGACCATCTTCTCGAAAAGAAGTGAGAACCTCTTCATATATGCTAGAACAGGGAAACAACATAGCGGAGGTGGTCGAAGGAACTCTAGCTAGACTTCGTGAGTCAAAAAATTATTTCATGCAAAAAGTTGATGGTGTTGCTCCTCCATCCAAGTTCTATCCAAGAGATGATCCATATTATTCCTCTTCATATATGATTGTTATGCAAGTAATGACAATTGAAGCTTCCACCATTGAAGAACAACATGCAAGTTTGACGAAAGCAATTGATGGCTTAACAAACTATGTCAAAGATCAAGAAGCTCGCATCAACAAGATTGAAGGAATGATGGAGGGAGAATCTAGCCATGCGCCAGGGAAACGTGTTGAAGTTCAACAGATAATTAATACTCAAGCGAAGCAAGCAACACCTGCTATAGAAATCCAAGTTTCTGCTGATGAGGTGATTCCAATTGATCAACTAAAGGAGATCATTATAGAGAGAATCAAGGATAAGAACGAGGTTGCTTCCAAGTCTTCTCTTGCATATGTGAAGCCATACACTACAAGGATTGATAGCTTAAAAATGCCTGCTTGATATCAACCCCCAAAATTCCAACAATTTGACGGCAAAGGAAATCCAAAAAAATATATGGCACACTTTGTTGAAACATGCAACAATGCTGGAACATATGGTGACTATCTTGTCAAGTAGTTCATTCGTTCTCTTAAGGGAAATGCTTTTGATTGGTATACGGACCTTGAGTCTAGTTCAATTGATAGTTGGAAAGAGTTGGAGCACGAGTTTCTCAATCGCTTTTACAGCACAAGGCGTACGGTGAGCATGATAGAATTCACGAACATTTTCTGATTGATTGAAAGTAGCAAGGAAAGACAAGCAAAAACTTTGTTGTCTCAAGAGATAGCATCCCGACTGGCTAGCGATGAGGGGAAAAGAATCCCAATGTATGGTCCATGCATCCTGGCTCCCGAGACTCTTTCATAGAATTCCAACAATTTCTACCGCTCACGCCAACGAAAGGAAGAATCGGTTATTGATTTCATAAATCGGTGGAGGAATACAAGTCTCAATTGTAAAGACAGACTCATCAAAGCTTCAGGGATAGAGATTTGCATTCAAGGTATGCATTGGGGGCTCCGCTAGATCTTGCAAGGCATAAAGCCTATTACTTTTGAAGACTTGGCTACGCGTGCTCATGATATGGAGTTAAGCATAGCCTCCAGCGGAAATGAAGGAGCATCTATCTATGAACCTCGTAAAATAAAACACACGCAAGAATCCGCGAAAAGGGGCAAGTTTACATCTGATGATGAAATAGAAGAGTCCATGCCAGACAAATCAAAACGAAATTTGACTTTGAAATAAATACAAGAAAAAGAGTACCCCTTCTTGGATTCTGATGTTCCAGCTATGTTTAACGAACTCCTCGAGCTGGACCTCATCAAGCTACCTGAAATGAAGTGACCCAATAAAGTTGGAAGGACTGAAGATCTAAATTACTGCAAGTATCATCGACTGGTTGGTCATCCTATGGAAAATGCTTCATCTTTAAAGAGAAAGTCATGGACTTAGCATACAAGGAATCATCTTTCTAAAAGAATAAAAAATGAGTGCCAACCAAGTATCAATCATTTTTGGCTCATTTGATCCTGCGTCCGTCCACAATTTTTTTGAATGATGTGGCGAAAAAGTATCAACACTACCAATGGAACTCAAATTTAAAAGCTCTGAACATGTTGTTTCTAGCACATTCCTAGTTGGCCTTACAAAAAAGGATGCAATGGAAAAATATAGATCATCAAAAGTAAACGAAGCACAAATCAAACAACCCAGCAATGAAGGTTGGATTCTTATAATTCAGCGAAAGTGCCGCAAAATTGACTCATGTAGAGAATCCACAAAGGAAAACCAAATTAATTCAAAGAACCAAAGAACTCCAAAGCAGTTAACAAAGGCACAAGTGGGGGCAAAAATACTACCAAAGGGCACGTCATTCTATAATATTGGAAGACTTTCTGCCAAGATGGTTCCATGCGAAATATTCATGTGATGATACCAAGACTTCATAAAATAATATTGATGGAGGAGAGATGACATATGAAACCCCACCATCCTTATGGCTTATAACTCTATAAGGGCTCGCCAAATCTCCACATAAATGAATGGATGCAAGATAATATGTTCCTTGACGTACGAGCCTAAACTGCATGTTAATAAGCTCCTTGATGCACAAGCCTAAACTGCAAGTTAATAAGCTCCTCGATGCACGAGCCTAAGCTGCAAGTTACTAGGCTTCTTAATGCATGAGCCTAAACTGTATGACACGAAGCTCCTCAAAGTCGAGAAAAATGTCAAGGTTACAAAGCTCCTTAAATTCGAGCTAAGTCTTCAAGTTGCAAAGCTCCTCAAATTCGAGCCAACTCTTCAAGTTACAAAGCTTCTCAAATTCGAGCTAAGTCTTTAAGTTGCAAAGCTCCTCAAATTCGAGCCAAGTCTTTAAGTTGCAAAGTTTATTAAATTCGAGCTAAGTCTTCAAGTGTAAATATACTCAAATTTGACTTAAATCTCTATGTTGAAAAGCTCGTCAAGTTTGAGGCAAATCTTAAAGTGCTGAGGCTCCTCAAATTTGAGCTAGACTGCATGTGGGGAAGCTTGTCAAATTTGAGCTATATATATGAAAATCATGAAGCCTCTCAAATTCGAGCAAGATATCAAACTTTCCAAGTTTCTCAAACACGAGCTAAGTCTTCAAGTTGTAGAGCTTCTTCAAGTTCAATCATCAAGTTGTAAAGCTCCTCAAATCCGAGCCAAATATTCAAGTTGATACGCTCCTTGACGGATGAGCATAAACTACAAGTTACTCCTAGCCCAAGTGTTTAAACTGTGCACGACGCAAAAAAAAAGTCTGCTAGGTTGAAAACCTCAAAAGAGGCTGCCTGGGCAAAAGTTAGGACACAAAAAAAAAATGTCTGCTAGGTTGAAAATCTTGAAAGAGGCGGCCTAGGCAAACGTTAGGAGAAAATATCCACTTGCACCGAGCTACGTAATGACTTGATCCTCTTCATCGATGTGCGTAGGCAGCTTAGAGTTTCATTCTAAATTCAGTCACATAAAATACAAAAAGGTGGGTTCGGTATGATGTGATGATGCCATGTTGATCCCTTCACATGTGAAGGAAAATGAAGAGAGTGATTTCCCATTTCTTAATCCACAAATCTATTTGGAATATCAAGTTTTATTATCAAAGCTTGCAACCCCAAGCAAAAGGGTGGATTATTAGCAGCTTGTTTTAGATTCCGAAGTTAAGATCAAAGCATTATTTGAGACAAATTAAATGAATATTTTAAAATTTGAAGTCTAGTTTTTTGAAATCCAAACGGCTTACAAGACAGATGCATATTCATTAAGTTACACTTATTCTGGTGAAGCCATACAAAGCTTGAAGCCTGAAAGTTACAAGAGTTAAAAGATGTCTCGAAAAATTTATCTACAACGTTTTTCAAGGTGTCTGATTGTCAATTTAGGATATGTTATTAATATTGAAGTTAAATTTCTGTCAATTCAAGCGGATGTGATTCGGATGCATATTTGACAAGCTATGAATATTTTGAATAAGCTGCGCAAATCAGCAAGTCTGGACGAGATACAAATTAAAGGTTGATTTTAAAAATTCATCTAAAATAATTTTCGAGATGGATACATCTGAATTTTGGATATATTTTAGCTCTTGAAGTCTATTTTCTAGAAAGTTAAACGTCTTGAGATTCATACTCATCTTCGACAAGCTATGAATATTTTGCCTAAGCTACACAAATATACAAGTTTGGACGAGATAGAAATTAAAGGTTGACTTAAAAAAAAAATTCATCTAGAACAATCCTGAAGGTTGATACATCTACATTTTGGATACATTTTAGCTCAAGAAGTCTAGTTTCAGCGGGAACGAATAGCATGCAGTTTGGAGTCTCACACCTCGAGAGCCACATGAACAAAGAAATTACTTCAAGTCTAGTCTTCAAGTGTCAGTAAGTCTGACCCTGACAAGCCTTGAAGTAGGGGGCATTTGTAGACAGTGAAATTTTATTGAATTAAATAATGTGGCTATTTATTAAATTCAAAATATATTAGTCCAAATAAATTAAATGGGTTAGTATAATTGGATTGGATTTAATAAAAGTCCAATTTCATTGGGCCACAAATAATAAGCCCACTTTATTAGATCAAAGCTAAAAAGTCCAAACCAATGCCACGTGCCAAGTAACGTGACGCCAAGTCAAATGAAAGAGCCAATAGGATCATGTCATATGCCAAATGATGTGGCAATCCGAGTGAAGTCCAAAAGACCAATAAATATGTGCCGTGTGGACAAGTGACATGTTCTAGCCAATAAAATGCAGCCTTGTCACTGGTTAAAGCTGATTGGCCGGTCCACGGGCCTTGGCCCGTTAGGGTTTCTTGGTGGCTACTCTACCCCACATCTATATAAAGGGGCCAAATCCCTCATTTACGATAATCAGAAATCAAAGGAAGAAACTCATAACAAGAAGCAATAAGGAGCTCGTGGATCAAAGGCTACAAATTGCTATAAATCTTCAAGGAGTTATTTATTTCTCTACAAGTTCATCAAGAGGAAGATTCAAGATCAAGCTCAAAAGCCCTTTGATTTATTTCCACAAGTTCATTATACGGAAGATATTCAGGATCAAGCTCAAAAGCCCTTAAATTTCTTCTTGTAATATTTATAGTTGAAATGATGAATCAGATGAATTATAGAGATTGTACTTCTCATCATATATATTGAAATCAAATACTACAGTTGTTACAATATCTTCTTGTCTTGATTATTTATTTATTTCTTGACGCAAATTTACTTGTTACAAACACATCTAGGCAAGTGACTATCTCTAAGAGAGTAAATGGATTGTTGAAAAAAGCTAAGGATCTAGCAAATTTTTGTGATGCACAAGTTGGATTGATCATTTTCTGCAGCACTGGGAAACACTGAATTTTCTAACACAAGGTAATGTTTTATGTTTCATAGTATTTCATTTTGTTGTCGGTGTCGCAGGACCCGGACTTACAACCGCCGAAGGTTGTCAACTCATTACCACTCGCCCAAAATTTATATTGTCTGTGTAGGTCATACTCTGCTATACCTTTGACGAAACTCCTAACTTCACTTGGTGTAAAATGTTCTTTTTTCGAATCCCATTTTGTGGATGTTGGCAAGCACTCGGTAAGACTTTGAGTGTTTAATTTGCCTTTTGCCTTATTTTCCAATACCATCAACTTGCAATTGAATAATATCCCAAACCATATGCAGTCTTCTCTCCATTTCTGATAATAACAAACAAGAAAACATGAACTCTGAAAGAATACATCTTGTGTTTTTATAAATACTTTAGGTAGCTAGCTTGAGGATCTTTTTCTTGGCTTGTTTGCTAATTAAGATCATGAGCTAATACCATATATCCACTAACACCATGACAGCTTATTTAATCACTACATGAATTTATAAAGCTTAAATCCATATTCGTGTCCATATAAACAAGACCTTGAATCAGTTCTATATACTGATACCTAAATTCCTAAATAGGAAAGAAGAGGAAAAAGTTTCAGATTCAGTTGTTTTTCTTTAGGACAGTCAGAAATAGCGCATTTCTGCCTAATTAAGTCAGATACATAATATGGTGATGGTGTAATTTGTCGATGACAAAGTATACGAAAAAATTGATGAACTGGGCAAGCGTTTGGTGCATTTAAAATGAACATGCTTAACCTAATTAATCTCTCTTAATCATAAAATACAACTGATAAAACCTTGATAAGACTTTAGGAGTTGGACAAAATAACATGATATATTTACTCACTCTTACTATGGTAAATGACTTATTACTCTATCTAAGCCTTGTTAGTTTAAAAGAATTTAACGATACACACTGATGCTGAAAAGAACTTATTTCCGGGTAGCAAATTCAACTTTTCATGAATAATAATCTATATAGTTATCTTTATATGACCTAATGGGGTACAATTTTTTTTTTTAAATTTAGCATCAATGCACAGAATTTAAATTCATCTTAAAATATAATGTTGCATGCGTAGAACTTACTATTTACTATATAGTTTGTGTTAGCTTGGATAAGCTTTGAGTTTTGACTGATGATTAAGGAACGGATTCAAAGGACTTGTTCCTTTGAATCACTACAGCTAAATAGATAATTCATGCAAAATCATTTAAGCTGAGATATTGTTAATTATCCTTAGACTAATGTTTATCTTGATAATTATGCAGGTCTAAACGTGATATGAAAAGATTGCATAAATAATGGATAAGAGCTAAAAGATCCGGATGCTTAAAGTGAAGAGTTCAATTAGGACTCAAACTCCTGGGAGCTTTGGAGTTCTAATTGCTCAAGACTTCTTGGTTGCTGAAGCTATAAAACGAGGAGCATATCAACCATTGAAATATGCACAAATACAGAGAGAATCGAGCAAAGCATTAAAAGAGTCATTATCTTATTTGTGTAATCAGTAAGCTACAGGGAACTAAGTAAGAACCTGTTCCTTAGATTGAGTCTTGTAAAAGTTCAGTCTTAGTTCAACTGTAGTAGGTATTATCGAGTTGTATCTTTTTAGTTCAAGTCGAGCACTTGACAAAGCTTCACTGATCGTGAAAGAGGTCACTAAAGGATTAGAGTTAGTCCTAGGTTAGTAAGAAGGTAGTCTTGTAACCAAGTAAGTCTTTTACATAGTGAAGTTGAAATCCTACTTGGAAGAGTAGGTCGTGGTTTTTTGATCCCGAGTTCAAGGGATTTTTCCACGCTAATATTGGGTGTTCATTTACTTACAGTTTTAATTTCGCATATAATATAGTAAAGGAACACATTTTAAGGAACTGGTCCTTAAAACAGTAAAGTGGTGTATATTGAAAAATAACAATTGGTATCAGAGCGGGTTATCCTTGAAAAGGCTAACACCTAGGATTAGATGAGTACATCACGAGAGAACAGTGAGGGTCAGTCAATAGTTAGAGCACCTTTGTTCAATGGAAAATATTATTCATGGTGGAAGGAAAGGATGCGAGATCATCTTCAAGCTGAGGACTATGAATTATTGGACATAGTGACTGAAGGTCCCATGATTCCAATGAAGAAGGATGCTGAGGGAAATGATGTTCCCAAAACTAGAAAAGAATGCAATGCTGAAGACATAAGGCAATGGGAAAAGAATGCAAAAGCTAGGAAGTGGCCTGTTGGTGGACTCAGTCCTAACGAGTGCACTAGAGTTAGAGGGTATACCACTGCAAAGGAAATTTGAGATGCTCTACAAGTTGCATATGAAGGAACAAGTCAGGTAAAAAGGTCTAGAGGTACACTTCTTTTTGCTGAATATGAAAGTTTTAAAATGAAAGAAGAAGAATCAATCTCTGAAATGTATACTAGATTTAATGCCATTGCACCTGAACTTATTTCTTTGGGAAGGGTTTTAACTGTGGAAGATAGAGTAGAAAAGATCCTAACTAGGGTTCTTCCAAATTCTTGGGAGATCAAAGCTTGTGCTATCATAGAAAGTAAGGATCTGATCACCTTATCCTTAGATGAGCTTATAGGTAATTTAAAGACTTATGAACTAAGGAAAAAGGTTGAAAACATAGGAGTACCAGTTAAAATTGAACCTAATCTAACCTTGACTACTGCTGATAAGCCTATCGATGATAAGGAACTGGTCCTTATCGCTAAAAGTGTTCAAAAATATTTGAATAAGAAAAAGGGGATTAGTGGACAGGGTAGGTCTTCTAACATGAAACAGGCTGGAGAATGCTTCAAATGTGGCAGCATGGAGCACTACATCAGCAACTGTCCAATCATGGAAGGAGAATAGAGGAAGAGATATATTGAGGAAAGGAAAAAGGCTAGGGAACAGGTCCGTAAGAAAAGTGGAAATCCCAAAGCAATGGTTGCAGGATGGCAAGATAGTGAGGATGAAGTTTCTGATGATGATCTGGATGAGGATCTTGCTCTAATGGCTCTTGAAGACTCAGCTAATGAAGAAGATGCCGAAGTATTTGTTTCTAAACTTAGACAAGATGTGAAAAACATGCCTAGAGAGAAATTAGTTAAAGTATTTCATACTGTGTTAAATGAGTTTAGATCTCTAAGGGATGGCAAACATCAACTGCATGATGAAATTGATAATTTAGGAGCAGATTTGAAAAGAAAGATTAGCATGCTTGAGGACCAGGTCCTCACACTTGAATAAACTGTTCAGGAATTAGAAAATGTTAAAACAGTTGAAAATGGTAAAGGCATTGCTAATTCTCATAAGATCATTGCTGAAGAGAAACTGAAAGTCACAGTTGATGAATTGTGCAAGAAAGATGAAACGATAAGATCTTTGGAAGAGAACTTGGTTAAAACTAAAATGGAGTTAGGAAAAACTGTAAAATGAAACAAGTCATCTGAAGCATTAGAATGGTTACAGAAAAATTATAGTAGTAGCAGGAAGGGTATTGGATTCATGAAAGCACAGTCTTCACCCAAATGGGATCCAAAGAGTAAGTACTTATCACTTCCTGAAAACTGGCTATGCACTCATTGTGGGAACACTGGTCACTTGAAAGAAAATTGCCAATCTTTAAAAATGGCGCACAGTGGAACAGGTCCTACAAACCAGTTCAAAACTCTGTATGAAAGAAAACTGTTCACAGAAAGAAACCATTACCATTCTGGGCTAGGAGAGATCTGATTCATCATTTTTCTCAAGGAATAGAACCCAAACTAGTTTGGGTTCTTAAAATTACTAGTTTTCTTTTACAGGCTAGAGTGAAGGAGAGGAACCACAAATGGTACATGGACAGTGGTTGGTCAAGGCACACGACAGGACATAAGGAACTGTTCCTTTCACTCTCAGCCTTTCAAGGAGGAATTGTTTCCTTCGGTAATGGTAAGAAAAGGGAAATCATTGGCCTTGGAAAGGTAGGTAGGTCTGATTCACATAGTATAGACAATGTGTTTTTAGCAGATGGGCTGAAGCATTGCTTATTGAGTATATCTCAATTGTGTGACAAAGGTAATAATGTTAATTTCTCATCTACTGGATGCACTGTGACTAACCAAACTTCTGGAGAGGTTATTTTGCAGGGACATAGACATGAAAACATCTACAAGGTAGACTTGTTGACACTATCTGATGGAAGCTTGAGTTGCTTAAGTGTGGTGCAAAATGATCCCCTCCTATGGCATAAAAGACTCGGCCATGCCAGTCTTTCACAACTGAACAAACTTGTGTCCAAGGATTTGGTGATAGGTCTTCCTAACATCAAGTTTAAGGATGAAAAAGTACATGAAGCATGTGCCAGGGGGAAGCAGGTAAAATCCTCCTTCAAACCGAAGAAACAGGTAAGTACCACTAAACCTTTAGAACTGGTCCATATGGGTTTATGTAGACCAATGAGAACGATGAGTCGTGGAGGTAAGAAGTATGTTATCGTATTGGTGGATGATTACTCCGGATTTACATGGAATATATTTCTTGCATCTAAAGAAGATGCATTTAATGCATTTTCAATTTTAGCTAAGAAAGCTCAAAGAACTCTAGATAGTCATATTGTTGCCATTAGGTCAGATCATGGAACTGAATTTGAAAATCATATGTTTTTCAATTTTTGTAATGAAAATGGCATTAATCACAATTTTTCCTCACCTAGAACTCCGCAACAAAATGGTGTAGTGGAAAGGAAAAATAGGACTCTAGAAGAAATGGCAAGGACTATGCTAATATCTAGAAATCTTCCACAGAATTTTTGGGCTGAAGCCATCAATACTGCATGCTACATAATAAATAGGTGTATGACAAGACCTTTAATAGAAAAAACTCCATATGAGCTGTTTAAGGGAAGAAAAACAAATATATCTCATCTTAGGGCTTTTGGTTGCAAATATTTTATACACAACAATGGGAAAGATGCCTTAGGAAAATTTGATCCTAGAAGTGATGAAGGAATCTTTGTTGGATATTCTTCAAATAGTAAATATTATAGAGTTTTTAACAAGAAAACATTGAAAATTGAAGAAAGCATGCATGTTAAATTTGATGAAACTGACTGTCTTACTCAAGAACAGGTACAGGAGAATGAAGAGATTGGAATGCTGAAACATAATGAAATTGATCCACAAATGCAGCATTTGGATGGGGATACTGTGAGAAGTGAACTGCAAGGAACTGTTCCTCAGGACAGAACTGGTAAGAGTGGCACAGAAACAGGGGGAATAAATGATTGTTCCACCTCACAAACTGGAAGTACCACCCCTCAGGAACTGTTCCTCAGCAAGGGACCTCTGATAATGAATTGATATTCAAGCCTTACAAGTATCAAGGGTCACATCCTGTGGATCAAATAATCTCAGATAAAACTGCTGGAATACAAACTAGATCAGCAGTCAAAAATCACAATCTGTGTGCCTTAGTGCTTTCCTATCTCTTGTTGAACCCAAAAAGGTGAAAGAAGCACTGAAGGATGCAGATTGGATCAATGCTATGCAGGAAGAATTGAATCAATTCCAAAGAAGTCAAGTTTGGCATCTGGAACCCAAGCAAAGGAACATACCATAATAGGAACAAAATGGATTTGCAGAAACAAACTTTATGAGGATGGCATGGTAACAAGAAATAAGGCTAGGTTAGTTGTTCAGGAGTATAGTCAAGAGGAGGGCATCAACTATGATGAGACTTTTGCTCCAGTTGCAAGATTGGAAGCAATAAGACTTCTCATAGCCTTTGCTACATACATAGAATTTACTCTACATCAAATGAATGTTAAGAGTGCATTTCTGAATGGTTACTTAAAAGAATAAGTGTATGTTAAGCAACCTCCAGGCTTTGAGAATGAACAGTTCCCTGAACATGTGTACAAGTTGGACAAGGCCTTGTATGGACTCAAGCAGGCACCAAGAGCATGGTATGAAAGGCTATCAAAATTTCTACTTCAGCATGGATATAAAAGAGGTAAAATTGATAGCACATTGTTTTTGAAAGAAAAAGGTAAGCATCTCTTAATTGTTCAAATTTATGTAGATGATATAATCTTTGGTGCTACTTGTGAAAATTTAAGTAAGGAATTTGCAAACTTGATGGTGAGTGAGTTTGACAGGAGCATGATGGGTGAACTCAATTTCTTTTTGGGTTTACAAATTAAGCAAACCTCAAGTGGAACTATGATCCATCAACAAAAATATGTTAATGAATTACTTAAAAGGTTTGATATGGATAAAGCTAAGGAAATTGACACACCTATTGCCACTGCCACAAAATTGGATCTTGATGAACATGGAATATCAGTTGATCAAAAGTTGTATAGATGTATGATTGGTACTCTACTTTACCTAACTTCTAGTAGACCTGATATTGTGTTCAGTGTTGGTTTGTGTGCTAAGTTTCAGTCAGATCCTAAGGAATCTCATTTGAAAGCTGTTAAAAGAATATTTAGATATCTGAAGCGAACAGGTCCCTTAGGACTTTGGTATCCGAAAGGTGGCAGTTTTAATCTTTTTGGATATACTGATGCTGACTATGCAGGTTTCCTTGTTGATAGAAAAAGTACCTCAGGTATGGCACATTTTTTTGGTGAGTGTTTGGTCTCTTGGGGGAACCAAGAAACAAGTTTCAGTGGCACTCTCCAGTGCTGAGGCTGAATATGTGGCAGCTGCCTCATGTTGTTCACAGTTGTTATGGATTAAACAATAATTACAGTATTTTGGTGTTGATGTAGGAACTGTTCCTATCTTTTGTGACAACACTAGTGCCATTAACATGACAAAAAATCCAGTGCATCACAAAAGAACTAAACACATTGATATAAGACATCATTTCCTGAGAGATAACTATGAAAAAGGTTTGATCACCATAGCATTTTGTCCTACTGAAAAGCAAAATGCTGGCATCTTTACAAAAGCTTTAAGAAGAGATGATTTTGAAAGAAATAGGTTGGAATTAGGGATGAAGATTTTGAAAGAAATAGGTTGGAATTAGGGATGATTAAATTCACTTAAATTCATCAATAGTTTACTTCATAATTGGCTAGAAAATTGCACATAAAATGAATTTTATTCAAGTCAATTTAAAATTTTCAGTCCAGCTTAATACTTCATTGTATACTCTTATGCCATAATTTTTGTTTAGAGTTGCTAAAATTGAATGATGTTACCCTTATGCTCTTAGAATTTTAGATTGAACAAAAGTGTTTCAAATTGGAAGGACACTGATTTTTCGTGTTAAAATCAAGTATGTACTCCTTATTGTTCATTTATCTTATAAAATTAAGGCTATAGGTAACTTGTAATTAGGATAAATCCCACTAGGAATCCTAATCATATCCAAACTGCATAAGAGTCCCATCGGAGAAACAGTTCCCACTCTGAAAAGGTAACTTAAAAGTCTAACGACTCATTTTTTCCGGGAGACTCCCAAGAGTCCAGTAACGGCTGCATGTCTTTCAATGAGGTAATTGTGATCGTTTAACACTCAACCTCCACTACCTATTTCATTCTATAAATACACTCTTTCTTCCTATTATTCTTTCACTTTGTTTTACAATTGCACTCTCAAAATTTCAGAAAGAATAATCACATATCTCCTAAATCGTATTGCAAGAATGTCTCTTTCTCCTGAAAATTCTTCATATGCACCTACTTCTGATCAACCACAAAATCTCAACCCTTCTTCACCCATGGACACCACAGACCCAAACCCTGAAATTCCTAAAACAATCCCAGAAGTACCTGAAGCTGAAATTTAGGTGGAAAGACCAGTTCCCACGACTGAATCAATTGTTGAACAGGTTGAGGACTTGTCAAGGACAATGATCATTTATCAATATCAGGTAAATTTTGTCTATCCCTTAAACGTAGTTGAGGATGAAGGGGAGAATGAAGAGGGGTCTGAAGTTGCTCCTGAGGGGGAAGGGGAAACTGTAAAAAGGTTGGAACCACCCATGCATGAATCCTCTGGGTCTCCTGAGGTTGATTTTCGAGCACCCATGGAAGATGTGATAAATATTGAGGAAGCCTTGAGTGATAGTGATAGACCTCTTATTGATTTGATCAATATTAGGAGTTTAAAAAGAAAACTTGCTAGGAAGGGACCCATAGATGACTAAGTGTCTGCTGAGATTGCTGCTAAGTTAAAGAAAATCAGTGATAGTTACAAGCCAGGGATTAAGAAGAAAGGTGAAAGTTCCTCCAAGGCAAAATGACCTGTTCCTTCTGTCTCAACTCCTGCTTCTGGGGTTAGGAGGACAAGGAGTGCTGCCAAAGCTGCTGATGAGAACTTAGCTGCTGCTCTAGAAAGAAGCAGAAAAGGGAAGGGGAAACAGGTTGCTGACCTTATTAAGGAGGAAGAAGTTGAGGTGATAAAGAAGGATGTTGTTGGTGATGAAGATGATGAGATGGAAGATGTTGAGGAGGTTGTGCCTCAGTCTAAGAAAAGAAAAGTTTCACAGAGGCGTGTGACTAGGAGCTTTGTGAAAGCTGCAGCAGAAAAGTCTTCTAAGAGGACCAGGTCCTCCAAAAGGACTTTGATGGATGAAAGTTCTGCCGATGATAGTGACAGTGATGAATCATTTACTGGTGATGATAGTGAGAGTGAGGATGAGGGAGAAGAAGTATTACACTGTGTTCATGATGACATGTTGACTAGGAAAGTGTTGAAAGGGAGAGTGCTCTCTGATGTGGGAGAAGAAGGTATGTTGTGGTTGCTGCAGAAATTGCAAGTTCAGGGCTGGAGGGACATGGTCCTTCAGATTTCTGGAAGGTGTGCAAAAGAGATGGTGCAGGAGTTCTACAAGAACTTCTCTATCAAGGATGACAGGATTACCACCTCTGTCCATGACAATGTGATTACTTTTGACACTAGGGAACTTGGTGAACTGTTGGGGATTCCATTTGTTGGATATGACAGCTATGTCAAGAAAGTATGGCCTGACTTAACAAACTTGCCTAATTGATTGGAAATTACAAGGAAGTTTGCTGAGAATGAAAGGGAAGAAAAACCAAGAGCTGTACAGAAAAGTGAGATGCATCCTCAGCACCAAGTGTTATTTGAGTTTGTGAAAAAGATTGTGATGCCAAGGTAAGTGATGGATATAATTTATTGATATATTTTTATAGTTAAATATTAAGTATTTTAAATAAAACGTGAATAAATATATCCATCTCTCGCATATTTTCTAACATATTTTGCAGGAAGAAGAAATTATCCAAGGTGAAGAAAAATAAGGGATGACCATTGATGATTACATTATTCATAGTGTGATTATAACACTGATAGTAATATCCGTGAATTGTTTTATGCTGAAGAATAAAAGTGCAAGCGGAAGAAAGTTCATGAAAGGAAGCTACGTATGAATATTTGAAATTGTCATCTAAACCCAACTCACCTTGGCCATCTTGAAAATTTTCCTACCACCTTAGGATATGCCATCTTAGGTAGAACTTTGGCTTTGGAATTTATCTATAAATAGGTAGTAAACTTTGTATGGAAGATCATCAAATTTTCATCTTGCAAGAACTACTTTCTCTTGCTCTTTTTCTTTCTTTGTCTTTTATAACATTAAGCTTTTGTAGTTTTCTTTTGTAGAAGAAATACTACTTCTTCCTAGTCTTTATATTTTTAAAGTTTTTCTTACTCCATAATGGAGTAATCTCTTTTGTTGCGATAGTTGATGAAACTCGGTAATATTTATAATACGTATCTCAGTTTTAATACATGCTTAGCCTGAAGTTTTTAATCACATTTTAACACTGTGCTAGAATTATAGTTTTTACTAAATCTTTATTTTCACATCCGTCTATTTTATATCTAGATTATTGTTATATTAATTTTGTAATTCTCACGGAGCAAAATTAATGTATAATAACTGATGAATAAAGTAGTAGAGTAAAAACTATTTTTCCAAGTCTGTAATCTTGTTTACCTCAGTTTTAATTCTCACGGAGGAATTGTTGTAGGTAAGATTATTGATTTTCTGTAAAAATATTCTCACGAAGTTTTTACTACTTTTTTAGCACAATTCAGGCAAGAAAAATATTTCGGTTTAATCGTCACTAGTTATAATTTGATTAATATGCATAACCTCACGGAGTGTTATTAATTGATTATTTTCTTAGTGAGCAAAATATAATTGAATTAGCAATAAGCAATTATTCTTAAGAGAAATACATGTCAAAACTGAGATATTTATTATAAGTATTACCAAGTGAATTCAACGATTCCCAACTCCTTTTAAATTTGAAATCTTCCAGAAGTTCTTTCTTTTAGTTTAAGTAAATTTAAATTAAAAACTCACTTTTCATCAATTTGATTCTCTCAAATAGTAATTAAAATACTACAAGTCCGTAGCATAGAATACCCAATCTCTGTGGGACGATATCTTAAACTATATTAGAATTTGACAAGAACGAGAACACAATTCCTATGCACTTTGGACCTCGTCAAATTTTTGGCGCCGTTGCCGGGGATTGGCGTACATCTACTTCGGACTAAATATTTGATTACTAATTTGAGGACATATTAATATAAGTAATATTAACATAATCTACTTAATACTACTATAACAATAACTATTGATTACTAACCTTTAACCTCTAATAATATTATATTTGCTTCTAACATTTTTATCTTTTCTAACACTTTTATTTCTTTTAGTATATCTATTATTGTTATTAATTTTCTTTACTGTCACTACTAATATATATATATATCCTACTTTATTAGCTTTTCATTGTTATTCCTTCTATTTACTGTTTTTGATCGATTACATCTCTTTTATTATAAGTAACATTGTTAATACTTTTTGTTCTTTCTCTTTCTTCTATCTATCTTATACTTAAAAGTCTTATTTTTAGTACTTCTACTTATAGTACGTTTTCTTCCTCAGCTATTTCCGTCAGCTTTCTAGTTTTTCTCTTTTCTTTCTTTTCTTTACCATCAGTACTAGTAATACTATTACTTTATCTATTATATCATATAAGTATTATATTTGACTCATTCCTTTGTAATATCACAAAATGTTGTTATAGTAATTATAAGTTTCTTTACTAGTGTCACTTATCACTACTACTATTAATATAACTATTGTTTTAGTATTATTTTTATTTCTATTTCCTTCTTCCCTCTCTTTCATTCTGAGCTATCACTACATTTTTATTTTTATTTTTATTTTTTCCTTTTCTCTTTGTTACTTTCAGTAGTACAACCTTATGATATTAAGAATTACCATCTTGTCTATCTATCTTTTTAACTACCTCTGTCAAAACTAATACAACTTATTACTTTATCTATATACTAACTACTACTACTTACTATTCCCGTGTCAGTATCACTATATGTTGTTTTGTCATTGTTGTTTCTTTCATTACTAATGTTATTTTTATATATCACCGTACCATTTTCTTTGCTTTGTTACCAAGCATTGCTATTATAATTATAAAGTTCTTTACTATTTTGTTAACCACTTCTATTATTACTACTGTTATTATCTAGTAGTCAATTTTTTTTTCTTTCATTTCAAGATATTATTATTATTATTATTATTATTATTATTATTTACAGAACTTCTATTACTAATTATTCCTACATTTTAGTATTTTCTTATAATACTTTTATTACAAGTACTTTTTTTTAAAAAAAAAAAAAAAAAAAAAAAACTTAACAATTTCAAGTAGTTTATGACCCGCTCTTCTAATAAAGAGTTAGTCATTTACGATCCTGAAATTGAAAGATCTTTGAGATTGTGCAGAAAAGGACAACCATCATCTTCTAAAAGCATAATTTGTGACAAAATGGAACACCAATTAGGAGATAACAATAACCCATTAGGAGTCGCACCACAAGTAGAGGATCAGTTTGATGAAGTAGCACCAAGACCAGCAAACAGAATTCTAAGGGATTATGCTAGACCAGATCACTTCAATTGTGAATCTAGTGTCAGGAACCCACCAGTAGCAGCCAATAATTTTGAAATTAGGACCGGTCTAATTCAAACAATTCAACAGTCTTGCACCTTTACTGGTGATCCAAGTGAAGATCCACATAGTCATTTAATTGATTTTCTGGAACTAGTTGAAACTGCCAAATATAATGGAGTGCCCGCTGAAGCTATCAAGTTAAGGCTATTTCCTTTTTCTTTAAAAGGAGATGCCAAGACTTGGTTGCGAAGTTTGCCTCGAGGTTCTATAACCACATGGGACCAGATGACACAGAAGTTTTTGAACAAATATTTTTCTCCTGCTAAAACAACAAAGTTAAGACAAGATATTTCTAATTTCTTGCAGACTGACACTGAGTCAGTTTATCAAGCATGGGAAAGATTAAAATCAATGTTAAGAAAATGTCCACATCATGACATTCCTGAACATATGCAGTTGTATATTTTCTATCACGGATTAACACGCTCTTCTAGAAATGTGATAGATGCAGCTGCAGGAGGTTCCATCATGGGAAAGACCACAGAAGAAGCATTACAACTGCTGAATGAAATTTCTGAGAATGCCATCCAATGGCCATCTGATCGTGTAACCATCAAAAAGGCTGCCACGGTAAATCAGGCAGATGCTTTTAATACACTAACACAACAGATTGCCTCCTTGGCACAAAAGTTTGAATCTTTTCAGGTGAATGCACAACAACCAAGCAAGTCTGAGGCTTGTGACATGTGTGGAGGAAACCATCTTAACCATGAATGCCGAGCAAACAATCAGAATGATGAGCAGGCTAATGTCATCGGTTACAAGCCGTACCCTTTGGGAAGCCCAATGGCACATAAACATCCAGGATTTCAGTGGAGCAATCCAAATGGTGCTGAGAACTCTCAAAGCTTCCAGAAGCAACCAGCACAGGGTCCACCTGGATACCAAAATCAAAATCGTGGGCAATCGAATTTCAGGCCATATCAACAAGCAGCTCCATATCAGCAAAGGCCTCAACAAGCTCATTCAAGTCTCGATGACTTGTTGTACAAGTACATTAAGGCCACTGATGAAAAGATGGAAAGCCAAAACTCAACCCTCAAAAACTTGGAAATTCAGGTAAGCCAATTGGCAACTCTTGTTTCAGAAAAGATTCAAGGTCCCTTACCAAGCAATACGGAGAAAAATCCAAAGGAACACCTTAAGGCCATCGCCTTACGGTCAGGTAAGAATATTGATGATCCATATGCTGATAGACAGGAAAAGAACCATTTTGAACACCAGGCAGCAAAGGGTAAGAATGTTGAAATACAATATGATCCATCAGAAGAGAATGAAATCAAGAAAAAAGATGAAAAGAATTTTGAAAAAATAACTCCTCTCCCTGTGACAATCCCTTTTCCACAAAAGATGAAAAGAGAAAAGCTTGACAGTCAATTTGCAAAGTTTTTGGAAATTCTGAAACAGATTCACATTAATATTCCTTTCACTGATGCTTTATTGCAAATGCCTTCATATGCTAAATTTTTGAAAGAAATTTTGTCAAGCAAAAGGAAGTTAGAAGAAGTTTCTGTGGTAATGCTTACTGAAAAATGCAGTGCTATACTTCAAAATAAGCTACCACAAAAGCTTGGCGATCCAGGCAGTTTTACGATTCCATGCACTTTGGGAGGAGTATATTTTGAAAAAGCACTTTGTGATTCTGGAGCTTCAATAAATCTGATGCCATTTTCTATTTTTAGAAAATTAGATCTTGGTGACATAAAAAATACTGTTGTCTCTCTTCAATTTGCTGATCAAAGTACTAAGAAACCTAAGGGAATTATTGAAAATGTGCTTGTGAGAGTAGATAAATTTGTGTTCCCTATAGATTTCATAGTACTTGAAATGGAAGAATGTCCTGATGAGCCAATAATTTTGGGTAGACCTTTTCTTGCTACAGGTAGAGCAATCATAGATGTCCATCAAGGACAACTAATTTTGAGAGTAGACGAAGAAAGAGTCATTTTTGATATGCACAAGATTCTAAAATTTCCCGAAGATGAGACATCATCTTCTTGCTTTTCAATTGACATGATTAGTGATCTTGCAGATGAATTCAAAGATGACCAATTGATTTCAGACTCATTGGAAAGATGCTTGGCCCAATCTGGCACAAGGCAGGATGATGATCCGACAATTAGAAGTGAAGCTGAAATATTGGAAAATGATTCTGAAGAAGAGGGAGAAATGCTATCAGAAAATGCTCGACCAAAAATTGAACTCAAAATTCTCCCTTCCCATTTGAAGTATGTTTATCTTGAGCCTGAATTATTTCCTGTGATAATTTCATCTTCTCTGACTGCAGAACAGGAACATAAATTGATTGAAGTACTGACAGCACACAAAGGAGCCTTAGGGTGGACTATAGCAGACATCAAAGGCATTAGTCAAGCTATTTGCACACATAGAATTATCATGGAGGATAGCTACAAGCCAATAGTCCAACCCCAAAGGAGATTGAACCCAGCAATGCAAGAAGTTGTGAAAAATGAAATAATAAAACTTTTGGCTGCAGGTATTATTTACCCCATTTCTGACAGCCCTTGGGTAAGTCCTGTTCAGATGGTACCAAAGAAAGGAGGTATGACAGTTGTAAAAAATGAAAATAATGAACTCATACCTACCAGAACAGTAACAGGATGGAGAGTCTGTATTGATTACAGGCGTCTCAATGATGCCACAAGAAAAGATCATTTTCCTTTACCATTTATTGATCAAATGTTGGAAAGGGTAGCAGGTTATGGTTTTTACTGTTTTCTTGATGGATATTCAGGGTATAACCAGATATCAATTGCACCAGAAGATCAGGATAAGACAACTTTCACATGTCCCCATGGAACCTATGCCTATAGGAGAATGCCTTTTGGTTTGTGTAATGCACCTGCTACATTTCAGCGTTGCATGTCAGCTATTTTCTCAGACATGACTGAAAAATTTTTGGAAATTTTTATGGATGATTTCACCCTTTTTGGTAAAACATTTGAAGATTGTCTTAATCACTTGACCTTAGTTCTTAAGAGATGTGAAGAGACAAACTTGATTCTTAATTGGGAGAAATGTCATTTTATGGTTACCGAGGGAATTGTTTTAGGACATAAAATCACTGCTAAAGGGATAGAAGTTGATAAAGCAAAAATTGATCTTATAGCAGGATTACCCCCTCCCACAACTGTTAAAGGCATTAGAAGTTTTCTAGGTCATGCAGGTTTTTACAGACGGTTCATAAAAGATTTTTCAAAGATTTCAAAACCGTTGACTAACCTTTTGATGAAAGATGTTAAGTTTGATTTTTCAGGAGATTGTATGAAAGCTTTTGACACTCTTAAGGAGAAATTATCATCTGCCCCTATAGTTGTGTCCCCTGATTGGAACCAACCTTTTGAGGTCATGTGTGATGCTAGTGATACAGCTGTTGGAGCTATTTTAGGCCAGAGAAAAGATAAAATTTTTCGTCCCATTTACTATGCCAGTAGAATATTGAATGAAGCTCAGCTCAACTATGCCACAACAGAAAAAGAACTACTGGCAGTAGTATTTGCTTTTGATAAGTTCCGTTCCTATTTAATAGGAACCAAGGTCACTGTTTTTACTGATCATGCAGCTTTAAAATACCTCTTAGCAAAGAAAGATGCCCGCCCTAGATTGTTAAGATGGATTTTACTTCTCCAGGAGTTTGACCTTGAAATAAAAGACAGGAAAGGGACAGAAAATCAGGTAGCTGACCATTTGTCTAGATTAGAGAACCCTCCTCTTGAGTCTAGTGATATAAAAGAAGAGTTTCCTGATGAACACATCTTTTCTGTCAGCTCAGTAGTGACTCAACCACCCTGGTTTGCAGATATTGCAAATTACTTGGTTGGAAAATGGACACCTCGAGATCTCTCTTACCAACAGAGAAAAAAACTTATATCTGATGCAAAATATTATCTGTGGGATGACCCTTACTTGTTTAGAATTTGTGCAGATAATATCATTAGAAGATGTGTACCTGAAGATGAAATGCCAAAGATTTTGTTTCATTGTCATGATGGAGCAATTGGAGGACATTATGCTGCAAACCGAACTGCTTTCAAGGTTTTGGAAGCTGGATTCTTCTGGCCAACACTTTTTAAGGATGCCCGTGTGTATGTTGCACAATGTGACAGGTGTCAGAGAACAGGTAATATCTCAAAGAGAGATGAGATGCCATTGCAATCTATTCAGGTATATGAAATATTTGATGTCTGGGGTATAGATTTTATGGGACCTTTTCCTTCATCTCATTCATTTGAATATATCCTTGTGGCTGTTGACTATGTTTCACGATGGGTTGAAGCCATTCCCACAAGAAAGAATGATGCTCGAACAGTGTGCAATTTTCTCAGAAAAAATATTTTTACCAGATTTGGCACACCACGAGTCATCATTAGTGACCAAGGGACTCATTTCATGAATAAGCAATTTTCTGCTTTATTGTCAAAATATAGTGTGACTCATAAAACTGGAACACCGTATCATGCTCAAACTCAAGGGCAAGTTGAGGTTTCCAACCGTGAACTAAAAAGAATTCTTGAAAAAACTGTTGGAATCTCAAGAAAAGACTGGGCTTTAAAATTAGATGATGCATTATGGGCATACCGAACGGCGTTCAAAACGCCGATTGGAACATCTCCATATAAATTAGTCTTTGGAAAAGCTTGCCATTTGCCTGTTGAATTGGAACACAAAGCCTTTTGGGCACTGAAAGCATTGAACTTTGATTTAACCTCTGCTGGTAAAAATAGATTTTTGCAGGTTAATGAGTTGGATGAACTGAGGATGGAAGCCTATGAAAATGCCAAGATTTACAAAGAAAAAACAAAAAAATGGCATGACAATTTGATCCGACCAAAAAATTTTAAAATTGGAGATCAGGTACTTCTTTACAATAGCCGTCTCAGGCTATTCCCAGGAAAACTGAAATCCAGGTGGACAGGTCCTTACAATGTTACAACTGGGTGTGGATTCTACAATGCAACCATAAAGCAGTAAAACATATCTGGCACATACTGTGTGTCGCAGAGCCTTGTAATCAGGCTTTTTGATGTACTCATTCATATCATCATAGTTGGGGTCCTCGACCCCCAGAAAGGCATTCAATGCCGTAGGATCCAACTTCACTTTCACCCCCCTCACCGTGACCATATCATCCTCCTTCCATGCGTCATCCGGCTCCCAGTTGGCATAGAGCTCTTGTACCGAATCCAGGTTGGCGTGCCCCGGACTCTCAAATACCGAGTCCCATTTTAGAGCAATGATCGCCTCGGCCACACCTCAGAATTTCTGCATCACCCTTCTTTTATCAATGGCTTGCTCGGGGATGTACCCCGCAAGCCTCACAAAATCTTGTACCACGTTTGGCATTCACCTCTCCTTACAAAAGAGATGCCATAACGGGTCTTTCCTCCGGGACGTGGTATCGGCACCGCGTCCTTAGGTATCTTTGCCTTGCCTTTAGCCTTTGGTTTGGCCTTGGGCTTGGCCGGTGCCTTGCCCTTTTGCTTTGTGGTGGAAGGACCGGCTTGAAGTGTTCTCCTCGGGCCCGCGGCGGATGAAGAACTCTTGCTTGGCAAAGGTGTGGTCACCATAGTACCTACACAACAATGAAAGATCAATGTGAGATGGATAGATAAGCACCAAAAATATACAATTCAATCTCAATTGGTAGGGTACCACCCCACACTTATCACACACTTTATGTGTCAAACACTTAACTCAATGGCACGAGCAACCCCACACTTAAACAAAACTAGCTTCGGACAAAGTATGCCACGTTTTTTATTTTTCAAGATCAAGCTAGTGTGGGTGCATCATGATCAATTCTTATGTGTGTGCAACACCTAATGTCCATAATAAGCCTAAGTAATGCATTGCTACTCAAGAATTCACAATGTTATTGAATTTTTATCATTGAGGCTTTTTCACAAACACTTGGTGCGCACATTTTGAAACTAGCAATTTCAATGAGTTTTGGAATGTGCCAACCCTCCCAAATTTTTGGAAGATCTCTTTTTACAAGTCACAAGCTATCTATTTAGCACCATTAGCAATTTAAGCACAACAAGAATGAATTTTATGAATAAACTTGTAACTAGCTAAGAAACCTTCTATGAACAAGAATGAGTGCAACTTACATGTAATTGAGAGAAGAAGGGAAGAATTTACTTACTTGAATGTGTTAGAGTGGATTGCACAAGATTTGGAATGATTCCAAGTGTTAGAGGTGAATTGGTGAGTGATTAGAGAGTAATTGGAGTGAAAATAGTGAAGAAATATGTGTAGGGATCGGGTATAAGGGGATGGGGGAAACCGGGTCGCGGGTCAAAACCCGTTTGACCCGGAAAACTTACAAAAAATTAGCCGGGCGCGTTAAGCACCGCGGCGCATGCCAAACGCGGCCAAACTTTTGTGCATTCTGCTTGCCTTGGTGCAGTGGGAGGCGCGGTGGAAGTGATCTTTCCTGGTGGCTGTTGCTCCCAACCGCACACGCAAGTATATGTGGTCGACAAGTAATAAAGTGATAAATCGAGTATCGTTCCCACGAGGACTATTCAGACTGAATTCTAACAAACAATTTATTTAAACTATTCAGGGATCTTTTTCCAATAGTGAGGATTTTGTTAACTAAAGAACAGTAATTAAATGGTAAAAGTGAATTCAAGCAATGGAGCAAGACTTGGTTGTTATCAGTAATAAGGAGACGATCCAGGGTCAGAGTTACGAACAATCCAGTTGAGTTATCCAATTGATTCCACTTCTTAAATCCCGGGTTACTAACTAACAGATTAATTGTACCCGTGAAAACCTTTCAGTTCTTCACGGTCTATGCAGGCTACTCCAATCCTTATATGTCTATGGGTTGAATCACGTGCACGCATTAACGAATTCTGTAATTAGTTAAACTAGGCGAGCAAGTATATGTCTATCCTACTCACAAATTGGTTCCCCGATGCCCGGGTTCACAAACTAGTCCTACTCTTTCTTATTACGTAATTAAATTCTCTCTTTCGAGTTCAATCTAAAAACCATAGATAATGCGTAATAATCGGGCCCTGACAATTACACAAGTGAAATCAAGAAAGAATAAGTAACCCGTTCTGGGATTCAATTAATGGAAATCAATCTTCAAACATCAACCTTCATGTAATACTCTAACCCTAGAACGATAGATTTAGCTACGCATACTCATAATAACAACACAAGGAATTGATGTAATAATGAAATAATGATGAAATAAATTAATGGAAGGAAGAAAAACCCTTGTCTTGATGTTATGAGCTCTCCAATTTACTCCAAGGTCTGAACTCCCATGAAAAACTAAGTAAAAGAGTATTTATAGAGTTTACAAACACCTAGTAATAAGTTAGACCCAAGCCTAGACGAAATAGGACATAAAAACGCGCACAAGGGGCGCTATAACGGGCGCCCCGCGCCCACGATCGCGTGAGGATGGACAGAGGACGTCGAAAGTTGGCCGCCTTGGGCATGCGGCGCGCTGAAAAATGCGCAGGGGTACTGGCCGCGGTGGGGGGCGCGGGGCGTGCCCTACAGCGCCCGGCCAATTTTCGTGTTTTCTCGCTCCTTTGCTCGCTCGTGTCGTGCCTTCGTGTGCTCGATCCAATCCTCAATCAAAATCCAATCTTTTCTTGCTCAATCACGCTCTTAAAAGCTTCAACTGCACTTCATAACAACCTACATACACACGACATAAAATCAGTACAAAATCACATTCATAAACTATAAAATGAGCGAATAAAGTATTCAAACGTAAGGAAATATTAAGGAAATATAGGCAGTGGCCTTGTTCATCTTCCTATAGTCAATGCAAATTCGCCACCCTGTAACTGTTCTTGTAGGAATCAACTCATTATTCTCATTCTTCACCACGGGCATGCCTCCCTTCTTTGGAATACATTGCACTGGACTCACCCACTTGCTGTCAAAGATAAGGAAAATAATACCAGCATCCAGCCACTTGATAACTTCTTTCTTCACCACCTCCTTCATAATTGGATTTAGCCTCCTCTGCTGCTCAATGGATGGTTTATGATCTTTCTCCAAGAGAATTTTGTGCATGCAGAAAGAAGGACTAATCCCTCTAATATCAGCAATAGTCCAGCCAATAGCTCTTTTGCGCTCTCGCAATACCCGCAACACCTTCTCAACCTGCACATCAGACAACAAAGAAGAAAGGATCACGGGTAAAGTATTACCTTCACCCAAATAAGCATAACATAAATGCTCGGGTAAAGGTTTGAGCTCAAGATTAGGAGCTTTCTTAATAGACGGTTTAGCAGGAGTTAAGGTCAACGGTCTATCAAGCTCCTCAAATTTCTTCCACCCTAGGATGAATCTACTCTGCATATTAAGAACCTCCAAATACTCTTCAATATCATCATCCTTCAGGATATCATCATCATCACATAAGAGTGTCCGTTCTAACGAATCAACATTAGAAGCCAAGAATGACCTCTCATCAGCAGTCAACTCATCATCTACCACTTTTACCATGGACAACTCTTCATAATGAGAAGGAAGCTGGGTAGTTCTGAACACATTAAACACAGCTTCTTCCCCATTTACCTTCAAAATCATCTTTCCAGCTCTAACTCTAATAACGGCATCAGCAGTAGCCAAAAATCCTCTTCCCAAGATGAGAGGAACCTCAGGATCATCTTCGTAATCAAGAATAATAAAATCAACGGGTAGTATAAACTGACCCACTTGTACAAGCACATCCTCAATAATCCCCTCGGGGCATGTCAAAGATCTATCAGCCAGCTGCAGGGTCACAGTAGTGGGGCGGGGTTCACCCAGGCCTAGCTTCCTGAAAACTGAAGAAGGCATTAAATTCACACTAGCACCCAAGTCACATAAAGCTCGACCAACCTCATGTTCCCCAATTTTCAATGGGATGGTAAAACTGCCAGGGTCCTTCAATTTCTGAGGAAGCTTGCTTCTAACTCTGGAACTACACTCCTCAGTGAGTGCAACTGTCTCAAACTCAGTCAGTCTTCTCTTGTTAGAACCAATATCCTTGATGTATTTAGCATATTTGGGAACATCCCGCAAAAGCTCCACCAAAGGAATATTTACCTGATCTGACTCAATATCTCCAAGAACTTCTTGCATGCTGCATCAACTTTCTGCTTCTGTAGCCTCTGAGGGAAAGATGGTGGTGGTCTCACAATAGAAGACTCGGGCTGCTTTGCTATTACTGTCTCTGCTTCTTTCTCTACTTCCCTATCAACATTGGGCTCTAACTCACCAACATGCTTCCTTGGCTTTGGGGGAACTTCTTCTAGAGCTCTTCCATTCCTCAAAGTAACTGCTTGCACAAATTCTTTAGGATTCTTCTCTGTATCACTCGGTAAAGCACCCCGAGGTCTATTGTTTTGCGCTCCAGCTAGCTGCCCCAAATGTCTCTCAAGATCTTTCTGCGCACTGCTCAAATCTTTAATTGTTTGTGCCTGAGATGCTGAATCATCCATGAGCTTTTGCTGCCCTGCAAGAAGTTTCCTAAGCATATCCTCCATTGCATTAGACTGTTGTGGCTGAGCCTGTGACTGTGACCCCTGCTGTGGTGCATTGCTTTGATTGATTTGGGGTCTCTCATTACCCTGAAACTGCTCATGGTTATCCCTCCAGGAAAAATTTGGGTGATTACGCCAACCCGTGTTATAGCTGTTACCATATTGATTGCGATTCTGACCCTGTGACTTGTTCTGATTACCCACATAATATACTGACTCTGGGTTAGATGGACATACTTCAGTACTATGATCTTCTCCACATACCTCACAAAAAGTTTGAATTTGTTGCACTGGAGCTAATGGTGGTTTTGCTTGAAGAGTCAACTTGCTGATTTGATTAGAAATAGCATCCATCTTCGCTCTCAGCTCTGAAATTGCATCCAATTGAAGTATCCCAGCAGCTTTCTGCGTATTAGCCCTGTTAACACCCTCAAATTGTGTCGTAGCTCTGCCATCACCCTGCCAATCAGGATTGCTCTGCGAAAACTTGTCAAGTAATTCATAAAATCTGATCAAAATTTAAAGCCAGCACTTGGCCTCCAGCAACAGCATCAACCACAATCTTAGTGTGTTGGTTCAACCCCTCAACAAAAGTGTGTGCAATAACCTCATTAGATTGGTTGTGATGTGGGCAGTCTCTCAATAGAGCTTTGAATCTCTCCCAGGCTGCATACAAGGATTCTCCTTCTAACTGTCTGAAGGACATAATCTCGCTCCTCAGCCGAGCTGTCTTGGCAGACGGATAAGACTTAGCCAAGAATTTCTTAGCCAAATCCTACCAAGTAGTGATAGACCCAGGCTTCTCAGCCTTAAACCACTTCCTTGCTGCCCCAATCAATGAAAATGGGAACAAAGTCATACGCACATAATCAGTAGGCACACCCGATGGTGTATAAGTATCACTGATCTCCAGAAAGTTCTGAATGTGTTGCTGCGGATCCTCATGTAGTAATCCAGCATATTGCCCCGTCACATGTAGCAACTGAATCATGCCGGGCTTGATCTCAAAGTGCCCGGTAATAGCGGGCTTCACAATACTTGACGCTACTCCTCCCAAGCTAGGAAGAGCAACATCTCGCACTGCTACTGCTTGTTCTTCGGCCATTTCAACAGGTAGAGAGACAAGTACGATTGCTAGTGCTTCTCGATCTTTTGCTTCCCTTCTTGCCCTTCTCAAGGTTCTTTCAGGCTCGGGATCAAAAGGGGCGAGTGATTCGTCCTTTTTATTCCTTTGCATTCAAAACCTATTGCCTGAAACAGCACAAGAAACTCAACAAAAAATTAAACCTGAATAGAAATTAAGTAATTGTTCAAAAGAAACTAGTCCGTAATTAGTCCCCGGCAACGGCGCCAAAAACTTGTTGCTCCCAACGCACACGCAAGTATACGCTGTCGACAAGTAATAAAGTGATTAATCGAATATCGTTCCCACGAGGACTAAGCAGACTAATACTTCGCAACCAATTCCTACAAACTACTCAGGGATCTTTTTCTTTGGTTGTAAGAGTTTTTATAACTAAAATGCAGTAATTAAAGTGCAAGAAGTGTAGTCAAGCAATGTGCAATACTTTGGTTGTTAACAATATCAAGAGGACGGTCCAGGGTCAGAGTTACACACAATCCAGTTGATGTATCCAATTGATTCCACTTCTTAAATCCCGGGTTACTAACTGACAGAGTAAATGTAACTGTGAAAACCTTTCAGTTCTTCACAGTCTATGCAAGCTACTTCAATCCCTATATGTCTATGGGTTAAATCACATGCACGCATTAACGAATCATGTCATGAGTTAAATTAGGCAAGCAAGTATATGTCTATCCTACTCGCAAATTGGTTCTCCGATGCCCGGGTTCACAAACTAGTTCTATTCTTTCTTATTACGTAATTAAATTCCCTCTTTCGAGTTCAATCCAAAAACCATATATAATGTATAATTATCGAGCTCTAACAATTATACAAGTGAAATCAAGAAAGAATAAGCAACCCGTTATGGGATTCAATTAATGGGAATCAATCTTCAAACAATCAACTTTCATGTAATACTCTAACCCTAGAACGTAATGCTTAGCCATACATATTCATAATCACAAGGCAAGAATTTGGTGTAATAATGAAATAATTGATGTAATAGATGAAAGATTAGGAATAAACCCTTGTTCAATGAGTATGTTGCTCTCAATATTGCTCCAAAGTAAGAACTCCTTTCAAAAACTAAGTAAAAGACTATTTATAGTGTTTACAAACACCTAGTAATAAGTTAGACCCAATGCTAGACGGAATAGGAAGTGAAAATCCGCACAAGGGGCGCTATAACGGGCGCCCCGCGCCTCGTAAAGCGCTACAACAATCAGAACCCTTCGAATTTGCACCGCTTTTGGGACGTGGCGTGCAGCCATACGCGCCAGAAGCTGGGCGCTTTGGCTGGCAGGCGCGCCCCTCGTAGCGCCAGGCTTCTTTCGTGTTTTCTTGCTCCGCAACTCACTTCGTGTCGTGCCCTCGTGTGTTCAATCCAATCCTCAAGAATCCTCCAATCAATTCTTGCTCAATCAAGCTCCTAACAGCGCCAAATGTACTGCGTAACAACCTACACACGCACGACATAAAATCAGTGTAAAACCACATTCACAAACTATAAAACGAGCGCATTACAAGCTCAAACATGCAGAAATATTAAGGAAATTTTGGCATAAAATGCCAAACATCATCCTCTCATATATTTTGTCTTGTTCTTGCACTACTTTATTATTAGTTTTATAACACGTCTCAGCACGAGTCTCTATTTTATTACATGATTTAGAAGAAATGAAAAGCAAATTATGATGCAATTGATAGAAGCCAACGTTCTGGTTGCTAACACAAGATAAGTTTTTTTTGTTTCTAAAATTCATTAATATTATGGTTTTTGTTAATCTCAAAATTAATAGTACTCTATTTTCATTTTATTTTATAACACTTTAAATTGTGGAAATATTTCACTGACTACAACTTTTGTCTATTCTTCCATTGTTTTGTTGATTTTGTAGCTATCCTTTGACAACAATTTAAGGGTGCATGGCCTAGCAACATGATATTGTAGATCAGTTCTGCTCATGTTTCAAGGTAAACTGCTTGTGAGAGCAAACATGGATTATGTTGTATGGTTAATATTTTACTCTCACATGGATATATTAGTGTTACATCATTGATACATGATTACAGTACTATGTTTCAATTACACGAAGCATGAGTACCTTTGAGTATTGTATTTCAAATCGCATCATATGTACACACTTTGGCCTATTATGCCATTGATTAAGGGTAAGACATCATATTCCACTCCCAACGCATTCTGGCCTAACACGCTTTTGCAATAATAAGATATTGATGGCATAATGATGATTGAGGCAAACTAAAGTATTATAAAAAAGATAAAGTATTTTTGATAAAAATCATAAAGCCCGTCCACTAAAAAGGCTCCATTCATAGAGGTAAATGTGGGAGCAATATATGCTCCATTCCCTAAGATGAATGTGGGAGCAAGACAAGCTCCATTCCATAAGGTGAATGTGGGAGCACAACATAATGATCCATTCTCAGATGTGAATGCAGAAGCAATTAATATGCCTGAAAGAAGGCAAATTATCATTATGTCTGAAAGAAGACACAACATAATATGCCTGAAAGAAGGCAAAATATCTTTATGTTTGAAAGAAGACACAATATTTTATGTCTGAAAGAAGGCAAATAATTTTATGTCTAAAAGACGATAAAATAATTACCATGATAGAGACCATGGATGTGGACATGGCAAGGGATGAAAAAATAGTTATCATTGTGAAATAAATAAGAGAACAATAAGGGTTCTCAAAAAGTAACTGTTCAAACGCAAAATATAATAATGTCTTCAATATATTATATGAGCATAAAGCAAGTCCAGATGATTATGGTCCATTCCTTGCAGTGAATGAGACAATTCATAAAAAAAAATATAAATATAGACCCATTCACCGAAGTGAATGTGGCAATATGTGATAAAATATCAAAACTCGCCTCCAGAAGAGGTTCGAGAAAGATGAATATGGACGTGCCCATGCGTGGTTGATAAAGTACCACAACTCACCTCTAGAAAGGTTCGACTATAATAATTCTATTATTTATTGTGGCATAAATGGTCATTGGTCTCGTACAAAACGTACGCCATAATTATGTATTATTATGAATTACATAAGAGCAAGTGAAGCAAGAAATTGATCTTGCCTATAATGATTTTACCATGAGAAAAATAATATGATTTTCTCCTTGAAAGGAGATATTCACCATATGGTTGGTGTAATAAAATATATGGTAGTATAAAGGTATTTGAGTGCTCTGGAGAGCCAAAATATTACTACCTGGAGGAACGAGATTGATGAAATATTTACTGTAGTATGTCTCGAAAGAAACTTGTTAAGTTTCAAATACATTTGCCAAAATGGCTAAGAGACTAAATTTGATGGAAAGATATGAATATCTTTATATTACTACAAAAATATCGGGTGAGATATATGTGCTTGAAAAGCTCTCCGCCTCTTCCTCGAGTATGTACTACTCAAAATATAAGTGTGGTAAAATCATATGTGTATGCCACAATAAACTTTTAGTTTATTGTTACAATGCCCATGCTATAGTAAATTTCTAGTTTACTAGATGAATTAATTTATAAGTTGGCATGACCAGTTTGACCATCCCGGTTCAAATATGATGCACAAAGTATGTGAATGAGAAGTCACATGGGTATATTTCGAAGAATCAGGAATCTTCAAGAATTCTCTTTGTGCTGCTTGTTATGAAGATAAATAAATTATTCGACCAACTAAATTTGGGATCAGGATCCCGGCACTTTTGGAATATATAAAAGGTGGGCCCATTCACCTGCATGTGGACCATATAATTATTATAAATAGATGCATCTATGATAAGGTCACATGTGCGTTTTATTACAAACCCACAATGATACTTGCGAGGTTAAGTATTTGCTCAAATAAATCTTATTATGAGCATATTTCCAGATTATGCAATCAAGACAAGTTATCTTGATAATGTTGGCAAGTAAGTTTAGCGGATTCGTATATTGAAAGCCTCCAATTGCTAAACCATGCATATGAGAACAATGCTACCTAAATCAGGTATGCGATATGGTATATCCATAGAGCTAACACTTGTGCATGACATGCCACAAAACGAATTCCCCCTCATAATTGGTTCAGGGTCAGGAACCAAATATTTTCCATCTAATAATTTTAATGTGCGGTATATTATCAATTGCTCCATTGCAACGCACAAAGATGGATCCCATATAAGGTTGGGAACGAATGTTAGTTTGGCTAACATTAGAGAGAAAATTAAAGCAGTTAAGGAATAAATAAATTAAATTATCATTTGATTATGATCCTCATATAAAGATAATGCAAGTCACTGCCAGACGCATTACTGACCCAAAGAAAAATATAATATTCTAGCTGCTAATGCTCCTGATGTCCTAGTGAGACAATCTATTTATGTCAATGAGTCTAAGGCACGTCTGAAGCATGGTAGACCATTCGGTTCCAAAGATAAATCCTTGAAAAAAGAAAGGAGCAAATGATTATGATGGTCAAATAATGAGGCAGGGCTCTAGAAGAGTCCACGACATAACACTTCATAAAACCTCATCAGGAGAGGTTCAGGTACCTGAAAATTCATGAATGTGAAGAGATCTCGATATGTTATGTCGAATTGGGAACCGAGATATGAAATTATCGTCGACGATATCTTACATATATTATAAAGCTCAATATTTATATGATTATGAGGATCTTGAGTTTAAGTCTGTCAGGAATACAGACATGAAATTATTGGCAAAAAATAGCAAAACGCATTCAAGCAAAAATTGGCTTCACTCGAGTGACGTGAAGTTTTTGGACCTATAATCCAAACACCTGAAGGTGCAAAGCCAGTGGTGTACAAAGATATTTTTGTGCAAAAATATTGATAATAATAAGCCGTTAAATATAAAGTACGACTTAGAGGCATAAAGATCTGATATTGATTATATGGAGCTATATTTTTATTTTGGTGGATGCAATCACCTTCAGGTATATTATATGTCTGGCAGTGCATGAAAGACTTGATATGCATATGAATGTTGCAACAACCTTTTATATGGCTCATTGAGTAACAATATATTTATCCTTGAAGGATTCAAGATCCTAGAAGCATGTAAAGGTTCCCGGAAAACCTATTCAATGAAACTTCATAAATATTTATACGGATTAAAACAATCCGGCCACATGTGGGAAAATTGCGTTTGCGAGCTGCTTGATATTGAAATATTATATTTTAATGCAATTAGTGCGTTGAAATATCTTACCAAATATACTCCACTGGTTATAACTTTTGTTATAAGCTTATTGGTAAGATTTAGTTCTTTCTCAATGCGAAGACATTAGAAGAATACATGGTATCTACTTGATCTACAAAGCCCGATATCAACTTGGTATTTATTTGTTGTGGTAGAATACCTATATTGTGGTATTTTATAAAATCAATTGTTGCTGCTACATCTTCAATTTATGAAGAGATAATAGCCATACTTGAAGCTATGCGACAATATTGGTGACTGAGATCAAGGACTCAACATATTCAACAACAATGTGGTATTTCTTTGAAGACGAGGATCCCAGTAATATTATATGAAATATTGTATGGATAGTTCAGCTAAAAGGAAGATACAACTGAGGAGACAAATATTCAACAAGATTCCTTTTCAGTCGTGATCTTCAAAAGAATGATGAAGTTAATGCTGAAGAATTCACTCCAGTGATAGTTTGGCGGATCTGTCCACTAAGTCATTGCAATCTTAACATTTGAGAAGCTGGTCTACAAGATTGAAATGTGTCGTCTTCAAGATATTAAATGATGTTTTCATCAGGGGGAGTAAAGTACGCGTTGAACTCTTTTTTCCTTAACAATGTTTTCATCATGAGGCAGCTCTAAAGGCGTACTACAGGATGTGTGTACTCTTTTTCCTTCACTAGGCTTTTTCCCATCGGGTTTTTCCTAGTAAGGTTTTAACGAGGCACATTATCTTCTAAATGGTCATCCAAGGCGGAGTGTTATAAATTCATTTATTTGTGTGGATGACCACTACTCACCATTATTCAATTGTAACATATGGTTTACTACCCCACTTTCTCCTACTTAATTCCTCCCTATTAAGTGACCACTAATTCCTTATTAAGTCACTACTTAATTCTTGTAAACCTTTGGGTTGATTTATGACCTATGTATTTGTATCCTACAAATAGCACATTTGGCTCTATGGAAGACACACTTGAAACACTTTGAGAATAATACAAGTTCTTCCTTCTCCTTTCATATATTTTGTCCTGTTCTTGCACTACTTTATTATTAGTTTTACAACATTACGTTATTTAAACTTATACCAACTAATCAACGTAACATAGTTTAATGAAGTAAGAATATACAGTAATTAATTATGATTGAGCGAGAACAAAATATACGGAAAAGGGTCAAATTTGCCCTTAAACTAATCTAAATTTAACACATTTACCCTCCGTTACGAGTTCAGTTTGGCCATGCCCTTAACGTTATTAAAACTGGGGCAAAAATACCCTTCGTTAGATGGAACATAGTGATGAGGCATTAAACCAGCTGATTTGGCAAAAGCGTGGCCACGTGTGCGCCAACGTGGCCACTCAGAACCCCACATTAATTTTTCACCACGATTTTTTTATCCAAAACCCGACCCACACTAAAATTACCCCCAACCCACATTGCTAACCCCACTTTATATTTTACTTCCCCTCGTTAAACCTACTCACATTTTTCCTCTTGTAATGTCACTGGCGGCTAGGCTAATGAAGTGAAATCGAGCTTAAGGCATTGTGAAATCTGAAGTATTTTCGTGTTATATAGTGAAGGTATGTAATTATTTTACTAGTTTTAATCTTGAAATGTGTATGTTAGGTTTTAGGGTTTGTGTTTGTAAATTGTGTCGTTTTGCTTGATCTTTAATGACTAAAAAACAAACTTAAATATAGTAAATGGATAAAAATTACGACTTTGTAGGGTTTGTGGGGTTTGGTTGTGGTCCTGCCTATTTTTTATTGTCGCTGACCCTTTTCCGAATCTTTAATTTGTTACTTTGTTTGTAGTGGTCCCTTATCTGCAATTTTATATGTTTCCTTGCATGTGACAACTGATGAAGATGATTGACAAAGTCGACTTGGTTTTCCACTACGGGGGTGAATGGGTCATTTCATCTGAATTAGTTTATACTAGGAAGTATGTGCATAAGTTGGAGGGGTTTGATAGTTGCTTAATTTATTATGGTGATATTTGTGAGGAGTTCACAGAACATCTAGGGTTTAGCCAAGTTAAACAGCTACTGGTGACTGGACCTTCGGGTAGGTATTACATAATAGAAGGAGATGATGGTATGAGGAGTCTTGGATGTTTATTCACTAAAAAGTTCAATGTAATAAATTTCTTTGTTGTAGACTCAACTGACTTGAGGGTTTTTGCCCAAACATTACACATCATACAGATTCATTCTCTGTAGATGTTGATGTAGCTTCTGAATGTGAACTTGGTCTTGGTGAATGGGAAGGTGATGATGAGAACTCTGATGACAATAAGTATGATCTTGAAGAACTTGAAACTTATAAAAAAACAGAAGAAAAGGGTTATAAATGACAAATTAGATGGGTTTAAAGAATTGGAAAAGGGTATGACCTTTAAGGATATTCAAGAAGCTAGAAAGATTGTGAATCTGTATGCTGTGGCTAATGGCTATGGTCTCAAGGTCTTGAAAAGTGATAGGACTAGGGTTAGGTACAAATGTGAAGATGGCTGTCCATTTGTGTGTTTAATCTCTAAGGATGGGAGAGATTCCAGTTTTGCAATTAAAACACTGGAACCAGAGCACAAATGTTTTCCTTGCTATAAGAACCCCAGGGCAGATGCCACTACTTTAGCCTACTACTTTAAGGGTAAGGTGCAAAAAGAGCCCAAGTACAGGATAAAGGAGATGAAAAACCATTTGGAGTCTACTCTCAATCTAAATGTGGATGGTTCAAAGCTGAAAAGAGCTAAGAACTTAGCTTTACAGAAGCTGGAAGGCAGTTATCTTGATGACTACAGGAAATTGCATGCTTATGGCCAAGAACTAAAGCAGACCAATCCTGGAAGTGATGAGTACATTAATATTTCAAAGGATGCTCTTGAGGAAGGTAAAAGGAAGTTCCTGAGAATGTACATTTGCTTCCAGGTACTGAAGCAGGGTTGGAAGGCAGGATTGAGACCACTGATTGGTTTAGATGGTACTTTTCTGAGGGGTAGATATAGAGGTTGTTTGTTGGTAGCAGTGGGACAAGATTCCATGCAACAGTTTTACCCTCTTGCATGGGCAGTAGTAGACAGGGAAACAACAAGGACCTGGACCTGGTTTATTGAACATTTGAGGCTGTCATTGGAGCTGAGTAGTGGAAAGGGAGTGACATTCATATCAGACATGCAAAAGGTGCTGTTTCCGCTTTTATTTTTACATTCCTTATGATCCTTTTAATTGTTCAACTTTTTATTAACTTATTTTGATGTTGTTCTATCTCATAGGGACTGTTGGAGGCTGTGAGAGTTGTGCTTCCTGAAGCTCATCGCAGATTCTGTATGAGGCACATTGAAGCCAATTGGAGTAAAAGATGGAGGAGTGGTGAAATGAAGAAGTACATGTGGTGGTGTTCTTGGAGTACATATGAAGAGGATTTCAAAGACCAACTAGAAAAGCTGGGTGAACTGAATGCTAAAGCTGCGGCTGACTTACAAAAGTGGCCTGTCCAAGCTTGGTGCAGGGCATATTTTGATACAACATGCAAAAATATGATGGTTGACAACAATTTTACTGAGTCATTTAATGCCTGGATTCTGGATGCAAGGTATACGCCTATCATCAACATGCTGGAAGAGATAAGGGTAAAGGTTATGAAGCTACTGGCAACTAATAAAGATAAGATGAGGACATGGGATGGTGAGTTTAGTCCCTACTGTATGAGGTTGTACAATGACTATAGGGCAATTTTTCAACATTGCAAAGTTGAATTCAATGGTGATAATGGTTATGAAGTGACAGAAGGTGATGACAGGCATACTGTATGCCTTGAAATGAAAAAATGCACATGTAGGGTGTGGGACCTGTCTGGTATACCCTGTCCCCATGCTATAAAAGCATTTCTACACAAGAAGCAAGACCCTGTGGCACAAATGCATTGGTGGCTTAGTAGGGAGGCATATGCACTGACATACAAGCACAAAATGCAGCCTGTTAGAGGGAAAAGTTCTGGAGAGTTGATCCTTCTCAAGCTATGGAACCTCCAGAAGTATCAAGGACTGTGGGCAGGCCAAAGACTAAGAGAGCAAGGGAACCAGATGAGGCAAGATTGAGAAAAGGACCATGGGTTGCATCAAGGAATAGGAAGGGTTGTCACAAGGTAATGTTTTAAACTTTCAATTATTACTAGTTGTTATTACATTGGACTGACTTGAAATTTATACATGTGTAGCATGTTGGAGAGGCTTCAAGTTCAAGGCAAAATGTGAATCATGAAGCTTCAAATTCAAGGCAAACTGTGACACAAAGCTCAGCTGCTGGATCAGATGTGGATGTGGAAATGCAGAGTGTGGATGAAGGTTATGAAGCTGCTACACAGTATTCTAGTTATGATCCTAATGTGGGTTCTTCTTCAGACCCAGACCTGGGACCAATGGTTCTTTCTGAGACCCAAACTAGAATTGCATAAAGGAAGATGATGTTCAGGGAACCAACTGGAAGGAGGAGGATACAATTTTCTGGAGATCCAAACACAGGAGTGGCAGTACCAAGCAATTTACCATTTCAGCCAGATACTGTAACTTGGTGGGGTAAGGCAGCTGTTACATCTAATCAAATGGTACTTGAAGCTTTGAGGAAGAGACAGAAATTGAGGTCAATGAGGGGACCTGCACTTCAAGATGAAGACTTTTCTATGCCTTGAAATATTGGCATGTGTCTTATTAGTTTTTGCTGAACTTGGCATGTAATTTGGGATGCTTATTTCAGTTTGTGTTTGGATATTTGTGTCATACTTGGCATGTATTTTGGATACACTAACTCAGTAATTAGGTCTTTAAGTTGGTAGCAGACTGAAACACTATTTAAGCTTGGCATGTGTAGCCAGCTTTTTTTTGGTTTGTTTGCTTAGCTGTTGAACAGCTTTGGCAGTTAGCATATGATGGTTATTGGCTTTAGCTTATGGGATTAATGTAACTGCCGTTAATATTTATTACTACATCTGTTTTATGCCATTAAATTGTTGTTTCTGTCATTAAATTGGTGCGTGTGAAAGTGCAGCAGTTATGGTATGAATGTGCCGAAAATTGAAGGGGTGTGAATTGTGAATGCACCTCTTCAATTGCAACCTTTGAACTGAATAGGCACATAGTGTGAATAGGCACATAGTGCAAGTGAAGAGGCACAATCCCTAGCCTATATATAAGTGAATGTTTGTCTTCCATATACACCAAAAATCAATAACCAAAGCAGCAAGCAACAACAACCCACAATATGCCTCGAAGAGGAAGACTTCTTAGGGCGTCTGCAACTGATCGTAGAGAGCCAAGAACAACAGAGATAGAGTATGTTCGCCAAGATATTGCAGCACTAGGTGCAGATATGGATCAACTGCCTATGTATATCAACAATGTGCAAAATCAAGTTATTGGACTAGAGAACAGGTTTGTCCAATTTGTTGAGGACTATAGGAGGGACATACGACGGATGAAGCGTATGCTCCGTGGATTACTTGCTGAGGCGAATATTGACCCCACTATTTTCTCTACTCCACCGGGTTCTCCACCGGACATGTGAAGTGCTATTTTACTTATGAATCTATGTTTAGCTATTTTATTATGTTTCAAACAATTTCTAAGTATTTTTAGGCTGCTAATTTTTAAAGTTTCGGTTTATATTAGTTTGTAAAATCAGATGTTGTCTATGACTATGTAGCATCTGACTAAGTCTAATTAAGGATTATTTTGCTATGTCTATGAACTAATGCAGTTGTTATGAAGATGAAGTTTGTTTTTGGCTTGTTTCTGCATAAATAAACATAGATTGCAAACACCATTTCAATGCATCAAATTAAGAACAACAAATTAAGATCAGTTTTAACATAGATATTCATCTTCATTACATCAAATTAAGACTACATCTAAACACTAAAATTAAATGCCATTAGACAGAAATTAAACAGTTCATCGCCTAAACACTAAAATAATTTGGCTAACACAGATAAGCATCGATAAACACTGGTCATCTTCACTTCATCACCATTGAAATAATCAAACCAACAATACAACCTAACATCATAAACATGATGATCTTCTGGAAAACAAGCTTTTCTTTCAACTTCCGAACAGTTCCCGTTGACACCCAATTTTGTCCCTCCCTTTGTCTATAATTGGCCATAATTTAAATTAAAAGGCGCAATTTAACTATTTGAGCAAATTTGCATTAGAGGCATGCATTTACGTATGTTATCCCCTACTTATACATTATGTACCTAATTGTGAGTATATTACGTAATTTTGAATTATTTAGACTATTTACCAAATTATGGTTGTTTGTGTAATTTAGCACATTTATAGCATTAATAAATATTTGTGGTTAATTATACTTAATTAATTAATTTTGACTTCAACTGATTTCTTATGTGCATCTTTTATATATACATATATATTTTCATTCAGTACCTTTAATTAAATACCGGCCTAATTATGGTATTCATGTCAAATTTTCTTATAACTTTTGATCCATTTTCGAATTCAAAATCTCTTCCAAAAAATTTATTATTTTATTTATTCATTTATTTATTTCTATTTATCAAATTACGTTCATTTTGAACCTGGACCCAATATCGAACAAAATACATTTCCCATAATTGTTAATTATTTTGAATAAAAATTCCAAAACAAATTTCCTTTCTTACACTTCCCCCAAAATCAGACCCCAAAGATCAAGCTCCAATCCCTCAATCTACTCCTAAAATCATCATAATCAATCTCCCTAATTTCTATCACTTACCCAATGGATCTCTCCTGCCTCACCCATATAATACACAGGAAAAAAGGGTATCAGGGGGGACCCCTTGGGTCTTCTCCCTCTCATCTCCACAATACACACAGATCACACACACATACATACCCACCCCCATTGCAGCCTTTCTTCTTCCTCGTCAATCATACCCGCTGGACGATACACCCACACGCATACATCCCCACACACACAAACCCATGAACAGATCGGGAAAACAGGAGAGGAGAACCATCAGAAGAAACATAAATAACCGGGGAATAGGGGAGATCGGAAAGGGAAGAGACCAACGGCGGACGGTGCAGCGAACCACCATCGGAACTTCGCCAGAATTATGTTTTCTCGGCGGGATAATTGAACCCATCACTAAAATCCTTTTCTCGTCTGTGTCTAGTCGATTCGTGATTGAAACTGAAAATGTGCTGGTGGAATGGTAGCGACGTCGCCAAGGCGAATCTGGCGTCGCTCCTCCCTGCGTTGATGGTGTTGTTCCGCTGTATTTGTTGTTTAATCGGATATTCTGTACCCCTGTTATTGTCCCCGCTGCTGCTGCGAGCTTCTTGTGGCTCGACTCTATGGGCCCCTTGATCATTTTGGAATTCTTCTTGTTCGCTGGGCTTGAGTTGTTTTGCTGCTGATCTGAGTCTATTATTCCTATTGTTCTTTGACACTTACAATGAATCTATCTAATGCATTTGCAAGTTATTGTTCTTTGTTATTGGTGCAGTTCTGCCTAACACAATTGCTGGAAGTCGCTAGTGCTACTTGGACGATTGTCCCATGTATTCCAAATCAATCGTTGACTATGGCCAATGAAAAAATATATGTACATATATTGAGGCCTGGAAATTGATTTGAACATGATACTACACGGGCGATGACGTTTGGAGGCCAATACAAGTCCCGTCCCGTACTTACCGTCCCTTATGTGTCCCGAAAACAAATAAAAAGGCGATGATGATGAATATCACTTTGCAAAGTAAGCGATAGCAGAGTAGTGGGATTGGAGGTGCTTGGCATGGAACCACGACCGGCTCCGTGTTAGCAGCTGTACCAACATCCCTGACCTCTTCTTGACGCAATAAATATTCTGAGCCTAAACTTTCAAAAAACTCTCTTTTTTCCTTTTGTTTTCCTTTTATTACTATTATTATTATAATTACTATTATTACTACTTTCATTGCTACTAACATTTTATTTTTATCATTACTATTATTTTTAATTACTATTATTATTATTATAATTACTACTACTTCCTTATTATTATTATTATTATTATTATTATTATTATTATTATTATTATTATTATTATTATTATTATTATTATTATTATTATTATTACTACTGCTACTATTATTA
The DNA here is from genome assembly GCA_029990575.1 of Petunia axillaris subsp. axillaris. NCBI lineage: Eukaryota > Viridiplantae > Streptophyta > Magnoliopsida > Solanales > Solanaceae > Petunia > Petunia axillaris. Next base: position 46,907,844 of record JARKNS010000007.1, on the reverse strand, counting down.
CTTAATTCTATTTTTATTTTATTTCATTAGTTGTAATACTAACTTCATTTTTATGCTTTTTGCGAGGTACATTCCTACAAAAAAATAAAGTCCACGGCGAATATTGAATATTTATTTATGCAATTATTTGTATTTAAATTATATAGTAGAAATTGTTTTATTTATTCTTAGCTTATTATTGAATCCCAATTATTAGTCCGGTCGGTAACCACATTTGGTGGAACCCGAAAGGTGCCTAACACCTTCCTTTCGGGTTAACTTGAACCCTTACCTAGAAGTTTGGTTTGCATGATCATCTTTTTTAAAGCTAATATTAAAATTGGCTAGAAACAAAGTAGGTGCCCTAATACGCCTAGTTAAAAAATATGTTAGGTGGCTACTCCAAGTCTTTACCCATGAGTTCCAATAAGTCAAGCCCTATTTCGAACTCTAACGGGGGTTCGGAGAAAAATGGGCGTCGACAGAATGGCGACTCCGCTGGGGATCTGAAGGTTCAAACCATAACGGACTTTAAATTGGGATTCTTTGCATTTATTTTCTTATTTTCGTTATTTCTCAAAACTAATATTTCTTTCTTTTCCTTTTGCAGGTATGAAGTTTAATTTTCTATTTCATTTGTGTTTTATTTATTATCTGTAATTGTTATTTTATTTATATTTCCTCCACTCCTGGAATTTTTTTTACACTTGCACACACCATAAACGGTTACGTGGGTCTCACGGCCATTTCACTCTCAAAAACCCTTTAGGGGAAACAGTTGGGGTATAGTTGGTCCGTGGTACAACCAACAACTCCAAACGTTCCCACCCCTTGGTTGTCCGCCTGGGGGAACCATATCCTTGTCTAGACTAACCCACTCTCGGAAGGTTCTCTTAGGATAACACAACATGTCCTAAACTTCAGTTATTTTCGAATCTTCCAAATCTCTTTTTTTAAAACAGTTTTACTTCATAATTCTTTTGTCTTTTTTTCGAAAATTTCAACCTATTTTCCAGAATTAACTTGTTCATTTCCCCCTTTTAAAATTTATTTTTTTAAAAATATTTCGATATGTGCATGAATTCGCCAGTTCTTTTTCTTAAAGCAGGTTTCACTTATAATTCTTTTTGCAGTCTGAAAATATATCGCCTAACTTTATTAGCTGCTTTTTAAAATTAACTTGTTTTATTTGTCTTTCCCTCATTTTTTTTTTTTTAAAAAAAAAAAGTAGGTCAAAAATATTTGCATCTTTTTTTTTTCGTGATTTTTAATATTGTCTCGTTTATATTAATCGTATCTTTCGAAACTAACGCGTTTGTTTTATTCTTATCCTTCTAAAATTATTTTATGAAATACCTCAATATGTGTGCATCATTTTACAAAACATATGCATTTCTTTCAAAACTTGTGCATTTCTTTTGAATTTGTGCATATTATGCAAACCTTCCGCCGCTCCTGGAAAGTTTCTAAATCGTGCGGTGGTTACGTCCGTCTCTTCCCTCACAAAAATTTCCTTTTAGAGGGAACAACTTGGAACCTATTTGGCCCGAGATGTTCCCGCTCCTGAGTTGTCTGCTTGGGAGGATAATAAAACTCAGTCTAGCTAACTCCATTCTTTAGTAGCAATGCTAGGAATCATGCATCATGACATATCATTAGTTGACTTGTTCTCAAGTCCGATAGGCCAACTTGTTCAAACAATCTGAACGGGTTTTTGGCCTTAAAAAAGTATTAAACATGATTTATTGGCATATACTTAAAGGATTGAACGTGTAAATATAGACCGTTTATGGGAATTATTCTGCATTCAATACCATTCAAAGGCACAAATGGTAACCGAAGAGGCATCAAAACCGGAATTGAATCAGAAGTGACTGTTATTCCTAAGCGGTTGGAATCACTCTGTATTCAATGCTATTCAAAGGCACTAGGTAACCAAAGAGGCATTAAAGGCCCAATTTGAAGCAGAAATAACCACTTGATAGACGGGATGGCACATAATGCACATTTATCCTTTAAGCATTATATAAAGACTTGACATCCTTGGCATGTCACAAATCCATTAGCAATTTCCTTCTAAAGTGTCTAAAGGATTTCTCAATCCATAACGACACTTCTCTTCATATTCCATACTGCATTGTTTTCAAAAGCTCGTGTCACACGTTAATCGTTTGCTTACAACCAAAATTTAGGCATCTGCATTCCCCTTGTTCTCATTTCCTCGCTTCTTCCAAAAGATCATGGCCATTAGAACATTTGACATGATTGTTGAAGTCCCTCAGTTACTCAAAGATTGGTGGGGAAACTTAAGCATATATCAACAAGACCGAGTTAAAGTGGTATTAGGGAACCTGATTTCACTAATGGAGCACACGGCAATGAAAGGGATAGTAGAAGCAGCAGTACACTATTGGGATGCAGACCGAGCAGTTTTTCACTTTGGGAGTATAGAGTTGACACCATTACTGGAAGAAATAGGCGGATAACCCAATTACCATTCGAAAGTGAAGAAGTCTTGGTACCTAAAAATATCGCACCCGAGGAGTTCTTCGAAATGGTAGGCTTTAAGCCCGAGTTATGCACAGACAGTATAAGGCAGTCGGGAATTTCTTTGACTTCCCTCTACATAAAATTTGGGTATGGAGAAGCATTTCAAGAATCTGAAGGCTATTTCAACATTAACCAAGCAGATTGGCAAGAGCGGAGGGTACTTGCGTTTGTCACCAGCCTTTTAGGAACTGTCGTCTTTCCAGAACACAAAGGACGAGTTGATGTTTGCATGGTATCAATTGCCGATACCTTACTCAAGGACTTCAACAAGAAATACACTTTGGTACCGATGATTGTTGCAGAAATGTACCGAGCTTTAGAAAGGTGCTGGCTTTTTCGAAGGTTGTAATTTACTCCTACAAATTTGGTTGATGGAACATTTGCAAAATATGGATAGCACAGAGCAAGCTTTCCATTCCATACCAAGAGAAAACTACATCTTGACTCATACCGCCCGCATGGACACTGCTCTTGAAAAGTTGGACCGGCCAACAACAACCGAAGGCTGGCACCACAAACTCTCTCAGTTGACATCTGAAAACATACAATGGATGTTTGACTACTTTCCCAGCACTACAGTGATCACACGGTCGGAAAGGGACTCATTTCTCATCTTAGTGGGCTTTAGAGGAGTTTACCCATACACTTCTTTAAGGGCACTTAGACAAGCGGGGAGAAAGCAGATTGTACCCCAAATTGCAGACATCAGAAGTTTTAAAGCAGATATTCTCGGAAGAGTGGTACCGTTCAAAGAGAAGATACTAGAACTTTGGAAAGGAAGGCAATAAATGGGAATCGAGACTATTGGACGAGACAGATTTGATGCAGGCTATGATGAAGATTATCCAGACTGGCTAAGGAAAGACATAGCAAAGGCAGTTCAACCAAGAGCAACAAGGAAAAGGAAAAGAAATGCCGATGAATTGGAATCTGAATGCAAGAGGCTACACAAACAACTGGCAAAGGCACGAGAGAAAATAGTAAAAAAGCAAGGTTTGCTCGAAGCAAAGAACAAAGAAAAAGACAAATGGCGCAATAAGGCAGAACTTCTCACAAAACGCATAGAGTCTATCGGTGTGTGGGCTAACGAAGGAATAGACTCTGTGGCAAATAAAGGAATAGAGGAGAAAGGAACGAAGGCTTGGGAAATATTGAAAAACTTCACATTCGACATATCCCGGCTCTTAACTGATGCAGACAACATCATCTTCCAAGGAGACTCGTCAGGGGCAAGTACGTCTTGCGAAGATTCGTCCGAAGAGGAAGAAGATGAATCTTCTGGGGATGGATCAACATGAAAGATGCTCAGCTGGCCATGATTTAATCCCCCAGCAATGTTTAGTCTTTTCCTTCCCTTATACTGTTTCAATATCAGCCAATGTAATAAAGACCAATATTCAATAAATGCAATATTCTCTTTTAGACTCCGCATTTTGTAGCAAATGAAATGATACATGTGGCACAAAACGTTTCCCAAATCAGCATGCGTAAAGCGGTCATAGGATACATTTTTATTTGCTAGATGTGCATTACGTGAATCTGCTTGTTAGCTCTAGGTCTCTTTCTACCTAAGTCAATCATTTCCCAAATCCAATCTCCTACCAAGGCACCTCATCTCCCTACTCTATGCCCAAATCCTGATATCATAAATCTTTCGCATGTCTTGATTATCAAAAAGGTTGGCTTAAGTTGAATACCAAGACAGAAGATTTGGTTAAGCAAAGTGCGCTTATCAGGGATTTTTCAAAACAAGAAGAGTTTGTAATAGCATGCACTATACACACAAAGCGGAAAGTTGACAGGGCAAGAGATTTGTTGATCAAACTCAAAGGCACACATGACTTATCGAAATACTTCATTCTGACACAACGTCTGAGGATCATTTTGTTAATCTAGTCCATATTGTAATACATTTAAGGCAATCCAAAATATTTCCAAACATGCACTTATTCATGGCCAAAAAGACGTTCAAAAGGTTATCACAAGGGAATAAGGAAGTGAGAAATAATCGGAGCCCGCTTGATGATACAAAGGTTTATGCATAACAACCAAAATTAGTAGGCTGATTCAATTTGGAAAAGAATGCAAAGGCGCAGTGATAAAAATTCCATTATATGACGAAGCTAGAAATTCTTGCTAAGTATTGAAAGCATATCCCTACCAACTAGAAAGTGTGGGACTAGACGATGATCTCAAGATGAAGCTATCTGAGACACTTAGAAAACCATGAATTAATTTTATAACAGTCTTGACCGAAGCAGTAATCTATGAATATACATGATATACCGAGAATGGTCTCTTGGTAACAAAATCTACCTGACAAGCAAAAGCTAAGGCAAAGATTAAATTGTAGCAGTCGGTTGACAAGTACGAGAGACATTGAGTACCTCTCTCAAAGACACGCGGGCATTATGACACGCAGATTTGCAAGACACGATGGGAGATGCACTTAAGGTGTTGGTGTTCAACAAAAGCCAACCTCCTTTCTATCAACACAACCTATTCTTTACACAACATCTATATTATCTTTCATTAACATTTAACTTCTCATCTCCCGCTTAAGCGAGCATCGGTCATTTGACCAGAATCTTTGTCTTGACTGCTACATAAAGCACTCGAGCAATCTTTTAACCTCTATACAATTTGTCATAATCTTCAAAATCAAGTGCTAATCTATCATCCGCGGTCTAGGCATTCTTTTAAGCTATATGTGTTGTTTTTGCATCAAATCTTTGCTAAATGTCCTAACACAGTTTTGCGCATTTTTACCACTCTATTATGGTTGCTCTGCATCTGAACACTGAAATTGGTCAAGAATCCGCATTCAGAAAAGCCGGAATGGCAAGCCAAGCCGAAAATGTTTACCTCGGGAAAAAGTCTTTTAAACCACTAGCATATGATACCGAGAGAACCCATACAATCCAAATTCCATTACTGTACAACTTGTGATGTGGACAACCAAAATCAACCAATATTTTACCCAGACAAGAGTCGCAAGAAACAAATTCAATCGCTATACAAGTAAAACTGGCAAAACTCACAAACTCGCCCCGTACCCCAACTTGCACAATAAACAATCTCCTCTCTGTCAAGATTTTCAACAATAACCTTATCAGGCCCAACACAATCAAGGACAGACAAAACCTCACGCCTTTACTCTTTAGCTCACTCAAGAGATAATGCATCCAACAAACGAACTACTCCTTGTATACTCATTCCAAAATTCAACCCAACAAAGATCTACACCCATCACTCAAAAGTTCAATACAGTGACACCGCAAAATACCCAGCACAACCCAAGACAAATACAATATTGGAGACAACCTCCACATCCGACAAATCCAACCTCAGTCTGAGAATGCAAGTACCCACGCAATCAGAGTCATCAATCATCATACTAAAGGACGAATGCAGATTCAAGCCAATACATTGATGTTCGATACAATGCAACCACTTGGTTTCAACTAAAGAATCTTTCTTTGAGAGCAGATTTTTCAACACAAACACAAGATTCACAGACAATCACAACAGACAAGATAGCACTTCAGCCTCGTCAGGCTTAAAATATGGCGACCAGCCTCGTCAGGTTTAAAATATGACGACTAGCCACGTCAGGCTTAAAATATGACGATGAGCTCTGTCAGGCTTAGAATATGACAATTAGGCTCGTCCGCCTTAGAATTGGACATACTCATTCTTTCTGTTTTACAGGCACTACTATAATCAGCCTTATCCGGCTTAAAATAGGACAAACTCACTTATTTTGTTTTTGCAGGCACTACTAGGCTCGTCCGCCTTAGAATTGGACATACTCATTCTTTCTGCTTTGCAGGCACTACTATAATCAGCCTTATCCGGCCTAAAATGGGACAAACTCATATTTTTTATTTTTGCAGGCACCACTACAATAGGACTAGCCACGTCAGGCTTAGAATATGACGACTAGCCACGTCAGGCTTATAATATGACGACTAGCCTCGTCAGGCTTATAATATGACGACTAGCCTCGTCAGGCTTAGAATATGACGATCAGCTCTGTCCGGCTTAAAATAGGACAAACTCATATATTTTGTTTTGTAGGCACCACTACAATAGGCTCGTCCGCCTTAGAATTGGACATACACACGTATTTTTGTTTATTTTGCAGGAACTACCATGATATAAACTGGGGCAGATCCCCTAAAAAATTCCCAAAAGACTCAAGCTGATACTGGGGCAGAAATTTTTGAGATCTCCTCAAAAATTTCAAGAGAAACGAAATACAAAAACTGGGAGTCCCCGAAGAAAGCTTGACCAAGGCCCAACATTCATGAAAGCATTATTAAAAGCAGAAAAAACGACGACTTTCCTAGCGGCGTTGCAGACAGGATAATGACATTTTATTTTTAGAACTTCACTTTACTTTTGTTCGCATGGTACACAGCCCGGCGACAGGCACTTTACTTTTTATTCGCAGGGTACACAGCCCGGCGCGATAGACAAAATAGCTCTTGACGAGGAGGCAAAATAGCTCTTGACGAGCAGGCAAAAGCTCCTGACAAGAAGGCAAAATAGCTCTTGACGAGCAGGCAAAATGGCTCTTGACAAGGAGGCAAAATAGCTCTTGACGAGCAGGCAAAAGCTCCTAACAAGAAGGCAAAATAGCTCTTGACGAGCAGGTAAAATAGCTCTTGACAAGGAGGCAAAATAGCTCTTGACGAGCAGGCAAAAGCTCCTAACAAGAAGGCAAAATAGCTCTTGACGAGCAGGCAAAATGGCTCTTGACAAGGAGGCAAAATAGCTCTTGACGAGCAGGCAAAAGCTCCTAACAAGAAGGCAAAATAGCTCTTGACGAGCAGGCAACAGCTCCCGACAAGAAGGCAAAATAGCTCTTGAAGAGCAGGCAAAATAAGCTCCCGAAGAGCAGGCAAAATAGCTCTTGACGAGCAAGCACTTATGATACGCAAATATCTCATAACGAGGGACCACGACACATTGACAGTTGACAGTCCAACGATAGGAAAGAAACAGCGGGACAGTGTTCCAAGGTATACAACCCGACATGACAAACAATTATCTCTTGGTACGTGTAAACTCCTCTTTATGGGTGCGTCGTGCACCACATTTTCATAACTAGGATGATTACAAGCTCTTTTCCCACGCCCGATCTATCGATGTCACTCGTCTTCGACAAAGTCTCTGATATATCCAGCAATCATATCTCAACAAATTTCAAAGTACCTTCAAATATTAAACTTTATATACTCTGACAAGTTTACTCTTGACATCTCAATCGTGCGTCATAAACATCTCACACAAGCAACATGCCGTTCTAGAACTACACATGGCCTGATTCTCATGAAACCCGAGATATGTAGGCAACTCAGAGACCGGGGTTCGGCCGAAAATACCTCAAAACCCCCCATTTTCCTTTCCAGTATTTTTGCCCGCCCGTCGTGACAAAATTGGCTACTCCGTCAACTATCTTTGCCCGAAGATTCTTTTCATCATTCCCGGGCAAAGAGGGGCAGCTGTTGACACCCAATTTTGTCCCTCCCTTTGTCTATAATTGGCCATAATTTAAATTAAAAGGCGCAATTTAACTATTTGAGCAAATTTGTATTAGAAGCATGCATTTACGTATGTTATCCCCTACTTATACATTATGTACCTAATTGTGAGTATATTACGTAATTTTGTATTATTTAGACTATTTACCAAATTATGGTTGTTTGTGTAATTTAGCACATTTATAGCATTAATAAATATTTGTGGTTAATTATACTTAATTAATTAATTTTGACTTCAACTGATTTCTTATGTGCGTCCTTTATATATACGTATATATTTTCATTCAGCACCTTTAATTAAATACCGGCCTAATTATGGTATTCATGTCAAATTTTCTTATAACTTTTGATCCATTTTCGAATTCAAAATCTCTTCCAAAAAATTCATTATTTTATTAATTCATTTATTTATTTCTATTTATCAAATTACGTTCATTTTGAACCTGGACCCAATATCGAACAAAATACATTTCCCATAATTGTTAATTATTTTGAATAAAAATTCCAAAATAAATTTCCTTTCTTACACTTCCCCTAAAATCAGACCCCAAAGATCAAGCTCCAATCCCTCAATCTACTCCTAAAATCATCATAATCAATCTCCCTAATTTCTATCACTTACCCAATGGATCTCTCCTGCCTCACCCATATAATACACAGGAAAAAAGGGTATCAGGGGGGACCCCTTGGGTCTTCTCCCTCTCATCTCCACAATACACACAGATCACACACACATACATACCCACCCCCATCGCAGCCTTTCTTCTTCCTCGTCACTCATACCCGCTGCACGATACACCCACACGCATACATCCCACTCACACAAACCCATGAACAGATCGGGAAAACAGGAGAGGAGAACCATCAGAAGAAACATAAATCAACGGGGAATAGGGGAGATCGGAAAGGGAAGAGACCAACGGCGGACGGTGCAGCGAACCACCATCGGAACTTAGCCAGAATTATGTTTTCTCGGCGGGATAATTGAACCCATCCCTAAAATCCTTTTCTCGTCTGTGTCTAGTCGATTCGTGATTGAAACTGAAAATGTGCTGGTGGAATGGTAGCGACGCCGCCAAGGCGAATCTGGCGTCGCTCCTCCCTGCGTTGATGGTGTTGTTCCGCTGTATTTGTTGTTTAATCGGATATTCTGTACCCCTGTTATTGTCCCCGCTGCTGCTGCGAGCTTCTTGTGGGTCGACTCTGTGGGCCCCTTGATCATTTTGGAATTCTTCTTGTTCGCTGCTGCTGCGAGCTTCTTGTGGCTCGACTCTGTGGGCCCCTTGATCATTTTGGAATTCTTCTTGTTCGCTGGGCTTGAGTTGTTTTGCTGCTGATCTGAGTCTATTATTCCTATTGTTCTTTGACACTTACAATGAATCTATCTAATGCATTTGCAAGTTATTGTTCTTTGTTATTGGTGCAGTTCTGCCTAACACAATTGCTGGAAGTCGCTACTGCTACTTGGACGATTGTCCCACGTATTCCAAATCAATCGTTGACTAGGGCTAATGAAAAAATATATGTACATATATTGAGGCCTGGAAATTGATTTGAACATGATACTACACGGCCGATGACGTTTGGAGGCCAATACAAGTCCCGTCCCGTACTTACCGTCCCTTATGTGTCCCGAAAACAAATAAAAAGGCGATGACGATGCATATCACTTTGCAAAGTAAGCGATAGCGGAGTAGTGGGATTGGAGGTGCTTGGCATGGAAACACGACCGGCTCCGTGTTTGCAGCCGTACCAACATCCCTAACCTCTTCTTGACGCAATACATATTCTGAGCCTAAACTTTCAAAAAACTCTCTTTTTCCTTTTGTTTTCCTTTTATTACTATTATTATTATAATTACTATTATTACTACTTTCATTGCTACTAACATTTTATTTTTATCATTACTATTATTTTTAATTACTATTATTATTATTATTATTATTATTATTAGAATTACTACTACTTCCTTATTATTATTATTATTATTATTATTATTATTATTATTACTGCTACTATTATTACTTAATTCTATTTTTATTTCATTAGTTGTAATACTAACTTCATTTTTATGCTTTTTACATTCCTACAAAAAAATGAAGTCCACGGCGAATATTGATTATTTATTTATTTATGCAATTATTTGTATTTAAATTATATAGTAGAAATTGTTTTATTTATTCTTAGCTTATTATTGAATCTCAATTATTAGTCCAGTCGGTAACCACATTTGGTGGAACCCGAAAGGTGCCTAACACCTTCCTTTCGGGTTAACTTGAACCCTTACCTAGAAGTTTGGTTTGCATGATCATCTTTTTTAAAGCTAATATTAAAATTGGCTAGAAACAAAGTAGGTGCCCTAATACGCCTAGTTAAAAAATATGTTAGGTGGCGACTCCAAGTCTTTACCCATGAGTTCCAATAAGTCAAGCCCTATTTCGAACTCTAACGGGGGTTCGGAGAAAAATGGGTGTCGACAGTTCCATCATCATCAATTTGTCCATTGCTGCTGCTAATACCTTCCAAATAAGCCACATTCTTCTTCAAATTATCCCTTTCCTCCTTAACACCATCCAAATTTTTTTTCAATCCGAGTATCAAATCAGCAACTCTAGAAGGTAACTGGTCATCTTCCCATTCCCAAAACCCACATCCTTCATTCTGTTAAGATGGAAAATTGCGTTTATAATCAAAGCGACAACATAAACAAAAAGCCGTACAATCTAAAAATCTAAACTTTACAATCTTTAGGATACCAACCTTAAATTTTGGGCACTTGACGAAGCGCCTACCAGCATTCCCAGTGGTAAAAGCACTGTAATGACGAGCAACTAAGCCACAGCGACACCTCCTCGATGAATCACAATATGAACTTGAACAACTTGACATATTGAACTAAATCTATGGAAAAGAGAAAGATTATGGTCTGAACTAAACTCGACTAAAGGAATCAAGCATAAATTAATAACCTAATTTTTATTCTCAAATCTCCATTAAAGAGCAAAGGTTTTCTCTTCTTTGTATAAGAGAAGAGCAATGTGGGTCGGGTAATAAGAGGAGCAATTTGAGTTTTGGGTAAAAAAAATCGTGGTGAAAAATTAATGTGGGGTTCTGAGTGGCCACGTTGGCGCACACGTGGCCACGCTTTTGCCAAATCAGCTGGTTTAGTGCCTCATCACTATGTTCCGTCTAACGAAGGGTATTTTTGCCCCAGTTTTAATAACGTTAAGGGCATGGTCAAACTGAACTCGTAACAAAGGGTAAATGTGTTGAATTTCGATTAGTTTAAGGGCAAATTTGACCCTTTTCAGCAAAATATATGTCACAAAAACAGTGACAGCATTAGTAACAAAAATTATCCACTATAATAATACAGTGACAAAATTTGTTGATGTGGAATCTGGATGAGTGACGAGTAGACATAACTTTGTGCCAAAATTTTAGCACTTTCGTTATTTTATCTTATGTGCAATTGCACACATAATCTTCGACTTTAGTGTGATAAATAGATAATTTTGCAGACTCTACTAGTGTTGTTAAATTAACCTGACTGAAATCCTTGATAGATCTACGACCAACTAATGCCTCCAACAAACACAATCAAGAATCCTTTTTTTTTTTTTTTTTTGTTTACTTGTGGGAGTAACTTATTGTCTAGAGTTAATCAAGATTTTCATACTCAAGCCTGAAAAAAGAAAATGAAGCTCAAATAGTAAAAGGGAAAAAGATGTAGATAAGAGAATGTAATCTTGATTGTGAACAAAATAATCAGCCAAAACTTGCATTATGATGGAGGCTTTGAAAAATATTGTACTAATTCTATATGCTTAATATAACCCAAAAAAAAAAAAAAAAAGACAGAAATATAAAATCTAGTACTACTAGTATTTACTTCTGTACATTAGTGATTCTGAAATCTCTGAAAACTTGATGATGACGTGGAGTATACTCATCTGTATTAAACCCTTCATCGAAATTCTGCGAGTAACTAACAGCATCATAGTGAAACGTCAAGTTACTACTCTTCTTATTATTCCCATACACATTCTTTCCTTCATTCACTATTTTCTTCAGTAACTTTCTCCATGATGATCTCTGGCAACTACTGCTGCTGCCTCGAGGGCGGCGGCATTCGTTTATACGCGAATATTCTTCGTGTACTGGAATACATGAAGGTGACATACAACCGTATGCTGGCCGCCGGTATATTGTATCAGCTCCCATAGTTGGGAAGTTTGTTGAGTAGCTCTGTTGTTTTTGTGTGTGTGTGTTCCTTCCTACTATAATGTGTGATGAGGAAGTAATGTGTGTTTGTTTGTTGGGAATTGGCTCTAGTGGAAACGAATATGTAGGGGACTGGGACAAGTTGTAGCAAAATCTCTATCCGTTCTGCACCACTTTTCTGTGGGCCTATACTATTTCCTTCCCAGAAAAAATAATGAATTATCTTATATTCATATGTCATACATCTAAAATTATTTGTACTATCGATATATTTTAACACGTTATAATATATAACCTCTAAATTCTAAATCTTAACTTAGATTTATTTATACAAATATTTTTTTATTAATCGTTTGGCATTTGAAATCACTTCTCCAATCAATCCGGATTTGTCCTGGAGGCCACTAACTAGAGATAAAGCATTCTCGACTAAGAGGTTAATCTTAGTCTTGAATTGGACATCTCTAATTAAGAATGGAGAGACCCAACTCATTTTTGCATCGTAAATAGTAATTTCATTTATATGATTTTAATCTATAGAACGTAAACCCAAAATAATAGCTACATAAGTGAGATTAGCAATGAGGTTTTGGCGGTTCAATATAATTCACACTTATTTCTTGTAAAATCTATATGAGTGAAAAAATAAATATTGCTATATATATATATATTTTTCAAAATTCACACTCAATTCTGAACTCATGGTGTCTAAATCTTTGATCTATTTCCAGCTGCACTACTGTGTTCGGTTTTACCATAATACAGTCTGAATAGATCTAGCCAATTGAATAGTAATTGAATATCAGCAATTGATACTTAACTCTGTCATGACTAGTGAACGGTTGGATAATAATTAGTGAAACTAATTAAGAGTATCAGACTATACGTGAGTGATTCTACCAACTAAAGCAACATATGCTGTATAGACTATAATGTAGTGTGATAAATCTGTGGTTGGCTTCATTATTATAAGAGAGAATTTGTGGCTGGCTTGATTATTATAGGAGATACTTAGAGGGTTTCCGACAGCAATCAGCCATATTAGTTGTTATAATTTCTTTTTAAGAAAACATATTAAAGATACATACAGATTTTAATAGAATAATAATTATGTATTGTTTCTTGATTTCTTTCTATAAGGGAAATTTATTTTATGTCTAGGAAAAATTAAGCTTGCTTCAAAAAATTAAAAATATTGATCACTTCCTGTCGTTTTCAAGGGCAGTCCGATGATAAAGAATTTGCAATTCAAATCGTATTAAATGAGTTGGATCTCTTTACTTTGTGTTAATTATGGGGGGAAAGACAATTTCAGTTGAGATAGTCCTTATTTTCATTAGTCGATCAATTAAAATATTAAGCCTCAGTTTGTTTATAGTTTTTGAGGACATTTTTTTGGGAGAAAAACTATTTGTTTATGCTATTTCATCAAACTTCTCCCAAAAAGTCTCAAAAACTCAAAAAGTGCTCAAAGGCTGTTTTTGGACAGTAAATTTGAAAAACTACTCACAAAACTTCAACTATTTTTTCAAGTAAATTCTATGTCCAAACACAACTTCAAGTTCCAAAAATTATTTTTCAACTCAACTCCAAAAACTCAAATTCCCAAGTTTCAACCAAATTTATGTCTAAACGCTAGCTAAGTCTCTGGCATGTTATCTATATGTCATGCACATAGCACCACCAGATTGTTTTTATCTTACTTTATTTGTTATAGTTTGACTTGACACAAAAATTTAATAAACTTTAAAAATTTATTGTTTAAAATAAGTCACGAATATTATATGGCTATAAATATGTCAAAAGAAAAGTTTGAAGTATAAATTGTTTCCACATTTAAAAGTACAACAATTTTTTGTAACGAACTAATTAGAATACTATGAGAAATAAGAAAGGAGTATTACTTTATCGTACTGAATATTAATTATTGAATGATGTCGCCAACAAAAATCAATTACAGCTGACCTACTGCAATGAACTTTTGACGGGACAAGCTTTTCCATCGTCCTAAACTTTTTGGCTAAAAAGTGCACAAACTATTAATAGAGCTGGCCATAGAAATTTTTAATTTATGCATTATGTAAGCAAGCTTTAAAGAAGGAAGTAAAATACGAATTTGATGCAAAGTTAGATTCTCAGTTAATTGCTAATTAGGTGCACGATTCTAACAGAAACCATGTGGCCACAGTCTATCAGAGTTAGTTTGGGCTGTCTATTTACTAGCGTTAAATTTTCATACCAATGGGTAGTTGGATTATTATCTAGCCTAATTATCTAATTAAAAAGCAGCTTGATGCATCAAGCTTCTGCAATGTGCTGGGTTCATGAAAGAATTGGATCACATTGGATCTATTGCACGCAATGTTACCGTGCACTTCTACGAGAAGTTGGTTTATTAGAACACGTGGACGTGTCCTCTTGGTCACAGAATGATAGCTTTTACTGCTTGTTCCTGTGTAATTACATATGGTTTATTTTATGGAGTATATATTGACAGTGTAAATTTCAGATTAACTTTACGCGGTGTAACAAATAATCGGCTTTATTTTTAAGATATAAATTTCACTTTTTATGGAAATTTACCTATTATATATTTTTTGAGGACCTAATACTATAAAATGTTATTCACACTGTAAACGTGTATTGGGTGAAATCAGCTTGCCTACGTGGCACCTCGGTGACGTGACAAGATGATGATCGAGGCAAGTGTTAGCAAGCTACATACCGAGGAGAGGCACAAACAGCCCGGAGTCAGAGACCGAGACACATGACCGAGGATAGAAAGTAAGATGTTTGCCTCGGTGAAATGTCACCTCGGTCGATTGTTCGGTCATGCGCCCGAAGTCAACAGTCTATGCCCCGGTGAATGAGATCGTGTGCAGTCAACTGGTCGCCTCCAATTTCGGCTCACTAACCCCACTACTAGATATAGTGATCATGGGTTTAGGCATGGTCAGTCGTAGGAAATGTGGGCAAGGCCCCTTATATCTATAAATAGCTCCTCATTTTACATTGTACGCATTC
Organism: Petunia axillaris subsp. axillaris; assembly: GCA_029990575.1. NCBI lineage: Eukaryota > Viridiplantae > Streptophyta > Magnoliopsida > Solanales > Solanaceae > Petunia > Petunia axillaris. The sequence continues at coordinate 46,892,518 of JARKNS010000007.1, read as the reverse complement.
AGAAATATATACAGAAACTCTGGCAAAATTTGTACTCACATCCATAAATTGAAATCACTATTACTTCTTGCATTTACGCTTGTTATTTACATTGTTTCGACTTTGATACTGAGAATTGCTTGTATTCACTACCCAAATTCGACTTGTGATCCTAAACCAGTTTTAGGCCCATACAAATTGGCGACGTCTGTGGGGATACAGGCATAAATGCTTTGTTCCAAAGTTGAATATCTTCTTCAGTAGTATTCACGCTTTTTACTCGACATACTCGACGACATGGCTGACAATAGCAAGAATCCTGCTGATTTGCAGTTAACTCCCGATGGACAGACTAGCGATCAGTCGAATCCGAATTCTTCAGCTCTGATGACGACCGAAGCCTTTCAGGCTTATGTTGTCGCTTCACTAAGAGCTCTTCAAGAGCAGCAGGCCGAACAGGCCATAATCAATGCTGGGTTTCGTGCCTCGTTAGAGGCAAGGAATAGCTCAACCCCGAATAAAGCCTAGCCTATAGACCCAAGTGGAGGCATCCCGCTCTTCGTTCCTACGGGTGCGATAACAAGGGGACCTCAAAATGGGACCGCATCTGGGGGTACGGGAATGTTGTTGAACACAACGCCACACTTTGGGACGCTTCCCACCGTGGCAGAAACTACCTCTTCAATTGATGTTGAAAGGTTAACCAAAGAGATCGAGGCCCGAGTTGAGACTCGCGTCGAGGCGCATATGGAAAAGCGCCTCGGGAGCATTCCCGGGGTGACAAAGGTTCAAGATGACCTCGATATCGACCAATATAGGGAGTTGTCATTCAGGCCCGAAATTGCCCCAGCCTCAACTCCCAAAAATTTCAAGCTCTTCTTCTTGCAAAGAGCAATGACTTAACGGAAATAGAAAAGGAATCAATATTTCTGAAAAAATTTGGTGAATCTCTTGAGAAGGGAGCTCTTCAATGGTACATGCGCCTACCACCGGGTCGATTTCCACATTTAAAGAGCTAGTTAACGCGTTCGTTAAAGCGCACACCGGGGCGCAGAAAATCCTCCTGAGGAAGGAGGACATATTTGAAGTCAAACAACGGCCCGGTGAGCCATTAAAGGACTTTCTCGAATGCTTTCATGCTGAGCGCATGGAACTACCTCCTATGGATGACTCTCTAGCCATCATGGCGTTAGAGAAATGTATCAATATTCGCAACTTCGACGTCGTTGCTGAGTTGCGAAGGGAGCTTCAGCAATATTAGACCCTGGAATGGCATGATTTACACAATAGAGCTTATACCAAGATAAGGATAGAAGAAGCCGAATGGAAAAACAATGGTCGAAGCCACAACTATAAGAACCGAAGCGAATCCTCTTATCGCGCCGAGGCGCCGCGAGGAAACTCGAAGGGAGGTATGAGCCATACACCTCGTCGTCAAGGCAGCCTATCAGTCAGAGGCTGGGAAATCGCTTGGAAACTCGTTTGGAAACCCACATGTGAGCCAATGGCTCGAAGGAAAGGTTCTTCCTAATTCGAACCAAAGAAATTCCTCAGGCCCAGCTTTGGTCTCAAAAAATAAAGAATTACATCGGATCCCTGACTACAACTTCAATATATCGACCTCGGAGCTGGTCAATGTAGTGAAGGGAACCGCCGGAGTAAGGATACCAAAAGACATGAGAACTCCAGCAGACAAAAGGGATCAAAATCTGCACTGCGAGTTTCATGCAGATTATGGCCACCACACCGAGGACTGCAAACCATTGCGCCTCGAGGTGGCACACTTTTTTAAAAAGGGTGTGCTAGCTGAATTCCTTACCGACAAGAGGAAGGACAACTACACCAAGAACCGAGGTGATGGACAACCACCTCGAGCGCCACCCACAGAGAGAGTCGTGAATGTCATCACCGGGAGGTCAGAGGTAAATGGGGTGAACTTTGCAGCGGCAAAGAAGTTCGCAAAGCTGTCAATCACCATGGAGAAGAGAACTCGAGTTGGAGGCTCTGGTAAATAAATTGTGTTCGATAATGACGATTTTGATGGGATGATGTTTCCCCATCACGACGTCTTGGTCATCATGTTGAGAATAAATGACTCGGATATCAAACGAGTCCTGATTGACCCCGGTAGCTCGGTCAACATAATTAGCTACAAGGCCATTAAAAAAATGTGGCTGAAGGGTGAAGTTACCCTAAGGCGACAGTGTTGACTGGCTTCAACAATTCCACTGAGAAGACATGGGTGAAATCACAGTCAAGACGTTTGCTGAAGGAGTTAGCAATGAAACACTATTTCAAGTCTTGCCCGAGGACACGTACAATGTAATCCTCGGTAGACCATGGATCCACTCTATGGAGGCTGTCCCATCCACTTTTCATTAGGTGATCAAATTCCCTACCCCATGGGGAGTTCGGTCAATAAAAGGAGAGCAATGAGTAGCAAGAGAATGCTATTTGGTTGCATTGAAGAGTGGAGTCGTCCCGATCGGACCAAAACACTAGCAACCAATGCAATCGGGGTCAAGCGAGGAAGACCCCCGAGGAGAAATGGAGAAGATCCCAGTTTGCATTCAAGAACCTCGGAAGCAGAAAGCCGAGGACTTCACTATAGAAGACCTGGAAGTCTTTCACACTATCGAAAGATTTTCCAGAAAAGAAAGTATTTGTCGGCTCGGAGTTGGACCTAGAGTCGAAAAAAGCTATCATCGAAGTCTTAAAGTCCAACAACGATTGCTTTGCTTGGTCCTATTCGAACATGTTTGGTATCGATCCGGAGATCATGACCCACAAATTGAATGTGGATCCCAAATTCACCCCGGTGAAGCAGAAGAAAAGACCTCACACCGGGGTAAAAAAGAAAGCTAAGATGAAACTGTGAAGCTGCAAGAGAATGGATTAATAAGAGAGGTGAAATACCCCGAGTGGCTGGCTAATGTAGTCGTCGTGCCCAAGAAAAATGGCAAATGGAGGATATGCGTAGACTACACTGATCTAAACAAGTCTTGCCCCAAAGACTCCTACCCGATGCCACAAATAGACAGGTTAATAGACTCCACGGCTGGACACAAACTGTTAACCTTCTTAGATGCTTATTCGGGGTACAACCAAATCCTCATGGATCCAAAGGACGAAGACAAGACCTCGTTCATCACTGACCGAGGTACTTTTTGCTACAAAGTGATACCCTTCGGTTTGAAAAATGCTGGGGCGACATACCGGAGACTAGTGTGCCGCATGTTTAAGGAGTACATTGGAAAGTCTATGGAAGTCTACATAGATGATATACTAATCAATTCCATTCGAATGAGAGATCATCTGAATCATTTGAGGGAAGCTTTCGCTGTTCTGAGGCAATATGGCATGAAATTGAATTCTGAGAAGTGCGCCTTCGGTGTAGGGTCGGGCAAATTCTTGGGATTCATAGTCTCTAAACGAGGCATCGAAGCTAACCCAGATAAGATCAAAGCCATCGAAGAAATCCCCGAGGAGCTAACTGGCGTAAAAGAAGTTCAGCACTTGACTGGCCGAGTCGCTGCCTTGAGTCGATATATCTCAAGGTCTTCGGAGCGATGCCACAAATTCTTCTCGGTCTTAAGGAAGAATAATCACTTCGAGTGGACGCCGGAGTGTAAAGAAGCGCTAAGGGGGTTGAAACGCTATTTGGCTAACACACCGTTCCTCGCCAAGCAAAAAGATGGTGAAACTTTGCTAGTTTACTTAGCTGTATCTGAGGTGTCAGTGAGTGTTGTGCTGGTTCGAGAAGAAGATGGCAAGCAACAGCCTATCTACTATATGTGCAAGACACTCCTTGATGCTGAAACCAGGTATCCTCATATGGAGAAACTAGCACTTGCTTTAATTGTTACTGTTCGGAAACTATGACCTTATTTTCAATGTCGTCCAATAGCAGCAATTCCACCTTCCCCTTGAGAAGCATATTGTATAAACCTGAGTTGTCGGAGAGATTATCTAAATGGGCAGTAGAATTAAGTGAGTATGACATCACCTATCAACCCCGAACGGCCATAAAATCCCAAGTTTTAGCTGACTTCGTAGCTGATTTTAGTGTTGGGATCCTACCCAAAGCTGAAAAAGAGAATTCAATATCGAAGGGGTCCGCTTCGGGACTATGGTCACTTTACACCGATGGGGCGAATAATTCCAAGGATTCGGGATTAGGCATTATGTTGAAAGCACCCACTGGGGACAAAATCAGACACTCGGTTCGGTTAAAAAAAGTGACAAACAATGAGGCTGAATACGAAGCATCCCTAGCAGGCTTGGAGTTGGCAAAAGAAATTGGGGCAGAGAGAATTGAGTTAAGGTGCGATTCACAACTGGTGGTAAACCAAGTGCTCGGCAAGTATACGGCTCGTGAGCCCAGAATGCAACAATTCTTGACTCGAGCACAAAGAATCTTAGCTCAATTCCAAGAGTGCCAGATCAAACAAGTGCCTCGAGAGGAGAATACTGAAGCCTATGCCTTGGAGAATTTGGGTTCGGCGGTTGACGAAGTACACTCGGGGACCGATTCAGTGGTTCGGTTGCTTTCTACGCAAATGGGAGAGATGAAATTGGAAGTCAACTTGGTGGACCATAAATGGGATTAGCTAAGTAAGTTTATCTCTTACTTCGACTTGGGGACTCTCCCCCAAGATAAGAAAGAGGCCAAAAAGTTGAGGACCCAAGTAGCCTCGTACTCAATGATCGAGGGAAATTTATATAGAAGGTTGTATTGCGGCCCGATGGCCAAATGTCTGGGTCCAGGCGAAGCTAGATACGTGATGGCTGAAATACTTGAAGGCGAGTGTGGCAATCACTCGGAGGGAAAGTCCTTGGTGCGCAAGTTACTTAAAGTTGGGTACTATTGGCCCATTGTTAATGCAGATACAAAGGCCTTCGTGAAAAAATGTTATAAGTGTCAACGCCACGCCCGAATGATTCATCAACAAGCTGAACCATTGCATTCGGTCGTGTCACCATGGCCCTTCATGAAATGGGGGATGGATATAGTTGGCCCTTTACCGAAGGGAAATGGTGGTGTTCGGTTCATTCTGGTCCTAACCGATTATTTCACATAGTGGGTAGAAGCAGGAGCTCTCACCGAGGTTAAACAAAAGGAAGTAATCGATTTTATTCAGAAGAACATCATCTACAGGTTCGGTGTCCCGAGGGAGATAACATGCGACAACGGTAAGCAGTTCATGGGAGCAGCCATCACTGATTTCTTCAAACAATGGAGAATAAAGAGAATAGCATCGACCCTCTATCATCCAAGATCCAATGGTCAAGCCGAATATTCAAACAGAGTAATAATTGAAAATCTCAAGAAGAGGCTCGGTGAGAAAAAAGGCCCTTGGCCCGAAGAGTTGCCAGGTGTGTTGTTGGCTATGCGAACAACAGAGAAGAACAACACCGATGAAACCCCATTTTCCCTCGCATATGGCATGGATTCACTTATCCCCGTGGAGGTGGGCGAACCAAGTCTTCTGTATGCTCACACCACCGAGGACGCCAACCAGCAAGCCATGCGGATAGAGTTGGACTTGCTCGAGGAGAAGAGAGAATTGGCAGCACAAAAGAGGCAGATCGAGGCATATTTCAACAAGAAGGCCAAGCTTAGAGATTTTAAGTTCGGCGATTATGTGCTGAAGGGTACGAACCAATCAGCCAAAGAAATGAATGGGGGAAAACTCATTGCAAACTGGGAAGGACCTTACAGAGTCAAGGCGATCGTTGGAAAGGGGTCTTATCAAATCGAATATCTATAAGGCAAGCCCGAACCTTTGAATTGGAAAATCTCCAATTTGAAGCGGTACTACTTCTGAAATCGAGGTAAGCATTCCTTGATCATTTAAAATTTAACCACAACCTCGAGCCGAAAAACGCTCCTAGGTCTTCGGTCGAAATGTACTAACTTGCTCATCATTTCATTTTGCTTGACCTTTTCAGGAAGCGGATAAAAGGATTTCCAATACTCGGATCATCATCCAGATTCACACCCGAACACTGGGGAGAGTAAGAGGCGGGTTGCAACCGAGGTCGACACTGATCCTCCCAACCGAACTCTATCTATTCGACAATCGGGGACTGACACCTAGGAAATAGATTAGTACATTGTAATTACGCCCGATAGTGGCATGTTGTCAATTTGTCTTTACGCCCGATAGTGGCATGTTGTCAATTTATCGTTACGCCTAAGGTCTACTTCGACTTGGCCTTATGTAAAAAGCCTATTGTGGCCGTTGATATCATCAAAGAAATGAACTTGATCCAATATCTCTTTGTTTCTATGATCTTGCACACGGAAGTTGCACTTTAAATGCATTGACTCGAGAACGAGACGTAGTTCTAAGTTTTCATCGGTTTTATTTGATTAAGTCTTGCAAGCAAGCTACTTTAAGTGTTCGGTTCATACAAAAACTAACATTTAAAATAAGAAATACAAAATCATTTCATTCAAAGGCCCGAAGGCTGCAAATTGTTTATGTCAAAAGGACCCGAAGGTCCAAAGCATGTACATCAAAAAGCCCGAAGGCTTACACAAAAATAAAGACAAGAAGTGAAAATAGGAATCTAGGCCTCGGGATCATCATCTCCCTCCTCAGAATCCCCCTCGGCATCCTCATCACCTTCATCTTCTTCTTCATCCTCGCTCGAAGCTTCACTTGAGTGAAGGTCGTCGATAATAGCCTGAGCTTGGGCCGCCTTTTCTTCAGCTTTGGCGATCTCTTCTTCCAAGTTAAGCTCACTAGCGCGACATTGCTTGAGCAGCTTCAGCCGAGACTTGATAACAGCCCAATGCTTATCCAACTCTGCCCTCTTGGCCTTGATCTTGGCCCTAGCTTTGCGGTCAGTGACCTCCTCCCGAAGCGATCTAACCTCGGCCTCACGAGCTGGGAGCTTAGAATTTTCACCTTCCAACCTCTGAATGTGAAGCATATGGTCTCTTAGCTGCTCATGGTGTTTCTTGGCCATTTCTTCAAATTTGCCCCTAGCTTGGCCTAGCTCCTCATTGAGCCTTGCGACTTCGGCTTCTAGCTTCGTGCGCTCAACTTTGAAACCGTCACCGAGGGCTTGAATCTTCGCTTCGGAGGAAGCCTCAGCATCGTGCAAGTCGGATTGAGACTTGGACAATTTAGACTTCAACTCAGCTATTTGTGCATTAAAGCTGTTCTTTTCCTTGTCCCAAGCACGAGCTACGCGCTGAACCTCTTTGTTCCTAGAAGTTTCAAGCTCGATGGCTCTCAATGACAAAACGAAGCCCTGAGTAGAAATCATCAAAGAACATTTGTAAGTCAATGACCGAGGACAGAGGTAAAATCAAAGACGACAAAACTTACTCTAAGCGCATTGGCGGCGAGGGTGCTGACTAGCTGAGCTGGAGGAAACTACTGCACGACGTTGTCCTCTCTTGGACCGAGCAAAGGCATAAGACTCAGAATGTCACTTCGGGAGCTCGCCAACAGGTTCGAAGAGGTCGGCACCTCGAGCTTTCGTAAAGATCCCACCGAGAACGAAAGCCTCGCAGGCTCAGATTGCGCCCTAACTGCGCTGACATCTGCCCCCTTTCAATGGCAGCAGCCCCAGCTTCCCCAACTTTGGCCTTAGCAACTGCCACTTCGGAGTCGTGTTCTTGATCTTCAAGATCCACAACCTCAACTTCTCTTCAAGCCTCTAAGCCCTCGGCAGCCTCACCGATGGGCTCATCAATCATCCGTCGGTGTGTTTCCTCCACCACTTCGGGCCGAGGAGAAGTTACCAACTTGGTACGAGGATTTATAGAATGGGAGGGCTTCTTAGAAATCGCCCTCTTCCTCTTCACATCTACAAAGAATAACGTGGAAGTATTTTAAGCGAAAGAGCGAAGAGAAGTAAAAACCAGTGTGTTAGCCGAAGGCAATGTTTACCTTTTGAGGATCCCTGACCCGAGGATCCCTTTGAAACCTTCAAAGGCTTTGAAGCCTTAAGTTCTTTCCGGTCACCAGCAAGACCTGCTACCGAAGCAAGATTATCATCTGACTCTGTATCTTCCTCATCCTTTTTCTTTCCTTTCCCTTTCTTCTTCTTATTTTTCTTTGTGTTGATGGCACATTTGGAAAACCTGGCACTGAGGGAGAAAGGATTAATAACCAAATCAAGAACTTCGAACAACACATGAAGTAAAAACCCATAAGAGCTTACAGTGCCTCTTACACTGCCAGCCGAATTCAGCATCCATTTCCATCCATGACCGAATGGGGCGTTTACGGGCCCCGATCACAGCTTTGACCCATTCCGTCAAACCCTCAGGGGGGCGATAGCAACCTTGTTGGATGAAGAACAAAAAATGGGTTAAGATTAGCAAATGAGAATGGCTACCGAAGAAGAAATTAGGAACGAAGGAGCACTTACGTGTACTATTCCACCTCTTTGGGAAATCAGGTTCGGTAGATAAAACGCTAGTCTCCAAAAGAACATAGCGATCACACCATCCTCGGTCTCCGTGATCCTCGTTTTTGTGGAGAAGCGCATACTTGCCTCGGTTGTTTAAAGCCAGAACCCCGGCCTTGTGAAAGTAAGGGTAATAAAGAGAAATGAGATGCTGCAAAGTAAAATCCATCTTTGCCTTCTTACTCAACCAAGCCAAGCACTGAACGACCCTCCATACACTGGGGCCCAGTTGAGCCAAGCACAAGTTGTATGCTCAATAGAAGTCGTCGATAACCTTGTGAACGGGGAGAGTGAACCCGATGGCGAACGGATAAGTGTACGCAAAACACAGCCCCTCCACGTGATGGCAAACCCTACTAGTTGGATCTGAGATGATCACTTTCACCTTGGGCTCAAAGCCACAATCCTTCCGAACTCTGTCTATATGAGCTTGAGTAATTTGGGTAGGCGTTGTATTTACTAGTACATTTCTGTTCAACTCTTCCTAGTCAGCAGATTGCTTTTGCAGTTTAAGATCTTTCCGTTGTCAAAGTGTGAAGGAATAATTTGATGGGGCTCGAGCTCCTGCTCGAGGGGAATCTTAGGAAGTTTCTTCTCAGGACCCGAAGGTCCAGCCTCGGCATCATGCCCACCCTCGGTAGCGGGTAGCTCGCCCCCGGTCTCAGTTTCGGCCTCGGCGTCATCCTCGCCCTCGCCTCGGCGTCATTGCCTTCGTCATCGTCATCCCAATGGGTGACCCATTCAGCATCAGTGCCAACTACCACCATGGCGTCATCATCGATGACGTCATCCCCCTACTCTATGCTGACATCTTCGCTTACTTCAGCTCTATTGCGCCCGGCTCTCGCCTTGCGCCGCCTAAAGCCACTTGCACTTGAGGTCACTTCTCCACCGCCCTCCGCCTCTATTACCTGCAGTGCCGGCACAGTGGCGATAACGTCACCACTAGCTATAGTGGTGGCGAAGTGTGAAATTCTCGCCCTTTCACCTGAGTCACTGGAATCTTGTCTGGAGTGTGTTGCAGACATGGTTATGGCTTTGAATGCTAAAGGTTTCTTGATAGCAGAAGATGATCAAGATGAAGACAAGTGGTTTTCTCTCTTTAGTCACTGTTGCTCACAGATGTTGGAAGTGATGAAAAGAACTTCCAAGGGAAGTATATATACAAGTTGTTGGGGGGCAAGTTGGAAAATAAATCATCATTATAACGTTGGAAAGCGCGAGAAAAAGGTGTGACCGTTCGGTGCTCCATGAGCGGTCGCCACGTATCGATGAACAGTAATCTGAAAAGAGGCGGACCATTTAAGAAAATTTGAAACACTTGGATAGGGTTGAGCCACGTCATTCTCCCGCAGAATTTCATTCTACTCCTCGGTAACTTCGGTAACTGACGGAGGAGTGGGGGGACTATCTGTATTTGGTGAAAATCAGCTTGCCTACATGGCACCTCGGTGACGTGACAAGATGATGATCGAGGCAAGTATTAGCAAGCTACGTACCGAGGAGAGGCGCAAACAGCCCGGAGTCAGAGACCGAGGCACATGACCGAGGATATAAAGTAAGATGTTTGCCTCGGTGAAATGTCACCTCGGTCAATTGTTCGGTCATGCGCCCGAAGTCAACAGTCTATGCCCCGGTGAATGAGAACGTGTGCAGTCAACTGGTCGCCTCCAATTTCGGCCCACTAACCCCACTACTAGATATGGTGATCGTGGGTTTAGGCATGGTCACTCATGGGAAATATGGGCAAGGCCCCTTGTATCTATAAATAGCTCCTCGTTTTACATTGTACGCATTCAGAAATACATACAGAAACTCTCGCAAAATTTGTACTCACATCCATATATTGAAATCACTATTACTTCTTGCATTTACGCTTGTTATTTACATTTTTTCGACTTTGATACTGAGAATTGCTTGTATTCACTACCCAAATTCGATTTGTTATCTTAAACCAGTTTTAGGCCCATACAAAACGCATGTAAGTTTAACTCATTTCGTATAACTGAATGCTAGAAAGAGTACAAGAGGCATAAGCATTTTTCGTGCTTTCCCTATGGGATCTGCTTGTTCTAAAGTTGTGAATAAAGAAAGAAGAAATACTTCGAGACAACTAAAACTTGCTCTATGAGATAATTATGCACAACAAAGCTAAATGTTGGTACCAAGAATATATTGGATAAATGTTTTTTTGGTTTAATTAAATAATATCAACGATCCTCTAAACTTTTTTCTATGCATTGCCTATGCAAACATTTTAATTGTATTGGCCTAAATCGGATTAGGACAATAAATCGAATTTATAAGGGTTTACAAACAATGCAATGTATCAAAGTTGCATAACAACAATAAATCAAGCAATACAATTGAGTAAAGAGAACAAGAATATAATGATTTCAATTACACTATTTGACAGAGTTTCAGTAAGTATTTCTAGATGTTTACAATCTAAAATAGAAGTGTTATTTATAGGTCATCAAACTTGGAAGAAAATCACGGCCACTTCCCCATGCTTTGATCGTGGCTTTGCGCACGTTTCTCCCCATTGAAGCTAAGTAGTGGGCAGAGATCGTGGGGCACCCACTCTGCTGAAATAAGGGTAGCTCACAGAGGCTGTGACTTTTTGATTCGGGGCCACGAGCCCGTTGATTCGCCGAGGCTGTGACTTTATTCCTCGGGGGTACGAGCCCGTTGATTCACCGAAGTTATTCTTTCTCGAGACACGTCAAGAACTCAGACCTCGGGGTTTTACCTCGGGGACCTTGTTGTTTACCTCGTGCCCAAAACTGACTAGTCTTCACATGACGTGTTCCGAATCACACATTAGAGGTGCCACGTACGCAAACCAATTTTACCCAATATATTAATGTGGATATATTAAAAAGCTCTTTAGATCGCTAGTCTTGTAAAAAATTTAAGTGGGCATTAATGATCACATTACAATCATTCCTTTTATAAATACGTACAATTGTAGTGTTGGTTATATATATCTCAAGTTCTAATCTAATTGTGTTAAGAACACAATAATTAACGTGTATATTAGATGTATGTCACAAAATCGAATTGAACACATACAGAGTTACTACTTCTTGAAATTCGTGTGTGATTGACCTTCTAAATTTAATGGTTAAAAAAAAAAAAAATTGGACATAGTGTGTTATTTTTTTATAGAACAAAACCAAAGGCATTTGCCAGCCCATACCCACCGAAACCTTTGTGGGGACTTTGTGACTCAAGTCGTTATTCGCCATTTCACTTTTTTCTATTTTTCTGGTTTTATGTATTCTGTAATGGAAATTATCTCAATTAATTTGAAATTCCAGATTTGCGTTGAAGCTGACTTAAGGAGAAGCACTCTGTATAAGTTCTTTTATTCTCGTCTCTAAAATTGGATACATCTGATAAGAATGGATGAATCTTATTTATCCAATTACACGTTCATGCTATTCTATCACATTTATTTCCAGATGTTTGTCACCCCGTGCCACAAAAAATATAAAAGAAGATCAAACTTGATTCACTTATAAGGGGCTGCATATGGTTTTTTTTTTTTCTTTTTTATCATTTAATGTGGTCTGTCAATGGTCATAGGATTCTCTTAGATTTGCATTTTTTGGTACCATCACTGGCACTGCTTCGACTGTTTGTTGTCAACAAGTCACTCCAAATTATAGGGACCCCTCATGAACGTGCCTATAAGGTAAGGTAGTTTGGAAATCGAAATCTCCAGCGAGACAAAGTGAAGCTTTATACGAGTGAAATGTCCTTGCCCCAATTCACCCATCTTATCCTATAAGTCCATCTACCTTTGACTTAAATATGAATTGAAGCTCTCCAATTTATACAGTTCCTTTGTCCTATGTCACGCGAAGATTTTCAATTTTCAAGAATCAAATGAGTTCTTCATTTATTATAAACAATTTATATATGTTTTAAATATTCTAATTTATAAATTATTATGATTTAAAGTATTTTGATGTAGTTTCAAAATATATAGTAAATTTTATTTTTAAAAATTTAAAGATTATATATCTGAATAACGGAAAATTCCACCAGATTGCCTTTTAACGCAGATTGAGCTTTCTCCTCGTTTTAAAAATTGTATGCAAGAATAACCTTATATTTTCTAAGTTTAAATGGGCGCATTAAACCTTCACATAATCGTCGTTATTTGTTCATAACTTTAACGAAGATCAAACTTGCTTGTTAACTGCCGCTCTAGATTTTGACGAGCGTAATAAATATATTTTTTGTGAATCCGTAAATACTTATTGTATGGGTCTAAATCGGTTTTAGAATCACAAATCGAATTTGGGTTAGAATATAAGCAAAACTTCGTATCAAAGTCAATAAATACCAAGAATACTTGTAAAATGCAAGAAAATAACTGGATTTCAATATATTGCGATGAGTACAAAATTTGGCAGAGTTACTGTAGGTATTTCTGAATATGTACGATGTAAAATGAAGTGCTATTAATTAATACATACAAGATATCGTCCCACGTTCTCCACCACTTGCTTATGGCCAACCCACGTCTGGAGCATTTATGGATGGAGTTAATGGGCAAAGTAGTGGACTGAAGTAATGGGCTACAAAGCCGCTTGAACCGGGGGGACTCACCGAGGCGCAAGTAGATGACCTCGGTGGTAGGGCCCTGGTTCTTGACCGAGGTGAATGTCACCGAAGCTCAGCTTGTGGCTCGCCTTCGGTGACGACCTTGATACCTAACTTCAGCGATCCACTCCTTTGTTTCGGTCTCTGGCTTATCACCAAGTGCTCGGTTGCTATCAGATCGCATGGCCGACTCGAATCTTCGTGAGTCGATTTTTACCCAATACAGATAGTCCCCCCACTCTTCGGTCACTTACCGAAGTTACCGAGGAGTGGAGTTAAATTCCACGGGAAAGCGACGTGGCTTGATCTTATCCAAGCGTTTCAAATTTTGTCAACGGCTCGCGTCTCTTCAGGGCACTTTTCACTGACATGTGTCACCCGTCCGTTGGCTTATCGAATGGTCACGCCATTTTTTTTTGTTTCTCCCAACGTTACAATGATGACACGGTGCCACTTGGCTCTCCTATGCCTATAAATATTTCTTCCCCATTCCATTTTCACCACTTTCCTTACCTGCAAACAACAGCAATCAAAAGGCCAAAAAATATTCCGTTTCCAACTCGTTTAATCCCTTTCTTCCAGATATTTCCAAGTATTTTAAAGCTGCAATCATGTCTATCACGCAATCTAAGCAAGATTCGAGTGACTCAGGCGAAAGAGTAAGAGCTTCACGATCAGTCGCGGTCACTGCTAGTGGTGACGCCGTCGCCACTGCGCCGGCGATTCAAACGGCCGTGGCGGAAAGTGGAGAAGTGACATCTGGTGTTGGGGGCTCTATGCGCCGTAAGGCGAGAGCCAGGCGTGATTTGGCGGTAGGATCTGATGATGTTGACATAGAAGAAGAAGGTGACGTCATGTTTGATGACGCCATGGTAGTAGGTGGCGTTAGTGACGTCATCCATAGAGATGGTAATGATGGAGGTGACGATGCCGAGGGCGACGATGTCGTGGGCGAGAGTGAAGGTAGAAATACTGCCGAGGTGGGGTCCTCGGGCCCGATGATTCCCCTCGAGCAAGAGCTCGAGCCTCACCAAATAATTCCTTCTCACTTCGACAACAGCAAGGACCTCAAGCTACAAGTTCAATCTGCTGATCAAGAGGAGAAGAACAGGAACATACCGGTAAACATGACGCCGACTCACATAATGCAAGCCCATATTGAGCGAGTCCGGAGGGAGTGTAGGTTTGGGCCCGAGGTGAGAGTATTAATCCCCGACCCAACAAGTAGAGTTTGCCAACACGTGGAGGGGCTTTCTTTCGCTTATACTTACCCCTTCACCCTCGGCTTCTCCCTTCCCGTACATAGGATCATTGATGATTTATGCCGAGCCTACAACTTGTGCTTGGCCCAACTAGGCCCGGGCGTCTGGAGAGTTGTTCAGTGCATGGATTGGCTGAGCAAGAAGGCCGGGGTTGATTTTACCTTGCAACATCTCATCTCCCTCTATTATCCATACTTTCACAAAGCTGGGGTTGTGGCCTTAAACAACCGAGGGAAATTTGCGCTTCTCCATAAGAGTGAGGACCATGGTGACCGAGGTTGGAGCGATCGCTATATCCTTTTGGAGACTTGTGTCTTATCTGCCGAGCCTAATTTTCCCGAGCGATGGAACAACACACGTAAGTGTCCCTTCATTTTTATTTCATCCCTGGTGATCATTCATGCTTGCTAACCCTGTTTCATTATTACTTCTTAGCTAACAAGATTGACATCATACCTCCCGAGGGGTTGACTGAATGAGTGAAAGCCATGACCAGGGCTCGCACTCGCCCGAAGAGAACGTGGATAAAAATAGCTGCTGAATTTGGTTGGCAGTGTAAACGGCATGGTAAGTTCCTTGTGATGTTTTCACCTGATGTGTTGTTTTGGCGTTTTGCTTCACTTATTGACCTCTCTCTCCTCGGTGCTAGGTTTTCTGAACCGTGTTGTTAACACGAAAAAAGGGAAGAAGAAGAAGAAGAAGAAGAAGAAGAAGAAGAAGAAGAAGAAGAAGAAAGATGATGAGGATACAGAGTTAGATGATGATCTGGCTTCGGTGGCAGGTGATCTGAAGGAATTGAAGGCTGCAAAGTCTTCGAAAGTTTCAAAGGGGGCTCCCAGTCAAGCGTCCTCCAAAGGTAATCACCATTCTCAGTCATCTTGCCGATCCTCACTTCTCTTCATTCTTTATTTATTGAAATTCTTTCATGTTACCTCTTGTAGGCGTGAAAAGGAAGAGGGCAGTTTCCAAGAAGCCCTCCCATTCTGTGGCTCCTCGCACCGAGGTGGCAACTTCTCCTGGGCCCGAGGTTGCAACGGAACCGCGCCGAAGGCTGATCGACGAGCCTGACGATGTCGCTGCCAAGGACTTTGCGGCCCGAAGGGCAGTTGAGGTCGTGGATCTTGAGGATCAGGAGCAAGATACCGGGGCGATGGTTGCTAAGGCCAAGGGCAAGGCCAAAGTTGGAGAGGCTGGGGCTGCTGCTATCGAAGGGAGATCTGAAGCTGGGGCGGTTTGGGCACAATCAGAACCCGCGAGGATTTCATCCTCGGTTGGGTCCTTTCGAAAGCTCGAGGTGCCTACTTCTTCAAACTTGCTGTCAGGCACTCGAGGCGATATATTGAGCCTTATGCCCCTGCTTTGCCTAGAAGAAGATAAAGTGGTGCAACCATTCCCCCCAGCTCAGCTATTCACTACCCTCTTCGCCAATGCTCTTAGAGTAAGCTTCGATCTTTTAAATTCACTTTTTTTTCGGGATGTTCCTTCATGCTGATCTTTGACAGACTTTCTCCCAGGGATTTGTCCTGTTGTTGAGAGCTATTGAGCTCGAGACTGTGAGAGCTGAGGAGTTTCAGCGTATGGCTCGAGCTTGGGACAAGCAGAAGGACAGCTTCAGGGCGCAAGCCGTATTGAAGGCTAATCTAGCTGAGTCCCAGTCGGATTTGCTTGAGGCTGAAGCTTCCTCCGAGGGAAAAATTCATGCCCTCGACGCTGAGTTCCAAGCTGAGCGCTCGAGGCTGGAAGCTGAAGATGCGGGTCTAAGTGCCGAGCTGACTCAAGCGAAGGGCAAGGCCGAGGAGATAGCCAAAAAACATCATGAGCAGCTGAGAAAGCATGTGCTCCATATTCAGAAGTTGGAGGGTGAGAGCTCCAAACTTTCAGCTAAGGAGGCCGAGGTCGAAGCTCTTCGAGACGAAATCGCCGATCGTAAAAATAGAGCTAAGATCAAGGTCAAGAAGGCTGAGCTGGATAAGCAATGGGCCATCATTAAGTCTCGGTTGAAGCTGCTCAAGCAATGCCACGCCGGCGAGTTCAACTTGGAGGAGGAAATTGCAAAGGCCGAGGCGAAAGCAGCAAAGGCTCAAGCTATCATTGATGACCTCCCATCAAGTGAGGCCTCGAGCGACGATGAAGATGAGGAGGATGAAGAAGATGCCGAGGGGGGCTCCGAGGAGGGAGGTGATGCTCCCGAGGCTTAGACTTCTGATAGCATTTTTTGTTTTTGTGTAAGCCTTCGGGCTTTTTTATGCTTATGTTTTGGACCTTCGGGTCCTTTTGATGTAAATACTTTCAGCCTTCGGGCTTTCTAATGAAACGATTCAGTATTTCTTATCTTCAGTGTTAGTTTATGCATGTACCGAACACTTTAGAATAAGTAGCTCGCTTGCAAGACTTGACTGAATTTAATCGATGCAAACTTAGAACAACGTCTCGTCCTCGAGTCGATGCATTTAAAGTGCAACTTCGGAGTGCAGATTTATAGAAACATAAAGTTATGGAATGAAGCTCATTTCATTGATAATATTAACAGGCCGAAATTGGCTTTTACATGGAACCAAGTCGAAGCGGACCTTGGGTGACAACACAAATTAACAGTGTGCCACTACCGGGCGAAATTACAATGTACTAAATCTACTCCTCGGATATCAGTCCACGGTTGTCAAATAGATGGTCTTCGATTGGGAGGCGCGTTTTCGACCTCGGTTGCAACTCGCCCCTTACTCCCCCCAGTGTTCGGGTGCGAATCTTGATGAAGACCCGGGCACTGGAAATCGTTTAATCTGCTTCCTGAAAAAGTCAAGCAAAATGAAATGAGGAGCAAGTTAGTACATTTCGACCGAAGCCTTTAGGAGCGTTGTTTTGCTCGAGACTGTAGGTAAATTTTTAATGAGACAGGGATATTTACCTCGATTAGAAGTAGTACCGCTTTAAATTGGAGATGTTCCAATTTAAAGGTTCGGGCACGCCTTGTAGATCTTCAATTTGATAAGATCTTTTCCCAACAATTTCTTAGACTCTGTAAGGTCCTTCCTAATTCGCAACAAGCTTTCCCCCGTTCTCTTCCTTCGTTGACTGGTTTGTAGCCTTTAGCACATAATCGCCAACTTTAAAATCTCTAAGTTTCGCTTTCCTGTTGAGATATGCTTTGATCTGTCTTTTTTTGGGCGACTAGCCGAACCAAATCCAGCTCTCTTTTCTCCTCGAGCAGATCTAATTCTATGCGCATAGCCTGTTGATTTGCATCTTCGGTGGTGTGAGCGTACCGAAGGCTTAGTTCGCCCACTTCCACGGGGATGAGGGAGTCCATACCATAAGCAAGTGAAAAAGGAGTCTCACCGGTGCTGTTCTTTCTCCGTTGTCCGCATGGCCCACAACACACCTGGCAACTCCTCGGGCCAGGGACCCTTTTCTCATCAAGCCTTTTCTTGAGATTTTCGATTATAATTCTATTTGAAGATTCAGCTTGGCCATTGGCACTTGGATGATAGGGGGTCGAAGCAATTCTCTTGATTCCCCATTGTTTTAAGAAACCAGTGATGGCTGCTCCCATGAACTGTTTACCATTTTCGCAGGCAATTTCCCTCGGAACACCGAACCTGTAGATGATGTTTTTCTTGAAATCGATTACCTGCTTTTTTTGACTTCGGTAAGAGCTCCTGCTTACACCCATTTAGTAAAGTAATTGGTTAACACGAGGATGAAGCGAACACCACCCTTTCCCTTCGGTAAAGGTCCAACAACATCCATCCCCCACTTCATGAAAGGCCATGGTGATACCACCGAATGCAGGGGTTCGGCCTGTTGGTGGATCATCTGTTCGTGGCGTTGGCACTTATCACATTCCTGCACGAAGGCCTTTTCATCTACACTGATGGTGGGGCAATAATACCCAGCTCTTAGTAATTTGCGCACCAAGGATTTTCCCCCCGAGTGATTGCCACACTCGCCCTCGTGCACCTCGGCCATCACATATCTAGCCTCATCGGGACCCAAACACTTGGCCATCGGGCCGCAATATAACCTCTTATACAAATTACCCTCGATCAAGTGGTACGAAGCTGCTTGGGTCCTCAACTTTTTGACCTCCTTTTTATCTTGGGGAACAGTCCCCGAGTCGAAGTAAGAGATGAACTTACTTCGCCAATCCCATCTGTTGTCCATCGAGTTGACCTGCAATTTCATCTCTCTCATTTGCGCGGACAACAACCGAACCACTGAATCAGTCCCCGAGTGAGCTTAATCGACCGCCAAACCCAAATTTGCCAGGGCATCAGCCTCAGTATTCTCCTTCCGAGGCACTTACTTGACTTGCCACTCTTGGAATTGTGCTAAAATCCGTTGTGCTCGGTCTAAGAATAGCTGCATTCTGGGCTATCGAGCCGTGTATTCGCCGAGCACTTGGTTCACCACTAACTGAGAGTCGCACATTATCTCAATCCTCTCCACCCCCATTTCCTTAGCCAACTCCAAGCTAGCTAGAGCCGCTTCCTATTCAGCCTCATTATTGGTCACTTTTTTTAACCGAACCGAGTGCCTGATTTTCTCTCCGGTGGGCACTTTCAAGACTATGCCTAACCCCGAACCCTTGGAATTAATTGGCACATCGGTATGAAGTATCCATAGCCCCGAAGCCGTTACTTTCGATATTGAGTTCTCCTTTTCGGCTTCGGGCAGAATCCCAACACTAAAATCAGATACGAAATTGGCCAAAACTTGTGATTTGATGGTTGTTCGGGGTTGATAAGTGATATCATATTCGCTTAATTCTACCGCCCATTTTGATAACCTCCCCGATAACTCTGGTTTGTGCAATATACTTCTCATGGGGAAAGTTGAAACTACCGCTATTGGGTGACATTGGGAGTAGGATCGTAGTTTTCGGGCAGTAACAATTAAAGCAAGTGCTAATTTTTTGAAATGTGGGTACCAGGTTTTAGCATCGAGGAGTGTCTTGCTTATATAGTAGATGGGTTGTTGCTTGCCATCCTCCTCCCGAACCAGGACCGCGCTGACTGACACCTCGGACACAGCCAAGTAAACCAGCAATGTTTCACCATCCTTAGGCTTGGCGAGCAATGGTGCGTTAGCCAAGTAGCATTTCAAATCTTTCGGCGCTTCTTTACAATCCGGTGCCCATTCGAAGTGGTTGTTCTTCCTCAACACAGAGAAGAATTTTTGGCATCGCTCCGAAGACCTTGAGATGAAACGACTCAAGGCAGCGATTCGGCCAGTTAAGTGCGGAACTTCTTTCACCCCGGTCAGCTCTTCGGGTATTTCTTCGATAGCTTTAATCTTGTCGGGGTTTGCTTCGATACCTCGTTCGGAAACAATGAATCCCAAGAATTTTCCTGACCCAACACCGAAGGCACATTTTTCAGGGTTCAACTTCATGCCATATTGCCTCAGAACTGCGAAAGCTTCCCTTAGATGATTCAAGTGATCCTCCATTCGAACCAATTTGATGATCATATCATCTATGTAGACCTCCATAGACTGTCCAATATACTCTTTGAACATGCGACATACCAACCTTTGATACGTCGCCCCTGCATTTTTCAGACCGAAGGGCATTACTTTATAGCAGAAAGTGCTTCGGTCAGTGATGGATGAGGTTTTCTCTTCGTCTTTCGGGTCCATGAGGATCTGTTTGTAACCCGAATAAGCATCCAAGAAGGTTAATAGTTTGTGTCCAGCCGCAGAGTTTATTAACATATCTATTTATGGCAATGGGTAGGAATCTTTGGGGCAAGCCTTGTTCAAATCAGTGTAATCTACACACATCCTCCACTTGCCATTTTTCTTCGGTACGACAACCACATTAGCCAGCCACTCGGGGTATTTTACCTCCCTTACGAAACCATTTTCTTGCAACTTTGTGGTTTCATCTTCAATTGCCTTTTTTTAACCCCACCGTGAGGTCTCTTCTTTTGCTTCACCGGGGTGAATTTTGGGTCCATATTCAGCTTGAGGGTCAATTTCTCCGGATCGATAGCAATCATGTCTGAATGAGACCAAGCGAAGCAATTGTTGTTAGACTTTAAAACTTCAATGATTGCTTTCTTCCACTCTGGGTCAAACTCCGAGCCGACAAATACCTTTCTCTCGGGAAAATCTTTCAATGCTGTGAAAGACTCCAATTCCTCAATGGTAGAATCCTCGGCCTTTTGTTTCCGAGGCTCTTGAATGCAGACCGGGATCTTTTCAACTTCTCCTCGGGGGTCCTTCTTGCTTGATCCCGGTTGTGTTAGTTGCTATTGTTTTGGCCCGGTCGGGGCGACTCCACTTTTCAACGCAACCGAGTAGCACTCCCTAGCTACTCGTTGCTCTCCTTTGATTGATCGAACCCCCAAAGGCGTAGGGAATTTGATCACTTGATGCAACGTGGAGGGAACAGCCTCCATGGAATGGATCCATGGCCTGCCGAGGATCACATTGTATGCCATATCCTCGGGCAACACTTGGAACATTGTCTCTTTGCTTACTCATTCAGCAAATGTCTTGAGTGTAATTTCACCCAAAGTCTTCTCTATGGAGTTGTTGAAGCCGGTCAACACTGTTGCTTTGGGGACAACTTCCCCTTTGAGCCACATCTTCTTAATGGCCCCATAGCTGATTATATTGACCGAGCTACCGGGGTCGATCAAGACTCGCTTGATGTCGGAGTCGTTGATTCTTAATATGATGACCAAGGCATTGTGATGAGGGAACATCATCCCATCACAATCATCATCATCAAACACAATCTCTATACCCGAGCAGCCAACTTGGGTTCTTTTTTCCATGGTGATCGATAATTTGGCGAATTTCTTCGCAACTGCGAAATTCACCCCATTCACCTCTGATCCCCCAGTGATAATATTCACAACTCTCTCTGGGGGTGGAGCCCGAGGTGATTACCCATGACCTCGGTTCTTGGAGTAGTAGTCCTTTCCCTTGTCGGTAAGGAACCCGGCCAACACCCCTTTCTTCAACAAATGAGCCACCTCGAGGCGCAATGCTTTGCAGTCCTCGGTTCGGTGACCATAATCCGTGTGGAACTCACAGTGCAAATTATGGTCTCTCTTATCCGTTGGAGTTCTCATGTCTTTGGGCACTCTTACCCCGGCAGTCCCCTTGACTACGTTGACCAGCTCCGAGGTCGATATGTTGAAATTGTAGTCAGGGATCCGAGGCAGTTCCTTCTTCGAGGCCGAAGCTGGGCTTGAGAAATTTCTTTGATTCCTGTTAGAGTGAACCTTTCCTCCGAGCCGTCGGCTTATGTGCGGACTTGTGAATGAATTCCCGAAGGAGTTTCCCAGCCAGGCTGCCTTGTAGACGTGTATGGTTCATACCTCCCCTTCGGATTTCCTCGCGATGCTTCGGCGCGGTGTGAGGATTCGCCTCAGTTCTTATAATTATAACCTCGGCTTTTAAACTCAGCTTCCTCTAACCTGATCTTGGAGTAAGCCCGCTTGTGTAAATCTTCCCATGTCAAAACTGGGTATTGTTGGAGCTCCTTTCGCAATTCAGCAGCGACGTCAGAATTGCGAACGTTGATACCCTTTTCAAATGCCATGATGGCTAGAGTATCATCCATCCGAGGTAGCTCTATGCGCTCGGCGTGAAAGCTCTCAAGGAACTCCTTAAGTGGCTCACCGGGCCGTTGTTTGACCTCGCATATATCCTTCTTTCTTTGGAGGATCTTTTGGGCCCCAGTGTGTGCCTTAACGAAGGCGTTGGACATTTCCTTGAAGGTGGAAATCGACCCCACTGGTAGACACATGTACCAGCGTACCGCTCATTTCTCCAAGGATTCGCCAAACTTCTTTAAGAACATTGACTCGAGCTCTATCCCCGTTAAGTCATTGCTCTTTACCATTTCCATGTATTCCCTTATATGCTCCTTGGGATCGGTGGTCCCATCATACTTCTTTAAAAACATGAGCTTGAAATTCTTAGGAGTTGGGGTTGGAGCCGCTTCGGGCTTGAAGGGAAACTCCCTGTACTGATCTATATCAAGCTCATCTTCAATTTTTGTCATCCCCGGTACGCTCTCGAGGCGCTTCTCTACGCGTGCCTCAACGCGAGCTTCAACGCGCGCCTCGACGCGTGCTTCAATCTCCCTGGTCAACCTCTCAACATCGACCGAGGGTGTTGTTTCAGCCACGGTGGGAATCGTCCCGAAGTGTGGCGTTGCGCCTGGTACGTTTCCCGAACCCCTAGACATGGCTCCGTTGAGAGGTCCCCCTATTATCGAGCCCGTAGGAACGAAAGTCGGGATGCCTTCATTTGGAGCCGAAGGCTGGGTCCCATTCGGTGCTGCACTATTCCTCGCTTCCAACGAGGTGCGGAACTCAGCATTAATGTTGATATGCTCATCCTGTCGATCTTGGAAAGCTTTTAGTGCGTTAACAACAAAAGCTTGGAACGCTTCGGTTGTCATTGGAGATGTGGACTGTCGTCAGTCCGCTCGTTAAGATTTTCAATGTTATCAGCCATAACGTTGAAGAGACTGTGTGTTTTGACGAAAAAAGAGCGTTAAACTTCGGACCAAAGCGTTTCTGCTTATATCCCCACAGATGGCGCAAATTTGTATGGGCCTAAATCGGTTTTAGGATCACAAATCGAATTTGGGTTAGAATATAAGCAAAACTTCGTATCAAAGTCAATAAATGTCAACAATACTCGTAAAATGCAAGAAAATAACTGATTTCTATATATTGCGATGAGTACAAAATTCGACAGAGTTTCTGTAGGTATTTCTGAATATATACAATGTAAAATGAAGTGCTATTTATAGATACAAGGTATCGTCCCACGTTCTCCACCACTTACTTATGGTCAACCCACGTCTGGAGCATTTATGGGTGGAGCTAATGGCCAAAGTAGTGGACTGAAGTAGTGGGCTACAAAGCCGCTTGAACCGGGGGAACTCACTGAGGCGCAAGTAGATGACCTCGGTGGTAGGGCCCTGTTGCTTGACCGAGGTGAATGTCACCGAAGCTCAGCTTGCGGCTCGCCTTTGGTGACGACCTCGATGCCTGACTTCGGCGATCCACTCCTTTGCTTCGGTCTCTAGCTTATCGTCAAGTGCTCGGGTGCTATCCGATCGCATGGCCGAGGCGAATCATCGCGAGCTAATTTTTACCCAATACACTTATAATTATTGAGTTAATCTCCACTAACTTAATGTACAAGTTAGTTGAGAAGAATTAACTAAAAGACCTCCGAAAGACTTGAATTGAGAGAATGACCTCCACTTTCTTTTTCTTTTATTTTCAGAGTTGAAAAATGTTAAGTTTAGGTTTAGAGCCCCTCGGAAGCTATTTTGCAATATTGACAAGTTTGGGTATACAAAAACATCGAAAATTAATTTTTTTTCTCACCTGTTTAATATCAATTGTTGTTGAGTGGAGCCACAGTTCAAATCAATCAAAAGACCTCTCTCTTTTCACATCTTCTCATATACACCTCTCCCTTCTTCCGTTCAATAGCTATTTACACTTATTCTCTCTATTTTGTCTTCAATTCTACTCCTTGTTTCATAGACAAAAGAAGGAATCATTGAAGTTTTCACACTATTCTCATTCAAAAAGTCTTTGTTGTAAGTTCCAACTTGTTTAGTCACCAAGAAAGACGCGTTCACCATCAGGTACAGTTTCTTAAAACCCTAATGCATGTATAACTTTGTAATTTTTTCTACCATTTATTAGTCAAGGCTTTTACATTTGCGATGCAATAAGTGATTTATAGTGGTTAGGAGTGCGTTCTTATGTTTTTAACGGTTATGTATACATTATGTATGATTTTTGCTATTTAATATGTTATTTTTCTAAGGTTATAATGTTTCGTTTGTGAGAATAGACGCTGATTTATTTTTAGCCACAACTTATATGAGATGCAGTTTATGATTTATAATGCTTAGGAATGTGTTTTTATGTTTATAACGGTTATGTAGATATTATGTATGATTTTTGCTGTTAAATATGATATTTTTCTAGATTTAAGGTTATAATGTTTCATTTGTGAGAATAGACGCTGATTTAGAGTTGCATGTGTGGTTTTTTACATTTTAATTGAGTATGTATATATTTGGTATGATATTATGTGTGAAAGATGTTATTTTTCTGATTTTAGGTTTTAGGATCTCATTTATGAGAACAAATATCTGATTTATACTTTAGAACATATATTTAATGTGTGCATCAAATCGTGGACTGCCCATTGTCTGATATTCCACAAAGAGACTTCGATACGAAAGTACCTCAGATGAATCTCCTAAAAAGCCTCCTAAATATGAAAGAAACAAAGTTTTTTTGTGAGCCCCAAGTAGTGGAACCCAAATTAATGGAACCCCTAGTAGTTGAACCCCCAGTAGTCGACCCCTAATTACATAATGTGGAAAATAGGCTTGTTTTAGTAGATGACAGCATGGCCCTTGCATGTGTAGAGCCTGAGAAGGAAGATACTGAAGATCTATTCGCAGAAATAAATACTTTTGTAGATGGTTTAGTTGATGATAATGAGGTCACAACCTAGGTGGATGACATGGGGAAATTTATTAATAAATGGAGTGATGCTGATTTAGACGTTGATATGCAAGATGGGTTGGGTGTTAATGTGAATGAGGTTGGTAGTGGTGAATGTGGTGTTAATGATACTAGTATTGATGGTGTTTGTCTTGAAAGTGATGAAGAAGTGGATGCTCATTCGCTTGAAGGTGGAGAAGAGGATGTTGATCATAATGAAAGTGTAGAAGATGATGCTGGTAACGAAGAAGAGGATGCTGGCAGTGAGGAACAAGATGGTGGTTATGATGAACATGAAGAAATGGAAGAGGCTTCTGAAGAAAGTGTGAAGAAAGTTGATGCTGATTTAAGTATCGATACGGATCGCTTGGAGTGCATTATAGAGATAGATGGTGAAAGGTATGGTTTATTGACTTGGCTTAATAGGATTCTAGAATTTCCTTCAAAAATATTTGTTTGTTGCAATATTAATTATTTTTTAACTTTAAATTATTGTTGGAAAAGAAAATATTTAATGAGTCTGTGTTTGGGTACTTGTTGAAAATCTCTGAGAGTTGGAGCTTTAATGGAACCATTGTGCACTCGTTGCTTATGCATCGAGTGGTGTGAGAGAAAAAATTTGAGATATGATTTCTTATCGAATGTAAGCCCTTGTGTTTTGGGCTTAAATAGTTTGGTTCGGTATTGGGTTAAATTGTGGTGCTTATCCGTCGAAGCAGAGTGAGGGCAAGGTCTTTGAAGGCAGGTGAGAAGTTCTTTAAGAAGGTTACAGTAAAGTAAAAGGTGGTTATATCCTTTAGGCTGATTAGAATGATGAAACAAGACAAATTCAGTGCGATTGAGAAGTTTAAGTTGTGTTGCTTTTGGTTTGTGCATACTGTGTTAATGGCAAAAGACAATGCCAGTCAAGTCCCCCATAAAATGGAATAAGATGGTAAATGATCTTGACTTTTTCCTTGAATATCCATGGGGAAAAATTGTTTAGTCTCATTGTGAAGTATAGAAGAAGCCGGACATGAAAAAGCTTCGCCAAACGTACCTCAGATCTTTGGGCCTAAAAAGAAAGTATGTCGGATATGCTCTTTATGGCTTCTCATGGGCATTCTTGGTAAGTATTGAAGAAGTAGCTTATTCATTTTATGTTTAATAGTGTCCTAACTTTTATTATTTATAGGATTGGGCATACGAAGCTACTCCTGTTGTTGGTGATCGCGCTGGCAAGACAAGTAAATCTCCACTGTCAATTCCTCGAATCCTAAGTTGGCGCAGGAAGAAGGTGGCTACATATTCATTTGATGCATTGCATACACGAGTGGGACCGATCGAGGTAAATATGGTTTATATACTTAGACATTTTAGATTATTTAGTTTGTTGTCTAGTTAAATTTTTTTCACATATCTAAGTTTAATTTAGTTAAATCTTGCAACCTTACCTCATCCCCACCATACAAGAAATGGAAGCCATTTGCTTTAGGGATTTTGTCTCATATGCAAGAGATGCAAGATATGAGAGTGTGGATGCAATGAAGGAGGAATTGGTAGGGGTTATTGTATTGAGGACAAACAGTTCTTATGGAAAGGAGAAAAAAGTTATGGTTAAATAAAGCATTTCTGGAGATGAGAGTGAGCGAGCTGGATATTCTGCAGGAGATAATAGTGCATGTACATCAAGGGTTGGCCCTCCTTACACTCACTGTGGTGGAAATGACATATCAATGACCGGCATGATGGATAGGTTGGCATCATTTGAGCTAAAACTGGAGGAAGCTCGGTAATACCATGAAAAGCAACCCAAAGATCGCCGATATTGTCGAGAGAAGACCAACAATGATGAAAAAGAAGCCAAAAAGGATAATTTAAATTATTGTGTATTTGTATTTATTAATTTTTCATCTTTTTATTTTGTATGCATGTGTTTATTTGTGTTTGATGATCACAGGTTTTGGAAGTCCTACTTTTTGATGTAGATTGTCCTGAACCAGCATTGTGTGGAAATGCAATGGAGGATGCACCTGCCCAGAATGAGGTTGACGATGATGAAATTGATGTGGATGTTGTGGTAAATTATGTTATTGCAAGTTTGGATGGATACAAGTAATGTTTGTTGTTTATTTGGTGATTGTGGTCAAGACAAACTATTGGATGACTGTAAGATTTGGATGATTTAGTTATTTTATGGGTGTTCCCCATTACCATGAAATATTTTAGTTCTTTTTTGTTATCGATGCTGATGGTATATTTTTTTGACAAATATCATATTTTATTAATTATAATATGAATGTCCAAGTGTGGACCAATATTAACTTTGTGGGTTGTTATAATATGAATGCGCAAAAGTGGCTAGCTAATGAATATTTACTACTTGAATATTAACTCTTTTTGTCTTGTACTTAAATATTTACAATGTTGAATCATATAAAGGATGGAATATTTGATGAATTTAAGGTAGGAGTTAAAGTAGATAAAGTAAAATATGCCTGAAATAGCATGTTTTACAATATTATAATGGTCCTTTGTCCATTCGCAAAATAGCTATTATACAGTCAATAGCATAGCTGGAGAACCATATAGTTGACTGTATTTTAAACAACAATAATTCGTACCTTGTCAAACACAAAATGATAAACTGGTCAACCATCTAGTACATTGCACAATTCCAACCAAAAATCACCAACGTTAACCCAAACAATGCATTCTTTATTAGGTTCTTCAAATGATCCCTTTGATCTTCACCTTTTTGCAACTTCATCTTCAGCTGCTCCTTGTCCTTTTCAGCTTCTTCCGACTTCAACTTCAGCTTACCCTCCCAATTTCACTTTCTTTCAGCATCTCTTTCAAATAAGACCTCTGTTCTTCAGTTTCTTTTAACATCACTCTAAGAATGTCTCTTTCTTCAGCTTCTCTGGCCCTACAAAGTAATCCACACTTTTAGTGCGCACTGTGATCACTCCTTAACACTGGAGTAATGCTCACTCGACTTATTGAATCTGACGATGCAGCTTCAAACCACAAAAGAAGAAATCGAAACCAACATTGCCCTGTATGACAAAAAAAAAAAAAAAATTGTGCAACTTTGAGTTGACAAAATTAATAAACAGCAAAAAGTATGCACAATTAATCTTACTCACTTTAAAAATTTTGCAACAATAAAATCATCGATTTGGTTCTTTACTGTCCTTGATGTCTTCAAATTTGCGTACTCACAACAATGGCACATTGGGGGCTCGATTAGACCAGAAGTTGAACCTTGAGATGATTGTGACATTATAATGTAGGTGGGAACCAAAATTGGAGAAAATGGGCTTTTATTCAGCATAATTAGGGGTTTTAGTGTTAACCAATGGATATAAAAAGTTAGTTAATTGAGACCGTAGGATTTATGCTATCAATATTGTACCACATCAAATAGCACGTGTGAGGGGATTCTAGTGTTGTTGATAATTAACTACACATTGTTGAGTATCAACTTTATTTGGAGGGAGAACAAAAGGGAGGGAAGGCCCGCGTAAGGGACTTTAGTTTTAGATTGTTGGATTTAAAAACATACGTAAGAAACACAGTTGGATTTTAAGTGTGGTTGATAGTTAACTTCAGCACGGTTGAGTATCAACTTAATTTGGAGAAAGAAAAAAAAGGCGGGAAGGCCAGCACAAGGGCCTTTAATTTTGGGGCGGGAAGGCCAGCACAAGGGCCTTTAATTTTGGTCCATTGAATTTAAAGATATGTGTAGTATTTGAAGTTGATACTCAACAATGCTGAAGTTTATTATATACTGAATTTGATCAATCTTAAAAGCAAATAATTAAGGATAATTAGCCACTTTTAAACATTGCAAACAAGTACTTCACGATTTATATACAGTATAAAATAATTATATAACATAATTGCGACCAAACAATGTCATAATCAATGTTTAGAGTATGAACCTGTGCTTAGCCCAAGGACATGGTGACTTAACTATGACTTAAAAGAACGAATTGGTATATTGTAAGAATAAATGGATAAATTCATTATTAATTGAGATGTGGGACTTCAAAAATTATTTATATAATATCATTCCAGCATTTTAACGTTAAGTTAGGGTTAATCAATCAATTTAAATGATCCATTATCGATGATTTAATTTTTCCACTAAACCTTTAAAAAATCTTAATTAAGATAAAGTGGATGAATCCAATTATTAATTGAGATGTGGGCCTTCAAAACTTGTCAATGTAATGTCATTCCATCATTTTAATAATATATTAGTGTTAATCAACCAATTTAATTTGATATTGTCGACGATTTAATTTTTTTCTCTAAATCGCTATAAAGCATAACTAAGGATAATTAGTCATTTTTAATATTGCAAATAATAATTAATTATTTACATACATTATAAAAAGATTATATAACATAATCGTGCATAAAACGTCACAATCAGTATTTAAAGGATTAAACGATAGGATTTAGGGTTATGGTTATGGTTATGGTTTGGGTTTCGGGTTTGGAATTTGGGGTTAATCCTCAATGAAATTGGGTTGATCATCAACTTAATCTTGTCCAATATGGAGACAAAAGCAGATTTGCAACAAAATTTCTATCTTCCTTATTTATTATATCTTTATTTTTACTTTAAGTCAACTATTGATTTTCAATTATGGATTATTTTAAAGTTCTTTTATTAAATTAAATTACTTATTAATTTCTTAAGTCAATTATGTTATATTGATTTTATTATTATAAATTTTATCATTAATTTCTTATTGTTGATTTTTTAATTATTTATTATTTTTTTCATCATTGCTTTTTTATTATGATTTTATTTTATTTTATTTATAAACACTTAGTCCTTCCCTATTAAGTGATTTATCATTAAGTCATTCCCTCCAATTTCCTTCAGTTCCATTCCCTCAATTTTCATTTCAGTCTTCTTCCTCCTCTTTCTAAACTGGTCGACTACTACCTTTTCAATTTGTGCAAGCAATTGAAAGTTTGAACAATAAACAAAATTAAATGAATACATTGAATATAAAAATTAAAATATATTTTTATTTATAACAATTTAGAGGAGCTTCCATAACTGGAAGCCCTCATTATAATAATGAAAAAACAAAAACATCAACATTAAAAAAAAAACTAGGCAGGGCTTTTTGGAGGAGGAATTGGAGAGCTAATGTAGCTATCCCCGTTCATCCCAGATACACGGAGGAGTGCCCTCAGCATACGGGCAATCCTCCTTATGTTCATCCCCTGCCTTACCTTGTTACTGTTCAGGGTCAAAATGAGTCGATCGATTCTCCCACGGATTAGTACATCATCTTGAGAGGGTCAGACCCTGTCCCTTTCATTGTTCCTTCTTGACATTGTTGAATTTTGATTTTTTCTGCAGATTTCTTTTGAGTTTGAATGTGGAGATCTTTTGGGGTGAAGACTATTATTTATAGCAGCCTGAATATAAAAAGGAACATCCTTTGGCCTTTCAAGTATCGATTAGTGGAAGGGTTGCGTCATGAAATTGGCAAAGGGAATGGGTGTTTGTTTGGTAAATGTAGAGCATGCGGTTCTCGGAAGCAATTATGACAGCAGTCGATTAACAATAGCTGGTTGATAGAATTGATAAAAAGTAAAATAAGCAATCAGCTTTCTTAACTTGGCAGTCCAGATGGGTAAATTAATTGGACAAACGGAAAAATTAGTTAATTTCTTAACTGAAATTTAAATTGATGTTGCTAAAAAAAATTAAATTGATGTAACCAAAAATTATCCAAATGAGCAACACAAAATAAATCAAATTCAAAAATGAAGGCTAAATCTGGTTCCAAGTTCCAACCAAATATATGAAATTATCTGATTGTCAATAGTACAAATCAAATTACATTCAAATATTAGCTGGCATGAAAGAAAATTCACTACATATTCTGTGTCTTAGCATGTGGGCAAGCATTTCACTTATGGCCATATTTTTTGCATAACATTGCCCTTGTTCCTTATCTTCTTGGATTTAAACATTTCCTCAGTTGAAGGAATACGATTAATCTTGCGTCTATTCCTTTGGCATCTTTTACGGGTTGCAGAATATTTATTTCAAGCAACTCCTTTGGCACAATCCAGTCTTGTTCATCAGCCACTCAATATATTTTTTCTGAATATGCAAGTGTATAGTTTTGTCTCTTGTAAGAATGGGAAATGTACGCATAAATGATCATACCATACTCAGTACCAAACCTAATCCTCAATGCTGTCATTGCATGTTTGCCCGGATATTTATGTAGGTCCCACCTTCTGTAACTACAACTTCTTGCATCTAAAAAGAACCTTTTTTTTTTTTTTTGCAGTATCACCATCGCCAATATGCTGAACTCGTTGTCATCTATTACAGCGCCATCAGGGCATTGCCTTCTGTCATGTTTTTTTTTTATAAGCCTTTCATTTGACGGGACACAGATTCTCTTGTTCTTGCTCATCTCATTACGCCTCTCATTAAATTTCTGAGAAAACCTCCTATTAATTGCATCAAACAGGGAAGTCAATGAATATTCTCTTCGTCCTTCAACATTGATGATTGTCTAGAGTAAAGCATGCTCCACTTTTCAAAACCAATTTTATACTTAAGAAAATCAGCAACCTTCTTACTTTTAACACGGAGTTCGTCAAAGTGTTGTTCAAACTCCAACATAGTATACGATTGCGCTGCGACATAATAATGATTAATAAATTCTCCACATTTGACTCTTGAACACAGATTTTCAACAAGGTACTTGCTGCAAAATCCATGGTATACTTCAATATAAACACTGACAATAGCGTTGATTATGATTAAATGCCTATCATATATGATGCACACACTATGGTTATCAGCTAGAATCCCCAAGTAATTGAACAAAAAAGAAGGTCCAGAAGTAGTCACTCATTGTCTACTACACAGAATGCCAATGGATATATGCGGTTCTCAGCGCCCTGTGCCACAACTGCTAACAATACACCGCCATGACTGCTGAATAACTGCGTTCCATCAACAAAAACCACCTTACACATGTGCTGATATCCGCTTATGCAGGCTCCAAGAGTGTAGAACAGAACTTGAACCTCCATCTAGAATCAACTTGCAACACAGTCTTGCTCCCAGGATTTTCCCTTTTGAGCTCACGATGGTATGTATCGATAAAAACATAGTCTTCCTCCGCATTACCTCGTACGAGAGCCTGTGCTAAAATCTTTCTCCTCCAATATTTCCAGTAACTGACTTTACTGTTCAATTCAAACTCAACAACTTTATTGACGTCTTTCGTTGAAGGACCTTTACCTTCAATAAACCTGGTCCTCATGCAATTAGCAATGACATCAGCGGAAGCATGACGATGATGATGCTCACATATCAAAGCTGGAGCTAGTCTTTAGGAGAGATTTGCAAGCTCAGTCACCGAATTTGATCAATTTTCCGGCAGCGGCGACGATGGGAAATATGATGACTACAAGCGAGAACAAGGGGGTTGTGGGTGGCGGGATAATTTAAATGATTATTTATCTACTTTTGGGAATGTGTGTGTGTGTGTGTGTGTGTGTGTGTGTGTATAAATGTTTTGGGTATGGGGTTCCAAACCATCCTAAAAGTTAGTTAAGTATGGTTAAGCATTTATTAGGCCTAATCCGAAAAGAAGGTCATGTAGTGAATAAAAAATACTTTAAGTGATTCACTCAATTCAAGTCTTCAAAGATGTAGTTAGTGTATAATTAATGGTATTGAATTAGTTAACTCTAGCTTAGTTAAATGATGTAGTACATATCCTAGTTAGCTTTTTATATATAGGAGTTAGTTAGCTTAATCTGTAAGAAAGACAGTTATTTTTCTTTTAAAAATGAGAATTACTTTCTCTCGCTAGATCTCTCTCTTCCTTCTCTATAAGATCAGTCTTCTTTTTCTTTTATTGAGCTAACTCAACATGATATCAGATCTTTGGTAGACGATTCAGCTTAGGGAGGAAGATACTCGAGCAGTGCAAGAAGAAAAAGAGTACAACTTCAAGTAGAAGTTTCTAGATTTTCACTCAAGAATTGTTTCAGAGAAGAGAAAAATCGATTTTGCTTAGATAATCGAATAAGATCCTCCGAATTCTGAGGAAGATTCAAAGTTTTTGCCTTCAGTTCTAACATAATTTTTGAGGAAATGGCTAATCAAGCAAGTTCAAGCAGCTCCCAGTAGTCTCCAGTGCAAGCTTCAATACAGTTGGATCACAATCATGAATTCTACATTCATCCTTCGGATATTCAAGGTGCAGTCCTTGTTTCTATAAAGCTTTTTGGTTACATACAACTATTCCTTATGGAGAAAAACTATGCGTATTTTGTTACTTGGAAAGAATAAGCTAGGGTTTGTAACTGGAACTTGTAAAAGGACAATTTTGATGAAAGTTTACATGGATTATGGGATAGATGATATGCTAATGTGTTAGTTTGGATAATGAAATACTGTATCTAGTAATCTTTTGAGTAATGTGATCTATGCCTCGGATGCATATAAGGCGTGGGAAGACTTAAGAGAGAGTTTGACAAAGCAAATGCTTCTAGGGCATTTTATCTACACAAGGAGATAGCAACTTTATCCCAGGGAATTGCTTCAGGTCTATATATTTTTCTAGAATTAGAGAATTGTGGGATGAGGTTGAGGCATTAGTTCCTCCTCCATCATGTGCTTGTCCAGAATCAAAGAGTTGTGCAGGACACTTCCGACAGCAGAAGCTTTGGCAATTTATTATGGGCCTAAATGAGTCATTTGACCAGGAAAAGATTCAAGTTTTAATGACTACTCCTTTACCAACTATTAATCAACCATATGATATGATTATCAATGTAGAGAGTTGGAGAACAGTAGGACCCAGTGGTGCTAGTGTTGTGTACAATAATTCTGAAACCACGTCTCTTATGAGTTACAAAGGAAAAAAATTGAAAGAACCTATCGTCCCAAGCAGAAAACTGGTTATAGAAAACCTTAGGTGGAATATGAGGAGTATGGATACAAAGGAAATAGAGATAGATGGTATAAAGTCATTAGATATCTAGCAAACTGGAAACAAAGAAAGAAATGGAATACTCCAAAAGCTAACCATGCTCAGTTGGCTGGCAGCTGTAGTGTGTCTAGTATAGGAAGTGTAGTCAACTATGCAGGGTATAAGCATGCTCTAAAGAATCAAGCTCCATATAACAAATTACATGAGTCTACTACTCCATCTGCAGCAGGATCAGTTAATATGTTTACATGAGTTTCTTCTCAGGCATTCATGCATGAATAACTAAGTCATATACTTCACATGATAAACAAAAGGAAATGTATTGAGTCTTCAGCTCAAACAGCGGGTATGGTTTTTTCCCATATGTCTAATCTAGTGAAATGTGACTGCATCATAGACATATGGGTATCAAACGACATGACATATGAATTGAGCATGTTAATGAAAGCTAAGACTCTAGAAAAGAGTAATAAGAATAAAGTGCATTTACTTACAGGAGATAGAGTTACCATTAAACATATTGGTAATTCCAAAGTCTTAAAGGATAAGTGTGTTTCTAATGTACTACATGTCCCAGGCTTCAAGTATAACTTACTATCAGTATCTCAAATTATCAAGGAACCGAGGTGCTCAGTAATTCTCTTTCATGATTACTGTGTGTTTCAGGACCTCTTCACTGGTAGATGTTGGGTACTGGTATGGCTAAAAATGAACTTTATATACTCAAGGCTAAAGATATCTCACAGGGACTGAATGAGAAGTGGTCTAAAGAGAATTTTATTTAGTGTCTCAGATGTCATGTCATACTTATGTGAGGCATGTATTTACTTGACAAGTGGACTGATATTAGATCCCATTTATCATACAATCAATGCTCAATTTGATAAAGATTATTCTCACTCAACTAAACCAAC
Source organism: Petunia axillaris subsp. axillaris (assembly GCA_029990575.1). Lineage (NCBI taxonomy): Eukaryota > Viridiplantae > Streptophyta > Magnoliopsida > Solanales > Solanaceae > Petunia > Petunia axillaris. Next base: position 46,857,818 of record JARKNS010000007.1, on the reverse strand, counting down.
ATCCCTCCTAAAACACATCCTTCCTCTGCCATTAACGTTTTCTTGATTTTCTTTTATGAACTATTTCTTCTTCTTCCATTCAATAACTTTTTCAAGTTTGCAGCAAAGTTGATGTTAGATTCAAAATACACTATAGGAAAATAATCTAAAAGAAATTGCATTAACTAACTAAAACCTCCAAAGAGTATTCTCCACAATTAACACTTCGTATTACAAAAACTTATAAGTCATGTTATGAATATTTAATAAGTGAGAACAGGAAGAAAAGAAAAACTAACAAAAAAAGTAAAAGTAAGAAAGGCTATTAATAAATATTACCAATCAAAATAGAGAAAAGAGAGGCAGACTAATGAGAATTAAAACAGGCGGAATTAGGTGGTTGAAGGAGGAGAACGTAACATATACAAGCAGAGAAAGAGAATGAGAATAGGCCTTAGGTTATTTTTTTAGCATTGATTCCTTGGAAAATAGGACCCAATACCAGTCCATTTGTCAACTAAAGACATGTCTCACATAAGTATGATGTGGCATGTGAGACACTAGATAAAATTTCTCGTGGTCTAAGCACCAAAGTATTTTAGATCATAATAGCTTTTCTAATAATGTGTCTGACAAAATTAATAAAGTTCAGACTTGTAGTGTTGATGATGGTGTTGCGTTGTGGCATAGAAGATGCGGCCATACACATGTAAAAGTCCTCAAGAAGGCAAGTATCTTGAATAGTATTGTAACAAAATATCATTATTGTACTATCTGTCTCATTGCTACAAGTCAGACTTCTTTTCCAGTTGAGTAAATATTGTTTTAGTTCTATATTTGATCTTGCTCATGTAGATGTTTGGGGTCCTTACAAGTTACCTACTCAAGATGGTAAAAGGTACTTCATGAGTTTGATTGATTATTTCTCTAAATACATATGGATTTTTCTTATAATATCTCTGAATCTATAATACTGTTTAGAAAGTTATGGCACATGATTAGGACTCAATTTTGAGTGAAATTTAAAGTGGATAGAAGTGATAGTGGCACAGAATTTTTCAATACTGAGGTTACAGAGTTGTTAAACAGTTGTGGGATAGTACATCAAAGCTCATGTCCTTACTCACCTCAACAAAATGTGGTGGTTGAAAGAAGACATAGATATATACTTGATAAGCCAAGAGCTCTGAGATTTCAAGGCTTTATTCCACTAAAGTTTTGGGGAAGATGTGTTTCTGCTGCAGTGCACATACGAAATAGACTACCTACAGTGTTATTGTCTGGTAGGTCTTTTTTTGAAAAGTTGTACAACAGAGCACCATCTTGCAGCATATCAGAGTTCTTGGAAGTTTATGCTATGCTACTAATGTTAAAGGGTCAGACAAGTTTGGAGCCAAGCCATACTCTATGTCATGATGGGCTATTCTTCTTCACGAAAGAATGGCTATATCTTATATGATCTATAAGCCAAGATATCTTTTGTTAAAAAAGAAATTGTGGTTTTCAAAGAATCCATTTTTTCTTTCAAAGAGATGCACTCATAGTGTTCTCCTCTATTTCATGTCCTAGAATTCAAGGGTGTTGAGTCTAGCATATCAATTGATTCAGCTGAAACTAACTTCTCTCCTGAAACTGACTCAGTTGAAGACTTTATATAAGATGCTCATCCTAACACTGAAGATCTTTCTCCAAATGTGACAGCTGATCATCTAGCTGCTGATAATGTGCTTCCAGATCCTACATTACCAACTGCAGCTGAAGTTCCTCTGCCTATCTATATTCCTCAGAAAGTCTTCTAGGACCAGCAATCCTCCAATTTGGCATCAAGGCTATGTTATTCCTGCTAAGATATCCTCTTGCACTTATCCTATTTCTCAATGTGTCTCCTATGAGAAACTTCATCCTATCTAAAAGGCTTCTTTTGATACATATTCAGCAATCACTGACCCTAGATCATTCGGGGAATCAAGTAAAGACACAAAATAGATTGATGCAATGCAAGCTGAGATCAAAGCTTTAGCAGAAAATAAGATCTGGACTGTTGTTCACTTACCTCCTGGCAAGAAGACTATTGGATGTAAATGAGTCTTCAAAATAAAGCACAAAGCTAAAGAGGTGGAAAAATATAAGGCTACGTTGGTACGGGGTATAGCCAGCAAGAAAGGCTTAACTACATAGAAACCTTCCCCCCATGGATAAAATAGTTGCTGTGAGATTAGCTGTTGCTCTTGCTACAGCTTCAAAAAGGTCTATTTTCCAAATGGATGTGTACAGTGCCTTTCTCTAAGGTGGCTTAGTAAAGGAAATATACATGCACATTCCTGAAGGCTTTGCAAAGTAGGGGGTGTAATCAAGTGTGTTTGCTACATAAGTCTTTATATGGACTTAAACAAGCCCTTATAAGTATGCTTGCTACATATATCTTTATATGGACTTAAACAAGCCCCTAGACAGTGGAATCTAAAGCTCACTGAAGCTGTTTGAGTTAGGTTTCAGACAAAGTCACTATGACTATTCCTTGTTCATACAGAAGATTGGATGTGAACTAGTGGTAATCCTAATATATGTTGATGATTATAAGTTACTGGGAGTAATTTGTAACTGATCAGAAGTGTTCGACAAAGATTACAACAAAGGTTCAAAATGAAGGACTTAGGAGAACTTAAATACTTCTTGAGAATTAAATTTTCTAGGTCTAAAGAGGGTATTCTCATATGTCAAAGAAAGTATGATCTTGAATTAAAGCAAAGACATCACTAGAGTTCAATCACATGCTAACATCTTTTGAATTTGACAAGTTTGTCAATTCCTCAGCTGTGACAGAAGACAAGGAAATTGATGATAGAGGCAAATATCAAAGATTAATAGGCAAGTTGTTATATCTCACCATGACCAGGCCTAGCATAAATTTTGTGGTTCAAGTTCTTAGTCAATATATGCATTCACCTAAACACTCACACATGAAAGCAGCTCTCAGAGTAGTAAGGTACATTAAAAATGAACCTGGAATTAGGTTATTCATGCCTGCAACACCCAGTACTAAGTTGACATCATTATGTTACTCAGACTAGAGGTCTTGCATAGAGATAAGGAGGTCTGTTACTAGTAACATAATCAAGTTTGGGGATGCAGTTCTATACTGGAAAGCTAAGGAACAAAATACTATCTCTAAAAGTTCAGCTGAAGCATAATTCTGAAGCATAACTTCAACTACAACTCAAATGACTTGGTTGATTGGTTTATTCAGGGAACTTGGTACTTCGATTGATCTTCCTATACAACTATACTGTGATAGCAAAGCAGTCATTCAAATTGCAGAACATCCGATATTTCATGAAAGAGTAAAACAGATTGATATAGATTGGTACTTTGTTAGAGAAAGATTGATTAGAGACCTAACACAAACACAACACATTAGAATTAATGAGCAGCAAGCAAATTTATTGACCAAGGAACTTGGCACGCTACAAAATGAGTATCTAATGAGCCAGCCGTGAAAGAAGAACATATTTCATCCATCAGCTTGAGTGGGAGTGTTGAGCTAAGCTCCAGTAACTTAATGTACAACTTAGTTAAAGTTGGTTAGTATATAGTTAATGGTAGTGAGTTAGTTAACAAGTTTAGTTAAATGATATAGTAACTATCCTAGTTAGCTTTCTATATATAGGAGTTAGTTGGCTTAATCTACAAGCAAGACAATTAATTTTCTTCCACAAATGAGAATTACTTTCTCTCTAGATCTCTCTCCTCCTTTTCTCTAAGATTTCAATCTTTTTCTTCCTTTATTGAGCTAACACAACAATAATAAAATTGTCGACAACTTTTGACGGATCGATAAAAGATTGAAATTGAGATTGTTCTTGTACAAATTTAGAAAATAGGAACAAAACTTAAGCAACACGCACACACGAAAAGCCTATCAATGCAAATCAAGGGAGATTTTGACAGATAGCCAATTGCTCTAGCAGTCATTTCGTAAGTGTATGATGTGTAGCCACTTAACTCATTTTCCACTTCGTCTTCTCACCCTAAGTTCGCCAAAACATAGATTTTAAGTCACGAAAATCTTAAGCGTTGACCATAAGGAGTTGCTTTTGTTATTGTAGCTTATCTTACTAATAGAGTATGAGCAATATTCCAGGGGTTAGATAGTGGCAAATGCACTGTGATAAACATATAGTTTAGTGTAAACACTGTTTTTTATTTTTTGGTGAAAGTCACTAGTTTTTTACTACAGCCTCTAGGTTTTGTCCTGAAGTTTAAATTTTAGGATAAAAAAACATGAAATTTAGTTCAAAATTCAATATTTATTTAACCAAAAACTCTAGATTTTTATCTTGCGTTTAAACTGAAGGATTAAAAATATAAAAATTAGTTTAAATGTTATTTTCTTGAAAATTAATACTTTTTAACTAAAAATTCCATGATAAAAATATGTAATTTGATCCAAAGCTTAATATCATCTAACTACAAACTCCAGATTTTTGTCCAGAGGCCGAGCTTGTTATTACTCAAAATACCTTCTACATTTTTTTTAGCTATGCATCCATTATTTAATTTATAAATTCTGGCTATTCCTTATTTAGCACTATTAAAGGTGACTACAGGGCACAAGTTTGAGGCTAATCACCCGTCAAGTTGGCAAAAAATTGTACATGTCCCCCATATTGACTGATTGTGGGTGTTTGTCCCCATTTACCATGATTTTAGCAAATGACATTCAGCTTATTGTTTTAATATGAAAAGCCTATTATGGCCTTCACTAAACTAATTTAGCAGCAACAACTCATATCTTTGTCCAGTCGTCTATCTTCTTCATTCCTTCATGCTTTCTTCTTTCAATTCTGTAGATTTAGGGTCTTCATGTGGGCAACAAATCATATGATATTGTCTGGATAAGTAGGTTCTGTTGTGAGCAAACTACTGCCTGTCAGGCATGAATAATGTTTTGATGCTAACTCAATTGTATAGTTAGGTTGGATATTTAGTTGTTTTCTTCTCTCTTTTTCCTTCTTTCTTCTTTCAATTCTGTAAATTTAGGGTTCTTCGTGTGAGCAATAGTTCATATAGCATTGTCAAGATTAGTAGATTCTGTTGTGAGCAATTATTGTCTGTCAGACATGAGTTACACTTTGATGTTAATTCTATTGTATAGTTAGGTTAGATATTTAGCTGGAGTGGTAGTGAAGGTTCGAGGGCAAGTGTTGCCCTGCCATGACTTTAAGGCAATTTAGCTAGGAATCGTAATGAATTGGATGAGGTAGAAGTGTTGTCTATTTTTCAAGACTTCAATGCATTTTAGTTGTAGATGGGGGGATTGTGGAAAAGTCTTACCCTTCCAAAACTTCAAGACAAGTTAATTAATTCAAAAATTAAAAAATTTTAATAATTTAAATTGGTAAATAATGCCAATACGGCCGTGAGGGAAAGATATTGTCAAGACTTTGGGGCAATTTAATTACCAATAGTCTTGCCTTACCGAGACTTCAACGCAAGTAATTATAATATTATAATTTGTGAACTTAGTATTTTAAAATTTCATAAATAGCACTTATTTACAAGTTAATTTTAACATATTAATATTATAATTTGTGTACTCAATAATATAATTTTTATAAATAATGCATGTAGGGGTTGGTAAGAAGTGTCTCCTTTTTGCCAAGACTTTGGGGCAATTTATGGTTCCCCAAACTTGTGGGCAAGACTTCAATGCACGTTTATTTAATATTATAACTTTATAACTGCATGTTCAATTCTAAAATACATAATTAGCGCTATGAGAATTGGGAGGCTAAGTGTTGTCCAGGCAAGAGTTTGGTGACGGGAAGTCTTGTTTTACCAAGGTCTATTTATAAGTTATGAGGGTATTTTCGTCCAACAAATTATTCTTTAAACTAGTAGAGGGTATTTTTACTAAATCACTGCTATTGGGGTTAAAAAGGCAAATCATTTATTATGGTATTATATTTCTGCAATTCAATCGTCGAACTAGATATGGAAGCCCAAAATTTAGCTTGCTTACTAAGGGGAAGGTGCAAAATAGCCCATATTAACAATTGTAAACAACTATAGAAAATATAAAATGCTCTCGGCGCACGTTAACCTACTTTGCTAACATACGCCCAAAGCTTGATTCCAATGGCGAAACAACCACGTGGACGACCTGAAAAGAACGGTAAAAAACACCGGCGATAAAGGTAAACAACAGCATTAGAGGAGAATCATCAGCTATGGAAACTGTGATAGCTAAAACACCAGCCAATAGGATAACAATTAGCCCTAAGGAAGCTAGATCAGATGAACCTATGCAATCCAAAATTGCAAATAGCAGTAACTTAGAGCCTCGACTAAAACCGTCAACTCCCCCAGCAGCTAAGATGACGGGGAATGGGGAGTTGGGGGTGAAACCCTAGAAATTGGGAAAGAAGCAGCAAAGCACGAGGGAACTAAGAAGAAAGAGATGGGGGAACAAGTGGAACTGAGAAGGGAGGAGTCAATCGTCAACTGCTAAGATCCAATACACAATCCCCCATAGCAAAGGTAGATGAGACTGACAAGAAGTGGAATATGAAGAAGAGAAGCAGAATGTAGGACCAAAGCATACATGGGCTGGAGAACATTGTTCTCCATCAATCGAGTCCCGGGGAATGGTATTCTATTAGCTTTCATTCCCCCATCCATAGAGGGTAAGCCTATTGTAACATTGGGAAAAACTGATATAGAAAAACAAACTGAAATCTGGACAAATGCCCTACTTAATTACATGATCGGGGAAATGTCGTGCTATACTACCATGATTAATTATATAGCCTGAAATTGGAACATAGATGCTAAACCTGAGCTATATTACCATGAAGAAGGATGTTACATAGCAAAATTCCAAAATAGTCAGGATAGGGATGATTATTTTTACTCAAGGCCATACATCTATAATCATATGCCTTTCATCCCGAAGAAGTGGACATCAGAATTTGATTTTAAGCAAGAATTACCCAGAACTCTACCCTTATGGATCAACTTCCCTAATCTACCCTTACATTGTTGGGGCCTGAGGCATTGATCAGGATTGCTAGTAGACTAGGCACACCTTTGTGCGCTTATGAATGTACCACTAGACAAACTAGAGTGTCTTATGCTAGAGTTCTAGTGGACATAGATGTTACACAGGAAATGCCTAGGGAGATAAACATTGTAGACCCTCGAGGCAGAGATTTTGTTCAACAAGTGTTATATGAGTGGAGACCTCTTTTCTGCAAAAAATGTGCTATGTATGGACATGAATGACCAGCTATTCAAACTAGAGAGGCTATTCTACCACAAGAGCCCAAGCAACCACAGAGAAAGAACCAAAGATAGACCGGGAAGCCACCTATGCAACAATGGGTAAACAAGAACCAAGATACAACTGCCTCTGAGGAAATAAGAGCTCAGAATATGTAACAAACTGAACCTGTTCCTTCAACTCTTAAGATGCAGGAGCATGGTGGAAGGCAAGTTATAAATATTCAGCAGAAAGGCACAGCAGGATCAAGTTCATCACCAACAAAAGTGCAACACTATCTCTCCCCTAGCAAGCAGGAGTCCTTTTGAGAGGTAATTCTTTTGAGAGGTAATTTTTTCTCTCATTTGGCTGGAGATGTAGAGGTTATAGAGGAGAATACAAGACCCCCTGACAAGGGGATCATAATCAATGCTCAATGACCTGTCTTGTGTGGAATGTGAGGGGCATTAATAGGCCCTTCAAATAAAAGGATCTTGGAAGTTAGTTGAGGAAGAATAATATTGCACTAGCAGGAATAGTGAAAAACCAGAGAAAAGGAACATAAATGTAGTAAAGGAGTAAGTAGTGTAGCAAGAAGATGGAAATATGCCCATAACTATGCTCAAGCAAGTAATGGTAGAATCTGGCTCCTGTGGAGGGAGGAAGAAGTGATAGTTGATATCCTGGAGACTCATGAGCAGTTTATCCACTGTAAATCTTCAAGCAAAGTGTGTGATTTTACTTGTCAGATGACAGTAGTTTATAGGAGGAATGTTGTAGAGGAGAGGAGAAGTTTATGGGCTGGACTAGGTAGGATTGGAGCCACAATAACTGAACCATGGTGTATCTGGGGTGACTTTTATGCTCCACTTGATAATAAAGACAGGATAGGGGGCCAAGCTATTTCAGATTATGAGACTAAAGACTATCAAGAGATTCTTGACAAGCTCAACCTGACACACATGAAAGCTACATGGAGATACTACACTTGGACCAACTCACATGTTTGGAGTAGAATTGATAGGGTACTATTTAATGATGTTTGGGTTATATCCTATGGGGCTATCACTGCCAAATTTCAAAAGAATTCTTTCTCTGACCATTCTCCTATTCACATTGACCCAATAACTTGGCAGGGACATACTAGAAGACCTTTCAGATTCTTGAATATCCTGGCTGATAATGATAAATTTATTCCCTTGGTGGCTGAAACTTGGAGATTGATATTCAGGGCACTTGCATGTTTAGAGCATGGAGAAAGCTCAAGCGGTGTAAGGGGCCCCTAAAAACACTTATGGAAGATCAGATGGGGAGTGTGGACAACAAGGTAAATACAGCAAGGGAGAAGCTGCTTTGTATTCAATAGATAATTACTTAACAGGTTGATCAGGAGTTGATTATGCAGAAGAAGGAAGCTTTACCAGACCTGATTAAATGGTCGGACATCCAAGAGAAAATTCTAAAGCAGAAATCTAAAGCTCATTGGATAAATACTGGAGATGGAAATAATAGATACTTCTTTGCTCGAATGAAAGCTAGAGCAAGCGGCAATAATATTTCTATACTGAAAGATGCCATAGGTGCAGTAATGCAGAAACAACAAGATATTAATGCTGAGATCCTCCAGTTTTATAAAGGTTTATTGGGCTCTTCTGCTGACAGGTTGTCTTGTGTTGATCTAACTATCATGCAAAGAGGTCCTAACCTCTCTATTTAGCAACAAAGAGACATGTGTGTTGCAGTCACTCAACAAGAAATCAAGGTAGCACTGTTTTCCAGTGAGGACAATAAAGCCCAAGGAATAGATGGCTTTAATGCATATTTCTTCAAGAAAGCTTGGGATATTATGAAAGAGGATGATGTAAAGCTGTCCAGGATTTCTTCAATACAAGGAAATTGCTGAAGGCTATAAATAACACAATGGTTACACTGATCCCCAAAACAACTCATCCTGAGACCATTAAAGATTACAGGCCCATAGCTTACTACTCAGTTCTTTATAAAATCATCTCAAAGGTGATATCAGGGAGGATTAAAGGAGTAATAGATGGCATAGTTGGTCAGAGTCAATCTTTATTTGTACCGGGAAGACTAATTTCTGATAATATCATTCTTAGTCATGAGCTGTCAAAGGATACACTAGGAAGCATATATCCTCTAGATGTATGATCAAGGTGGATCTACAAAAGGCATAGGATTCTGTGGAGTGGTGTTTTATTACGCAAATGTTAAAGGCCCTAGGGTTTCCTATGAAGATGGTGGGATGGATCATGACCTGCATTACTACAGTCAGTTACACCTTCTTAATTAATGGTGCTTTATCAGACACTATGCAAGCTAGGAGAGGATTAAGGTAGGGGCACCCTATGTCCCTATACATCTTTGTGCTAGTAATGGAATACCTAGATAGGTGCATGAAGACCTTAAGGATCTACCTGATTACAGTTATTACCCCAGATCTCAAAAGCTTGGGATCACTCACCTCTGTTTTGCAGATGATTTGTTGTTGTTTGCTCGAAGAGATGTGACCTCAGTGCAGCTACTAAGGAATAAATTTTTAGTATTCTCTGAGGCATCTGGACTAAAAGCTAACCTGTCTAAGGGCCAGGTGTACTTTGGTGGAGTGGCAGAAAATACTCAAAGAGACATACTGCAGATTCTGGGATATGAGAAGGGTATACTTCCCTTCAAATACCTAGGTGTCCCTCTATCCACAAAGAGACTCACAATAACCCAGTGCAAACCTCTCATTGATAAAATCACAGCTAAGATCACTTCATGGATGGCCAAGAGTCTCTCTTATGCAGGAAGATTGCAGACTTTGCAGTTGATAAGGGTAGTGTTATTTAGAGTGCAAGCCTACTGGTCGTAGTTATTCCTACAACCACAAAAAGCTATTAAGCTCATAGAGACAATTTGCAGAAGCTATCTTTGGACAGGAACATCCACTATCTCCAAGAGGACATTAGTAGCTTGGGAGAAGACTTGCTTGCCTAAGAAAGAGGGAGGTTTAAATATCATTAACATGAGAATTTGGAACCAAGCTGCCCTTTGCGAGCTTTTGTGGGCACTGAGTCAGCAAAAAGAAAAACTGCGGATTTCCTAGGTTCATACTTACTATATAAAGAAGAATGATCTACTTACCATGCCTATTCCTACCCAAGCTTCTTGGATGGTTAGGAAAATTATAACTATGAGGAAATTTTGGCAGCAAATCAACCCTGACATAGCTTTTCACCAAGCTAAAGGCTTCTGCATCAAGCAGGTCTACAACAAAATCAGCGGTGAAGAATAGAGAGTCCCATGGTGCAGATTAATTTATCATAATACAGCTCAACCAAAATATGTATTTATCCTATGGCTCGCTTTACATGAGAGGCTTAGAACTAAAGACAGGCTAATCCAATGGGGGATACCAATGGATGAGACTTGTGTGCTATACAACCAGCAGAGTGAAACAAGCCAACACCTGTACTTTTATTGCTTGTACTCAACCACACTTTGGAAGGGCATAATAGATTGGTTACATAAAGATAGAGATATTAGGCAATGGGAACTTGAGTGGCAACAGGTTCAAGCTTAAACCAAAGGTCACCAACCTGACAAGAGCCTGAAAAAGACATGCTTTGTTGCTACTGTTTATGCTATTTGGACTGAGAGTAATGCCAGGATATATCAATACAAAAGCAGGAGAGTGGAAGAATTGTTGCATGAAATCAAGACTGATATTTGTATTAGAGTTAGTAATAATAGAAAGATGTTTGAGTTTGTTAGTTCTTTATAGATTATGTTTAGTTTCTTCAGGTAGTTTGGATACAAGATTACTTGTCAGGAGATAGGTCTTTGTTATTGAGTTGAGCTTAGCCAGGATGGCATGCTCAGAGCTGAAAATGTAAAACTTTGGTGATTAAATAAAATTATTTTAATTGCCAAAAAAAAAAAAAAAGCCCATATTTATAGTTCTTTTAAAGTTTCAACTGCTTTAAGACGTACTTTTACAGAGTCTGATTGCTTTGTCTCTCTTCAAACGATTGGGGTTGAAATTCAAGCCATTTCAGATTGGAGTTGAAATCTGTTTTTTTTTTTTTTGGGCACTGTTTGAACTTGGTTTGAAGTTGACCCAAATTCATACTTTTGGCATAAATTTGGCTCTTTTTCAAACAAAAGAAAAAACTTAATTTAAATGAACATCAAACCATGAGTTGAAGTTATTTAACTCTGATGGTTTGAAAATGGTGACTACATTTACAAATAATTTTTTAAAAATGACTAGAAATTAAATGGGGCAGGTAAAATAGCATGCCCAACTATTTACTAAGCTATATAAGCCATGAAATGTTTTAACCATGAGCTATATTTCAAATCACATCAAAACTAAAACTGAAAAACAAGGAAATGAAAAAGAAAACAACGACAACAATTATGAAAATGAAACATATAATTCTATACCTTAATTAAGCAAGATGCATAAACTTGATTTGGCATCTATGATTAGCTATAGAGCCTCTATCCTTTCATGACATACTATAAGCACTAGGGTACATCACAACAGAAGTATTTTTCATTCGTAAATTTCAACTACTCTTATAATCAATTGAACAAGTGGATGAACATAGTCCTGGGAATGCAATTTGCTAATAGAGATCTGGAAATAGTGCCATTGCATTGGGTGGTTGATCGAAGGAGAGCGGCTAGTAACCTTCACGGAGCCATGGTGGAGGTATACAAATTGGTCTATTGAGAGAGAAAGTGTGGGTGTGCAGAGTGAGAAAGAGAAGTCTTCTAGAGAGAGAAAGTGTCAAAGGAGAAGTTGCTATGTAATTGTGGAAAAGTACTCAAAATTTCAATAACATGAAAAAATACTCAAAATTTCAATATCACCAAAAAAGTACTCAAAATTTCAATACCATGTGAAAATGTACTCAATTCGTAAAAAAATGATTATTAAGCTACATAAGCTATGGTTCTATTTTCGCATAACAGAGACATTTTTTGCGCTACTGCTATAATTTTTGTATTGGAAAGAGTTCTTACAATAATTGCCCCCATCAAGAAAAATTGGTAGCGACCGCCAGAGAGAAGCTCATGACGATCACCAGGTTTTTGATAATTGAAAGGTCTGGCGATCACTAGAAACTTTCTTATGGAGCTATTTCTGTAAAAAATTCCTTATAAGGGTCAATTATCTGATGGGGCACCCGAAAGTGTCCTAGTTCTATAAATAACCCTAAGCTTTCTTATTCTAACCTTTGAAAGTTTGGTTCCAAAAGTTTCTTGGATGCTTTGAGTCTATGCATAGGCTGAGCAAATTTGAGGAAATGATACCAGGTAGCCATTCTATACATATAATTTAAGCACCGTGTTATAATTTATTTAATGTTTAGCTACAATTTAAAAAAATAGCATAAATTTTATGACATTGTATTCTTAAGTTCAAAATTTTCTATTCGTTTCAGACTTCAGGATTAGTTCGTTAAAAAACTTAAAGACATCGTGTCTTTCTTTTTTAGTAATTAGCAAAATTTTATTAATCACCATCGAATAGTTACAAAGAAGCTTGGCTACACACAACCAGTTAGTCCTTGAGCTATCACTGCTACTATCTACAACTATACTACCATCATTAATACATCTTTCCTATTGAATACTAGTAACTACTAGCTAAAACTGATAAGCTTGGAGATGAAATTGAACTCCTGGAGATGCTCTGGTTGCTGTTGTGACGGCTGCTTCCCTAGCAACCTCCTTTCAGTGCCTTTTAACATTCTCAAATACTCGGTGGTTCCTCTCCTTCTAGACTGCATGAATCACATCTGCATACATCAACTTGAAAATCTGAGCTTGCTTTGATTTCTGTTTCGATGCATTAATAGCCCGCTTCAAGTGTTGGTTCTAGCTTACACTTCCCATATATTGTCTTTGCAACCATTGCACAATTCTCTACCAAATATTCTGCATATATTCACATTCATCAAACAGGTGGTTTCTTGATTCCTGAAGAATCTGACACATGGTATATGTGGGGCCAAAATTCAATCCCCATTTGTTCAGCAGCCTATCTATTGTGGGTAACCTGCCTTAAAAGTAAAGCCATAATGTAAATTTAGCTCTTGGTCTGGCTTCATTTTTAAAAATCATGCACTTCCACTCCACTTTGTTAGCATCTCCTAGTAGTTGATTATATATTTGCCTCATAATCCTTTTCTTCTTCGAGCTTGCTGACTAAACTAGACTCAGGTCTTTCCTGGCATCCACAATTTTCTGCATCATCCACCATGCTTGCTGTGGGATTTACAATCTTGAATCTGATGGTTTTTGATGTAGTAAGTATGGATCCATCTGATCCACAAATTATCTGTTTTATGAGAAACATCCTAGCAATTCTTGGCTAAAGTAGCTCTGTTCCATAACCTCAAGTTAGTTATATTCAGACCACCTGCAGCCTTTGTGTTGCACATTTTATTCCAAGCCACCAAAGACTTTCTTGTGATTGAGTTTGTGCCTGAAATAAAGCTTCTGCAATATGCCTCTATAGCTTTCACCACTTTGACAGGCATTACAAATAATTGAGTTCAGTAAGCCTGAAAACTAAAAGCAACTGTCTTCACAAGTTGTATTCTCCCTACATATGACAGCTTCTTTGATGTCCAAGATGGGATCCTAGCTATAATCTTGTCTATGAGTGGCTACAATTGTAGGATTGGCAGCTTATTGGTAGATAAAGGGATCCCCAAGTACTTGAAATGGACCTCACCTAGTGAAAAACCTAACTTATAAAATATTTGCTGCTCTACACTTGCTTGCACCCCTCCAAAGTAAACTGAGATTTTCTCCAGATTAGCTTTCAGCCCTGAAGCTTGTGAAAATCTGGTAAAAGCTTCATGGATATAGGTTGTGGAGGTTAAGTTTCCTTGGCAAACAATAGAAGATCATCTACAAAGCTCAGATGAGTGATATTCAGTTTCTTACATCTGGGGTGGTACTAAAACTCCTTCACATCTTTCAATCTAGTCAACAAATCTGCTGAGATATTCCATTGATATTGCAAACAACAAAAGTGACGATCACCCTGTCTTAGTCCCCTAGCAGCAGGAAAAGGCTCACTAGGTTCACCATTTACCACTATAGAGTAACTTATAGTTTGAACACAATTCATCACCCAGGTAACAAACTTGTAGGGAAAACCTAACCATTCCATTACTTGCTTCAGAAAAATCAATTCCAAGAAATCATAAGCTTTCTGCATATCAACTTTGATCATGCACCTAGGTGTAATGATCTTTTTTATATAAGCTTAAATAAGTTCATGAGCCAATATGACATTGTCTGCTATTTTTCTACTAGGAATAAAGCCTGCTTAGGCTTCACATATGATATAAGGCATGATAGTTTGCATCTTGGTTGATAAAATCTTAGAAATAAGTTTGTACATCACAATACAGCAGGCACTAGATCTAAACTCTTTAACTATATTTGGGCAGGTTGTCTTGGGTAGTAGAGTAACTGAGGTACAATTAATAGCTTTATGAAGTTTATTTGTAGCAAAAAACTCCCTTACTGCTATGGTAACATCATCCTTGATGATATGTCAAGCCTTCTTGAAAAAATAGGCATTATAACCATATAGATATAAGTAGTAGAGTAACTGAGGTATAATTAGTAGCTTTATGATGTTTACCTGTAGCAAAAAAAATCCCTCACTACTCTGGTAACATCATCGTTGATGATATACCAAGCCATCTTGAAAAAGTAGATATTATAACCATCTATCCCTGGAGACTTGTCATCTCCAATGGATTTCAGCCCCTATTAATCTCCAGGTCAGTTACCTTTGCACAGAGCTCCAATTGTTGTGCATGATTTAGCACTGGCCTTTGCTTCATCACAGTTATATCTATAGCTGGCAACCTAGCTACGGAGGCTTCCATTAGAGACTTATAAAACTGCACAGTCTCACTCTCAATATCTTTTGGATCAGTCAGTTTGGCACCTGCAAGAGATCTGAGCTTAGTGATATGTTTCCTTTGCTTATTTTCCTTCATCAGTGCTGTGAAATATTTAATATTTGCATCTCCCAGTTTGATCCAGCTTTCCCTTGTTTTTTGTTGTATCACTTGTTCCTCTATCATAGACCACTTCTCCAGATGTTGAAGAACCTGTTTTTCCTCTTTCCTGAGCTCATCTGAGTATTGTATTGTGAGCTTCTCTTGAATAGCCTGTAATTTCTATCTTACTTTTTTGATCTTCATAGAGATACTCTTGAATTCTTCCTTGTTGAGCTTTCTAAACACAGGTTTGAGTGCCTTCAACTTTGTCCTTATGTTCTTCATGGCGTGGTGATAAATGTCATTATGTCAGATCTCAGTAACTAAGTTATTAAATTCTCCATGATTAACCCATACATTAAAGAACCTGAATAGAACTCTAATGTTCATATCAACTGACTTAAAAGAAAACAACATTGGTGCATGGTCTGATAACTGAGGAAGATCATATTCAGTCACCACATATACCCAGTGCATCATCCACTCATCATTACCAAATGCACTATCAATTCTACTACAAATCCTATCATCCCATTGTTGCTTGTTTGTCCATGTATAGAAATCCCCCTTCCAAGCTAATTCATTGAGCATCAAAGTATGCACACATTCTGAAAAATCCTTAAATTTCAGCAATAGTCACTGGATTTCCATTAAGTTTGTGGAGATAAGATGTCATTGAAGTCCCCACATAACATTTTGCTCTGCTCTATTGTATTGTATCCATATATGACTGAAAGTTCATATTCAAAGTTGTCCACTCTTCCCTTTACCTTACAATGAATTACCTGAGCCTGAACCTTGAGTGGTTTTACTTCATAGTATCTATAATCCCAAATAACTAATATCCTGCCATTCTTTGCATACTGATAATTGATCAAATACCTATAACCAGGTGCACTTTTAGTAACTACTTTATCTGCTTTAGTCTCCTTTACTCTTGTATCAACCAATCCTATGAGATTGATCTTTTTTATTTTGAGGTATTGCTTGAGCTACTTTTGCTTATATCTCTTATTTATTCCCCCTCACATTCCAACTTAACAAGGTCATTGAGGTGATATGATTCTTATCCCCCTTCCTCTATCAGGAGGTATCGCAATGGACACTGCATGCTCCCATATCCTCAATGCTTCAAACCCATTCACTAAGGGTATATTGCTCAGTTCAGGAAAATCATTTGTGGTGAACTGAGGCACTAATATTCCCTTCCCTTTCTCCTTCAAGGTGTGCTGATCAGGCTGTTGCTCCTAGGACTGGTTCTCATCAATTTTGACTCAATCTGTTGATTGTCAGTTCTGGAAGCTGTTTCATTAGGTTTAGTACTCTCCCCTGCTACAGATTCTCGCTTATTTTGATCCTGAGTGTCATTTTTCTCTTCTGGGAGTGGCCTTTTGGTTTGCTATTGCATCTTGACCTTATTCTCTTGTTGGACTGCTCTCCCACTTCTCCTTCTCCTTGGCTCCACAAATTCAGCTTCTTCTGGCTCTGATGTACAAATGTGACCAATTTGAAGGCCTTTTTCACAATATTCAGGTTTCCAATCATATGTCATAGGTTGTTGGAACTGATTTTCGTAAGGATCAACTACTGTGATTTGATTTGGCAATGGTTTAGTAACATTCACCTAAACCAGTATTCTTGCAAAGGATATTCTAGTTTGTTTTTATAAGCAATCATCAGCTAACAAAGGCATACCAATTGTACTAGCAATTCTGCTTAGTGAACTTACTCCCGAGAAGTTTATGGGTAACTTAGGAAATTTCACCCATAGAGGAGTATCAGTCAATAACTCTTCAGAGAAGTTAAATTTTGTATTCCATGGTTTGATTATCACAGGCTTATTGTTAATAGTGTAATGACCATTATACGATACCTCCTGCATATCCTTAGCATTTTGGAACCCTACCACAAAATAACCTTATTCATGAGAGTAAATATCTGGCTCTGCATTCATTGTCCGGGTCGAATTGATATAGTTTTTTATATATTTGTATCATTGTGTTTCCCCTAGGGCATAAACAATTATTGCTCTTTTCCACTTTTCTGTTTCATGTTTTACTTTATCCTTATCTAATGTAACAGTTATTTGCCCATTTACTAATTCCGGTGGAATGAAGGCAAGGTTTAAACTATTACTTGCACTTCGATTACCAGTGAATAGATTTGTCCAAGGAGTGTGAGATTCCTTAGATCTAATTCCATCTGATATAGGTTTGTTCTCTGCTACGTCTTCCACTCATCTTCCTTAGCAATCACTTGTGACCTGTTTTGGTTCCTTTCACTTTGAACACTTAGGTTGAGCTTCTTAGCTACTCCTGAAGCTCCAGCTGTTGATCCCCCTTTACTTTTCATCACTCCTGAAGAACCAGCTATAGATTCCCCTACATCTTTGTTTGGGGGAGTCTCAGTTTCTTCTGTTGTAGCTTATTTGTTTCCATGCTTTTGAGCTAGCTGGTGTAAGTGTCATCTTAGCTTCCTGGCCCGGACTAACCGATGGTACTCTTGAGCTTACTGAACTTCCTATCGAAAGTATGTGGTTCTTTGGTGGCCTTCCTCGACTTCCTCCTTGCCCTCCGGCCATAGATGTTGATCGGCGCACGTTAGGCTAACTTGCACCGAGGACATGAAGAGAGAGAATTTTTTTTTTTTTTAAATATGCATTAATCAAACTTCGGTTTAAAATTTGAGGATATCTTATTCCTAAGTTCATTTAGTGGCTATTGGTGCATATCGCTCATATTTAAGTTCTTGTTAAAATATAAATACTCCATGCATTTCGGTTTATGTGAACTAATTTCTTTTTTAATCCATTCCAAAAAAATGACCTCTTTTAAATTTTAAAAAAAGAATTAACTCCAAATTTACCACTGTATCCTTAATGAGATAAGTTATAGTCACACAAATAATAACGATTTATTTTAGAGTATAAGTTTTACAAGTCTTCATTTCTTTATTAAACTTTCTGTCAAGTCAAACAAGTTCACATAAATTAAAATGGAGGGACTATATTGTAAATATTGGCTAATTTATAAATAACAACTCTAAGAGTGGTATTTGTGCACTTCAAGTTTGAATTTGTAGCAAAAATTTTCACCTAGTGCCTCAACAAGACATGGTCTTACCTAATTGCCCCCACTTACAAATGTTTTAAGTAAATGCCCTCCACATCATACCCCTCCCCCTCCCCCCTTATGAAAGGACTATTTTGCCCCCCAACTTGTGTTAATTCACGTTGAAGCTTTCCTTCTCTCTTTCCCCATTCCTGGCCTCTTTCTTTCTTATTTGTGTGGCCCCCAACTTGTTTAATTCACGCTGAAACATTTCCTTCTCTCTTTCCCTATTTCTGGCCTCCTTCTTTCTTCTTTGTGTGCTAGAAATTTGGGATATTTTTTCTTGTGTTTGCTTGATTCCAGTGATTTGAAGGTTTTTATTGCCTATGGCTATTAGATATTCATGTTTTACATAGAGCTTAAAATCTTGATCATGGCCAAGAGTTGCATAGACTTTCTCTGCAAGTTGCTTATTGCAATAGAGTTTAAAATATTGGCTATTGCCAATACTTTCAGAGATGTTCTGTGTAAGTTTTCGCTTCCACCAGAACTTAGAGTCTTGGCTATTGTCAAGAGTTGCAGAGACTTTGTCTCCAACTTGTTCACTGTACTAGAGGTAGAAGTCTTGGCAATTGCCAATACTCTTAGGGTTTTTTAGTGTAAGGTCCCCCTTACCAGAACTTAAACTCTTGGCTATTGCCAAGAGTTGCAGAGACTTTGTCTCCAACTTGTTCACTGCAGTAGAAGTAGAAGTCTTGGCAATTGCCAATACTCTTAGAGATTTTTAGTGTAAGGTCCCTCTTGCCAGAACTTAAAGTCTTGGCTATTGCCAAGAGTTGCAGAGACTTTTCTCTGCAAGTTTTGCATTGCAATATAGGTAAAAGTCTTGGCGGTTGCTAATACTTGCAGAGACTATTTGTACAAGTTGCTCCCATTGCAGTAGAGTTTAAAGTCTTGGCTATTGCTAATACTTTAGAGATTTTTCAATCTTTGCAGCATAACTTAAACTCTTGGCAATAGTTGCAGAGAACTTTATCCTTGCAACTTGAAGAAATCTTACGTTGAATCTTCTCTTGAACAAAGAAATCTGTAAAAGGAATGAGATTTTATGGTTTTCTTGATAGCGTGAATGGAGAAAAGGAATGAGAGGGACTGGGGCACGTCTTTTTACTGATTTTGTAGGGGTATTTTGGTCCAAAAAAAATTTCAGTAAACTAATGAGGGCATTTTTGCAAACATCTCTTAGCGGGGGCAAAAAGGCAAACCATTGCTTCCCGTGTCATATTTTTGCAAATAACCAATTTGTAGGGCGTTAAAAGGGAAATAGATTTCAGTTCAAAGTTCAGGAAATTTTGAAAATAAGCCATTTCTTAAAAAATACGGAAAATTTTGAAAACTAGCCACTAAAAATTCATAAAAATTTCTTGTGACTTTGAATTGAACTCCAAAAGTTTTATGAAATTTAATTAAAAATCCCAACAAAATTTCCAGGAGTACAAAATATGGAGCTCTAGGAAATCTTTTTGGAACTTTGAACTAAACCCAAGGAAATATCCATGTATTTTAGTTCAAATTTTTAGAAATTTTTCTATGGCTGGTATTTAAAATAAAAATCCCGTGTTTTTAAGGTATAGCTATTTTTCTAAAAGTATGTAACTATAGGCTGTTCCTCTTTGAGCGACTTAAAAACTGGCTAATTGTCCAAATTGTCCGCCACATTGCGTCTTGGGGCCGATTTTAAAGCTTATGGATGAAGATGGCCAAACTTCTCCATTTACAGATACCAAATGAATGCGCACGATTAGATCACTCAAAACTCGCGTAAAAAAAATAGATGGTAATAGCAAATATGATTTGGTAATATGCAAACATTGTAAGCAATCTATATATAGTTGGTAAAACTACACAGTAACAAAAAAAAAAAAAATGTACATTCCACATAACATGTTGAAGTTGATAGAGGTTTATATCTTTTGGATTCAGTGAAGCCTTCTTGTGGCTAAGAACCATTGAAGTTGGATAGGACTTTTATGGATGGTCTTTTAAAGGGCCCCTCCAGTAACCTTTAGTTAGATGCTCTAAAAAGTAGTGTAATTTTCAAAGGTAAAAAAATGTGAAATAATCATAATTCTCCTAGCCATTTAACCACATGCATTCGTAGGAGTAAAACGGTAGTCCCATATAAACATCCTGTGTTCACATAAAATTAAAAAAAAAAATGAAATAATCATAATTCTCCTAGCCATTTAACCCCATGCATCGTAGGAGTAAAACGGTAGTCCCATATAAACATCTTGCGTTCACATAAAATTAAGGGAAGGGCTGCATCTTAATGGATATGATGTACACAGCCTCTTCTGTTTATAGCGACTCGAGCTCGGAAGACAACTTTACCAATTATTTATACATATTTATATAGTTTTAACTAGTTTTTTTTAACCATAGGGTATCGGTCTAGTTTACCAACTTTTTATGATTTAACCAGTCAATATTCGATATTAGTAATTTGAATTAGTGTCGTCTAAGAAGAAGCATTTCTTACAAAGAATTTTTTCATTTTTAAGACTTGAGCCACCACGTCTTAATTAAGGTCGAGAATGTCATCCATCCTACCACCACGCCCAAGCCCAATTAATTAATTTGGTAAGTTTCTAAAGTAGAGAATATATGCCCCACAGTAAGTTTGAAGAACTTGGTTTCCCTCTCTTTCCTATCTTTTATCTTTACGACTTGTGCACGAGTGAGGTGGGGGGGGGGGGGTGCTTTATCTTTTTGTTTTCTTTTGGTTTCTGGTGGGAAATAATCAGGTAAATGATGATGAAATTGTAGCCTTTGGTGTTGAATATAAGATTTAACGGATATGGTAATGTAAGTAAGCTGGCACCACAGCCACCTTATATTTTTCAACATATTTTATTCACCACTCAAATAACAAACAGATTACACAACTCAAACGAGTCATTGTGTGTGTGTGAAGGAGGAAGAAGAAGCTGAGAAGTATGGCCATGGCAATGGCTCTTCGTAGAGTTTCCTCTGCTGTTGACAAACCAATTAAGAGTCTCTACAATGGTGGCTCTCTCTATTACATGGTTCGTCTTTCTTTCTTTCCTAATCTTGAAATTTTATTTTTTCATGTTGCATGTTTTTGACATAGCAATTCAAGATTTAAACTCGATAGGTTCAGCTTTAAGGTCGTAATTTTAATGAGTTTCCACGTATATATCTATGTTTTAATGTCCATAATACTAGGTTCAATTGATCCATAATGCATAGGCTACATCTACTTCTAGTTGTGGTGTTTAGTAGCGAAGCCAGGAATTTTGCTAAGGATGTTTAATTTTATTATATACTATGTAGAATAAAGTAATAATTGACCTATACACATATTATAATTTTTTGGCGAATGGTGTTTAACTGACCACCCTTGAGTCTATGCGGCTCTGCCAACTGCCACCTTTGTCCAAGGGGTCACAAACTAAACCTCTTTGCCAGAAATTTTCACTGTGTAGATAGGTTTAAAAAATATATATACTATATGTTGATTCCCTTGGTTCTTTATGTGTTTACTTCTTTATATTTTGAATCCCTTAGTGAAAATCTAGCTCTGCCAGTGTTAATTATTGGAGGATTATGTTAATTTCATTTAATGATTGCAGTCGTCGTTGCCTAGTGAAGCTGTTTACGAGAAGGAAAAAAATGGTGTCACGGTAAGCTTGCGAATTGTTATGAATCTGAAGTAGGATTGCTATTTGATTTGTGCTCTTGCTTTGTATTTTTCTAACTTGAAAACCTGGAGTTTCAGTGGCCAAAGCAGTTGAATGCTCCTCTAGAGGTTGTTGATCCAGAAATTGCTGATATCATTGAGCATGAGAAAGCTCGCCAATGGAAGGTTCGATCTTTTCCCTTTTCCATGTATATTCTGTTTTTTTGTTGCATCAGTACCTAGGCAGCGAATTCAAGATTTTAACTTGATGGTTCAACTTTTATGGTTCTTAGCACTTAACTCATTCTACGTGTCAATTATGGGTTCAAAATTTAATATCTGTTGAATTTTAGCGGTATAATATATATATATATATATATATCTTTCCTGAGTCGAGAATACTATTTCAGTTGAACTCATTGAACTTAATTGGTTTAACATTTTTGGTTCTTAGCATGGACGCGTTGTGCTTTTGAAGTAATGAGCAAAGTTTAGTATTTGTTGAAATTTCAGTGAATTTTTCACATGTCTATCTGTCTTATTTGTTGAAAATGCTGGAGTCAGTTGATCCCATTCAACATGAGCTTCATCCTAGTCAAATCTGTCTTCAGTACATGTTTCGTGGTCAATCTCAGATGAGTGTAGTTTTCAGATTCCATTGGAGTACTGTACTTCCACTCCACCCCATAACCCCCCTTAAAAAGAAGTTTAAAATGTCTGCAGATCGAGTTATAATCGAATTTGAAGTCTAGAAATGACCGCATGTCAATTAATAGCAAGCTGGACATTTGAACAATTAATACTCGAGTCCATGTCTTTTTGAAATATCTTTTAGTTTAGCAGGTTGGAAATCTTCGCTTGTTTATTTCTTCCAATCTTACGTTAAAATATGATGCCTTGGAGCTTGCTACGATAAAAAATTCCCTCTTCCTTTGGCCATCTATCTGCAATATCATCCACTTCTATTGGTGCTATCTTCTTTCATGTAAAATGCAATATTGCAGTTTGGCTTGGAAGCTGATACTTAATATCTAACAAGGGAAAAATTCTACTTGTAGGGACTTGAGCTCATTCCTTCAGAGAACTTCACTTCTGTGTCTGTAATGCAAGCTGTTGGATCTGTTATGACAAACAAGTACAGTGAAGGATATCCTGGGGCAAGATATTATGGAGGAAACGAGTACGTTGAGATGCTCTAAATTTGTTCCGTGTTTTCCCCAACTACTTTCACGTCGAAGTATATTTTCATCAACTATTATGTATCAGCCTCCATATATTTTATTCTGAAAGAATGAGTGGCTCTCCAGGTATATTGACATGGCAGAAACTTTATGCCAGAAACGTGCTTTAGAAGCATTCCGGTTGGATCCTGCAAAATGGGGAGGTACTTTACTAATTAACTTTTGGATAGTCCTGAAATAAAAGTTTCAGAAGTTTCAGGCAATTAAAATACTGTACTCACCTCTGATTAACCTTTCTGATGCAGTGAATGTGCAGCCTCTGTCAGGATCGCCCGCTAATTTTCATGTTTACACTGCATTATTAAAACCTCATGAAAGAATCATGGCCCTTGATCTTCCTCACGGTGGACATCTTTCTCATGGATATCAGGTGCTTCTATTTTTTGTTGTTTCCCCTTCTATGTTTTCCTATCTGGCTTCCAAAGACCAATATCACAGCTTAAAACTGCAAACTCATAGGAAGTGTGTAGATTTGGCTTGAATACTTAATGCTTTCCTGAATGATTAGTGGTTCTCGGAGATCCCTTTTAAGTAAAATTGGTTATAATTTCCTTTGTTTTCTCTGTCATCTTCTTTAGCCTTCTTTGTATGCATGTACCAATTATAGCATGTAGATGGAGTAGGAGTCAGCTACTGTCTTCACCAAAACTTTACAATTTTCTACTTTTAGCTCAGCCATTTAAAATTTTAATTTTAGTTCTGTTATGTATGGTTTGTCTTATGTTATGCTTAAATATCACAGACTGATACGAAGAAGATATCTGCCGTCTCTATATTTTTCGAGACTATGCCATACAGACTCGATGAGAGCACTGGCTATATTGACTATGACCAGGTACTGCTACCTTATTATGCTTCTTTTCATTTCTAGCCTCTCTTCTTAGGTGATCAATTATTGTGCATCCAATAGGCTGATCTAGAGGTTCTTTTTTTCTTTTTCCTATTCTGGTGGAGGCAAATTTAGGAGAAAGTCTTTACAGTTTTTCTCCTTAGGAGGATTGTGGAGAGGGGCACAATAGTTCACTAATTATATCTTTCTGAAAATTGAAAATGAAGTAGAGCCTCTTACACGTCTCATACCCTATATACTGTTGCAGTTTGTCTGGCATAAATTCCCTTTGTCCATTGCAATTTAATGTCCTGCATGATTTTAGGTGGATTTCATTTTACAGATTCTTCTGGCTTTCCTGTTTACTAAATATAAGCGAGTTTTCATCCAGTTATATTAGGAAATATGCAGAAGAGATATGAATATTTAATCTGTAATAGAAGTGTCTAAGATCTACAAATCATCTACTACTATTTTTCATATATTGAAGATCTGCAGAGCAACTACTAGTGTTCATCTTGTGACATTGAATTTGCTATTGACGCCTCTCCTACTGAACCTTTTCCGTGACTTGTGATTTATCTTTGCAGCTTGAGAAAAGTGCTACACTCTATAGGCCAAAGTTAATTGTTGCTGGTGCTAGTGCTTATGCACGTCTTTATGACTATGCACGAATCCGAAAGGTAAAGTTCACTAGATAATTATTGCAGTAGTTATTTTAGTTATTTGCACCAACTATGAATGATTTTGACAGATGGAAATTTAAATCCTGTCTGTTTTTGTTAACAGGTCTGTGACAAGCAGAAAGCTGTCATGTTGGCAGATATGGCTCACATTAGTGGGTTAGTTGCAGCTGGAGTTATCCCATCACCATTCGATTATGCAGATGTTGTGACTACCACAACACACAAGTCCCTTCGCGGGCCTCGTGGTGCCATGATTTTCTTCAGAAAGGGTGTGAAGGAGGTTAACAAGCAAGGCAAGGAGGTCAGTATTTGAAGAGTTGACTTCAACATAACTATCACAATAATATTACATCGCATAATCTTTTAAGAACAAACAAACTGGCTCATTCTTCTTTGCTAGACAATCTAAGGGACATACACCCAGTATCTGATGTAACTGAATAACTTTTGGGTTCTTTATGAAGGTGTTGTACGACTATGAAGACAAAATAAACCAGGCAGTTTTTCCTGGACTTCAAGGTGGTCCTCACAATCATACAATTACCGGCTTGGCAGTCGCTTTGAAACAGGTTTCATATCTTTTCATCAAAATTTGTTGTTTAATTTGCAATTGCAATGCAACTGGCTTATAAGTTATGTCTTAACTCACTCTCGAAAATACTAAATCATGTCCCCTAGCTGATGATTGATGAAATAAGCCTTTTGAATCTGAAGTATTTTTCAGCAAATGATTTTGAGAAACAAATAATGTTCAAAGTACTCATATTTGCCTAAACTCATTGCAATCAGTTGCTGTTATCGTTATCATATCTGGCAAATCTTGATATATTTTTTGACATGTGAGAACTCGTGAAGCAGCTATAGGTGTAGTTGACTGCACACTGAAACCAACGGTTTAAAAATATGAAATAAGCGTGACTTATGCTTTAATGTATCCGAAAGAAATTTTCTGGAAGAATGACCACCTTATATGTGGAAACGATTCCACCTTTTTTCCTTGTCCTGACTTCAATAATTTTTTTAAATCTCTTCATTTGACTCCTGGAGCTTTCCTCCTTTGTTTGAATTTTTCTTCATTTAAGTATGACAAGTGATGTTGATGACACACATTCTCAATATACTTCTATTCCCTATAAATCATTTCTTGGGTAATACGTGCTCACAAGGAACGGAAATGCAGGCAACAACTCCAGAGTACAAAGCTTACCAAGAGCAAGTCCTTAGCAACTGCGCAAAATTTGCCCAAGTAAGACATTTTGAAATATGTAATTTCCAATTGCAGCATGATTTCAATAATCAAGTATTCTATGTTCAGCCACCTATATATGGTTGAGTCATAATTCATGCAATGTTGGTTTCCTTCGTTCTGCTGATCATTTCCAATCCTGCAGGCTTTAGCAGGGATGGGTTATGAACTTGTTTCTGGTGGAACAGACAATCACTTGGTTTTGGTGAACCTGAAAAACAAGGTAACATAAAAAATTTCAAGCTCTGAGGACTAGAGAGTCAGTTCAGTCCATGAATTTGTTGAAAAAAACTTTTAGTTTAATTGATGCTTTGTTGTCAACCTATCAAATTAAGCAAGGGAGTTGTTAGTTGTTACACCGAGCTCCCTCGTAACTAGATGAGGTATTAGTGAATGATTTTTCTGCATGTTAAACTTTGTCTGTTATGCTTTTACAGGGTATTGATGGTTCTAGGGTTGAAAAGATTTTGGAAGCGGTACATATCGCAGCCAATAAGAACACTGTTCCTGGAGATGTATCGGCCATGGTCCCTGGTGGTATCAGAATGGGTACATATTTTTCCCAGTGAGAATTTTTTTTCTGCTTTGTTCTTCTTTCCAAACAAAAACTGAAACATTTTGTATGTCAGGGACTCCTGCACTCACTTCCAGGGGATTTATTGAGGAAGACTTTGTGAAAGTTGCTGAATTCTTTGATGCTGCTGTGAAGATAGCATTGAAAATAAAGGGTGAAACTCAAGGTGAGTGCACTTCCAACCCTTACTATTTTTAATGACACAATCTTTAGTCCATAGACTACCATGACTTCTTACACGCTCATGAATTTCAAAGTACCGGCTGTTTCTTTTAGTTTATTGAGGAATGCCCACTTCAACTGTCTAATTCTTGCCAAGATGATCCTCTTCAGATTTTGTTACCATAGGAACTTGCATCATTTTCCTTTTGTTATTTCTTAACCAAGAGAATCCTCCTATGTTAATATATTTTTGCCTGTTATGGTTCCAGGGACAAAGTTGAAAGACTTTGTGACAACACTACAGTCTAGTGCTTCCATCCAGTCCGAGATTGCAAAACTTCGCCATGATGTGGAAGAGTACGCGAAACAATTCCCTACAATTGGGTTTGAGAAGGAAACCATGAAATACAAAAATTGAGAGACCGAATATATACACAAGTCACAAGGTACATTGTTGAATACTATAGTATTTTGCAAGTATAACTCCATCTTGGTGCGATCACCGGAAGTGCAATTGAAATTTGCCTTGGTGCTTTAGTTTTTAGATGTTGTAACGTGGAATCATTAAGACCGTTTCTACATTTTGAGATTGGAATGTTCCACATAGTGAAATGGCTTTCAAGGAAATTCATACTGGTATTCACTTAGGAAGGTTATATTTCAACTATGATGCGTGAAATAAAATTCTTTCACTTAAATACTTTTGTTTTTAAGGGCAACACATTTCTGGGATAATTGCTTTCTCATTACAGCAAGCATACTTCTTCTCTTTTGCAGAGAAATTCACTGTCTGTGTATATAAGAGTCTATTTTTTTGACATTAAATGGAAAAGGTACTTGCTAGTTACAAATTCTATGGCGGCATAGAGCATTTGAATCTGGATTTTTCATTATGATGACAGAAATGCATAGCTTCTGGAGCATCAAGGATGATAATTGAGAGAAATGCAAGTCTGTAGAGTGTTCAACTGCTATTTCAAAGTCTATATGATGTATATTTTGTTTTATGATAATGTTCTATCTCCTTTCACAACTTCACAAAGTTGGTATGAATAAGTTTTCCTTGATATTCAAGTTATTTTTGAGCTTGCTGCTATACTTGTCATGTGCATTAGATGTTAATCTTCCTTTATACGTTATGGTTATTCTCCGGAGGCGGATGCGCACCAGGTTCATTCAACTTGAGTATAAGCCCACAGAACTTTCAACAAATGTTAGATCTGAATCTGTAACTTTAGAAGTACTATGAGTTTTGTGCTAAGCACCTTTAAGTTAGAACTCATCAACTTTAAATTTTGGATCTGTCTATATTTATTTTCATGTTCCGCATGTCTATTTATGACTGATGTTTTCCCATTTGTTTTTGGATCAACAGGGACAAATGTTATCCAACTTCCTTAAGGTGAATGGGGTAGACATCCAACTGTGGTTTGCTGTCAAGGATGGGATTTCATAATATAAAACTATATGTAAAATCCTGCAGTGTTTGTTCCCACTTTTGCCACTTTGTATATTTACTATTGTGAATCAACTGAGGTCCTTGAAACTTGAAAGCAATAAACTCCTGTTATCTCAGTACTTCACTCTTGTTTTCTACTGGAATATATGTTATCTCGTAGGCTTTTCTTTTGACTGTATTAGATAACATGTACCATTCAGGGAATCCGCAACTGAAACGGGCTATTTTTTTAGTCCAGCAGTAAAAATGGGTTGCTCAACTAAAAAGTAACAAAAATGAGTATATCGGCATTTGAAGTGCCAACTTACATCATTTGATAGACGGAGCAGTTGAAGAAATACTTAGTAAGTCGGCAGAATAAGTGCCGACTTGTTTTTATATAGAAATACACATATCGGTACAATTATTGCCGCCTTATAGCTTTAATTGTACACCCCACCAGATTAAAAAAATTTTACTTCAAACTCTTTGGGACAACTCATTTGGATCTTCTGCAATAGAGTAATGTAAAGGTTAAATGACTCAACAAGTCAGATATATTTTAACTAATATCAGTCTAAGGATAATTTACATATTACAAATAGTAAGCAAAATCCTTTATTTTGCACCGTTAAAAGTTATATGCTGGTTTCCATTCAATTTAGTTATGAACAATATTTTGATTTTAATTGTACTACTTACATTATTATTTCAGTAATTTCATTTCTTTGATATTTCCCAGCCCCTAGTTCTATTTAGATTATCATCCTCATTATTATCATTATCCTACTTGTCCGCTAACTAGTCTTCTTAAGGTTAGTAGTGGCACTAGATGCCACAATGCATTTTTCGTGAATGAATATCTGGTGCTCTTTGGTTGTTTGGTAGTTATGAGTGGAATTGGAATCCACAAGTTGTACTTAAGAGGAAGCAATGGTAGGGTGTAAAATTAAAAGAGTTTGAAGTAAAAACTTTTAATTTGCAAACAAGTCGGCGTATTCTGCCGACTTAAATATATGTTCCATTAGTTCAATTGTTCCGTTCATCAAATGCAATAAGTCGGCACTTCTAATGTCGATATACCTTTTTTTGTTACTTTATAGTTGAGCAATCCATTTCTGTTGCTCAACTAAAAAAATAGCTCATTTTGGCATCGGATTCTCATTCAGGAGACGTGATAGTATAAAGTTTACACAGTCAGTATCAAAATACGCACATGCTACCATTTGGTATTAAACAGAGATGATACATTACGAAGATCAACATTAGAATTGGTAGGTAACTGAAGTATCATGAATCAGAAAATTACTCTATTTTGGAATGACTTAAAGCAGAAACTCTCATGTAGAGAGAAAATAAACCCTCATCTTTGTACGAGGGACTCGTCGCTTTTGTTTAATTTCCACCCTAATGGTGGGGTTGTAAATCTCCCTTCCCCATTCAGGTTTCCTTACTTCCTATGTATCAAAAATATGCAGCCCACTATCCAAAATTACAAATATGAGGCCATATTTTTTTTCATGCATAGCACTCATCTCTAAAATTACAAATTTTAGAACTCCTTCATAAAAAAAAACCCTAGCTACCAAATTTCCCCCTCCCCAGCCACTAAGCCACCGGCAAACACCTTCTCCGCCAGTGGTGTCATTATTTTTTGTATTTTACAAGAATTTATGTTGTTTATTGCGTCTAAATCATTGCTTTGAACAAGTTTATACACACAAATCTGCCCTCTAAAAATTAAATTATACATGAATATATATATATAAATACGTAGCAATGAGAGAAATACAATAATATACACAAAAAAAATTAAAAAATTATATAAACATCCTTAATATACAGATTTATTCACTCGCATATACACACTTATACAAATTTATACAATTTTATACACGTGTATAAATTTGTATAAAATTGTATAAACTTGCGGCAGACAGCTATTTCGGGAAAAGGGTGACAGCTCGGGTAAGATTCGAAAATATGGGCCATTTTTGGTAATTTTCGTCTTTTGCTTGTCTTTTAGTGTAATTATCCCAAAAAAAAAATCCACTTATGATGCAGAAAGTTAACCTAATTCCGACATGAAATTGGTGGACTTTTGGTGTGAAAATACTCCCTTCGTCCCATATTAGTTGACACTTTCAGTTATTACACCTCCATTAAGAAAATCAATAAATAGAGCATTTTACTATGTTACTCTTATTTATTCTATTAAATATTTTTTGAAAATACCATTTATAATTAAGGGTATAGTTGGAAAGAATTGACAAAAATAGTCTTGAAATCCTAAAGCGTCAACTAATTTGGAACAAATGAATCTTGCTAAAACGTCAACTAATTTGGGACGGAGGGAGTACTTCATTACACAAGTTTTTAAATATGGAGAAAATGAACCCACATTCGATATTTATGAAGAGTGTATATATATTAATTAACAACGATTAAGTAAAAATAAAAATCTATGCAAAGTTGCAAATACATGTATAATGTATACATCTATTAGCTTAGGGCATCTCCAATTCCCAGCCTCATTTTTTACTCCAAAATGGAGAAATTTCTTAAATGAGGTAAACTTACTCCAACTACTGTTCCGAATTCTTAAACCAAAGCTTTTTTGGTATCGAAATGGAGTATCTTTTATCTCAATTTTATTTTCTTATTTCCATTAATGCATTACGAGGTGCGAAATGAATATTTTTGTCCTTAAATTTTTTTTGTGTCGAGCTGACAATTGTTCAAGTCATTGATTTTCATCTACTATAATTTCATCTTTTACTAATTTTAAATAAAAATAATATATACAAAAATTATACGCCATAATTAAGATATATAAAATTAATATTATAAAAATATTTCATAAACATAATTAGATATATTTAATATGATACATTAAAAGAGTTAAATAATAAAAATACTAATAAAATAATAGTGAATAGTGATGGAGGAGATGAATAGTGTCACTCCAAATTTGGAGTGACACTATTCACTCTCCATAATGGTCAATGGAGACAAAAATAGAGGTGGGTTGGAGCAAAATTTCTCTACTTTTGTCTCAATTATGGCATTTTGGAGGCAAATATGAGGGGAGGGTTGGAGATGGCCTTAGAGTAAACAATATGTACACACAAGCTTTTACCTCAAAATATCCATTTGTCTTCAACTGTGGTTTAAAATTATTCTACCCCGCCTGTTTCAGTTTATGTAAGTCTGTTTGACTTGTCCGAAGTTTAATAAAGAAAGTAAGCTCCATTTGGAAATGAAACTTGGGAGCTTTTTCCAAAAAAAAAAAAATAAATAAATAAATAAATTTTTTTTGTTTGTTTATAGAATTGTCCAAATTTTGACAGATATTGAAAATCAAATCTTCACATTCTCAATCAGTTTTTGGGAATAAACTTTTTTTCGCTCACAAAATTTCAACTTTTTTCAAACAAAGTGTATGTCCAACACAATTTCAAATTCGAAAAATTATCTTTTTCAATTTGAAAACTGTGATCTAAATAAGTCCTATGATTATAAATTATATCATTAAGAATACAATAATAAATTTGAAGTTACATTATTTCTGAATTAAGATAAAGAGTCATTCTTTTTTGAACAAATTAAAAAAAAAAATTGATTCACATAATCATACTTCAGATTAGACTCAAAATATAACGGAGAACAAAATTGTGTAATTTTAAATAATACGACAACAAAATTCGATTCTTTTACCAATTGTTATTTTTGTTAAATATAAAAGTTATACTCCATTCAGTTTTTACAATATCAAAGTATTTGTATAGAATTACAATTCAACATTTTTTTCAGGAAAAAAAAAAAACAATTGCAACTGAATTTAATTTTTCAGTCACTTTACAACTTTCATTACAATACAAGTCCTTTTTTCACCACCACCAGTAGTCACATTCTTCACATCCACCATCTTCGACTTTCTAAACAACTTCACCACTTCTGCCACGTCATCACCACCAGACTCTTCCATATCCACAACACACGCGCCGCCACTCTTAACAACTCTCTCCATCTCCCTCACATATCGGGCTGGAAACAAAACCCGTTCAAAGAACGGCCCGAACCCAAAATCAAACATATCATTTAAAAACGGCAAATTATGCGGATCCGCACGGCCCACTAATGGAACCGATTCCACTACCTCCACACCCGTAACGTCGTGGACACCCATTTGGGTCAACGCCATAACGGGTTGACCCGACCCGGCTGAAATTACTAGGATCTTGGAATTGTTAGTAAAGAGATTTTGGGCTTTCTGAAGGGATTTGAATTGGGCTTTGTAAGATTGGACTGATTTGGTCCATGATTTAGTGGCCCAAATACGGTGGTTTTTTTTGGTTAATGTGGAAAAGGGACGATGATGGGTTAAATTGCAAGTTGATTTGGGGAATTTTTGGTAATTGAGGGAAGTTGTGGGGGTTTGGAGGAAATATAGGAAGAGAAGGGCTAGTGTTGCAATTATTATGGATGTGAAGGAGAGTTTGTTGATGAAAGTTTCAATGTGTTTCTCCATTTCTTGATGGAGGAAGAAGAGATGTTAAAACGGTGTCGTTATGATGGGGATAATACACATTGGAGTAGAATAGAATTTTGTGAGGGGGAAATTTTTATTTTTTGTTTTGTTTATCGTTGTAGGTACTCAATTTCTTTTTCAGAAGTGGTCCTAATGCCGTCCAAAGGAAGAAAGAACTAATAAGAATAAAAAATGGGCGGAATTGGTTGTTTACCATCTAAACTTGTCCCAAATTACCACTTTCCTATCTTATCTTTGTAGACAAGTAAATTTTGTTGGATTTAAATCCATGAAATAATATGGCTACATATCAAATTGAAGACATATTGGTCCAAATAAATATTATGGATTAATATAATGTGGCTAATTATTTAAATATAATAAAAGCCCAATCTTGAAAGGCTAGCCCAAATTAGCCTTAGCCCAATGGATATAAGTTTTCCTAGAGGCCCAAATCAGTGCCACATGTGCAAGCGACGTGGCGCCAAATCAAATGATAAAGCCAATAGGATCCTGCCAAATACCAAAT
This sequence comes from Petunia axillaris subsp. axillaris, assembly GCA_029990575.1. Lineage (NCBI taxonomy): Eukaryota > Viridiplantae > Streptophyta > Magnoliopsida > Solanales > Solanaceae > Petunia > Petunia axillaris. Next base: position 46,824,544 of record JARKNS010000007.1, on the reverse strand, counting down.
GACATGGCATTCCTAGTCAAAACCAAATGGCCAATAAAAATGTGCCATGTGTACAAGTGACATGTTCTGACCAATCAAATACGGCCTAGTCACTGCTTAAATCTGATTGGCCGGTCCACGGGCCAAGGCCCGTCAGGGTTTCTTGGTGGCTACTCCACCCCATATCTATATAAAGGGGTCAAATCTCTCATTTGAGGAAGAAAAAATCAGAAGCAAGAATCCATAACAAGAAGCAAGAAAGAGCTCGTGGATCAAAGCAAGAGATTTCTACAAAAGCTGCAAGCACTCAAATATTTCTCTACAAGTTCTAGAGATCAAGACGAAGATTCAAGATCAAGCTTCAAGCCCTTGAATCCAAGTACAAGTTCAAGATCAAGACCAAGTTTAAGATAAAGCTCCAAGCTCTTGAACTCATCAAGTCAAGATCAAGATCAAATCCAAAACCAAATCCAAATCCAAATCCAAACTTCAAGATCAAGCTCAAAAGCCCTTGAAGTTATAGTTTGAAAAGACGAATCAGAGGAATCATAGAGATTGTAACACTCATATTTTGATAAATAAAATATATTGTTGCAATATTTTCTTGTCTCGATATTTATTTTCTTGACGCGAATTTAGTTGTTACAAATTCTGGCACGCCCAGTGGGACAATCTCTACCTCTCATCTCAACTTTTCAACTCACGAAGTTCAGCAACACTGAGATGGCTTCCAAGAACACCAACTCAAAATCTGTCGTTGCAAAATCTGTCTGGCCTCATGACCTTGATGCCAATTCCAAGTTCTCTTCTGAGGTTCAAAGCTGCATGAATGCTACTAAGGGAAGCTTTGGACCAGTTACAAGAAACAAAGCAAACTTGATGGGACAACAAGCACATCAGGTGCCGCCCGCATCAACTCCAATTTTCGGTTCTTCATCTTCCAAGGGAGCAGGATCATCTGCTGAGCCATTGAAAAAAGGAGAAAATATCGCTGAGATTGTTGAAAACACTTTGGCTCGACTTAGGCTCTGCAGATCCAGAAGTCCAGTAGCAAAGAAAGACGATGAAGTTTCAAGCATTGGATCCTCCCCAACCACGCCGCGCGAGTCATTCCAGTCAAAGATCAATCTATGGGAGAATCCATGTTATTCTCCATCATCTCCAATAGCCGTGCAAACGATGGCGATTAATACTTTAACGATGGAGGAACAACTTGCAAACTTGACAAAGGCGATTGATAGCTTATCAAACTATGTCAAGGATCAAGACGCTCGCATCAACAAGATGGAAAGCATGATGGAGGGAGAATCTAGCCATGCACCAGGAAAACGTCCAGAAGTTCAGGAGGTGATTAATACTCCAGCTAAGCAAGTAACACCTGCTAAGGAAATCCAAGTTTCTGCTGATGGGGTGATTCAAATTGACCAACTGAAGGAGTTCATTATGGGAACAATCAAGGATAAGTACGAGGTTTCTTCCAAGTCTTCGCTTGCATATGAGAAGCCATACACCGCAAGAATCGATAGCTTGAAGATGCCAATCGGTTATCAACCCCCAAAATTTCAGCAGTTCGATGGTAAAGGAAACCCAAAGCAGCATGTGGCGCACTTCGTTGAGACATGCAACAATGCTGGAACCTACAGCGATTATCTCGTCAAGCAGTTCGTCCGTTCCCTCAAAGGGAATGCTTTCGATTGGTATACAGACCTTGAGTCTGGTTCAATTGATAGCTGGGAGCAGCTGGAACATGAGTTCCTCAATCGCTTTTACAGTACAAGGCGTACCGTAAGCATGATAGAGCTTACAAACACGCAGCAGCGAAAGGAAGAACCAGTCATTGACTTCATCAACCGATGGAGGAATGCAAGTCTCAACTGCAAAGATAGACTCAGTGAAGCTTCAGGAATTGAGATGTGCATTAAAGGTATGAATTGGGGGCTTCGCTACATCTTGCAAGGCATAAAGCCAAGGACTTTTGAAGAGTTGGCAACACGTGCTCATGATATGGAGCTAAGCATGGCATCCACTGGAAAAGAAAGGCCACCACTCACCGAACCTCGCAAGGGAAAAGATAAGCAAGAAGTCAAGAGATGGAGCAAAGTCGTACCCAAGGTTGAAAGCAAAGAGTCCATGAATGTTGATGCCAAACCTGTGAAGTTCACCACAAAGTTTAGCAAGAAACAAAGTGTGAAGACGACTTCTTTCAAGGATAAGACAGGTCGGAAATCAACTTTGAGAGAGATGCAAGATAGGGAATACCCATTCCTTGATTCTGATGTTCCTGCAATCTTCGATGAACTTCTGGAACTAAAGCTCATTGAGCTACCAGAGATGAAGCGTCCTAATGAAGCTGGAAGAACGAATGATCCAAACTACTGCAAGTACCATCGGCTTTTAGGTCACTCTCTTGAAAAATGTTTTGTCTTTAAGGACAAAGTCATGGAGTTGGCCGACAAAGGGGAGATCATACTCGAAGATGAAAAGGAAAATGCAAACCAAGTTTCCATCATCTTTGGCTCACAAGATCCCATTGCGATCTGCAACTTCACTGAAGGATTCGAAGGGCAAGATGTCATGATCAAGTTTGGCGACTTCGAACCCGTTCCAGCAAAAGGATCATTTTCTCCCCCAAAGCTGTGTGAACAAAGTATGAAGAAAGCATCGCTCGAGGAAGATGATGATGGTTGGATATTGGTGACTCGACGGAGGCGTCGTAAGGCAAGCCCACGAGATGAACCAGCTGAGAAACCAACAAGGAAGAAGATGGTAAGGAAGCCAAGGAAGCAAAAGGCGATCGGACGTCCGCGAGAGGCAAAGGTGGAGGTTTACCATCACCAAAAGTCGCGTCAGCCAGTAACCTTAGAGGAGTTTCTACCAAGTTGGTTCCGCATGAAGATCCCTAAAGATGATACAAAGATCCCTAAAGATGATACGAAGGCCTCATGTTGTGATGCTGATAAAGTAGAGGAGAACAATGAAAGTCCAAAGCCATCTTCACCTGCGAAGTCAGAAAAACTCACTGAATCTACAGCCGGAGAAGCAAATACTTGTGAAGCAAAGATCACATTCACAAGTGATGATATCCTACTTGGGGAAGTTCCTCACAATCGTCCATTGTTCATGGTTGGATATGTGAATGAACAAAGAGTGAATAGAATCTTGATTGACGGAGGATCCGGAATCAACATTCTGCCTATTCACACAATGAACGAACTTGGCATTTCAAGAGAGGATTTGATTGAAAGCCGTTTGATGATTCATGGATTCAACCAAGGGGGGCAAAGGGCCATAGGTGCTACAAAAATAGACCTCACTATTGGAGAAATGACTTCAAGTGCATGGTTGCATGTGATCGATGCAAAAACTTCCTATAACATCTTACTGGGAAGGCCGTGGATACATGAGAATAAAGTCGTCCCATCCACTTATCACCAATGCCTTAAGTATCACGAAGATGGTATTGAGAAGAAAATCGTTGCTGATGACAAGCCATTCACCGAATCTGAAGCGTACTGTGCTGACGCTAAATTTTACTTGAAGAATATCGTGAATGAAGTCAGGGTTGATAACATCGCCAAGACATTGGATCCTAAGATTGCAATAAAGAAGGCTGAGATTGCAGCTGGGAAAGCAAAAGTTGTAGAGGATGAAGATAGAAGCCACTCTATTCAAAGGAAACCATATAAGCAATACTTTGCACCTTCAGGCAAGAAGACGGGACCTACGCTCCGCTACGTCCCAAAACTGAAAGAGAAGAAAGACCAATCATCTGACCTGCAAAGTGACGTGCTGAATGGATTAACCCTTCCTATCAAGCGGCTTGATGCTTTAAAGTTATCCTCGAATTTGCTTGGAAAGTTTGTGGCCCAAAATCTGCCGGAGAATAGTGCACTCCCCACAAAGCGCACAAACGAGGGTTTTGATCCAAATGCTTATAAACTATTTGCAAAGGCTGGGTACGATCCCAACGAACCATCTAAGTTAGGGAAGCTCCTACCAGAAGGATCAATGAAGAAATCACGTGAAGGCTTGGGTTTCGAAAAACCTCCACCAGTTCGCATCTCTATAAGGAGGGCAAGCATCAATTATGTCAGTGCTGAGGATGAATCCGTTCCTTCGAATAAAAGAAAGTCTGTCTTTGATCGGCTCGGAGAACCAACTGCAAGAACTTCTGTCTTTGATAGATTGGGACCATCGAAGAAGAGGAACAAGCTCCAAAAGGGTGATGTAAAGGCGAAAATAACCATTTCTCCTAACGACCCAAAACTTTCGAGAGATTGCCAAAGTCTGATCCCTTCAAGGATGAAGCGTCAAGAAAAACTAGTAGTTTCATGTGGAGAAGTGTTAAAGGCAAAGACTCACACTATAGTCCACACAAGGGAGCGTGAGGAAGATGAAGAAAGTGTAGGATCTTCATATCACGTCGTTGCAGAAGAAGAGCAGAATGCTTCATACCCAAATAATGTCAGGGATGAGTCGGAGGATATTTCTTGGTGTCACCACATATCTTTCAATGACGGAGATCTGCAGGAAGATGAAGATGCTAAAGATGCTCCACCTGAGCTTGAAGAAGGAGTGAAGGCGACAGTTGATGCATTGAAAGAAATCAACCTCGGCACAGATGAAGAACCAAGACCCACATATATAAGTGCTTTGCTGATGAAGGATGAAGAAAGTGCTTATGTAGAGCTGCTGAAAGAGTATAGAGATGTCTTTGCTTGGAGCTACAAAGAGATGCCTGGTTTAGACCCCAAAGTAGCGGTTCATCATCTGGCGGTTAGAAATGGTGCTTGTCCTGTTAAGCAAAGCCAACGCCGCTTCAGGTCAGAGCTGGTACCCTTGATCGAGAATGAAGTCAACAAGCTTATTGAGGCTGGTTTTATTCGGGAAGTCAAGTATCCTACTTGGATTTCAAGTATAGTCCCTGTAAGGAAGAAAAATGGCCAAATTCGAGTTTGTGTTGATTTTAGAGATCTCAACAATGCATGTCCTAAGGATGAATTTCCACTCCCCATCCCAGAACTCATGATTGACGCCACTACTGGATATGAGGCAATGTCTTTTATGGATGGCTCATCTGGCTATAACCAGATTCGCATGTCTCCTAAGGATGAAGAACTCACAGCGTTTCGAACTCCTAAGGGAATTTACTGCTACAAGGTGATGCCATTTGGCCTGAAGAATGCTGGAGCTACCTATCAAAGAGCGATGCAAAATATCTTTGACAGCATGCTTCACAAAAGTGTCGAGTGCTATGTTGATGACTTGGTGGTGAAATCGAGAAACAAGAAGGATCACCTACAGGACTTGAGAACGGTGTTTGAATTGCTGCGAAGATACCAACTTCGGATGAATCCTTTAAAGTGCGCATTCGGAGTTACTTCTGGTAAATTCCTTGGTTTCATTGTTCGACACCGAGGGATTGAAATTGATCAAGCTAAAGTCGATGCGATTTTGAAGATGCCCGAGCTTAGAAATATTCATGAACTAAAGAGTCTACAAGGAAAGTTGGCGTATCTTAGGAGATTCATTTCAAATTTGGCCGGAAGATGTCAACCATTCAGCCGTCTTATGAAGAAAGGTGTCCCTTTCGAATGGGATCAAGCTTGCAGCAACGCATTCGAGAGCATCAAGTCGTACCTGATGAAATCTCCAGTTTTAGCTGCACCTATACCTGGAAAGCCGCTGATATTATATATTGCAGCGCAAGAAAGGTCTGTTGGGGCGCTTTTGGCTCAAGAGAATAGTGAAGGGAAAGAAAATTCCCTTTACTACTTAAGTAGGATGATGACACCAAATGAGTTGAAGTACTTGCCAATCGAAAAGTTGTGTTTGGCGCTAGTCTTCTCTATTCAAAAGTTGAAGCACTACTTTCAAGCTCACGTCGTCCGACTCATTTCCAAAGCAAATCCTATAAAATTTGTGATGTCAAAACCCGTCCTTAGTGATCGTCTGGCGAGATGGTACCTCCAGTTTCAACAATTTGAGATTGTGTACGTCTCTCAAAAAGCGGTGAAAGGACAAGCGTTAGCTGACTTCTTGGCAGACCATCCGATACCTGATGATTGGGAGCTCACTGATGAATTACCTGATGAAGATGCAATGGTCGTCGAAGTCCAACCATCGTGGAAGATGTACTTCGACGGTGCTGCACGTCATGATGGAGCTGGGGCTGGTGTGGTTTTTGTAACTTCTGAGGGAGAGGTTTTCCCATATTCTTTCACGTTAATGCAACGTTGCTCTAATAACGTCGCCGAGTATCAAGCACTCATACTTGGTCTCGAAATGGCCGTTGACATGAAGCAGTTACAGTTGCAAGTATACGGAGACTCTAAATTGGTAATCAATCAGCTTCTAGGTAGCTATGAGGTAAGGAAACCAGAGTTACAACCCTATCACAATTATGCACAGAAGTTAATAGGATGGCTTGGGGATGTAACTCTCCAGCATGTGCCGAGGAAGGAAAATAAGAAAGCCGATGTCTTGGCGGCTTTGGCGTCGACACTTGCCTTGCCTGAACAGACACAAGTTACTATCTGCCAAAGATGGGTAGTACCACCATTTGATGAAGGCATGGATGGTGAAAATGAGCTTCAACGTCTTGTTGCTGTTTCTGAGGCTGAGAAGGAGGACTGGCGGAAACCTATAGTTGATTACCTCAGTCATGGAACCCTGCCAGAAAATCCTAGAAGAAGAAGCGAAATTCGTCGTAGAGCACCCCGTTTCCTTTACTACAAAGACACTCTATATAGAAGGTCATTTGAGGGAGTACTTTTGCGATGTTTAGGAGATGATGAAACACTTCAAACTCTGGAAGAAGCACACTCTGGGGTATGTGGATCACACCAGTCTGGGCCGAAGCTTCACTTCCATATAAAAAGGATGGGCTACTACTGGCCAACAATGGTGAAGGATTGCTTGGACCATGCTCGAAGATGCAAAGCTTGTCAGCTCCATGCAAACTTCATACATCAACCACCTGAAGTGTTGCACCCAACGGTCGCGTCTTGGCCATTTGATGCTTGGGGACTAGACATTGTTGGACCATTGCCGAAGTCTTCTGAAGGACACGTGTTCATATTAGCTGCAACTGATTACTTCTCAAAATGGGCAGAAGCTGTCGCTCTCAAGGAAGTAAAGAAGGAAAAGGTTGCAAACTTCATTCGAGTAAACATTATTTACCGCTTCGGTATCCCTCGTTATATAATAACGGATAATGGCAAGCCATTCGATAATAGACTGATGAATAAAATATGTGATCTCTTTGGCTTCAAGCAGCGCAAATCTTCCATGTACAATGCTGCCGCCAATGGCCTAGCCGAAGCATTCAACAAGACCTTGTGCAATTTGCTTAATAAGGTTGTTTCCAAATCCAAGCGAGATTGGCATGAAAGGATGGAAGAAGCTTTATGGGCGTATAGGACAACTCACCGCACACCAACGCGAGAAACTCCTTACTCGCTTGTTTATGGAGTTGAAGCTGTGTTGCCGCTGGAGCGTCAAATACCATCCTTGAGACTTGCTCTCCAAGAAGGGCTCACTGATGAAGAAAATGCTCGCTTACGCCTTGAAGAGTTGGAGGCTCTCGATGAGAAAAGACTCGAAGCTCAGCAAAGCCTTGAATGTTATCAAGCTCGTCTATCTCGTGCTTTCAATAAAAAGGTTCGCCCAAGATCTTTCCAGGTTGGTGATCAAGTCCTTGCAGTAAGAAGACCCATCATCACTTCCCATAAATCTGGGGGCAAGTTCACTGCAAAATGGGACGGACCGTATGTTGTGCAAGAAGTCTATTCAAGTGGTGCTTATAAGCTTATTGATGCTGAAGGAAAAAGACTCGGTCCCATTAACGGGAAATTCTTGAAGAAGTACTATCCTTGAAGTTGACATGCTCCTCAACGCACGAGCCTAAACTGCAAGTTGACCCGCTCCTCAACGCACGAGCCTAAACTGCAAGTTGACCCGCTCCTCAACGCACGAGCCTAAACTGCAAGTTGACATGCTCCTCAACGCACGAGCCTAAACTGCAAGTTGACATGCTCCTCAACGCACGAGCCTAAACTGCAAGTTGACATGCTCCTCAACGCACGAACCTAAACTACAAGTTGACACGCTCCTAGACGCACGAGCTTAAACTGCAAATCGCCACGCTCCTTTGATGCACGAGCATAAACTGCATAAAACTCCTGGCCCGCAAGAGTCTAAACTGTGCACGGCCTAAAAAAAAAAAAAAAAAAAAAAAAAGTCCGCTAGGTTGAAAACCCCGAAAGAGGCGGCCTAGGCAAAAGTTAGGACAAAAAAAAAAAAAAAAAAAAGATATAACACTTCTTTTATTATGAACTACGTAATGACTTGATCCTCTTCATCGAGGTACGTAGGCAGCTTAGAGCTCAAATTCTAAGTTCAGTCGCCCAAAAAGAAGAAAAGTTCTTTTCCCTGTCAAGTTTCACATTGTTATTTATAGATCAAGTTTAAATTGTTAAAGCTTGCAACCTAGAGAGAAAACGTGATTACCTGCCAGGGTGTTTCAAATTCTGAGTATTGCTATTCTTGGAAAACTTGAAAGAGTCAAACTTGAGCCTTCAAATTTTCCAAAGTCTTCAGGCTACCAAGTCTTCATCTTGGAGTCTTCGAATTCGTCAAGTCTTCAAGTGTGAGCCTTCAAATTCGCCAAAGTCTTCAGGCTGGGATCCTCAAATTTTCCAAGTCTTCGAGTTGGAGTTTGTAGTCTTCAAGTTTAAGCCTTCAAATTCGCAAGTCTTCCAAGTCTTTAAGTTGGAATCTTCATATTCGTCAAGTTTTCAAGTTGGAGTTGGTCAAGTCTTCAAGTGGAATCTTCCTCAAAGTTGGAGTCTCTAAATCTGCCAAGTCTGCAAGTTAGAGTCTTCAAATTTGTGTGTCTTTATATTTGTAAGTCTTCTAGTTAGATTCTTCAAATTTATCAAGTGTTCAAGTTAGAGTCGCCAAGTTTGTGTCTTCGAGTTGGAGTCTACAAACTTCAAATTTTCCAAGTCTTCAATTTGGAATCTTCATATTCGCCAAGTGTTCAAGCTGGAGTCTCCAAATTCTCCAAGTCTTCAAGCTGATGTCTTCAAATATTTGACAAGTCTACAGGTTGAAGTCTTCAAGTCCATCGGTCTTCAAGTCGGTGTCATTCAGGTACGGAAAGTCTTCAAAGTTGAAGTACTTAATTTAAAGAGCCTTCGAGTTTATCGGGTCTTGGGATGGGGTTTTCATATTCGCCGGTCTTCAAGTTGCTCTTCCAAATGGCTTCTTCCATGGGATTGTCGTCGTTAAAGTGGGAGTGCGTTGCCACCCCAATCACCTTAAACTTGACTTTCCCACGAGTATCGCTCCAAATAAGCCTTCCATGGGATTGTCGTCGTTAAAGTGGGAGTGCGTTGCCACCCCAATCACCTTAAACTTGACTTTCCCATGAGTATCGCTCCAAATAAGTCTTCCATGGGATTGTCGTCGTTAAAGTGGGGATGCGTTGCCATCCCAATCACCTTAAACTTGACTTTCCCACGAGTATCGCTCCAAATAAATCTTCCATGGGATTGTCGTTGTTAAAGTGGGAGTGCGTTACCACCCCAATCACCTTAAACTTGACGTTCCCATGAGTATCGCTCCCAAAATAAGTCTTCAATGGGTTGTCCTCTTTAAAGTAAGGGTTGACTTCTTTAGAATCATCTTTTGGCCTACATAAAAGAAAAAGAAGAGCAAAGAAGAAGTAAAAAAAAAAAAAAGGGAGAAAGTAGTTTTACCTGACAAGAGAAGAAGAAAATTCAAGATGCAGAAGTCCTCTTTTACTTGCTGGAAACAAAAAGGAAGAATGAATAAATAAAGTTACAAAGAAAAAGAGGGGGCAAGTTACGAAAAATAGGCACGAAAAAAAAAAAAAACAAAAAAAAAAGAAAAAGAAAAAAAAAGGATTTTCAAGAAAGTGTTAATTTGTATATAGTATTTCTCATACAAAAAAAAAGGAGCATAAAAGAATAAAAAAATACTTCCCTCTGCAAAAGATATACCCAAGTGCTGCCTTCAAGCGAGTTAAACAAATAAGGATCTCAGGCCTCTATTTATAGAGGACTAATGATGTGAAAAAGTTCTAATTTGATACAAATTTGAAGATTGTTGTTGGAGTCCAAAAAGAAGTAGGCACTGTAACCAAATTGGAATAGGAAGACCACATGCAGTGAAAATATAGGAAAAGAAAAAGAAAAAGAAAATAGAAAAGAAAGAAGCTTCAGCGTGCAACTTTGGGTAAATTTGGACCAACAGCCGCTTTTATTACTGTTAACTGAATGGTAGCCACTTTTTGATACTTTATTGTTTGATAGCCTTTTTTGTTTGCTAGTAACTGGAAGGTAGCCACTTTTGGCACAATGAAAAAGTAGCGACTTTTATGGGCTGTTAACCGGATGATACCCACTTTCATCATGACTCGCTTATGATATATTCACTTTCTAAGCTACTAAATTGGGAATGATCATGTGATCAAAAAAAAAAAAAATTACTTCAAGTCTAGTCTTCGGGTGCAAACAAATTAAACCCCGACAAGCCTTGAAGTAGGGGGCATTTGTAGACAAGTAAATTTTGTTGGATTTAAATCCATGAAATAATATGGCTACATATCAAATTGAAGACATATTGGTCCAAATAAATATTATGGACTAATATAATGTGGCTAATTATTTAAATATAATAAAAGCCCAATCTTGAAAGGCTAGCCCAAATTAGCCTTAGCCCAATGGATATAAGTTTTCCTAGAGGCCCAAATCAGTGCCACATGTGCAAGCGACGTGGCGCCAAATCAAATGATAAAGCCAATAGGATCCTGCCAAATACCAAATGACATGGCATTCCTAGTCAAAACCAAATGGCCAATAAAAATGTGCCATGTGTACAAGTGACATGTTCTGACCAATCAAATACGGCCTAGTCACTGCTTAAATCTGATTGGCCGGTCCACGGGCCAAGGCCCGTCAGGGTTTCTTGGTGGCTACTCCACCCCATATCTATATAAAGGGGTCAAATCTCTCATTTGAGGAAGAAAAAATCAGAAGCAAGAATCCATAACAAGAAGCAAGAAAGAGCTCGTGGATCAAAGCAAGAGATTTCTACAAAAGCTGCAAGCACTCAAATATTTCTCTACAAGTTCTAGAGATCAAGACGAAGATTCAAGATCAAGCTTCAAGCCCTTGAATCCAAGTACAAGTTCAAGATCAAGACCAAGTTTAAGATAAAGCTCCAAGCTCTTGAACTCATCAAGTCAAGATCAAGATCAAATCCAAAACCAAATCCAAATCCAAATCCAAACTTCAAGATCAAGCTCAAAAGCCCTTGAAGTTATAGTTTGAAAAGACGAATCAGAGGAATCATAGAGATTGTAACACTCATATTTTGATAAATAAAATATATTGTTGCAATATTTTCTTGTCTCGATATTTATTTTCTTGACGCGAATTTAGTTGTTACAATCTTTACGGGCATCCTTTTTCCACCCTTAGCAACTTCCAAATGATATTAGTTCCCCCTCACTGACTCTCACCCAGTTGCACGATGGAGAGTGTAGTACACTCACGCCAACTAAGCAACACATGGCAGCCATGTCATTGACAAGTAATGATTTTCTTTTTAATACTTATAATTTCAATTTTTAATTTTTATAATTTACTTTTGTTTCTCTTTTATTACTTTTTCATTTTCTTTTATTCATGTCAACTTCTTCTCCATCCCCCAACCATACCCCCGCCCATATCCACCACCACTACCATAAAACCACCCCAATAGAGATTAAATTAAACCACAACTAAAACCACCACAAATCAAAACTACCAAAAGTCAAGTTTAAACTCACATGAAATTAAATTAAAACACCACCAAATCAAAATAACCACTAAGTCATCACCAAATCAATTTTAAGAATCTTGAAAGACTACCAAATTTCAATCTAATTGAAATTTCAAAATCACCAAAATAATCGAAATGGCCACCATCTTTTTGCTACCCATAAGCAAAATGATACCCATAAGCAAAAAGATATCACCATCGAAATGGCCACCATCTTTCTGTGGTTAATAGCTCATTTTGGAGAGTGGGTCCCACGTTTTCAGCGTCGATGGTGTTGGTGACAGCGAGGTCTGGTTGCAGCGGAGATGTAAATTTTGAGGAAATTGTGAAAGATGTTTAAAATGGAAAATGGATATGGTGATGCCCATGGCTCTTTTCAAGAATTTGAAAGAGAGAAATTGAAACAAAAAGGAAAAAATTATAGAGAAATTGTCGTGGTTAAGATGGTGTTTGACGTTGGGGTGAATTGGGGTGTGGTGCGCGGAGGGTGGGGTTGGGGTAGGGGGATCTGAATGGAATTGAGAAATGAAAGAGAAAGATGTTAAAATAAAGAATAAGAAAGAGAAAAGAAAAGGCAAAAAAAGAAGAAGGAGAGTCAACAAATTATTAAGTTTAGTTAGTATAGATGTCCAATTGAATATTGACATGTGTCCCATTTAATTCGGTTTAAATTATGTTTTGCACCTCACTCTCTGTTTAATGAGATAGTTATATTCTCTTTGCCACGTCAGCTTTAAGGGTGGAATGAGTATCACTTCAAATTTATTTAGGGGGTAAAACGGATGCCCGTAAAGATAAGATGAGAAAGTGGTAATCTGGGACAAGTTTAAGGGGGTAAACAACCAATTCCGCCATAAAAAATGTGATTTCATAATACATACTCCCTCCGTCCACTTTAGATGAACTCATTTGACGTTTAATAAAGAGAGAAAATTTTTGAAACTTGTGGTCTAAAATAAGTTATAGATATTTGTGTGGTTAAAATCATCTAGGGATGAGTAAAAATGAATATTTTTTTCCAAATTTAGAAAGAGGTCATTTTTTTTAAACAAATTAAAAAGAAAATAGGTTCATCCTTTTTTAAACTGAGGGAGTAATACTTACTCCTACTTTAGTTCCTAAGTCCTAAGGGCAGTGCTTGTAAGTTTGACAAAGTATTTGAGCTCGGCCAGCACACCATAATCTTTAACATAAAAACATCAAGTAAAATATACTAGAAATATATAGTTTTAAAGGTATATCTATGGCTTTTTTTCTGATGTTGCGAGTGCGAGGAACCCTTTATTATGAGTCTAGGTACGCCTCTGATTGTAATTGACAAATTTACTCCGACAATATGTTAGAGAAATGTAGCGTACGTAAGGGTAGTGTTTAATGTTTATATCTAGTTCCTAATGATTATGTTTTAAGATCGGACAGAACTAAAACCATCTCACTAAAAAATTGGATTGTTAGACGCTGTCTCAAGTCTAACTTGGTCAGCTTGTATTATCTCATTCTTGATCTATTTAGATTTATCCAATAGTAACCTTGGAAGTTCGACCATAGGTTAGTCGGGATATGTCGTGTTTCCGATGGTCGTATACATCAATAAATTGACTACTCGCGGGTATGGAGTTTGTTGAGTAATAGTGATTGAGAACACTTTTCAACGAATGTTAGTTGCTCATTCCAACCAAAGATAACTTTCAGACGTTTATTGAGGAACTAGGAAAATTTCAACAAAGACAATTCCTTTGAGATTTTGCTGAAGCTGCCATATATAGCATTATATTGGGAAGAGCTTGAGCGAATACAATGACAAGTTTTCCTCTAAGGTGGCATCTGAACTTGAATCTTGGAGCCTTATTAGGACTGCAATTATGCCCCTTTATTGATCATAAGGACTTAACTCAAATTTCACTCTATATCTCATGGCAGTACTTTATAAAACTATGTATAATCAGCCTTAAAACATAATGTAGATACAATCTAAATGAAGTTGAAACAGACTATTAAAAACCGATTCAGTAATTAAAGCTTCATGACTTCATTAGTTTTGTTGGTTACTTCTACAGATTGTGTGATCTTATCTTGATTCTTGAATGAGGGAAGCAGTGAAACTACTAAAGGAGATTGACATAGGATTACTCACGAATTCTCTAAACATGCTTATTTCGTGTATGAAAGCCGGCCACGGAACAAAACAAATTCTTCACAATTATTTTGCTTGTGTAGTCATGTTAGTATGTGAAGTGTTCTGGTTGTACTACATTGTAGTACAAGACATACGAATGAACTCCTACTTTACTTTTCGTATTTGATTGTCTATTGTTAATTTGTTACTTCACTAATTTTAGAGTACTATCTCTGAGACTGTAGTACTAATATTTGGATGATGTTATAATGTTAAACGTGGGCCAGGCTTGCGTGTTAGGTGAAGGCACATATAATATGAAAAAAAAGTAATGACGATCTCATCTATGATTTAGTTAGATGCACCTTCCCTCGTGTACGAGACGAATTTAGAATCCAAAATAAGTACGTATAATTTTGTTACTGTATACGTTTTATTTTTCTTATATTCTTTTTACATATGCATAAGTTTGAATTGAAAACAACGAATTCAGTTAAATTAATAGAACTTAACCTTGAGCTGCGTTTTCTCGTAGACCATCTTCAATTTTTCTTTAATGTGTAATTAGATTCAGGAGGGTATACTGGTTGGTGATATATACTTCTTTTATTCTTTATGAAATGAATATACTCGTCTTTTCTGACTTCCAAAAGACAAACTGAAAATATAAAGATATAATTAAGCATATTGATATTGAACTATGATCAATCAACATGGTGCGCAACTGAGCTTATCCACTAAAATGTCCAAGTCAATATATATAGTTTCTAAAGGTGAAAGTGCAGCAAACTGGCTGCAGTTAGTTACTTATTGATATGTTGGTTAAAGGGATCTATACAATTCTCCGTCGTAGACTTGAATATGTCCTGAGCTAAGAAAGCATACTTTGGATTATTAACTAAAAAATTATGTCGCATTGACTGTATTAGGTAAAATTGGTTCGGACATGTAGGATCTCGAGCGCATGATGCAGAGCACTTCGAGCTAAGGTTCGCTAGATTCTTACCGAGGTAAGACAGCTTAACCATCGAGTTGATCGAAACCATGATTCCTGATATGCCCGGAGGAACAATAGCCTCGGTGAGTCATCGGCTCATGACCACAAGGTGAAAGATCTTAGCCTCGATAGACAGCCTAAACTTCAGCATGGTGGCTGCCCCATGATCTCAGCCCAATACCACGTTTTCCATAGAAATAGGAAGTGGGCATAGCCACGACTGGAACATGGAGAATGTGACTGAAACTTCTCCAATTCATTAGTCTATAAATAGCATCTCGCTTCATGTTGTAATCATCTAGAAATATATAACAAAACTCTGTCAAAATTTGTACTGAACATTGTGTTTATTAAAATATAACGTTTCATTATTCTATATTCGATTGTTTACTTTAATTTATTATTTTTGTACGGCTTTGATACTTGGCATTGCTTGTAAATCCGATCAAATTCGATTTGTTATTCTAAGCTGATTTAGGCCAATACAAATTGGCGTCGTCTGTGGGGATTCAAGCAATTACGCTTTGTTCCAAAGTTGAATAGTAAATCAGTTCACACTTGCATTTGTGATTCTTTAACAATACTAACAACGATGAAAATGCCAATAGACACCAGTTACCTCCTGATGGACAAATTGGTACATTCGTACCTCCACTCCAACGGAAAACACACCTGTACCACCACCACCTTCGGCAGACTCTTCTTCATCAGGATCTAACGACTCTTTCCAAGCATTCGTTATACGCTCCTTGAAAAATCTTCAAGAAACAATTCGCTGAACAAGCGAATTTTAATGCTGAATTTCGTAGTTTTTTAGAGGTAGCCTCGATAAGAAATAATGCTACCCCAACCGGTACTCCACCTGTAACTTCGAATAAAAGCATCCCGAACTTCATTCTCATGGGTGCGGCAACAGGGGGACCTCAAAATGGGGCCACATCTTGGGGCTCGGGAATTGCACCAAACACCAATCCACCCATCGGGACGTCTCCCAATATGGTGGAAACTAACTCCTCAATAGACCTCGAAAAATGGAGAAAGGAAATCGAAGCCTGAGTCGAGAACGTCATCATTACTGAAACGTTGAGAATACTAACTGAAGCGGCGTGACCGTTTGGGGGCAAACCAACGGTCGCCATATTTGGCGCAACGGGAAGATGAAGTGACTGATCTCTTTTAAAATTCTTGGCGTGTATTTCGCCGCATCATTCTCCCGCCTAAATTCATTCCACTCCTTGGTAACTCTAGCACTTGCTCGATGAGTGGGGGACTATCTGTATTGGATAAAAAAAGTTTAGGACATGTAAGGCATCGAGCATATGATGCGGAGCACATCGAGTGAAGGTTCGCTAGATTCTCACTAAGGTAAGGCAGCTTAACCATCGAGGTGATCATTCGAAGCCATGATTCCTGATATGTCCTGGGGAACAATAGCCTTGGTGAGTCATTGGCCTCATGACCCCGAGATGAAAGATCTTAGCCTCGGTAGGCAGCCTATACTTCAGTAGGGTGGCTGCCCATGATCTCAGCCCACTACCACGTCTTCCACAGGAATATGAAGTAGGCATAGCCACGACTGGAACATGGAGAATGTAACTGAAACTTTTCCAATTCATTAGTCTATAAATAACATCTCGCTTCATATTGTAATCATCTAGAAATATATACCAAAACTCTGTCAAAATTTGTACTCAATATTGTGATTATTGAAATATAATGTTCCATTGTTCTATATTCGATTGTTTACTTCAATTTATTATTTCACACGCCTTTGATACTTGGCATTGCTTGTAAATCCGATTAAATCCTAAGTCGATTTAGGCCAATACATTGACAATATGAAAAATATTTATATAATTTAAAGTTATTTATAAAGTAATTATATGCGTATATTTTTATATTGAAATATACTAGTACGGTAAAATAATGGCTAAATTATACAAATATACAAACATAATAGCAGGTTTACAATAAAATAGCAACATTATGTCACTTTTCAAGAATAGCAATACTTTCTTAACATTATATATACAAGTTATTTAAAAAAAATATTTATTCAATAAAATTGAAGATATACCATGCACCAAAATCGCCCATAATTATAGGCATGTCTTTTCATCTGTTCCTACTTTTTTGGGATTACAACTACCCAATTACTAATTCTATTGTATGTCTTTTGTATGTCTATCGTATGGTGTATGTGTATAGTATGACTATTGTATGGCTATTGTATGTGTATTGTATGGCTATTGTTAGTCTTTTGTATCTATCGTATGGCTATTGTATGTGTATTGTATGGCTATTATTTTTTTACGTATGCCTATTGTCAATTTTTAATAGATGGTTTTGAGGGGAGAGAGAAAATGAGTTTTAAATGTAAAAAGATTTAAACCTATCTAAACATGGTTTGGGTGCATAAATATAGGATTAGATTTATCTTCTCTTTTTTTTTTAATTATATTTCTTTTTTTAAAAATATATTCTGCTATTTTTTTTAGCAAACAACAAAAATGTTGCTATATTTTGTAAGTTTTGAAAATATTTATATATTTTGTAACAAAAGTAGATAAAGTTATACTAGGTGTAATTATCCCTAAAATAATCTATCTCAATCTGTTTCAATTTACTAAACTTGTTTGATTTGACACAAAATTTAATAAATAAAGCAATACTTTTGAAATTTGTGGTATAAAATAAGAAATTGATACTTGTATGATTATAAATCATCTCTTTAAGGATACAGTAATAAATTTGGAGTAAAGTAGTTTTCAAACTTAGAAGGAGGTCATTCTTTTTGAACAGACTAAAAAAAAAAATTGAAACGCATAAAAATAATGATTAATGCACATTGTCTTTGGTGGATAGAGCGTATTGCGTATCCGGATTAGTCATGCTAGTGAAGTTTGGATAACCGATAAATAAAGCACAAAAAGAAAAAAAAAAAGAAAAAAAAGGAGGAAGAAAATTTGTTGGGTCTGCACAGGGTAGTTTTGTACAAACATGATATGTTGTACTTCGTCAAGTCACGATTGGAAAATCGTACTCGTTCTTCCTACACTGGGCTCCATCACATACATACACTATAAATATTCAAACTTCAACTCCAAATTACATTAAAATATCTTAAACTTTATTAACTTCCCCGGCGATCATCATCTTTTCTGTTCTCCGGTGAGTCAACTCTTTCTATTTGAGTCCTTCCTTTGACTTTTTTGTTCTATTTATTTGTGACTTTTTCTACGTGCTATGTTTGTTATGTACACTGATTGTGTAAAAAATATATACACACAATCACGTCACTTATTCGGTAACAACATCTAAATAGTATACTTGATAAATATTGTAACTGGTAAAAATGATAAGTAGCTTGCTATCAAAGGTAGCAAAAAGAATCTTTATACTGTCGGTGCATATAACTTAAATCCAAGAATTTGAGTACTTGTTATACTTATTCGTGTTGTTTTTGATAAACTTCAAGTCGTGCTTTATTTGGTAATAGAGTGGATATATTTTTCAAGAAAGAATGGAGATGGAACAGGAGTTAGAGTGGAATGAAGCACAGAAGATTGTGATAAATGTGGACCTTGTTGCTGCAGCTAAACAGCAGCTTAACTTTCTTGCTACCGTTGATAGGAACCGTTGGCTGTATGAAGGCCGTGGTCTCGATAAGGCCATTCATAGGTAATACTTACATAATTTGTTAAGTGGTTGGTCTCTTGCTGCTTGTTTTTCTGATTGTTTCGATCTTGGAATGTTTACTTTATAATACAAGTTAATGTTGTTGCTTGTTTAGACTATACATAATCCAGGAAAGAACTAAAGGGATGCAATGGGTTCAAGTGAATCCCCTTCGTCGGGTAACTGTACTGTTTAAATAGGACAAAAACGATTTCTTTTGTTATAAAGAAATGGTTGAATACCCTTGACAATTGGAAGATTCTAGCATAGTGACAAAGCGGGTTCGAAAACATCTTTAGGTCATAGTTCAAATCCTAGGTGTGACACTCTATTATATTTTTGAATCCGTTGTATTAAATTCTGGTTCTGCCACTATACATAATATTCTGACTATAGGTTGAAGTTTATTGTCCCACTTGCTTAGCATATGTTTTTGCCTATTGTCATGTTGTGTGAATTTTTGAAAGGATTTAAGGTTATTTCTGCCATCCTACGGGAGTTGACCTTGGCTCACTATATTCAGTTTTTTCTTTTGGAGAACATGTAGTAAAATCCCAATTTCAGGTACTATTCATGTTGGCTACCACTGTTGGCAAAACACTCGGAGTCCCGCTTCTTTGATGGACCATTGGTCATTCCGCTGGATTGTGAATGGGTTTGGCATTGTCACAGGCTCAATCCTGTAGGTGTCTAAACTAGTATTTTGTTAGATATCTTACTTCTGTGACTAAAAGCTTTTCATTACATACTAAAATGTCCCTTGTATCTTCTTTTCCAGGTTAGATACAAGACTGACTGTGAGAAGTTATATGGTACAATTCTTGACAACAATGATGTTGTATCTTCTGTGGAAGCGAAATCAAAGCGGGATACTGAAGAGCTGTGGAAACGTTTGTATCCAAATGAACCTTATGACTTGGACTCAGCAAGAGCTCTCTCAGAAGATACCAATGCAAAACCTATAAAAGCTGAACAGTGCAGTGATTATGATCTAGTCTCTGCTGTTAAACGGCAAAGCCCTTTCTTCTACCAGGTGAGCAAGAGGATGCTAATACTTTTCTTTAAGCATCACACCGGATATTAGCAGTCAGATTTGTAGAATGCACAAGCGTCAGTTTTGTTAATGGGAATGCCAAGCTTGAGAATCAATGGTTTTATGACAAAAATATAAACAGAATAGTTAAGCACATATTTTGAAAGGGATTAATAAGGAAAATCCATAGCTGGGTATGTTGTTATTGTAAATGTTTCAGCATGATTTCCTGTGATTTTGAATCTGATGAACAGATCTATGCAATTAGGATGCATTTTGTGATCTTATGTTATGTCTTTCTTCCAGGTATCTAGACCCCACATGAACAACGATCTCTATCTTGAAGGTGCTGTGGCTCGATACAAGGGTTTCTTACATATAATCAGGAGAAACAAAGAAAGATCAATTAAGAGCTTCACTGTTCCAACTTATGACATAGACCTTATCTGGCACACTCACCAGTTACATCCTGCTTCTTATTGTAAAGACCTGGTTGACATTATGGGTAAGGTGTTGGAACATGATGATACTGATTCAGACAGAACAAAAGGCCAAAAGTTGGATACTGGTTTTTCTCGAACTACAAAGCACTGGGAGGAAATGTATGGTTCAAGATATTGGAGGGCAGGTGCAATGTATAGAGGCAGTGCACCATCTCCTCTTGGGATTTCTCATTACCCTTCCAACCCTGTAAGCAAGAAGGCAGATACTTTCCACGAGCACCAAAAGATAATACATTATCCTCAGTTGGAAGTTGTGGAAGTAATTTTCTGATTTTTCTACTTTCCTTTTGCAGTAATATTCTGAATCTTTTCTTTTGTTATCTTTTTCTCAAGATGGTTTATATATGTGACATTTGATATTGCTGATATACTCACATTTAATGAATACCGATTCCAATTTTACATCTGAAGCAATTAGTGCAAGGATGATCCAGAATATGTGCTGAAAACCTAAAATATGTATGCTAAGAATGACCTGTTGTTGTACTGGTAAAGATAATGGTCATCGTGGAGCCATGTCATCTTAAGTATTAATCAAATCCCATATAGAGGATTATATTACATACAACTTAACCCCTATGGTGATAATTAAGATGATCATTTTCTGTCTCGTTTTGCTATGTGGTGTCAATTCATTTAACTGTATCCTTCAGGGCCTATCTTGAACGTTGCTGCTCTCTTAGTAAAGAGCTTTAATGTGTAACCTGAATTTCTAGATCACTGATCTCTTAAAAGAAGGTAGTTTCTTATTGTTGCTAACAAAGACAGGGTTTCCAAGTGTTTCATTAAAGTGGTTTTGTATTCAAATTAGGCGATCTACGCCAATTTGTAACTTTTAGTGACTTCTCCATTTATTTACAGGTTATGTTGGAATTCGTAGATATCAGAAACTTACCAGAAGGACACAAGGGAAGCTTCTTTGTCTCCTTTAGCAAGAGTCAGCCTGATAAAATCTTCAACGCAAAGAGAGAACTTACTATTTTGTCCGCCAGTGGGGAAAAACAGGTTGCTTACTTCCAGTGTGAGCCTAATGGTCATCTTATTTTTGATCTCATGTCCAACTCTTCTTCTGGTTTGCCCATTCTGAAATCCGTGAGAGCTATGGGTTCTGCTAAAGTCTCTCTAGAGGATTTGGTTTGCCCAACTTCAAAACTTACAATGGAAAAATGGGTGGAAGTTGTGCCAAGCTCTAAAACGGAAACAATAAAGCCAATCTGTTTACGAGTAGCTATCTCAGTTTCAACACCTACAGCAGCACCATATGTCTTTCACTTTGTTCGCCCTCGAGCACTCTCCAAAACATCTTGCTTTTTCCCACTTCCTGGAAAGCTTCAGCAAGCAAAGAATTGGACTCGTGTCATTGATGATGCTGGAGATGAGGTTATTAGCCTGCAAATGAGGTACTTAACGTTGAGCACTTTATGCTGTTGGTACCTAAGTTACTCGGACTCGGGTATGGGTATCCGACACGGATACGGATGTAGAGGTCGGATTCGGCAAAATCTAAATTTAGAGATTCGGGGGTATGGATCCGCACACGGATACGGGTGCGGGGATCTGTCTAAAAATTTTCAAAATTCTAAAAATAAAGTCATAATCCTTAATTTCGATTCTTCCTAGAGAAGTCATCTTCCCCAATATCTCTGCTTTTCTCTATTAAGTCGTCTTCCCAAAAGTTACCCTCAAAATATAAAATCAGATATTCAAGAATGTCGACTAAAGATGAAAAAGAGACAAAAGACTCTAAATTTCTGCATAATTTTGAAGGTATCTCATTTCTAATGTCTATCTTGAGAGTCTATTTTTAAAAAAAAAATCTTCAATTTTCTGTAGATTTTGGTCAAAGTATCCATTTTTATTTGACCACATCCGGTGTGAATCCCGTGTCCTATCCGACACGGGTACGACGGCAATTTTGAAGAGTCCAAGTAACTTAGGTTGGTACTGTTCTAGTTAGGTAACCTAGATGTGCATGTTATTGGTGTACTATCAGCTTTCTTTACTTTTTCTGTTTTCACACTAGTGCATAATCATGATTGTGCTCTCTTGTGCATCATCTAACATATTTCCGAACTTTGACATCACCATCAAATTCTTCATAAAGTTCTTTTTCTCTATGAAATGAAGTTTGGGGCAATTGCTTATGATTTTTTTGTGGAACCTAATTAGTTGATTCAGTATTAGGGACCAATCTGATATTGCAAATGTGCAAAGACCTTTTGTGTTTGTTTATTTGTAGGTGAAACTTTTAAACAAAAGCGATAATTACACTGAACATGTGAATGCGTGAGAAGTTAGAAAACTGCTGTTGCCTTTTCTCCTTCTACTTGAAATTCTGTTGAAATCATGGTTCCACTGTAGGGACTCGAAGAAATCAAAGGGGAAAAATGATTCTGCAGTGGGCAAAGAGGTCATTGGCATCAGCAAGTCCGGAGAGGTCCATTCTCTTGCTGAGTTAGTAGAGAAAGAATGGTTGCTGTTAGATTCTCAATGGTCCCTACAAACATCCAGCAGCGATGACAGCTACCAGTTGGAGTTGACTGGTCACCGGAATGTAAGTGTTTATCCACTACCTCTTCCATTTTATTTTTTGTCAAGACAAGGAAAATTAAGATTGCTGTGATCATTTAATTTCTACCATGTCACTCTTACACACATCTATTTAATAAATGATATTTTTCATCAGATTTGTGGGAAATGCATCTTGCTCATAAAAACCAATCGTCATTCATCTAAAATATTTATCAGAATAATCACTTTCTCCATTGGTTCCTGAATTGTATCGGTTTGCTGCAACGCATTCTTCTACCGAAGCCTCTACCTCTTAAGTTCTTCCGCTAGATGGTTCCAGCCATTATTTTACTATTTTTTCCTTGCATAGAAATTGTTTTTGAAACATTATGAAGCTTAGTTGGTACTCGTTCTTGCTGCTGCAAAAAATGCTATGATACACATTACACGCAAGGGTTTCAGTCAACTTAAAAGCTACACTTATGTCATTATGTGGCCTACTGAGCAATTTCAAGAGACAGCCTTTACTGTTTCCAGTCATTATGAATGAGTATTATGGTCGAATCTCTCCCATTTGGAATATACTATACTTGTACCCCAGAATCTGGAATATACTATACTTGTACCCCAGAATCTGGAATATACTATACTTGTACCCCAGAATCTGGAATATACTATACTTGTACCCCAGAATCTGGAATATACTATACTTGTACCCCAGAATCTGGCTCTCTCAATCAAAGAATGGTCTTTAATCTCGGGGTCGATGTCAATTGTACAGCTCCTCATTTGCTTTTATATTTCAAAGTCTTGAAATAGCTGAATCTGTTGGCTATTACGCATAAATGTGACGATTTCACATGTTTTCTTCTTTCTGGCTCTCCGTGTATTTATAGTTTCTACACTCATATTTTGCACAGGTGAAGTTCTTCCTTGGTCAGAGGCTGGATTATGAGCACAAGCACTGCACAAAGCAAAGAAGTCCTGATGATTTTATGACAGCAATTGAGTTCTCTGCAGAGGACCCTTATGGAAAGGCATTGGCTCTGATTGACTTGAAATTTGGAGTTATCAATGTAAGTAATTTACTATTTTACACCTTTTTCCGGTTTCATATGGAATCATATCTATCTAATACATGTGTCTTCCTTGTATAATCAGGTGAAAGAGGCGTGGTTCCTTTTGCCTGGTTCTATAACAGCTTTTGTACTTTGTGATACTTTGAAAAAGGAGGGGTATAGTAGCCTGATAGGCAGTGCCAAACATTTGAAACAGAAGGATTGTTCAACTCAAGAAACTGATATGTGCCATGAAGAGGGTAACAAAGCTAGTGTGAAATCTGAGGCAGAGGATGCAATGCAGTTGGACCTAGAGGCTGCCAAAGGAAACATTGCAACATCAGCAGAGGAGGCAATGCAGTTGAACCTAGAGTCTGCCGTAGGAAACATTGCTACACCAGCAAAAGGAGAAAACGGTGGAGGGTGCGGCAGTGGCTGTGGTAGTGGTTGCGGTAGTATCGTGAGAAGTGGAGAGTGTGGCAGTTGTGGTGCCAATTGTGTTGATAAATTAGAGAGTGGTGGTTGTGGCGGGTGTGGCAGTGGCGGTTGTGGTGGCTGTGGGGGAGGTTGCGGAAGTATGTTAGAAAGCAGCGGTTGTGGAGGTGGCGGTGGCTGTGGTGGTGGCTGTGGCGGAGGCTGTGGAAGTAACTTGAAAAGTAGTGGCTGTGGAGGCTGTGGTGGCGGTGGTGGTTGTGGTGGAGGCTGTGGAAGTAAGTTGAAAAGCAGTGGTTGTGGAGGCTGTGGTGGTGGCGGCGGCTGTGGTGGTGGTTGCGGGGGAGGCTGTGGAAATAACTTGAAGATCAGTGGTTGCAAAGCTGCTGATAATAATGCATGAATTGACATCCCAAAAGGAGAATAATACTAAAAGCTAATACGTTCCTAATCGCTTCACTGTTTGGAAAATGTTTGTTGATATGCTGTTGTATTACTATGAATGTGTAAAATAAATAAAGTGTCAAGGATGAATAATCATCTGGTTTACTTGGAAGTTTATGATGCATTACTGTTTGTATTACTATGAATGATACTCAAGTTAAATGATGCACAATCTTGTCTTAGGTTTACTACTTTGGATCCTTTTGGAATCGACTTTAAGAAGATTAGTCTTTGACAGAATTGAACATCAAAGATTAGTCTTTTTATAGCGTAATTTAATGATCTTAAATTTCGTGGAAAAATCAGCCTCCCTCTCGTTTTCCCATGGCCAAAGTGGAAAATGTAGTGGAAAACAGAAACCAAATTGAAAAAGAGTGGCATTTTGTCTAAGTGTTACAGCTCCTACGTTAATTCAGGGAGACCCCCACTCCAAATATGATTAGTGATTAGAATTTTTTTTTTCTTCTGATTGGCTAATCAATTTTTAGTTGCAACTAGTCAAGGCATACTAAACTATAGTGTATCTAGTTTCTTGTGTGTCAAATTTAGAAATGGAGACATGGATGGGACCTCGGACCATTGCAGCCCTACTTATTAATGAGTTTATGACTTTCAACCCTCTCACCGAAAGTACAGGATGATTTAAAATTTTAAGCTATATCATCAAAACTGTTCAAAAAGTAGAACCTAATTATTTGAAAAACAATATATATTTTTTGCTACAATATGTTACAATACACACTCAAATGTCAAATCTGTTAGGGGCCGTTTGGTTGGAAGACAAGTTATGCAGGGATTAACAATGTAGGGATTAGTTATGCAGGGATTAACAATGCAGGGATAAGTTATGCAGGGATTAACAATGCAGAGATTAGTTATGCAGGGATTAACAATGTAGGTATAAGCTATGCAGGGATTATAACACATGAATTACAATGTAGAAATGATTTCTAGTTGGATGTTTGGTTAATTGAATTAAAAGTTATACTCTAATCCACAATTTATATTTTTAAGAGAATAAAATAGGATATTTACTAAAATAGAATTTTGAAGAAATGGATAAAGGTATATTTGTCATTTTTTATTTTAATCCATGTATTGTTAATACATGTATTCTTATTCCACCCTCTAACCCGCATAAAATAATACATAGATTGATGTATAACTTATACCAGTATTCTTAATACGGAAATGACAAAATGTAACCAAACAATGTATTGTTTGTACTTAGTTTAATACCAGTTTCTACTAGTCAAACCAAAAAATGTACTATTAGTACAGACTCTTATACAACCAACCAAACAATGGATTAACTTATCCAAACTCTTATATACGGATTAGCTAATACTATACCGCATACCAAACGACCCCTTAGTGTACACAAAGTTAAATCTCTCTGTCTTTCCCTGTTTTTTCTCTTATAACCTAACAAATAAGAGAAAACACTTAGGGCTCGTTTGGTATGCGGTATAGTATTAGCTAATCTATGTATAAGAGTTTGGATAAGTTAATCCATTGTTTGGTTGGTTGTATAAGAATTTGTACTAATAGTACATTGTTTGGTTTGACTAGTAAAAACTGGTATTAAACTAAGTACAAACAATACATTGTTTAGTTACATTTTGTCATTTCCGTATTAACAATACAGGTATAAGTTATACATCAATCTATGTATTATTTTATGCGGGTTAGAGGGTGGAATAATAATACATGTATTAACAATACATGGATTAAAATAAAAAATGACAAAAATACCCTTATCCATTTCTTCAAAATTCAATTTTAGTAAATATCCTATTTTATTTTCTTAAAAAAATAAATTGTGGATTAGAGTATAACTTTTAATTCAACTAACCAAATATCCAATTAGAAATCATTTCTACATTGTAATCCATGTGTTATAATCCCTGCATAACTTATTCCTACATTGTTAATCCCTGCATTGTTAATCCCTGCATAACAAATCTCTGTATTGTTAATCCTTGCATAACTTATCCCTGCATTGTTAATCCCTGCATAACTAATCCCTACATTGTTAATCCCTGCATAACTTGTCTTTCAACCAAACGACCCTTTAAGGTGTTGAAAACACATTGACTTGATTATGATTTTCATGAGAAGGATATAAAACAAGAAAAATATAGATAGGTTTTGAGAAAAAAATGCTAAAACTTAAAGGACAGCAGCAATTAAAGGAAGGCGGATATCCAACAATATTCAGTGCACACATAGTTATAGTATCCCAAAAGATGAACACAGTTTACAGGAGATTAGTCTCTAATACAATATTATTATCTTCAGACAAGATTCTATCAACAGATGAAGAGGATGGAAGGGTCGCAGCAACACTCATCGATCAGGAAACAGCAACACAGAGCTGCTAGACTGCATGCATCAACACATCATTTTAATAACTTGTGAACACTTTTTAAGTTTAACGTATACACTGACATTATAAAAGAGTTTTACATGTAAGATAACTATAAGCAATCATCATAAAAAGTATAGAGTTAGTAAATAAGCTATAGTATATGGTTCAGGTTCTTCCTACAAGATGTTAAAATACGTTGATCAAATACTTACACTGTCTATATATATAAGTTAGATTTATTAATTATTAGTTTTAGGGCCTTTTCTTCTCTCCTTTTTCCTATCTAAACACAAAAACGCACACATGAAGAGAAGAAAATGCAACTTACCATCCTTCAAGAAAGCCAGGTTCCCTTCTGGGGGGAGGAGCTGTATAATATTGGGGCGGTGGCATCACTGGAGGACCTTGATAATAACCTAGCAAAATTAAAAGTTAAACCAAAAGTAGAAGTTAAGGGAGAAAAGAAAAATCAGATAGACATAAGAGAGCTAAGGAGCTGGTACTTTAGGGGCAGCTATGGGAAGGTTGATTTACCAGAAAACAAGAACTCAAAGTACGTTAGACAACAATACGAAATTAAAACCCCATCAAAATTAAATACAAATACCCCTCAACTTTAATTATGTTTTGTATTACAAAAGTTAAAGTTATACATAACAAAAGATATACTATATTAAATATATATCTACCCGATAATATGTTCGAGCATACATATATATATCTTGAATTTACCGACTCTAAATTCTAAATTCTAAATTCATCACTGCAGGAAAACTAAAGTGGAATTACCTTGAGGAGGATAGGGATATGCGTACTTTGGTGGCTCACTCATCCTGTCTAGCTCCTATTCACAAAACCACAGAGATGTACGTGTTCCAAAGAAATAGAAGAAAAGCAGTTCTAGTTTCTAACTTGATAGTCAAATAAGTGTGTATATAACTATTTATAATGTTAAAGTGAGATAAGAGGCTTAAAGAGACGCACCCCGACTAATAATTATAGACCTCATGAGCAATTCCAGGAAATTTTATTCATACTTGAAAGGTACTATTGTTTTCTTACTGCGTGCTCTTTTCTTTTGACCTGTCTACTCACCTTTAAGGACCATCTGTTAAACCCCTCATCCATGTGATGAAGTTATCATGTTGGAACAATGAGTTTACTTCTACATAAATTGACAGCGCAAACGAATATTTACACCATCATATGTTATCTAAACCGGTAATTATTTTAAAGTGTAATGTGTCAAATTTATTTAATTGATGATGCTAGTTTATATAATATAAATATATGCATTAATTAACCATGATTAGGTGATGGAGTTCTATTTCCAAACACATGATATTCATATATTGGCTTGGCGTGAACACCAAATGCGGATAAATTTTTACCCATTACAACATCAGTATAAGTGAAGTTGGTCTACATATTTTATTTTGAAATTCTTGTACAACTGCCGTGGGAGAATATATTACCAGTAGAAAGTTCATTTCTCTTCTCTTGAGATCAGGATCAGATGAAATTTCTCGGATACACAATATTTCCCTCTAGCTTTATTAGGTATGTGACATATATCTGTCCCTACAACTGATGGCAATTCAATCTAATCCCCGCTTTTTGTCTTTCTCCCTTGTCCTTAAAATGGCCAGAGAAGGAGGACTTGTGTATATTAAATTAATTCATTCGACCCGATTCATGTGAAAGAGTGTGCTTGAAAGTCAAATTTCTTGATTTATATAAAGAGTACCAACAATAATTTATAACCTAAGATATTTAACATGCTTATAAAATATCACCGCTAAAGAAAAATTTATTTGACTCTCAAAATCCAAAAAATTAACATAAATTGGGCCGATGGAAGTACAATTTAGGTGATTGACAGAAATAGGACATTTCTGGCGCTCCATCACAAATTTGCCACGTAAGGAAAGTCTTACAAATATGCCCCCCATAAGAAAATTTCCAACGATTGATGCATCTTTCTATTAGCAAAGATCTAATGATCGCCAGACCTGACATCGCCAGCAAATTTGCCTGACAGGACAATTTTTGTAAAACTTTATTTATGGGGTTCAATAGCGCCAAACTTTCAATTTCGCGCAAAAAATTTTGCGCTTTTATTGTGGGAAATTTTGATGCGTAGCCATTTTGGACGTGCTCAAAGAGTTTTATCCGCCATTTCAAAATTCATTGAAAAATAGCCAAAAATTTGCTTGCACACTTACGCTCCATTAGTGTTGGAAAAATGCCCCATACTAGTCCCATAACAAAATACTGGGGCTTTTGTTATGGGACTGAAGCTTTATACAAAGTCCCATAACAAAATAATGGGATTTAGTTTTGTTCAAAGCCCCAAAATTTTGTTATGGGACTGAAACTTTATACAAAGTCCCAAAGCCTCAATATTTTATACTGGGGCTAGTTTACTGAAACTTCCCAGTATTTATACTGGGACTTGTCCGGAGGTGGCTATTTCTCAACGAATTTATTTTTGATGGCTACAAATCAATTAGCGCGCGCCAAACAGACCCCTATGCGAATTTTTTACTTTTATTGTTCAATTATCCTATAAATAGGGGGAGGTGGAGAAATAGCTTACCTGGTAGTGCCATTTAAGAATAGCTGCTTTTGAATACACTTTGCAAGGCCGAGAATTTTGTAAAAATAAGCCAAAAGGGGAAGTCTACCTTCAATCCGGAGGACCTAAAGTTGAGGTCAAATCTCCGAGACAGAAGTTTAGATTCAATTCTTTCTACGCTGGCCTCAACTTCAATTCTTGGGATGGAAGTTGGGCTTAACTTCAAACTTGTAGTCTGAAGTTGGCTCAAGTTCAAATCAAAAGTTTGGGACCGCTCAATTTCAGGTCCCGCGGAATTGAAGATTTGAGGTTAAACATACAAAAGTTTTCAGAAAATGATTACATCTTAGATGACGCTTAGAGCATAGGCTGAAGGACTGAATTGAGGGTACTTTTAGCGCAACATAGATAAAAGTAGGGTTGATTATTAGATGCGGTCGTGGTTAAAGAAAATTGACGTAGCATGAACAATGACTAGATCACTTAATAAAAAACTAACCAACTTTTGTGTATTTCATTCATATTTATGTATATTATTTGTAAAATAAGTGTGTATTTTATGTATACTAATAATAACGGTTATTATGTAAAGTTCCCTTAGGCTAAATTGACCCATAAATGGACTATTCAATATTTTTTTTCAGAATAATTTTGTTTGACAAGTTAATTTCTTAGTTACAATTGATGTTTTGCATGTTATGCCTATATTTCCTTAATATTTCCTCATGTTTGAGTACTTTATTCGCCCGTTTTCTAGTTGACGAATGTGATTTTGCACTGATTTTGTGTCGTGTGACTTGTACGATGTTGTGAGGTGCAAGTGGAGCTTTGAAGAGCATAATTGAGCAAGAAAAGATTGAATTTGGATTGAGGATTGGATCGAGCACGCGAAGGAACGGAACGAAGCAAGCTGCGAACGACGAAAGCAGAAAAATTAGCCTGGCGCTATAGGTGGCGCGAGGCACCCACTACAGCGCCCAGTGTGAGCGTGATTTGGCCAGCAGGGCGGCCACTGCAGCGCGTAAATTTCTTCCGCGTTTTGGGACGCGAGGCATGGCCGTTACGTGCAAGATTCGACGTCCTCTGCCTGGTTCCACGCGGTTTGAGGCACGGGGTGCCAGCTATAGCGCCCCTGGAGCGTTTTTGGATTTCCTATTTCGTCTAGGCTTAGGCGTAACTATTTGCTAGGCTTTTGTAAACATTATAAATACTCTTTTACGTAGTTTTTGAGAAAAATTTCAGACTTTGGAGCAAATTTGAGAGCTCATAACATCTTGAACAAGAGTTTTTCTTCCTTCCATTAATTTATTACATCATTATTTCATTATTTCATCTCCTTGTGTTGTTATTATGAGTAAGCATAGCTAAATATATCGTTCTAGGGTTAGAGCGAATTCATGAAGGTTGAGGTTTGAATGTTGATTTCCATGAATTGAATTCCAATTACAGATTGTTTATTCTTTCTTGATATTAATTATTTGATTATAACGGTCGAATAATTGAACACTATCTACGGTTCTTAGATCGAACTCGACAGAGGGAATTTATGAACGCACATAAGAAAGAATAGGGCTTGATTGTGAACCTGGGCATCAGGGAATCAATTTGTGGGTAGGATAGACATATACCTATTCACCTTGCTTAACTAAATACAGAATTCGTTAATGCGTGCATGTGATTTAACTCCATAGACATATAGGCGTTAAAGTATCTTGCATAGACCGTGAAGAATCGACAGGTTTTTACGGGTACAATTAACCTGTTAGTTAGCAATCTTGGGACATAAGAAGTGGAATCAACAGGATAACTCAACTGGATTGGTCGCAACTCTAACCCTGGACCGTCATTACTGATAACAACTAATTTTTTCTCCATTGTTTGAATTCACTTCTACCATTTTAATTACTATTTTTTTAGTTGATAATATTCTCACTATTGGAAAAGATCCCTAAATAGTTGTGAAGAAATTGTTTGTTAGGAGTCCAGTCTGAATAGTCTTCATGGGAACGATACTCTACTTATCACTTTATTACTTATCGACCACGTATACTTGCGTGTGCGTTGGTAGCAACAAGTTTTTGGCGCCGTTGCCGGGGACTAAACAATTGACTGATTTCTTTTTGAACATTTTATTATTTTCTATTCAGATTTAATTTTTGTTTTGAGTTTTGTGTTGTTTCAGGTATTAGGTCTTGCTTGATCTTTACCTACAGGAATGACACAAGAACGAGCAGTAGCGGTACGAGATGTTGCTCTTCCCAGCCTGGGGGGAGTGGCGTCTAGCATTGTGAAGCCCGCTATCACCGGGCACTTTGAGATTAAGCCCGACATGATTCATTTGCTGCATGCGACTGGGCAATATGGTGGATTACTTCATGAAGATCCGCAGCAACACATTCAGAATTTCTTAGAGATCAGTGATACTTATACACCGACGGGAGTTCCTACTGATTATGTTCGCTTGACATTGTTCCCGTTTTCACTTATTGGGGCAGCAAGGAAGTGGTTAAAGGCTGAAAAGCCTGGGTCTATCACTACTTGGGATGATTTGGATAAGAAGTTCTTAGCTAAGTTTTATCCATCTGCCAAGACAGCCCGGCCGAGGAGTGAAATTATTTCCTTCAGACAGAGAGAAGGAGAGTTTTTGTATTCAGCCTGGGAGCGGTTTAAAGCTTTACTGAGAGATTGTCCACACCATAACCAATCAAATGAGGTTCTGTCACATACTTTTGTTGTGGGGTTGACTGCGCATACTAAGATCGTGGTAGATGCTGCTGCTTGAGGCCAAGTACTGGCCTTAAACTTTGACCGGATCTATGAATAACTAGACAAGTTTTTGCAGAGCAATCCTGATTGGCAGGGAGATGGTAGAGCTACTACGCAGAAATTTGCTGGGGTACTTCAACAAGATGAAATCTCAGCATTGAATGTAAAGATGGACGCCATTGCCAACCAAATCAGCAAGCTAAAGACTCAGCAACCAGTGGCTCCAGTACAACAACTCTAGAGTTTTTGTGAGGTTTGTGGTCAAGATCATGCTACAGAGGTTTGCTCCTCTGATCCAGAGTCAGTTTATTACATGGGTAATCAAAACATGCCGCAGGGTCAAAATCAGTTTGGTAATGCTTATTATCAAGGCAATATGAGAGCCCTAAATAATTACCAATCACTTCCAGCTCCACCACAGCAGGTTAGCAATTCAGTTGAAGATATGCTAAAGCAGCTAATGGCAAGCCAGCAGAGAATGATAGCTGACACTGCAACCCATGCACATGCCATACAAGATCTTGTCACTGCTCAAAAGGACCTGGAGCACCAATTGGGGCAACTGGTGGGCGCTACAAATCCTAGACAACATGGAGCACCCCCTGGTGATGTTGGATCGAGTACTGTTAGAAAAGGGCCTGAGCAATGTCTTGCAGTGACTTTAATTGAAGGTGGAAAGTTGATGGCCAAGTCTGAGGAGAGAGCTGAAATAGAAAAAGTTGAAAAAGTGGAGAAGGTAAAGAAGAAAGAAGAGAAAAAGGAGGCACCTCTGCCGCCTCCACCATTCCCGCAGAGACTTATACCATCGAAGGATGTAGCCCAGTATCAAAAATTTGTGAGTATGTTGAAAGAGCTTCAAGTTAACATTCCTTTGACTGATGTGTTTGAATTGATGCCATCATTTGTGAAGCTCTTACAAGAGATTTTAGTCAAGAAGAAAAAGCCTCAAGATATAGATACAGTTGAGTTAGTCGAGGAGTGTAGCACAATCTTGAGCAAGCTACCTCCAAAACTTAAAGATCCTGGGAGGTTTACTATTCCTTGCACTATTGGAGCACATAATATCACTGGTGCATTGTGTGATCTGGGTGCGAGCATAAATCTCATGCCTCTATCTGTTTTCAAAAGGTTAGGGCTAGGAGCAATCAAGCCCTCTTCAGTTACTCTTAAAATGGTGGATGGATCACTCACTCGCCCTGATGGTAAGTTGGAGGACGTGTTGCTTAAAGTTGGTAAGTTTACATTCTCTGCTAATTTAATAGTCCTAGATTATGAAGAGGACCGAGAAGCTCTAATCATTTTGGGGAGACCATTCTTAGTCACCTCGAAGGCAATTATTGACATAGAGCTGGGAGAGATGACTGTTAGAGCGCATGGAGAAAATGTTACTTTCAAGGTTTATAATGAGAAGGAGCACATAACTAAGGTTGAAGAGTGCTCTATGATCGAATGTGTCAAACAAGAATATGGAAGTAAACCAAATAACGTGTGTGAGCAGAATGTGGAACAAGATAGCAATGGCACATCACATGTGAAGTTGAAGATGAGTTCTCTCAAAGAAAGGAAGAAAGCAAAGGTTCATCGTAAGAAGAGAAGACATAAATGCTGGAAGTGAGCTAAAAGTGTTGTCGTGCCACGACGTTAACTAAGGCGCTTCTCGGGAGGCAACCCGAGTTTGTACTTGTATTATTTTATTTATAGTGTCACGTAGTTTTTATTTTTATTTTTTCATTTTTGTAGGTGTTTGCGAAACGAGATGTAGTCGACGTGTTTTAGTCTGGTTTGCACCTTAAACTAACGTCGTACTATGTCTCACTTGAAGAGGAACTCGTAAGGGATGTGAGGCGCTTTAAAGCATGCCCCGCGCTTGGTATCGCGCGAGGGACAAGAATTCAGTGAGGAAAAAAATTTGAACGGGCGCCTTGGGGGGCGCCCCGCGCTTGGAGTGGCAGAAAGCAAAAATTTTCAGGTGCCGCGGGTGGAACCGCAGACGGGGTGGTTTCAAAATTTCTGTACTTCTTTTGAGTTATTGGCCGCACCCCTGCTTATTGATGACTTGTTAGGGGAAGTCTGAGTACCCCATGATGTATGGAAGCTTGAACGAGGCCCGCACTCCAGGGAAGTTTCTTCTACCTTGCACTTTATTATTTTTGCACTGAGGATTGCAATGCTTAAGTGTGGGGTGAGAAAAATTCCTTTTATTTTTGAGGTTACTGATGCATATACCATTAGGAGTTTTATTTTGTCACTTGACATTATTAGTTCCTTTTTAGTATTTGCTTTTGTTTTAATATAAAAAATTTACAAAAAGATTTTCTTTTTAGTCTTTCTTAGTGGTACATATCATCCACCCCGTGGTTTTTCTTGTGACCTCGGTTCTTTTCCATGGGGAGGCCTTTGAACCGGGTTATTTTTTCGTTTTAGGACTAGTATAGTATTAGTTGTTTGGTGGCCCTAGACGAAGAATTAGGTAGAATGCTAGGTGCCTTTGATTTGTTTAATACCGATGTACTTGGACTTGAGCATGTGCTATTTGTGGTGTCTTTTGATTTTAAATTGTGATGCATACCTAGAAAAAATGGAATGACCCCCTTGAGACGCTTGAGTCCACTCACGTGACTCTTTTGTGAACTATTGTGCATTAGTGCTTAAATTTCACAAATTGCACCTTATTTGTTTGATTGAGAGTTGTGATGGAATCATCTTGTGTGGACTGTGTGCAATGTGAGATGTGAAGCATATTCTATTGTGTTCCATATTTGCATATTGGTGTCTAGAACTTGCCCCGTGTGTGTGCAAAGCGAAATCCTAAGTTTGCTCTAGTCGGGAGATGATACAGGTCTTCTTGGATAAGCCTTTTACCTTGATTTGCCTACCCTTATATGTACCCTTGATTGTTGTGAGCCCTTTGACCTTTTGTTGGCACCCACACAACAAGCCTACCCACTTGTTCCTATTTGCCTTCTTTTGACCATTTACTCCATAAGCACTTTAATTGATAATTTTATATTATTGTGGAGTTTGTGGTTGAAGTATTGTGAGGTTTTTGAGTGGAACCAATGAGGGGAATACTTGATAAATTGTGAAGTAGTTGAAGGAGCATTAGCAAGGTTTGGAAAGAATTGAATAGAAAAAAACAAATGAAAAAAAAAGCTGAAAAAATTGAAAAAAGAAAGAAGAAAAGAAATGAATATCATCCTTGCTAGTGTTGTGCTTAAAAGAAAAATTGCTACTTGTTGAAAAAGGTGTGTGTGAAATTTGTTGGGTGGTGAATTGGGTGGCTTTGATGAGATATGTGCTTAAATTGAATGTGATGTATTAAAATGCTTAGGGAGGTAGCCACTATTACCCATATTTAGCCTACATTACAACTCTGTAAAGTCCTAGTTAATCCCGACGGGAGTGAGCTTACATTAGTGGAGTTCTACACTACGGGCAAGCCTGTGGTACATCGTGTGTGACATGGGAACTTTTCATGAGAGTGAGCGAGTTCTTTCTATGCTATTGTCCCCATTCCATTCTTGATATTCATTTTTGTGTATGATATTTGGGGGACACTCTCTTGCTTCATTGTTTGGTGAGGGCACATGGTTTGCATGAGATAGGTGAAGTCGTGGCTTTTTGGTTGAGCAGATAGGTGTATTGGATAAAAGCTGACAGCACCTGAAAGATGACACGTGTCAACCACGTGGCACGGGCAGAAGTTCCACCGGACAGATACCTAACAGACAGACAGTTATCGCGAACAGACCCAAAGCAGTTATGAAACGCCTCATCAGTCAACACGATCTGAATGAGAAGCTATTAACAGGATCATGTGCAATCATTCAATTAATGGTCATAAAAACAATCATTACAACCCGGCGGTTACATATCCAACGGATACGTGCCCATCGGTTACAAAACCCAACGGACGCCTATCAGATGTTGAACCCCCAAAAAAATTAACCCCGAAAGGCTAAATTTCAGGAATATCAACTGAATGGACTAACTCTTTTGGAGTTTTTGGAGTCGCTTCTTTCAGAGATTCTAATGGTAAGAGGTTTTGCTAATTTCGAAAGAAGGTTTTTAAGGCACTTTCGAAATTCCGTTAAAAACGGTTAATCCGACAGGTTTCCAAAATATTTGCGAGTGCTATTTATGCGCTTTTCTAAAAATAATTAATTGAACTATTAATTAATTCAACTAATTAAATTTAGTGAGTTTTAAAAACATTTAACAATTTATTCAAAAGCTTTAATTATTTTCAAAATTAAATAAATAAATAAAGCGCATTTTCTTTTGAAAAGGAACGATCTGATCGTCCTAATTTCTTTGCCAACTCGTATGTGATGGAACTTTAAAACCCAAGTTTCTCACCATAAGATGGAACTTTAGGTTTCAAGTCGCTTTTTGCAAAGTTGTTTCGGGACATTTAGAAGTTAATTAAAACTTCTTTATAAATTTTGACTTTTTAAAAGAAACTACTTCGTATCAATAAGATAGAAGTCTTTTCTTACAGTCTGTTATTAAGCGTGTTTTTTTTTTTTGAAAATTTGTGAAAATTTACACGCATTTGCTTAAATGGCCTGATTTGCGATAAATTAAATAACAACTCAAAAATTAAAGGTAATGAACATAAAGTGAATCAAATAACTTAAACAAATTATATATGTATATAAATAAAATATTTCTACAAAGTTTACATAAATATTCTAAAAGGAAAAAGAAGGATAAGAGTTAAAAGATAGAACCCGAAAGCGAAGCAAATTCTCGGTCGAGTCTTGATAGCAATATAAATTAACTTGAGATAATTAGTTGACTGGGAGTGGACTGGAAGAACCAATGGCCAGTAGCTAGGAGGCACATGCCGCGAGAAACAAGTGCAGAGATCCAGACAATTCTTGGAATTTGGAGTTTCAAAAATGGAACTCCTCCCAGGCAGTTTGTATCCAAAGCATAGAAGAAAAAGAACATGGGATTAGTACCAGGAGGCTATACATTATATCGTAATAAAACTATTCAAATGAAATCAACCTAATTGTTAAGCTTCCCAATGAGAAATACAAAACAGATGCTTGCATTTTATACATAGATCGTGTAGCAAATTATATATACTAGAAGTTGTCCATTTTTTAGGCTTTATAAAGTGCCAACTCAACTATGTCGTTACTCAACTAAACCATACTAACATGATGAAGTAGACCAATTTATTCAATCATTTTTAGACTTAGACAAATTCAAGCTAAGGATACAAAGAGTTTCCTGTCATTTCATAAATTACTTCAAGGCAGAAATTATTCAAGGCAGAAATTATTCATTCACGACTAACACACTAACTTAAATGAATTGTAGTCTACACCATACAGTGAGAAAAATGTACTGAAGCTAGCCAATTCACACTTTAAATCACTCAAAATTCAAATGCAAATTATATTATTGATTGCCAACTTTATATATATAGGGAGTCCAAATTTACTAGCCTAACGACTTGCTTTCAGCTTGAGTTATACAAAAAGATAACACAATAACAAGTTAGCACAGGTTCATGCTATTGCCACCAATAATTTATATATCAGACCAACAAGTTTTCCACCTAGTTTATTACTTACGAGTATTACACAAACATTTGGCAAACTTACCCGATCTAAACTAAAATCATGACAGGTGCAGACACAAAGAAAGGAAACCAGAGAGTACACCATCTAAGTAATGTCACAATATACCAAACATAAAGAAGGAGAAAGCTCAGATAACAAGGCAAATGAACCATTAAAATCATTTGATTTCACAGTTGTTCACCAGGGAACTAACATTGGCCTCAAGAAAATAGTTGCTTTTAGATTATGAAAAATAGATGTAAAATTTTGAACTTTTAACAAGCAAATGATTTTAAACACTCGAGATTCGTCCGCATATTATGACTAACACCACCTTAGACTGGACTACTAAACTCCTCTACTACCAAAGCAAACAAGAAAAGGGAGTCTTTATACCAGAAACAAACTCACACCATAGCAGACCTACGGATTGAATGAAGCAACTCCTCATTCTCACAAACTCCTTTACTGCCTAGCAGACCCTTGGACTACCATATCAACAACCTGGAAACACCAAGAGCAAGCCTTGCATACTCCCTTCCACTCACAGACTACTCCTAGACTTCAAAAGAACACATACATTACTCACAATGCCACCTGAACAGCTCCTCAAATCACCTCACAGAAAAAAGGAATTAGCACTGCACCTACTCCTAAGGCTACCTGAAACTCCCACCACAGACCTGAACATACTGAATATAACTACCTAAGCTACAACAGACCTTCCCTCCATCCTAAGACCATTAAAGCAGCTTCCAAAACACCCCCTGCATCACCCTCTTATTCTCCCACCAGCCTCTCTGCACCATCCTAACATCTATACACATACCAGACCTCCCTCACTCATCTCCTACCTAAAAATACAACAAACACTCCCTGCTCTCTTCACATAACATCTGAGCAAACAGGAAACATCCCTGACCTGCACCCTCATAAGCCACCTAACAACTCCTGAACAAACAGGAAACCCCAGGCACATACACACAGCCCCATCACTCTCTCACAAACATTCTGCGCTCCCTCACTCTCATACCTCTCCTAAAACAAATGCAGCACCAGAAAGCAGCCAAGCAACACCCTAAACCCTTCTAAAGCAACTTACATATATCAGAAACAAGCGGAAGCTACATGAACTACTCGGCTGCCACTAAAACACTGAACCCCTTAACTTCTTTCACTAAGAGACACACTTCCACATATATGAAGGACTAGAAATTACCCTACATTGCAGCAGATACAATTAAACAGAACGTCTTAGGATACAGGAACTATATCTAAGATAACATATAATGCATTTAGACAAACTCATACAACACCTCAAAAGAAGGAAACAGAGTTATCTAAACATGATTTACAATCCATCCTATACGTAACAAACCAGAATTAATAGGCTAAAGTCTCAAATATAATACTAGTAGCTACCGGTTACTTTTAGTTCTAACACTGCCATAAAATAAAAAGTGCGATGGACGGAAAAGCTTGCAAACTTAGTATCAATATGCTAATGACACTGATTCGAGAAAATACAGGCTATAGGCATGATTTTAAAACAACAATGAGCTATCAGGAAAACGCTAAAGCCTTGATCTCGAAACTACACATGGTTAACAGGGAAGGCAATATTCTACTGACCTCAAGCAGTGCATATACACAGTGTTTATGCAGCAATGAAAATCATAATGCTTCAAGTAGCATTTTTGTAACAAAGATAAATAACAGACAAGACCTAAAAAAGAAATACATAAAAGGAAAGGGCAATTACCTGTTTCGACGCAGCGAGCTAGGGCGAGGATCCGAAGAAAGAGCAGATT
This sequence comes from Petunia axillaris subsp. axillaris, assembly GCA_029990575.1. Classification (NCBI taxonomy): domain Eukaryota; kingdom Viridiplantae; phylum Streptophyta; class Magnoliopsida; order Solanales; family Solanaceae; genus Petunia; species Petunia axillaris. Next base: position 46,784,835 of record JARKNS010000007.1, on the reverse strand, counting down.
CGAACAAGGTCGTCGACTCAAGCAAGGTCGACGACTCGAAAGGCGAAGCGACAACGCAACCAAAAATCAAACGAAAACAGCGACCCTGTGTTTTGTATGAACTGAAAACTTAAAAAAAAAAGATAAGTGTATGCAGTAAGCTCTATTTCTTGTTCCTATCCCTCTATCTCTTTCTTCTTTGCTGCCCTTTTTTAGACTCTCCCCTTCACGGCTGCTCCTCTATGAACTCTCTCCTACTGTTGCTGCTCTCCCCTACCCCATTAATGGCTGCTGAAATCCCTACTGTTGCTGCCTCCTCTTACTGAACCCAAATTCTTAATTATATACCTCCACATTTAGGGCTTTTTGGAGTGGGAAAAATACCCAAATGACCCTCTAACGTTCACAAATGGATAACGTTCGTACCATTTCCAGCTGGAATTTGGACTGATCTCCTTTTGAACTGGGAATCGTGGGTCAAAAATTGGGATCGGGTAAGGGGTTCTCTGGAAAACGGGTTCAGGGGAAAAAAAAATGGGAACTGAAGATGGGTAGGAAAGAATATGTATATATGGTCTTGCATAGATAGGCTAGATTTTAGTATTAGGAGCGATTTTGGCCCCTTTTTAAAATAAATTAAGGAAATAGAGTAATTGCACGAATAGGTTCAAATTAAGGCCATATTTTATACATTTAACCCTTTTCTTTGAATTTACTCAATTACTTTTGACTTTTCAAAATTGATTTTATTTTTAAAAATGATTATACTTTAATTAAAATTTTCGGGACAAAATTGGGTGTCAACAGCTGCCCCTCTTTACCCGAAAAGGATGAAAGTGTTTTCAGGGTAAAGAAGTTGACGTGAAAACCAATTTTGTCATGGTAAAGCCAAGACTTTGATTCCAAGGACCAAAATGCGAGGCTTATGGACATGGCCGAACTCTGGTTTTCGAGTTGCCTACATATCTCGGGCTGAAAGAGAATCAGGTCATATGTAGTTCAACGACACTTGGACACGAAAATTCGCATGATTGATAGAAAAGACGCACGAGTAGAAAAGAAACCAAATTAACACCCTAATCCAAAATGAAAGATTAGGATAGACTTGCTTGTTCAAGTGCGATTCTTCAGATCCTCGTTGACGAGTCTAGCTCATATCAACGATTGCCCCAGTTCACTGCTAAGAAAGAGTTCCACGTTATGCTTCAAATACTGCTGCGGTGCTGCTAATATCCTGTAATAAACTTGACAAACGGTAAGCGAGTAACTGCAAATAAAGCTTAATAAATGAAGTAATAAAAGAATAACGACAATAAAACTTGTAGATGCTGGTTGCAATATCAATGATAAGCTTGTCTCCAATCGACTAATGGAGAAATCTGGCTTTGTGAGGCAAGATGACTTCGGGGCCGTTGGTAGACTGAAGATAAAGCAATAAAAGGTTCAATTAATATGAACCTAAAGTGAACTTTAAACTAAATAATGAGGATAAAATGTTGCCTTTTCGGCAATAACCATGATAAAGCCTACGGCTTTAAATCATGAAGAGGCAATTTGAAAATAATATTGGATTGTACTCCAACCAAAAGTAGGAATACGTCAGAAGTATTCACATTATCCTGCATGTCTTAACAAACTTATTAGCAATGTGAGGCTATAAAAATATGTATAGAAAATGTATAAACGCCTCAGGAGGCTACAAAATGTGCTCAAGAAAGTGTGCTAATATTAAACGTCTATCGAGACCATAAAAGATTACTCCTTAGAGGAATTTAAATAATTAACACCTTCGAGGTGACAGAAGCAAAAAAATTATGCCTTAGAGACATTCAAATAACTAACACCTTTGAGGTGACATAAATACGCCTCCGGGGCAACATAATTTTGCCTTAGAGGCATTCAAATAGCTAACACCTTCGAGGTGACATAAATACGCCTCCGGGGCGACAAAATTTTGCCTTAGAGGCATTCAAATAACTAACACCTTCGAGGTGACATAAATACGCCTCCGGGGCGACAAAATTTCGCCTTAGAGGCATTCAAATAACTAACACATTCGAGGTGACATAAATACGCCTCCGGGGCGACAAAATTTCGCCTTAGAGGCATTCAAATAACTAACACCTTCGAGGTGACATAAATACGCCTCAGGGGCAACAAAATTTCGCCTTAGAGGCATTCAAATAACTAACACCTTCGAGATGACATAAATACGCCTCCGGGGCAACAAAATTTCGCCTTAGAGGCATTCAAATAACTAACACCTTCGAGGTGACATAAATACGCCTCCGGGGCGACAAAATTACGCCTTAGAGGCATTCAGATAACTAACACCTTCGAGGTGACACAAATACGCTTATCGAAAGCGTGAACATAAAGATGCCTTTCGAACGCCTGAAATATAAAGACGCTTCTCGAAAGCGTGAACATGTAGATGCGTTATACTTTCTGAACTCTTCCATGGAGGAATGGTCTTGTCTACAAAACAAAGTGAGCCCTCAGGATTGGCAATATCTGTAAATCATAAAAAAAATAGAACCTTAGTAAGCATTCTCATAAAGCGAAAGTGAGATGAAACATATATTCTTAATAATTTGCAAGAGTTATGGGAAATAGAAATGCCGCCTTTCGTCAAATTGACAAAGCGTCGGGTCATGAAGCACGAGCTTTATCCAAATATCATTGCAATCCTAGCGATGAGAATCTTGGAGATTGACTTGCTAAGATGTATATCTTCCTTTGCGGATCTTAATGTCCCTGCTCTCAAAGAAAAATTGTTAGTTTTGGGAGGGAGGGGGGAGCGTTTGATTCATGCTGACTTGAGCCTTCATTCTTCAACCGATTCCTTCTTCTCCCTTTGTCTAGATTTGCGATCCGTCTTTTCAGACTTGACCAACAAACTCTTTGTCAAGCAATACAGCTTTTTGCAAAATCTGCCCTAGTTATGATCTTTCAAATCTTCAACTTGCCTTGAAAAATTTGTCCCAGTTGCTATTTTCAAACTTCATCTCACTTTGCAAAATTTGCCCCAGTTTCTATCTTCCATATCTTCAAATTATCTTGCAAAATTGCCCCAGTTGCTATCTTTCAAATCTTCAAATTAGCTTGCAAAAATTGCCCCAGTTGACTTTTAGAGGGGAAACTAAAAATTTTAATATTATAGAGTCGAGCCCGTTGAGAGCGCCTACGTATCCCTCCACGGGAATCAGACTGTGCGTAGTTTTGCTTACATAAAGATTTTTGGGAAAAATATGGCAATCTAAGTACGAAGCCGTATCCGAATTGGAAAATCCACGCATCTGCCCAGATGCATAGTTCGGCATTACATCATAAAAGATAAACAAGCCTAAAGTGTTACAATATTTCGACCGAATCCGACGGGGATTGCCTACTTATCCTGTTGCCATTCCAGGAATCAGGTCAGAAGTAGTTCAAAATTACATAAAAGAGGAAATAGGGGATTCCTATGCTAGTGTAACCGAGCTCTATGTGAGTTGCTTACGTATCCCAGCCCTGGGAATCAGGTTACGCGTAGTTCGCATTACAATTAAAATTACATAAAATGAGAAAAACACTTGCTTGCGCTGCTTGTAAGCTATCTTGGTTGTACTTGAATTGATACATTTTGGCTAGACTGTAAGAGTGAGCCTTCTTGCAAATGAGACAATTTTTAACAACAGTCATGCTACTAAATCTCCTGGCATTGGTTCTCCCATTTGGATTGATCCATCTTCGATTAAATCTTGGACCTTGTGTTTAAGAGCAACACATTCGTTAGTGTCGTGCTTGAAAAATTCTGCATGATAAGCACAATATTTGGTTCCATCAACCCATTGCGGGGGAGGGTTAAATGTACCATTTCCTGATAATGGTTCTAGCATTCCCACATCTTTTAATCTTTCATACAATTGAGCCTGTGGTTCACCTAAAGATGTGAATTTTCGACGCTGCTTCTTCTCATATTTGGGATGCGATCCTGATGGTTTAGACTGGCGGGCCACAGGTGGCAGATGTTGTTACGGATAATTGTATGCTTGCGGTTGTGAAGCGGTTGCTGCAAATTGATGGTAATTGGGTTGGGCATTATAGACTGGATATGGTGCAGGTGGAATTTGATGCTGACTTGGATAAGTTGGATATAGTGTGCTTTTGTAAATAGATTGGTTTGATGAGTTTCTGAACTTCTTGTTTGGCCTTTGGTCGATGTCAGCCATATCAATTCCAAATTCATCTTCCTTCTCAAAATTACTTGTGCCAACTTGAGTATTTTGGGCGATTGCCTTCATCGCGGCAAAGCTTACAATTCGCTCAGTTTTGACACCTTCTTCAACCATTTCTCCCACCACAAGAAGTTCAGAATAGGGTTTACCCATCATCGGGAGCAAGTGCATGTAATAAGAATCACCTTGGGCTCGGATGAAGTACTTTACCATGTCTTCCTCAGTCATTGGTGGGGTCACCCTTGCAGCCTGTTCACGCCATCTCAATGCGTATTCCCTAAAGGTTTCTGTTGGTTTCTTCTTCAAATTGGACAATGTTATAAGGTCAGGAGCCATCTCGACATTGTACTCAAACTGCTTTGTAAAATCATTGGCTATGTCATCAAACTCACGCCACTTGCTTATATCCTGTCTTGCAAACCATTCAGCAGCAATACCTTCCAGACTATGACCGAAGAAGGCCATCAGAAGTTCCTCTTTACCTCCCGCAACTCTCATTCGGTTGAGATATTTGGTCAAATGAACAAATGGGTCACTATGACCATCATACATATCAAATTTTGGCACTTTAAACCCGGGAGGAAGAGTAACGTCAGGGTATAGATAAAGATTGCGGTAGGAGATGCTTTGACGTCCTCTAGACACTTGCAAATCCTTGATGGATTGCTGCATGATTTTCATCGTTTGGATTATCTCCCCTTGCTCAACTGTCCTTCCCCGCTTCTTCACGGTTACGGGCACTTTACTTTGTGGCACATAGTTTGTGAAATCCACGTTCTTACCATTGGGGTCATGCTCATAGTATTGGGTTTTGGGATATCCTTGTCTTGGATCATTGGCATTTTGAGGAGCAACAACCACAGAAATGGGTGCTTTGGATTGTGGAGGACGAGGAGTATCTTTGGCAGGTAAATATTGATAGTGAGGCAAGTTGTTCTGGTTGATGAATGCATTTTGGATATTGTTAATTGGTGCAAGCATATGAATGACACTGGAATTTAAAGGTGTGTTCGGATCGGCAGTTTCAACATTGGGATTCAGAGTTGATAGGACGGATGGCACGTTTATATGGCTCGACCCTTTCATTCTGTCTAGTTCAGCTTGCATACACTCAATCTGCTTAGCCATTCTAGCAATTCGTTCATCAGGAACAACAACTACTTGCTCATTAGAAGATGCAGGGATACCAGTCTGATCATTAGTCAAATTAGTCATTTTTGCTGCACTTTGGATTAGACGCTTCACCAACTCGGGAGTCAACACGAATCAAACTCTCTCTTTTGGGGGATAATCAAAACAAAAGGAAAAAAATCAAAAGGTAACTATGTTAGTTTCCAGATTATTGGCATAATTGCACACAATCAGGTAGCGCGCGTCACGTAGCGCTTTGCATTTTAAACAAGTTTGACATGTGGCAATCACAATTAGTTGAGCTTAAAAAAAAAGAAAAAAAAGGCGTGTCCTACCCTGTAAGGTACCTCTTTGTGCTAGAGGTAAGCCTAATCGCGCAAATAAGTGGTAACGAAAAATAGTTCATGCCAGTTCTGAGCAATTCAGATTTAGAGTAAGCAACAATAACAATAATTGATAACAATCGTCTCTCCGCCTTGACACTGCGACTCTCTTATCCCAACTACCTTCCAAAAGTTGGTATCAACTCGAAATTCCAACACAGCTCATACTCTTCACAACGTTTGCACAAAATTCTAAACCCAAATGCCTAAAACCTGAAACAATCCCCATACACCTTTTGTAAACATCCACACTCCTCCAAACACAACTCCAATTATTTACAACATCCAGGAGTGAAATTTCCAACTGCCTTCACAATGCCAGACTGCAAATCATAAAAGGTTCCAATTGACCTTTTACAAGTAAAACCTCACTGGTCCTTGGCTTTGGACAAGCCTCTCAGCTTCCTAGGTTTTGCAAAGCTCACAGACCTTGTTCATAGAGCTCCTCACTGGTCCTCGGCTTTAATCAAGCCTCTCAGTTTCCTAGGTAGCCGAGACCGCACTGGTCTTCAAGGAGGGACCCCATTGGTCGTTCAAAGACACAGGGGCTTCGCTCTCCTAGTATGCGACAAGCATACTTCAATTTTTATAAAGTTGCAGCTGGATAATCAACATAGGCCTGCACACACGCAAAGACATTCACGAGAGGGACCCCAGTGATCTTTTAAAGACACCAGGGGCTTCGCCTCTTAGATCTCACTACACCATACCATCTCCAAAACACAAACCAATCAAATCTGCCTAACTTTCCCTGGACTACAATTCTGTCTATGATCTCAATTCTGCTAAATTCTTCCACTTTCTAACCTAAAAGACAAAATGGGAGACAAAATTCTAAATCTGATTTTGCTCAAAACATGGCTAGGACTGAGGTTTCGTTATCACACAGCACATAATATGCATTGTCGTTGGGTTTCAAGAACCCGCTGACGTAAGGGCGGTTTCCTAACTATGGAGGCGGTACCAGGGACCGGGTCCAGACTAAGGTGTAAATGCATGCATGCTCCCTAAAGCTCCGTCTAAGAGTGGGTTAACGGTTGAGGCTAACAGGTGAGTGGCAAGCAGTCTCGCAGTCGAATTACTCCTACGATGGCCGCCGGTGTACCAACTCATCATAGGGTTCTTTAGTGAAAGAAAGTGCGGGTGCGCATGGACGCACCTCGCGGATATTTGAGTGAGAATGCAAGAGGTTCCCAGAAGTGGGGGAAATATGAACGGAATGCCAGTTTATATATGTGCACAAATAAGGGTGTAGTGACATGCTTTTCGTGGCACACAAACAAACAGATATAATAAAGCGAAATAAATTAAGCATGCTAGTTGCAAATAATTGGAAACCTTTATGGTCAAAACCTTTATTGCTCCCCAGCAGAGTCGCCACGCTGTTGAATCCAAAAAATTACCCTTTCTTAAGAAAAGATAGGTTTCGGGTATATTTCAACAAAATGGGACTCCAAAGGGTTTCTTTGGAGTCGCCACCTAATTTAAGGATTATTAGGAACCTAAGTTAACTAAAGGAGTGCAATTTTATTTCTTTATTTAAAGGAAATTAAATTAAAATCAGAGATTCTTAGGTAAGTGGTTCTATTAAATTCGAAAGAAGGTCCTTATTACGGGAGCACTTTCGAAAATCCGCTAAAAAGCGGTTAATCCGGCGATTTTCACGAATTTTACTTAAAGATAATTAATTTAAGATAAATTTTAAATAAAATAAATAGATAATGAATAGTATAAAGAAGATAAAATTGATTATGACAATACTTGAACAAAAACTTACAATTAATTAAATGAATAATGAGATAAGGGTTGATTGATTGATTAAATAAATAAGGGCTAAAGGAATAAATTAATAAATAATTGGATAAAGAATAATAATTGATTAATTAATTAATTAGATAAATAAATAAATAGATAAATAACTTAATTAGAGAAATAAATATTTATATGATTTCAATTAGATAAGGGATGAACAATAATAATTGACTAGTGAAATAAATAAATATAATTGATTAAACAGATAAATAATTAATTAGAATTGATTAATTAAATAGATAAATATAATAAATAAATAAATAAAATAATAAATAAATAGCACCTAAATAATTTAATTAATTAATAAATAAGTAAATAAATAATTATAATTGATTAGGCAGATAAATGGTTAATTAAAATTAAACAGATAAATTAATAATAAATGCCACTTAATTAATTTAATTAATAAATAAATAAATTAATAAATGGATAAATAATTGACTAAATATAAATAATGAATAAATAGGTACAATTTTAACTTTATTTCTTTTGCACTCGAAAATTAGCTAAAGGTTTCTACTATGTTAAATTAACTGGCGAGTCCCAAAGAGACGGGATATGCAATTTATAAGCAATCTTAGACAAACAATAAGATAACAATTTCAATTAAAGCGGCTAATTTACCAGGCTTCTAATCATACAAAGTCCTAACTCAGTTTACAAAGTCCTAAAAGATGCTTTCTAAAGGGGACGGGAGAGAAGGAGTTTTAGAAAGTAGAACCCGGGATAGCGAACTCAATGTGAGCCCTGTATTTCACAAGGCTTTTCATTTATTCATTTCTTTTGTTTTACATTTTCGGAGATATCAAATCCCAAAAATGCGGAGCGGATCAAACAACTCTGAATGCATGTAGCCATCCCCGTTTATGAGTTTTGCTCAACTCGTTCCCAAGAGTTCATGCAAAAAATACAAAGGAAACAAGGATTAGCACTAATTCAAGAGATGAGAACTTTTACAGAAACTGAATCATGAAATGCATGAATTGGTTATTTGTCATGCTGTAAACTACTACATCAAATAAAGATAGCAAGCTTTCATTCCAACTTTCTCAAGAGTTTTTCAAAGAAAACTAGCCAGCATTCATAAAATAAACTTGAGTCCTAATCTTTACAATAAGATTTCGAGCCAAGGATCAATTAATTTTCCTAAATTCAATGCACCAGACGTAGCCATTAAATGAGTCTTACAAGCCACGCTAGAATATTTTCATTTGAAATACCATTTGAACATATATGAATTACATCAAGCTAAGCATAATTTAAACCACGCCTCAAAGCTTAGTCAGGCAAAACTTAACAGGGCAACTTGAAAACCTTTAAAGGGCATGCGAAAATATTGTTCAAATTTGAGCTTTAATCATACTCACATAATATAGGGCTTTAACAGATACACACCATGACACACTTAAATTTCGAAACCATTCTAGTCGTCAAGGACAGACATAAACATGACACAAATTCATCATTTCACCAGAGCACATCATTAACTTAAGGACAAGATCTGAGTTTTATCGACTCTTTAATACCTAAAAAAAGTCAACAATCAAACTCGATTACAGCCTTATTTTAAAAGGACAATAGGACAAACACTAAGCAGATTCAGAAGAGAAAGCAACACACGAATTGAGTACTGAATTAAAACTCAGGAACTGGCTTCAAACAGGGACAAAACATGACTGAAAGTGAGCAATTAACCTTCAAGAACTAAAGCTCCATTTCACCCAAGCAAAGACATCAATCAGCTTACCCTATCTCCACTCTTAACCTGCAGCACCAAAATTTCCTATAGGCCACCCTGCTAACACCTTGCTGCTACCAATACCAGACCTGCTAAACTGCTAAAAAAGAGAACCTACATACCCCTTGAATCACCTAACCCCTGCCCTCTTCATCTTCTGGTATCATACCACAGCACCAACTCCCTACTGCATTCCCAAATACCTGCACAACACAAACCTCCAGCCCACTAGAACTCCTACTACAGCCTCCAGATCCCTAGCTCTCACAAACCTCACCTAAACAACTTACCAAAACAGCTTCCAAAACTTCTTGACACAACTTCAGGACCCTCTGCATACACCCTAGACCTCCACATCACTCCCAGAAATGAACCAAAAGCAACCCCTGCATCCTCACAGAACCTGAATCTCTTCAACTACCTGAAACAACTTCCAGGGCAGCTGGAGCAACTAGAACAGACCCTACATCTCCATAATATCCTCTCTACAAGCAGAAACAGAACAAAGACAAGCTATTGCTGCCTTCCTAGCCAAAACAGAACCAGAAATAGACTCCTCTCTATTTAGCAGACAAATGCACTTCCTGAACATCAACCTGACCTGCAACTTCCTCCTAAACTTCACAGCATCCAGAAACAGCCTTCACTACCATGATCAAGACCTCAGACCCTCTCTTTACACCTCACAGAAACACTCACAGAACAAGGCATAATCTCCAGAATTTCACACTGCCATAAGAGCATCTGCAGCCTCTAACAGGCTGCTTCACAACTTTCTTACCCTCACACACACAACCCAAGACAACAAACCATTTCCTGCTTGCTGTCCACAAACAAACAGACAAGGAGAAACAGGTTGGCCAGACTAAGAACATCATACATTTCTAAATTAAAGACAACAAATAGACTTTAAGATCATGCTCCAGAAAAAAAAGACAGAACTCAGGGAAGAAATTCTGATTTAACCTTGATAATGAAAGATTCATGCACCTGAATAAGTTATCTTCATTCTTAAACAATCCAAGAGTCTTTCTTTACGGCCAAAGACAACTCTAAAAGGAATTACACTTTACTTTTTAGAAGTACCAATAAACGGATTAAGCTCCAAATAAGTTAAAACCAAGCCATAGACTCGACTAAATCAGTCTCTTACTTAACAGAACCAAACTAAATCCAATAAAGATCAGGACATTTAACTAGATTAAATGATTGAATCATTTATACAAAATACGACAAGAAGCAAATCTTAAGCTAAAATGATAAAAAGCTATGGACTTTATAGCGATTCATACTAGCAAATTTCAGTTTTAATCATTGAGTTGGCTAAAAAGAAAATCTTTCTATTACCAAATGAGATTCATATTTTATGACAAACCCAAAAGAAACATTCCTTCCATTCAAATAATGAAGAAACAGGCAGCACACATACACATATATGAGTATGGCATTTTAGCTCAACTATGAAGTTAAAGGTAGCAATAGAACGAAATGGACTGAGTATTACCTATTGTAGAGCAGGGAACAAGAGCGAGAACTGAAAAATAGACGCGACTCGACTAAGCGACTCGAACCGTGAAGAAGCGATACGACCAATCGAACTTTAACCTTGCCTTGATTTCTGAACAAGAACTGAAACTATATGTATTTTTGCTTAAAACAACCAGAGAATAAAAAAGATGCTGCCGTTTTTGTTTTTTGTAAAAATCCCAGAACCCTTAAACCCTACAAAAATGCTAAATATATAGGAGAATTTAGGGTTTACCTTGGGCTTGCAAAAATCTGAATTGCCCTTGCCATTTTCGATCTAATTCCTTTAGGATAAGGGTCTAAAGTGTCCATTCTTTTCGAATTGTACACTTTAGATCCTTATCTCCAAGAAAAGATCCAAAGGCTGGGATTACTTCGATTCAAAATGGGTGGCTCAGATTTTGTGCCCGTTTGTTTGGAGAGAGGGTGAAGAGATACCAGCTGGAAATGAATTACTCGTCCAGCACATCGATCGTACGGAGAAGACGATCGATTGGACCGGGTTTTGGTTCTGGACGCGGGTCGAAAGTTTGAGAATCAGGTCGCGGGGCTGGGGAATCGGGCAGATCGGGTTTAAGATTGGGGTTATTCTGATATAGGAGAAAATGTTTGTGCGTGTAATGTATATGTAGTTTTGCTTGGGTAGGCCAATTTTAAGTTAGGATTTGCACATTTGTCCATCTTTTAGGATAAACTAAGAAAAGGATTGCATGAGCAGGATAGGAATTAAGCTATGCTTTGCAAAATTTGGCATTTTCTTCAGAAATTAATCAATTACGTTTAATTTAAAAAATTGTCCAATAATTAGATAATTAGACATTTGATTAAAATTTTGGGACAAAATTGGGTGTCAACATCAGACCTATAAATAGCATTTGTTCTAAGCCATTGTAGAACAACTTGATTTCTTGTCTACAATATCAATAAGAATACTCCCTCACTCTTGCTCAAATACTACTCTTTACTTATATACGTCCAATATTTCGTTCCCTAATCTTCTAAAGAACTCTTACCGGGGATAAGTGATACATCGCGGTTATTTCTATCTGTCTTTATTTACGCTTTATCTTTGTTAATTCCCGTTTATATCTCGTTCCCGTATCATTTACAAATCTAACGCTGCTTTATTTCGTCATTTAAACTCTTAATCTAAAATATTGATCGTGACCCCGCAAATATAAATTTAATTGTTAATTGGCCTAAAATCGGATCTAGGTTAAACAATTTGGCGACCACAGTGGGAGACGGTCAATAGCCTTCGTAGGTTAACAGTTTATCTTTTTTGATATTAATCCTCTTTTCGTCGATCTTTTTGCTCTATAACTAACATGGCAGAAAGCAGTTCACAACGAACTATCGTAGGCGGAAGTCAGGTAAGTACTCCTCCACCCAGTCCCAATTATTCTCCCGACTATTTGTTCGATGGGCAGCAACAATCTTCCCAAGGACCGGTCAGGCAGCGAAGTGGGCGTATGTGCTCTCAGAGCACTACCCCACCCAGGAGACGACGCCATAGGAGTCTCTCCCCTGGCCAAGGGAATCTCCAGGAAACACTCTTTGCATTCATGCAGGAACAGGCAGAGGTGAACCGAGGGATAAACGAGGCGCTCAACTCTCTTCGAAGGGGAAACCCTCTGACTGCAAGAGTTGACGCTGCAACACCTGGTCGTGACATTCCTTCTTCACATAACTCAAGGCAAGGTGAAGAACGAAACAACGGTGGGACTGCAGATCCAACGACCCAAGTCAACTAGAATCGGAATGGATGATCTATGGCGTCTACAGAAATGAGCCTTGTTATGGAAGCTCTAACCAAACAATTCAAAGAAAGCCAGGAAGCACTTCAAAAGTCTCTCCACTAGAGACTTGATCAGATACCAGGCGCTCCACCCACGCTGAAGAAAGTCAATGTCCAACGGTATTCCCAGCGGCCTTGGAAGAAAGAGGCAGCCCCAAAGGCGATACCTAAGACGTTCAAGATGCCAAACATTCCGAGATATCATGGAACATCTGATCCCAACGACCATCTCATGATGTTCAGCAACTTTATAAAGGCTAGCGATCTCACCGACGAGGAGATCGAATCATTTCATTTGAAGAAGTTCGTGGAAACCCTAGAAGATGGAGCTCTACGATGGTATTCAATGTTGCCACCAAACTCCATTGGGTCTTTCGCAGAGATGGCTGAATTGTTCGTGAAGGCACACACAGGTGCTCAGAAGACAGAAACCCGCGTAAAGACTATCTTCGAAATCAAGCAAAGGCCCGACGAGTCTCTCCGCAAATACGTGGATCGCTTCCAAAGAGAGCGAATGATGCTTCCCAAAGGATCGGACGGATGGGCAGCGATCGCTTTTACTAACTGTCTGGATATTAGGAGCTCAGAGGCCACACGCAGACTTTACGAGTCTCTTCGAGAGTTCCCAGCAGCCAGCTGGTCGGACGTCTACAACCGTTACAACTCAAAGGTACGTATTGATGAAGATAACTTGATTGGAACAGGTACCCGAGGAAGGACGCAGACGCGCAATGGTGGCCCTGGTGGAAAAGCGGAGACAGAGAGATCAGATGTACGTTACGAGCCGTACCCTGACCAGTCACACAACAATTCCAAAGGACACAACCGCAACAACAAGGGGCTGTCCCGGAGAGATGATTCAGAATCAAGCCTCCGAGGAGCCCCGAGCCTGCCGAGCTTCAACATAGAAATATCTGAAGTGGTGGCAGCACTCAAAGATATGGGAGAAACGGTCAAATGGCCGAAAGACATGAAGACCGACCCAAACAAGCGAAACCAGGACTTGTGGTGCAATTTTCATCGCGACCACGGTCACACCACCGAGGACTGCAAAGCCCTAAGGTATAAAATTGCTCATTTGTTGAAACAGGGATTGTTGAAGGAGTTCCTGACCGAGAAGGGGAAGCAGACTCACGCGAAAGCACAGCAAAACAAACCTGTCCCTCCACGAGCATCCTCTCCAAGGAGGACAGTTAACGTTATTTCAGGTGGAATCGAGGTGGATTCCGTCACCTTCACCGCGAAGAAGTATGCAAAGGTCTCCATCATAAACACCAAACGCCCATGATTAGAAGGAATAATAACATTCGAGGACTCCAATGCATAACGTTACGCGTGGCGGAGTTCGACGTCAAGAGAGTACTCATCGATGTGGGCAGCTCTTCAAACATTATCCAATCACGGGTTGTGAGGGAGATGCAGTTGTCGGATAAGATCGTACCAATATCTCGAGTTCTCTCCGGTTTCAACAACTCGAGTGAGAAGACTCTTGGCAAGATTACCCTGACAACTCTCGCCGAAGGAGTAGTGAAGGAGACAACTTTTCATGTTGTTGATGCAGAACTAGCCTACAACATCATCATGGGGAGACCTTGGATCCATGATATGCAAGCTGTTCCCTCAACTTATCATCAAGTATTGAAGTTCCCATCCGAATGGGGGCTACGTGAGGTCCGAGAGGAGCAACGCTCTGCCCGAGATTGCTATTCAGTGGCTCTCAAACTGCCTGAAGAAAACAAATAGCAATTACAACGACCAGGACCAGACGTGCTGTATGAAAAAATGAAGTACGAGGTCCCAGAATTAATCACGAAGATGGACGAAAGAAAAAACCACATGCCGACCGTGGAAGCTTTGGAACCCGAAGAATTGTTCGAAGATAAGCCGGAACGGAAAGTATACTTAGGGACCGAATTGAGCGAACGTCTACGAGGAGATATCCTCCAGTTCCTCAAGGAGCGGCATACAACGTTCGCATGGTCTCACACAGATATGACAGGTATTTCACCAGACATTATTACTCACAGGTTAAACGTCGACCCCTACCATCGCCCGGTAAAACAGAAGACGCGCCAACAAGGAGCTTTTCGGAACCAGGTCATTAACGACGAGGTCGATCGGCTGTTAAAAATTGGATCTGTACGCGAAGTCAAATACCCGGACTGGCTAGCCAACGTGGTCGTTGTACCCAAGAAAAATGGTAAATGGCGAGTCTGCATTGACTTCACGGATCTAAACAAAGCTTGCCCGAAGGATTCATATCCCCTTCCCAGGATAGATCAACTGATCGACGCAACAGCCGGGCACGAGGTGCTCACCTTACTCGACGCATATTCCGGATATAACCAGATATTAATGGACCTAGAGGACCAGGAGAAAACAACGTTCATAACCTGCAGAGGTACGTATTGTTATAAAGTTATGCCATTTGGGTTGAAAAATGCAGGTGCGACATATCAACGCCTAGTTAATAGAATGTTCCATGACCATATCGGAAAGACTATGGAAGTGTACATCGATGACCACCTGACGCATCTAAAAGAAGCTTTCCGGATTCTGGATCAGTACAACATGAAGCTGAACCCGGAGAAATGTGCATTCGGAGTCGGATCGGGGAAGTTCCTGGGCTTCATCGTCTCTCAGCGTAGAATTGAAGTCAATCCCACTCAGATCAAAGCCATTGAATAAATTCCAGACGTAATCCACAACCGGCAGCCCGACGAAGATTCATTTCCCGATCATCCGACCGATGCAAGAGTTTCTTCGACGTTTTAAAGCAAAACAAGGAGTTCAAGTGGACCCCTGAATGCCAACAAGCATGGAAGGATCTGAAAAAGTACCTGTCCAATCCACCACTGCTCTCTACACCTCAGTAAGGGGAGCAGTTACTGATTTATCTGGCAGTCTCAGAATCGTCGGTAAGCACCGTTCTAGTTCGGGAAGAAAAAGGTAAACAACTTCCTAACCATTACATCAGCAAAGCTCTAATTGACACAGAAACGCGCTATCAACCCTTGGAATAATTGGCATTAGCACTAGTAACTGCTGCTCGTAAGTTACGCCCTTACTTTCAAAGTCATTCAGTAGCTGTGGTAACAACATTTCCTTTGCGAAATGTTTTGCACAAACCTGAATTTTTAGAAAGGTTAGTAAAATGGGCTATAGAATTAAGTGAATTTTATATCACCTACCAGCCTAGGGTAGCAATAAAATCACAAGTTTTAGCAGACTTCGCAGCAGATTTTAGCGTTAATATATACCCTGAGGCAGAAAAGGAAGCTGTTCTTTATGCTGGGCAGGCTCCTGGCACGTGGACCCTTTACACTTACGGTTCCTCGAGCGTCAAAGGGTCCGGACTTGGATTGGTTCTTGTCGCTCCGTCTAGAGAGACGGTCAGGGAGGCTATCAAGTGCCCATTTATTACTAACAATGAGGCCGAGTATGAGGCCGTTATTGCAGGATTGGATCTAGCCCGAAGTTATGGAGCGACCATCATCAAACTCAAAAGTGACTCTCAGCTGGTAGTCAATCAGATAACTGGAGGCTTCAGTGCACGAGAATCCAGGATGCAGGTGTACGTCACCCGAGTAAAAGAACTCCTAACACAGTTTTATGAGTGGGAGGCACTTCAGAATCCACGGGAAGAGAATCATGAAGTTGATGCTCTCGCGAATCTAGGGTCGGTGGCAGAGATGGGGGCAGCCAGCTCTTCAGTTGTTGTTCAACTCCTCTACACAACCATAGACCGAGAAAATTTCGAAGTCAATACCATCAGCGCTACTTGGGACTGGCGGAATGAGATAACAAACTATCTTCTCCATGGAACTCTACCCGTTGACATAAAAGCTGCTCGCAAGCTCCGAATAAAAGCTGCTCGGTATACAATCGTCAACGGCAATCTCTACCGCAAAATATTTGCAGGACCTCGCGCAAAGTGTCTAGGACCAAATCAAATCAACTACGTGATGAGAGAAGTCCATGAAGGCTGTTGTGGAAATCATTCCGGGGGCAAGGCATTAGCCCGAAAGCTGATTCGCGCAGGTTATTATTGGGACAAAATGGAGAAAGATACGAACGAATTTGTTAAAAAATGTAACAAATGCCAGAGGTTCGCACATCTTCTCCATCAGCCAGCAGAACCGCTCCATTTAATAATCTCTCAGTGGCCCTTCATGAAACGGGGGATGGACATAGTTGGTCCTCTTCCCACAGCGCCGAGAGAAATGCGTTTCTTATTGATCATCACTGACTTCACCAAGTGGGTTGAAGCGGCAACATACACAAGGATACGACAAACAAAGGTTGTCGACTTCCTCTGGCGTTTTGTCGTATGTCCCTTTGGAGCACCTAAGGAAATAGTCATGGATAATGGCCCACAATTCATCGGCCAGAATCTAGGTTCCTCGACGATCTACACATCAAGAGGCTCACTTCCTCTCCGTATCATCCTATTGCTAATGGACAAGCAGAATCTACCAACAAAATCATCGTTGAATCCCTCAAAAAGCGCCTCGAGCAGGCAAAGGGGTGTTGGGTAGAAGAGTTACCTGGTGTATTATGGGCTTATCGCACAACGATAAAAATGAGTACTGGAGAGACTCCTTACTCATTGGTGTACGGTGCAGATGCTTTAATCCCAGTCGAAATCGGCGAGCCCAGCTTGCGATACGCACATGCCACTGAAGAATCTAACTCAGTCAGCCTCTCCGAAGAGCTGGACCTCCTCGAAGAACGAATGGAGCTAGCCCTTGTACGAGTGATCGCCAAGAAAGAACGAATCGAACAATATTACAATCGAGGACTGCACGTACGAAGCTTCCAGGTTGGAGATTTTGTACTAAGGAAAGTCTCCCAGAGCACACAAGAAACAAATTCTGACAAGCTTGGCCCTAACTGGGAAGGCCCCTACAAGGTAATCGCTTCAGTCGGCAAGGGATCTTATCACTTGGCACGACTAGACGGCTCCACTGTCCGGAACAGTTGGAATGTGATTTACCTCAAAAGGTATCACTTTTGAATGGTAAAACGGTTAGTTATTTTACGCTTGCCTTTTACTTTTACGGAAGTTATTACTTTTGTTATATTATCTCTAAATGGTACTAACGGCCTGAACAAGGTCAAATCCGTTTAGCTTAACTGGTAGAGCTCGAAGTTCTTCAACTTCGCGGCTGTGTGTTCGAATCCCACAACAGACACACTCCTCGTTTGGTTATATGTGTTCTTCTATATACAGCTTGCCTCAACTCTTTTTATGTTATCATTTCCCGTGTTCCAACATAAAAACAAGGAGGGTGGTCAGAGGCCCCTGTAGGCCAGATAAGACCTTCATAAAGGCAAAAGACCTTGGCCAAAAAGGCGAGTTTTTGAAGTTTTTCAAAATCTTTTACGTGACAAACTTCCACAAAAATAAGAGAAGTTGTTCACAAGGCCAGCGACTCGGCCAGAGCCAATCTACGAAGTCCTGCGACAACTTTCGATTATCAAGAGGATAAGCAAAGTTATGCGCAAAGGACAACGATTCGGCCAAAAGTCTAACGACCACGACTCGGTCAGAATAAAAATCTCTGCGCAGATTATTCACAACTTACGACCTCTTCTTAAGGAAAGGCTAAGTTAAAACATTCGGGCAGACTTTTGGAGACCAGAACTTAATAAAGTTCAAACTTCAAAAAGCTCCTAAACATAAGGCACGAAGGCCACAATACATACAAACAAAAGATCAAAAATTCAGGCTAAATATAGTCATTGAATAGATCTAAAACCATATATATAATTATGTAAAACGATAAGATACCGAAAACGGGTGACAAAAGTTTACAGAGGGATCAAAGGCCAAATAGAACCGGCTATACAGAGAACCGAGAGTCTTTACAAGACCTCTATCCACGAACAATTAAATCCGGCTCTCGTCAGTTGAACAAACCCAAAGATTCGGGAAAGGCATCAGCTTTTGGGGCTACGATCAGAGCCCGACGCACCAACTCCGTCGATTCTGCCATCGTCCCCCGAATTCTCGCCATCGTCTTCGTCTTCGTCTTCATCCTCATCTTCACCTTCAGACTCTTCAGGAGGGAGATTCAATGCTTGTCTTACTCCACGAACAGCGCTTTTTGTCTTTTGCAGCATCTCTTAAACATTAATCTACTTAGCTTGGACCTGCCCAAGCACTGAACGTTTAGCTTCGAGCGCAGCAAGCTTGGCCTTAATCTCAGATTGATCGCGTAGGTTTGCCAAGTCTTTGGATAGTGCGTTCTGAGCACTCATCGACTGAGCAACCTGATCCCTGGCAGCTTGGAGCTCAGCTCTGGCCCTAACGGATTCTTCGTTAGCCCTTTGCAGATTCATCTCAAGAGATGCGCGATCATCAATAGCACTGTTCAGTGAAGCCTTACATTCTTCAAGTAGACTCTCCAAACCCTAGGCAGAGCGTGCGAACCCTTCTTTCTCTCTAAAAAGAAGGTCCTCCTTGGTGAGTTCGTTAATCTGCTCAAGTCGCTCATTGCTGACATCAGTTAGTCGATTAACTTCACTCCCTAGAAGACCACACTGCTCTGCCAAGATCTTGTTCTCCTTCAGAGCATCCAACAACTCTTTCTTTACCTCGAGTACTTGATCGACGTTGTTGATCCTGGAGCGGAACATGAGTTCGGCAGCCACCATACTTGACTAAAAAAAAAAAAAACAAAGTAAGCAAAAGTTGGAAATCTGAGGCCGAAGTTATTCCCAACACAGAGCGGTAAACACTTACCCGGGCAGAATCAGCAGCAATCTGAAAGGCTAGCTCCTCATCACTCAGTTCCCTCATCACCCATTCTTCCCGGGGGCCGATGAGTGAAGAGACCGCCTTGGCTATGCCACCCGGCCCGGATATGAAGTTAACATCAGGGGACAGTTTCAAGGTATGCTTCCTCTCACAGTACTTGAGTTCCCAAGCCTGTTTAGAAGGATATTTTGGCTCGAACTTGTAACGCACACCCCTAATATCCTTCAATCGGGTTTGGCCGTCGATGACTGACCGCCAAATGAGCCTTGTTTTTGATAAGTTGGAGTCACCTTCCACTCCGAGATCTATCGTGTCACACTTGCGAAGACCGACAGGCGTCACCCCCTCAGTGGCCACATTTTCCAGGTCCTCGAAACGAAAAACACAAGGACCTCAGCCACTCTCTTGGGAAACCTCTTCCCTCGCTTCTTCTTCTTCTTTTTCTTCTTCTACACCTATTTTCCTTTTCCCTTTGTCCACATGGGAAGGAGCCGCCTTCACCCCGTCATCAACTCGGGGACTACTCTCAGGAGTACGAGCAGCCTCCTCTTCAACCTTCCTCTTCAGAATTTCGCACCAAGCCCTTGCTCCCGCGCATCCTGGCGTTCACATAGCCATTTTTGAAAATTTGTATACTATACAAAGAAATCAAATGTTCATATCCAAAAGATTGGTTGGTTTCCGTTGCAAACCAATCCAAAAGCGTAACTATTCTATATATACTGGGGCACAGTTGCCCCGGGCAGAGTAAATATTCCCTGTAGAGCCTTTCCAGCACAGGGTGCAGGGTAGTTTACATCCCACCGTGAAAGGGTAGGTGCACATAGCTGTCCACCCAGCCCTGTGGGAGGTAATATTCTCCTCTTCAGAGACCGGCAAGAGGGGAATTCTATCATCCCAGTGGCAGTCCGTCCTAACTCGTGGGATCAGCTCCGATATGATCCTAGATTTAAATCTATACGCCGGCCAGTTGCGCGTATCCCCATGATGATTATTGAAGGCCTTGATGTTGCAGTCTGCCTCTAACTCACCCTATTTTTTAGGAATAATCTCCGCAGCGGTAGCCTGAGTAGCCCTGGGCCTTGGAGTGGTCGCTGAGGAACTACCAGCCGTGCCTACCTTTTGATTTTTTCTAGATCTTGAAGACATGATTTCAGAAGAGTTAAGAAGTTCGCAAGAAGAATTGAAAGCTGTTCAAAGATTTTCAAGAATTAACAGAGAAGAAATAAAAGCAAGTAAAATGTTACTCATTCAGCAAACCCCTATTTATAAGAGTAGAAATTCGGCCCATCAAGTTCCTTCGAAACACGTGGAGGTTATCCAAAAGACCACGACCAGATCCGACCGTCAAAAGAAGGAGTAGGTTCTGTCAATTTTTATAGTATCATCATTACCCTGAAGTGTAGTAGTCACCTCGCGATCAACAGTCGACGTGTGCACATGATTGAGGCGGTTAAAATCATTATTTTTTACCCTTGGAACGCGCAGCAGTCACTTCAGAGTAAACTGCAAACGCGCAGGCATGCCAGTTGCAGTTACTTTTTTATACGGCACATTTAATGTGCACGTCATAAGAGTTTGTCACGTAACTGATAAGATACATACGTCACTAAGCTTCGTCACATAAAGATTGGATTTTACAAAGCAGAAATTCCCGCCAAAATTCATATCTACTCCTCGAACAGATAATCTTCTCGAGAAGTGCAGGGACTATCTGTATTGGATAAAATCTGACAGCACCTGAAAGATGACACGTGTCAGCCACGTGGCACGGGCAGAAGTTCCACCGGACAGATACCTAACGGACAGACAGTTATCGCGAACAGACCCAAAAAAGTTATGAAACGCCTCATCAGTCAACACGAACTGAATGAGCAGTTATTAACCAGATCATGTGCAAAATCATTAAATTAATGGTCATAAAGGCAATCATTACAACCCGACGGTTACATATCCAACGGATACGTGCCCAACGGTTACAAAACCCAACGGACGCCTATCAGACCTATAAGTAGCATTTGTTCTAAGCCATTGTAGAACAACTTGATTTCTTGTCTACAATATCAATAAGAATACTCCCTCACTCTTGCTCAAATACTACTCTTTACTTATATACGTCCAACGTTTCGTTCCCTAATCTTCTAAAGTACGACCAGTACCGAAGAACTCTCACCGGGGATAAGCGATACAGCGCGGTTATTTCTATCTGTCTTTATTTACGCTTTAACTTTGTTAATTCCCGTTTATATCTCGTTCCTGTATCATTTACAAATCTAACGCTGCTTTAGTTCGTCATTTAAACTCTTAATCTAAACTATTGATCGTGATCCCGCAAATATAAATTTAATTGTTAATTGGCCTAAACTTTGTGGGAGCATGGTTGCAATGAGTCGAGTTTTTGCATTTGAGTTGTCTTGGGGTGGTTGTTCTCCTGTTTTGATGTTTGATATATTATTGGCATGTTTGTTGGGCCCATAGTAGTCATGTGTGCACTCGTTCAATGGTCGGTATCAACCATAGTCATAGGCAGACCTGTTCTACCTAGGTTGGGAAGTTATCTGTAATTGCTCGAGGGCGAGCAAAGGTTCAAGTGTGGGGTGATGATGTTTGGCAAGTTATGCCTATATTTCCTTAATATTTCCTTACGTTTGAGTACTTTATTCGCCCGTTTTCTAGTTGACGAATGTGATTTTGCACTGATTTTGTGTCATGTGACTTGTACGATGTTGTGAGGTGCAAGTGGAGCATTGAAGAGCATAATCGAGCAAGAAAAGATTGAATTTAGATTGAGGATTGGATCGAGCACGCGAAGGCACAGAACGTAGCAAGCTGCGAACGACGAAAGCAGAGAAACTAGCATGGCGCTATAGGTGGCGCGGGGCGCCCACTACAGCGCCCAGTGTGAGCGCGGGTTGGCCCGCGGGGCGGCCACTGCAGCGCCCAACTTTCTTCCGCGTTTTGGGACACGGGGCATGGCTGTTACGTGCAAGATTCGACGTCCTCTGCTTGGTTCCACGCAGTTTGAGGCGCGGGGCGCCAGCTATAGTGCCCCTGGAGCGTTTTTGGATTTCCTATTTCATCTAGGCTTAGGCGTAACTATTTGCTAGGCTTTTGTAAACATTATAAATACTCTTTTACTTAGTTTTTGAGAAAAAGTTCAGGCTTTGGAGCAAATTTGAGAGCTCATAACATCTTGAACAAGGGTTTCTCTTCCTTCCATTAATTTATTACATCATTATTCATTATTTCATCAAATCCTCGTGTTGTTATTATGAGTAAGCGTAGCTAAATATATCATTCTAGGGTTAGAGCGAATTCATGAAGGTTGAGGTTTGAATGTTGATTTCCATGAATTGAATTCCAATTAAAGATTATTTATTCTTTCTTGATCATAATTGTTTGATTATAATGGCCGAATAATTGAACACTATCTACGGTTCTTAGATTGAACTCGACAGAGGGAATTTATGAACGCACATAAGAAAGAATATGGCTTGATTGTGAATCTGGGCATCGGGGAATCAATTTGTGGGTAGGATAGACATATACCTATTCACCTTGCTTAGCTAAATACAGAATTCGCTAATGCGTGCATGTGATTTAACTCCATAGACATATAGGCGTTAAAATAGCTTGCATAGACCGTGAAGAATCGGGGTTTTTACGGGTACAATTAACCTGTTAGTTAGCAATCTTGGGACTTAAGAAGTGGAATCAACAGGATAACTCAACTGGATTGGTCGTAACTCTAACCCTGGACCGTCTCCTTATTACTGATAACAACTAATTTTTGCTCCATTGTTTGAATTCACTTCTACCATTTTAATTACTATTTTTGTAGTTGATAATATTCTCACTATTGGAAAAGATCCCTGAATAGTTTTTAAGAAATTGTTTGTTAGGAGTCCAGTCTGAATAGTCCTCGTGAGAACGATACTCTACTTATCACTTTATTACTTGTCGACCATGTATACTTACGTGTACGTTGGGAGCAACAATATAGAGAAAAAACTTTTAGTAGTTTGGGTTGGTAAGTAAACAAATAATAAGAAAACAAATAGGAACATAAAAAGTTTGGTAAGAGTTGGTGTGTTAGGATATGGCTCATTTTTAGACAATCTTGACCAAACCTAAGTAATATTTGGATGAGTTAGTGATCCGTTAATTTATCACGTCAACTCATTTTAACCTGCTAAAATTTAGGCAACTTGCCCATTTGTTGCCCGAACTTATAAATCACAACTATTTTTCTCATTTGGTTTTACTCGTGGATGGTGTTAATGTGAAAGAGAAAAACAAAAAAAGAATACATTGACGAGTATTTTGAAAAAGAATTAGCTTCTATAATATGATGGTACAGTTCTTTTCTTTACTATCAACTATCAAAGGCATCAAAGAACGCGGTTTATGATTCATATTCGACTCTTTGTTACATGGTGGAGTGGTTGCATTAATTTTGTCCTTTCGCTACAACATTTCTATAATGGATTGGGTTGATCTGAATGAGTGACATAAGAAATATCATCATACTTATTAGATTGGATGGACAGTAAAATATATTGGAGGCGATTTTGAAGCTTTAGATTTCTCTTTACAAAAAAGAAGCAATTTGTTACTTCTGCACTTAAACTTCGAGCATGTTTGGCCAAGTTTTTAGGAAGCTAAAAATACTTATTTTATTTCAAAAAGCGCTTATTTTGAGAAAGTAAGGTGTTTGGCCAAGTTTTTAGGAAAAAATAACTACTCCCTCCGTTCCAAAATGGCTGTCATAATTTCACTTGGAGCGGAGTTTAAGAAATGTGGTAAGACTTTTAGAACCTGTGGTCCAAAATAAGTCTTACATAAATATGTGGCTATAAAGCATTTCAGTAAGAGTAAAGTAGTAGTTTCAACTCAAAAATGTTTCTAAATTTACAATTGTGTCATTCTTTTTTAAACAAACTAATAAGGAAACTATGACAACCATTTTGGAACGGAAGGAGTATTTATCAGTGGCAACAGAAGCTGTTTTCTGCTGTCGTGAAGAAACTAGAAAAAATAGTTTTTCCCTTAAAGCGGATGTAGATGCTGCTTTTAAGTTCTTCTGCTACAAATATATTCTTACCAAAAATATTTAGATACCAATTTACCCCAATTATGAATAACACCTTATTCTTTTTCTCCTCGTGTATACTAGTAAATTAACACTCAAAAGCACTATTTGAAAAGTTTTGGCGAAACAAAAGTTTCTACACTATTTATAAAAGTAATTATCAAATAAGTTGCCCAAACACAAATAATTACTCTTGAAAAATACTTTTACGAAAATCACTTTTAAAACAAATACTATTCAAAATAAGCAATTTTTGGAAGATTTGGCCAAAATAAGCTCTTAGAGTAGTTTCTACACAGTATTCACATGCACAAACCATTTTCCTAGAGAAAGCAAAAAATATATTTAAAAAAAAAAAGTAAAACAAGGACAACTACTCACACATCAACATAAATTGGGCTTTCTTGCTAGACTAGCCCATTAGCTAGCCCATGCTGGTTATTACCTAGGAATTTTTACAGGATATAGACATTTGGCAGGGTGTTTATCAAAAAATAGATACATTTTGCCTTAATTATTCAAAATAGACATTTAGACCTATTTACTTTACATTTAATAGACACTTTTAAAAACTTTCTATCTTCCTTTTACTATGCCTATATTTATGGGAATTAGGATATGCATTAAGTGAGCATTTATTTCTTTTTCCCACTTCTCAAGTTTTAACCACGCCTAACGAAAATATCAGTAACGAAAATATCAGTAACAATGGTGGCAGCAGCAGCAACAAGCCCAGTTCCATCTAATGCCATCTAATCGCAATCATCTGTTTTATTTCCTCATCACCATCGATCTTCATACATGTTCTGCACATGAAACAACATACTAGTTATTTAAATAAACAAAAGAAACTTTCCCAAATACGTGAGAAGCATCAGATAACTTCAAACAAGTTGTTACCTTCATCAAATCCATAATTCCTGCCATCGTCGGAGCCTAAACCCGAAATAGAATCGGACTCGGTGCAAGTAACGATTGAGGAAGGTGGTGATATTGATGAGTCTAATGCTAAATGACCTCGTTTAGATGATAAACCTAACGGCTTAGAGTTTACTTCCAGTTTACTGAATGTATTGATAGCATAGTTCATTTTTTGTATATATTTGCTGCATATTTGGTGTTTTGTAATTACTTGTTGCATATTTGGTATTCACGGCATATTTTGTACATATCTGATGCATATTTGGCATTTTGTAATTCATCGCATATTTGGTATCACTGTAAGTATTTATTCCATATTTGGTATTCACTGCATATTTTTTGTACATATTTCTTGCATATTTGCGTTGGTGTCATATTTTGATGATATTCATATGCAAAGATACTATTTCCCTTGTATTTTTCCTTTAACGTGATACACAGTGGGCAAAGATCTTATTTTTGTTCTTGTATGGAAAAAGAGAAGATGTAATCTGATTTGTATTTGGTGAATATTTATGACTTAATAACCTAAAAAAACTGCTTTACTGGGGATATATACTTGCCACAGATCCATAATTATAGGAATTTAAAAACGTTTTTCCATCCCCTTTTTTCGCCTCTTTTTTAGTTAATTGAATTGGCGCTAGTATTTAGGAGATATTCAAGGAGATCTCTTAGAAGTTAGGATATTCATGTACCTATTATTTAGCATCAATTTTGGCTAGGCATTGATATATATTAATATGTCTATTATCTAGTAAGGCTATGTAAGATACTTGGTTAGTTATGAAATTATCCCTATTACCTATGTTGCTCGACAGATTTCACAAATAAACACATTTGTACTTGGTCTTGAGAGATGAACATAATAATGATGGTCTTTAAAATATGAGAATTTTTATATTTAATGAAGTTGTAATTACCAAAATACCTTTGCTCCCTACACACAGAGTAGAAACCAGGACAATCCAGCTGGGTTTTTTCATATAATGAGACAACAAACTATCTCCATTTTACAAATAAATGATGGCAGATCAATCTCAGTTCGCACATTTATAAAAACGTAACTTCAGGTGCTAAATGTTTAGTAATAACGACAAAATGCGCGCACTTATTCATATTGTGAGCCAAAAAGCTATGTCCATTTTATAAATAAATGATGTCAGATCGTCCTCACTTTGCTCTGCCACAAAATTCAAAGAAAAACATAATATTAGGACAATCTGGCCGCATTATTTATATAGTGAGCCAAAAAATTATGTCCATTCTATAAATAAATGAGATCATATTGTGCTTACTTCTCTCATCCACAAAAAATCAAAAGAAAGCATAATATCAGGACAGTTTATTATCACTTCGCTAGGTTTCCAACTTTCAAGTAAAATAATAGTGTTGAGTATTCTCTTGACAAAATTTTAGGGTCTTAATTACATAAATGGATTTAGATGCAAATGATTTGAAGCAGACGGAACCTTAGGGCATTAGCTTCAGGTTCAATAGTGGTTACTCCTTTTTCTCACACTTTCTTGTATGTGAAAGAAAAGAAAGTGAGCAATGATGCTTCAACACTCATAAGCACCGGTGCAAAATAATAGCAAATAGTAACAGCGACGATACTACGGACACTACTGCCACTTTCGCTTCAACTGCAGTTATGCCGGGAGTAGTTAAATCCGACGGCGCCTGGGATCAAAGCGAGAATTATGATGTTTCGAAGTAGTCTTCCCAAACCCTAGACACCGAGGAAAGCAACGTAGGCGGAGAAGAAGAGTAAGTTGAAGTATTCAGTTAAGTGTGAAAAAGTGTTCAATTTCAATATCATGAAAAATGTGCTCAAAATTTTAATACTATGTGTAAAAGTGGTCAATTCACAAAAAAAAAAAAGATCTTACCCGGGAGATTTACATAAATAAGACACTAGAGGCAATGTTTTGCTTATTTTATCCCTTTTAACATGATTTAACAAATATGACCATCAACTGATTGACCCTGTTTGTTATTGGTGAACCTAAATCAGTTGCTTTAGTGGCCTCCCCATTGGGTCGAACCTGATATGCTTGTTCATTTTTTTTGCGAGAATTAAGCATATTTATATCTACTTTTAAAATATTGAGGACTTTAGTTATGCTATTGAACTTTTTAGCACTTTTAAAGATATTTTCAGTTCTGCCCCTTTGTGTTCTCCAAGATGTCCAGGATGACAACTGCTTCGGCCAGTCATCTTTTCCATCGCCAGACCAATCGTCGTCCTATCTCTACACCAATCGTCGTCCCTGCTCGGGCCAGCGACTAACCATTTCGCCGCAGCGGTTGTCGGATTTTCGTCGTGGATGACACATTAATGCATGCTAATAGAAAAAAACCTTTTGTAGTAGCTTCGTTATCAGAATCATGATATTGGAGACACGAGGACTTGAAATATTTACCCTGAGGGGATCGAGATCTCCGAACAACCGCCGATGACGATGATGAAGCTTCCAGAGATGACGGTGTAACCGGTGAATTAGCTGCATTATTATTATTATTGCTACTACTTGAATCGGTAGATAAATATTAGATTCTAAATATGTAGTTTTTAGATCCACTAATTTGAATGTAGTGACTTATTTTATTGCATAATTTTCATGTGGTATAAAATACTGAAACTAGACTTTATATATAAAGCTCCATGGTACTATAAACATGAATCCCATTATAAAATAATGAGACTTTGAACATGTTAGTTCAAAGTCCTATTATAAAATACTGAGATCAGTTTGGGTGCTTGCCAACGCTAATGGAGTGTAATTGTGTGCGCGAATTTTTTGTTATTCCTTAATTAATTTTGAAACAGTGGATAATTATTACTTAACGCGTGTAAAAATGGCTACGCATCAAAATCACATGCACCCATCAAGTCCATTTTTATGGGCTTCCATATATTTTCATCAATGACTTCAATGGTAATATTCTTAACTGCAACCGAGAGAGAAAAGAAAAAAGATCATGTATTCAATACCTATGTTTGCTGGATGTTGGTGATATCTCTCTCAGATAGGGAAAAACGAGGTGTGTAGAGAAAATTAGGACAAGTTATAGGTACCAATATGTATCACTAATTAATAATGAGTATATTCTCTCCATATATATATGCTTTATTGTACCAGATTACTTGTAACGATTATATTTCAATCACAAATAAATTTCCGTACGTTAATGTATAATCCTCATTATCTATCTCCGTTTCTCACTTATAATTAGAAATTGAGGATACATCACAAATTGTCTAACTTTATGTTAGTTGTAATTTGTAAATATATTGAATCCTCCTCTTTTATATATCTAAATTTAATTTAGGAACACTAATATATGGAAGTTCACACATACGAATTTGCAATAGACTACTTTACTGAAATAATTTGCTGGTAGCAATATACTTTTCCATTCTGTCAATTTGATCTGTTCTCATGTGAACAATTTACCATCTTAATCACCTAGCAGGGAATTAAATGATTGCATCTAGAAAGGAACAGGGTTTAGAGAATATTATACCATGATGATTGATAAGACTTTTAGGACTGCAATGACAAAGAAGTGAAGAACACATGAAGTAATTTTAATACATAGGGAGGACATTGATCAAAACTGAAGCATCGCCTAGTACTATATATAAATTCTCTTTACATATAACTGATGAATTTAACTTTTATGCACTAATAACTAAATAAATTTTTACACTATCAAATCACATTTAAAAGAAAGAATTCTCTTTATTAATTAGTTACCAATGAGATATAACTAGAAATAATGACTATTGTGTAAGTTACTTTTTTTTTTTTTTTTTTGATA
This sequence comes from Petunia axillaris subsp. axillaris, assembly GCA_029990575.1. Taxonomy (NCBI): domain Eukaryota; kingdom Viridiplantae; phylum Streptophyta; class Magnoliopsida; order Solanales; family Solanaceae; genus Petunia; species Petunia axillaris. Next base: position 46,755,643 of record JARKNS010000007.1, on the reverse strand, counting down.
ATAACATGATATGCATTATGATAATTGATGTGGGTTACATAGAGTTAATGTGGCTACTCATAGGCATCGCATGACTTAGGTTACATAATTCCTACTAGTTATAGATAAGTTCCTACTAGATAGAGGAATGACATTTTCACATTCAAATTTCCTAGGGTAGCTAAAGCATTACAATTACTCTTCGAAGTTTTTAAGATAGAATAAGTGCCCACACTATCGTCCAACAAAGCTTGGCGAACAAAATTTGGTGGCACTGCATAATGGTTCCTATATAATATTTGGACTGTCCAGGAGCTCTCTTTGCCAACAAGTGTGCAACTTTGTTTCCTTGACGAAAGTTATGCATGATTTGCGGCATCCCAGCTTCATCATCAGTGACCTGCAATAGACAATCAAAGGTAGATAAGTAGGAGTGGGATTTTCTAACAGATTAAGAACCTCAGTGGAGTCAGTTTCAACTTCTAATGACATAAAATTTTGATCAAGGGCTAATGATAGACCATAGGTTAATGCTGAAAGCTCAGCATGGGTATGATTAATGGCATGAAGTGAGGAGTGAAAACCAAGAACCTAATCACCTTTGCAATTTCTAAAGGCTCCACCTATACTAGCTTTATTGAAGTTATGATGATAAGATCCATCAATATTCAGTTTAATGTAGTTAGTACTAGGGGGTGCCATGAAACTTTTAAGTTTCTAGTACGAACAAATCTAGGTTCATTTGAAGTGAGCAATTTGAATTCAGTTATATTGTTGTGAACCTTGGTAAAGCTTAGGTAGCTATCGAGATTGTGAATATTATTATGATTTCGATTTAACCACAGGCCCACAAAGCAAAAGACAAGAAGTCGAGCCATGAATAGAATTTAGAGTTTAGAGGTGGGGAACTTACTCTAAGGGTCTTAAGCCAATTGTGATCATCTATAATATTAAGGGTGATGTTACAGCTTGACCAAAAATTCCTAGCAATAGTGCAATTTCAAAAAATGTGAAATAAGGATTTAGGCTCAAGTCTACACATAGGAAAAATGGGATCAAAATTCATTCCTATCATATGAAGATAGGACCTAGAGGATAGCCTATTGTGCTGACACTGCCAAAGGAAGAATTGAATTTTACGTGGAGTGTCGATACCCCATAACCACTCAAACTCATTGTTAATAGTAGAGTGAGATTGAAGAACTTTATAGGTTGACCTCAAGGAGAATATTCCGTTATCATTTAGACCCTATATGGGGTAGTCATGCTCAGTTGACCCAGTAGGAGGAGGAGTTGCTAGAAATAGTTCTTTATTATTAGTAGGTAAATTAAAGGAGAGTTTGGAGAAATACCAAGTTTGATTATGGCACACCTCTCTGACTTTAGTCGTGGTATAAACTAGGGTAAGGGGGCCACTGTGGCTACGAATTGGTTTCCTATTGGGCAACCAAGAGTTTTCCCATAATGAGGTGTTCACACCATTCCCTAAGACCCAATGAGTATTGTCATAGCAGAAAGGTAAACTTCTAGCAATAGTTTTCCAAATGAAGGATTGACAAATTTAAGCCCAAAGAGTCTTAGGGTTAGTTAGAAAGCGCCTAGAAAGACCAATAAGAAGGGCTTTGTTCTTGATTTTAGTTTTGGTAATAGAAAGGCCTCCAAGGTGCTTAGGTTTGGTAATTGTATCCCAAGAGAGGAGGTGAAGTTTTCTTTTAGTATCAGTCGTGCCCCAAATACAATTTTTCTGAATCCTATCTATCACCTTTAGGATTTTGCTAGGGAGGTGATGTAGTTGCATGATATGATTAGGTAGGGTATTAAGAGTTGAATGAACCAATGTTGTTCTACCAGCTAGGGTAAGGAAGTTTACCTTCCAACTTGAGAGTCTAGATTTGAAATTATCCACCAGGAATTGATAATCATTTGTTTAGGCTTATGGTTCAAGATAGGAAACCCTAATATTTTCTAAAATGATGATCTATTTTAACATCAAGAATAGAGCCTAGATGAGCAGCCTGGTAGGAGTCAATATTTTTAGAGAAAATAACCTTAGACTTTAAAGTGTTAACCTTAGCTCCTGACATTTGACAGAACATAGCTAGAGTATCCTTAATAATATGGGCAGATTTATCATTTGCCTTGGACATAAACGTTAAGTCATCGGCAAAAAGGAGGTGAGAGAGATCAGGGGCCTTAGGGGATAGTTTAATAGGGTCCTAGAGATTCATTTTAACTTGGTGGTTTATGTATATTGAAAAAAGTTTCAAGCATATAATAAAGAGATATGGTGACATGGGATCACCTTGTTGAATGCCTCTAGTAGGAAAAAAATTTTGAGTTTTGGCACCATTGATTAAAATTGAAATGTTAGATGATGTCACACAAGATAAAATAAGTTTAGAAATATTAGGAGGAAATTAAAAAAAAACTAGCATAGTACGGATGAAAGACCATTCAATCCTATCAAATGCCTTTTCAAGGTCAATTTTGATGATCATACCTCCTTTTTTACCTTTCATTTGAGCAATATTTTGGATAAGTTCCTGAATAATAATGACATTATCAGAAGCCCTCATATTTTTTGAGGAAACTAGCCTGACAGGGACTAATAAGATCACCTAAGTGAGGTTTAATACGATTTGAAATAATTTTAGTAATGATTTTGTAAATAGTATTGCAAAGGCCAATAGGTCTAAAATTCTTTAAGTTCACGGCATTTTTAAATTTTGGAATAAGGAAAATGAAAGTAGAATTACAATCTTGAGGTATTGTACTATCTTTAAATATTTTATGACAAAAAGCTTTAACAGAAGGTCCAACTATATCCCAATATCATTGGTAAAAGAAAGAGTGTAAACCATCAGGGCCAGGGGCCTTATAGGGTTTAAAAGAAAAAATAGCTTTAGTAATTTCATCATCGGTTAGAGGATTGTCCAAATCTAACAGGTTAGCATTTGAAAACCATGAAGAGGCAATACTAAGAGAATCAAGTGTGGTAGAAGAGTGACTTGTGGCGAACATTTTTCTAAAATAATCAACAACATGATTTGTGACATCATCAGGATCAAAAATTTGATTTCCATTATCATCATGAAAGTATGTAATACAATTTTTCCTTCTACGATGAAGAGTTGTAACATGGAAAAATTTTGTATTTGCATCACCATAATTTAGCCAATTTATTCTAGATTTAAGTCGCCAAAATTCTTCTTCATTTTTCAAAATATTGTTATAATCGTGAATTAATTGCGACTCTAAGTTTTGAAGGAAAGAACTAGTGGCATAGTTAAGGGATGATTGAATGCCATTAATATGAGCTAGCAATTTTGTTTTATTTTTAAAAATATTACCAAAGACATGGCTGTTCCAGTGTACCATTTCTTCTGAAAAAACTTATTTTGCATCATGAAGATTTCTATTGGTCCATGCATGCTTAACAACATTAATAAAATCAGGGTGGAGGTCCACATGGACTCTAGGTTGTCTAAAAGCATGAGGTGCATTATTAAGACTAATAAGCATAGGGTTATGATCACTATAGGTCTTAGGTAGATGGATGAGGGAAGCATCTTTAAACAAGGTAATCCATTCATTATTAGCTAGACAAAGATCAAGTCTTTCCATTATGAGTCCTCCTCTATTCTTATTATGATTTGACCATGTGTATTTAGGCCCCTTGAACCCAAGATCAATTAAGTTGCAATAATTTATACAAGTCCAAAAATGACTAGCACTAGCAGTGTTTATAGGACGACCTCCTCTATTGTGTAAGTTACTTACCAAGGTAGTTATAGTGTAAAAACGACAATGGAGCTACTTAAAGCTAAGATGCTATCTTTATTTATTATTAAGTTTTTAGTTTCTATTTTGTTATATTATTCTTCTTTTTATTCATCTTTTATAACATTTTTTGTCTCACACCAAGATCTTTATATTTCGTCCTTGAAATAAGCAAAATAATTAAGGCCACATCAACTAGATCTGTGGCAAAAAACATTTAGATTACTTGATAAGGACTGGTTGATAATTTCCTGTATAATCATCGATTGAATATTAGTTTATATATTCATTCCATTTCAGTTTATATAATTTTTTCTTTTAGAAAACGAATGACGATTTTTTAAAATATAAATCATTCAGCTTAAGCAGTCTCTTTTACCATTAATGAGAAGCTTTTATAGCTACACAAATTATGAAATATTTTATGAACACAAATTTTAAATTATTTATAATTTTTTTAAAAGTACGTGATGATTCAAACTTTTTCATAACTACCTTCAATATGTGTGAATCTAAAAAAACAAAGAAGAAGCAAAGATCACGCATATTATATGTGTGCATTAAAAATGTGACAACACGTGATTCACGCTCAACCTACACCTTTAAGGGTGAGCGGTGATCCCCAAAGATATAGTACCCGAAAAGAGTCGGGGTCGAATTCCACGGAGAGCTATCACATATTATGTGATAGAATGAACAGAATCGAGTTCTATGATTTGTTAGAGTATTCCTAATTAAAAATTGATGCGGTAATAATCTAGTAGTAAACTAACAACTAACTGTCATATAACGTTCACATAATTGAATTGGTAGTAAAACAAAGAGAGAAAGCTAGGGATTTATCCATTCAAATAAGATTCTAATAACCCACCCATTTTAACCACACAAATATCGTAGGTAATAATTAATGGTCAGACCTTCAAATTTTACCCTCTAAAACTATTAAGTATAGAGAGGATCTATCAAGTTAAGCCCCTTTCGGTCAGTAATGAGGCCCAGAAAACCATAGTCCAAAGACCAGAGTGTGTCATTCTCTTTAGATGCGGTAGGCTTGTAAGCTAATTTAACTCAAATGCTTTCTAATTTCTATAAATCCACACCTTCAAACCCGTTAGAGTGATGAAAGTAAATAGGGGTTATGGTAAAGTGTGGCCTCACCTTAAACTCTTTTCATGTTAAAAATAATAATGACTAGATTAACATTAATCCATAGATTTTGTGAGATTAAACAAGTGTTGAAATTTAAATAAAGTAATTATGGATAAATCCCTAGTATGAGTTTAGCTCCTTATACTAGGGTTCAACACTATCATATTAAGGAATGAAATAGCAAGAATCATGTAATGGAATATATAAAAGGTTGGAATCCTTAAAAAAATTGTTGTTAAAACCCTTGCTTGCCTTTCAAGAATTTTTAAAAGTGATAATAGACTAAGTTATTATAAAGATTCTTTGTGTTGGAGGCCTAATGGTATATTAGGCATGAGTTTGAAAGCTAATTTAACATTTACAAAATTGCATTTCACTATGTTTTTCTACATTCCGTTGATCAATTGGCGACTGCCTATTGCACTTGGTGGCCGCCGAAGACAGAAAACTGAATTTCTGTTTGTCTTTCGCCTTTCAGGTTCGGCGGGTCGCCCTTGAAGCAGCAAAATTTGTCTTCTCCATGCCGATTTTTTGAGTCCACTGTGAGTACCGGCGGGCAGGCGATGACTCTACGGTTCTGTCGATTGCTTTCAGCCCTTTATTCGACGGCCGCCTTTTCAAATCGGTGCCTGCAGATTAGCTCTTAAACTCTCATCTCTGCCAGCTGAGGTCTTCTCATTTCAGCGGGAGCCGATCTTGATCTGCGGCAACACTTCTCTAGTTCCTCAACTAGTAGCCAATTTTCTTTCATTTTGTCAATTTTTTTATTCCATTTGGCTTTATAACTTGTAATATTAATCAATACCTGAAACATGGAGAATTGCATGAAATTTGCGTATATAACAAAGCTAAAAGACATAAAAGCTAGTTTAAAAGAGTCTATTATTAGCATAAAATACCAACACATCAACTCCCTCAAACTTAAGATTTTGTTTGTCCTCAAGCAATAATTAAAATCAATCTTATGCTCACTTTATAAAACATATTTGAGCTCAAATGATGGGTTTAGACAAGAGAAAGTCTATGATTTCGGTTGGTCAAACATTTAGTTTCACACTTGTGAATCCAACCAAACAACAACAAGCACCAAAGTTACAACTTCATCAACTAGAGCTTCTATTCGTAAGTAAAGCATGCATAGCACAATATACTCTCTCAACTCACTTTAGGCATGGTGTTGCACCTTTAAGTTTCAAGTCACCTAGTACCCTTACCACAGAATGGATCCCTATCTCTCAATATAATTCAAACAAATGGACCCAAAGTCTAATCTCTCAAGCTCGCAAAGAAATGCAAGTAATGCGCATAGAATGCCATAGGCTTGGCTATAGTGTCAGTTGTTGGTCTTTTCACATCACTTGGCAAAGGATCAAATAGGAATTCTAAGGTTGTAATGTAGACTTTTGGGCTTAGGTAGGGTATCTTTTGGATAAGAAGTGACTAATCTCCCTCATTGGGCACAACACTAACTTTGCAAGTCAATTCCTTTTGAGCTTTCCTTTTCATTTTAGCTTTTACTCCCCAATTTTTCACTCTCAATGTTGCTTTGTGGCTCTTATTCATCTTTTTGTTTTTCTTTTCTATTTTTGTTCTTTTCGTTTATTTTTGCTATTTTTCTTTGTTTTCTTTGATTTTTTTTTCTCAACTTCTCTTTTCAATGCTTCTTTGGTAGAGCCACCTCGCATTCACTCCCTTACTTCCTTCCCCCCAGTTGCGCGTCTTTCAATGCTTCAAGCAGATAGGGCCAAGAGAAGGTTAGTACTATAAAGCACATATAATTAGACCGGGCTAGTAATGTGGTTAACAAAAGAAAGATATTAAGGCTCAAAGTTGGCTTGTTATGGATTAACTTCATTTGGTAGGTTTGAAAGGCTCAACCAAGTCAAAGAAATGCCTATTTTCCTATCCAACACTAAGATAACACTCCATTCACTTACAAGGATACACAAGCCAAGTTCTAGCATGCATATACAATTACAAGCTCGAGCCAAAAACTCACCACATAGCACAAGGGATAAGAAACATGAACATCAACTTATAAAAGTACTAAAATAAGGATTTAAGCCTATACTACACATGCATAGATTTACCAAAAAAGAACCTAAAGGTTGTACAAGCAACTCTTGCCAGGCAATCCACTTAACTTTCTCATATGTTCACCTAACATGTTGGTATTAAACAAGTTACAAAACAAGAACCGAATGAAACTTCTATGGTTAAGTCCTAAAAGTACCCTATTCAAAGGAATTGCATTCTTGGAAAAGAACCGAGTCCAAAAAAAAAAAAAAAACCAAGAAGGGTATTTACTATCCATAAAACTATTTACAAGGGTAGTATTTACCATGGATTGTTGTTCGCACCCAAGTGGTATTCAGAAGGGTTGCCTATGTATCAATGAATTTGGATTTTTCATTTAACAACTGACTACCGAATGTTTTTAAAAAAAATTACACTACGCATTTAAAATGCAAACTAACTAATAATTGAAAACACAAGAATTTAAAGACAACTAAACTAAGATATATAAAAGGATAATCATGAGACAATCAAGCAACTAATCAAAGCAACTAATCAAAACAATGAAATACACAAACTAAAATAAGGAAGGGGTGAAGGTACTCCCTGGCAAGATGATCATGATGACGGCCCGAGAACTTTGTCCGACTCAACTGAAGTAGTTGATGATGTTTCTTCTTGACCTTTCTCACTTGTTGGTAGACCTTGGACTGCCTGGGGGGGAGGGGAGCCATTGATGGAGGTGCACTTTGATTGGGTGCCATATATTTCAAATTATCTTTCTCAAGCTTTACAAGTTGTATTTACCTCAACCTCTCAATCTCCTTAGGACGTGTTTCCACCTTTTTCCCTTGTTCTTCCATTCTTTTCTTGTCATTCTCCTTTCTTTTTCTTTCTAACTCCTTCCTCATCTCATTCTCTTTTTCCTTTTTTTCTTCTCCAATTCCTTCTTCTTTTCATCTACTTTTCTTCTTTTCTCCTCTTCTTCTTTCTGTATCTTCTAACATTCTCTCATCTTCTTCTCTTCCTCCTTATTTTCTATTTCTCTCCTTCTACTTTTACTATCTCTTCTTCATTTTTCGTCCCACTTTCTTCACTTTTTTTCTTTGTTACATATTCTTTCCTCTCTTTCTTTTGCTTTTCTAGCTCTCTTTTTCTTTTGAGCACTCTCTTTTTCTTCTTTCTCACTCATTTTCTTTTCTTTCTCACTTTCTTTATTTTCTTTTTCACTTACCTTCTTCTCTTTTTAGACTTCTCCCAATATTTTTTTTTTAACTTATCTTTTTTCTCTTGCTTATTTCTCTTCTTGTCACTTCCTTTTGTTTTCTTGCCTCTGTTTAATCTTTTCTCTCCTCATTTCATCAAGTTCGACAAGTAATTGTTCTAGGGTCTTTTTCACTTTTTCCTTTGGGGACTCTTCTTCTTGATCATTCTCCACCTCAATGTCATCTCCTCCATTATTTATTTCTTCCTCCATTGATTGCTTGTCCAGGGCTTTTAAAGTTGATCCGAAGGAAAGGCCAAATATTTCACCTGTCCGGATCTTCTTCATTTCTTCAATTATCCCCTTTACTTCCATTCTTATTTTGGAATTAGAGGTCTCCATCACCGTCAGTCTTGCATTCATATCCCCAATTTCCTTTGTGTTGTCTTTTACAGTTTTAGTGAGCTTGGAAATAACATCAACCATTGGCTTCAAGGCCTTTCCCAAATCAGCTGAGGGTGCCTTAACATGTGTCAATTTTGTATCCAGCTCAAGGAGTTGGCGGCTTATATGCCTCAAGGCTTCAGGAATTTTGAACAATTCAAATTGTCTCGTTGAGACTTCTTCCAATGTTGGAGGAGCAGCAGGAACTTGTTTCTTGGTAGGAGGAGTTGATGTCTGGGAAGAAGGTTGGGTTTGTCCTGCTTCAAGTTCCTCAAGCTGTGCTTCATGCTTTCTTTCTTTTACCTCATTATCTTGCAATATTTTGAGATCAAGTGTACCTGAGGCATATTCTATATGATCAAGCTCGAGCAAGATTTGCACTCTATTCTTCATCAACTTTGTGAGCAAGCATAGGAATCCATAACTAGTGGTTTGATGAGATCTGGTGTCGATGTTGTCAAATATCACCTTACCCACATTGATTTCCATGTTGTCCAGAAATACTGCAATGAGAATAGCCTTATCCATGGTGATTCATTTGCCATTGAGAGAAGTAAAGAAGCTACTACTTATCACAACATTCCAGCCTTTTGCAATGAAGCTTAAACTGTTCTTCTTGATTTCAACCCCTGGATTTATCCATTCTAGAGTTGTTCCAACTGCAGAGATCAAAGCTACTAACCATACCCTAAAGATGCCCTCTTCTTTTCCCTTCATCTTTATATTTCTATCAAACTCATAAGTGTCACTTGGAGGAGTTAGATCATAAGCTTCATTTATATGCTCATCACTGCAAAAGACATCCACTGTTCTTACTTTCACATCATAAGAACCTTTATTCTTTGGGGGAGGTTGGCATAAAATTCCCTTACAATCACTTCATTTATTGGCCTAGAGGTTCTAGTAAGAACTCCCACTTTCTCCTCACTATCTTATCGTATAAGTATTCACCATATTTTTTGGCCAATTCTACTTGGACCATCTTTTCAGGGTTCAAAGCTCTTCGAGGCACCTTTTTGAACATTGCCTAGGCGTCCTCATTGACAAACCAGTTTTTCATGATTCTCCTTGTTCTGTCAGGATCCCTTAAGGATCTAGAGCTATCTCTACTCCTTCATCAGCCCAATCTCTCACCTCAGACACAGACTCATCATCAGAGCTTGGGTATACGGGACTAGAGGATCCTTGTTCAGGAACTTGTTGTGACGGTTTAGGAACCACCTTGGCCTTACCTTTCTTATGTTGTTTCTTCCTCTTGTACCTTAGCCAAGGTTTCCTCTAATTGCCTTTTAGCCTCTTTAGTCTTCTTCGTTGCCTCCTCTTTCTTTTTCATAACAGCTGCAATTGTTTTGAAATTTGCGTTGGCCCTACCAATGAAGACTCCCACCTTTTGGCTTGATGTTTCCCCATCTTTAGAATCTGAGGGAAACACACATCCACCATGAGTTAGCATATGAAATACATGAATTAACTACTCTAACTACTCCTAAATTATCCTAAACTTCAACACATGAAGCATAAGACAATTGTAGAGCATTCAAAATATCACAGAAAAATTCAGACTGCCAATAGATTTGGCAGCCCGCCAATCTCATGCGAAAGCAGATAGCCACTCGGTGGGTGCCGATGGCCTCACCGAATCGAATGGCATGCGCCAATTGGGAGGTCAATTTTAATCCTTCCTCCGCCCATTGCTCGTGCAAACTGTTAGCATCGGTGAGATCGTAGATGTTTTGGCAATCCGTCGGTTGCTTTGGGCGGCCAACAACAATTCACAGAACCTTATCAGCGCCGAATCATCGGCTAAATTTAAGCCAACTTAAAATTTTCTAGAAATTCCAAACTCACTTCCCTTAACACCTATAAACACAATCCTAAGTGGTATTTTCGACTTCTCACAACATTCAAGTTTTCTCTCAATAACGAGACCACGTTTTCATCCAAATTCAAGAAGAATTCAACAAAAATCATACCAAGTTTAAAGCTTTTCAAGAATTCAAGGCACAACAAGGTATGTTCATGGGCTTTTTCTTTCTATTTCAAGTTTTACAACTTTCAAGCTCTCTCTCCTGCTACCTCTTTCTTCACTCAACACAAATAAACATTTAACATATCACAATAGGGTATCAAGTATGAATCTTTAACAAGAATAAATACTAAAACAAAGTTACTCAGATTTTCCTAAGTTTACATGTGAAAAATCATGTATCACACTAATCCCCACCCCAAACATGTTGATTTAACCTAACCTATACATTAAATAATGAAATTTAAAACAAGGGTCAGATTTCTTACAAGATCTGCGAAGAATAAGAATGGGTTGTCAGGTTGTAGGTGGATTAGTGGAATCCGATGTGTGTGAGTGATTTGTGTGTGTTTTTGGGTTGATGGTAGCCGGAATAGGGTCGCCGGTGAGTGTGTGTGTTTTTCTCGATGTAGTATGTTAAAAAGTGAAGAAATATTTACCTTGGGCTTTTATAGTCAGTTGACCCGACTTTGACCCTATGGATCGGCGGCCCACTACTTATTCAGGGCCCGCCTAATGAAAAAATATTACCTCCATTATTATGGATCGGCGGGTACCGATATTTTGGCTGAATGGATGTGATTCCTTTTTTTATCAATATTGGGCGGTCCTACAGAACATTCGGAATTCCGCCAAATTAAATAGGTGCAGTACCGAAATAGATTCGGTCGCCGATTGATCGGCTAAAAAGCCCTCCATCTTCCACTGAAAAAAATTTGCTCACTGTGAGCATCGGCTATCCTGTCTATGATTCGGCGGTCCACCGAAGATTTTCCACCCTTCATTCTATGGGTGCCGACTTCATTTGGCTGCCTTCCTTTTTTAATTTCTTTTGACTAAGTCTCCCACTTCTTGCACACTACCATGCTTCATTCCTTCACTTACACCACTCAACCAAGATCGAATGCAATAATCAAAGAACTTCATGTGATATTTTTACACTAAACTAAAATGCTTAAAAAGTAAAACTTGGGTTGTCTCCCAAAAAGCGCTTGATTTAATATCGGGGCATGAGGGTATTACATCAACTCATCTAGGGCTCCGTGAGATAAATGCAATTAACCTCTCTAGGCTCGGCTTCGCATCCAAAGTAGTGCTTCACCCTCTAACCATTCACGTGGAAGGTTTTTGAACCATCCTTCAATCGCAACTCGACCCAACCATATGGTGATATGTCCACCACCTTGTAAGGCCGACTCCATTTGAATTTCAGCTTCCCGGGAAACAAGTGCAATCTTGAGTTGAACAATAGTACCAATCCCCCGGTTTGAATTTCCGACACCATATCTTTGAGTCATGAATCATATTCATTCTTTCCATGTAGATTTTGGCATTTTCATATTCATGAAATCTCATCTCATCAAGTTCATGCAACTTCTCCACCCGTGATTTGGAAGCTTCTTCCCAATTCATGTTAAGCTTCTTTAAAGCTCACAAGGCTTTGTGTTCCAACTCAATGGTAAAGTGACAAGCTTTGCAAAACACTAACCGAAAGGGCGACATCCCAATTGGACTCTTATAAGCCGTACGATATGCTCATAAGGCATCATCCAAATTTTTTGCCCAATCCTTCCGGTTTATATTCACTGTCTTGGCTAAGATTTGCTTGATCTCTCGATTTGACACTTCGACTTGGCCACTTGTTTGGTAGCAACCTTGTATCTCGCCCCATATTTCTCCAGCAAAGAACCAAAGGCCCAATTTCAAAAGTGAATTCCCTCATCACTTATGATTGTGCGAGGGGTTCCAATTCTTGTGAATATGCTTTCCTTGAGGAATATGGTGACACTCCAAGCTTCATTGTTAGGCAAGGCAATCGCCGACCTATTTAGAGACATAGTCCACCGCCACAAGAATGTACTTCATGCCATAGGAGCTTGAGAAGGGGCCCATAAAGTCAATACCCCATACATCAAAGAGCCCCACTTCTACAATGGAGTTTTTAGGCACTTCATGCCTCCTCGAGATACCTCTGTTAGCTAGCATTGATCACAACTCTTTGTGTAGTAGTGGGCGTCCTTGTACAATAAAGACCAAAGGAATCCGCACTCATGCACCTTAGCCGTTGTTCTCATACCACCATGATGCCTTTCATATGGAGCGGAGTGGCATCCTTCAAGCATAGCCCCTTGTTCGGATTCGGCAACACATCTCCTTATTACTCCATGGACACATACTTTGAAAAGAAATAGCTCATCCCAAAAGTAGTGACGGGCATATATCATTAACCTCTCCTTTTGATTGTATGATAAGTCCTCTGTGACCTCTCCACATCCAACAAATTGTCCAAGTCTGCGTACCAAGGGATTATTTCCCAAGATACCACCAATATTCTCTCATCGAGAAAAAAATTATTGATCTCGAGGTTTTTTTTTTTTTTTTTGGACGACCCTCCTCCTCCAATCGGGATAAGTGGTCCGCCACTTGATTCTTAGTTCCCTAATTATCAAGCACCTCAAGATCAAATTCTTGCAATAGAAGTACCCATCAGATCAATCTTTCCTTTGAATCTTTCTTGGCCATGAAATATCATATGGCAGAATGGTTGGTATGCACAATGACTTTGGACCCTACCAAGTAGGACCAGAATTTTTCAAAAGTGAACACGATGGGCAATAACTCTTCTCTGTCACCGTGTAGTTCATCTCCTCACAAATCTTTAAGACCTTCTCCAAATTGGATAGACAACCTTCAAAAGAATCCCCAACCACCGAGAAGACATCCATGAAGACTTCCAAGAATCTTTCCTCCATGTCGTGAAAGAGTGCAATCATACATCTTTAAAATATGGGCGGGGCAATACAAACACCAAAAGGCATTTTGCAAAATGCAAAGTACCATATAGGCATGTAAAAGTTGTCTTTTCTTGATCATTTCCCTTGATGGATATTTGATTATATCCTGTGTATCTATTAAGAAAGCAAAATAAGCACGGCTACAAAAATATGACTTAGCCAACTTTCCAGCAATAGTTAACTCCAAATCGTAGTTGCCTTTGACTTTTTTTGTACAGGGCCCAATTCCTAGAACTTTTTTGTTTCTTAGCTCCTACAGTGTAATGATCATGATCAAGGAAAGGTAGGGGAAAGTGATCTTTTCTAGTTGCATTATCGAGCTTACGGTAATCCATACAAACTCGCCAACTAGTCACGGTTCGAGTTGATATAACTTCTCTCTTATCATTATGAACTACAGTAATTCCACCAAGAAAATAATATACTCGCCTTAGACAGCATCTACAACTCAAATCCTAAGCTTGTTTTAGCTCCCAATCACTCTTGACGCCATTACAATACCATAGAATAACATATCCTTCTTTTGCTTAAACTTAGATGTGGAATTATGGTGAAATTTTCTTGGCAACCCTTAAAATACTTAGAGACCTTTAGGAGAGTTTTTAGGAAGTGTACAGACTGAATTTAAGGAAAAAATGACTTAAGATAAACGTTTTACCCCTTTTTAAAACCCTTAAAGGTCGGCCACCTTCATAAAGGGTCCCAAAAGGGGCTGCCTGCACAGTCTCACAAAAATGTGTATATCTCTCTGCTCCAACGTCGTATTGACAAACGGTTTAGTGCATTGAAAACTAGAATTGTAGACCTTCACATTGGTGGATCGAGTACCCTGTAAATCCAACTATAATGGGAGAAAATATCAGTGACATTAGACCCAAATTTCATCAAAATTTATGAACGTGACTTTTCTTTTGAAAATTTCTTGACTTTTGTGCCTTCAATGAAAACTATCCGAACAACCATGGATTTCACTTCCCAAAGTTTACATGGGTCACAAATTACCATACAAACCTAACGACGGTTTCGATTTTTGAATCAGAGCTCACTTACTCAAATCAAGCTCGAAAATCTTATTTTAAGCTTTATCGACAACTGAAACTTAAACCTTCTTCCGAGACCTACCAAACGAGGTCTGAATTAGCTTAAATTATACATACAAGTCCTAATAGACCTTATGGACCTCTTAAGATAATCGGCACGCCTATCGAAGTCCTAACTCCCGAAATGACTAGCCAAGGTTGTTTGATTCTCCTCCACTTAGACTCTCTTTCGTCCTCGAACGAGCAAGAGTCTTAAAAAAAACCCTAGGTTAAAGAGGATATACTCGAACGGAATGTCTCAATTAATTAATATATACTATCAAATAATTATGGAATCAAAATCATAAATGAATGATAAGAATTCTTAAACTTTTAGAGCTTAAGATTGAAATTGAGTCATCGAAGAGGTGATGATACCTCTCACGCAAACTGGAATCAAGCTCCCAAGTGTCCTCATCGTGAGAACAATTATTCAATCGCACTTGAACCATCGAAATCTGCTTCGGACGAAGCTTCCGGACGCTCTCCCATAGAAGTTGGCAAATCGAGCCGATAAGCCACCTAACTGATATGCCTTTCGATATAGAAAGGGCCAATAAACCTAGGACTAAGCTTTCCTTTCCTCCCATATCTCTTTGCACCCTGCATTGACGACACTTTCAGAAATACCATGTCACTGATCTCGAACTCTAACTCTCGGCTCCTCAGGTTCGAGTATGAGATCTGCCTACTTTGAGCGGTCCGCAAACGATCCTGAATAACTCGAATAACATCATGAATTTGACGAACATATCTGGATGATTAAGGAAGACTGAGCGGTAACATATGCCAAGACTCGACTGACCTAGGCGAAGAAATCTTACTCCGAAGCCACCAAGGTACTGCAACTCTCGAGCAAAAGGTCTCATGTCAGCAAAAAGAAAAGCCATATTACCCATGGACTTCCTGCTCAAGGTATCCTCCACCACATTCTACTTTCTTGAATAATAACGAATGGCAAAGCTAGAGTCTTTTCCTTGTAGAGTACTTTGTACTCAATCCAGAGAACACTTAAAACGAATCTTCTAACTATAGCCAAATGACATTATGATGCCATCGCGTTACTTACACAGGCGAGGCTTGACGAGACATGACTCTTCAACTTTAAGAATCGAGATCGTTATTTCGATTATCTAAGATGACAAGATTAACTTAAATCTAACTTTCGGACGCTTTCCTTACAAGGGCAGAATTTTCTTAGAATGTAACTCTCGGGTACTTTTCCACAATGGAACTAAATTTCGTCACAATTTAGACTTATACTTGGCTAAACCAAGTCTCTCTCGATCACTAGAGGGAGACTTTATATTTCCCGAACAAAAATACATAAAGAACTGTATACGTTAGCATTCATCCCTGTTGATCGAGCCAATGGATTATCTTACCAACACATTCCTCAATACAGAAAAGATTTATGGAGTTGAGGCTTAGCTTATTTGCCAACGCTTTTAAGATTACTACTTGCATTTAGGATTGGAGGGAGGCTCCTCCACATTGAATATACTTACACCATATATTAAAGATAAGCATTTAAATTGTACTTCTTCAGTTACTTGACTAAAGACTGAAGCCACAATATAAGCAGAACTATCCTGACTATCAAATTATCCTCTTCAATTGCCAACCACAACTCTCGAGTCTAAGACTCCTGCCTTCGACACAAGCATCCATGCTTGCTGACCTTAATTCACGAATCAGGAAATTCTCTCTATGTCCCCCTGGCAGCCTGGGTGACACGACACAGAATCCGGCTAGGCCGTGCGGGCACCCGACATCTTCCCCTAGACCCGTTGGGCGAACCCTTACCAATTAAATTAGGAAAATAAATATAATTCAATTCATAAATAAGAACAAGACTTATAAAACACACATACGTACTGATACCTCTGAGTTGTACAAAAGAAATTACAGCTCACTATCCAACATACTAGGTTTAGGGCTATCCAGACTAGACATCTAAGAGTATAGAAGAAGACAAATACCTCCTGAAGGGAGCAAAATGCAACTGAAATAATAAATATAAAACTGGTGGCCATCCGGAATAAAAGCTAGCTCACCCCAACAGCTGAAATCGTCTTCGCTTCTTCACAACGTGGCGAACTTAATCCTGGAGCGAACCTACCGAAACGAAATAGATAGACAAAAACAAACAACAAATAAGGGTGAGTCAAAAGGACTCAATAAGTGGGGCAGACTAGCCACCTCAAAGAATATGATAGCTAGCCAGGGAGAAGAAAAATAGGTAAATCAAATTCATCTTATTTAAACTATAAAAAGGCAGAGCCAGATAATAACTGGAAATACGTATGGAACCAAAAACTCATAAACAACCAGGAACATAAGATAGACGGAACATAAGATAGACAGAACATATAGGTATCCCGAACATATCAACAATCATAAAAACATCTTATTATATGCAAATATTATTGGGGCGTGCAACCCGATCCATATTTTTATAATGTTGCGGCGTGCAATCCTATCCATATGTTTATACCATTGCGGCGTGCAACCCGAGCCATACATTTATACCGCTGCGGCGTGCAACCCGATCCATGTATTTATACTGTTGTGGCGTGCAACCCGATTCATATATTTATACTGTTCCGGCGTGCAACCCGACCTATATATTTATACTGTCATGGCGTGCAACCCAAGATATGAGCTAGAAATATATAGGCAAACTGAAATATGTCCACAATATGATATACATACCACATACATAAAACACAGCATGATAGTCACACAATAGTCAGCATGCGGTGCAATGAAATGGGATGAATGCAGTATGATGCAATGGGGTCATATGTGCCCGTAATCTAGTCTCGAAGCGGAATACTCCTGCATTCGAGGGGAATGCAATATAGTAATCAACTGGAGCGAAATACTCATACTCCTGCACCCGATATGATATAAATCAGAGGCGGAATACTCCTGCACTCTCCTGGGGCGGAATACTCCTGCACCGAATATAATATGAACCAGAGGCGGAATACTCCTGCACTCTCCTGGGGCGGAATACTCCTGCACCCAATATAATATGAATTAGAGGCGGAATAGTCCTGCACTCTCCTGGGGCGGAATCCTCCTGCACCCAATATGTATGCACTGGAATGCATATGAATGCAACATGATGCAATAACCATCACCAGTGCGGAACTCTCATCGACAGCCGGAAAGTATATGCCAACTCACAGCCAGAGTACAATGCTCAGATCCTCAATGCAATACCAACAACATGACATAACATATAACATATAATGTAACTCCAAAGCTAAGGAGTAATGAGTACGCCTATCGGCAGCTACCCACGTAAGAAACACGTGGTAGATTATCCACGAGGCTAAGGGCCTCTAAAGAAATGGATACAAACACTTACCTCGTTTCACTGCCACTCAACAACCGCTTAGTCCTTTGGATTCATTGTCAAACAATCCTACTCATTCATTAAGCAGAAAATATATCAAATTTGGCTAAAGGGTTCTACATCTTATGGCAATCCGGTTAGGAACCTGATACCCTAATCGCACACGCAATATGCAAGTCAGGCCTATGTATAGGGTTCAAAGTCACATAACCAAACCTTAAATAAATTACATTAACAGGTTGCCCATAACTCCTTGAGTACGAATATATAATGAATTCCATTATCGGGGTCCAGTTGACCATTTAAACTATCAATTTAACTCGTTAGGACGATGTCTAATATCCTGATTTTTACCGTTAAAATATATTCAAACACATGTAATAAACTAAAATAATAAGTTAACATCATTACCTTGATGTTTTGGGGTAAAAATTACACTTTTCTCCGGCTATTTTCTCATTTTCTGACATTTTTTTACCTCAATGCATTTTTCTCTTCTTTGTTCTCGCTCCTCTGCTTAGTCTTTTTGTTCGAATGCTACTTAGCTGGTAAGGGACCTTTAATCCCTTAGCTTAACCGACTTCAACATTTCCCCATTTTTTCTTTTTTTTCTATTTTCTTTTTGAAAATTCGCTACGGCAACTAAAATTAAAATGAAACCATACGAAATTCAAAATGATCCCAAATTTCTCAAGTGAGTCATACAAAATATATGTAACACTCGCTAAAGCGGATCTCAAATCGGACTCCCGAAACTTTTTTTTTATTTTAAAGATGACAGAGTTTCATCCAAGAAAAGTAATAGCAATTTTGTCACAACCTTCAAATGAACGAGGTTCCACTTCACAGTGCAAAGAATGCACAAAATTTAAGTAAATAGACATCAAAATAAAAGTAATATTGAAGCATCATTCATCTAAAGTTTTCAACCTCAAATTTTCTTGAAGTGTTGCTACATTAGGAGCTTTAGTCATTCATATGGATTTCTGAAGTTTTTCAGAAGCTCTGGGATGTCATGGCCGAGCATGTTATCCACAGCTTGAATCATTTTAGGCTTCAATTTCTCAAAATCATCGATGTTGTAATGACTCAAAACTTCCCTAAATTGATCCACACTTGGGAAGTCACTAGCTGGTAAACGAAACTCTTTCTGGACCTTTTCGAATACGGAATCAAGATTTTGAATGAGCTTTTGTTGGGTTTTGGACTTGCCCATCAATGCAGACATCTCCTTCTTAAGATGGCTAATAATGTAGGCATGGATCTTAGCAGCTCAAGCACGTTTTACAAATTCGTTGATTTGGCGGTCACAAGCCTTCTTTGGAATATATGTCAAGTCATCAAGAAGGTCATCTTGTTCTTTTTCAAAGAGATCCCTTCCCGTAGGACCAACAGCTTCTTCATTAACTGGTTTGTCATTGAAAGAGCCTATATAGACTCGCACAACTTCAGGTGTGTACAGAACTTTACCAAGAGACCACATCAATGCACCATAAACTCTCATTAGTTGTTGAGTATCAACTTGATCTGCCTTGTTTAATACAACACGGATTTTGTCCTCATGGCCTTTCAAAGACTCCCAAAACTTAAGATACGAATTAAAAGGAAAAAGATCAAATAATTAATTTTTGGAACTTTAGCCGAAATCAGCCGAACAACCTCGAAATTCACTTCAAAAATTCACACATATTAAAATAATCATACGAACTTAATAGCACTTTTGAATTTTGAATCGGAGCTCATTCACTAAAATTGAGCTCGAAAATCTCTTTTTAATATTTATCGACAATAAAAACAGAAATCTTCTTCCGATACGTACCAAACGAGGTCTGATTTAGCTCAAATATTACAGACAGGTCCTAATAGACCTTACAAATATTATAAAATTATCTGCACGCAAATCGGAGCCCTAACTTTCGAAACGACTACCTAAGGTCGTTTCACTGGGAACATAAGAAATATGCTCACCTGGCTACATCAACATGCATTCTAGAATATAACATGAAGCATCACAAGCACCTATGATTCTACTAGTGCCGAAAGGAAAAGATGACACTGCTGCTACAACTAACAACGATCCAAACTTCTATACGCTCGGTTTCCATTGATCTGGCTTTTGAAATTAGATTTCCTTCTGAGTCAAACAAGCCAGAGGAGCATGATGAAATAGATAGGCATTAACTGAGTTTATATTAAAACATCCATGCCTGCTCAATCTTTCAACTAGAAGGGAGTCCAATGATTCACCAAAGGGTGAATCAGAAACCCCTTTATGACAAAGACAATTCACTAGATGGGGTGATCACACTAGTATCTCAAACCTACGCGAGATGCACGGATCAAACTTTATTAATTGACTACTTTAAACTCAGAAAGAAAATGATATTCCCCGCAGGTGAAAAATGAGAAGCTTGTTACGCCCACGATACTGAATAAAAAAAAAAAGACAAATTGACTTGGTACGACAGTCAAGGGTAACATACTACAATTCAAACTCGATAAATCCGCCCATTCTGAAATTCCTATACTATGCTGGAAGGATAAATAGGGTCTCATGACCTTCAAGGGATATAACATGACCAAAATCTACCCCTTTACCATGATGAATCCTTGACTGGAACGATGTCTTAGAACAATCACAAAGATACATCGAGATATATAGATAATATTCAAATAAAGAGGATACTTGTAACCACTGCATTTGATACCTCAGCATTTTGCCTAACTAGCAATTCATAGAACTACCTCTACACCTGAACATATATCTGAGGCCGAGGGAAAGGATGGGCGTCCTTCTGCTGTAATAGAGGACATTTCTTTTTATAATGTCTTAATTTGGGTCTGGCCTTTGATGAGAATAATGACGCTAATTATAAACACTTCGATAATTTTTTAATTAAATAGTTCCTGGAGATTTTCCTAGTAGAAGTTTAGGTGGAGATGTTGATCTTAACGATCATGTACGATAACGATGAAGTTATTATTGACTCGGACAATAACTTGGGAGGAATAAGATAACAAATATTATCATATAATTGCTGAGTATGAAGATATGAATGCAAAGGGTAGACAAAACAATAGTGGGGTTAATTGAACCAAGCTATCTAACCTTGGGATTCTAATTCTAGAACTGAATCGATATTATGATTTAGATGTTGAATCCGAGTTCGATGAATTGTTAGAGAGGGTACTGATTCATAGAATGAGAAATAGACCACATATAAGCAATATATTGAAGAAAAACATAATGTCAAACCTAGATTAGATCTAGGAATGAAGTTTAGAGATTTTAAACAATTTAAGGATACCTGTAAGAACTAGGGGATTAGGAAGACAAGGAAATTATATTTCTCCATTAATAACAAATTAAGATGTATTTATGAATGAAAGAAGGATGGGTTTCCCTTTAGAGTGTACTCCAGTCATATTAGTAGGATTGATCCTACTGTCCAAATTTTTTTTTAGCTAATCTTAATCCTATTTTAGCTACTTCAACTAGTAATTAAGTGTTATACATCAGTATCAAGGGTAAAAATCAAGCCTAGCTAGTTTCATTTTCAGTTCGGACTTCAATCTACCTCTACAGTAGATCTCTTATGTGATAATCATCACCAATGCTGCTGCATCCTGCTACTATTGTTAAAACACATTCAGGGTTCTTGATTGCCATACATAGTACATTGTTGCAGTTAAGGCTATCCTATAAATTTTTGCTGATGCATTCCTCCCTTCAGCATACTAATTTTTCCACTCCACTTCTTCCTACCAATTTTGCACTTGTCTTGTTATGCCCATCCATTTCAACAACCTGGATCAAATTTTAGCAGAGTAGTTGCATACAAATAGAAGGTGGTTATGGCTTTTCTCTTGTTTCTCAAACAAAACAGACAAAACATTATCAAGTATTTGTCATTGCATTAGTTTGTCTTTTATTTCTGCAATTTGGTCCTGTTTCATTGTAGCACTGGGGCAGGCTGGTGGTTGACATTTGTGACCAATTTTGAAAATATTATGGACAATAAACTGGTTCCCACTTGTTCAAAAATTCTCCCATTTGGATCCAACACTTTTTACTATCCTTGGCAATTCTTTTGTTACATCCATTTCAACTAGAAAACGAGCATAGAATATCCTTTTAATCTGTGATGTGCATTCATTTTCATATAATGGAACCCCTAGTGAACTTCTCTACAACTTAGTGAGTTAAGACCCCAACATCTAAGCCGTATATTAGGCAAAGTCACTCACAGGGGAACTTTTTAGAGAATTTTGGAGGTGAAATCAAATTCAGCAGTCCAGGTTATCGGAATAATATGTTTATTGAATATGGTATAAAGCCCTAAATACATAACTGTATCTGTATCCTCAAGGGAATTAAACTTAATCAAAAAGTATCCATCATTGTGAAAGTATACTTTTGATTTCGTTATAAAATTCCACTAATTTAGCATAAGTCGTTTCAAAGCTGCAAAGGTTAGGGAATCGTGTAGTACATAGAGTATCAGTGTGTGTTTCCATATATTATTTTCTATCTCAATTTTTGCCATGTCCACTTTAACAATTGCTTCCCCATTTTTCATTACAGGTGCTATGAAACTTAAGTTAATACCTCATGCCGCAAGTCGGTTCCTTGTGAAAAGGCTATTCCATTGCTTTGTCATTTCCTCCATGAGTTTAAGATCCAGTTTCGTATGAGCATGAGGATGTTGTTGCTCTGTTATGATTGCCTACACATTTTCCTACTTAACAGCTTGTACGCTCTTGTTCTTCTGTTGAACCCCAATCATGTTAGTGTTTAGCTCCAGTGCAGTACTCGAGCTAGTGCCATCTTGTTTGAACTTTTTTTTCCTTTTACATTCCCAGACATTATGGTTTGTTGCGGTATAACGGTAGCACTAGTTGAAGTACCCAGCACCAGCCACTCTTCCGTCAAGTTCTTATCCTGTTCCTTTGCTATATTGCTTCAATTTTATAGGTATTATAGTGTTTGAGTTTGAATTTCCTTCATACTGCCTCCACTGGTGTTACAGTGCTTCATTTTTTTCTTTTTTGTTGAGTTTTGCTGTCGTCCTTTCGGCAGTTTTCGATGGGTGCATGATTAGCTAATGCACGCTAACATGCGCATGGAGAGATTGAAATGTAGTCCTTATGGGATCCTACTTTCCTTTCCTACTGACCAAATTAAGAACCTGGATCTTACTCATAAAGGTGCTAAGGTGTTTGCAAATTTTCATATGACACCTCAATGGATTGCAAACCGGTGCATCAATATTTTTAGAAACGACCCAAATTGGGATGTTAGTGGGCAAATTGCAACAATTAAGAGTGACTTGGATTGGGTATACCAAGATTGAAGTCTTTGAAATCTAAAAATAAGCTTTGTGTTGCGTTTATGCAGATGAGGGAAAGAGATGTGAAAAACTCTTAAGGTATAAAGCTGATTTGCTACATAGAAATCCTGGGTCTAATGTAGTTATTTAGAGAGAGGGAGGTAAATGTATGAGATTTTATGTATGTCTTGCTCCACTGAAAGAAGCCTTCAAGTCTGGGTATAGACCATTATTAAGCCTGGATGATTGTTGGTTTAAGGGGACATGTGGAGGCAATCTGTTTAGTGATGTTATGATTGATCCTAATGATTGCATCTTTCCTATTGCATGTGTTGTAATTACTGAGGTTGAAACTAAGGAGACTTGGAGTTGGTTTATACCAATCTTGGATATGATCTATAGATAAGGAATAGTCACCACATTGCTTTTATGTCTGATCGACCTCAGGTGATACATGTATATTATTCTTCTAATTTAATGCATCTTTCTGGTAGGCCAAGGGTATCATTTGATGGTCCGGGAGAGGGCCTTATATTGTGCATATGGTAAGGAAGAGATGCACATATAGGAGATGAGATTTAATAGGACTGCCTTGTCCCCATACTGTGGTGAGTATTCATGGAAATAATGAAAGAGAGAAGATTATGTTGATGGATACTACAAGGTTGACACTTTCAAAAATGTGTACTCACATTTCATCAACCCAACCAACCCTGATGAACATTGGCCAAAAGTTGTGAATGGTGGTGAGGGTCTTCTACATGACATAGTGAAAATAAAGAGGGCCGGACACCAAAATGAAGAAGAAAAGAACCTGAGAAGTTTGGGAAACGGAAGTAAGATAAGATACGAAGGCAAGCTGAAAGGATGGCATAGAAAAGAGATAAAGAACATGCACAAAAGGACTATAAAAAGGGTCTAGTTTAGAGAAAGAGTTCTATATTTAAAAAGGAAGTACACAATGCAAAGGGCGACCATAAGTATACCAACAATTCTATGCCAAGAGCAAGATAAACTTTTGAAGGCCAACAATTAGAAGTTGATTACGAAGTGGCTAATATAACACTTAGGTAACTCTCAATTGGAAATCAACCTAAAAATCATTTGATAATAACTTAGGTTATGATTTTAGATTCTTAATTTATTTGAACTACTTATAGTTTAGTTAATATAGGATTCTTATTTTTTCTCTTAAAATTTTCTCATTATGCACCAACTCAATAATCACCTATTATCAATAGATGTGATAAATCCGTGTCTGTTCTAGTGCAAAGTGTCGAATCTATACAAGTCCATAGTTTTTTATATGTTCATGATGAATGTGTTTTTCAAGATGAATTTGTGCAAGGTGCGCGAATATTCAAGATGAAGGTGGTGAGACATACATTTCAAAAAGAGACAAGTTCTTCAAGAAAAAATTCATGATAGACTTTGATAATGGAGTTTTAATGAAAAAGTCTAGGAAATATAAGTAAGGTCATGATTTATATATTTTTTTAATGGTGTGCACTCTGTAAATATGAAAATATATAACGTGTCATTTTTTAATTAAAATCATTAGTGTTGTTAATATACTTTGTTATGTTCTGTCAATTTAGAAAATATATGTGTCTTGAATGAAAAGTTGAAGTTTTCTCATAGATTATGTTATGAGCTTATGGTATTTTTGAAGAATTTTGGTTTAATCGTAATGGTGTTGAAAGATGTATTAATTACATTGCAGTGAGGTATTGTGGTAAAATAAAATTTGATGAGGAAATATGTGAAGTTTGATAGTGTTCTATATAATGGAAATAAATATTGGACCTGTTAAGTTGTTCGAGTCAGTTTTATTAAGATAAATAGATTGAATAGTTGGTCAAATGGAAGAACTTAATTTCTTTATGTTTCAATTAAAAAAAATGCCAAGTCACTATTTTTCAGCTAGAGATCATCAACTTCAAATAAGAATGATCATTTGAGTCAATTATGCAAAGCTAAGTGACTTTCTAGAAACAAAATAAAGAAAAGTGATTTTGTTAAGTTATTTTCAATAAGTAAGTGACCATTTGGTAATGGACTCCCCATTAAATTGCTAGTTACTACTTAGTACTTTCCCCTCTGGCATTTCAATATTTGTCGAGCCGCAAATATTTCACCTAGTAATAGTTTTGTTTATAGACTAGATTTCACCCAGAAAACTTATTGATTATTGGGAACATAACAAATAATTAAGGCTCTGTTTGGAAGATGTTGATTCTGGTGTTTTACTAAACAACAATGGAGGAAGATGAAAGGGCAAGACGAAGGAAGAAGATGAGACACAGAAGTGAAGTTTGAAGGTTATAGGCAAAACTAAACACTTCAATGATTCCTAGAATAAAACAAGTGGACCGGGTCATTTGCCAATTGGGCTCAGCAGAAATACAATTTATATTGAGCCACTGTGAGACAATGCAAATATTTTATTACACGAGTGGCCCAATGCATTATTACATGAATGGCCCAATTAGCTGAAAAAAATCATGTACAGATTTAATTTTCACTTGAACAAAATATTATTGTGTAATTATATTCTTGTATAGAAAGAAAGGAATCCTAGGAGTAGTTTCTAGAATATGTGACTAGGATAGTTTGTTTCAAGTTTATTATAGGATACTTAGGTAATTTGATCCCATTTTCTCCTTGTATAAAAACATGTAAAGTTGATGAAATAATACACACAACAAAATTCTCTATTTTCCTATTTCCTATATGATATCAGAGCATCTCTCATAAAATCCACGTTAAAATATATACTCTTTTCTTCAAGCTTCAATGGCTTCTTCCAATACCACTGATTCATCCTTCATTTTGCCTCTTGTTACAGATCTGTCCACCACTGTAACAGACCTTTCCAAACCTGCTAGCATAGATTCATCTAATCCATTTTTCCTCCCTGCTTCAGATTCACCAGGGATGAACCTTGTGAACTCTCCATTTGATGGAAGAGGTTATGGAGGTTGGAAGAGGTCCATCCTCATTTCTCTCTCAGCCAAAAACAAACTTGGCTTCATAAATGGTACCTGTACATCACCAAAGTCAGATTCACCTGAATATAATACTTGGAATAGATGTAATGATATTGTTCTTTCTTGGTTTCTTAACTGTTTATCTGAAGATATAGCAGACAGTGTAATTTACTCTAAAACTGCAAAGGACCTTTGGACAGATCTGAGGTAAGATTTGGACAATCTAATAGTACCAAACTCTTTAACCTCCAAAAGGAACTAAATGTTCTAGTCCAAGGATTCAACAGTGTCACTTCTTATTTCACTAAAATTAAGAAAATATGAGATGAACTTGATGCTTTAAACACTAATGTTCATTGATTTTGTGCTTGTGACTGTAGTGGTAAAGAGAAAGTTACTAAATCTATTCAAGATGAAAGGTTGATTCAATTTCTTATGGGTCTTAATGAATCTTATGCCCATGTTAGGAGCAACATCTTAATGATATCCCTTCTCCCTAGTGTGAACCAGGCTTATTCCTTGATCATCCAGGATGAAAAACAAAGGGAAATTTATGTTAGTAGCTAATACCTTGCGGATTCTAGTTCTTTCTTTGTTAGCAATCAGTCAAATAACACCAAAAGTTACACTAATGAGTCTAAGGGAAAGGTTATTTTTGAAGGAAGGAACAATGCTTTGACGTGCTCTTATTGTAAGAAGCCTGGTCACACAGTGGATAAATGTTATAGAATTATTAGTTTTCCCCCTAATTTCAAGTTTACTAAGTCAAGGAAAGGAAATATGGCTCATAGCAATGATGTGCAATCAACAGCAGAAAACATCTCTATTTCTCCTTAGTTCTAAAACTGGTTCTGCATCTCAGATAACATTAAGCAAGGAATATATCAATCAACTTGCTCAACTGATTATCCAGGAAAAGGTTGCTCCATTAGAAACTGTTGCAAATGCAACCATTGCTACTGGTATACCATCAGACTCATATAATTGTATCTCATGTTTTACTCACATCAGTTTTAACTCTTGGATCTTGAATTCATGGGCATCAGAACATATGAGTTTTGATCAAAATTTACTGTCTAATCTTAGGTTGCTACCTAGGCCTCTCACTATCAATTTACCAAATTCCTATAAAATCACAGTCACTCATGTTGGTAGTACATCTATCCTACCAGATCTCATCCTAGAGAATGTGTTATATGTTCCTAGTTTTAAGTTCAACTTCATTTCTATTCAAAAGCTTTGCTCACAGTTAAATGGTACACTAACTTTTTCCTCTTCAAATTGTCTTTTGTCTTGGTAGAGTTAGAGGTAGGCTGTTCCTATTGTAAACCCAAGCTTCAAGTCCTATTTCTGTTTCAAGTTTACCTAAGGCAGTAGTCAAGACTGTTTCTAGTCCAAGTTTTAATTCCAATTGTAATCAAAGTAGTGCATTGTCTAGTGATGTACTTAAGTCTAGTTTTGTTTATATTTGTTCTTCTAATGCTGTGAGCTTAAACTCTGATGTAGTTATATGGCATGTAAGATTGAGTCATTTACTTTTCCAAGCAATGAAAAATGTTCATCTATCTACCAAGTGTTCTGATTCTACTTCTCAACTACCTACTGCAATCTGTCCTCTTGCTAAACAATTTAAATTACTCTTTCCTTCTAGTGCTATCTCATCATCTCACAATTTTGAGTTAATTCATATTGATACTTGGGAGCCTTATAAAAATCTTACTTACAATGGTTACTAATATTTTCTAACAATAGTGGATGATCATAGTAGAGGCACTTGGATATTTTTAATATCCACAAAGAGCAATGCATTTTCAGTTTTAAAACAGTTTTAGTTGATGGTTGAAAGGAAATTTGGAGTTAAAC
Source organism: Petunia axillaris subsp. axillaris (assembly GCA_029990575.1). Lineage (NCBI taxonomy): Eukaryota > Viridiplantae > Streptophyta > Magnoliopsida > Solanales > Solanaceae > Petunia > Petunia axillaris. The sequence continues at coordinate 46,727,621 of JARKNS010000007.1, read as the reverse complement.
TGAAGAAAGTAAGGTCTGAAAATGCTTTTGAATTGGGATCAAGCACCATTTGTTCTGAATTTTTTGCATCACAAGGTATTCAGCATCAAACTACTTGCCCATACATTTCCCACATAATGGAGTAGTTAAAAGGAAGCATAGACACTTATTAGAGACTTGCAGGGCACTCCTTTTTCAGTCTAAAGTTTCCATTCAGTGTTGGGGGAATGCTTATTGACTGCTACCTTTTTTATTAACAGATTCCCATCTAGAATCCTTAATCACAAGACACCATATGAGTTGCTATTTGGAAAACTTCCTGATTACTCTTTCTTGAGTTGTTTTGGGTGTTTGTGTTATGCCTCTGCTGTTCCAGTTCACAGAAGCAAACTGGATCCTAGGCCATCACCTTATATATTCTTGGGTTATTTATTTGGCAAGAAGGGATACAAGGTCCTCAATTTAAAAACCAAACAAGTTTCAGTCTTCAGGAATGTAATATTCCATGAAACTGTTTTCCCATTTTCTACATATCATACAGTACCTACATCTATTTTTCCTACTTCTTCCTCTACTAATTCAAACTCTACCCTTCTTACATTTCCCTCAGATTCCTCATTTTTACCTAATACACATTCACCTTCCTCACCAATATCTACACAACCTTCTACTGTTCCACCCTCACCCACTCCTTCTCCCTCTCCTATTCTACATTCACCTTCCACATCCTCTGTTCCTAATCCACTCTCACCTCATACAAATTACCTTTCCTCACTATCCTCAGCCAGTCACTCACCTATCCTCCAAAAATCAAGCAAACCACACATCACACCCATATACCTCAAAGATTATGTGTGTAGGTCAGTGATCTTTACTGATTTGGACAGGTCCTGTTTTCTCACTCCAGTCACCCCCTCAGCCCATTCTTTTGTTGCACTATCATCCTCCAACCAGCACCTCTTTTCCTCTTCTTTTTTTCTATCACAAAACTTACAACTTATGCTTAGGCTTCCTTATATTCAGGTTTGAGGGAGGCTATGGACAAGGAATGAGGCCTTAATGCTCAATCAAATATGGGATGTTGTTGATCAGCCGTCAGGAAGAAGGGCTCTACTTTGCAAATGGGTTTATAAGGTAAAGCACAAATCTGATAGCAACATTGAAAGGCTCAAGGCTAGATTGGTAGTAAGGGGTAACATCCAGAGAGAATGGATTGACTTTACTAAAACCTTCTCTCCTATTGTTAAAATGACAAACATCATATGTCTGTTGGCTATTGCCATCAAGAAAGGTTGGCATGTTTCTCAACTTGTAATGCTTTTTTACATAGGTACTTGCAGGAGGAAGTTTACATGAGATTTCCTGCAGGCTACTCATCCCCTGATTAAACTAAAGTTTGTCGACACAGAAAGTCTTTATATAGCTTAAAGCAAGCTTTAAGGCATTGATTTGCCAGACTCACTGTAGCCTTAACTTTTAAAGGGTTTTACTCTTCACTAAATGATTATTCTTTATTTCTTAAGAGATCTGGTGATTCTATTACTATTATCCCAGTGTAGATGATATCCTACTGACAGGTGACAATCCTACAGAAATTGCAGCACTTAAGGTCTTCTTAGATGCTGAATTCAAAATCAAGGACCTTGGTCATTTACACTGAAAATCATGGCTTTATTATCTGTCAATGAAAATACACGTTGGAGCTTTTAGAAGAATTAAACTGTGGACACTTATCTCCCGTTTCTTCTCCTCTGGATCCGTCTCTCAAGCTTAGTGCATCATCTAGTAAGCTTCTACTAGATCCTACTGTGTATCCTCGCCTTCTAGGTAAACTAAATTATCTTACCAACACGCGACCGGATCTTTCATTCGCGGTCAACACCTGAGTCAGTTTATGTCGACTCCTCGACTCCCCCACTATCATGCTGCTATTCGTGTGGTCCGTCATATTCGTTCAGATCCGGGTTAAGATTTATTGTTTTCCTCAAAATCACCTTTTGATTTGCTCTCCTATTGCGATGATGATTGGCATCGCGTGTTGATTCACGATGCTCTGTAAGTGGCTTCTACATCAGCCTTGGTGGATCCCCCATTTCCTGGAAATCGAAAAAGCAAGTATCAGTCTCCTTATCTTCCGCTGAGGCGGAATACAGATCTATGCAAAGGGTAGTTACTGAACTTACCTGGTTGTCTCGCCTTCTTGTTTATTTATCAGTCACTCCAACCCTTCCAATTCCGGTGCTTTCAGACAGTCAATCGGCGATTCACATCGCCTGTAACCCTGGTTTTCACGAATGGACAAAACACATTGAATTAGATTGTCATTTTGTCCGTCAAGGTGCCAACAATTTCTATCGGGTTTCATTTCACTTTCCTATGTTCCTTCGTCCCTTCAACTTGCAGATCTATTAACCAAGGCTCTTTCAGGGCCTTCTCATAGGGATTTGATCGGCAAGTTAGGGGCTGATCCCTCCCTTCCAACTTGAGGGCGGGTGTTGATTCTGGTGTTTTACCGGACAATAATGGAGGAAGACGAAAGGGCAAGATAAAGGAAGAAGATGAGACACAGAAGTGAAGTTTGAAGGTTTATGGGCAAAACTAAACACTTCGATGATTCCTAGAATAAAACAAGTGGACCGGGTCATTTGCCAATTCGGCTCAGCAAAAACACAATTTATATTGGGCCACTGTAAGACAATCCAAATATCTTCGGAATTTCCACATAAATAGCCCTCAATATACCATATTAACAAGTTACCTAGCACTAACATAATCTAGCCACAATATTTATATTTAAAATTTAATTTGTAATTAAAATATAACATATAAATAGATTGATATTATTTGTATATAACTTCTATATACATATATACACACATATATTTATTTTATATTTTTTAAATATTTATATCATCAAATTATATCTAATAAATATGCTAGGAAAAGAAAGAAAATACAAAATATGGTTACAAAAAGTGGATAAGGGTTGAGAATGGTTATGTGAGGTAATAATCCGAATATTTTATGGGAGATTTACAAAATTATACAAACCTAACATCAAATTTACAAAAAATACCGATACTTTTTCATTTTACATAACATAGCAATACTTTTTTTACAAAGCATATACAATTTTCAACAAAACAAGAAAAATGAAGTTTTCTTCCTCCCCAAGCCCACTGCTCCAGATTCAGGGTTTTCGCCGCCTGCCGGCGGTGGCAGGTGGCCGGATTTTTTTTAAAAAAAATCTAGAAATACAAGCTAACACAAGCATAAAGCATACAAACAAATACACATTCATACTTTAAGAAAGAGCATATATAACCAATGAAAATACATAAACATACATAAACTTCAAAAATACACAAAACATATTCTTATATACACCCATACCATACAAAGACATACAAATAAATTTGTGGATATACAAAGACTTATTCACATACATATGTAGCATTGATACACTTAAATACAACTATATACATAAATATACAAATACAAAATCAAAAAGTATTCACAAACATAAAAATGAAAATAAAAAGATATACAATCATACAGTAAAAAAATACAAAAAACGATCATACAGTAAAAATCCAAAAAATCAATTAGAGATTTCAAAAGATTATAATGTATGTTTTATGCACAAAAAAATACATACACATAAATACAAATATATATATATATATATATATATATATATATATATATATATATATATATATATATATATATATATATATATATATATATATATATATATATATATATATATATATATATATATATATATATATATATATATATATACATCCAAAATAAAAATAAAACGAAAAAAAAGAAGGGAAGAAGAAGATCGATGGCAGCAGACCCGGCCGCCGCTGCCAAACACCAGCAACAACCAGATCTGGGAGAAGATGACAACGTGAAGGTAGCAGCCTCGCCGGAGATCGGAGATGGGGAAGGACAGCGGAGGGGTGGCTGTGGGTGGGTGGAGTGGAGAGAAAGAGAGAGAAAATTAGGTTTTTGTGTTAGGGAGGGAGGGAACTGAAGAAAATGGTATGGATTGTAATATATTTAAAAGTATCGTTATTTAGAGTAAATATTTAAAAGTATCGGTATTTCTTGTAATTTAGCTTTTAGGATTGTCATCTGGTGTAAATTTTCATATTTTATTACACGAGTGGCCCAATGCCTTATTACGTGAATGACCCAATGCATGTACAATTGATGAAATAATACACAAAACAAAATTCTCTATTTTCCTATTTCCTACGGAAGAAGGAATCTATTACCGACTCATCTACAGGGAATGACAAAAGTATCCCAAGTTTCATATCAATGTACTTATACTTTTGGATAAACGCTACAGCTGATTAAACTCTAACACTAACATAATACTCCGTCTCAAGACTCTCAGCTAAACGAAACTCTTGCCAGTTTAGTTCCATTCCTATTGGACTATAATGAATGTGGTCGTTGAATCGTGCCGTTTCTCAAAAAAAAACTTTAGTTAGGAAAAAGCTTTTGGTAAACAAAAGAAGAAACGGAAAAGGGTCAAAATTACCCCTCTACTATTTTTTATTGTTTGAGCCTACCCTTCGTTATACAATTTGGTCTTTCAAGCCCCTACCGTCCAATTATTGATCAAATCTACCCTTATATTTGACGGAGGGACACGTGGCATGTCTAAAGGCTCTAACCCAGCCCCAATTAAAACAAACCAGACTCATCCCATTAAACCCGACACATGAATTCGACCCATCCTTTAATCTCCCTCCACCAACTTAACTCAGCAGTAAAAGCTAAGGTCCCCATTTCCAATTTTTAACTTGTTTCCCCTTCATTGTCTTCTCAAGCCAAATGCCACCTTATCTTTCATCATATTTCTTTCTCCAGCTTTGCACTTCAAGTTTATTGAGTATAAGTGAAATTGAATTCCAAGGGAATTTAGCACAACAATCATAAGAAAGTTTGGCCATATACATCAAAAAACACAAAGAAACATGGTAGAAAAAATTAACATGGCAAGCACTCATTATCAATTAATTAAACAAAAGCCCCAAAATCTTCATAGCATAAATTATAGAACCTTTCTCGTGCCAAAGCAAAAAAGTAAAAGACTGATAAATTTGCAGCCATAGAGGAGTCAAATGGAGAGGAGGATTGTGGCGAACGAGTCAACTCACCTGAGCGATTGAGAGAGACGAGTCAGTCTTGTTTGCTGGTGATCGGGCATGGCGAACGAGTCAACTCAGTGAAAAAAATTACAACCACTTTTTGTGTTTTTGATGGGAATATTGTAAGGGTGTGTTTGAATAAATTCTTTTATTAAATCCACCATTCAAACCAACTCCAAGCACCCTTTTTTCGCTAATTTCCATTCACCATCATTGCTAAAAAGATTGTAATTCGATGGGATTACTAGTTGTAGAGTTGTTGTTGATGTCACCACCTACTCTAGTATCAATTTTTTTTCTTTTTTCAGGCATTTAGAAGATATAGTTATAGCTCCAAATTGAATCATTTAAAGAGAAATTTGCTAAGTTTTTATTCTGTAAAATCGTCAGAAAGATGATTGATTGTTGTTTTCCTCGTGAAACAGTAAATTGAAAAAAAAAATGTATCCCAAATTTGATAAAATTCTCTGTGTTTTCTTTAAATTTTATATAGTTTGAATTCAATTTTTTTAAATAATTGTATATACGGAAACAACAACTTAGCAAATTTTCGAGAATATCCTGGAAAGAAGAAGAAGAAGAAGAAGAAGAAGAAAGAGGAATATAGTTGGGTTTTAATTTGGAGGACTTTATTTAAGTGGAGGAGATAGATGTAGAATTTGGTTAAACTCTTAAAATGGGGTAGGGTAATGAAAAGAATTAGGTATTAATTGGGGTTGGGTAATGAAACGAATCGAATTTTTTTTAATTGGGGCTGGGTTAGAGCCTTTAAACATGTCACGTGTCCCTCCGTCAAATATAAGGGTAGATTTGATCAATAGTTGGACGGTAGAGGCTTGAAAGACCAAATTGTATAACGAAGAGTAGGCTCAAATAATAAAAAATAGTAGAGGGGTAATTTTGACCCTTTTCCGAAGAAGAAAAGGGAAAACAGGAATGGTGCTGAGACACTTTCTAGGAACCATGTAGGCTCTTTATGTTGAGTGGACAAGCGAAAGACATATGGCCAACGTAATTTGTTTATTCTCATCATTCATGGAAAAGGTAATATTCTCCTCATCATCAGAGCCAACTACAACATAGGCCATGCTGGAACACTCATGTTTGTGCTAGCTGCTTCTACCAATTACATAAGCAGAACTTCAAAAGATGAAAGTTTGCCAATACCAGCCACCACACGCAAATCAGGTAGTCTGATTAGTGATTATCTCGCTTTTCCTCCATATTACATTTTAATACTAGAATGGGGCACACAATAATGAGAAGGGGCATATGTAGAATTTATCTTGGAAGAGATATCTTTCATTTTGTTGGATCTGTATTCAGTCCAGTATTTATTTTAGTGCTCTACTAATATAAATTTATATCAGGAAAATCCCATTTTTGTAGGTAAATGTTCTCAACTAAAACGGTTTTATTTTCATAGTTCGAACTCTAGATTTTGATCATAGATGAAGGAATAAATAGCATTTTAACTTTTTACTTCCTCTGTCCCACTTTATTTGTTATACTTTCCTTATTAGTCCGTCCCAAAAAGATTGTCATATTTCTAAATTTGGCAACAATTCAACTCTAAAGTTACTTTTTGACTCATTTATAGTCACACAAATATCTATAACTTATTTTAGACCACGAGTTTCAAAAGTCTTCATTTCTTTATTAAACTTTATGTCAAGTCAAACTACGACAAATAAATTGGGACGGAGGGAGTAATACATTTACTATCGCAGATCTTAATTGTATAGGCAAGTGAATTTAAAGAAGCAAAGAAGCTAAGCAAGAATGAATGACGTTTGTGGTAGTCGTCCTTTGTGTTGCTTCCTAACCAAATAAAGAAAAAAGAATAATATATTAGTCGTACACAAAATCAAGTTTGGACCCTCACCCTTTTCACTCGTACATCAATTATAAATGGGGTCTACTAGTAAAAACTATGCTCATAGAAAGTGGTTTTGCCTTGAAAAATATTGTGGGCTGTCCCCCAAATCTTACAAGACATCTCACTTCCCTAGTCTCTAGGTTCTCTGTGGCGATTAAAATCACGTACAGTCTCGGAACGATTCACACTATTGACACGAGTTATATAAAACTTGTGAATATATAATCGATAAATAGTCTGTGGATGTGTAAAAATGCAAAATTTGGACATCTGTTTATAAGACATAAACAAAGTTTACAAATTCTTAATAGTTATGTGTGACACAAAATAAAATTGTTCCACGTACATAAAGAGACAACCGTCAAATTAAAATATTTTGTAAGTGATCGACCAAACGCGATTATATAATGTAACGATTGTTTAAGTAATAACAATAAGCGATGAATAATAATCATGAGATTATTAAATCAGAAATTATAACATATACAAAGATGATCATATACTAAGGACATTTTCTTTAGATAGCCAAAATTCCTTTAAGGATGTTCAAACTTTAACAAGCAAAATAAAATAAATTGGATGAAGGGTGCACCAACCAAAAAATCCGATGAATGCTTGCATCAACAACAACTTTTGTTAAACTCGAGATTAATTTACAAATACCATGTCATTTATAGCGTAAAACTAATTATACGTCTTACAAGGAAGAGCCGTATTAAAAGTTATCTTAAACAAATAAGAAGTACTCCATCCGCTAGATTTCTAAGATTTTTCACACAGATTAAAAAAGTTAGTAATATTGATAAAGAAGATTATTGATAGTATTAGCCTTTAGCTCCTGTCATAGAAAAATGTTAAGAAGTATTAAGATAATTTATTAAAGAAGGGTAAACTTGTAAAAACCAGTCAATACTTTTTTGGTTTATTAACAAATCAATCATTTTGGATCAAATTAAAAAAATTAAAATATTAAATAAATTAGACCGGAAGGAATAGAAAGGCTCCAGTTGAACCATTGGAGTTGTATACTCAGAATATTATCTAAACAAAGAGTAAATCCCGTATATTTCCTTTGGGGTTTGGAAAATAATAACCTCTTTCACTTTTTATTGGGACGATATACCCCCTTGATCTTGCATCAACTACTAAAAAGAGTTAGTTTATTAGATGTATTTTTATACATGTCAAAATTGACTTTACTTATGAGGAACTATTATATTTCAAAAATTAAAAAGAATACTAAAAGTATGTAATAATATCGTGTAGAAATGAATAATGTTTATCAACTAGTTTAATATTTTAAGATAAAACAATAATACGATAGTTATTTTTACATAAATAAAAAAACTTGTTTAGCATTTTATGTAGTTTTCAAATTTTGAAAGATTTTGCCACATATAAATCACATGTAACATTCAAAAGGTTTTTTATTTATGAAATAAATTCCAATGCAATATGCATAAAAGCAATTAGACATTTGAACATGTAGAACAATATGAAATTAGAAATATTATTTACACAAAATAGTCTAGCTACGTAAAATTATAGTACTAGCAATACTACATATAGCAGAATAGATGATGTCATATTTAACTTTGAAGCTCTACATAAAGATTTCTTATGAAGCAAAATGAGATGCTAAAACATTAGGTGAAAAGGTACAAAAGTTTAATTTCTATAAAATACTCCTACAACAATATATACCGCGCAAAGTTAAATTTGTGGCTGCTGGGATTCGACCTTAGGTCTCCACGGTCACGATGTAGAATTCTCACTACTAATCTATAGCTACAAGTTTAGAAGGATCATTGCCTGGAAAAGAAAATTTAAACTGAAAAAACTTGTTAAAGTTGTTACTAATTAAGGGTCAACTTTCACATTTTGAAAATGCATATAATGATTCAACTCGTTTTTAGCCGTTGATGCAAGAACAAGGGGGTTATCGTCCCATTTAAAATGTTAAAATAATGTTGTTTCCCTAAGGGTAAGGGGATTAAGCTAAAAAAAAAAAAAAAAAAAAAAAAAGACGTGTGAGTCATTATTATGTAAGGGGTTCCGATGACATATATCAGGGTGATTAAGGATATGTACGAAGGAGCAAAGACCCCCGTGAGAACAGTGGGAGGATACTCATACCAATTCCCAGTCGAGATGGGGCTTCATCAGGGGTCAGACTTAGCCCATTTTTATTTGCGCTTGTAATGGATGAATTGATTCGAAATATTCAAGGAGAGGTTTCGTAGTGTATGTTGTTTGCAAATAATATAGTGTTGGTGGATGAGACGCGCAGAGGTGTCAATGAGAAGCTGGAGATGGAGGCAGACTCTGGAGTCTAAAGGCTTTAGACTAAGCTGGACAAAAACAGAATATATGGAATGCAAGTTTTGTGACGCTCCTGATGAGTCAGATGTGGAAGTGAGACTTGATTCTCAAGTCATTCCTGAGAAAGGAAGCTTCAAATATCTTGGTTCAATCCTTCAAGGTAATGGTGAGATTGATGATGATGATGTCACATACTATATAGGAATAGGTTGGATGAAGTGGTGGCTCGCCTCCGGTGTACTATGTGATAAGAGAGTGCCACTTCGGATTAAAGGCAAATTCTATAGAGTGGTCGCTAGACCAGCTATGTTATATGGTGCAGAGTGTTGGCCAGTCAAGAACTCTCACATCCAGAAGATGAACGTGACGAAAATGAGAATGCTTAGATGGAAGTGTGGGCGCACTAAGATAGAAAAAATTAGGAATGAAGTCATCCGTGACAAGGTTGGCGTAGCCCCAGTGGCTAGGAAGATGCAAGAAGTGAGGTTGCGATGATTCAGTCACATGAGAAGGAGGAGTGCAGATGCTCCGGTTAGGAGGTGTGAGAGATTAGCAGTGCTGGATCCACGGAGAGGTAGAGGCAGATCGAAGAAGAACTGGGCCGAGGTGATTAGACAGTACATGGCCCAGATACATATCACCGATGACATGACCCCAGATAAGGGAGCATGGAGGTCGAGGATTATAGTAGCATGTTAGGTTGTAGTCGAGTATCTTTTTCCTTATTAGATGTAGTATTATGCTTATATAGATGACTTCCAATTTAGAATTCTCCTTTATATCTACTGGTTTTATCTATTTATTTTGAATATGCTTTAGTTTTAACATTCTCTTTAGCACGATATTATTGACTTGATTTTCAAAGGTGTTTTCTAATATGTTCCTTTTCCTAGCCGAGGGTCTATCGGAAACAGCCTCTCTACTTTGGTGGGGGTAAGGTCTGCGTATATCTCGCCTTCTCCAGATCCCAATTGTGGGATATACTGGGTATGTTGCAATAAATCTTAAAACTGTTGCAATAGCTTAGATTAATCATTGCAATAGTAAATAATACCACGTTAATGATGACGGAAGAAACCGTTGCGCAAGATGTATTGCGACGGTTTTCCAAGCGTCGCATTTTTAGCAAATAACCGTAGCAATTGATAAGGGAAAGGGAGTTGAAAAATCGTCGCAACAGGGGTATCTAGTGCAGCGGTTGTAGAAACCGTTGCAAAAATCGTCGTAATAAGATTATTGCTACGCCTTGGTATACGATGGGGTCAAAAGCCGTAGCCATATATTAATTGCAACGATTTTTGGACTTGTTGCGATGGTTTTTGGAGTTGTGCCATAGATCACTTTTCTAGTAGTATGTTGTCATTATCATGGATACACTATTTTGTAGATGATATTTACCTTCCAAATAGAGAGAGGAAATCAAGCTTAAACCAACTATATGATAACAGTAGAAATTAATCCAAGAACCCATAAAAAAAAGTGACAAAAATTAGTACTTAGATTTTTTAGGGGTTTTCTTTTGGGTGATTATTTTTAAAAGAATACGCCATATGTTGCCATAGGCCGGCATCAAACTTGGGATTTTGTAGTTAGCTCGATCTCTCTTTATCCAAAAAATTTCACGCGCTACCTTCCATAAATAATGGTCTTACCAATTTGCCTACATTTTCAAATATTTTAAGTAAATGCCCTTCACATCATCCCTCACTATGGGAAAGGACTATTTTACCCCTGCCTAAACCCCATTCACATGGAACAGTTTCCTTCTCTCTTTCCTCCTTCATTTCCTTCTCTCATTCATCATTTTTTTCCTTCTTTCTTCTTTGTGTCCTGGAGATTTAGGGAATCTATAAAAATTTTATTTATTTTATTATTTTTTCTTTAATTTGTATTATAATATAATTTTTATTTCTCCTATTCTTTTATTTGTATTTATTTTTTTCTGTATTTCTTTTTGATAATTATTATTTATACACTTATCTGTAAGTTTTTTCCATTTTGATTGATGATCGTTGAATTAAATTTGACGTTCCTGTGATTTTTTTTTGGCCTTTTATACTTGATTAAGTTGATTTTAAGGTTCTTATTGGCAATAGCAATTAGATATTGTTGTTGCTCATTGCACGCTTAAAGTCTTGGCTATTGCCATTAATGTAGGATAATTTTGATCAGTAGCCATTTTTGGACGCGCTCATTAGAGACTATCCACCGTTTCGAAATTCACTGAAGAATAGCCAAAAATTTGCGCGCACACTTAAGCTCCATTAGCGTTGGAAAAACACTCCAGACTAGTCTCATAACAAAATACTGGGGCTTTGAATAAAACTTATTCAAAGCCCAAGTATTTTGTTATGGGACTTTATATATAAAGCTTCAGTCCTCATAACAAAATGTTGGGGTTTTGAACAAGTTTTGTTCACAGCCCCAGCATTTTGTTATGGGACTGAAGCTTTATATAAAGTCCCATAACAAAATGCTGGGACCTTGAACAAAACTTGTTCAAAGCCCCAGTATTTTATACTGGGATTAGTTTACTTCAGCTTCCCAGTATAAGTACTGGGGCTTTGAACAAAATTTGTTCAAAGCCCCAGTATTTATACTGTGATTTGTCCGGAGGTGGCTAGTCTTCAAACAATTTTGCATCGCTGGCTAGTATTCATTTAACGCGGTCAAAACAGGCTGCGTGACTAAAATTTTCCATTAATGTAGAGACTTTCTCTTCAAGTAGCCTCTATTGCACAGAGATTAAAGTCTTGGCTATTGCCAAGACTTGAAGAGACTTTCTCTGCAAGTTGCCTATTGCTAGAGCTTAAAGTTTTTTGCTATTGTCAATACTTGCAGAGACTTTGTCTTCAGGCTGCCTATTGCACCAGATCGTAAAGTATTGACAATTGCCAATACTTTTAGAGATTTTTCCTCCAAGTTGCCTCCTTCCGCCCGACCTTAAAGTGTTGGCTATTGCCAAAAGTTGCATAGAATTTGGTAGCATCACTTGGGTGGTGTTACCATTCATAAAAGAAGTTGGTTTTTCTATTTGTCAAGTGATAAGTTGAACTTTAATGACGATGTTCGCAACTTTAATTCAATCTTTTTTTTGTGTGTGTTATATTCCACTTTAATATCCTAGTTAAGGTGCCCATTGCACCAAAGCTTGAACTCTTGGCAATAGCCAGCACTTGCAGAGACTTTCTCTCAAATTACCCAATGCAACAAGACTTGAAGTCTTGGCAATTGTCAAGAAGTCTGTGCAAGGTGCCCATTGCACCAGAGCTTGAGCTCTTGGCAATAGCCAAGACTTGAAGAGACTTTCTCTGCAAATTACCCACTGCAGCAAGGCTTGAAGTCTTGGCAATTACCAAGAAGTCTGTGCAAGGTGCCTATTGCACCAGAACTTAAACTCTTGGCAATAACCAAGACTTGAAGAGACTTTCTCTGCAAATTACCCACTGCAACAGGGCTTGAAGTCTTGGCAATTGCCAAGAAGTCTATGCAAGGTGCCCATTGCACTAGAGCTTGAACTCTTGGCAATAGCCAAGACTTGCAGAGACTTTCTCTGCAAATTGGCCACTACAATAGGCTTGAAGTCTTGGCAATTGCCAGGAAGTCTTTGCAAGGTGCCTATTGCACCGTATCTTAAACTCTTGGCAATAGCCAAGACTTGCAGAGACTTTCTCTCCAAGTTGGCCACTACAATAGGGGCTTGAAGCCTTGGCGATCGCCAGGAAGTCTGTGTAAGGTGCCATTGCACCAGAGCTTAAACTCTTGGCATAGCCAAGACTTGCAGAGACAAGTTGCCCATTACAACAGGGCTTTAAGTTTTCACAATTTCCAAGAAGTCTGTGCAATGTGCATGTTGCCATTGTGGATGTTTATATGTATTATCTGAAAAAAGGTGTATGTATCATCCTTTTGATGGTCAATTGAAATATGCCATCATTTTGATCGTTGGCTTATGCAAGCGTGCAATGCTTTTAAGGAGAATGAGAGAATCTGTAAAAGTTACGGGTTTTTAGGGTTTGTAGATAACGTGAATGGAGAAAAGGAAGAGGAGGGACTAGGCGGGTCGTTTTATTAGTTGCTAGGGGTATTTTTATCCGAAAAATATTTCATTAAACTAATGGAGGGTATTTATGCTAAACCACTATTAGCAAGGGCATTTTTGCAAATCAATGGCTCCCGTGTTATATTTCTGCAAATCAGCCCTCTTTGTCGTTGGTCCAATTGTTTAGTTTTAAGGTATTTATACATATATACAACTTTGGTGGTTTATACTACATAAAATAGCAACAAAAATACAAATTAAATAATATAGAATTACTTTATCTATACATTTTCTATTAGGTTGTATCTGTCCGTACAGATATCAATCTTTATGTCGATTCGACACAATAGATACACTGTACATATAATGCATGTAAAGTATATATATAAAAAAAAGAATGATCAAAAATAAATAAAATGATACACTAAATACAAATATATATGATGTAGATACATTAATACAAGAAGAAGAAACAAGAAATAAAATTAAATACTACACTATTAGGTATAATCTAGAAATAGTGTAAATACACAAAAATAAGAAGACGGAGAAAAATAATCAAACGTATAAATGAATATAAAAATGATACACTAGATACAAAATTGATACAATAGATATGGTGGAGATGCAGTGCAGATAAACTGCATACACATTAAGATTTAATAAAATAAAATAAAATGTAAACAACATATCTAGCTGTAAAAACACTAGATTTGACCGAAAAAACATTAGTTCTAGTCGGAAAAAACCAAATCTAAATGGAAAACGCCAAAATAGTGAAACAACGACATCTTTTTCTATACCAAGTTGTGTTGCTTCAAACATACATATTAATCTTCTTCAAGACGGAGGGTTTCTTCTCCTTTGAAATTATCAGAACTTAAATTAAAAAAAAAAAAGAAGAAGAAGAAAAAGAAGAAGAAGAGGTAGTAGTGATGGAGCTTTGAGTGGGTTTTTTCCCTTCGATTTTCACATTAGAGGGAAGGGGCATAGTATAACGGCTGCAGTGGGCAAGCGGTGGGATGGGAAAAATGGAAAGTGGATGCTAGGGTTTTTGTTGTGCTTCTTACCCTGGGGTTACTTTGTGATATTTCGTAAATAAGAGCCTGTTTGGATGGGCTTATTTAAAGTAGCTTATAAGCCACTGTTGAGAAGTTAAAGAAATTCTAACTTCTATCTTTTAGCTTCTTTTAAGCACAAAAGTGCTTATAAGTTCTTTATTTTTTGAGTTACCAAACACCCATTATATGCTTTTAAGCCACTTTTAAGGTTACTCAAATGGGATCTAACTCTCTTTTACTCTATATTTTATAAATAACTCCCCTATTCCTCTATATTGTAGAATTATATAACAATGTCTTTATATTATATGATAAAGTGGTTCCTAACTTGTAACTTTGAAAGTCTGACAACATTGTTATAGACTGAACAGGAAACCAATTGTTCTAACATAGTTTAAAGACAATACAACACAAATTACTGAGAGGTAGGGGTAGGGGTGGGCACTAAATCGAAAAAATCGAAGTATCGAACGTTTTTCGGTTTGGTTCGATCTCGTAAAATTTTAGAGTTCGGTGTTCGGTTCGGTCTTCGGTTTTGGGTAACTTGGTACTTTGGTACCCGAAGTATTGAAGAACTGAACTAGACTTTTTTTTTTTAATTGTCATCGAAGTATATATATGAACTAACTTCTAATGCAATTATTCTAATTTATAAGTTACATTGTCCCCTATACAAATAAAACAAAAATATGGGATATCAATATCCATGTTCTTAAAAAAAGGATTAAGTCATTGTGACTAATCTTTAGCCACAATAGGTAGTTCTTTTTGGTTCAATGTTTTAGCTGATTTACTAATTCTTTATTTCTTTCTTTAAATTTATTTTATTAATCACTATAAGTATTTGTTATTAGTTGTACAAAAGAATCAAAATTCAGTACTGATGACAAAGTTTAATTATTTTACGTCGCATAAGTTTAGCTTAAGCTTATTAACTTTTAATATTTTATTATTAAGGGTCATAAACCTTCCATTTGTCAGTGCCCGCATATAATTTAAGGATCAATTTTTTTTGGGCTAGAAATATTGGTTTAAACCGAAAAACCGAAGTACCGAATTAAATAAACCAAATTGAACCGATGTAAAAAAATATGATTTTTCTATACTTTCAAAATACCAAATAACGAAGTATCGAACCGAACACCGAACATTTTTTGGAAGAATAATTAATCTTTAAATGTTCAAAATGTTATGTTTAGTTACAAAATCTAACATTTGATTTATATATACAATATAATTGTCTGCATAAAAGTATTCGACTGACCATTCTTTCACCAATGTAATATTGATACTGGATTTTCTTTAGAGGTATTCGCACCCCACATTCTATTCCATATTTAATACAGATTTGTTTATCAGAATTAATAAATATAAGATTGATTTTCCATATTAAACACTGAAATCAATTCTTGTATTAGTGATACTGGTATTATAATTATGCAGTATTTTAAATAAAAAGATTAATCGCTATAAAAGTAGTACTCCCTGTGGTCCAATATATGTTGTATTTTCCTTCGTAGTTTATTTGACAAAATATCCGATACTTCTACATTTAGCAATACGTTTTCATTTCTAGTGTTTCTATTTTACGCTTATAAATACGTCGTTCTAGGACATATCATGACATATATAAAAGTAAAAGACTCGAGTGGTATTTTTAATATGTTATAGTATGTATGTTTAGTTTAAAATTTTGAGATGCGAAAGTTTTATTTATTCTTAAATCTTATTAAGTCTGATCGAGACACATAAAAGTGAACAAAAAGAGTATAAATGGTTAAATAAACATTAATTTTTCTTATAACCAAATTAAGCCACCCTTACTTATGCTTTTCCTATACTTTGGTTGGAGATGGAGAAAACCACGAACGTTTGGGAGAGAAAAAACCAGTGCGAAAATGTCGGGATATATATATGGAAGGTTGGAATGGGCGATCATGGTTTTGCCCAATAAACAGTCGTATATTTGTTAGAATGGAATGGAATCTCAATTCTCATGGTCATGTCTCGTAGTCTCGTCAACAACAATTTTTGTATTTCTTATTCGGTATTAAGAATTCGTTTTAGATTTGGTTAAGGTATATTCGTCTTGAAAAATTCTATCATAATGGGTGAAACGTTTCTTTTTAAAGATGACCTATTTCCTAAAATTCAAATATATAGTCTTTGTTTAAACATGAATAAGTACTTACCGCTATACCATATGATATGATGCTAAGATTAAAATATCTCATAAGTTTCTATCTTACTTTATTCTAAAAATCTAAGCCTGTGTTCACGTCACTCTCGAAGGGACGTAGAACTGCTGTCACTATAAACCCTACAATTATTTGGCATCACCATTTCAATGCAAACAGATACCCCAACTGATATTTCTATGTCTATATCCCTCCAACCCCACGTACCTTTCTTTGCTTGGGCAAAATTTTAGCTGCGAACGACATATTTTGATAACAGTTTAAGTTATATAAATTGAGTTGTCGGTTCAGGGGTAAATAATTCTACATCATAGTTTCATTATTTATCTGTTGTAAGAAGTAATTATTTTCTTTTAAGATTACCAAAATCTCTTTTCTATGAAGGGTTATGAGTATCTCATATGTGTAACTGTTTGAATATTTATTTCTCAACATTATATTTTTTGTTATTATTGTCAAAAGTACACCGAAATCAAATCTAAAGCACCATCGATGTTATTGCTGGTTATGCTTTATAATTCTTATATACCATACCATGCAGATTCTATAAAACCTAGGCAATTGTTTTATGTAGTTATGCTTTTTGATCAGTCCAAATTTTCTAAAGAGAAAATTTCATAACTAACCTATTATCTAAGATAGACTTACAATTTAATAGACACATTTAACATTTACAAAATGGCTAGTAAAAAATAGCCAACTAAATAGGTTCAGAAATCCTAAACAATTAAAAGTGTCCGTGTAAAAAGGAATGAAGAGAATGTTAAACAACTACAATTAAGGAAGAGACCGTAATTTAAGGAACCCACTCATCACGTTTCCACAACTATTCAATTATCTAACCTATTAATAAGGAACAACCAGCAGATACAAAGAATATC
Organism: Petunia axillaris subsp. axillaris; assembly: GCA_029990575.1. Lineage (NCBI taxonomy): Eukaryota > Viridiplantae > Streptophyta > Magnoliopsida > Solanales > Solanaceae > Petunia > Petunia axillaris. The sequence continues at coordinate 46,710,082 of JARKNS010000007.1, read as the reverse complement.
AAAGCATTTATCACAAAAACATCACTTACGAATCACAACAATTCTTACTACTGAATTAGTATCAACGTTTCTTAAGAATATCTGCTGCATATGACACCCGTTAAGGTGTTAATCCAATATGGGGGAGAATGGGTTGAAGGATACAAGTTTGTCAACTTCAAAGCAGACGGAATACTACTACAACAAGACTGCTCCTATACAATGTTCATGAGCTCAATTGTTTCACAACTATCCGTAGATACAAGTAAATATACATTGGGAGTGCAGTATCAAATTGAGGAGGGATTCCAACCAATTTCCATAAAAAATGATATGAGTGTGCAACTGTATATTGAGCAGAAAAAAAATACAAAGATGAGTGAATACCCAATGTGCGTCACTGTTACGGAGAAAGATCAAAACTGCGGTTCGACGGCAAATGATGAGATCTCAAATATGAATATTTTACAAATACATGATGCAAAACATGATATTAATATCTCTGAGGTGGTCGACAAGATTTTTTCATGTAATACAGACAATATTGATGGTGTACAGATTGAAGACATTGGAATTATTGATAACCCAGAGCAAGAATACATTGAAGAATATCAAGTGTATAAAGACAAGGCAACATTGCAAAGTGTAGTTAAAAACTACCGTCTGAAGCATAAATTTGAAACAAGAGTTGATAGGTCATCATCAAAAAGGTATTATTAAAGTACTAATTTGTATATTCCTTAACTGCAGATATTTTGTATATCTTATGTGTATTGACTGCATATTGTTAATAGATACCACTACCCAGGTTCTCAGTTATATGTCCTAACAATCAATGTAATTGGATGCTACGGTCATCAAGCTTAAATGGCTCAGGAGTATTTATGATAAGAAAATTCAACAGTCAACACACATGTCCGTTAGAAGAAAGGTTGAATTCTCATCGACGTGTGGGTTCTGATGTTTTAGGAAATATAATAAAGGACAGATTATCAGATCCTAAAACTGTTTACACACCAAAAGACATCATCAGGGAGTTGAAGAAAACTTACGGATTGACACTAAACTACATGAGAGCTTGGAGATGTAAGGAAAAAGCAATAGAATTACTAAGAGGAGATCCAAAGCAGGCATATGGAAAGATTCCAAGCTATTTATACACAATCAATAAAGCTAACCCAGGATCTGTTATAAAATTACAGAAGGATGAAGACAATTCCTTTTTGTATGTGTTCATAGCTCTTAAAGCCTTTATACAAGGTTGGGATCACTGTAGACCAGTTTTGGTTGTAGATGGAAGCTTTCTAAGTGGGGTGTATGGAGGAACAATGCTCATTGCCTGCACATTGGATGGCTCAGGTTAGTAACTGTTAATAAAAACTGTAAATATTCAAAGCATATATCGATGATAGTTTACATATATTAACTACTTCTACATTTCCATAAGCAACCAGTACTGATATTTAATAAATATAAGAAGCATATATAAGTTGATTAATACAACAACCTGATTCAATTATGAAATATCATATGAATATAGTTTGATAACTGATATAACCATTTAAAATGCAGGTCACATACTGCCTTTGGCATATGCCGTAGTTGATTCTGAAAACGATGCTTCTTGGGAATGGTTTTTTAGCTGTCTACGCGAAGCATACGGAGTGAAAGATGACATGTGTGTCGTATCAGACAGACACGAAAGTATTGCACGGGCTGTTCAATGTATCTATCCAAGTATACCACACTGTGTATGCGTGTTCCACTTATGGAATAATATAAAAGTGAAGTTCAAGAAGAGTGAAAAACTGAAAGGGGCATACTTTAGCGTTGTTATGGCATATACAGTGGACGAGTTTGATAAGGCAATGGCAAATCTCGAAGGAATTGACAGTCGGGTTAAAGAGTATTTGTACAACGTTGGTTATGACAGATGGTCTATAGCACACTCACCATGCAAGCGCACATTTTTCATGACATCTAATATTGCTGAATCTGTGAACGCAGCAAATATGCAGGCAAGGAAACTACCAATTCTAGCATTGCTGGAATACATGACAGATATGTTCCAAATGTGGACAGCCAAAAATAGACAATTTGCAATGGACACCTTCACACCACTGGGAGAAAAATTTCAAGAAATCCTCAATGAAAATACAATTGCTTCAACAAAATGGAGTGTAAGTACAATTGTTTTATCTTAATATTTTTATAATATTATTTGCATATACATTTGTCAAACCATATATACACAGTTTGGTTTGAAGTAAAAATATAAAAAAGGAAATATAATTTATATATTATAATAACAGTATCATTTAAACTGATTGAAAATTGAATATAAAATTATTTAAATGCAGGTTATACCTTCAACAGATCTTCTTCACAAAGTTGTTTCTGGACAGGTGAAGCATATTGTAGATTTACAAGCTAAAACATGCAGCTGCAATAGATATCAATTGGATGGAATTCCATGCCAACACACAATTGCAGTGCTGCATCAGATGCACATAAAACCTGATGAATATTGTGCTGGATTCTACAAAAAGGAAACAATATTGAAAACATATGAAGTTGCAGTTTATCCCATTCAAGGAGAGACTGTTTGGAATGTACCTGCTGAAGTACAAAATGAAATTGTGTTGGCACCACACACCAGAAAACCAGCAGGAAGACCAAAAACAAGTAGGATTAAATCAGCATGGGAGAGGCCATTCAAGAGAGCTCGCATAGCATGTAGCCGTTGTGGTAATCACAGACACAACCGCAAAACCTGTAGAAATGCTCCATTAAGAATTTAGTGTTCTGTTTAGTTTAGTCTAAGACAATACTGCTGTTACATTCGTTTAGTTGTTGATGTATGTTAAAGATAATATTACTAGTATGGTATTATAAATTAAACATCAATTTCTTCTAATTAATTTAGAAAGAGTTTGCACCAAAAGAAGTAAATATCTAAAGAAACAAAATGAAAGAAAGTGTTATGAAGTGTATCTGCTATTTGGGAGATAATATTGAATGTAACAGTTAGCAGCGCAAATTGGCATATTCATATGTATAATCAGAATATAATAGATTTATAAACATGACTAACCTTAGGATTCTGACATATTTGAAAGCAAATATAACATGAATAAACAAACTACTAATAAAAGCAATAGATTCAAAGTTAAATTTCGTTAACTGCGACATATTATACCATAAAGTAATGTCTTCTTTCCTAACAGACTTTGTAAAAAAACACATAATTATATGAAAATTTAAAAAACTAAGCATCTGATGCAGTAGAAAAAACAGACAAAAATACAAAGAGTAAATTTAAAGTTTATTTTTATAACTGATTGAACTGTGATATAAAAACTACCAATTAAAACACAGTAAGGAATATATAGTCAATATTGATTAGATAATTGTTACATATTGTATTTCTCCATTTGCTGAGGAATATTTACAGATTACCATAATGTAAAGTAATCTTAAAAGAGACTTTGTATACAGACAAAAATTTAAGATATTTTTGATAACTAAATATCTGATGTAGTAGTCAAGGTGTTTCCAGATAAAATATACGCATATTCTGTAATAAATATACAGCATATATATAAATATACGCATATTATGTAATAAATATACTACATATATTTAATAGATTACCTACATATATTCATTATATGTAGTTAATATATTATATATATGTAGTATATTTATTAAATAATATGCGTATATTTTAAATAACTGTTATAATTGCATAAGTTTAAACAGATACAAATAGGTGCTAAGAGCAACAAATTAAGTTTCATCTATATCTTATACAAAAACCATAAAACCATAATGCTGAAGCTTATATAAATGATACAAAAGTATAAGAAGAGGAAATAAAAGGTAACACAAAATATAATTAGATTGCAAATATCACAAGTATATTGAACTATACAAACAGTAATAAGCCTAATAATGCAACTGAGAAACTGCATTAATTTAATAACTAAATTAAGAAAAAAGATTAAATAAAAATACAAAATATATAATATCAACCTTACTGCATCATTGAACATAAAAAAGTTTAATATTTCTAAATTGTATCAGCAACATACATGTTGCAATAAGAACAACTTAAGAGAAAAACTTAACATCAAAATGTAATAATAGACATAGAGGCTAAAATGCAACAATCCAACACAAATTCATCAAAAAAATTACACTTCTTCATCACTAACTGCACAATCAATCTGCTTGTTCATCCCATAATACCACAGATACATTGCATATCGGCTGCGAACAACTGAGAGATCATCTTTCTCTGTAGGCAAGGACTGATACTGAATGTAATACTCAGCAAAAGCAGCAGCAAATACACCATAATCACTGAACAGAAAACATCAAATTTACAAATATGAAATACAGTTATGGCCTCAATTAAAAAAATAATCAATAAAACATACCGTTGCATCAAAGACAATGGCCTTGGAATAAATCGCAATATCAATGGATCAGCCATGGAAATACCCTCATAAGGAGAACCCTTATAAAACAAGTCCTGTCTTCTTTGAATAAAATTCACAGAATATAAGAAGAGTGGTAGCATAGTTGCATAAGGCTCAAGTGCACAAATGAGTTCTTCATTGTATTCAGGTGAGGTCGGATCAGAGTCATATACAAAAATAGCGCGATCCTTGATAGACAGCCTTGCCAAAATCCAATGCCAGTCATGAACAACCTTGACTGGAAAAAGAACATCATCTACCAAAAGCCAAGGCATATTGCAGCGCAATCCACCACCAGATATATAATCCATAATCTGACTACTGGAATCAATCACCCTCATGTCTCTGCCAGACCTATTAAACTCAACATGTACAGCTCTAATCATTTCATCAAAAAGGCAATCAGTGGTTGTAACTTTCACAGTAATATCTTCATCATACTTAGCCTTCTTCCGCAAATAGTAAAACAAAACATCCAAGTGCTGAAATAAATTGCAAATACATTAGTCAATGTCAAACAATAAGCAAATAATAAGTGCATTACTAATTATCAAGCACATTTTAAAATACTAAATATATCTGAATATTACTTAAATATAACATTAATATAAACATTCAATCTGGATATTACTTAAATTTAATATTTAGTAAAGGATACCAATAATAATTACCAAGGTGGTGAAATATATTGAGCCATAAATTAGTCAATCTCAAACAATAAGCCAATTATAAGTGGATTACTAATTATCAAGCACATTATAAAAAACACAATATAAGTGCATATTACTTAAATATTACATTAATATAAACATTCAAACTGGATATTACTTAAATTTAATATTTAGTAAAGGATACCAATAATAATTACCGAGGTGGTGAGATCTCTTGAGCCATAATTTAGAGTATGGAACCAGTCCTTCTTGTCAACAACATGAACACCAAAATTGAACTTCGGAATCAAATTGTTTTCCCTAGCAGGATATATATTACCCACCCTATTAAAAAAAAATGATTAAAATTATTATAAACACAAATAAAGCAAACAATTTAACAGAAGCACATACTTAGATTTTGTTATAACTTTTCGATCAATCCATGAACACCACTGACTAATAATGTTGTAATCAGGCTCAGTGCGTATGTCCGCCAACAACGGATGAATCATACTGAATATGCGCCTATTTGACATTTCAGACGAAGTTCCAGACGAACCAAATTCGGTGGTGAACGGTGACTTCTTGAATTTAGAGGTCTTTCTCTCTCGAACAGAGAGATGTGGTGTGACTGCATGAGAAACTGCAGGAATACTTTCGTTATCAGGATCTTTTAAATGATGCATTACAGTGTCTTCAAGATCAGCAACAACAGGAGGTAGATCAACACTCGATTTGCTATCTGTTTCCCTCAATTTTATCCTTTCCTTGACAACATCAGCTGCCCTGGCAGTTAACTCATGCTACTGCGATTCATGCAATTGAGACAAGGGGTCAACACTGCCAATTCCAATAACATCATCTTCTGTGGCAGCTACATGAGAATTCACACCCTCATCAACATTCAGTTTTTGATTCAAAATTGGAAGAGATCCTGCTAAGAGAGTAATTGAAATAATAATTTAGACTAATAAATAAATATAGACAAAATTTATACAATTCATTTACCTCGCTCACCGACAGCATGCTCTATATCAGAAGCAAAGGTAGGAAGTTTGTCTATAGTCTCGTTAACCACTGCAAAACAATCACAATAAACAACATGAATATTGCAGCAACAATGTACAGTGAAATATAATTTATCAAAGAAAATAAAAAAATGTTCAATAACAATGGAAACATTTATACGCAAATATAAATTGAAAAAACAAAATTACACCATGACATTTACCTTTATCAGTGAGAGCAGCTGCTACTGTAGGTGCATCAGGGTTAATGGGGTGAACATTTCCAACATCTTTATCAGATACATTAACTGGACGTAAAATAATATTTTTCCCATCATATACAATGACAATGTGTTTTTAAACAAAAACAAAAACTATTTAAAAGAGTCAAATATAAAGAACTCAAAATTTTATAAACAATGATATCATGTATGAATTTACCAAACTCAGCGTCGCCCGCAAGCGCAGTAGCTGCACATGATTCCTGTACTTTCTGATGTTTACAATCCATTCCTTGTCATAATAAAGAATCAACACAATTATAAACATAATTTAAGAAATCGGTTATTATAATTAATTAAAATATGATTTACATATAAACTGCATATTTGCAAATATATAAGGCAAAATTTGTCAGCAACAGTTTTCCATGTATCAAAACATACAATAGGCAACCAGAAGAAAATATAATAATCATTTACACCAACAATAAATGAAACAATAGTAGAAGAAAAATTATTCTGCATTTTCAAATTTAAAAATTAACAATTATGTCACAAAACAAATAAAACAAAAGCATGGCTGAAATATGGCTAACATTAAATAATACCTTAACTATTGTATTGTCCTACTACTACTGAGCTTACATACTTAACATGAACAACTGAATCCAGACTTACATACTCATCTACTAAATCTGCCATGAATATTACCCAAAAGAAGCATAAATTAATATGGTTGATTAATCATCAACAAAATAACAATTTCATGGAATACTCAATGAAAACAAAGTATACATAAATTTATACAAACTGAATTAGACATAACATTTCCATCAATATTGACGACAGATTGATAAAACATAAGTTGATCAATGAAAGCAAATTCTACAGTCATATATTGACAAATAAAATAAAGCAAAAAGTCAATAGTAAAATTTGAGGAATACAAGATCAGACAATAATGAAATGCTATAACTTACAAAATCAATAACAACCAATAATTAAACTTATACCTTTGTGATATACACCAACAACAACATCATCTTTCCCTCCAACTGCATCATCAACTACATGAGGCTCTACAGTATCATCTGGCAAATCAAAAATTTAAAAAACATCATAGAGTACTGTAAAAAAAGAATAAGTATTCCTGGAGGAAAAGGGAAATTTATATAGATATGGAATACCTGTTTGTTTTCCCAGATCAAAACCATCGGACTTATGATCGCACTCTAGTAACAAATGAAAATGGCCAACTCAACTTCTAATGTATAATAGAAGAATAAACAAAAAATATAGAATGAAAAATGAAAACAACTAAACATATTCAACAAAAGGAAACTATGCATATAACGAGAATATATGAGTATATTACATTCATAAATTATGAATACCTCCTGCATCTACCATATCAACAACATCACCATCCACTTAAATCACAGGATCAAAACCATGCAGAGCCTCAGAAACATCTAAGGTCAAAATAATAAATTTAAAACTCAGTTGTTTACCTACGAATATAAATTGTAAATAAACATGGCACAGAGAAGGTAATATTTCTTTACAACAATATAAATAATTACTACCAATTGATATATACCTTCAAAATTCACCTCAATATTTCCTGTTGGAATATCTGCTTGATCATGGGAAATATAAGGTTGCTTTTCAGAAGGTCCTACATAAAAAGATACACAAACAGCATTAACTAAATATATCAACTGTCATGGGAAATAATTGAACATAAACTGAATATATACCATAACATTGATAAGCAAATTTCCGTTGCTCATTATGATCTTGCGGAAGATCAAAAGGCTCGGCAGTTTGGTTGTTCCTTTCTTCAGGTTGTACATGAGCAGATTCAAATTCCTTATAATAAGCAAGAAAAACATATTAAAGCTCATCAATTACACAGTACTAAACCTGAAACAATGTAAAAATTATACATACCCCATTGAAGTAATTGTTCTCTTCATTTTCATTTATATCTATGTCCAGCTTCTTATAAATCTTGTCAAAGCATTTAGCCAAATAAAGCTTCAAACCCGACAACTCAGCTTGCAACTCCTTCTGCTGTCCATACAACACTTGTAACTCAGGAGAGAGCCGTTGGTTATCACGATTAGTAGAAGTCTGATGAATTGTCTCTGCCATAGATGGATTCAGACCATCAGTAGTATCATCAAAACTAACAGGATCATCAGCTATATTTGGAATAGTGCTGTATGGCCTAAACGGTGGGAGATTGAAACAAGCAATTTCAGCTTCAGAAGGTTCCATCTTTGTAAAAAGTACCTATATAAACACACAACAAAATCAACTGATATACTGCATATTGATTTAATACTGTACAAATATAAATAAAATTTATAACAAACAAACAAACAAATCCGTTTATAAATTACCTCATTTTTTTTCAAGCTAAAAAAACCTTTCTGCAACTCTTCAAAATCATATGTTCTCTTAACATGCCAGTTAAGAATACGAGGAGATTTCTCAGCAACTCTGAATGCAATCTCCTTCACGGTAGGGCAACATTCATAAAACCAAACTTGCAAAGCATATGGAAGACTAGCAAAACGATAACACTGTAAAAACGGTCGCAACTTGTCATGCATTGTCGAAATAGTAGCAGCAAACACCTTTTTGCCCCATGGATAAGTCTGCCAGTCACCACACTCTACAAGATTAAATTCATTCTCAGCAATAGTAGTATCATTAGTAGCAGAATTCATTGTAGAGAACAAAAAAGTATGAATAAAATATAGGGCAGCAAGCTTGATTGCATCTTCATCCGATTGCCACTTTTGATCCACAAAACAATCAACTAATTCTTTCTTCGTCACTTTACACGCTCCACCAAAATACAACTGTAGCAACCGGTTAGGAACTTCTGAATGGTAATCCTTTAAAAGATCACCAACACAATTCAGCCCCGTTATCAACCCAAACTCCACAATTCCAAACCTCAATATATTTCCATAAAAATCAAACCACAAAGCTTCAGAATCATCATTGGGCGGACAGACCTCTCGCAATAAAAGACAATTCAATAATTTATTGCACGTAACAATACCGGGCATTTCAAGAAAGTGACCAAAACAAGACTCCCTAAAAATACCCAACAATTGGTCATTGAGCACCTTCTTAATTGTGGAAATAGCTTCAATATTAGTGTGCGTACATATCCTCCGACTCCTATGTTGGACCGATCGGAAATAGAGTTTCAAAGGCTGAAATTATATAACAAATTCAATAATAAGAAGTCTTAATGTTAAATACATACAATAAAGTTTAGTAATTCAAAATGTGAATAATAAATAAATTAAAGGTTTCTTACAAAATAAGTCACAATTACAAATTGATATGCCAGCCATATGTAGTACAGAAAATATCAAGGATAAAACACCACAGAACAATACATCATTCATATGGAATGAATATACTAAGTATATAAAAGATGAATGAAACTACATATTAAAAGTCAAATATATTACACTGAAACTGTACATGCATTAAATAAACTACATATATTCAACATATACCCGGTTTTTATGTACAAAATATTCCGAAAAACATAATCTATTCTAAAGCAGAAACATTCAACTATTGCATACCAAATTATGCTATCTATTTCAAACAAATGAATATCACATTAACATAATGCTATATTAAACAAAACATCTTAACATACTTTAATAAAGTGTGCATATATGCAGTATATATAATAATTATTCAACCAATATATATAAAGTAATTACATACACTACAAATAAAAAATAAAGTTTATATACACAATTTAAAATACAAATATGCACGTATAACCATAAAAAATTGAAATACTCATCATATTTACAATATATATATAACATATACTTACTGCAAAACAATTCGCTAAAAAATCACTGTGCATATCTACTTAATATCTAACATTTTATGCAATAAATATAACACTAAAATGCAGTAACCATCGATGTACAAAAACGATCAGTTACATGTGTAATCATGAATTTCCAATTTTCTAAATAAGCAGTATATATAAATATATTCAACAAATACGCATTTCATATGTATAATAATAATCACTGTGGGTATACTTTAATATCTATTTTATATTCAATAGAAATACAATTGCACATAAACATCAATAACACAAACATAAAATGCAGTTCATATCAGACATATATTCAGCAGGTATAACTTGAACTAGAAAATTACAAAGCACAGAAAAATACATGTGATATACAACAATTACAACACTACATAAAAATGCATATAATGATAATGTTAGAATTACAACAAATATACAAAGTAATAAATAATGAAAAAATTAAGATCAAAAAAACAAATTTGTTAAAAAACTTACCTGAACCTCAACCACCGGAAAATCATCAATCCTACCAGCTTTACCAACTCTCTTACTCTTCTCGTGAAACAGCTTCTTCTTCATCATTCGGGAAGACACACCAGACTTACCTTTTTTCTTTCTAGTCAAGACAGGAGGGTCACCTTCGGATTCGTCGCTCGATGAATCAACACGAACGCCTTTTCCCCTAGAACAGGAACCCATTTTTGGGGATTTTCGCTGAATAGTATCACTCTGCCGAGTTCTCTTTTTGTTAGCCAGTTTAGAATTAGACCTTGTAACACGACTAGGCGTATCACACGTTTTTTCCTTAAGAGAACACAAATCAAAGTCCTCAAAATCATCATCGTCATTGACATGCAAAGTTGTAGAAACATTCTTCACACCTCTCCTAGGCATTACCACTAAAAAAAGGAAAAAAAAAAAACAACAGAATTCTACCATCAATACCAAGAAATAAAGAAAATTATAAAGAGTAATAAACAACAATAAGAAAAAATAGTGATATACTTACCACTATACTGGCAAACACAGTCGCAAAGAAAGTAGAACAATGAGTCCACAGCAAATATTTAAGCCTGAAGAATACCCAGCTATTTGAATAACTACTGAATATGAAAAGTTTGAAGTTGAACAGTTTGAAGGTGAAGAGTTTGAGAATTAACTACCATTAAAGTTAAACACTTCGTTTACCGGTAAAATTAATTCCCTAGAAAAAAGGGAACTGTTGCGTGTGGGAATATAGTTAATAAAAAGGGAACTGTTAACGTGTGTGAATATACTTAATGACATACTGATAATCAGAAATAACTTCTACACTACCCACTATCCCACTTCCCTAAAAAAGTGTAACTAATGAGCATAATTGCTGAATATTTAAAAATGGCTAGAAATGTTGAGTAAAACAGGAAAAGTCTAAATACAATAAATTAATAAAAATGTATCTAGTTAATTAAATTATGAATTTAAAATGTCTATATAGTGTAAATTTTCCTTTTCTAAAAGTCAATTTTAACACGTTCTATTGCGGATTATATCCGTCAAATTGGAACTAAATGACACATTTCGACAGTTGTTACGCCTATTTCTTTATCAACACTAGCCTTAGTCAGTGTTGCTTCATAAATCATAACTAATAAATGATTAAGTAAGGGCTAAATTATACAAATATACAGACATAATAGCAGGTTTACAATAAAATAGCAACATTATGTTACTTTTCAAGAATAGCAATACTTTCTTAACATTATATATACAAGTTATTAAAAAAATATATTTATTTAATAAAATTGAAGATACACCATGCACCAAAATCGCCCATAATTATAGGCATGTCTTTTCATCTGTTCCTACTTTTTTGGGATTACAACTACCTAATTACTAATTCTATTGTATCTCATTTGTATGTCTATCGTATGATGTATGTGTATAGTATGGCTATTGTATGGCTATTGTATATGTATTGTATGGCTATTGTTAGTCTTTTGTATGTCTATCGTATGGCTATTGTATGTGTATTGTATGGCTATTATATGTGTATTGTATGGCTATTGTTTTTTACGTATGCCTATTGTCAATTTTTAATAGATGGTTTTGAGGGGAGAGAGAAAATAGGTCTTAAATATAAAAAGATTTAAACCTATCTAAACATGATTTGGGTGCATAGATATACGATTAGATTTATCTTTTTTTTTAATTATATTTCTTTTCTTTTTAAATATATTATGCTAATTTTTGTAGCAAACAACAAAAATATTGCTATTTTTTGTAAGTTTTGAAAATATTTATATATTTTGTTACAAAAGTAGATAAAATTATACTCTGTATAATTTATTCATTAAGTTATACTTATCTATTGATCAATAAATTATTTAGAATAACAGCTAGAACCTGTCTCCTTCTAAATATTGGTGGCCGACTTTCTGCATTACAGCTTGGAAAGAAATTCTTGCAGTTTTGTCTCATGAATAATAGACAGACAGTCTTCAACCCTAATTGAAAATGAATAGTATATATAAATTGTAAAATTCTATAATGATTTCTCTATTGATAACTTTGGGTATACTTTGAGATTTGACTGCTTAGCTAAAGTATGGTCGAATAATCCTTGGCCATTTTGCTTTGAGAACTATTTTCACGTGATGTTGGCCTTGATTCCCTTCTTGGTCAGTGTGTTTTTAACATATCGGATGAGCCTTTGTCTTTTCTTTAGCTTAGAAGATAGACATAAATCATACTTTTAATATATTATATATATAGTAGATATACACCCTAACAAAGAACACTAAGAAGAGAATTTGTACATGAGCTATAATAATTTTCTATACATCAATCATCTAAATTAATGCGCTCTATCATGTAAAGAACTTAGTAAAAATGAACATGGTCTTGCTGATATAATTTTCTACCAAGTAATTTTTAGATATTCAGAATAACTTTTTACATATAATTTACTTCCATTAGAATACAAAACTTAGGTTATGTAGTTTTTCATTAAGAAGATAAATTCGAAATTAAGCACATGGATTAAACATCTTTAACGTGATACAAAAGAGTAATGACTTGGATTTGATCTTATATTACGAGTGTCTAAACCTTATACTACAAAATAAGGTGTATGGAATAGTTTGGCTTATCTAAATTTCTGTCTACTTGAAACCTAGTGGTTTTTTTGACATTAGCAATGTTAATGAATTTCTCAAATTGGGTGATCGTAAAGCCCCGCTAAACCCCAAACCCAAATAATCGAAGGTGCAATTGGAACTTGGAATTGAGCCATACTTGCAGTGATTGGATTCAAGATTATGAGTTTATGGATTCTAAATAATTATTGTTCTTGCTTACTGATTCTAAATAGATTATTCACACAAATTAAATGGATTTATTAACACAAATGCATAGTCTCTATGAGATTTACTGAGTTTTGCCCAAATCCGTAAGCGTGCTGCTAGATCCGCCCTGCTTCCTAAAAGTTCAATAAACCTCAAAGCTGTTATAGTCTTAGACCAAAACTCATGGACAATATGAATAATTAAATTATAATCTAAAACAAGTTGGAGTTAATTATATGAGTTAATATTGCAAGATATTATTCCATATTAACTCAGCTCTTTATACAAAATAAAGTGCATATAAAACAATCTAAATACTCATTATATTTTCTACTGATGTTGATAGCTAAACTACTCTTAAAAAAGCATTAAATATAAAGTAAAATTAATAAGAGGTCTAAAACGTATTCTTAACCAAAAGAAGTTTTACAAAATTCTAAGGACGTTACGCGAACTAGTGCTCACAAACATAATGTATGAACATTATGAAAGAGTTCCGTGGACGGATATCCTAGTATTATAGATGGTTGTCTATTTGAATTTTCACCTTCATGGTGACGGTTTGATTCTCAATTTCTACAGATATTGTGTGGGTATAAAATATGCCACATGTAAATAGTAGGAGTATATTGGAAGGCCAGTGGTCCGTAAAAGACAAGCCCAGGGACAACGGGGGCAGTGAATTAAAAGGAGTACACGTGAGCTTCTGATATTTGCCTATATTTTCTTAACATTTTCCTGTTATATGCCTATATTTTCTTAACATTTTCTTGTATTTGAAGTACTTTACTCGTTCCTTTCAGGTTATACATATGATTTTTGCACTCATTTTTCGTAATATTGCTTGTAGGGCGTGAATGAGTGTAAAAGGAGTGAAGATGAATACAATCGAGCAAAGAGTTGATGGAATTAGCAAAAGGTGGGCTATGTTATTAGAAGGCAAGGCTATGGTGCAAGCTGTAGATCTGTCACAACATCAGACTATGGAAGGCCGTCTTCCATGCGACGCCTTTAGTACAACCTACACCATCAAGATGATATTTGGTATGCGACAGCCAGAGAATAGCTTGAAGCCCGGCGAACCCAACTTTTCCAACTTAATTTAGGAGTTGATTTAACTTAGCTTAGTATTTTGTAAACGCTATAAATACTTTATATTCTCGTTTTTTAGTGAGGAAGTCAGTTTTGGAGCACAGTTTTGTCAGAGAATACATTAAACCAAGGGTTTAATTCTTTTACATCATCTATTACAATATTTCATATTTCTTCCAGAATTCTTGTTTTGTTATTATGAATATGCGTAGCTAAACATACTATTCTAGGGTTAGAGCAAATACATGAAGATTGATGTTTGAAAGTTGATTTTACCTATTGATTTACCATTACATATTGTTTATTCTTTCTTGAGCCTAATTGTTTGATTATTGAGGCCTGATAATTGAACACTATTTACGGTTTATAAGTTGAACTTGACAGAGGGAACTTGTGAACGCACATAAGAAAGAATAGGGCTTGATTGTGAACTTGGGCATCAGAAAAATGATTTGCGGGTAGGATAGACATATACATATTCGCCTTGGTTAGCTAAATACTGAGTTCTTTAATGCATGCATGTGATTTAATTCCATAGAAATATAGGCGTTAGAGTAGCTTGCATAGAGTCGTGAAGAATCGAAAGGTTTTCACGAATATATTTAACCTGTTAGTTAGCAAATCTAGGAAATCAAGAAGTAGAATCAACTGGAAAACTCAATTGGATTGTTTGCAGCTCTAACTCACGACGTTTCTTTCATATTGATAACAACTCACAAATTTCTCTCGAATACTTGATTTCAATTACTTGTTTTTAATTATTATTCGCTTTAGTTAGTAAAAACTACAATCATCGAAAGAGATCCCTGAATAGTTAATAGAAATTGTTTGCTAGAATACAGTTACTAACTCTAGTCCTTATGGGAACGATACTCAACTTATCACTTTATTACTTGTCGACCATGTATACTTGCGTGTGCGTTTGGGAGCAACAACTTCATCAGCCATGGTTGCACAAATCACGCGTACGCAGGGCCAACAGACGTGATATTAGAGCCTTACCTCCTTAAGCTTAATATAATTTCCATCTAGGGTACAAATTAGCAACCGCCTTATGCAACAGGCCTTGTGCCTCGCGAAAAGAGTTATGCAAGAAAAGACATTGGGGTAAAGACCAGTCTATAAATATTTCAATCACCCCATTGAACTTCTCACGCCAGAATTCACCTAGAATCTTACAATTTTTCTCTAATATACAAGATATAATGCTAACCCTACATTGCCTTCTATGATATTTCATTATTATCTGTGACCATGTATTTCCCAACGATCAAGATTTTGGTACAAACAGTTTGGTGTCCAGTGTAGGGCCAGACAATTCTTTGTTATTTTGAAGAAGCATATCGATCATGTCACAACACGATGACAAAGTCCAGCCTAAAGGCGCCTTGGGTTCAGGAGAGGTGGACAAAGACCTCAACAGAAAGGAAGCAGATCCAAACCAGGAAGCAATGAATCTGAAGGCAGACGATGACCAAGACGATTCTGAGTCCCAGTCTCAAGAAACGAGGCCATACTTTGAGGAAGGGCAAAGCCAGAACAAGAGACGGATTAAAAAGAGCATTAAAAAGCTCGTTGATGCACAATAGCAACATTCAATATCTATGGGTAATACATTTTCTAAATGATTGGAGGAAGCATTTGGAAAGACAACGTCACCGCAAATCCCCGCAAGAATCAAGGACAACAGAAAACATACTGGATTTCGTGGTACGACGAGTTAAGCTCAATGCGACATTAGGAAGTTCAGACACTGTCAATGCCACAACAATATTAAGGACCACTTTCGAAGAAGATGTACCATGTTAGCTCAAAGAACAGTGCGACCGGATGAATCAGATACCAGGGGCTTCCCCCGTACTGAAAAATATCGACGAGGACAAATTCATTCAAATTCCCTACAATCTAACTGTCGCGCGACTTTTGGTCCCAAAGAAATTTCACATGCCTGAAATACCCTGGTATGATGGCACCACAAACCCGAGTGATCTTGTAGCTGCCTACGTGACATTAGCGAAGAGAAACGACCTAACAAGGGAGGAAATCCACTCCGTGTTGGTAAACAAATATGGTGCCACCCTGACTGAAAGAGCCTTGATGTGGTACACTCAACTACTCGAAGGGTTAATTGATTCGTTTGTTCAGATGCAAGCCCTGTTCGTGAAGGCACACTCCGATACCCAAAAGCAAGATAATAGAATGGAATATATTTTCGAGATCAAGCAGGACAAAGAAGATATACTGAAGGATTATTTAGACTTCATAAGGAATCATGACGCTTCTGTCCGTGCAGGAAAATATAACAAAACTGTGGCTTTTGCCAAGAGCTTAAACCCTGAAGGTTCTGTAGCCACACGAGCGTTGTAGATGAGCTTACAGTAGCATCCGGCTAAGAAGTAGAATGAGTTATACCATCTCTACTGCCATAAACTCAAGATCGAGGAAAATTCGTTAAGAATACCTGAAGAGAGAGATGGCAGCAACTACGAACGAGATTCAATGGAGGATGATAATTTTGATGGTTGTAGAATGAGGGGAGGATAGGATATTGTGAGAACACATCAAAGGTACATGACATGTACGATGATGCTCGTAGGTCAGGTTCTCGAGGGGATATAGACCTTTTACATTGGCCCCTAGATACAAGGAATAACTCAGGCAAAAAGTATTCTTTTATTTATTGTGAATTCAACTGGGGCTATGGTCACGACACAACTAATTGCAGAGCCCTCACGATCGAGGTAGCTCACCTTCTTAATGAGCCTCAAAGAGCTATTATCCGACAAGGGAAAGCAAACGTATACATGAAATAGAGAGCACAAACATCTCTTATCCTTTCTGCCAGAAATCTAGAGGTCGATCAATTTGATACACGGTGGCCCCGAGGTCGAAAATGAGTCAGATAAAGGTGTGATGATTTTTGAAATCAAGAAAGAAGGTAAAAAGGCCTAGCATGACTTGATGCTATTTGATGAAGGGGAGAAAAAAGGTCTCCTTTTCCCACTCCACGATGATCCATCGTCACATTGAGGATAGATGACTCATAGATAAAATGGTTCCTCATAGACGGCGGGAGTATCGTGAATACTACCAGGCGAGAAGTTTTGCAAGCCATGCAACTATTGGACAAGATAGGCCTGAGCTCATACACGCCGACCAGTTTAGAAAACTCTAGCAAGCGGTCAGTCAACGAATTCTTTATACGAAATCTTTCATATAACACCATAACAGGGAGGCCTTGGATATATGAGATGGAAGCAATATCCTCGACGCTCCATCAAGTGGTTAAATATCTGACTAAATAGAGGATAAAGAGATTTAGAGGAGCAGATATTGTTAAGAAGCTGCTATAAGACTACTATCTCAGACGCGGATAAGATAGAAGCTAAAAGTCGACAACAACAATTTGGACCATCCTTAGTTTTTGTTATCGCCATTGATCCTGAAGAGCTGTAAGGGGCGGGCCCCCACGATGCACCAGATGTCAACCGTGATCCAGTTTAGAAGGAGGTCTCATGAGCTACAATGAATGAGTTGGATCTGCTAATTTTGACAAGAACACACTCGAGAAGAAATTTTACATATATTCAAAAATGGCAGCCGAAGCCCGAGGTGATTTCGCTAATCTCATCCGTTCCTGGGGCAATCAATTTCACATGGATTCACATGGATATGCCAGGAATTCCTACCCAAGTGATCACATATAGGCTGAATGTAGGCCCGTCCTTCAATGCAGTCAAACAGAAGAAAGGGCCAATAAATCACGAAAAAAATCAAGTAGTCCACGAAGAAGTTGAAAAGTTGTTGAACAATGGGTCTATTCGAATCGTCTATTATATGGACTGGCTCTCTAATGTGGTGGTGGTTCCAAAAAAGAATGAAAAATAGAGAATGTGCACAGACTTTACTGATCTAAACAATGCACGCCAGAAGGATTATTTTCCCTTTCCAAATATCCACCAGCTCATTGAATCTACGGTGGGACATAAGATGCTCAGCTTTATAGAAGATTATTTAGAGTATAACAAGATCCTCATGGATCTGCACGATCAAGAGAAAACATTGTTTATTAGAAAACAGAGGACTTTCTGCTACCATGTGATGTTATTCGATCTTACTAACGTTGGCGCCACCTATTTACAGATGGTCTACTTGATGTTTAAATATCAAATTAGGATGACAATGAAGGTATACATCGATTACTTGTTGGTAAAATCAAAACTCGTAAAGGACCACATTCAACATCTGAGATATTCTTTGATATATTGGATATGTTCAAAATGAAGCTTAACTCGAAAAATGTGCCTTTAGAGTATATTTAGGGATGTTTCTGGGTTTCATCGTCTCAAATTGATGAATCGAGCCAATCCTATCAAGATAAGAGCAATCTAGGGAATAATAGAGGTCCTCAAAAGTGAGGCCAAAGTCAAGAAACTCAGTATTCGTATCGCTGCGCTGAGTAGGTGTATATCTCGATTAGTCGAGCATTGCCATCAATTCTTTAATATGTTGAAAAAGAATAAGGGCTTTGGGTAGACAGTGAGATGCCGACAAACTCTCAGTAGTCTGAAGGAATATTTATCGAATCTGTTGTTACTCGCCAAGCCATGCAAAAGGGAACAACTATTCTGAAGGAATATTTATCGAATCTGCTGTTACTAGCCAAACCATGCAAAGGGGAACAACTATTGCTACACTTAACGGTGCCTGAAGTAGTCTTAAGTGCCTTACTTACACGAGAGGAAAAGAGAGCCTAGTCTCCCATTTACTATGCCAGCAAGTCCTTACAGGACACTGAGACTCGTTATCAGTAGTTGCAGAAACTAGCCTTGGCTCTTTTCACGGCCACTCACAAGCTATGCCTTTATTTCAAGAGTCACGTGATTATGGGTGGTTATCGGTCGGTTCGGTTCGGTTTTGGACCTTATCGGTTTGGACTATCGATTTTCGATTTTTAAAAGTGCTAAACTAATAACCGAACCAGTAAGGTATCAGTTATCGCTTTTTGGATTATCGGTTTTAGGTTCTTATCGCTTCGGTTTTTGGTTTAACCATTAAGAAACTTAGAGCTAACAATTATAATCACCTCTTAAATGGTTGCACCAAATACAAAATAGACTTCTATAAACTAATGGAGGAGACGAGGAGTGAAATAGTAAATCAATATTTGAAGTAGAGGAGGTGGGTTGAAAGCTACACAAGTAACAGGAGACTAGGGTTTGAGGTTCCCAAGCTCCAACTAATAGCAAATAAATATACTATTTTTATATACATAGGTGCAAGATAGTGAATTTAAAAACCTTATTGGATTATCGATTTAACCTATAAGGAAATGTGTAAAACTGGCAACCGAACCGATAACTCAATAATTTTTTTTACATAAAGTTAAAAAACTGATAACCCAATACCAATAAACCAATAACGTTTTATCGGTTTAAACCAAAAAATGCACCGCCCTACACGTGATAGTGGTCATCTCATCCTTTCCACAAAAAACCATTCTGCACAAGCCTGAACTCTCAGGGCGGCTAGCCAAACGGGCAGTCAAGCTGAGTGAAGACGACATCATTTATCAATCGCAAAATCACAAGTTCAGATTTCATTGCTAACTTCAATATTGACATACTTCCCAAGGTCGCAGATGAACTACAAGCTACAGGAAGAGTAACGCTCAGGGCATGAACGATCTATACAAATGGAGCGTCCAACGTCGAAGGAGCTAAACTTAAGCTTATGTTGGTCACCCTCTTGGATAAATTAATCTAGAAAGCAATAAGTTGTCCTTTTATTATAAACAATGTAGCAGAGTATGAAACTGTCGTCCACAGACTCAAGCTAGCCTATGCACTAGGGGCGAGAGAGGTTAACCTCTAAAGCGATTTACAGCCAGTAGTCAATCTGGTAAAGGGAGTATTTGTGGCTAAATATGCACGTATGCAGGGATATTTGGCTTGAGTAGAGCCGCTCCATAAACAGTTCCAAAAATGGGTTATTGTGCAAGTGACAAAGAGAGGAAAACACGGAGTCAGATTCATTATCTACTTTATTTGCGGTCGCGGATATGAGCCATGACTGCTCGGAAGCAGTAATACAATTGACATATTTTCCTTAGAATTCCAAGAAGTAAACTCGACAACATTTGTCTAGGACTGGAGTAATCTGCTGATAGACTACCTAGGAAATACTTCTCCATGATAGTTAATGGGGAACTATACGGACAGATGTTCGGCAGACAACTAGCCAGATACTAAGGCCCAACTCAAGCTGACTATGTGATGAGGGAAGTCCATGAAGAGCATTGTGGAATTCACTCAAGAGGAAGGTCGCTAGCCCGCAAGCTAATCAAGGCAGGTTACTTCTGGCCTCGAATAAAAAGTGATGCAGATAAACTAGTCAAACAGTGTGACAAATATCAGCGGTTCGCGCATATACTACATTAGCCAACCGAGAAGTTGCACTCAATAATGGCTACATGGCCCTTCATGAAGTTGGGGATGGATATTGTAGGTTTGTTATCCACAGTGCCCAGGGGCATCAAGTTTTTGCTCGTCCTAACCGATTATTTCGCTAAATGGGTAGAGCCAGCAGCTTACATGAAGTTTAGAGAGCAAGAGGTGATCTAGTTTATATGGAGGAACTTCTTGTGCCGATTCAGATTCCCCACTGAAATCTCTTACGACAATATGCCTCAATTCGTGCAGACGAATTTCACAGAATTTCTCAAGAAATGGAAGATCAAAGGGATAACTTTGATGAGATACCACTCAGTGGCGAAAGGGTAAGAATAATCTTGGAACAAGACGATCATAGATTGCCTGAAGAAGTGGCTGGAAGAAGCCAAAGGCAAATGGCTAAAGGAGCTACTAGGAGTGTTATGGGCATACCGAACTATACCAAAGTCAAGCACAGGGGAAGCCCCTTTCTCAATGGTGTATAGTTCGGAAGAAATGATACAATTCGCATAAGCGAGCCCATCCGACAACGGGCGCACGTTGAAGATGGATCTAATAATGAGGCATCTGCTAGATGAGTGTTGTAAGGTCGCAATCGTGCGACTATCAACGAAAAAGAAACAGGTGGAGCAATATTATAAGAACATAACTAATATGTGTTCCTTTAAAGTGGGATACCTCCTTCTCAAGAGAGTATCCAAAATACAAAAGAGGTCAATGTTGGAAAGCTAGCCCTCAGCTGAGAAGGACCCTATAGGATCAAAGGGATCACAAGCAAAGGAGCTTACACCCTCGAAGAAATGGAAGGTTATGCCTTTTCAAACAATTGGAACGTGGCGTGGTTTAAGAAATATAATCATTAAGCCTCAGGGTAAGGGCACCCGAGTTATTTCAAATGGACCTCGGTACTGAGGCGACGGGGGAGGAAAGGTCTGATAGGCACATAAATCCTAGACAGACCCATTATCTATCAACATAGGACATCTCGTCCCATGGCTTATATTCTTAAGTACAATTAATTGTTATCTTTAAACCCAGCGTCTCCATTTTTAATAACCTACCATGTTTCAGTTAGTAAATTTTTTATATATTAAATGTATCAATTCAATCAAGTTAGTCCTCGATTCTAACTCTCCTTCGGCCAAAATCATATATTGTACTCGTCAATTCACCTCGCCTCCCTGTGAAATCGTGTATTGAATCGAAAATTTAATCTACACCTAGGTAAAAAAGGACGCCTTTTTACACAATTGTTTATGACTAAATTTGGTCGTCTAAGTTAAATAATTGAATTGGTTAGAGGGTCACAAGCAATACAGTAAATATGAAGAAAAATACAGAAAATAAAGAGAGAAAATAATAGACAAGAAAATAAATAGTATTATTCCTTGAAAATAATTTAATTATGTGAATCGCTTTAATCTACAATACAATGGTAGGAGGAGTATTTATAGCTACTACTTACCAAGTCCTAATTATGGTAAAATACAAAGGCTAATAAGGATGTGGGCACAGATACTCAAGGCGGCGGTATATACAAAATCCTAACTAGGAGACCGTAAACCCTAAGACAGGATGTATACCTTGCATCCTATGCCCGTACCAGCTGAGCGGCCATGGAGTGAGGAGCAGGCGTGGATCCTCTACGTGCGGTGACTTATAAGCTAAGTCTACTCTTACAAGCTAGACTCATATCCCCGTAGTCATAGGTGGCGTATTTATTCTCGCATAGTCAATCCCCCCACTTGCTGAGTATTGTCGTAAGTAGTCAGGAAGTGAAAGAGGTATGCAAAAGGATGTGAAAAGATCTGTCACTAACTCCTTGAAATTCGCAGTCTGTTTGGCCGAGATTGACTTTTGATTTTCTCTGGAAGCCAGGTATCTTCATTTGATTGGCTAATGTGAATTCCATGCACATTTCCCATAAACGCCTTTTGCTGCGCCAAATCGTTTCATATCTCTGGGCCATAATTACATCGACCGTTCAGTGTTCCATTCTCATCTTATTCTGTCTATAAATAGGGGGATAAACAAGAACCACAAACTTTACTTCAGAAAATACATTACTTCTTTCAAGATTTCCGTATGAAAGAATAAATTCTCTTCTTAAAAAATGTTCACCTTTGATCCTGGTTTGATATTCCCAGAAAAATTCCTCATTTAGAATGGATGGTAGATGAGAAAACTATAAACAAAAGAGCTCTCTCAGTTTTTTTCCTTTTTTTCTCCATCCATGATTGGATGAATAGAGTCCCCGGAGTCATGAAGTTTGATCAGGATTGTAATGACGTTCTTTGGAATGTCTTATTTTCTGGCATCTTCACTAATTACAGTGCGCTCATTTTCTATTGCATCATTTGTTTCATATTCCTCTTGTCATGCGGGGTCAGGACGCTTAGCCCTTACATCAGTCATGAGGCTTCTCTTCCTGGATCCTTTTGGTATTAAGGTAGCTCCTTCAACAGTGTTGAGTTGATGCTTTGATGACTGCATATGTTTCTTGGTTGACAAGTGGATCATGCTTCTCACCATCAGCCGATTAAGGTGTCACCAAGCTCTAAATCTGCCTGCGACTTGGGGTTGTCACCTTACTCGACTGATTCAGCTGAATTGCTATTGTGATGCTTCTTCAGCGCTGGCTGTGGACTTCTTTGGGGAGGAACTCCTCTCTGGCACAGTTTCCCAGCTCCCGATTGTGCTTGAAGATCCGGGGGGTTATGCACTCCCGCTTGACCAGTAGAAGTTGAAGCAGATCTTCAAGTTTATTTTCTGCGACAAGAGAAGGTC
This sequence comes from Petunia axillaris subsp. axillaris, assembly GCA_029990575.1. Taxonomy (NCBI): domain Eukaryota; kingdom Viridiplantae; phylum Streptophyta; class Magnoliopsida; order Solanales; family Solanaceae; genus Petunia; species Petunia axillaris. Next base: position 46,686,207 of record JARKNS010000007.1, on the reverse strand, counting down.
TCATCTATGCACGGACGCTTCCAATGTCCTTTGCTTAGGATGAATTGCTCGGGCATTAATTATATCAGTGACTGCATGCCGAAGAATGCTCGGGCTGATATATCTCCTGATGTCGGGAAAAACTTTGGGTTGTCTGCTGTATAATAGGTACAATCCAGATGAAGGATCTCAACCGCTTCTAATTCAGAGGAACTTGCAGTTTTAGCCTTTTGAAGACTTTTAGTTTCTTAAGAACACATATAATGAACAATGTTGTATTCGAAATAACTTAATTATGTATTGTATGCCTACAGGTTGCTGATATTAATCAAAATGGGCATTTATCAATATTTTATGCATACTTGCATAACTACCTGTAGTGTAGTCAAGTAGCATATTTTGGGTGCCTTTCTGGTAGTTTGTCATTTAAAGATGGGTGCGCACACTATTGGGCGCTTCTTTTGCATTGGTACACGATGACTTGCATTGCGCCTGTGATAGATGTCTTTTAGGGTTAGGCCCACACCGGAAAGGGGATGTGTTTAGCCTGTTGTATGCAACAGGGCCTTTTTTTGTTCAAGCCAGAACGTATGTGCTTGTTCACTCGAGTGTTTTAAGATTTTATTGGCACTATTTAAGCGAGTAGTTTACTCTACTTTTGTAGCGAAAAATGAGTGTATTCCTTCAACTTAAGTTGTATCGAGGCTGTGAATATTTGAATGTAGATGGTTCTGATTATAAAATTGACTAAGTAGATTAGTATTTTATTGATGAAAGGGGCGCGGAGACAAATAAAAACTTATGAATGATGGGGCTAAGTGCCCGTATAAAGTGATAATAAATACAAAGAGCAAGAAAGGAGAAAATACATGTGTCGAGTGTGTAGGTCCACTTGACCTTTCAAGAGTAGTACTTCTTAAGTCAAGTGATAGCTGTTGCTTTCACGATTTGGATGCTTTCATTTTTTGCTCATCGCTGCTCCATGCTTGATGAAAGGCTGGCTTTTGGGAGGCCCAGAAGTGCTCCCCGAGGATTCCATACCAGCTAGTGTCGGATCTTGGTGCATAACTTATGGGCCGTTAACCACCCGATGGTATAAATCTCCATTAATCAAACAACAATGAACCGCCTGCCATCACGTGTGTCTACTTTCTGCCTTATCCCTAGGAGTATTCTATTGTCTAAGTACTTTAGTAGTGCATGACGCTAATCAGTAGCGAATCCTATGTTTGGAACTTTGAGGTTCATCAGGTCCGCGGGGGTTAACTCAATCATTATCAGCTAACCGCCTGAGTTGACGTCGCGTCTTCAGCCGCTTCATCATCTTTTATGCGTTTCTCCCGATAAATGAACTTCCATTTGTGAAAGTTTTTCAGAAGTGTCGTTATCTTTGTTTGCCGATCTAGCGTGCAGACAGCTTCCATGGAGAAGATTTCGTTCACTCGATTGACCACCAACTGGGAGCTATTATAGAGACTGATCTCCCTGTCCCCCAATATGTAGGCTAAGTCAAGAGCTTGAATTATAGCTTTATATTCTGCTTCATTGTTCGGGCATCTTGCGGCCTTGCAAAAGATCCTCTTAATGGGTGTTTTGATCCATAAATCAAGGTCGGCATCCTCACCTTTGATTACTCCCATATGGATTAACCAGTGCCAGAGCTAACTACTTCTGTGCTCCTTATCGCCTCCTCCACTTCCGACGCTAACTCTGCGCATAAATTCGTAAAGAAGTCCTCCAGGATTTGCGATCCGATAACTGTTCGGGATGATAAATGATGTAATACTCCCCAATCTCTTTGGCCCATTCTGCTAACCTTTTTTAAAGATCATGCTTAGACAGAATGACCCGCATCGGTATGAGGAGGTCACAACGACCGTATGATTAAGGAAATATGGGCGCAACTCTTGCATTGCCATGGCTATTGCTGCCACGAACTGAAGTTGTAATGGAAGGCGTCCATCTATCTACAAAAGTCCCTACTAGCGTATTGTACAGGAAGTTTCTTCCTACCTTTTTCTCACGTAAGGACCACATTTCACGCCACTTTCGAGATTGTAACGTATAGCAACAGGTTCTCTCCTAGGACCGGTTCAGTGGTTATTGGAGGTTTCAGGAGGCTTGTTTTTAGTTATGACAATGCTTGACATCAGAGCATTTTCCATTCAGGATCTTCATATTTTACTAGCACTTCGGAGATCTAGTACTATAATTCGGCGGCTCGGGGAACCAGATTAATCATCTCTGAAACACGCTCTCTTTGCTCTGATATCGCTATTCTGGCTTTTCTCTATATGGATGGATCCCATAGTGGCTCTCTGTTGATTATATTTACCTTTGCCTTCAACCTTGCATCGGAGCTCTTACCGAGTGTTTGGCACTCTCTAAGTGTTGAGGGTACTCCATGGTCGTCCCAGGATGACTTCGTATGAGAGATTACAAGCCGGTACCTGAAAAGGTCTCATGCTCGTCACGCTTGGAATATGGACCAGTAGAGCCAAATCCCCGATGGGTCTTTCGCAAATGCTGTTGAAGCTAGTTTTCCTACAGGGGCTCGAAATTATCTGACGATGCTGGCCTATCTTCTGCAATATGTCCCCTCGAATGATGTTGAAATCACTTCCTGGCTCAATCAAATCTTGTTTAATATGAAAGTCATGCGCCTTAATTTGGACTATGAGGGCTTCATGGTGCTCCCTTTCCTCTTCTCTTAAGTTGAACGCAATCGAACTAGTAGTCTTAATGCTTCAGTCTTCCAAGTTTCATCCGACCTGGGTGTAGCAAAGATCACATTGATACTTCGCTCATGCTTAGGTTTGGGTGCTCTAAATTGTCTCGCTCCTTCCGTGCTCATGTCTTTGAGGTGTCCTTCCTTTAACAAGTGCTTAATCTCAAGCATCAAAGCTTAGCAGTCGACTGTAGCGTGGCCGTTACTCTGATGAAAATCACAGTAGGTCGTTGAACTCTTCCCAGTTACGCTCTTAATAGTAGGTGGCTAGTGCCCCCTGGAACCTATTTTCCCAAAGTGATGGGCAACCAGCTCCACTGCATTCGCCCTTAGCCCGAAGTCTTTGAAACTGCACTATTCTATGCTTTTCTCGTGTGATCTAGTTCCTCAGGAACTGTGTTACTTTCCCAATTCTACCTTCTCGCTTCATCCATGTATCTTTGATGGGCTCTAGAGGTGGCTCAAGTTTAAGATGAAGTTTCTCGTTGTACCATTTGTGTAAGGCATTCCATGTCGTCACCGGGTTTTAAGTTAGACTCCATTGTAACTCCCGGGTGGCTAATGAACCCCTGGAATTCAAAATCTTACCAAAAGCTACCATAGCAATATTATGGGAACTGGAGGAAGCTCTATGTGTTCCATCTGAAATCTCTCTAGGCAGTCGTTCAGCGGTTCATCGTCGTGTTGACGGATTTCAAAGAAATCTTCCATGCTCTTCTCTCACTTACAAGCTCCAGAATACGCCTTTTTAAACAAATCCTGCATTTGGGTAAATGACTTGATTGACCCTATTGGTAGCTGAGTGTACCATGCGAGGCGCCTCTAATTAAGGTCGAGCCGAATCTTCTCACCAGAGCAGATTGTGTTTCTTCTTCAATAATCTCATTGTTTTTTACGGCTGTATAATAAGCAGCAATATGCTCATTCGGATCAGTAGTTCTGTCATACGTAAGGTTATCCGGCAGGCGAAAGTACTCAGGTATGCGGACCGGTGCAGCACTAGTCTTATATGCATGCTTATAGAACTTCTGCTCATCTACAATGGTAACCTGAGGTGGAGCACCCGACACGTTATCGATCCGATCTAGATGGCCTTCATCTCCTTCAGGATGTCCTGAATGATAGGTGTTCCTTTGATATCTTTATTGTTATATGTTGTAGAGCTCCTAGGGACGGCCTCCATGTTGAGCCTTTGATTTGGAACGGATGGTTGTGATTCGTTCACGGGCATTGGTCATCGTAGGGATACTGGCCTTTGAAACGATCAAGTGAATATCGCTCCTGATTTTTGGGCCATGCTTTCGACCATGTTGGTCGAGTTTTTCTCTGCCCGTATTGCCTGGGTCTTGAAGAGATCAACAAGGAAATCTTTGAGCTTAGAGTTGTCTAAGTGTGGTTGATCGTCCTTGCCATCACTGCCTACAGAGATTGAATCTCCGGTAGGATCTTTTGACCGTCCATTAAGATCATTGGGATCCTTTGCGGAATCGTCTATTGCATCAACAGTGTTCTTTGGAACGTTGTCTGCTGACATGACTTCGCCTTTTTATTGCATAGAAACCTACAATTGCATGGGCCCTATGGTGGGCGCCAAACTGTTAATGCGTAAATTTGTTCGTCTAGGATAAACAATTAAATTTGTTGGAGGGTCACAAACGATACGGTAAATATGAAGGAAAATACAGAAAATAAAGAGAGAGAAAATAATAGACAAGAAAGTAAAGAGTATTATTCCTAGAGAATACCGTATTCTGTGTGAATCGTTATATTCTACAATACCATGGTAGAAGGGGTATTAATAGCTACGGTTTACCCAGTCTTAATTTTGGTAAAATACAAAGACTAATAAGGCCGTGAGCCTGCATACTCAAGGCTGCGGTGGCATATTCAAAACCCTAAGTAGGAGAACCCTAGGGGGAGGATGTATACCTTGCATCCTATGCCCGTACCGGCTGAGCGGCCGTGGCCTGATAAGCAGGCGTATGTCCTCTGTACCCCGTGACTTGTAAGCGAAGTTTAGTCTCGCGAGCTGGACTCATAATCATAGGTGGCGTATTTTTGCCAACATAATAGTGTCGGAAAGATTTACGCACTAGAGTGACAAGCAAAGACGTTATCCACAGGCACAAGTACGTCCTCAATAGGAATAAATAGAGACGCTCTCCGCATGCTCAAATACATTCTTATTAGGACAAAATAAAGATGCTCTTCGCGAGTACATATACATCCTCAATAGGACGAAATGAATATGCTCTCTGTGGGCATAAGTGCATCCTCAGTAGACAAAACAAATACGCTCTCAATGAGCGCACACTTAGTCCTAACAATAGTTAGATGACTTGAGGATAAGCATAAAATTGCATACATATAAACACAAAATTGCTAAGGCAAGAAAGAATGAACAAAAAACATATCGGAAAATATAATTTAGTTAATTAATCAAACCCCAAAGAATACAAATTACAAATGATGATCAGGCGCGTTGATTATTCCAAGGATTGTCTAAAGCCAGAGGTAATAGTCAAATCAACAAGATCTGAGGGACTGAACCCAACGTTAAAGAGTTAACATCTACTCTCGTTATACTATTCGGTAGCGAACTCGAGTCCCAAGTCACTCCTTCACTCAACAGACTAAGGTCTGTATGACTTCAATCAAAGCGCCCACTCCTACTAAGCCCATTCGCTCGAACACATTATTAAACAACCGGAGGTGGCGAAAACATGCTTCTACGATATAGTGCAAGTCCTTGTAGGTTTCTTGATATATATGAAGATAAACCAAGAAGGAGCACGAGGAAGAAGCTGGGTGGTTTGCATGAGGAAGAAACTCACGCTCATGGTGGACCATGATATTCAACCAAAGAAACATTGTAATGCCCAATAATATATGATGGACGAAAGGGGCGACGCAGACAAGCATAGAGATTAAGGTTTCTATAACCTAGTGGCTTTGAGAAGGAAAACCATAATACCAACAAAAGAAGCAGGCAAGGGACCATATAGTATCAATGGGATCTCCAAAGATTTGAAAATCACAAGAAGTAGACGTCTCAAGATAGTAATGACACCTAGATGGATTCCTCCGCTCGACAAGATTATCGCCACAACAATCGCTCTATTAGTTGGAAACTTCAATGTAGTTGGTCTATGTTTATTGATAGAATTCACTCTTAGCGCCTCGTTAAAATCCCAGCAACACCTTAGTCTAGAGAAAGTCGTTCCCACTCACAACGGAAGTGAAGGAAGGTGAGGCACCAATTTTTTCCTAATTTTCAGTTCTCTAACACAACCTTCCAACCCCTGGAGTGGTTAGTAAACAGAAGGGTGAGAGAGTCTACTTTATAATTTGAAAGATGGTAAGCCGGAATTATCATAACAATAGGAAAGAGATATGTGAAAATTTTGCAAATGACTAAAGCTATAGTTACAAAGAGATTGGAAAGAGAATGATGAAAAGAAGGCGAAGGTAAGAGCCTATATATAGGCGAGAATGTGGGGAGGATAAAAATGGACTATGAAATGATTAAAAGATAATAATGGTGGATACGGAAAAATGTGGAGCAGTAATGACATAGTGCAATAATGGCTCTCGGGGAAATTCAAAAGCAGGGCGACCAACTAGGCAATGTCACGTATACATTCAAGGGTAAAATAGAAATCATCAGTCAAACTAATGCAGACTGACATAGAGTTACAACCGGATACTCGTTGATAGGTCTTTTCGCGTCACTTCAGTTCCTGAACAGTTACTTCAGCGCTCAGAAAGTGGAAGGACTGACTATGTGGGTATAAAATATGCCACATGTAAATAGTGTATTGGAAAGCCAGCTTGCCCATAAAAGACAATTCCGAGGACAACGGGCGTAGTGGATCAAATAGAGTACACATCATCTTCATTAATTACGGTCGTACGAATCGCAGAGACGCAGGGCCAACAGGCTTGCTATTACAGCCTTTCCGCCTTAAGGTTAGTCTAATTCACGAAAAGAGTCATACTAGAATAAGTATTGGAGTAAAGACTAGCATATATAAGTACCCCAATCAACCCATGTAATTCTCATGCTGGAATACAACTAGAATCTTACTACTTTACTCTAATACTCAAGCAATACAATGCTAACTCTACTTTGCATTTCTTCGATATTTTATTATTGTCTGTGATCCTGCTTTTAAATTTAATTATCTCCATTACGCTCAAGATTTAGGCACAGACATATGTCACTAAGATGCATGCAAACTAGTGTTCAAGAAGATATTTAATATGTTAATTATACAAGAGTTTTATAACCAGAGTATTTTAGCAATATAAATAGTTGGCTATTTGAATTTTTACCTTTATAGTAAAGGTTCAATTGTCACATCCTAACTCCCTTCCTCATTTCCCCAATCCTTCCCCCAATAAACATAAGGCAGAATAGCCTATCTGATACTTAAATATATACAATTTTGTCAGGCCGACCATCAAACTTACGAGGTTCTCAGTTTAACACATCAACTCAACATAATGAGTATTAATAAACACCTTTGACTGTTGACTATGCTTATGTGGAGGAAATGAGCCGACGTAGCAATAATGCGTGCAAATCACACTCATAAGGCCCGTGGGGAACAATTTTATTTATTAAAGATATTAAAATAAAAATAATTCTAAAAGGAAAAGAAACAAAAAAAAAAAAAAACGAAATGAAAGCCCAAACATCCCACCTATCTTTGTCACCATCTCCCCTTTATTCTCTGTGAAAAAAAAAAGTTAAATGTAAATCCACTTCCCCTCTTTCTTTTCTCTTCATCATACATCACCTCCTCCGCCCTTGTTCAAGTACAAGAGAAAAAAAAAGAAGAAAAAAAATTCAATTTTGAGAAATTTTTTTATGAATTGATAACACCTCCGATGAGCTCCGCTTGGAATTTATTGAGATTTTTTCATTTTTACTGTTTTGCGTAGAGTTTTACGGAGAGAATTTTGATAAAATAATGGAAGAGAAATTAAAAGAGAGGTTCTTCTTATTTGTTTGGAATTTTCAATTATCATTGATTGTTTTAGATTTTCTTTTAACAAATTGTTGGAACTTTGTTCTTACTTATTTGGGTGTTAAAATTGAAGAAAATATTGTTGTTTATTTGTTCTATGAATGACATGTTGGTTTATTTGAGTGGAGGAGAATGGTGGTGGAATAAAAATGGTGGTGGATTAAACGTGGTTCATGGTGGTGGTTTTATTCAAGAGGATTGATTTTATTGAAGCTGTAAGGAAGAAGAGAAAATTATTAGAAATTTGATTAATTGGCAAAAGAGTCAAGTGAGACCAATAATTACGCGAGTCAAAGGATAAACATTTTAATGTGACATGTAATCCATGTCACCGCGAGTGAGAAACACAACCAGTCAAAGTATTTAAAAATATATTGATCAAATCAAGGTGTTAAACTGGGAACCTCGTAAGTTTGATGGTCTGCATGACAAACTCATGCAAGTTTGAGCGTCGGATAGGCTATTCCGCCTAAACAAATTGAGTTCTGTAGACAAACAAGGCGACTTATTCGAGACCCGCATTTGGTTTCTCTATGAAGGAGCACGAGAAGGCAGCTGAGTGGTTTACATGAGGAAGAAACTCACGCTCGTGGTGGAACATGATATTCAACCAAAGAAACATTGTAATGTCCATTAACTTTGATGGACGATAGAGGGGACGCAAACAAGCATAGAGATTAAGGTCTCTATAACCCGATGGCTTTAAGAAGGAAATCTAAAATACCAACAAAAAAAAGAGAGAAGATGGTAGAAGAAGCAGGCAAGGGACCATACAGTATTAATGGGATCTCCAAGAATTTGAAAACCACAAGTAGATGTCTCAAGGTAGCAGTGACATCTAAATAGATTCCTACGCCCGACAAGATTATCGCAAAAACAATCACTATACCATGAGCACCTCGTTAAAATCCCAAACGCACATCAGTCTAAAGAAAGTCCTTCCTACTCCATTCGCAGCGGGAGGGAAGGAAAGTCAGGCACCAATCTTTTCTTAAAATAAGAAAGATGGTAAGTCGGAATTATCATCGCAAATGGAAAGAGATGTGAAAATTTTTATAGGACTAAAGCTATATTTAAAAAGAGATTGGGAAGAGAATAATGAAGATAAGGCGATGGTAAGAGCCTATATATAGGCAAGAAAGCGAGGAAGATAAAAATGGACAATGAAATGGTCAAAAAATAATAATGGCGGATAGAAAAAAATGTGGAGTAGTAATGACATACCGCAGTAAAGGCTCTCAGGAAAATTCAAAAGCAGGGTGACCAACTAGGCAATACCACGTATACATTCAAGGGTAAAATAGCAATCATCAGTCAAACTAATGCAGACAGATATAGAAATATAACCGGATACTTGTTGATAGGTCATTTCGCATCACTCCACTTCCTGAATACTTACGTCAGCGCTTAGAAAGTGGAAGGACTGACTATGTGGATATATTATATGCCACATGTAAATAGCGTATTGGAAAGCTAGCTTGCCCATAAAAGACAATTCCAAAGACAACTGGTGCAGTGAATCAAAAGGAGTACACATCATTTTCATCAACTACGGCCGCATGAATCGCAGAGATGCGGGGCCAACGGGCATGCTATTATAGCCTTGTCGCCTTAAGCTTAGTTTAATTTCCATCTAAGGTATAATTTGGGCAACAACTTTATATAATAGACCTTGTGCCTCACAAAAAGAGTTATACTAGAACAAGAATTGGAGTAATGACTAGCAATAAGTATCCCAATCAACCCATTATAATTCTCATGTTGGAATTTAATTAGAATCCTACTACTTTTTTCTAATACTCAAGCAATACAATGCTAACTCTACTTTGCCTTTATTCGATATTTTATTATTGTCTATGACCTTACTTACAAATTTAATTATCTTCATTGTGATCAAGATTTAGGCACAGACATATGTCACTAAGATGTAGGCAAGCTAGTGTTTACGAAGATAATTGATATGTTCATTATGCAAGAGTTCTATAACTAGTAATTTAGCAATATAGATAGTTGGCTAATTAAATTTTCACCTTCATAGTAAAGGTTCAACTGACACGTTCTAATTCCCTTCCTGATTGCCCCAATCCTTCCCCCAATAAACAAAATTGAGTTCTATAGACAAACAAGGCGACATATTCAAGGCCTGCGTCAGATTTCTCTATGAACCAAAGTTCCCATTGATAAAAATTATGAAAAAGTGGTGCTTACCCTTTTACCCTAAAAAGGGTAAGAGTTTTATATTTATAATTTGTTCTCTGTACAAGCTCATTAGCATATTGTACAACTCCCTAATGCACAATAAATATTACAAGTATAAAGTACTAGTCCTATTCTAACACGCCCCCTCAATCGACATAGGGATGCATGTAGAGATTGTCCCTAAGACGTTTAAACCCATAGTAAGCTAGACCTTTAGTAAAGATGTCTATCAGCTGCTAATCAGTAGGTAAATATCGTACCTATATAGAAACGGAAGCAACCCATTCACGGACAAAATGAAAGTCTATAGCTAAATGCTTTGTCCGCGAATGATATATAGGATTTACCTTCAAGTACAACACACTAATATTGTCATGATAAACAAGTGGATGATCCAGAAGATAAATGTGAAGATCACGTAACAACTACTGAACCCAAAAAATATTCAGTAACTATATTTTCCATAGCATGGTACTCTACCTCAGTGCTAGAACGAGGGACAGTATGTTGCTTTTTGGAGGACCAAGGAAATAATAGAACAAATCCAACATCTAAGAACTGATCAGTTCGAGTACCAACATGCAAACCTGGGAACTGCAGAGCCTGGTGAAGAATTCTTCGTTCTGCCATAACATTTTTTGTCAGAGATCATTAGGTTTTCTGGGTCCAAAAGCTAAAGTTGGTTATGGTGCAAAGTTTTCTGAGTGTGTAGCTTGGCTTAGAACCAGAAGTAGAGCTCCTGGTGTCTGGACAACCGGCCCAATCAACATTATCTTAAGGGCGAAGAAAGAGACCATAATGTAAAGTACAAGCAACATACCGTAAAATACGTTTGACTGCTGAAAGATGATTAGGCTGAGGAGACTGAAGATACTGACTAGCTCTGTTAACAACATAAGAAATATTTGGACGAGTTAACATGAGATATTGCAAAGCACAACCAAACTGCGATAAAGGGAGCTAGCAACTGTAGATGAATCTAAGGAGTCCAAAGAAGTAGATGAAGAAACTGGAGTTGCAATATGCTTGCAATCAATAAGACCGACCCGATCAAGAATATCACGAGCATACTTAGCTTGTGAAAAATGAAGACCGGTGGAAGTGCGAGAAATACAAACTCCGAGAAAAAGTGAAGATCACCAAGATCATTAATAGAAAACTCAGCATGGAACATGTTAAACTAATAAGATAGTAAAGAAGTATAAGAACCAGTAAGGATAATATCATCAATATATAGAAGAAAGATAAAGAAAGCGATCTTCAGATCTATAAACAAACAATGAGCTATCAATTCGGCTATTATGAAATCCATGAGATATAAGAAAATGGCCAAAATGGGCAAACCGTGCCCGAGGTGCCTGCTTAAGTCCATATAAGGTAGTGTCCTGAAAACCCTGTGGTTGCTCCATATAAACAGTTTCCGCCAACCAACCATTAAGAAAAGCATTTTTAACATCAAATTGATGAATATGCCATCCACGAGACAATACAATAGAAAGTACCAATCCAACAATAGTGGGACGAATCACTGGACTAAATGTCTCACCATAGTCCACACCATAGGTCCGAGTATAACCCTTGGCTACCAACCGTGCCTTACATCAATCAAGTGAGCCATCAGATTTTTGCTTAACGCGGTACACCTATTTACAACCAACCACATTAACATTTAGAGGGCGAGGAACAAGAGATCATGTACGGTTGGCAAGAAGAGCATTAAACTCATAAGCCATAGCAGCACGCCAGCAGGGATCCTTTACAATAGAACTATAACATGAAGGCTCGACAGGAAAAGTAGAGAGTGACGGAGCAAGTAAAACAACTCCGAATTGGGTTTGAACACACCTACTTGTGACCGAGTAACCATAGGGTGAGATGTAGATGGCAATGGTGAAGTAGTAGGCGAGGATAAATTGTGTCTAGATTGATCAAAAAATGAAGAGATAGGTGGAGCAGGACTAGACTGAGGTAATGATGGTGAGCTCTGAGGAGCAATAGAAGAATGGTCAAGCAAGGCCGGCGACACAGACAGAGGAGTAGGAACAATAGGAGAGGGAGCACTAGAAAACGCTGCAATAGGTGCAACAACTCTGGAAGATTGTGGCAATGAATAGAACAGGACGAGGAAGAAAAATTTAGAAAGAAAGGAAGAATATGAGAAGTGACATAGGGGAAGCAATGTTCGACAAAACGAACATCGCAACTTGTATAAACACGTTTTGTATCACAACGAAGGCACCAATATCCTTTTTTATTAGCATTATAGCCAATAAAGATACAAGGAGAAGAGGGACTATGAAGTTTGTGATTACGATAGGGACGCCAATTAGGATAACAAAGGCAACCAAATGGACGTAAAACAGAGTAGTCACGGTCGACCCTAAAAAGAAGACGGAAAGGGGGAAAATTATGAAGTAAGAGAGTGGGTAGATGATTTATTAAGTATATGACTATATGGAATGCCTCAATTAAAAGATTCAATGGGGTTTTTGCATGATAAAGAAGAGTGCGAGCAACATCAGCAAGATGGCGGTGATACTTGCGCTCTGCGATGCCATTTTGTTGTGGCGTGTGAGGGCAAGAATGCTGAAAAATAATACCATCAGAGGCAAGGAATGCCTGGAATTGAGCACTATTAAATTCACCTCGACCGTCGGAACAGAGACATTTAATAGGAATAGAAAATTATTTTTCCACCAGAGTGTTGAATGTACAAAAGAATTGGATGGAGTAATTTGAACAGTAGCACCCAAAACCAATTCTTGATGCTAAAAAATAAAAAATAAAGAACGACTAGTTGCCTTGTTGCCTTGATAGAATTCAACAACAACATATAAATTAACACCGGAGAAGATAACTGCACAGCAGGAAAATCAATTCCCAAAACAAAGGAGACATAAAAGAAGTTTTGAACGAGAGGAGGAATACCGGCGAATTAATTTAAACAAAAGCCGACATTGCCGAAGAATCACGGGAACGGTAGAGGAGATTACTGCAGAGAGAAGACAGCGGAGTAGATCAGGATTGCTGCTTCCCAGTACCATGATAGAAATTATGGAAAAGTATAGAGTAAGAGTTTTATATTTATAAGTTGTCCTCTGTAAAAGCTCACTAGCATATTGTACAACTCCCTAATACACAATAAATATTACAATAACTATTACTCCCTCTGTTTCAAAAAGGATGAACCTATTTCCTTTTTAGTCTGTTTAAAAAAGAATGACCTCTTTCTAAATTTGAAAATAAATATTCACTTTTACTCATCCCTAGATGATTTGTAGCCACACAAATATCTATTAACTTATTTTAGACCACAAGGTTTAAAAGTCCTCTCTTTATTAAACTCCGTACAAAGTCAAATAAATTTATGGAGGGAGTACAAGTATAAAGTACTAGTCCTATTCTAACACCCATGGTGCATGATAAAAAAGGAAGAAGTAGGATGACAATGCATAAATAGGTATCGTAACACAAATATGCAAAGAACCTGTCACTGTTCTACAGGTCCAATGTCCATTCTTTTCAATTCAGACATCTGGGTCAAACCTCTCAGATAAACAGGGATTTAAATATTAATTTTGTCTAATTGAAGATTTCGGTGAAAATGACCTTAAAAAGTAAATAAATATAAATTAAATTAGACTTGCTGACATTGTAAACTATATAATGTTATTGGCCTTATTAATACATTATTTTGGCAGGATGTCTAACTATTGGATATTTAGCTCAAACTGTAAATACTCAAAATTATAAGAGCACTTCAGTATAGTACTGAGACAAAGAGCATGTGTGTGTACGAGGGAAAAGTAGTTTATTTATGGGTTAATATTATAAAAATAATTACACAATCAAATACTTTTCTTATAAGATAATTACAGATGAATTTATATTTCAAACATAATTCGTAAGATTGTAAAAGTGACAATTAACATGCAATTACATATACTTTTAAATTTTACAGATAAATAAAATATCTTTACACTATTTGTGTACATAACTTAAAATAACTGTATCTCTACTCTAGATCTCTATCTTATGCTCCAGGTGATACTTAACTCAATAAGAACCTAAAACAAAAACAAGATCATTCCATATTAGAAAAAGACCCAATTAAGTATATCTATTCTTACTTTATAAATGGCGATAAGCAGGTCTCGGTCAACCTGCTTGCCGACCAAGGATAGAATAGGAATTTCACATTACCTGACCCCACATATTATGGCTTTATTTAAAACTTCCTGACAGCTAATGACGTGGCTTCATTTCCACGTGGCCAAACATCCTTTCCACACCAAATCATGCCTTGTGTACACACTTCAATGTCTTACCACTTAAATGTTATTACCATACTGCAACTTGCTGCTTGATTATATAGCAGAGTAAATAGCTTTAAGTATCCGATGTGGGACAACAAAATCAAGCAAAAGAAGCAAAGTTTGTGAAGATAAACTTTTATGTTCACAAACTTTTATGACCATATGTAAGGCCACTGAAGAAAGTAGGGAAAGTTAATGTTGCTAACACAAAAGCAAACAACATTTCAGTTTAGCCACATCTAATGCAGTATGTTCATAATAGTATTTGTATCATTAAAGACAAAGCAAGAGTTCTTTGCTTTCTAATGACCTCAAAACTGTGCTGGTCTATCCGTCAGATCGTACATCTTCATAAAGATGTTCCATGTAATCATTTAAAATCTTCCATACAGATTCATTTGTTACATTCTAATACTTCTCAGACATGTTTTTAATATTCTATGGAGACTCTTAGATACTACATGCTACTCTCCACTACGACAATGTAAAAACAATCAAGATGCCTTTTCTTGAAACAAAGATGCATCAACAAATCATCAAAGCATGTAAGAATCTAATAAAACTATGTTTATAGTCAACGTTTGCAAGGCTAAGGTGATGTATATGCATATTATTTAGTACAGTACACATGTTAATTAAGGTGCTGGTTATGCAAACTTGTTACTATAATCTTCCCATCTTGTCCTCTTTGAAGTTTCTTTTAAAAATAACTTTAACTACTTTATTGAAATGCAATAGCAACTATGCATATCATCATCTACACTGAATTATAACATGACCAATGAACCAAAAGTCATCTCTATGGCTTTGGTCATCAACTATGCATATCATCATCTACACTGAATTATAATCATTCACAGAAATATGAGAAATTTGGGTTTTGCTTGGAAGTAGGCGGAAAGAAATTGGAAATAGAGGGAGTGGGGAAAGTTTTCACTCATAACTTTTTAGAACATGGGATGTGTTAAAAAAAATGCTAATAATATTATTACCCATATTAGAAAATATTTTGAAGAGTGTTTTGTGTCTCATTTTATAATACCAAGATCTTTGGCTAAGGACAAAATGGATATTTTATGATTTTTATTTGGATGTTAAGTTGCAGTTAATGAAAGTTATATTAGAAGTAAATAATATAACATTAAAGTTGGATAATTAGGTTTATTTATATCTTTAGAAGTTGCAATTGCACATTGACTAACATTAACGTCGACCAGTCATAACATTGAAGGAAACTCTGTAGCTTATGTTGGTTTTATCCTCCTTAATTGCCTTTAAAATGGATCTGCTTATAGCATCCGAAGATGGTACAACATTAAAAAATCACTTAGGAGTATTATTTTGAAAAAGAATCACCAACTTTTTGTTTACTGTAAGAGAAGAGATTAAAAGATACATTGTTTGTAGGTAACTCCTTAAATATAATACTGTATAGATGAAAATGGATTGCTCTGATCAGGTCCTCTAAATAAAAGTTACTTGATTGTAAAAGGAGGTATGCATCTTAAGAAAATTTCTAGCAATGATAATAGAAGGCCTTATGTATGTAAAGAACAACTACTTTAATTTATAAATAGTAAATTAGAGAATTATTTTTCTCTAATTTCCTTTAGCTCTTACATAGTAGATAAAGAAATAAAATTATTAACCAAACTAAGCCATGAAATTAATTAAGTAGATCATATAGGAGAGAGATTACAGAGTAAGCATACTGTAATTCAATCGTTACAACAGATTGAATTCTAATGCAAGACCACATATCGTGGAATACGTGTATTGTAATAGCACAAATTATTATAAAAATATTAAGCATATTGATCGTAACTTTTGAAATTATTTTTGCATACTTTACATAACGGTTTATTTAGTTTTAAAATGTCTTTTTGCCTTACTTTGTACTTTATATACTTCAAACGTTATTGATTCATTATTGACACTTTTATGCTAATAGAGGCTTTAGAGATCTTAATTACACAAAATACTGTCAATTTTATAAATTTTTAAAGTGTAACGACACTTCTAATTTTATTATAAATAAAACTTTTACGCAAGGCACATGATAAGTATATACAATGACATGTTCACATGTATACACAAACATACACATGACATACAAGTTCATACAATAATATACAAAAGTTGTATATACAATGTACGTATATGTAATGCACGGTTGTTGGAATTTGTATATATTATATTACTTTGAGTTGCTATATTTTGTAGATTACACCGGGGCTTTTTAACATTATTTTCTAATATTTAACAAATTATTCATATTATAATTTTTTTTTTAAAAAAAATAAACAGAGAATATGCTACAAAGCTACTAGGCTCTGTCGAATTTGGTCAAAATACACTTGTCCTAACGTAAAAATAATTACATTATTAAAACAAGTTATGACATGATTGTGCAAACCAAGTGTCGTATGGAGATCGACATAAGAGAGACAACAAAAAATATTGGGCCTCTGCTTAGCAGAGGCATACGTGACTAGTATATATATATATGTGGAGTATATATATAACCCTTCAGCTAGAGTGCAACATTATATTATTTGGCATCGGTCCACTTTCTATTAGCAACTTTTTGACAGTTGAGAGAGAGAAAAAAAGAGAAAACATGGAGCTTACTCAACAGGATCTTTTGGAGGAATTACTATCTCCAAGGAGCGAAAGTTATAGCACTTTTTCAGGTGAAGTGAATGAAGTTTTTCCAAATGGATTTACCTTTGACTCAACTTTTTATCAAAACCAAGAATTTGTAGCCTTAAATTCTTCACTTTTAGGCCTCATTACACCTCAAGAATCAAACTTCCTATGTCCTAACTTCACTTCTCAAGAATCCTATCCAATTCTTGATTCTTTAATTAATGATACACTGCCACTTCAAGTTCAAGATGAGTACACTACTAGTAATAGAGCCATGTTGGAAAATGAAGGACTTGGGTTTATTGCTAATGATTTTCATGGGCTGCAAGAAGACTTGAATTGTTTCAGTAATGATGTCAAAGTTGAAGATGCCACTTCAAGAATAATGGGTGTTTCTAATGTTGGAGAAAAGAAAAATAAAGTCAAGAAGCTCAAGGGGCAGCCTTCGAAAAATTTAATGGCAGAAAGGAGGAGAAGAAAGAGACTCAATGATAGACTCTCTATGCTTAGATCCATTGTCCCTAAGATTAGTAAGGTAATTTCACTTCTTCTTCTTTCTAAATATTCAATTTAGAATTAACAATTGTACTTGGTGTGGTTGGTGTAACAGAAGTCATTATTCGATTGTTTTACTATGTCAATTGACATTCTTGAAGTGTTTCTGGTGTTTGGTTGGAGAGGAAAAAGATTTTTTTGGAGAAAAGGTTTAATATTTAGCAAATCAGATAATATTTTCATGAATTTTTGAAGTATTGAAGCTTGTCATTTGATTGTGCAGATGGACAGAACATCCATACTTGGGGACACAATTGATTACATGAAGGAGCTGTTAGAAAAAATCCAAACACTGCGTGAAGATGATAAAGTGAAAGACGAAATTAAGGATATTAAATTCGTGGGAAATTTCAAGGAGTTAAAACCTAATGAAGCCGTTGTTAAAAAGCCTCCTAAGGTAAACCATTTTATATTAAGTTATGTAAACTCAGTGTAAATTTACACTATCAGATCATCCAAATAATATTTACAAAGTAAGCTTCTATAAAATGTGAGATTCATAATCTTGAAAATAAGACAGGTTACTTGCTATAACAGGTAAAGCTGACCTGATATTGTTGATTATTTTTTACACTAACAGTGTATATAACTTACTTGATAGATCCCTATAGTTAACTTTGTTACTTGTAACAGACATTTGACTGTCTAATAATGAGCTTTAGTGACTTGATTTTTGGTTGGAAAATATTTTCAGTTTGATGTAGAAAGAAGAAATGCGGACACCAGAATCGAAATTTGCTGTGCTGCAAAGCCTGGATTGCTGTTGTCAACAGTGAGCACATTAGAAGCACTTGGACTTGATGTACAGCAATGTGTTATCAGCTGTTTCAGTGACTTCTCATTGCAAGCTTCTTGTTCTGAGGTACTATCTTGAACATAGTAATTGTTAGAGTAGCTTAGAAAAGTGTCGGCAATTCTATGTCCAGATGAAGAAGAATAGTTGTGGTACGTTAGCGTGAACATCAAAGCACTCAATTATGCCGACTCACCAGTGTATAACAGAACGGATTCAGAGGCGGATCTAGTACATGACTTATCACTTCACACGATCCTCGTAGGATTTGGCTCAAACCATGTGGTATATTGTTAAGAAGTCCACTAAAGGAGTGCAAATCATAGATTTTGAACTCGGAAAATTAAATGAACAGTGGAAGAATGCGCAACTCGAACCCATAATGGCTAAATTGGATCCGCCTCTAATTATGGATAATTGGATTCACAAAATTCATGTAACCAACCTTGACTAATTTTGGGATTGAAACATAATCCTGGTTGATGATTGAGTCCTGATATTGTTTTAACATGTTCCATGATGTTCGAGCACGTTAATTGATGTTCTTTTGTTCTTTCTGATTTTGTTAGGCAAGGGAACATCGAACAATTTTGAGCTCAGAAGATGTTAAACAAACCTTGTTCAAAACAGCAGGTTATGGAGGAAGATGTCTTTAGAGTATGATATATATAGGATCGACAATAAACCCACAACAAGGTCATGGATATTCTGTCTATTTTTTCGAAGAATATTGCAGGTTTAAATGATTAATGTAGCTTTCTTAATTTATTTAGTATTAGATGATTTTCTCTGCTATATTATTCACATGGGGTTAAATATATACATCTGTCAATTGTCTCCAGATATCATTAATAACATGCATATAGAAGTATTGAGTATTTTCAACATATGAATTTACGAGTCAGGAGGGAGAATATTTATGGTCGATGTTGTAAAAGATAAGATTCCAAATATCCAAGGTTTTGTTCACATGATTAAGAATTTGCTCTCTAAATTGCAATTTGCAAGAGCATTTTGTGTTCTGACTTCTGATAACTACAAACATTTGTCAAGTTTGCCTAGTTCATTCACTTCAAGACAAATGAATGTTGAACATCTTCTACTAATCTCCTTACATATATACTCTGTGTGACCAATTACTTGAATATTCCCTTCGTTTTATTTTATGCAGCGTAAGATTAACTGGCTACGAAATTTAATAAAGAAGAATTTATTTTTTTTGGAACGTCATGATCATACATGAATTTCTTTGGCTTTAAAAGTCTGCTAAAGCAAAATGAGAAATCAAATTTAACTACTCCTACATTTTTTAAATATAAAAATGCGTTTTTAAAAAAAAATAAAAATGGACAGATAAAATGAACACAAAAAGTATTAAACAATTTCTTGCATCCAACTACTAAACAATTGAGTGTGGAAAGACGATAACTATGACCATACTAGGAATTCACATGGCTAAGGTCAGTACTAATAAGTAGCTACCGAAATTTCACTCCCAAGACGGATGATTTCTTAGGAGTTAGGTTGAGACAAACTTTTCAACAATTAATCCTACATGTGAATTAAGGAAAGAGTGATGCAAAAGAACAAAAACTGTATGAGGTACACCTCCTTGTTGGAGATTGAACAATTGAAAGGGACAAGTCTCTTACACATTCACAGGGAGGCATATAAGGTTTTCACAAATTTAGTTTTAGAAATTGCCTCTCGACAATAAACTTGCACATGACAAACACTTATCTCGACTCTTCTAACGAGAAAACTTAGTATTTTGAATCATTCAACAATCAGAACATACCTAGTATAACTCCATAAATACGTGGTCTAGTGACAGTAAGAGTATATGCACATCTTAATCCTATCTTGTATAAGATAGAAAGTATGTTTTCGATAGACTCTCAGCTCAAGAAAATTATTTTTTCTCTATTCTTAAAAGAGATCAAATGAAAATACTAAAGATTAGAAGTTTTTGACAACAAGTAGTAAAGATAAATAATAGGCGGAATAGGTGTTCAGCTCCCTAAAGTTGGCATGAAAAGCGAGTTAGCTACTTCAACTAACCCTTGTACCAACGGGCTACTTGATGCTAGATTAAAACTATGCCAGTTGGATCCTTCCAAGTCAACAAAGCAAGAAATTTCAATGCGTGTTATACACGCGCGGCTGAAATTGAAAATAATGATAAAAGGAACAGGTGTCCACCAATAACAGGAGACACTATTTTTTTTCCTTTTCCTTTCTTTCCCCTTTGTCTTCGTTTTCTTCTACAGTTAAAATTTGCTTTCTTCTTCGTTGAGTTCATGCTATTTTATCTTCTCCCTCACTTCACAAATTGTTTACCAGACACTATTTTGTTTTTCTCTTCTTTCCACACTCTTTAAAAAATATTTTAATTTTAAACTTTTCTATTATTTACGTAAGATGATTAGATTTGGTACCTCACCTTCTTAAATTTTCAAAAAATTTCAAATATATATACTTTTTCTTGTTGTATGGAATCTGTGAATCGACATATCCAAGGAGCTAATCTTAATTAGGTTTACGTAATTCTTCTAGACCAAGCTGCTATTGTCTAGATTATGTTTGTTATATTGTGATCTTGAAAAGTTTAATTTTTTTTTTTTTTTTTTTTTTTTTGCGATTTGCACTGACCTGAGTTTTGAATAAAGTTTTCTTCTTTCTCCAGTTTTTCTGAGGTTATTTTTTAGCTTTTTCTTTACGGGTTGAATGCTATCATATGGTGGTTTTTGAGTGAAATTATGTAAAATCTTATGTGGAATTTGAAGAAATTCTAGAGTGTTGTTGGATTCAACTGATAGTTGATTTTTTTGTGCTTAATTTTGAAGTTCACTACAATTTTGGAGATATAAGTGAGAAATTAAAAGATAAAACACCATTGATAAGAATCTTAAGAAAATTGGAGAAGGCAAGCGGGTCTTCTATGGTGGACCGTGAGGAATGATCTTGTGCAGTTTTTTTTTAATCGCCATCGTTGTTCACACTGATAATATATTACACCAATTTTATATAAGCAAGTACTTTTTGTAATTGCAAAAAAATATCCTCTATTTTTCAACTAATGAAAGAAAGATGGTGGCCGGATATATTTGTTGGTGGCGGCAGTGAGTATCAGTGGTAGGGTTGGTGGCTATGTGTATCTGTGGAAAAGATGGTTCTTTTAATTTAAAAAGAAAGGAAAATAAGTTTTTTTTAATATTTCACGCGTCCATGAGAAGTGAGCAATACTTTTTACGCCATGTCAGCATTTTTTACTTAAATGGTACAAATTCGAGTTGGTTCAGGTAGCCAGTAAGTACAAACCTCAGTTAAAGTACTCAAGTGACTTTTTGTGCCAAGTTTGAGTAGCTGGTAACCTATTCCGCCTAAATAATACGATCCTAGAGGATAACCCGAGCCATTCGACGCCAAATGTGAAGGTTGAATTATCAAACGACTGTTAATACGTTTGAAGGCAAAGGGAGAACATGGATTGCAAGCAAAAGAACTTCATGATCTTCAATTGATGTTTCGTGGGAGCATAGGAGGGTCGAGCTATGATGGTATGATGTTTTCAAGTGTTTGAAACGTGCCCATGATCAAGGAGAATTGATGAAATTTCGCTTGCAAAACCAATCTAGTGAAGAATATTGTACGACTCGTCATATGAACCACACAACAACATGTATATTGTATGAGAAGGCTGTGAGACCAAGGAGTTGAGGATACAAAAGTTTTACATTGTATAAAGTTTTGTCCGATCTAGAAATTCTCCTAGCCGAATTTGGGAATTCTTGGGTGTTTTCTAACTACTTTTTTTCATATAAAAACCATATTAAACATATTTTGAAGGTAGACAACTATTAGAGAGAAACAAAAATACCAATTCTAAGATTACAATCTTTGGGTTCGAATCAAACAGGCGATTGCTTGTTTTCAAGAATTAGGATTCTTGAAGATAATCTTCTTCTATATTCTTTGTATTTGGGATTATATTTCATTGTTCTTGGGTGGTGATTGGGTAGTTTATCCGTCATTGCTTAAGACATCCTTCGAGGATTTTAGATATATTCTTCTTCTACTATTTTTCAGACATCTTTCGATTATTAACAGAATATCTATCTTTAGTTTCCCTTTTAATTATTTTTGTTTCAATATTCCGCTGGTTGTGCATCTCGGATCGTACCAGTTGGTATCGGATCGAAGGCTTGTATCTCGTTTCTACGAATCCACGTTCCTAAGTTCTTAAAATCAAGATCTGAAAGTTATTTAAAAAAACTAAATTGAGCTCTATATTTTCGGTTAATCCTAGTCAAATTAAACAAAGAAAATGAGCAAAGAAATCTTGAGAAATCTTGATCCGATTGATTATTGCAAAGAAAAATATTTTGGGGTTTGAAAAAAAAATAACTGGGGTTCAGGTTAAGTGTTAATTGGTGTTAGACCACATTAATTCGTTCTTAACCATATTGAAATAAATTTCTTTCTTACCAATTCTTTCACACTTTTCTCTTTTCAAATTTTCGTAGATTTTCTTATTCATGTCTGTAGTTATAAAGTATGTTCTTTATTTTACACAGATTATACTCTTATAATTACTTTCAATGGATAAGTAACTTGTGCGTTGGATTCGAACTTTGAGGCTATTAAAATAGTGAGAAAGAGAGAATTTTCGAGAGAAAGTGAGGTCACTTAAATTTTGAGAGAATGTCAGGAGTTGAAAATACTTCTCACAGCACCGAAGGAGTTGCCTCGGCTGAAATAACTGGACAGATGTTTCATACCATGATGCAACACTTGCAATAGCTAACTATACAGATTGGAAACTTGTAGAGGGCGAACCAAGTAGCACCTGCAGCACCAGAAGTACCCCGAGCTTCACCTCCAGATTTGAGAAGGAAACTAAAAAATCGGGTACCTCTAGCAGATGATCCACTGATCACGCCCAACTACGCCCTATAAAAGGGACTAAGCGGTCGCAGTAAATATAGCTCGGTAATTAAAGTCCCAAGGTCGAATCCTACAGGGAACACTCGAAATCTAGTTGTTGTTCTAACTAATTTATCTAACCAATTAACTCCCAAGGTTTGTATTTGAATAATGGTTTCAATGTAACAACTAATTAACACAAAAGTAAGTAGCAAAATATTAAGAAATAATTAATCAAGGATTTAAAAGCCTAGGATTGATTTACCCAACTCCTACCTATGTGTTAGAATAATTCTTTTAACAAATTCAACTTCGTTTTCTTCCTATTAAACACTTGCTCCCACTTGCTCCAATTATACAACTATTCACTCCCATGTAATAGTAGAACCTTTCACTAACCAATTTTTCAATTAATTAATGAAGATACTTAGGTATACAAGTTTAGTTCACAATCAGGGTCAATGGTCACAAATCACCTTATTGACAACCTAAGTAATACCTTGGTTTTAGGTTGAAATATTGCTAAATATTTAACCCAAACCTATAAATCTATCCGTAGACACACAAGAATAATGGGAAAAATCAATTGGGGGCCCTTCCAATCAATAGCAATCAAAACATAAACACTTAGATAGGAAGAATTCACAAGTTTCATTCATCAAAACAAATATTCATAACACATAAGTATTGGAGTGGTTCTATCAACCCTAGAATGGGTGAATTAGCCACTCATGTTCATGATAGTCATATCAAAATAATTCATGAATGAATAAATTACAAAAAGTAAGGAAGAATTTAGGAAAAACTCGTGTTCTTGAAGTCTCCAAAGCTCTAGCCTCCTTTTTGCCTCTTTTCCAGTGTAAAATTCCTAATGGAGGCAAAATAACCTTTTATACCCTGTAGGAAACTAAGAAAAATTACCAAATAGACCTTAAAATTTCGCCCCATGGTTTTGTGCTTCGCGTGGCACCCGCGTGCCACGGGGACTAATTTTCTTCAGGCAATTCAGCTCGCGTGACACTCGCGTATTTGGCCTAAATGTGCTGAAATTTTTATTCAATTCCTAAGCAAAGACTCTATTTCTTCTCGTGTCACTCGCGTGGCACACGGATCACTTGAACTCTTCAACATATTCACTTTTAGCTCCAAAACTAGCACTTTCTTGCTCAAATCACCATGTTCAAATCCTACAACACCAAACTACTCAATTAGTATCAACTCTTGAGAATTTTGCATATAAACTCTTAGGTGTACTATTGTAACATGGTAAAACTACCCTGAAAATATAGTTAAAATAGCCAAATACCATCCATTTGTTGAGTTCAATGAAGAAAAGTATGATGATTACGTGGATTATGGTAGGCAAGGTTTCCACGGACGAAGTATAGGGGGTATGATAGGCCGAGGATACGGATTTTGACAATGGAATCAACCCGACGGAGATGATGACATTGATAAAAACTTGGGGAGTATTAAGATGACAATTCCTTCTTTTGAAGAAACAAACGAACCCAATGCTTACTTTGAGTGGGAAACAAAAGATGAGCAAATCATTAAAGTTCATAGCTATTCTGAGGCGAAGAAAGTTAGGATAGTTGTAACATAATTTAAGGGTTATGCTTCGTCATGGCTTGAGAAAATTGAGGTTGATCGAAGAAGGCTCAGGCAAAGATCCATTGAGTCTTGGGAAGAATTGAAGCGAATCATGAGGAGTCGATTTGTCCCATCACACTATCACCGAGAGATCATAAAAAAATTACATACTTCGGAGTAAGGTAACAAAAGTGTTGAAGAGTACTACAATGCTATGGAGATGCTTCGGATGAGGGCTAACTTGCAAGAAGCTGAAAAAACCAAGATGACTTAATTCTTTACTAGGTTAAACAAGGAGATAGCCAATCAGATTGAGCTTTCGCGAGTGTGAGATAATTTAGTAGAGATGCTTCACTTGGCTACTAAAGTTGAGATAGTTCTTAAAAGTTCAGGCAAATCTTCATCTGCTAGCGGGAATAGAGATAGAGAAAACTGAAGTTCTCAAAAGAGTAAATAAGATAAATATGACACTAAGCCATTCAAAGCAGCTGAAAAGGGAAGAATAAGGTCGAGGTTAAAGAGGGAGGGAACTCCACTCAACTAAAACCTTCTTAGAGATCAAGTAGCATTATTTGCTATAAATGCAAAAGTAAAAGACATCTGCAATATGAGTGTCCTAATCAGAGGACCATTTTGTTGAAAGGAAATGGTGAATATGTTTCTAACAGTGAGGAAGAATATGACAGAGATGAAAAATCTGCACTCCTAGTTATGAAGAGAAGACCTAATGAATACTTTGTCGGTTGTTTGGAGATTGATGGGAGCTCAGATAAAAGAGAGTAACTCTGATCAGAGAGAAAATTTGTTACACGCCCGATGTAATATTGGTGGACAAATTTGCTCTTTGATCATGGATAGTGGGAGTTGTACTAATGTTTCTAGTGTATCGCTTATTGAGCAATTGGGTCTTATGACCATGAAGTATCATAATCCTTATAAGCTCTAGTGATTGAATGAATGTGGAGAAAAAATAATGAACAAACGAGCTCTTATTTGCTTCAAAAGTTGAAATTATGTGGATGAGGCGATGTTTGATATTGCCCTAATCCAGGCTTGCCATTTATTCCTTGGAAGATAATGGCAATATAAACAGAATGTTATGCATGACCAGAAAAGTAACCACTAAACTTTTGAGAAGAAATGGAAGAAGTATGCCTTCAAGCCCTTGACTCCACTTCAAATTTATGAAGATCACAAAATGGTGAAGCAAATGGGGAAAGGGGTTAGAGATGACAAAAGTGATAGCAACAGTAGAGGTAAAAATCTCATTGGTGAGAGTAGTGAGAGTGTGGAAAAATCAAAGAGCTGACAAATGGGGAATAAAGAACAAGAAAATGAGTGATAGTGAGGGGAAGGTGGCGGAAGGAAGAGAATTGAGCTTATTCATAAAATCTAAGGAGCGTGTGACAACACCTAGAGAGGGAATGCCTCTTGTGCTATATTTGTACAAGAATGCTTATTTGAACGGGTACTTATAGATGCAGGGAGTTTAGTAAAAATCATCAAATATCGGGTGGTGGAGGAGATGTAGTTGGCACATCAAGTCATCTCAAAGTCAACTGTACTCTGTAGATTTAATAATTCAAGTGAGAAAACCTTTGGTGAGATCACTTTTACCACTTATGTTGAAGATGATACTAAAGAGACTACTTTTCAAGTCTTATCTAGAGCCATGGCATACAATATCATACTTTGGAAGCCATGGATTCATGCGATGAAGCAGTACCATCCATTTTGCACCAATTTATAAAGTTTCCTACTTTTTGGGGAATCTGAGAGATTAAAGGTGAGGAACGAACTGCTCGTAAATATTATTTAGTGGCTCTTAAAAGTGGTGTCGTCCAAAATGCTTATGAATAGCAATTATAACAACCATAATCTTCATGTGATCGAACTCTCAAAGAGTTGCCTAAACTGGAAGAATGGGAGTTTACTAAGATTTTGGCTTATATAAGAGAACTCGATAAGCACAAAAGCTTAGGACTCAAAACTCGAAGCATTGAAGGCTATCAATTTGTTTTAAAATATACCCAAAAGAAAAATATACGTAGATGTAACGACCCTCAAATAGTCGTTACGGGATCCGAGACCTCGATTTACGTGTCGACAGTCCCAAAAGCTCCGTTAGGTCATTTATGACCCGTCTGTGAAATCTGAGTCGAAACGGAGTCCGTTTGATAGGTTTTCGAGAAAATGATCCGTTTATGAAATTCCGGAAAGGAATTTGGGGTTTTGATAGGTCGTTTTGAGTAAACGAACTCCGATGGAAAATCCGAGCGCACCGTTAGGTCCGTCTCGTCATTTATGATATGTAGCAACCTTCAAAATTGAAAACGGACCTCGTTTGATAGGACTTTTGATAAAGTCCCCGTTTCGGAAGTTTAAAAGAGTTAAAAGAGATTTCCGAGCTCGATTTGAGCAAATGAGCTCCGATGAGAGATCCAAAAGTTCCGTTAGGTTCGTATAGTCATTTGTGACTTGTAGCAACTTTCGGAATTGGATTCCGAGGTCGTTTGGTTAAATTTCGCTATTTTGGCGAAAGTCGAAAATTGAACCTTTGCCGTGGGACCCACTTTTTGAGTTCTGGAGGTCCGAATTGAGTTCCGTCTTGACGAGCATGTCACCCAAGTATTTTATGGCTTGTGTGCAAAATTTGAGATCATTCCGAGCTTCGTAGGGTCCCGTTATGCCCCTAAAACAGTAGAAAATCTGGTGCGACTTTTCTGTTCTGTTTTGGCGCAAACAGCCGGATAAAAGTTGATTTTCCGGCCAATCCATAAGGAATTAGGAAAAACTCAAAACATGAAAGTTGTAGCCCTTTGAGTTGTGGTTCTAATGGCACCGGTTTCAGGTCAGTTGGAAATTCCTATAAAAAGTTATGAGTTTTTCAAAAGAAGCTGTCACAGAGGCAAAAACTGCTATAAAAAGGCCATTTCGGGCCATTTCGGTTCATAACTTATAAAAATCATTTGGTGAGCTCTTGAGGCGATTTTTGGGTATTTCTTGAAGACCCAATCATACTTACACTTAAGGTAAGCCCTTTCAATCCATTTTTCTGTTGATTAACACAAGAATCAAAGGGTTGATTTTTGGAAATGGGTTAGAACCCTAGATTCTTAAGAATTGGGGAAAGACATCGAGCAAGGCTCGCATGTGGAATCTAAGTGTACTTTTGGACTCATGGGAGCGTGGGGAGTCCGGAATAGTACATTTTGTAAATTTAGGGCTCGGCCCTACCCGGGGGCATTTTGGTAATTTTTACCCTAGGATGCCTATAGGCTTAAATAGCTATAATTGAGCACTCATATGTGCTATATCTTGTCTTAATAGACCTAGTGGAGAGTCCTTCGTGGACAAGGCGAGCGGGAAAGGAGATTCTTCCCGGCATTTGAGCCCGAATTTCGAGGTAAGTGAGACTTGACCTCTATTGTGCTTGTGGACTCTTCCTTCATGCTAGTATGCTTCATGTACGCATATATATACCTAACAATGGTTAGGATTAATGATGTG
The DNA here is from genome assembly GCA_029990575.1 of Petunia axillaris subsp. axillaris. Taxonomy (NCBI): domain Eukaryota; kingdom Viridiplantae; phylum Streptophyta; class Magnoliopsida; order Solanales; family Solanaceae; genus Petunia; species Petunia axillaris. The sequence goes on along the minus strand of JARKNS010000007.1, from coordinate 46,657,926 downwards.
AATTACTTGCTATTATTGTTTGTTATAAATAGCGAGATTGTGACTCGACCGAGGTATGTGCCGGTCCAAACGCTGCGTCGAGGTAGCTTAATTTTATATCGTAGTAACGCTTGCTACGCCATGCTTAGATAGCAAGAACTTGGGACATGGCCGAGGATGTTGCCGGCATGTCATGATAAATGTCTTGCCGAGGATTTTGCCGGCTTTTGTATGATATTGGTACTTGTTTTGTTCACGTGCCGGGTTGGGTAGTGCTGTCTATACGTAACCTTGGGTTGGACGACATGGGAGTAGGGATTGTACCCCCAAACTGTGGTCGGGTTAACCTTCGCCTTACGTTCAGCTAGCATAACCAACCTGGGTTACGGTGACTGTGAAATATTATCGTTATTAATATTTCTGTTATTATTTCTGTTATTGTTATTAATGTCGTGGATATTAATACTGTTAGAGGGACACTTGACAGGGGGTGTGGTGTCGCCTATACTATGAGATGTGTCACACTTGACAGGGGGTGTGGTGTGGACACTTGATCTTTGAGATGTGACACACTTGACAGGGGGTGTGGTGTGGTCACTTGATTTATTGAGATACGACGCACTTGACAGGGGGTGTGGTGCGATCGTAGACAGATTTGAGATGAGCCAACGACTACGGGTCGTTGGTCTACTTATTCATGATTGTGATAGTGACTTCGGGTCACGGTATATGGTTGATACTTAGTAGTGGTGTTGCTAGTCCATCGTAGGTCTAGGTTAGTCGGCACGGGAGTAGAGATTGGACCTCCAAACCGCCGCTGAGTTGACCTATGCCTTACGTTGGATGGGCATAATCCTTGAGACTTCTGGTTACTACTTGTGTGTATGGAATGTGTTACATCTATTTGTGATTTTACTGGGCTTCGGCTCATAACTTACTCTGCTACGTGCGCAGGTCCTTCATCCAGTCAGCAGCCCGGACGTTAGCAGTTCCCGAGGCTTCTGAGACTTTTGATTGAAGTGAGCCGACCACACAGACCGTGGTGGCATACCGCCGGAGTCACTTAGAGATAGGACTCAGATTTCTTTGATGTATATTCATACTTTATTGAGTCACTCTTAGAATGCTCCAATTCTTTTGTGGATATATTCTTTTGGACTTCACCCTTTTATATTTATATATCCATTTATGATCTTTTCACATTATTGTTCTTTTCCGCATCTTGTTTCATTGGTTCGCCTAGGCAAATGTTGTTTAGGTGCCATCACGAGCCCTTGGAAATTGGGTCGTGACAGTTTGGTATCAGAGCCCTAGGTTCTAATTCGAGTCCTAGGAGTCTTGGAGCAGTGTCTGAGTAGAGTCTTGCTTATGGGTATGTTGTCGACCATACTTATGAGCGAGAGGCTACAAGGGCATGTTAGGAAATATTTTCCCTTCGTTTCATCTCTATTCGTGCTGAGTAGCTTATATAGGTGCTGACCCTTTTTCGTGTATTGATTGAGATGGCGAGGACGCGAGCATCCTCAGCTAGGAGGGCTGCATCTTCTACATCCGCGTCTGCGGGAGAGCCATCAGCACCTACGCAGCCGCCAGCTGCTAAGAAGACTCGGGCAGGTCGCCCGTCAGCCACTAGGCAGGACACAGCTATCCCTGCGGTGTCCGCAGCGACTCTGTCAGCATCTATTCCCCCTGTGCCTGCTGTTGTGCCAGGCACCGTTGTGATCTCTTCAGATGAGTATATGAGACTGATGGCCTTGTCTAGCCATCAGGTCCCTGTCAGAGATGATGTTGCAGCTCCTGTTTCGGCTCCTAAGCCGACCACACCTGTTATGAGCACGCCTACTTCTGAGGCTGCTCCTGATCATATTGCCCAGCCTTCTGCTTCTGCTCCTCAGGCAGGTCCTGTTATTTCTACTCCTCCTATGGGCACTGAGGAGGTTGCCAAGAGGATAGAGTCATTCATGAAGCTTCAGCCTCCAGAGTTCGACGGTACCTCAGCTACATGTACTGCCCAGAGGTACATTCAGAAGTGTGAGAAGATTTTGACAGTTCTTGGTACTAGAGACACCTTAGGGGTGCAGTGTGCTTCTTTCAGATTATCGGGAGATGCGGAGACATGGTGGGTCTCCATGATGCGGAAGAGGTCTAGTGACCTCCCTCCTTTGTCTTGGTCTGAGTTCGTGTCTATGTTCATGAGCAGGTTCGTGCCCCAGAGTCAGCGCGATGCTCAGAGGCACGAGTTTGAGGGGTTGAGGCAGGGAAACCTGTCTGTTTCAGAGTATGACACCAGGTTCTTGTGGTTGTCTCAGTTTGCGCCGGCTATGGTGGCTCAGGAGAGGGACAAGGTCCTCCGATTTGTTGAGGGTCTTCATCCCCGCTTGCAGGTAGCTGTTGCCCCTGATATGGGCAACAAGTCATATTTTGAGATAGTTGATGTGGCGCGGCGGATGGAGGATATCTTCGCCAGGGCTGACGCGGAGAGGGCGGCCAAGAGATCGCGTCAGTCTGGTGGGTATAGTGGATCCGCTCAGAGGGGTCAGGGTCATCAAGGCCGTTCTCAGTCTAGGCCCCAGGCTGCTGCTTTGCCTGCCCAGGATTTTTCTTCAGAGACCCCGAGGCCTCAGTCATCCCAGAGGCGGGGTGGCTCTTCGCAGTCTGGTCCGCCGCAGTGCGGGAGGTGCCATCAGAGGCATCATGGGAGGTGTTCGTCTGGAGGTGGTCATGGCAGAGGTGGTAGAGGCGGTAGAGGAGGTAGAGGTGATAGATGTTTTGAGTGTGGGTCTCCAGAGCACTATGTCAGGAGTTGCCCTTATGTTTCATCAGGTCGCCAGGGATCCGCAGCTATGGTACCATCTGGTCCTCAGGCCGCTAGGCCCGTTTCTCAGATTCCTCCTAGACAGCAGTCTCAGAGAGCTCCGGGTTCAGGAGGCTCGGCGCAGGTCTATGCTATGACTCGTCAGGATGCTGAGGCATCCAATGATGTCATCACAGGTATTATTTCTGTCTGTGGCCGCGATGCTTATGCTCTTATTGATCCGGGGTCTACCTATTCGTATGTGTCGTCGGGATTTGCCCCTTGCTTGGGCAGGGATCTGGTCTTCTTAGATGATCCCTTTATGGTTGCCACCCCTGTCGGGTCTTCTATATGTGTAGATAGGGGTTATCGGCAGTGTATGATCTCCATCTGTGGTGTAGAGTCCTTAGTGGACCTGATGCTGCTCGATATGTCTGATTTCGATGTCATTATGGGCATGGATTGGCTGGCTTCCTGTCATGCGACTTTGGATTGCCATGCAAAGTCCGTGACGATCGGGGCAGAGGGTGAGTCTCGGGTTGTATGGAGAGGTTCCAGGCCTTCTCCGAAGAGTAGGATCATTTCTTTCTTGGAGGCGCAGAGGATGATATCTAGTGGGTGCGAGGGATATATTGCTTCAGTTCGGGATGTCCGGGCAGAGGAGTTATCCCTTAATAGAGTTCCGGTTGTTTGTGAGTATCCGGATGTGTTTCCTGATGATTTGCCGGGTTTGCCGCCTATGCGGGAGATAGAGTTTTGCATTGATCTATTGCCAGGCACTCAGCCTAAATCTATTCCCCCGTATCGTATGGCTCCTGTTGAGTTGAGGGAGCTGAAGGAGCAGATTCAGGATTTGCTCGATAAGGGCTTCATTAGGCCCAGTGTGTCTCCATGGGGTGCCCCGGTATTATTTGTAAAGAAGAAGGATGGCTCTATGCGGATGTGTATTGATTACCGGCAGCTGAATAAGGTTACTATCAAGAATAGATATCCTTTGCCGCGTATTGATGATTTGTTTGATCAGCTTCAGGGTGCTACCTTCTTCTCGAAGATTGATTTGAGGTCGGGGTATCATCAGTTGAGGATTCGGTCCGAGGACGTTTCCAAGACTGCTTTTTGTACCCGATATGGCCACTATGAGTTTCTGGTGATGTCTTTCGGGCTTACGAATGCCCCAGCTGCTTTCATGGATCTGATGAACCGAGTGTTCAAGGCCTACCTTGACTCCTTCGTCATTGTGTTTATCGATGATATCTTGGTTTATTCGAGGAGCAGGGAGGAGCATGAGCAGCATTTGAGAGTTGTTCTTCGGACTCTGAGGGATCAGCAGTTGTATGCCAAATTCTCCAAGTGTGAATTTTGGCAAAGTTCTGTATCTTTCCTAGGTCACGTGGTGACCAAGGATGGGGTGTGTGTTGATCCGAAGAAGATAGAGGCCGTTCAGAGTTGGCCTAGGCCTACTTCTCCTATAGAGATTCGGAGTTTCTTAGGCTTGGCAGGTTATTATCGGCAGTTCGTCGAGGGGTTTTCTTCTATTTCAGCACCTCTGACGAAGTTGACCCAGAAGAACGTTCCTTTCCTGTGGTCCGATGCCTGTGAGTCTAGCTTTCAGAAGCTTAAGACTCTGTTGACTTCAGCGCCAGTGTTGGCCTTGCCTAGTGGATCCGGGGGATTCACCGTATATTGTGATGCTTCGGGTGTTGGCCTGGGTAGCGTTCTGATGCAGGAGGGTAAGGTGATAGCTTATGCCTCGAGACAGCTGAAGGTCCATGAGAAGAATTATCCTGTCCATGATTTGGAGCTGTTAGCTGTCGTGTTTGAACTGAAGTTGTGGAGGCACTATCTTTATGGCGAGCCATGTGAGATATTCACCGATCATAAGAGTCTCCAGTACTTGTTCACTCAGAAGGACTTGAACGGGAGACAGCGCCGCTGGTTAGAGCTGCTGAAGGATTATGATATTTCTATCCGGTATCATCCCGGAAAGGCTAATGTTGTAGCCGATGCCTTGAGTAGGAAGTCCATGGGTAGCCTCGCCTATCTCGATGCTGATATGAGGCCGTTGGCCCGTGAGTTGCAGGCTTTGTCCATTAGTGGGGTTCGGTTTGATGATTCTGTTCCAGGCCGAGTGCTTGCATATGTGGGGTCTCAGTCGTCTTTAGCTTCCCAGATTCGGGAAAGGCAGTTCGAGGATCCTTATCTGAGAGATCTCCGGGACAGGGTCCTGAGTGGGGGAGTGTCCTCGTTCGTGATTGGTGATGATGGTGCTTTGCGGCTTAACGGCCGGGTATGTGTTCCAGCCATTGTGGAGCTGAGGCAGATGATTTTGGCAAAGGCTCACAGTTCGAGATATTCCATTCATCCGGGTACTGCGAAGATGTATCATGATCTTCGAGAGCTGTATTGGTGGAAAGGGATGAAGAGGGATGTTGCTGATTATGTATCTCGGTGTTTGAATTGCCAGCAGGTGAAGTATGAGCACCGGAGGCCAGCCGGGGTGACCCAGTCTATGCCCATTCCCGAGTGGAAGTAGGAGCAGATCACTATGGATTTCGTAGTTGGTTTGCCGCTGACCGTGGGTAAGCATGATTCGGTGTGGGTAGTAGTTGATCGACTGACGAAGTCGGCTCACTTCATTCCAGTGAGGACTACTTATACCTCGGAGCGTCTGGCTCGTATCTTCATTGAGCAGATTGTGAGATTGCATGGTGCTCCTGTTTCTATCATTTCTGACCGAGGTGCTCAGTTCACAGCTCAGTTTTGGAGATCTTTTCAGAGAGAGCTGGGTACTCGGGTCGATCTCAGCACTGCATTTCACCCGCAGACTGATGGCCAGTCTGAGCGGACCATTCAGATCCTCGAGGATATGTTGAGGGCGTGTGCTATTGATTTTGGAGGCCATTGGGATAGCCATTTGCCGCTAGCAGAGTTTGCGTATAATAATAGCTATCAGGCTTCTATCCAGATGGCTCCGTTTGAGGCATTGTATGGTCGGAGATGTCGCTCGCCTATCGGTTGGTTCGAGTCTGGTGAGGTCCAGGTGTTGGGGTCCGATTTGGTGCAGCAGACCTTAGATAAGGTCCGGGTTATTCAGGATCGACTCCGCACGGCTCAGAGCCGGCAAATATCGTATGCAGATCGGAGGCGGAGAGATCTTGAGTTCATGGTTGGGGACCGGGTATTCCTCAGAGTGTCGCCCATGAAGGGTGTTATGAGATTTGGGAAGAAAGGCAAGCTCAGTCCTAGGTTCATTGGGTCTTTTGAGATATTGGAGCGCGTTGGCGCCGTTGCTTATAGACTGGCTTTGCCTCCCTCTCTGTCTGTTCATCCGGTGTTCCATGTGTCCATGCTCCGGAAGTATGTTCACGATCTGTCTCATGTGATCGATATGGCTTCCGTGGAGGTAGATGGCGACTTAGCTTATTCGGAGGAGCCTATTGCTATTGTGGCTAGAGAGGTCTGTAAGATGAGATCGAAGGTGATCCCGCTTGTGAGAGTTCAGTGGGGGCATCACTCCATTGCCGAGGCCACTTGGGAGCTTGAGTCCGAGATGCGTGAGAGGCATCCGCGCTTGTTCGATGATTCAGGTATGAAATCCTTGTATTTTCTAAGCCTGAATTTGCATTTTTAAGTTTTATTGATTTCGGGTAGTACCGAGGGGTCCTCGAAATCCGTGCCAGCTCCGTGTCTAGTGTGTGGATCCTACCTTAGACTTAGGCTCGTCCGAGGACGGCCGAGAGTCTAAGTGGGGGAGCATGTAACGACCCTCAAATAGTCGTTACGGGATCTGGGACCTCGATTTGTGTGTCGACAGTCCCAAAAGCTCCGTTAGGTCATTTATGACCCGTCTGTGAAATCTGAGTCGAAACGGAGTCCGTTTGATAGGTTTTCGAGAAAATGATCCGTTTATGAAATTCCGGAAAGGAATTTGGGGTTTCGATAGGTCGTTTTGAGTAAACGAACCCCGATGGAAAATCCGAGCGCACCGTTAGGTCCGTCTCGTCATTTATGATATGTAGCAACCTTCAAAATTGAAAACGGACCTCGTTTGATAGGACTTTTGATAAAGTCCCCGTTTCGGAAGTTTAAAAGAGTTAAAAGAGGTTTCCGAGCTCGATTTGAGCAAATGAGCTCCGATGAGAGATCCGAAAGTTCCGTTAGGTTCGTATAGTAATTTGTGACTTGTAGCAACTTTCGGAATTGGATTCCGAGGTCGTTTGGTTAAATTTCGCTATTTTGGCGAAAGTCGAAAATTGAACCTTTGCCGTGTGACCCACTTTTTGAGTTCTGGAGGTCCGAATTGAGTTCCGTCTTGACGAGCATGTCACCCAAGTATTTTATGGCTTGTGTGCAAAATTTGGGATCATTCCGAGCTTCGTAGGGTCCCGTTTTGCCCCTAAAACAGTAGAAAATCTGGTGCGACTTTTCTGTTCTGTTTTGGCGCAAACAGCCGGATAAAAGTTGATTTTCTGGCCAATCCGTAAGGAATTAGGAAAAACTCAAAACATGAAAGTTGTATCCCTTTGAGTTGTGGTTCTAATGGCACCGGTTTCAGGTCATTTGGACATTCCTATCCAAAGTTATGATTTTTTCAAAAGAAACTGTCACAAAGGCAAAAACTGCTATAAAAAGGCCATTTCGGGCCATTTCGGTTCATAACTTATAAAAATCATTTGGTGAGCTCTTGAGACGATTTTTGGGTATTTCTTGAAGACCCAATCATACTTACACTTAAGGTAAGCCCTTTCAATCCATCTTTCTGTTGATTAACACAAGAATCAAAGGGTTGATTCTTGGAAATGGGTTAGAACCCTAGATTCTTAAGAATTGGGGAAAGACATCGAGCAAGGCTCGCATGTGGAATCTAAGTGTACTTTTGGACTCACAGGAGCGTGGGGAGTCCGGAAAAGTACATTTTGTAAATTTAGGGCTCGGCCCTACCCGGGGGCATTTTGGTAATTTTTACCCTAGGATGCCTATAGGCTTAAATAGCTATAATTGAGCACTCATATGTGCTATATCTTGTCTTAATAGACCTAGTGGAGAATCCTTCGCGGACAAGGCGAGCGGGAAAGGAGATTCTTCCCGGTATTTGAGCCCGAATTTCGAGGTAAGTGAGACTTGACCTCTATTGTGCTTGTGGACTCTTCCTTCATGCTAGTATGCTTCATGTACGCATATATATACCTAACAATGGTTAGGATTAATGATGTGAATTACTTGCTATTATTGTTTGTTATAAATAGCGAGATTGTGACTCGACCGAGGTATGTGCCGGTCCAAACGCTGCGTCGAGGTAGCTTAATTTTATATCGTAGTAACGCTTGCTACGCCATGCTTAGATAGCAAGAACTTGGGACATGGCCGAGGATGTTGCCGGCATGTCATGATAAATGTCTTGCCGAGGATTTTGCCGGCTTTTGTATGATATTGGTACTTGTTTTGTTCACGTGCCGGGTTGGGTAGTGCTGTCTATACGTAACCTTGGGTTGGACGACATGGGAGTAGGGATTGTACCCCCAAACTGTGGTCGGGTTAACCTTCGCCTTACGTTCAGCTAGCATAACCAACCTGGGTTACGGTGACTGTGAAATATTATCGTTATTAATATTTCTGTTATTATTTCTGTTATTGTTATTAATGTCGTGGATATTAATACTGTTAGAGGGACACTTGACAGGGGGTGTGGTGTCGCCTATACTATGAGATGTGTCACACTTGACAGGGGGTGTGGTGTGGACACTTGATCTTTGAGATGTGACACACTTGACAGGGGGTGTGGTGTGGTCACTTGATTTATTGAGATACGACGCACTTGACAGGGGGTGTGGTGCGATCGTAGACAGATTTGAGATGAGCCAACGACTACGGGTCGTTGGTCTACTTATTCATGATTGTGATAGTGACTTCGGGTCACGGTATATGGTTGATACTTAGTAGTGGTGTTGCTAGTCCATCGTAGGTCTAGGTTAGTCGGCACGGGAGTAGAGATTGGACCTCCAAACCGCCGCTGAGTTGACCTATGCCTTACGTTGGATGGGCATAATCCTTGAGACTTCTGGTTACTACTTGTGTGTATGGAATGTGTTACATCTATTTGTGATTTCACTACTTTATTGTATGATTACTATAGTATGTTGTTGCTTAGGATGCATGTAGCGACTTGTCCCGCAAGGGTACCTTAGCGGGCCTGTCGGTGATCTTACTAGGCTTCGGCTCATAACTTACTCTGCTACGTGCGCAGGTCCTTCATCCAGTCAGCAGCCCGGACGTTAGCGGTTCCCGAGGCTTCTGAGACTTTTGATTGAAGTGAGCCGACCACACAGACCGTGGTGGCATACCGCCGGAGTCACTTAGAGATAGGACTCAGATTTCTTTGATGTATATTCATACTTTATTGAGTCACTCTTAGAATGCTCCAATTCTTTTGTGGATATATTCTTTTGGACTTCACCCTTTTATATTTATATATCCATTTATGATCTTTTCACATTATTGTTCTTTTCCGCATCTTGTTTCATTGGTTCGCCTAGGCAAATGTTGTTTAGGTGCCATCACGAGCCCTTGGAAATTGGGTCGTGACAGTTTGGTATCAGAGCCCTAGGTTCTAATTCGAGTCCTAGGAGTCTTGGAGCAGTGTCTGAGTAGAGTCTTGCTTATGGGTATGTTGTCGACCATACTTATGAGCGAGAGGCTACAAGGGCATGTTAGGAAATATTTTCCCTTCGTTTCATCTCTATTCGTGCTGAGTAGCTTATATAGGTGCTGACCCTTTTTCGTGTATTGATTGAGATGGCGAGGACGCGAGCATCCTCAGCCAGGAGGGCTGCATCTTCTACATCCGCGTCTGCGGGAGAGCCATCAGCACCTACGCAGCCGCCAGCTGCTAAGAAAACTCGGGCAGGTCGCCCGTCAGCCACTAGGCAGGACACAGCTATCCCTGCGGTGTCCGCAGCGACTCTGTCAGCATCTATTCCCCCTGTGCCTGCTGTTGTGCCAGGCACCGTTGTGATCTCTTCAGATGAGTATATGAGACTGATGGCCTTGTCTAGCCATCAGGTCCCTGTCAGAGATGATGTTGCAGCTCCTGTTTCGGCTCCTAAGCCGACCACACCTGTTATGAGCACGCCTACTTCTGAGGCTGCTCCTGATCATATTGCCCAGCCTTCTGCTTCTGCTCCTCAGGCAGGTCCTGTTATTTCTACTCCTCCTATGGGCACTGAGGAGGTTGCCAAGAGGATAGAGTCATTCATGAAGCTTCAGCCTCCAGAGTTCGACGGTACCTCAGCTACATGTACTGCCCAGAGGTACATTCAGAAGTGTGAGAAGATTTTGACAGTTCTTGGTACTAGAGACACCTTAGGGGTGCAGTGTGCTTCTTTCAGATTATCGGGAGATGCGGAGACATGGTGGGTCTCCATGATGCGGAAGAGGTCTAGTGACCTCCCTCCTTTGTCTTGGTCTGAGTTCGTGTCTATGTTCATGAGCAGGTTCGTGCCCCAGAGTCAGCGCGATGCTCAGAGGCACGAGTTTGAGGGGTTGAGGCAGGGAAACCTGTCTGTTTCAGAGTATGACACCAGGTTCTTGTGGTTGTCTCAGTTTGCGCCGGCTATGGTGGCTCAGGAGAGGGACAAGGTCCTCCGATTTGTTGAGGGTCTTCATCCCCGCTTGCAGGTAGCTGTTGCCCCTGATATGGGCAACAAGTCATATTTTGAGATAGTTGATGTGGCGCGGCGGATGGAGGATATCTTCGCCAGGGCTGACGCGGAGAGGGCGGCCAAGAGATCGCGTCAGTCTGGTGGGTATAGTGGATCCGCTCAGAGGGGTCAGGGTCATCAAGGCCGTTCTCAGTCTAGGCCCCAGGCTGCTGCTTTGCCTGCCCAGGATTTTTCTTCAGAGACCCCGAGGCCTCAGTCATCCCAGAGGCGGGGTGGCTCTTCGCAGTCTGGTCCGCCGCAGTGCGGGAGGTGCCATCAGAGGCATCATGGGAGGTGTTCGTCTGGAGGTGGTCATGGCAGAGGTGGTAGAGGCGGTAGAGGAGGTAGAGGTGATAGATGTTTTGAGTGTGGGTCTCCAGAGCACTATGTCAGGAGTTGCCCTTATGTTTCATCAGGTCGCCAGGGATCCGCAGCTATGGTACCATCTGGTCCTCAGGCCGCTAGGCCCGTTTCTCAGATTCCTCCTAGACAGCAGTCTCAGAGAGCTCCGGGTTCAGGAGGCTCGGCGCAGGTCTATGCTATGACTCGTCAGGATGCTGAGGCATCCAATGATGTCATCACAGGTATTATTTCTGTCTGTGGCCGCGATGCTTATGCTCTTATTGATCCGGGGTCTACCTATTCGTATGTGTCGTCGGGATTTGCCCCTTGCTTGGGCAGGGATCTGGTCTTCTTAGATGATCCCTTTATGGTTGCCACCCCTGTCGGGTCTTCTATATGTGTAGATAGGGGTTATCGGCAGTGTATGATCTCCATCTGTGGTGTAGAGTCCTTAGTGGACCTGATGCTGCTCGATATGTCTGATTTCGATGTCATTATGGGCATGGATTGGCTGGCTTCCTGTCATGCGACTTTGGATTGCCATGCAAAGTCCGTGACGATCGGGGCAGAGGGTGAGTCTCGGGTTGTATGGAGAGGTTCCAGGCCTTCTCCGAAGAGTAGGATCATTTCTTTCTTGGAGGCGCAGAGGATGATATCTAGTGGGTGCGAGGTATATATTGCTTCAGTTCGGGATGTCCGGGCAGAGGAGTTATCCCTTGATAGAGTTCCGGTTGTTTGTGAGTATCCGGATGTGTTTCCTGATGATTTGCCGGGTTTGCCGCCTATGCGGGAGATAGAGTTTTGCATTGATCTATTGCCAGGCACTCAGCCTAAATCTATTCCCCCGTATCGTATGGCTCCTGTTGAGTTGAGGGAGCTGAAGGAGCAGATTCAGGATTTGCTCGATAAGGGCTTCATTAGGCCCAGTGTGTCTCCATGGGATGCCCCGGTATTATTTGTAAAGAAGAAGGATGGCTCTATGCGGATGTGTATTGATTACCGGCAGCTGAATAAGGTTACTATCAAGAATAGATATCCTTTGCCGCGTATTGATGATTTGTTTGATCAGCTTCAGGGTGCTACCTTCTTCTCGAAGATTGATTTGAGGTCGGGGTATCATCAGTTGAGGATTCGGTCCGAGGACGTTTCCAAGACTGCTTTTTGTACCCGATATGGCCACTATGAGTTTCTGGTGATGTCTTTCGGGCTTACGAATGCCCCAGCTGCTTTCATGGATCTGATGAACCGAGTGTTCAAGGCCTACCTTGACTCCTTCGTCATTGTGTTTATCGATGATATCTTGGTTTATTCGAGGAGCAGGGAGGAGCATGAGCAGCATTTGAGAGTTGTTCTTCGGACTCTGAGGGATCAGCAGTTGTATGCCAAATTCTCCAAGTGTGAATTTTGGCAAAGTTCTGTATCTTTCCTAGGTCACGTGGTGACCAAGGATGGGGTGTGTGTTGATCCGAAGAAGATAGAGGCCGTTCAGAGTTGGCCTAGGCCTACTTCTCCTATAGAGATTCGGAGTTTCTTAGGCTTGGCAGGTTATTATCGGCAGTTCGTCGAGGGGTTTTCTTCTATTTCAGCACCTCTGACGAAGTTGACCCAGAAGAACGTTCCTTTCCTGTGGTCCGATGCCTGTGAGTCTAGCTTTCAGAAGCTTAAGACTCTGTTGACTTCAGCGCCAGTGTTGGCCTTGCCTAGTGGATCCGGGGGATTCACCGTATATTGTGATGCTTCGGGTGTTGGCCTGGGTAGCGTTCTGATGCAGGAGGGTAAGGTGATAGCTTATGCCTCGAGACAGCTGAAGGTCCATGAGAAGAATTATCCTGTCCATGATTTGGAGCTGTTAGCTGTCGTGTTTGAACTGAAGTTGTGGAGGCACTATCTTTATGGCGAGCCATGTGAGATATTCACCGATCATAAGAGTCTCCAGTACTTGTTCACTCAGAAGGACTTGAACGGGAGACAGCGCCGCTGGTTAGAGCTGCTGAAGGATTATGATATTTCTATCCGGTATCATCCCGGAAAGGCTAATGTTGTAGCCGATGCCTTGAGTAGGAAGTCCATGGGTAGCCTCGCCTATCTCGATGCTGATATGAGGCCGTTGGCCCGTGAGTTGCAGGCTTTGTCCATTAGTGGGGTTCGGTTTGATGATTCTGTTCCAGGCCGGGTGCTTGCATATGTGGGGTCTCAGTCGTCTTTAGCTTCCCAGATTCGGGAAAGGCAGTTCGAGGATCCTTATCTGAGAGATCTCCGGGACAGGGTCCTGAGTGGGGGAGTGTCCTCGTTCGTGATTGGTGATGATGGTGCTTTGCGGCTTAACGGCCGGGTATGTGTTCCAGCCATTGTGGAGCTGAGGCAGATGATTTTGGCAAAGGCTCACAGTTCGAGATATTCCATTCATCCGGGTACTGCGAAGATGTATCATGATCTTCGAGAGCTGTATTGGTGGAAAGGGATGAAGAGGGATGTTGCTGATTATGTATCTCGGTGTTTGAATTGCCAGCAGGTGAAGTATGAGCACCGGAGGCCAGCCGGGGTGACCCAGTCTATGCCCATTCCCGAGTGGAAGTAGGAGCAGATCACTATGGATTTCGTAGTTGGTTTGCCGCTGACCGTGGGTAAGCATGATTCGGTGTGGGTAGTAGTTGATCGACTGACGAAGTCGGCTCACTTCATTCCAGTGAGGACTACTTATACCTCGGAGCGTCTGGCTCGTATCTTCATTGAGCAGATTGTGAGATTGCATGGTGCTCCTGTTTCTATCATTTCTGACCGAGGTGCTCAGTTCACAGCTCAGTTTTGGAGATCTTTTCAGAGAGAGCTGGGTACTCGGGTCGATCTCAGCACTGCATTTCACCCGCAGACTGATGGCCAGTCTGAGCGGACCATTCAGATCCTCGAGGATATGTTGAGGGCGTGTGCTATTGATTTTGGAGGCCATTGGGATAGCCATTTGCCGCTAGCAGAGTTTGCGTATAATAATAGCTATCAGGCTTCTATCCAGATGGCTCCGTTTGAGGCATTGTATGGTCGGAGATGTCGCTCGCCTATCGGTTGGTTCGAGTCTGGTGAGGTCCAGGTGTTGGGGTCCGATTTGGTGCAGCAGACCTTAGATAAGGTCCGGGTTATTCAGGATCGACTCCGCACGGCTCAGAGCCGGCAAATATCGTATGCAGATCGGAGGCGGAGAGATCTTGAGTTCATGGTTGGGGACCGGGTATTCCTCAGAGTGTCGCCCATGAAGGGTGTTATGAGATTTGGGAAGAAAGGCAAGCTCAGTCCTAGGTTCATTGGGCCTTTTGAGATATTGGAGCGCGTTGGCGCCGTTGCTTATAGACTGGCTTTGCCTCCCTCTCTGTCTGTTCATCCGGTTTTCCATGTGTCCATGCTCCGGAAGTATGTTCACGATCTGTCTCATGTGATCGATATGGCTTCCGTGGAGGTAGATGGCGACTTAGCTTATTCGGAGGAGCCTATTGCTATTGTGGCTAGAGAGGTCTGTAAGATGAGATCGAAGGTGATCCCGCTTGTGAGAGTTCAGTGGGGGCATCACTCCATTGCCGAGGCCACTTGGGAGCTTGAGTCCGAGATGCGTGAGAGGCATCCGCGCTTGTTCGATGATTCAGGTATGAAATCCTTGTATTTTCTAAGCCTGAATTTGCATTTTTAAGTTTTATTGATTTCGGGTAGTACCGAGGGGTCCTCGAAATCCGTGCCAGCTCCGTGTCTAGTGTGTGGATCCTACCTTAGACTTAGGCTCGTCCGAGGACGGCCGAGAGTCTAAGTGGGGGAGCATGTAACGACCCTCAAATAGTCGTTACGGGATCTGGGACCTCGATTTGCGTGTCGACAGTCCCAAAAGCTCCGTTAGGTCATTTATGACCCGTCTGTGAAATCTGAGTCGAAACGGAGTCCGTTTGATAGGTTTTCGAGAAAATGATCCGTTTATGAAATTCCGGAAAGGAATTTGGGGTTTCGATAGGTCGTTTTGAGTAAACGAACCCCGATGGAAAATCCGAGTGCACCGTTAGGTCCGTCTCGTCATTTATGATATGTAGCAACCTTCAAAATTGAAAACGGACCTCGTTTGATAGGACTTTTGATAAAGTCCCCGTTTCGGAAGTTTAAAAGAGTTAAAAGAGGTTTCCGAGCTCGATTTGAGCAAATGAGCTCCGATGAGAGATCCGAAAGTTCCGTTAGGTTCGTATAGTCATTTGTGACTTGTAGCAACTTTCGGAATTGGATTCCGAGGTCGTTTGGTTAAATTTCGCTATTTTGGCGAAAGTCGAAAATTGAACCTTTGCCGTGTGACCCACTTTTTGAGTTCTGGAGGTCCGAATTGAGTTCCGTCTTGACGAGCATGTCACCCAAGTATTTTATGGCTTGTGTGAAAAATTTGGGATCATTCCGAGCTTCGTAGGGTCCCGTTTTGCCCCTAAAACAGTAGAAAATCTGGTGCGACTTTTCTGTTCTGTTTTGGCGCAAACAGCCGGATAAAAGTTGATTTTCCGGCCAATCCGTAAGGAAATAGGAAAAACTCAAAACATGAAAGTTGTATCCCTTTGAGTTGTGGTTCTAATGGCACCGGTTTCAGGTCATTTGGACATTCCTATCCAAAGTTATGATTTTTTCAAAAGAAACTGTCACAGAGGCAAAAACTGCTATAAAAAGGCCATTTCGGGCCATTTCGGTTCATAACTTATAAAAATCATTTGGTGAGCTCTTGAGACGATTTTTGGGTATTTCTTGAAGACCCAATCATACTTACACTTAAGGTAAGCCCTTTCAATCCATCTTTCTGTTGATTAACACAAGAATCAAAGGGTTGATTCTTGGAAATGGGTTAGAACCCTAGATTCTTAAGAATTGGGGAAAGACATCGAGCAAGGCTCGCATGTGGAATCTAAGTGTACTTTTGGACTCACAGGAGCGTGGGGAGTCCGGAAAAGTACATTTTGTAAATTTAGGGCTCGGCCCTACCCGGGGGCATTTTGGTAATTTTTACCCTAGGATGCCTATAGGCTTAAATAGCTATAATTGAGCACTCATATGTGCTATATCTTGTCTTAATAGACCTAGTGGAGAATCCTTCGCGGACAAGGCGAGCGGGAAAGGAGATTCTTCCCGGCATTTGAGCCCGAATTTCGAGGTAAGTGAGACTTGACCTCTATTGTGCTTGTGGACTCTTCCTTCATGCTAGTATGCTTCATGTACGCATATATATACCTAACAATGGTTAGGATTAATGATGTGAATTACTTGCTATTATTGTTTGTTATAAATAGCGAGATTGTGACTCGACCGAGGTATGTGCCGGTCCAAACGCTGCGTCGAGGTAGCTTAATTTTATATCGTAGTAACGCTTGCTACGCCATGCTTAGATAGCAAGAACTTGGGACATGGCCGAGGATGTTGCCGGCATGTCATGATAAATGTCTTGCCGAGGATTTTGCCGGCTTTTGTATGATATTGGTACTTGTTTTGTTCACGTGCCGGGTTGGGTAGTGCTGTCTATACGTAACCTTGGGTTGGACGACATGGGAGTAGGGATTGTACCCCCAAACTGTGGTCGGGTTAACCTTCGCCTTACGTTCAGCTAGCATAACCAACCTGGGTTACGGTGACTGTGAAATATTATCGTTATTAATATTTCTGTTATTATTTCTGTTATTGTTATTAATGTCGTGGATATTAATACTGTTAGAGGGACACTTGACAGGGGGTGTGGTGTCGCCTATACTATGAGATGTGTCACACTTGACAGGGGGTGTGGTGTGGACACTTGATCTTTGAGATGTGACACACTTGACAGGGGGTGTGGTGTGGTCACTTGATTTATTGAGATACGACGCACTTGACAGGGGGTGTGGTGTGATCGTAGACAGATTTGAGATGAGCCAACGACTACGGGTCGTTGGTCTACTTATTCATGATTGTGATAGTGACTTCGGGTCACGGTATATGGTTGATACTTAGTAGTGGTGTTGCTAGTCCATCGTAGGTCTAGGTTAGTCGGCACGGGAGTAGAGATTGGACCTCCAAACCGCCGCTGAGTTGACCTATGCCTTACGTTGGATGGGCATAATCCTTGAGACTTCTGGTTACTACTTGTGTGTATGGAATGTGTTACATCTATTTGTGATTTCACTACTTTATTGTATGATTACTATAGTATGTTGTTGCTTAGGATGCATGTAGCGACTTGTCCCGCAAGGGTACCTTAGCGGGCCTGTCGGTGATCTTACTGGGCTTCGGCTCATAACTTACTCTGCTACGTGCGCAGGTCCTTCATCCAGTCAGCAGCCCGGACGTTAGCGGTTCCCGAGGCTTCTGAGACTTTTGATTGAAGTGAGCCGACCACACAGACCGTGGTGGCATACCGCCGGAGTCACTTAGAGATAGGACTCAGATTTCTTTGATGTATATTCATACTTTATTGAGTCACTCATAGAATGCTCCAATTCTTTTGTGGATATATTCTTTTGGACTTCACCCTTTTATATTTATATATCCATTTATGATCTTTTCACATTATTGTTCTTTTCCGCATCTTGTTTCATTGGTTCGCCTAGGCAAATGTTGTTTAGGTGCCATCACGAGCCCTTGGAAATTGGGTCGTGACAGTAGACTCGGAGTTAGATTTCGAATCTAGAGAGAACATTTCATTTTTTAGGGAAAATTCAGACAATGTTGCTTGGTCCCATGCTGATATGTGTGGTTTAGATCTGGAGATATCAACGCATAAGCTATACATGGACCCTGTTTTTCCCTCCGATCAGGCAGAAGAAAAGGAAGAATGCAGGGTTTAAAAAGAAAGTAATAGATAAAGAAGTAGCTCGACTGGCTATCTAACATAGTCATGGTAACTAAGAAAAATAGAAAATGGAGAATGTGTATTCATAATATCTATTTCAACAAGGCTTGCCAAAAGATTCATTTTTGTTACCACACATCGATCAAATTACCGATGCAACGGTTGGGCATGACTTGCTGAGTGTTTTTTAGGCATATTCTGGCTATAATCAGATATTGATGGAACCAAAGGATCAAGTGAAGACATCATTTATCAGCGATCAAGGGACTTTTTGTTATGAGGTCATGCCTTTCAAACTCAAGAATGCCGGGGTAACCTATCAACGGTTGATTAGTCGAATGTTCAAGGATCACTTTGGGAAGGCAATGGAAGTGTATGTAAATGATATGTTGGTTATGTTTCTATAAGCCAAGGATTATCTAAGTCACTTAAAAGAGACTTTTCCGACCCTTTGGTAATATAATATGAAGTTGAACCCGAAGAAGTGTGCGTTTAGAGTGATATCTGGAAAGTTTCTATGTTTCATCATGTCAGAAAGAGAGATCGAGACTATTCTAAAGAAGATAAAAGCTATCGGAGAGATACCAGAAGTGCTAACGGAGACCAAAGAAGTTAAAAGGCAGACATGGCGAGTTAACGCAGTTTGCAGATTCATTTCAAGATCATCTGAGAGGTGCAACAAGTTCTTCTCAACCTAGAAGAAGAAACATACTTTGAGTGGACATCGAACTGTAAGCAGGTCTTGAGGGAGCTGAAGCACTATCTTTCAAACCCTCCGTTTCTCTTAAAATCGGTGGATGGCGAAGTGCTGTTGATTTATCTTGCAGTCTCTGAATTCGCATTAAGTGTAGTCCTAGTCTAGGAGGACCAAGGTAAATAATATGAGATTTATTATGTAAGGAAAAGTACTTGATGTCGCACATCTAGAAAAGTTAGCATTTGTATAATGGTAGTAGCACGTAAGTTTAGGTCATACTTTTCAATGACATATTATCTTTGTTATCAGTACATTTCCTCTTCATTGAATTTTATGCATACCTTAATTGTCCAGAAGGTTAGTAAAGTAGGTAGTGGAGGTGAGCGAGTATGATATCAACTATCAACTTCGCACTGCCATCAACTCTCAAGTCCTAGCTGACTTCATGGCTGATTTTAGTGCTAAAATTCTTCCGAAAGCTAAGAAAGATCAGGTACTTATGAAAGGCGCATACCCTGGAGTTTGGACCCTCTACACAGATGATGCTTCCAACATGAAAGGGGCTAGACTCGGTTTAGTCCTCCTGGCTCCGACAGGTGAGAAATTATGCCACGCTATTAACTTATATTTTGCAACTAACAATGATGCTGAGTATGAGGTCGTAGTTGCAAGGCTCAAACTAGATAGAGAATTAGGAGTCGAAAAGATAGAGCTAAAAAGTGACTCTCAACTTGCGGTAAAGTCAGATATAGGGAGACTGCACAACTCGGGAGCCACAAATACAGCATTTCTTAGCCAAGGTAAAGAATCTTCTAGCTCAGGTCCAAGAGCGGAAATCTGTTCAGATTCCATGCAATGAAAATGGAGAGGTTGACCCTTGGCCATCCTAGGATAAGCGGCCTAAATCTCTGACTTTGGGAAAACTTTGTCTTTCATCTATTCGATTCAGCCATCCATCAGATTAGAAATGAAGGAAACACCATTTATGCTACTTAAGATTGGCAAAACAAATTTGTCCTTTATTTACAGACAAGTACTCTGCCCAAAGACAAAAAAAAGGTAAGAAACGTTCAAGCCACTCGCCACTGCTGTGAATAGTGAGCTCTACAGGTGAATATACAGCGACCCATTGGCAAAGTGCTTGGGCCCTGGACAAGTTGACTATGTAATGAAAGAGGTTTGCAAAAGGAAGTGTGGCAATCATTCCAGAAATAAGTTCTTAGCATGGAAGCTGATTACATCCGATTAGTAGTGGTTGGAGATAGGCGAGGATGCCAAGGCATTGTTAAAAAAGTATGACAAGTGCCAACGCTTTGCCCACTTACTCCACCAACAAGCTGAGCAACTTCATTCGGTCATGTATACGTGGCCATTCATGAAGTGGAGGATGAACATAGTAGGGCCGCTTCTAACTACTCCAGTTCCAGTACGGTATATGCTTTTATTGACTTATTAGTTTTCTAAATGGGAGGAACCAAGTGAATTCTCCAAGATAATGGGGAAAGGAGTCATCGAATTTATTTGGAGATCATTTTCCACCTTGGAGTGCCCAAAGAGATCTCTTACGACAACAAATCTTAGTTCTTATGCACGATGGTCACCAAGTTGTTTGCAAAATGGGGGATCAAAAGGATACCTTCATCACCTTATCACCCAAGCGCAAACGGACAGGCTAAATCTTTCAACCAGGCAACGGTTGACTATTTTAAGAAGATGCTTTAAGTAGCTAAGGGAAAGTGGCCAGAAGAGCTTCCCGGTGTCCTATGGGCTTATTGAGCAAAGATAAAAATAGAACTGGGGAGATTCCATTTTTCCTTGTGTATGGACCGGAGGATTTGCCTCTAGTAGAAGTAGGCGAACCAAGTCTTTGGTACGCCTACTCAATTGAAGAATCAAATGGTGAGGCTCTATCACTTGAACTGGACTTGCTCAAGAAACGGAGAGAGCTAGCTTTAGTCCGAATGGCAACACAAAAATAGAAGGCAGAGAGTTACCTTAATAAGAAGGCTAGTTCTGAAGCTTCAAGAAAGGTAACTATGTACTTCAGAGATACGTGCAAGGGACTCAAGAAGACAATGCCGGTAAGCTTAGTGCCAACTGGGACCCCTCTGAGTTGCACAAGTACTAGGAATGGGGACGTATCAGCTTGAAACATAGGAGTCAAAGCTACTTCATCTCTAGTGGAACATGGCCAATTTAAAGAGATGTTACTTCTAATTGAACAGTTTAATGCTCTTCTCTTTTACTTTTTAATCTTTTAAGCACTTTGACTTGATTATAATTATACTTACACTTTTAGATGATAGATCTAGCTAGACTGAATGATGAAAAACATCACCTATGAACTCGTGAACCTTAGACGCTGTGAATTCTGGGTCGCTAGGTCTGACGTAACATCTAGTGTTGTCTATATCTTTAAGTCTCCCCCTTTTTCTTGTCCTTTTCACTTACTCACTACAACAAAACGTATTGAAGGAGTGGAACAAAGAATCTATTTCCAATGTTTAATCTTCATACTTCACACTCAAACACTGGGGGATGGAGAGGAGAATACCCCCAACTGAGCAAATAACTGGGGAATGCTCAAATTCCAGGGACTTCCAACGACCCATTGAAGATACGATCGTACTGGGGACTGCTCGTGAAAAATAAACAAGGATGCAATTACTTGTACCCTTATGCTAGGGACTTGTCATCCAACAAGAATCGAACAAGCAAGTCCAGCCAATAATCCGATGTACTAAGCGCCCGATAATGGCAAACAACTCTATGTATTGAGAGCCCGACAACTGCTAAATTCTCAAGTATTTAATAAAGTCTTCATTGCAGCTTATTATGTCTTAGAACTTAGCGTATTTTCGTACAAAGCTAGTTTGCATGACTAATTTACAATCATTGAGTGTCTGAAAAGCATTTTAGCAAGCATAATACAATATGCCTTTAAGTGAAAAAAAGATGTTATTCTTTACACGCATCAAAACAATGGGCCCATCCAGTTTAATAAAGATTATACCTTATCATCTAACTTCTGGGAGAGTTTTCAGTTCAAATTCATTCATTACATCGCACATTAACCAACAAGGGTAACTATCCTAAGTGTAGATACAAGAAGTAAACAACTTAGACGTAAAAGAAGCAAAAGTCATTGATAAAAGGCTCAAAAAGGATATCTATAGAATAACCACTTATCCCAAGAAATTCAGAAGGAAAATAGAAAGATCTTAAGGTTCAGGGAGCAGTGGATCTCGGAGGCCCTTGGCCAGTTTGAGTTGGAGCTACCCACGAATTAGATGAATTTGTAAGAGTCGGGACGGCCGGAAGAGCTGACGAAGAGGGGTAAGTTAATTCATCCTCATTCTCTTCCTCTTTGTCTTCCTCATCAGAGTATTTTTCTTGGTCATCCCCCTCGAGGACATCTTTTGAGTCTTTAGGGGAGGTCCCAAGTTGAGGAGAGTTGTTTTAATGGCTTCTTTTGCATCTATAGCCTTCTTTGACCTCAGCAACCCCCTTAGCCACCTCCTTGAGGATAACAAGCCTTGTCTCACAGACTAACAAGTATGTCTTCGCTTCAACATCATGGTCCAAATCTTTGTAATGGGCACTCAACTTGACATTAAAGGCCTAAAGTGTGGCTTTCTTGCCTTTTTAGAAAGAAGGATACCCTCTATTCTTGCACACTCCTAACCATGCCCACCCCCCCCCCCCCCTCCCCGCCCTTTCAGCCTCCGCCCGCAAAATATCTCTGCTAAATCGAATCTCCAAGTCTAACCTTTGCCTCAGATCTTCCATTATTTTCCTCTTCTTATCCTCCAATCAAGATACTTCTTCCTTGTGGAAGCAAGGTGCCGATCCTCCGATTAAAATCTTCCACCTCTACTGGAGCTCCTGAATTCATTCTGCCATGCCAATGGACATCAGAATGCTTTGATATACAAAATTAAAGGCGAACAAATTTGTTACCCGAACAAAGGCATAAATGACTTGGGATGCGAGCATTTGATCATTGCAGCAGTCGATACGGGGCTCGCTCCCCAATCCTAGCAGACCAGCCAAATATTTGGTAGTATGCCTTGGGGCCCTCAGTAAATCAACCAAACCGGGGACTATGATGGTGAAAGACCGATCAGGAACCCTACTGGTTTACAATGTGTGACTTAAAGCTGCATAACTTGCTGCCTCTTGAGTGGAAGGAATATGAGCTATGGGCTCAGCATGATGCTCATCTAATAATGAAGAGCGAGTCGCCTCTGCGAACCAAGACTCTGCTGGCTCGACTTCTTGCCCTTCTAGAGCGACAATCTTTATCCTCTCTTGAGAAGGCACCCTTTCAGGGCTAGCCAATGCTCTCTCTGGCTCAGCTTTATTTCTAAGCCAATTATGATCATGGAGCCATGGCCATCTGTTTCCCCCGTTTGCACCAGCTCACTCGAAGGCTAGTCAATTAATCGGCTTTTGATGCCTTTTCAGCCTCTGTCGGATTGGCTGCAGTATTCCTCCTATACAAAAGGGTCACCGCCAAGGTAGAGCTAATGACGGTGGTGATCAGGTGGGTCTCTTGGGCCTCTAACTCTTTTGTCATTTCTGCCTCTTTTAGTTTTTGGCGAACAGCTTGATATGTATTGGTTTTCACGTTCTTTTTAGGACAAAGAGCCTCTCCGGGAGAGTCATCATCTGCATTACTACCATCGTTTAGTGAATTTCCTATAAGAATAAGTGGGTTATGATTTAAGCACATAACGAGTTTTGGCTAACTCATCCATCAATATCCAGGATTTGGTCAAAATTCACCTTCTTAGCTGCATCCAAAGAGTTGATACTCAAAAATCTAGGTGACAAAGTTAAGAAAAATGAATTAGAAATACTTACACTCGATATTCCATCTCTCGAGGAAAAATGGAGCCACATGGAATCTTAGTTGGTGAGTTGGAGTAATGACGAACCGCTGGTATTTATTCCATAGGTCTTCATCGTTCTTGGATATTAGCCCCTTCTGCTTACGTTTGAACGGATAACATGCACTGCCTTATAAACCTTGGGGGCGTAGAGATATAGCATGTGTTGGAGAGTTAAGTGCTCTTTGGCTTGCTTCGTTAGATATTAGATCATCACCAACATCCTCCAGATCGAAGGGGATTTCTTCCCGATACAAACATTCTATAACCGGCACATCTCGTCGATCAAGGCATTTATTGGGATTGAGAAGCCGAGCGCAAAAGGATACGTCAACACCGTGAAATATACTTCAACATGGTGGAAGAGGTTGGAGCCTGGATCCCGGCAAAGGATCTTATTTCCACTCTCCCATTGCCAGTCCTTCCTGATTAGAGAAAGAGTGTCTGGTGTAACAGCACACACCACAGATGTTATTGGTACATTCTGTTTCTTATCTTTATGATAATTCCGTTGAAAGGTACGCTTAAAGTCGTCCTTCAAATTTAATTTGATGGAGAAAAAAATATATACCAAAAAGAGTATACGGTATCCCAAAATGGTACAACTTATTCAAAACAACAAATTCCAAATATGCATCTGTTTGATAGTAGCTCACACTTTATTCCAAACACAAAAGGTGCATACTAAAAGAGTATACTGTATTTCAAAAAGGTATACTGTATTCAAAACAACAATATAAGTTGTAGTAAACTATATACTATAACAACATATTGTTTCAGTAAACTATGACAGTATATTAATACATAGTAAAATTGAAGTATACGTGTATTAAGATGTATACTATAGCAGTATAGTATTATAGAAACTGTAGCAGTATACTATTGCAGTATACAATTTATACAATATCCATCTTTGATTTTAAGCCTAAGAGTTCAATCTCAAGCATCTCGAATTGGCTGCAAATGTGACCAAAATTTAGCATGAATCTTCCAAAGATTCAAGATATAATATTTAAAAACAACCACTTCGAATCAAACAACAAATAAAAAAATTCATATTCAAAAGCTTCAATCTAATCAATGGTGGATATCAAAAAGTCATCATCCAAACACCTCAAATCAACTCCAAATGAGATCAAATTCTGGTATGAACTTTCCATAGGTACTAGAAACAATATTTTGCAACACTCACTTTGAATAAATAAAAAAAAATATTGAAATTACATATTCAAGAGCTTTAAGCTCAATAATAGTGGGTACTAAAACATCATCTTCCAAACACGTTAAATCAACTCCAAATTAAATGAGATCAAATTTGGTATGCACTTTTCAAAGATACTAGAGACAATATTTTGCAACACCCACTTTGAATCAAATAAAAAATAAAAACATAATTTCATATTTAAGAGCTTCAAGATCTACAATGGTGGATATTCAAAATTCATCTCCCAAACGCCAAATTATACTAAAATGTTACTGTATTAGCTATACTTGCGAACAAAGCCCCTTATACAAACTACATTTTACAAGCAGGTGCTTCATCACTTTGTTCAAGCCAAACAAATATGTTGCGTATCGGCGTATCCTAACGAAAGTTTATTAAAGATTAGGAAATAAAAATGAAGCTGTAATGGCCTATGGACTAAATATTACTAATCACTATGATATCTACAATCTCAACAAACAAGACTACACTAATCACATAATCAATTGTGGCCTAGCTCCACGAAAGTTGCATCAAATTGCTGAGAGTAATCTTGCTTTTTCCCATGGTGCTGCAACTGCAATGGAATTAATCAAAAAACTCTTCTTTCAACCTGAAGAGTATTTTTTCCCTGTTGCTATTATTGAGTATCACAAATGCCCCGGCTGCATATACGTTTTTTTACAGGCCATATTTTTATCAAGCAACGCCCTGTTAGTCATCCTGATGTAACATCTGGCAGCAGCCATTTCAGGGATTGTTAACAGATAGCACGGCACGCGCAACTAGAGCACAGAATGAGTAACACATTGAAGCACCTTCTTTAACATAGTAAACAACGTTGGTACCAATCTCAAGTCCTGGATTGGCTAATGATCTTACCAATTTATGGACCTGATATTGTTGTCACTCTCCCCAGGTGGATGCTGAATTTTGGCGGACATGTCGCTATAATAAAAATAATGTATTCTGACACCTACTTCAAATCAAACAATAAATTTTTAACTTGAAATTTCATATTCAATATATTCAAGCATTTTGTGGTGAAATTGAAGGTTTAAAGATAAAGAAAAAAGATATTTTGGTAAGTTAGGGCTAGGTAATGGAGGGGAGAAAGTGAGAGAAAAGAACTTAATTGGTTCCATTGTAAGAATTGAGAAAGAATATACAGAATGTTGTAAAATAAAAGGTATACTACAAGATATGTGCAAGAAATTTAGAGAGAGAGCGAAGAAGCTTTTCTTATTTCTTCTCATTGTACAAGTGTGTTCAAGTGTATCTTCCATGAAGCAAAGGATGCTCTATTTATAGGACACTAAATACATGAGATGTTACAAATCAACCCAAAGGTTAGAAGAGATAGTGGTCCTTAATGGGAGATTAAGTGGTGACTAATGAGGAGTTAAGTGATAGAACCATGGAATGTGATGCATAGGGAAGATAATTGGACATCCACTTTTCTATATATTTTATAACACTCCCTCTTGGATGTTCATTTGAAAGATAATGTGCCTCGTTAAAACCTTACTAGGAAAAACACCAATGGGAAAAAGCCTAGTGAAGAAGAAAGAGTATACATCTTGTAATATGCATTGAGAGCTGCCTCATTAAAAACCTTACAAGAAAAACCTTACAAGGAAAATCCAATTGGGGCAAAACCTTGTTAAGGGAAAAAGAGTACAACGCGTATTTTACGCCCCCTAATGACAACATTATTTAATATCTTGAAGACGTCACATTCCAAATTGTATATTAGCTTCTCAATGTTGATAGTGGCAATGACTTAGTGGACATATCTACGAAACTTTTCTTTAATGGATTCTTCAACATTAATTTCATCATTCTCTTAAAGATCGCGATTGAAAAGGAATTTCGTTGAATATCTGTCTCATTTAGTTGTATCTTCCTTTTAACTGAATAATTTGTACAATATTTCAAATAGTATTGCTGAATCTCCAACTTCACAGAAAGGACACATCGCTGCTGAATAAGTTGAGTCCTTGGTCTCAATCATTTGTATTGTCAGCTAGTTTGATGAAGGACCATTATCTCTTCATAATTTGAAGAAGTAGCAGCAACAATTTATTTTGTAAAGTATCATAATATAGGCGTTTACCCGCAACACATAAATAGCCAGTTGAAATCGGGCTTTGTGGATCAAGTAGATATCATGGATTCTTCTGATGTCTTCGCATTGAGGAAGAACTAATTCTTACCAATAAGCTTATAACAAAAGCTATAACCGATAGAGTATATTAGGTAAGATACTTCAATGCACCCACTACATTAAAATATGATATTTCAATACGAAGAAACTCGTTAATGTGATTTTACCACATCTGGTTGGATTTATTTAATTCGTATAAAATATTTATGAATCTTTATTGAACAGGTTTCCCAAGAAACTTTATATGCTTCAAGCATTTTCAATCCTTCAAGGATTCCATAAATATTTTCCAACGAGCAATATATATAGGTTGTAACAACATTCATTAGAAGCATATCAAGTCTTTCATGCACTGCCTGAATTATAAGATACCTGAAGGTGATGCGCCCACCAAAGGAGAATATATCTCCATTTAATCAATGCCAGATTTTTGTGCCTCAAGTCGTACTTTATATTTATCGACTTATTTTTATCAATATTTTTTGTACAAAAACTTTTTAGTACACCACTGGCTTTACACCTTCAAGTGTTTGGACCATAGGTCCGAAAACTTTAGGTTTTCCGAGTGAAACCAATTCTGATTGAATGCATTTTTCTATTTTTGGCCAATAATTTTATGTCTGTATTCCTAACAGACTTAAGCTCAAGATCCTCATTATCATTTATAATATTGAGCTTTAAAATATATGGAAGATATCGTCGATGATAATTTCATATCTTGGTTCCCAATGCGACATAACATATTGAGATCTCTTCATATTCAATATTTTCAGGTACCTAAACCTCTCCTAATGAGGTTTTATGAAGTGTTATGTCGTGGGCTCGTCTATAGCCCTGCATCCTTATTAGATCATCTCAATTATTTGCTCCTTTCCTTTTACAGGATTTTTATCTTTAGAACCGAGTGGTCTATCATGCTTCAAACACGCCTTAGACTCATATTCATGAATAAATTGTCCTACCAAGACATCAATTCAAATTGGAGCATTAGCAACTGGAATATAATATTTAATTTTGGGTCAGTAATGCGTCATGGCAGTGACTTGTATTATCTTTAAATGAGGATCATTATCAAATGATAATTTAATTTATTTATTCCTCCGCTATTTTCATTTCTCCCCCTAATGTTAGCCAAACTAACATTTGTTCCCAATCTTATATGGGATCCATCTTTGTGCATTGTGGTGGAGCAATTGATATCAAATCGCACATTACAATTATTAGATGAAAAATATTTGGTTCCTGACCATGAACCAATTATGAGGGAAATTCATTTGGTGGCATGTCGTGCACAAGTGCTGCTTTATAGATATACCATATCTCATACCTGATTTAGGTAGCATTGTTCTCACATGCATGGTTTAGCAATTGGAGGCTTTCAATATATGAATCTGCTAAACCTGCTTGCCAACATTATCAAGATAACTTGTCTTGATTGCATAATCTGGAAATATGCTCATCATAAAATATACGCACATGTGACCTTCTCATAGATGCATCAATCATATAATAATTATATGGTCCACATGGCAAGTGAACGGGCCCATATTCACCTTTCATACATTCCAAAAGTGCGGGGATCCTAATCCCAAATTTAGTTGGTCTAATAATATATTTATCTCGAGAACAAGCAGCACAAAGAGAATTCTTGAAGAATATTGATTCTTCAGTATATACCCTTGTGAATTCTCATTTATATATTTTATGCATCATATTTGAACCGGGATGGTCAAACTGGTCATGCCAACTCATAAATTTAATCATCTAGTAAATTTCTGGTTTACTATAGCATTGGCTTTGTAACAACAAACTAAAAGTTTATTATGGCATGCGCATATGATTCTAACGTACTTATATTTTGCATAGTACAAACTCGAGAAAGAAGCGGGGAGCTTTTCAAGCACATATATCTCACCCGACATTCTTGTAGTAATATAAAGATATTCATATCTTATACTCAATTTTAGTCTCTTAGCCATTTTGGAAAATGTATTTGAAACTTTACAAGTTTCTTTTGAGACGTACTATAAAATATTTTATCAATCTCATTTCTCCAGGTAGTAATAATTTGGCTCTTCCGAAGCACTCAATTAGTTTTGTACTACCATGTATTTCATGGCACCATCCATATGGTAAATATCTCGTTCAAGGATAAAATCATATAATTTTTCTTATGGTCAAATCATTATAGGCAAGATCAATTTCTTGCTTCACTTGCTCTTATGTAATTTATAATAATACATAATTTTGAAGTACGTTCTGTACGAGAGCAATGACTATTCATTCCATAATAAAGGACATATTTATTTTTCTCGAACCTCTTCAGGAGGTGAGTTTTGATATTTTATCACATATTGCCACATTCACTTCTGAAAATGGGTCTATAATAAAATTTACAGTAAATTCTCTCATTCACTTCAGGAACAGACCAAAACATTTTGGACATGCTTCATATTCATATAACACATTGGTGGCATTATTATATTTACCGTTTGAACGGTTGCTTTTGAGAACCCTTATTTTTCTGTTATTTATTTCAAAATGATGACTATTATTTTGTCATTTTCCACGTCCACGGCCATGGTAATTATTTTATCATATTTCAGACATAAAACTACTTGCCTTCTTTCGGAAATGAAATATTATGTCTTCTTTCGGACATAAAGATATTTTGCCTTCTTTCAAGCATTAAGATATTTTGCCTTCTTTCAGGTATTATTATCTGCTACTACATTCTCGTTCATGAATGGAGCAAGTATTGCTCCCATATTCAAATTATGGAATGGAGCTTGTTATGCTCCCACATTCATCTTAGAGAATGGAGCATATATTGCTCCCACACTCACCTCTATGGATGGAGCATATTTGTGAACAAATAACTCATTATTTGCCTTCTGTCATCATTATGTGATCAATATAGTGCATTCGGACATAATATCCTTTTATCATAAAAGCGTGTTAGGCCATAATGTATTGGGACATAAACCCACACATCTTATCATCATAGTGCACCACCACTTGAATCTGATGTCTTATCCTCGACAAATGGCATAATTAGCTAAAGTGTCATAATGATGAAACCAATTTCACAATATTTTTAATTGTAACTGTAGTGAGCTTTCGAAAAATGATATCATTTTTTAAATTTGCTCATCATAAGCAAAAAATAAACGTAGTCGTAAGAAAGCTAAATAGATATTGCTCACATGAACTTAAATAGAAGTCAAAGAAGCTTGACTTACCTTAATTAAAAGGATGCCACGAAAGTTTGTTGTTTTTCTAATCTGCAACTTAGCAAACAATTTTTTCTTCCCGCACCCAACATATTAAACTTGTTTTTCTAATCTGCAACTTAGCAAAGAATTTTTTCTTCCCGCACCCAACATATTAAACTTTGTAATAGGATCTAGCTAAATTAGCTAGATTAATAGAAATCATAAAATCAGCAATTTGATTGGGTATATATGAACAAATTTAAAAACAGTTCTCCGCGGATTTACTGTCCATTGGTATGCATGTACCCTAGTACCAATTTAAATCAAGAGATGCAAGCAACTTATTTTCTAACAACAGCTGTATAAAACAAACACTCCTTGGTTTTAGTTTACTAATCCAACAATTATATTTAGTAAGGAAACAAGATGAAATATGGACCATAAATATTTTATCACCAAAAAGTACCAAACTTTCAAGGCCATCTGAAAATATACTGACGGGGCGTGCATATTTTAGTTTAGTCATTAAATATTCAGTCAACTATTTAAAAATTTAGGCTATAGAAATAGGAATCATTGTTAGTAAAACAAAATGCAACTGAATAAGGTAACACACCTGTTCAACTGCTTACAACGTATTGTACTTATCAAGATAGAAGTATTTGTTAATTTCCATATTATATTACTACATTCTAACTTATACATGTCATACATACTAAATACAACCTTCATTTTTATTTTGCAATAAAGTGATAGCCATGATTAAAAAAAATTATAATTAAAGTGGATAAAATATATTAACCTTGTTGCCTCACTTTTCAGATGTAACTGAGTCATATACCTGCAATATTTTTTCATCTTTTGTAACAGAAGCTTTAGAAAAATGACTTACCTTGCATATGGCTTACATATAATTTTCCACACAAAAGAAATATTAGAAAGTGTTCATCCGCTTCATGGCCTGGTTCGTTCAATCAAATGGTGCATCAAATCCAACTCATAAGCAATAGCAACCCACAATATCGGCAATTGGAGTTGAATTAGAAAATCAAACTCTATCTTGGAGAATATTAGAGACTCGTCCTGATAACGTGTTGTAAAATAAAAGGTATACTACAAGATATGAACAACAAATTTAGAAAGGGAGAGAAGAAGATTTTCTTATTTTTTCCCATTGTACAAGTGTGTTCAAGTGTATCTTCCATGGAGCAAAGTATGTTCTATTTATAGGACACTAAATACATGAGAGGTTACAAATCAACCCAAAGGTTACAAGAGATAGTGGTCCTTAATGGGAGATTAAGTGGTGACTAATGGGGAATTAAGTGATAGAACTAAATTGATAATTAAGTCTCCAATGGTTCATGGAATCTGATGAATATGGAAGATAAATGGACAACCACTTTTCTATATATTTTATAACACAGAAAGTATTTAGAGATAGTAAATGAAATAAGTGAAATGGTATCTCCAAGCTTTAAGGAATAATTGATTTGGGCAGGATGCGTAATTATTTAGGTCCAAAATGGATATGAAGTTTAAAATGGATAAACCAAGGTCATTAATTTCAAAAAAAATCACAGCATGCCCTCCATAAGGAGTGGTTTTATAAAATTACCCGCGCTAAGAAATATTTTAGCAAAATGCTCTTATTTAGTCCGGAAGCCAAGACTTCAAGGCAAAAAATTTTTGAAGTCTTGGCAGTTGCTATACTTCAAGGGTAAGTGTTGTTTTTCCAATACTTCAAGTTATATGGCGAGAATGCAGGGAAAACTGGAAGATGCAAGTCTTAGCAATTGCCAAGACTTACGACGAAGTACAGCAAGTGTTGCCTATTGTCAATACTTGTCATTCAAGTGTTGGCAAATCGAGAAAGAGTCAATGGCAAGTCTTCGCAATTGCCAAAACTTATGGCCAAGTGCGGCAAGTATTGCCTATTGCCAATACTTGAAGGGATAAGTGTTGAAAAGCGAAAAAATATAACTGCAAGTCTTGGCCCCGGAGTTTTTTCATTAAATCTTAACTGGAGCATTTTTTCAAACCATCTGTGCAAAAAGGTAAACTATTGCTTCGCGTGTCATATTTTTGCAAGGGGTTCAGTAGTTATGTAGTGTAAAATTGGATTTTTTACATAAAAATGCAAGTTTTAGAGCTTAATTACCAAACATAGCAACATTTTAGTAAAATTACCCTATATAGAGGAAAACACAAGATAATTACAAACATAGCAAAACATAGCAATATTTTTCCATAACATACCAAATCCTTACATTCTTCCTTATATTTCCCTCACTATCACTTTTGCTCCTCTCACTTCTCCCTATTTCACGTTTCCTCCCACTATTTCCCCCCAATTTCACTTTTACTCCTCTTATTTTCCTCAATTTCACTTTTCCTCATCCATCCTGAATGTATCTCGTTGAATCTCACTATTTCTGCACTATATCAACTATTTCCGCACTGTATCTAACTGTTTCTGCATCGTTTCAACTGTTTCTGCAACACCGTATCTAACTGTTTCAACTGTTTCTGCAGCACTGTATCTAGCTGTTTCTGCACCATTTGAACTGTTTCTAACTGTTTCTGCACCGTTTCAACTGTTAACAACTGTTTCTGCACCACCGTATCTAACTGTTTCTGCACCATTTCAACTGTTTCTAACTGTTTTTGCACCGTTTCATCTGTTTCTGCAGCACCATTTCAGACTGTATCAACTCCATTTCAGACTGTATCATAGTATTTCAATGTCGTTTTAGACTGTTTTAAACTGTATCAACTCCCGCTTCAGACTGTATCGGACTATTTTAAACTGTATCAACTTCCAGTTTCAAACTGTTTTAAACTGTATCATTCTATTATTTTTATTATTTCTGAAAGTAGTAATTAAACTTATGCTTTTATCAGACTTTTCCAACAACTATTTTAGATTGTTTCAATGCTGTTTCAGACTGTATTATACTGTTTCAACGCCGTTTCAGACCATATCAGACTGTTTCACCAACTGTTTCATATTCTTTCAATGTTTCAATGAGCAGACAGAAGAACAAATAGAAGAACTACATAATCAAGTGGCAAAAATATACGATATCAAATCCATAAATAATAAACAAAATATCTGGATAAACAAGCTTAAGCAAAAGACAAACAGAAAGAAAGTGCCAAGAAATCCAAGTAGATCTCGGCCAAAAATCCAACAACAATGTCACAAAAATCCAAACCAAAAGGAAGCAAGAAAAAGAAAGAAAAATGAAATACAAGCAACTGTTGCAATTGGAAAATCACAGTAGCAGTGATGAATGATGCCCAATTCTCATCCCCAAGTCTTACAGTAGCACGGTGCAGACAATACTTGAGCTGCTTCAGCGACTGATGTTGCCATCTTCTAAGGTTAAATTCGGTCCTAAGAAATGAACTTGGAGAGCGAAAAAAGATTATGTCCATCCAGATACAATGGAATCAAAAAGATTGTAATGATAAACCGAAGCACTGAGATCGTGTCACCATGTAAACAACTGTTAAATGTGCTCAACATCAGTTACCCAGAATTGTTAGTATAACAATTTGTTAATTTGCATTCCAATTATCCGCCAATGAATTGATCAACTTGATCTGATGTCAACCGCGTACAAAAATTATAGAAGTAACAGATAAAGAAATTGGGATTATGAAAAAGTAGAGGAAAAAAGAGGAAGATGGCGGATTTGTGAAGGTTTCTGTGATGAGGAAATGGGGGATGACGGCTGGTTTGGTTGGGGGGAGTGGAGAAAGTGTTTTAGGGTTTGTAGGAAAATGTGGTAAGTGTAATTATTAAAAATGAAATGTTGTAAAAATGTGTTAGAAAAATATTGCTATGTACTGTAATTTGTAAAATATTACTATTTTTTATAATTAAGGGTAAAAATTTATATATTTGTGGAAAAAACCCTGTAAAATTCTCATTTAACATTCTACGGGCTTTGCATTTCTTTGAGATCAGAACTTTTTAGTAAAAATTTTGCTACACGAGCTATTCGCACCTGGCCATTAAAATTTTAGCCTCTTTATAAAATTATGCGCATGCGTAGCCAATCACTTTCAAAATATGAGAGTGGAAATTATATATTCAATTTTAAATTATAGTGTGAATTACATTCAACTAGATATTTTGGTCCGAAGATACGTCAAATTCAAACAAACAATGTGAAATTGATCTCAACTTGGTTTGAAGTTGAGTAAGAAAATAAGAATAATTGAAAACCATCTAATTTCAATTTCAGATTATAAAGGGCTGAACTTAGCCTAACTTGGACTGAACATCAGTCACAATAGTATGACGATAAGCAATTTTGATCTGAACTGACCATTTCTTGCAAATTTACACTCCCAACTGACTAAAATTTTAATGAGGGGTGAAAATAGGCTATGGGTGCTCTTATCCCGAATTACTGGTAGTTGTCTTTGACGATAATAAGACAATAAGCTCACAAGGACCGAAGTTCCAAAAAATGGCTTCTCTTGCAAAATTAATAAAAAAAGTGACCTCAAATCAAAAGTTACTAGCAAAAGTGGCTATTCGTGCACTTTGCCTTGAATTTTTGATGTTGGGTGATTTACAAAAATAGGACATCTTTTGCATTTTGTCAAGGATTTGATCTTCCATAAGAAAAGTGTTACACATCTAGCCCCCATAAGTAAGTTCCCGGCGATTGCCAGATACTTTTATTGGGAAAGAACTAACGATCGCTAGGAGTTACCGTGTAGCGGTTAACAACATCTTTTCCTGTCGAGGGCCATTTTTGTAACTCTTCTCTTATAGAGGTCAAAATTGTAACAGCTACGCCAGCAACTTTTTCCTTCTATTAATTGGCATAGTATATTAATGGCCGGAATAATGACATAGTATATATCTTTTTCTCTCCTTTCTCTTTTTGATCATTTTCTTGCAATTTTTTTTTCAATATTGGTGATTAAAATAAACTATATAATATATATTTGTCTTCTTTATTTTTTATTTTCTTCTTTTAAATCCATTCATTTTCCCTAAATACTTCTTTTCTTTCTTTATGTTTCTCCACTATTTATTTCTTCACACTTTTACTCATTTCCTTTTTATTTTATTTATTTTCTATATACCAAATAATAAAAGCAAGTAATGTACATTTTTCCTTTTTATATGAAATGATAAAAGATAGTACTATACTATACATTTTTTATTTTCATTTATTTCTTTTTATTCTTTTCTTTCTCCTTTTCTCTTTCTATTTTTACCCATTTTTTCTAGCATATATAGTATAACTAAATGGGATATGATATAAAAAAAGGGTATATCAGTGACCAATTTTATTGTCACAATTTTTTTCTAACATATTAATCGGTTTACTACAAAGTTATACATTGAAAAATTTATTCATGTGCAATATGTCTTTGAGGTATACTCTTTGCTAAATTGTATACTATTTTGATATACTATTCAATATGTTTCTAGTCTCTCATTTTTTTTTTAATAATGATCAATTTTATTATTGCATAATTAGTTGTCAATAGTTAGTATATTTAAAGAGTATATGGTATAGCAAAAATATACAGTATTTAAAACAATAAAAATGAAAAACCTATTTGCTCGGTATTAGCTTATACTCTTTGATCCAAACATGATAAGATATACTAAAAGAGTATACGGTATACCATAAAGGTATACAATGTTTAAAACACAAAATTTGAAATATTTATTTATTCAATACATCACACGGCTCGATCTTAACACAAAAATATGTATACTAAAAGAGATACGGTAAATTAAAAAAAAGTATATTGTGGTCAAAGCAAAAAAACTCAAAAAATTCATTTGTTCGATAGTAGGTGTATACCAAAGAATACACCATATACCAAAAAAGTATATTGTATTCAAAATAATAAAATTTGAAACATTAATTTGTTCAATAGCAATCACACTTTTATTTAAACCTAAAATTGTACGTCTATGTTAAACAATTAATTATGGTTGGGGTCACAAAGAATACAGTAATCACAACGGAAAAGTAATTAAACACGATGAAAATAGTAATGAATATACAAGACGAAATAAGCAAAAAAGGTAGAGTAATTCTTATTCCTTGAGAACAGCCAGATTCGGTGATGAATCGCATGATGTTCAATACAATGTAAGGAGTGGTATTTATAATAGTGACACCCAGTCCTAAATAACGTAAAATACAAAGACAAATAAGGCTATGGGCCTATAACTCAAGGCGGTGGTATATACTAAACCCTAACTAGGAGACTGTAAATCCTAGGCGGCGGGATGTATTCCCTTCGTCCTATAGTCGTGCCACCTAAACTGTCATTGGCTTCAGGAGCAAGCATGTATCCTCTGCGCCCGGCGACTTGTAAGATAAGTCTAGTCTCGCCAGCTGGACTCATATCTCCGTAATAGTAGGTTGCGTATTTTTGCCCACAAAGTTAGTTTCCCAACTTGCTGAGTGCTGACGCAAGCAGTCGGGAAGTGAAAGAAGCGTAATAGTAGACATAAAGGTTCGACAGTACTGATGCCTGCCTCCTTCCCTTTTTGCGTGCATCGCGTTAAATGCAAATTTTCTGGTAAAACAACGTGTCTTCCTTCGATTGGAGGGGTTTTCCGCGTATCTTTCCAATGCTGCTACATGCTCTGTTCATATCCCGTAACTATGGAGATGCATATCACTTGAACTGCAGTAATCCTAATTACGATCCCACATGATTGAGATCGTTCAGCTTCCCCTTTAAGTTATCCACATAGACATGTATATATACGTCATAAGCGTGAGAGTTCATTCACAATCCTCTAAAGAATTCCAAGAACTTCTCTGAAGGTAATATTTTTCCAATCTTAACAACATACCCGCCATGGCTCAAGGACCAAGTTTCTTTCTAGTCTACTTTAGAGTGCAAGATTATCTTACCGCATCCTTCAATTTTGAGAGCGATGGTCGTGTGTTGGGCCAGACCCCTAAACAATAGGGTGAAAACAACAACCTTTCCATAGGATTCTACCTTTTCGCGGTTACGTGGGATGACTTGATGCGTATCAGGCGTGAATGTAAATGGCGTGAGTTTGTTAACGTCATCGCTCCTGACGCTAAGGAAAGAATTTCTTCTCATCAGGCTGGTTACTCTATGGTTCATGCATACCCTTTCACGCTTCACCTTAATGAATGTGTCCATTTGGTCGTTGAGGACATATGCCGCCACTACAATATCTGCTTGGGCCAGATCACCCCTTCCGTCTGGCATTTAGTGGC
This sequence comes from Petunia axillaris subsp. axillaris, assembly GCA_029990575.1. Lineage (NCBI taxonomy): Eukaryota > Viridiplantae > Streptophyta > Magnoliopsida > Solanales > Solanaceae > Petunia > Petunia axillaris. Next base: position 46,620,863 of record JARKNS010000007.1, on the reverse strand, counting down.
CATGCTGGATCACTTGGCCAACTATGCCCAAGTTGCCTTCTCCTTTGACCATTTTCTGGCTTTTTATTCTTCTCGTCTTCATAAAGCGGGCATGTTAATGTTCATAAAGCAGGGAATGAAAGGTGTAGTCCCCAATAGTGAGGATTCAAAAGACCGGAACTGGGCGTACAGGTACATCATTATGCGGACGGCTGACATAGTACCCTCTCTTCCCTTTCCGGAGGTCTTCAACAGAAAATGTAAGCCTTCACGAACTTGCCTTTATATTTTGCCTCCAATTTCTTCGGGCTGGTCTCCTTTTTCTTCTCTCTTTTTTTAGTGAACGATGTATCTGACATCTCCCTGAGCCATAATGAGTTGATGATGTGGATCACTACCCTATTTATGAGAAACCCTCAACGGCTGGCGGGCGAGAGATCATGGTAGGTCATTACTGTTAGACTCCCTTCTTTGCCCAAACTCTTGATTTCTGCACTTAACTTGCTGCCACCTCAAGATTTTCTCATCGCGAGATGCCCCTGACAAGGGAGATCAAGATTGCTGCCCCATATATTGCTCAATTGCCTGATGTGGAGGCGTCTGGAGGGAGAATACTTAAGAGGACGAGCAGTTCTCGTCCCTCAAAAGAGGAGAAGATCTTCTAGGTCTACTAAAGTGGTAACTGCCAGTGAGACCTTTATAATTTCTGATGGCGAGGGCGAAGTCCTCCGAGTGCCCGCGCCTGAAGCCGTTGAGACAACCCCAATTGTTGCTGCTGAATCTGGTTCGTCCATGCGAACGCGTAGCCATTTGATTGAAGAGACCCCCATAGCTGAGGAAGAAGTTAGCGTGGAGGATGTTGTGGTGCTTCCAGCTGTTTCTTTCGAGCCCCATTTTCCAGGTTAGACCTTCGCCTTTTATGATATACTTCCCTTATGCACTTTCAAATATTGATATCTCCTACTTGCACTCAGAACCCATTGCGATAACTCCAGCCCCTGAAACCTCTAATTCCTTCCAGCGTCGTCCTGGCAAAGAAGTGGCCATATATGCTATGCTTGAACCCGTGGGTGGAGCCCGGGAGGTTGTGATCCCTATTGCTGCAGGGGTTAACCTGATGAAGACTCCAAGGGTTGTGACAGATCATACCGCCGGATTTGTTGGCCCTGCTGAACAAAATCACCTTTCTAGTTATAACTGTCATGAGCTGCTTGAGGTCGCCACTTGATTTTCCCTTAGGGTAAGCTTTCCTTCCTCGTTGTGCAAATTATAACGTCGTTTCTCTCTACTGGTTGCTTGCTCTGCTTTTCCCCAGAGGTTGATGGTGTATCATGAGATACTCCACCGGGGTGGCCTGAAGGAAAATCTTTTTGAGAAGGTTGATGCCTTGCACAGACAAGTTACTAGCCTGCAACTTTTTTTAGAAAAGGTTGAAGAGTTGAATGGTGAACTCCAGACCAATCGCGACGATTATCGAGAAGACGCCTTGAAGAGAAGGAACTTGGAGAATGCGCTGGCCAGCGAGATTCGTAAGCGTAGGTAGACCATGGAGACCCTCAAGTCTTCCCTCACAGATGCCAAGGTTTTTTAGAGCAACTTCATCTCAGCAATGTGAATTGTCTAGAAGGTGTCGTGGAAGACCTGCAGGGACAGCTGTCTGGTATAAAGGAAAAGTTAAATACTGCGGAGAAATGTGCCTCGGATGCCCAGGGTCTCTCCGCCTTTCTCCAAGATGAGATTGACAGTTTGAAGGGCAAAGTAGCGTCTCTTAAGCAAATCTGCGATAAGCACTGTGATAATGGTCATTTGAAGGACCAACAGATGAACACTCTGAATGCTCGTCGCATAGCAGAGGTGGATCGTGCCAATGGCGCACCTGATCTTGCCACTCTCCTCCGCGTTCGTGACGACCATAACTTGGACCTAGCTGTCGCTCCGTCAGATGCTCGGCTTGGGACTGACCTTGAAGAAGGCTCTAAAGAGGGGAGTGCAGAAGGAGATGAGACGTTGAATGGGGAACCTGCAGCTGGTGAAGCAAGACCTTCGCGGGGTGTTGCCAACGAAGGGAGTTCCCCGAGAGAGGAATGATGAGAGCTCCTCCCCCCTTTTGATGCTATATATATATATACCCGTTTTGAGGCATGTTAACTTCAATTACTTGTTTGCTTCTTTTTGACGCTTTTTAAATTCCGTCGTACACAAAAAGTAATGTTAAGCTGTATCTTTGTGGGCGTGTGCACCTAAAGATTACATGTCTTCTGGTTGTCCTAAATGTTCTAATGTTTAGAACGTTTATTAGTGAGCCTGCTTTGATAAATTACGTCCGTTGTGCACCAATGTTTGGCGGCTAGATTGCATCTGTAAGAGGTGGTTGTTTGCGCCGACAATGGGACGACTTTATCTCGTATTATAACGGGCACTTTTGCATCCGACTTCGAATGTCTCTGCTTAGTTACTCGAGTATTTAAGACTTTCTGGCACTACGCAAACTGGCGTCCCTATCAGGATATAGGTGCAGTTGTTAAATTAACGAGTTCAACTTAGAATAATGCCTGGTGGCTGAGCTAGACGTGATCTAGCTCTAAGCGAGTAGTGTGCCCTACTTTTGTCATGAAAAGTGGGTGTGTTACTTCAACTTGTATTTGGCCTAGGCTATGAATATTTGAATCGTAGATAGATCTTAATTTGTAAAGAAAAACTGACTATATGAATAGTAGTTTATTAATAAAGGCGTGGAGCCTGGAATGTTGTGGGTTAACATGTCATAGAAGTATGAAAATTTTGTAATCTAAGAACTAAACAAAGTAAATTCTGAAAAGAAAAGTACTTTCACTCATCCTTACTCCTTCTCCCCATCTCCCCTCGAGAAAAATGTCAATCAACCATACCATCTGAATCGTAGTCTTGGTTGATTGCGGTTTCAGGGTCTTCGGGGACTTCAGAGGTGTTCACTCCGGGTAATTCCTCAGGGACAGTTGCTCCTAAAATTGCGATCATGTAACACTCTCTTCCTGCTTCCTGATCACCGTTAACTTCCTTTTCTCCCCCAATGAGTAGGGTATTTCAGCTATTGGTGCCATGTAGATAGTACTGCTTTGACTTGTTGGATCCATGGTCGTCCAACGATTACGTTGTAAGGAACTCCCCTTTTGATTACCTGAATAGATGAAACATAATTTGCACCTGGCAGGTGAACAGTAAGGTTAACTTTGCCGATGGATCTTTCACAAGAGTTAGTGAAGTCGGCGAGCATGTAAACATTCGGTGCAATTCTATCCTCGAGCCCCATCGCCTATAGTGTATCCCATCTGATGAGGTTTACGGTGCTACCGGCGTCGACCAAGACGCCTTTGACGTCCGTATCTTCCATCCTGAGTATTATAACCAAGGCATCATGGTGCGGAGAATTACAACTGATGATATCCTTATCGCTGAACATAATCATCTCATCTCGGGTGCGATCCTTACGGGGTGCTACCACACTGTCGTTCGACCTTTTGAGCAATTTTAGACCTCAAATTATGACATTGATGGAACTCTTAGGGTCAGGTAGGTCTGGCGGGTAGATCTGGCGGTCAATCTTGGCTCTCGCTTTTGGTGAAAGTTAGGTTTCCCCTGTCATTTAGCAGGTCCTTGAGATTACCCTTATTCAACAAACCCATGACTTCCAAGATTAATGCTCTGCACCCGGCAGTATCGTGCCCGTGGTCCCTATGAAAATTGCAATAAAGATTCTTATTTCTTCTGCCCGGTTCGGCCCTCAAATTGCTTGGCCAACGTATTTGGGCGTTGACGAAGCCGATGCCTTAACACTATCTTCTCGCTTTGGGAAATCATCTGTATAATCTCTCTTGTTCCGCTTCCTTTTGTCTCCCGCTCGAGGCTCCTCCACATATCCCCGTTTCTATTCTTGGCGGAGACGTCTTGGATAACTAGTCGAACTTCCTCAGGGGTAGGTGACTCTTTGGGCTCAAGGGAAAGATTTTCGGTGAATCTCTCTGGTGCAACGCGCTACATATGGTTACTGGGTGCTGGGTTAAACTCCACTGCAACTCCCTGGTGGACCAACATCCCTTTGAATTCAAACTTTTGCTAAAGGCTACCACAACGATATTGTCACTGACTGGAAGAAGCTCCACAGGTTCCCTCTGAAATCTATCAAGGTAGTCCTTTAGCAGCTCGTTGTCCTGCTGACATATCTCGAAGATATCTTCCATGCACTTCTCCTGCTTGCGGGCATCAGAATGCACTTTCTTGAACAAGTCTTGCATCTGAGTGAATGATTCGATAGATTCCATTAGTAGCTGAGATTACCAAGCGAGGGCCCCTTTAGTCAGGGTCGAGCCAAACTCTTCACTAGAGCTGACTGGATTTCTTCCTTAGTGACCTCATTACTCTTCACAGCCGTGTAGTACGCAGCAATATGCTCGCCCGGATCAGTCGTCCTGTCATACTTCAAGTTATCCGGCAAGTAAAAGCGCTTTGGTATGCGGACCGGTGCAACACATGCTTTGTAGGGATGTTTGTAAAACTTCTGCTCATCTACCGTGGTAACTTGGGGTGGAGCACCTCGTACATTACCAATTAGGTCGTGGATGGCCTTCATCTCCTTTATGAGGTCCTGAATGACAGGAGCTCATATGAGGTCTTGGTTGTTGATTGTTGACAAGCCTCTAGGGGCAGCACCCATGTTAAGCCTCCAGCTAGGAATAGATGCTGGTGAATTGTTCATGGGCGCTGGTCCTCGCGGGGATGCTGACCTCTGAGACGACCTAGCAAACATTTCTCCTAGCTTTCGAGATACCCCTTTGATCGCGTTGTTCGAGTTTTGTTCTGCCTGTTTTGACATAGTTTTGAGGAGATTAACAATGAAAATTCTAAACTCGGGATTACCTTCCAATGATCGGTTCCTGGGAAGAATCTTTCAACTGTACGGCAGGGTCTTTAGGTTGGATGCTGGGATCGTCGAGATCCTTCAACAACTCGTCTATTGCGTCTGCAGTATTCTTTGGAATGTTATCGTCGTTAGACATGATTGCGTCTTTTCCTTCGTAGAATACCTACAATTTCCTGGGCCCCACAGTGGGCGCCAAAATGTTTATGCCCAAAACTGTACGTCTAGGCTAAACAATTAATTATGGTTGGGGTCACAAGAAATACAGTAATCACAATAGAAAATTTTTATAAACACGATGAAAATAGTAATGAAGAAACAAGACGAAATAAGCAAGAAAAGGTAGAGTAATTCTTATTCCTTGAGAATAACTGGATTCTGTGATGAATCGCATGATGTACAATACAATGTAAGGAGGGTTATCTAAAGTAGTGATACCTAGTCCTAAATAAGGTAAAATACAAAGACTAATAAGGTTATGGGCCTATAACTTAAGGCGGTGGTATATACTAAACCCTAACTAGGAGACTGTAAATCCTAGGCGGCGGGATGTATACCCTGTGTCCTATGGTCATGCCGCCTAAACGGTCATTGGCTTCAGGAGCGGACATGTATCCTCTGCGCCAGGTGACTTGTAAGATAAGTCTGGTCTCGCCAGCTGGACCCGTGTCCCCGTAATCGTAGGTGACGTATTTTTGGCCACATAATTTTGATCCAAACACAAAAAGATGTATACGAAAGAGTATACGGTAAACCAAAAAGGTATACGATATTCAAAACAATGAAATCCAAAATATTCATTTATTTGATAGCAGCTCATTATTCAATCCAAATACAAAAAGGTTTATACCGAAAGAGTATGCAATATTCTGTTAAAGTATAAGTTATAGTAAACTTTATACTAAAGCAGTATACTATTTCAATATACTATTATGGTATATTGTTGAACTATATGTGTACTAAGCTGTATACTATAACACTATACTGTTATAGTAAACTGTAGAAGTATATTATTGATATATACATCTTTACACAATATTTCTTGGATTTTCAACTGAAAAAATCGATCTCAAACACCTCGAATCGACTCCAAATGCGACCAACTTTTAGGATAAACTTTAAAAAGATACTAGAGAAAGTATATTGCAACACCCATTTTGATTCAAACAATCAATGAAAAAATTAAAATTTCATAATCAAGAGCTTCGAGCTCAATAATGGTGATTATATTGTATATATTTTTCTTATACCATTCATGATGTTCAATAAGAACAAAAATGATAAATGGGTAGTTCGTGAAAATTAGTTAAAAGTAATTATTTAAAATTGGGTAAAATTGATTAATTTATTTGAAATATTGGGTGTAAAATTCTTTTGCATTATATTTAATAAGATTCAATACATTCAAATATATTGTGATAATATACCAAGTATAATCCCACTAATGAAGTCTACTGAGGGTGAGGTGTATGCAGACCTTATCCCTACTTTTGGTAGGTAGAGAAACTGTTTCTGATAGACCCTCGGCAAAAGAAAGTATTTTTTCTTTAAAAAACAACTAGGTTGGAAAAGAAAAAAACAAGATGAAAACACCAAAATACAAAAAGTACTTACATCAAAAAAAACTAAAGAGAACCGAAGTAAATAAAACCATTATAGAAATAAATGCCAAGAATAAGATAATAGTGTATATAATGCTACTGCTAAAACTCATATGCCTATCTTCTAACCTTCTACCCTAATGTTCAACCTCCATGTTCTTCTACTTGGGGTCATGTCCTTGGTAATTTAGAGGTGTCTCATGTCCTGTGTAATCATCTTTTCCCAATTCTTCCTTGGTCCGAAGACCCCAAGACCGCCAACCTCTCACAACTCCTTATTGGAGCATCTTTGCTCCTCCTTTCACATGACCAAATCATCTTAGTCTCGCCTCTCGCATCTTGTCCACCATAGAGGCGACTCCCACTTTATCTAGTATGGCTTCCTTCCTAATCTTATTCATCCTAATATGTCCTCACATCCATCTAAGCATCCTCATTTCAGCTACCTTCATCTTCTGAATATGTATGTGTTTGACTGGCCAACACTCTGTCCCATACAACATAGTTGGTCTAATGACCACTTTATATAACTTTCCTTTAAGCTTTGATAACACATTCTTATCGCACATGACACCAGATGCAAGCCTCCATTTTATCCATCATGCTCCAATACGATGTGTGATATCCTCTTCTGCCTCTCAATTTCCTTGGGTTATAGACCCAAGATACCTGAAGCTTCCTCTCTTGGGGATGACTTGTGCTTCAATCCTCACTTCCCCATCTATCTCATGCGATGCTTCACAGTACTTGCATTCCATGTACTCTGTCTTAGTCCTTCTCAACTTAAAATATTTAGACTCTTGAGTCGGCCTCTAAACCTCTAGCCTATCATTAACCCCATCGTGAGTCTTATCTTTTAGCCCTATATCACCTGCAAATAGCATACATCATGGTAAATCCTCTTGAATATATCAGGTAAATTCGTCTATAACCAAGGCAAATAAAAATATGCTAAGACTTGATCACTGGTGCAACCCCATTTCTATGGGAAAGTGACCCGAGTCTCCTCCTATTTTCCTTACTCGAGTCTTGGCTCAACCATACATATCTTTGAACGCTCTAATGTACGCCATAGGTACCCATCTGAACTTCAGGCATCTCCATAAAACCTCTCTTGAGACTTTGTCGTATGTCTTTGTAAGACCAATGAACACCATATGCAAGTCTCATTTCTTATCCATATACTGCTCCAACAATGTTCTTAAAAGGCGGATGGCTTCCGTAGTCGACAGGCCCGACATAAATCTGAATTGATTATATAAAATGGACACAACCTCCCTTATCCTCATCTCTCTCACCCTTTCCCACATTTTTATGGTGTGGCTCAGCAATTTGATACCCCTATAACTGTTGCAATTTTGAATATCACCATTATTCTTGTACAACGGAATTATTGTACTCCACCTCCAATCTTCAAGAATTTTAGTCGTCCTAAGGATGATATTGAACAACATGGTTAGTCATTCCAAACCTATCTTGCATGCGCTCTTCCTAAATTCAATAGGAATCTCTTCTGGCCTGGACACTTTTTCCCCTCTCATCTTAACGAACCACTCCTTTAACTTCCTTCACTTTTATGCGTCTACAATACCCAAAATCACTGCGGCTCTCAGAGTGCTCCAAGTAACCTAGCACAATAACTCTATCCCCTTGTGCATTTAATAGGTTACGAAAATATGTCTGCCATCTATGTCTAATATTTGCCTCTTCCCACCAAAACATTTCCATCCTCATCTTTGATGCACCTTTTAGGTTACGAGCCCTCTGCTCTCTCCTTTTGGCGAGCCTATACAACTTCTTATCCCCACCATTGCTCAGTATTTCTTTATATAGGCATTCAAAAATCTGTCGTTTAGCCTCCATAACTACTAGCCTTACCATTTTTTTCAGTGTGTTATAACTCTCTATGTTCATCCGCTTTGCCTCCTCGTCTTTGCTCTTCACTAACTTCTTGTATGCAACCTTCTTAGCTTCCACTTTTCCTTGGAGCTCTCCATTCCACCACCAATCCCCTCTATGCATGTCAAAGGTACTCTTCAGGACCCATAAGACGTGTCTCGCTGCTCCTCAAATACAGTTAGATGTCTTGGTCCACATACTATCTGCGTCCTCACTACTCTCACAAGCTCTCATATCTCTCAACCTCTCCCCCAGCACCTGAATTTGATTGCAAGTCAAGCCTCCCAACTTAATCCTCGACCGGGGCACGCGAAACCCTTTTATTCTTCTTGCTCATGATCTCAAGATCCATTGCCAAGAGCTTATACTGAGTCGTAAGATTCTCGCTTGAGATAACCTTACAAGCCTTACATAAACCTCTATCACTTTTCCTCAGAAGCATGTAATCAATCTGCATTTTTGTCAATGTACTATAGAAGGCGACAAAGTGTTCCTTCTTCTTTATATGATAAGTTTATATGTTCCTAATTCGGGTGAAATCCATAGATTGTGTAAAGGATCCTTTTTTTTAGGAGCAGAGATGTTGTGGTTTACACATTGATGCAGGGCAAATCGTGCCAAGACACTTTCCAACACTTTCCGACATGTGCCAAGCTTGGAAGATACAATGGACTTGAAGTCAAGGGTTTTGGAAGTGTTCCGGATGGTTTCATCATTAGGCTCCATGCCTAAGGAGGAGGAAGAAGGCCCAGCACAGCCAGGCGCCCCGCCTAGGAAGCTCACTGCCTAAGAATGGAATTGTGCCCAGGCGCCCCAGCCCAGGCGCCCCGCCTAGCTTCAGCATGTTCCAGGCGCCCCTCCCAGCCCCAGGCGCCCCTCCTAGCTACTGAACTTATGTTTCTTTTACTGTTTTGCCCTACGTGGCTTATTTGATGAACCTTATTAGTAAGGGTATTTAAGTCATTGTGTAAGCTTGGGAAACACTATAAATAGCCAAGCCTAGCTTATTTTACACTTAGTTTATGTTGAATGATGAATTGAATATTGTAAAGAGTGAATCTCTTTGGGTTTATGAAAACCAACCTTAGTTGGGACTTGTTACTTCTAGTGGATTCTAGTTGCCTAACAACCCCTATCCGACCATTCTACTTGCGAGTTCTAGTTGACTCGAGGGTAGTTGCATAGCGTAGGTGTTCTTGTCCTTCTCCCGGGGTGTAGCGGAACAAGTTCTCCGTTGCTACTTGGGATTAGAGATCGAGTTACGTCTCGTTCTTATCCTTTTTACTTTCCGCGTTTGATTTCCTACATCATTTGGTATCAGAGCAAGGGTCGGGTTTTGTTTCTACAAACCCCCGACCCTTGGTTCTTCGTGCCTAGTATCCTCTTTTAGTTTTCTTGTTGTTGAAGATATTAGAAAGGAGAAAATTACAAACAAATTGAAAAATTGAAAAAAAAAAATTGGTGTAACTTGTTGATTTGGATGATTTGTGATATGGGTGTTATGGATTCTTGATCGTGATTGAATTCTCGTTGCTTAGGTATCAAATTTGTTTGGATTGGTGAAGTTTGAAAAATTGAAACCCCAACAACCCTTAAACCCTTGATAAACCTTGTTCTTGATGATTTTGGCTTGATTCTTGGGTTGGATTGATGCTTGATTGAAAACTTGTTATTGGGGATTGATCTTCATTGAAAAACAAACAATTCGGTACCAATTTTGTGGGATTTGAACATGTATAACACCAAGTTTGATGAATCACAATCCTCGTTGAAACCCTTTTGATAAACCCTTGTGTTCTTGAAGTTCTTGACTTGAAATCCTGATTTGATTGATTGTTTGATTGAAAATTTGATTGGGTTTTGTTAAGGAAGATCAAAAACAACTTTGGGTATCATTGGATTGTGAAAACAAGTTGAAAACATCGGATTTGGAGCTTGGAAATCGACTTGGAACAAGTTTGGAACGTGTTGAAACTGTCCCAGGCCCAGGCCCCGCCTGACTTGGCTACTGCCTAAGACCTCAGGCGCCCCGCCTAGGTCCCAGGCTCCCCGCCTGATTGCCTGTACAGTCTTGGGCGCCCCTCCTGAGTTCAGGCACCCCTCCTGAGCGCTGAAGTTGTAGTTTGGGGTAGATTCTTCTAGGATTTCTTGTTTTGTTGATTGCATTACTTCCGGTTAGTGCTATTAGAGTATAATCCTACTCGATTAGTACTAATTAATTTGAGCTATTAGGATCATCGTGCCTAGAAAGGAGACTAGAATTCAAAGAAGATCCGTAGTATCTTTTGGTTCAAGTCCTCACTTCAAATTGCTTAGCGTTCATCGAGTCATATCAACTCCACTCGCCCCGGAGTACAATTGGCTTGTGAATAGTTGGTTGAATTGAGGATTGATAGTCAACTCCTTGAAGCTTTGAGTAACAAGTCCGAGTGAAATATCCACCGCCACCCAAAAGAGTGATCCGAGTGAACACAAGTGAGGGAGCGAGTGAGGTGTTTTGACTAACTCTTGTTTCTTTTCCTTGTAGGTACAATGGCAAACGATGGAGATGATCCCATGAAGAACTTCATGGCCACCATTATGGCTAAATTGGAGGATATATCATTGAGACTTGAAACCGTCGAGAGGAATCAAGTTGAGACCGGTGAGAGGAGGACCCCGAGTGTCCAAATTGAATCCGGAGAGGGCACGAGTCATAGCACTCCTATGACTCCCGGACACTTTGTTGAGTTAACCAAAGAAGTATGAACAAAGCAAAGTTGAAGCTCTACGAGAGCGTGGGTTGGGCAATCCCCAACAAGAGAGCAATCCTCTCAACTTGGGCAATCCCCAAGGAAGTGCTCCACTTCGAAGACCCGTTAGATTTGTCCCACCTCTTGAGCAAGTTGTTGAGGCTCAAGAAGAGGAGGAAGCTGAGAATGGTGATGAAGCCTATGGGTATGATGCTCATTATCAACCTAGGAGGCAAATGAATTGGGGTCAAAATGTGGATCGGGGTAGAGGCCGAGGTCGAGGGCCACCCATGAGATTTGATGGAAGGAATGCTAGGAGAGAATATGTTGCTCATGATGACCATTATGGGGGCCAACCGGAGCCTAACTATGGGGTGCGTGACAACAACAACAATCTCAATAGTGTGAAGCTTAACCTTCCATCCTTTAAGGGAACTTGTGATCCGGAGGCGTACATGGAATGGGTTCTACTCATAGAGAGAGTGTTTGACACAAATGAGATGACCGATGAGAAGAAAGGTACTTATGCTATTTCATCTTTTGAGTCTTACGCTTCTACTTGGTGGGAGTCCATAAAGAGGACAAGAAGGAGAGCGGGTGTGCATGTGAATGTGACATGGAATGAATTGAAGGCCCTCATGAATACCAAGTATGTGACTCCTAGATATCGACAAGAGCAACTCAAGAAGCTCTATGATCTAAAGCAAGGTGTCAAGACGGTTCATGAGTATTATGATGAGTTTGAGAAGATCCGAATGGCCTTAGATATGGAGAGCGAGGATGAAGAGCAAGCCATGATCCGTTTCAAGAATGGCTTGAGCTATGGTATAGCTTCTCAATTGAGGTTGCATTCTTATCCTTCAATTCAAGATCTATTGGAAGCCGCTATTGAAGCCGAGCAATGGCTTAAGGGAGAAAAGTTCAACCGTTACAAGAGTAGCACTCCTACTCCCGTGAACCAACCAAAAGAGTGGAAAACCCCAAATGCAAGCTTTCCAAGTGCCAATGCTAGCAAAGAAGTGAAGAAGCCATATGAGAAGATTACTCCACCCTTGGAAGGTACTTCTAAAACTCGCTTGAGTAATCCTATTTCTATTTCTACTTCTACTCAATGTTATAAGTGCAAGGGCTATGGGCATATTGCTAAAGAATGCTCCACAAAACGAACCATGGTTGTGGTTGGCAATTTAGTGTATGAACAAGAAAGTGAGTCCGAAAATGGAGAAGTTGAGGGGGATGAGGAAGTTGATTGTGAGGAGGCCGTAGAAGATGATGATGGCCCTCAAATGTTCTTGGTGGTTAGGAGAAGCTTGAATACCATTTTTATGGAAGAGGAGGTGGAAAATGATCAAAGGGAAAACCTCTTTCATGCTAGGTGCCGAGTAATGGGCCAAGTATGTTCAATGGTTGTTGATTCGGGGAGTTGTACCAACATAGTGAGCCAAACCTTGATTTCCCAATTGAAGTTACCCACTCTAAAGCATCCAAAACCGTATCGTTTACAATGGCTTAGCGAGTGTGGTGAACTAAGAGTGGTGAAACAAGCGGTGATTGAATTTAGCATTGGAAGCTATAGGGATAAGGTCATGTGTGATGTGGTCCCAATGCAAGCTTGCCACCTATTGTTGGGAAGACCGTGGCAACATGATATGTGTGTAGTGCATGATGGCCGGGCCAACTCATATACGGTCAAGCAAGATGGGAGAAAGTATGTGCTTAGACCTTTGACTCCGAGACAAGTAAAGGAAGACTACAAGCGCATGAAGGAGTTGAGGGAAGCGGCTAAAGCAAAGTCACCCATTCTACTTGAGCCCGAGGCAAACAATCTTATTGTTTTGCCATTGCATGATAAAAATGAGAGTCACTCCACTTCAAATGAGAGAGAAAAGATAGAGAGAAGTGATGGAGTGACCGGTGACAATCCAAGAGAGGAAAAAGGAGAGGATTTGAGGAGTGATGTGAGGGGATTGTCACCACAAACTACACTTGACCTTGAGGTAAAATTGAGAGAGATGAGAGGTGAGGAAGGAAAAATTGAGAGTGAGAGCACCCATTGTTCTAACCCTGCTTTATCTTCTACTTCTTCTTGTGAAAGTTCTTGTGTAGGTACATTTGAAGACAAGCCATTGGAGCCTAAAAGTGAGCTTCATGATGGAGGAGTTGCATATGACACTTCAAACCTTGTGAGTGATCAAGGAAGTACTACAAATGTAAGTGTTGCTTCACCTTTTCATGAACCCACTAGCTACTTGTCTTGTAATGACTCAACACTAGTTGGAGCTTGTGATGCATCTAGTGAATATGCCACTAGTGAAGAGTCTAGTTGTCAACTTGTGTGTGCTTGTGAAACACTAGTTGGAAGGGAAGCTATGCCACATCATGATGTGAGCTCATTGTTCATTGAACCCCTCCCTAGTGTAGATTTGATGGCTGACCATGAATGTGACCTTTGCTATGACACACCACCAACCTTTGACAAATGGGGAGATGAGATAGTTGATCATTCCCTTATTGATATGCTTCTATTTGGTGGGTCAATGTGTTGTGGTAAGGATGGTCTTGAACTTGAGGAGTCCAAATTGCATGAATTGGACACGGTTGTCTATGATGACTCCTCAAGTGAACCTAGTCTTGATAACTTGTCTATGCTTGATCGTGATCGTGAGATGCATGTTTACACTAATCCATTGTTTGAAGGCATTCTCATTAGTGGTAATGACTTGTATCGGACAAGGGTGAATAGCAAATTGGAACCCCCATGGTGTGAAGGAATTGATTCCTTAGGCAACCCATTGTTTGAGAATTTGGGTGAGGTAGATGGTTCTTTGAGTGACCCTACTATTGCTAGTTGGGGTTATGATGAAGAAGAATCCATCATCAATGCCTTCCTTGAGAGCTTGTCTTTTGAGAAGGGTTGCTTAGGTGATGACATTGGAGGTGAAAAGGGATCCCTTGGTGTGAGTAAGTATGCTCTAAAGAAGGGGAGTGGAGTACTTGATATCCCTAGGAGGTTGAGTTATTTGATTCACTCCACTCCACTTATTAATCACACCTTGAGGATTGATTGGTTTGTTGATCTTGAACTTAAGGTTCAAGGGGATTTTGATAGCTTGATCTTGCATTTTTCATATCCCCATGGCTTATTTGATCACTATTGTGTTATGTGCGTGATGATCTTTAACCAAGTGCTTATTGTTCTCCTTGGAGACTTGATATTTGTGCTTCTCATTGATGCTTGGTTACATCACAAGAGTGTGTTTTCCACACTTCTTGCACTAACCTACTTTCAAGTAGGAATTCTTGTGTTTGCTTGTCGTTGCTTGTAGGTTCTAAGCTCCATGTTAAGGCAAGGGAGATCTTGGAAGAGACCTATGTCAAGGTGACGATCAAGAGTTACAAAGGAGGAGAGCATTGGGCACCCCGAAGAGATGATGCCATGAACGTGAATGCATTGATTTCGAGGACGAAATCTCTTCAAGAAGGGGAGGATGATGCAGGGCAAATCGTGCCAAGACACTTTCCAACACTTTCCGACACGTGCCAAGCTTGGAAGATACAATGGACTTGAAGTCAAGGGTTTTGGAAGTGTTCCGGATGGTTTCATCATTAGGCTCCACGCCTAAGGAGGAGGAAGAAGGCCCAACACAGCCAGGCGCCCCGCCTAGGAAGCTCTCTGTCTAAGAATGGAATTGTGCCCAGGCGCCCCAGCCCAGGCGCCCGCCTAGCCCAGGCGCCCCGCCTAGCCCCAGGCACCCCGCCTAGCTTCAGCATGTTCCAGGAGCCCCTCCCAGCCCCAGGCGCCCCTCCTAGCTGCTGAACTTATGTTTCTTTTACTGTTTTGCCCTACGTGGCTTATTTGATGAACCTTATTAGTAAGGGTATTTAAGTCATTGTGTAAGCTTGGGAAACACTATAAATAGCCAAGCCTAGCTTATTTTACACTTAGTTTATGTTGAATGATGAATTGAATATTGTAAAGAGTGAATCTCTTTGGGTTTATGAAAACCAACCTTAGTTGGGACTTGTTACTTCTAGTGGATTCTAGTTGCCTAACAACCCCTATCCGACCATTCTACTTGCGAGTTCTAGTTGACTCGAGGGTAGTTGCATAGCGTAGGTGTTCTTGTTCTTCTCCCGGGTGTAGCGGAACAAGTTCTCCGTTGCTACTTGGGATTAGAGATCGAGTTACGTCTCGTTCTTATCCTTTTTACTTTCCGCGTTTGATTTCCTACATCACACATAATGTGGAAAATTTTTCAGCTAGGTTAAGGACTGTGTTCCCATTGCATATCATTGGGTTTTGGGTGAAGAGGAAAGCATTCCTATATTTCCAAAGCGTCCAAGCAATGAAGGAAATAGTTATGTAGGGAGATACAGGGATAGTGTGGTGAGTGATGTTGTTGTTGTTATTTAAAACTGCTGCTTTAATCCAAGATATAAAATCTACCATAGGTTTCTTAATAGATGGGCAGTGGTTCCAGATTATATCGGTCTTTGGGCAATGAATGAATAGATGATCTATTGTTTCAACTTGGGTTGGGCAAGCTTTACAAAGGTTAGATTGGATGATATGTATACCATACAAGTGATCCGCAGTTATGGGTTTTTTTAATACTAATATTCAGAGAAAGGGTCTGATTTTTTGTAGTGTCCAATTTTCGATATCCAATTGTGTTGGAAGATTGGGCCCTCTAGTGGGTCAGTGTTGTCAATTAAGTTTTGGGGTATAGAATTCGTTGAAAAGGTACCGAGCTAGTTAGATTCCAATGGAATGTTACATTCTCATTCTGATTATTTGAAAAATAGGTGTTCCAAAACCACTTTTTTTCCTTCTCTTCATCCCCTTCCTTTATTCTGCTGATAATCACTCATATGTCACCTCAATTCTTCCATAATTATCAGAATCTTTTCTCAAAAAAATGGAAGCAACTATAATACCATCACTCCAAATGACACTTGTCGACTAGGCCTAGACGTTGTCTGGGCCAAGAGCAAGACCATCCCAAAAGTCAACATAAACTAGTAGCTACAGTATACCAAGAGTACCGGGTCATCAATAAAAATTGATTCATTATGCAATGTTGATTTATAATCTAGATTTTATCTAGTACCCACAAATTAAAAAAAAATATAGAAGCATAAATTAAAGAGCCAAATCAAATGAAGTGATTAAAGTTGAAGAGAAAAAATAGTTCTTTCATAATTTGGAAGTGGGTACTTGAAGCGTGATATCTTGTGCTTCTGCTGGTGATTGAAATTGAACTTGCTATTATTTTGCATCTTGAAAATCATGTGATTGAAAGCTACTATTTAAAGGATTTGCAATTAAAAAAATTGAGAACCCATTAGATTTTTAAAACTTTGGTAAAAGAATTGTAGAAGATTTAAAGCGTTTGAGAGTTGCAAGTTGAGATTAAACCACCAGCACCTTGGGTAAAATGCTTATTAAAATTGATCTTTAAAAAGCTTTCGGTCGATTGGAATGGTCATTTATCCGTTACTCCTATAAATTCCTAAATTTCCTTGCTAAGATTATTAAATTAATCATGACTTGCATTACCTCATCCTCTGTTGCTATTATGATTAATGGTCGACCAACAAAATTTTTCCTCCCTTCTAGGGGAATTAGACAGGGCGATCCGTTATCACTGTATATTTTTATTATCTACATGGAAATGCTCTCTAGGCATATATCTCAGGCAGTACAAGCCAAAATTTGGAATCCAATTAAGAATTCTAGGTCTGGGCCTGCACTTTCGCTCCTTTTATTTGCAGATGATTTAAATCTTTTTGCCAAAGCAGATATTGCCAATGCGGGTACCATTTTAGAAATATTTAATGCGCTAGAAGCTATGTCTGGTCAAAAAATTAATCATAGTAAGTCAAAAATAGTTTTTTTCCAACAACGTGTGTCCTTCTCTTCGAGAAATTTTTCTTCTGTTCTTAATATAAAATTTGTTAATGTTGTGGGAAAATATCTTGTTTTTCCTATCACTAACCTTCAACCTAAGAGCAGAGACTACCAATATCTCTTTGACCGCATGAATAGTAGGCTTAAGGATTGAAAAGTCAAGTTGTTAAATATAGCTGGGCGGGCCACTCTTATTAACTAGTATCCCAAATTATGTCATGCAAGTTAATCTTCTCCCAGCTAAAATATGTTCTCGGATCGTCCAAATCCAAAGGAACTTTTTATGGGGTGGTACAGATAGTGAGAGGAGGGTGCACCATGCTAATTGGGACACAGTTACTTTACCTAAAAAGAAAGGAGGTCTTGGGCTGAGTAAAATCAAAGGCAGAGATCTTGCTACTCTCACTACCCTCAACTGGAGAATTAAACGAAGCAGGATTAGCCTTTGGGCTAACATTCTGCGGGCTAAATACATGACAAATCAAAATGGTGGTAGAAACCCGGTACCTAAAAATTCTTGCTCTTACATGGAAAAGTGCGTGCAAGGCAGATTTTTTGTCTAAAGCTAGAACTGAGTGGAATATTGTAACTGGTGAGTCGATCAACCTTTTGTTCGATAACTGGATCTCTAGAACAACTAATCTTCTAACCCTTATCCAAGGTCCTTTGAATAGGTTGGAGGATAAAAAATCTTTATCTGATATTTTTCAAAATAATTTTTGGTTTTTTTACTAGCATCTCCTTTGTCTTACCTCAAGACATTACTCAACAGATCCATAAGACCTTTGTGGGAGATAGCAACTATTATGCTGATAAACCATTTTGGGAACCGTGTGCTGATGGTATTTTTACTACCAAATCAATATATGCACTATATCTTGCCCTTAAAGAAAATATCACTGATATTCCTACCTATCAAAATGGCAGTTGAATGTGGTCTGTCCGAACCCTAAACAAGATTAAATATTTCCTATAGCTTCTCTATGCTAACAAACCCCTACTAGAGAGATTCTCTTTGTCTGACATATTATACCTACTAGCAACTGCCCTCGTTGTTCTGCTCCTGTTGAGACTCTTCAGCACCTCGTTGTTCTGCTCCTGTTGCTCATATCTAGAACACCCTAAGCATCCAACTTGATATTCAAAATTTTGGCCTAGCTGTTAAAGTAGCTTGCTCAAAATCCAACGTTGATACCACCATGGTAATGGATATATCTTTTGCCACTAACATTCTCATCCCTTTCCTTCTCTGGAATATTTGGTTTAATAGTAAGGAGAATGTTTTTAACAGTACTACAAGTTCTGTCCCATTCAATCATATCATCAGGAAAGCTTCCGAGTTCCTTTTCCTCACGAATATCGTATCCTCCTTTCCTTGGTCCATCATCATCTCAGTCAGGTGGCAAATGCCTCCTGAAGATGTGATTAAGCTTAATGTAGATGGGGTTTATGATAATATCACTGGAAAAAATGGAATAGGAGGAGTTTTTAGAAATCACACAGGTAATTAGATACTTGGGTTTGCTAAACACCTTACCTCTACATTTATTATTCAAGCAGCTGAACATCATATCTTTGCAGATTGAATTTGACTCCCAGATAGTATGCTCTATGCTCAATGGAGCAAATGATAAATACTCACATATTCTTGCTAAATGCAGGTTATTGCTTGATGAACTTGGAGGACCACCAGTACAACACATCTTCAAAGAAGCCAATGGTGCGGCCGAATTTTCTCTAAACATGGTTGTAACAACAATGTTGCTATGGCTCTATTACGTTTTACTTCACCACCTTCACTTGTATATGACTATTATATTAATGACCCTTCAAATCAAACTCTAAGGAGAAGAGTCACTATCTGTAACACTTAATTAATATATAATATATGCCTTCTTTAGCCCAAAAAAAAAAAAAAAAAAAAAAAAAAAAAAAAAATTGGCACCAACTGCATATGTCCAACAAACTTTAAACAGGCTGAATCATGAACACAGACAATTGTCCCTACGAGAACATCCAATTAAAAAAGAAATCATGAAAGACGAATTTTAACAGTTCATAATGGACTCAACCCATCCATTAAACAGCATAACATAAATGTATTGAAATATAATAAAAATAACATTTGCATATATTAGAAACCACGACCCACTCTTACATGTTGGAGAGTAGGGCATCTACATGTGGAATAGGAACTAGCATGATTCAGTATAATATTCTTAATTTACTGATATATGCTAATTAATGGATAATATTGTTTAAAAAGAAATAATCACGTTAAAAACTTTTTCCACCGTCTTTAATAAATAAATCATACGATAAAATTCTTTTCGATTTCATTATCATGTTCCTTCAAGTAAGCACTAGCCACTCTTTAGAAATACAAATTTGGCTTTAGGTCATGCAGCTTTCTAATCTAAAGAACCTTTCAGAATCTGATGCAAAAGCAACAAAGTATGAATCTTATAATATATCGGAATTTACATTATAATATTAAGGAGCTTGATATATTGGAAATCCTAATCATACTACTTTCAATTTACAGGGTTCCAAAAATATTTAGGTTAATGTGCGCCACACTCATCTGCCTAATTATATCCTTTTTATTGGATGTGCCCCGGTTATTGGAATCTTACTCTATTGTGATTAACTCCTAGATTACACAAGCCATTATTAATGGTAGATCTTGACGTTTGCATCAAACAAAATATTTTCGTCACAAATTAAAGTTAATATATTGATGAAATTGTGAAGAAAACACATAGCATGCATATATCAATGTTGGTAGCGTGGTATAAACATCGATATCTGAGCAATTATTCTTGAAAACCATCTTATAGATTATGGGTTCAACCAACATCAGTATTTTTTCCCATGGATTTATCTTTGCAAAAAATGTTTAAAGAAAATAAATCGGGTGCTAACTGATCAACCTCAAAAGCTAGCCAAATGAAGGATAATTGTTCAAGTCATATAAAGAGATCAACAACCCTTCTCACAACAGATGTGGGAAACTCAACATCCCCCACTGGCAACTGATGCATGAATAACATAAGATGAGAGCCTAATATCGGTGAACAAGAATATGGAAAGGTCTCCTAGCCCATGTCAAAAAAAAAAGATTTAGGTCTAATTCAATTCTAAAAATTAATTATAAAGAGAAGGATTGTTCAAAACATAAAAAGATATCAATAATCTTTTACTCAACAGATGTGGGAACTCAATAAAAGACCACTTTAAATGTCGACATATATTAAATTTTGATACAATTATGTTAAAAATATAATTGATTTTTGCATTAAAAATATTATGATTGAACCCATTAAATTCAAATCATAAATTCGGCTACGAGGCTTGCTGCAAAACATAATCCCATACATGGCTTTAAACAGATCCTACTGAATCTGTAGTGAGTCACAAGGGCAACTTCGAAAAGTATGGATAAAGAGGGAGTGAAGTACACAAGGAATGAGCCAAACTTTACGCAAGCAATTCCACTTCCACTAATTAAGTTGTGTTATGATGTAGAACTAATATTCTTCTTTATTATAATGATATTATCGCTTTGCTACAACAATATACAATTAATCAGCACCAATCTCTTATTGTCTTGTAGGCTCGAATCTAAGTTTTCAAATAAATGGCTGAAGTGACACTTCTTGCAAGTTAGGTATACATATGAGATCGCGTGAATATTGCATTTTACATTTTTTTTTTAAACTGCATTCTGCTTTACTAATTTTCTTTACCAATTAGCAAATTTAGGAGGATTGGTTTGACAGGGCATGAAATCTAGTTAAAAAAAAAAAAAAAAAAAACTTTTCAAATATATGAACTTGAATATGTCATACTAATAGTTATATGGGTATAAAATCATGTTATTAAAAGCAAATGAAAAGTTTAAACATAAATTGTTTTAAAATATAAAAACGCTAATTTCTTTTAAATAGATTAAAAAAGATAGACTGCCACATAATTAAAATAAAACAAATGGAGTACTAGTTAATCTATTCTCGCAAAGAACAAGCAGAACTAGAATAAGTGAAACACCACATTGCATATCATGTCTTTATCCTTTAATAGACCGCAGGTTATTGAAACTATCAGCTTAAAGTGTTAACGCAAGCTGTAATTAGTAGAATTAGTAAGCAGGGGCAAATTAGTAATTACCCTAAGTCCAGAAGTTAGTTATAACAGAATTAGTTAGCCTTTAAAAGTTAGTTAACCTTTCCTAACTCCCTCTGCGTGTATAAAAGCCTCCTAGGCTGATCTGCTATGAAACACAATGAATAGAGATTCTCTCAATGATCTTCTTCTCTCCCTCTCAACCTTACTTCATCATCTATTCCTCAATTAACAACATGGTATCAGAGCAATTCAGCAGATCAAG
Source organism: Petunia axillaris subsp. axillaris (assembly GCA_029990575.1). Lineage (NCBI taxonomy): Eukaryota > Viridiplantae > Streptophyta > Magnoliopsida > Solanales > Solanaceae > Petunia > Petunia axillaris. The sequence continues at coordinate 46,599,457 of JARKNS010000007.1, read as the reverse complement.
AAGATCTGAAGCTGAGCATTGATCCGGGTAAATTTTTTGTTCTTACTCTCTTACTGCATCTAGTGGTTCTGTTCCCCTTGCCATTTCTGATTGAATCTTGATAGTTAAAAGCAATTCAAGAACTAGTTTTTCCGCGCTGTTCAAATGGCTTTGAATAAAAATGTTCCTGGTCATGCGGTTCCTGTTCTGGATCACAATCACCCACTATACCTTCAATCCAATGATATTAGTGGCATTTCTTTAATTTCTGTATAATTGACTGGAAGTGAAAATTACTCACTGTGGAGCAGATCCATGAGGATTGCTTTACCAGGAAGAAATAAACTAGGGTTAGTAGATGGATCCTGCAAGAAAGAACAGTATGAAGAAGGTCTGTGGACACAATGGAAGAGGTGCAATGCTATAGTACTCTCCTGGTTGATGAATTCTGTGTCAAACACATTGCTTGGTGGAGTTGTTTATGCTTCAAATGCCCATATGGTTTAGGAGAATCTGAAAGAGAGGTTTGACAAGGTGAATGACTCAAAAACCTTTAATCTACACAAAGAAATATCATCCTTAACTCAAGGAACAAATTCTGTAGCTGTGTACTTCTCCAAACTAAAGGACATGTGGGATGAGTTTGATGCTTTAGTTCCAACTCTAGGATGTGATTGTGACAAGTCTAAGGATTTTAAGGCTTATGTGCAAAGGCAAAAACTGTATCAATTTCTGATGGGCTTGAATGACTCATACCTGCAAGCAAGAAGCCAAATCTTGCTCATGAGCCCACTGCCTACTGTGAATCAGGCATATGCCATGATAATTAGTGATGAGAGCCAAAAAGGTGGCACAGCTAACACAGGAATTCTGGGAGCTGCACCTGTTATAACTGGATTGGATCAAGCTGCTCTATATAGCAAGGCTAAAGGGAACCAGGGAATGAACAAGTACAAGAAACAGGTCAAAAATATGTACTGTGATTTCTGCAAATTGACCAATCATACCAGAGAGGGGTGCTGGAAATTGAATGGATACCCCCCAGACTTCAAGAAGAGAAAGGCAAACAATGGTTCAACATATAATGTTCATTCTGATGGCCAAGATGATATGTCTTATCAGTCTAATGCACCAATGACACAGTTGGGGGGCTGCAGTTTCACACCAGAGCAGTACACACAGATTCTGCAGATGCTGGAAAGTAATAACAATAACAATTCAATGTCAGCAGCCAATATTGCAGGTATCAGTAGTGCCTTACTTGTCTCTACTAGTTCAAAAGAGTGGATCATTGATACTGGAGCCACCAATCACATGGTCTCAGATGTTACATTACTAGATAGAACTTCTGTACAGACTGTCAACCCAAAAAAGGTGTTCTTACCTAATGGAGACACTGTGAATGTGACACATACTGGTTCTAGTAACATAGCAGGGGATAATTTACTCACTAAATGTGTTCCATTTGCCTCAATTTAAGTACAACTTACTATCAGTCTCTCAAGTTACCAAAGAGCTTGGCTACTCAGTTACCTTTTTCCCACACTTTTGTATATTCCAGGATCTCTTCAATGGGAAGGTGAGGCTGATTGGTAAGGAGAAAAATGGGCTCTATCTGATGCAACAACAAGGGGATGACAAAGTGGAAGCACATAGTTTAGCTGCTCGGGTCAATGACCAGGAGATTGGACTGTGGCACAAGAGGCTTGGACATGTATCTACAAATGTGCTTAGAAGGATTCTCTCTATTGATAGTAATAAAGTTAGCAGTATAGTTGATAATTCTACAGTTTGTCCTTGTGCTAAACAAACTAGACTTCCATTCCCTAGAAGTTCTATCAGAAGTATAGTTGCTTTTCAGTTGATACATGTAGATGTTTGGGGGCTTTATAAGGTTCCTACATTTGATGGTAATAAATACTTCCTGACTATTGTTGATGATATGACAAGAATGACCTGGTTGTTTCTTCTGAAGTTGAAGTCTGATGTGTGTGTTAGTTAAAACTCAGTTCAACTGTTCTGTCAAAATAATAAGGACTGATAATGGAGCAGAATTCCTAAATTCAGTGTCATGATCTCTTTGCCAGTCTAGGCATTATTCATCAAAGAAATTGTGTCTATACACCACAGCAGAATGGTATAGCAGAAAGGAAACACAGGCAAGTCCTTGAAGTAACCAGAGCAATAAGATTTCAAGGGAACATTCCACTGAAATACTGGGGTCACTGTGTACTAGCAGCTGCTTACTTGATAAACAGGACTCCATCCTCAGCTATTGCCTATCATACACCTTTTGAGAAATTATACCACAGAAAACCTTCACTACAGCATCTACGAGTTATAGGCTGCAGATGCTTTGTAAAGATTGCACAGCAACATGATAAGTTGCAGTCAAAAACAGTAACAGTTGTACATATGGGCTACTCAGAAGTGCAAAAGGGCTATCTCCTACTTGATCTGACTTAGAAGAACTTCTTTGTCAGCAGAGATGTCATCTTCAATGAAAACATATTCCCTTTTAAACAAGGAACACATTCTCCTCCTATATTCCTTGAAACTAATATCACACCTGAAACAACTGACCCTCTCTCTCTCTTCAAACACATCCCACTCACAACCCAGGGGGAGATAATGCTGATATTGAACTATATGAACCAGCATCTCCAGATCCTGTAGTACAAAATGAACCTGCAGAAGAACCTCCTCAGCCTATTCAAGAACAACAACCAGCAATGCAGGCACCTGATCCTCCTCCAGGACCTCCAAGAACTAAGAATCCACCAGTCTGGATGAAGGATTTTGTATCATTGGGCATAAATGACTCAGTACCTTATCCTATGCAGAACTATCTCTCATATGACACCATTTCCCCTAAATACCAAGCCTATATTGCAGCCTTTTCTAATGAAGTTGAACCTAGTAACTACAATCAAGCTATGAAAGATGGGTAGAAGCCATGAAGTCTGAAATAGAAGCCCTTGAAAGCAATAAGACATGGACTATAGTTACACTGCCCAGAGGAAAGAAGCCAATAGGCTGTAAATGGATCTATAAGATTAAGTATAAATCAACAGGTGAAGTAGAAAGGTTCAAAGCAAGGCTTGTTGCAAAGGGGTTCAGTCAGAAAGAGGGAGTTGACTACAAGGAAACATTCTCTCCAGTTGTAAAGATGGTCACTGTCAGGACTATTCTATCTATAGCTGCATCTAAGCACTGGCATATACATCAAATGGATGTATATAATGCCTTTATACAAGGTGGTCTCTATGATGAAATATACATGGAACTTCCTCAAGGATTTAGAAGTCAGGGGGAGAACAAGGTATGCAGACTAACTAAATCCTTGTATGCTCTCAAACAGGCTCCAAGATAATGGAATGCTAAATTGTCTGAGGCCTTGAGAAAATTGCAGTTTCACCAAAGCCAACTGGATCATTCCCTATTCACTAAAAGGTCTAAACTTGGGATTGTAATAGTGTTGGTGTATGTGGATGACATGTTGATCACAGGAGACAGCTTGGAACTAATCAAAGAAACTAAGGACAGACTGCAGAAAGCATTCAAAATGAAAGACCTGGGGGAACTCAAATACTTCCTAGGCATTGAGTTTGCTAGATCCAGCAAAGGTATCCTAATGCATCAAAGAAAATACTCACTAGAGCTCGTATCTGAAACTGGTCCAAGTGCTGCCAAACCTGCAACCACACCAATTGATCCAAATATAAAGCCCACCACCAGAGAGTATGATGATCATTTAAAGAATGACAATCTGAAATATGACAAACTCATGAATGATCCCAGTACAAATCAAAGGTTGATAGGGAAACTCCTATACTTAACTGTCACAAGACCTGACATTGCCTACAGTGTTCAGACACTAAGTCAATTCCTTCAACAGCCAAAACAGTCTCATCTGGAAGCAGCAATGAGAGTAGTTAAATATGTCAAGAACCAGCCTGGACAAGAAGTTCTGTTGTCTAGCAATCCTATTGGAACTGTTAGTGCCTACTGTGATGCTGACTGGGCAGCATGTGTATTCTCTAGGAGGTCAGTAACTGGTTTTGTAGTAAAGCTGGGAGACTCACTGATCTCTTGGAAATCAAAGAAGCAGACCACTGTGTCCAGAAGCTCTGCTGAAGCAGAATATAGGAGCATGGCCTCCTTATATGCTGAGATTACTTGGATAATGTACCTCCTTGTTGAAGTTGGAATCAAGTGTGAACTACCAGTTAAAGTGTTCTCAGATAGCAATGCAGCTATGCAAATTGCTGCCAATCCTGTCTTTCATGAGAGAACCAAGCACATTGAAATCGACTGCCATTTTGTGAGGGAGAAAATCTTGCAAGGACTGATTTCAACTCAATATGTTCAACTAAGGAGCAACCAGCAGATGTGTTAACAAAAGGATTGAATCGAGTACAGCATGCTTACTTATGTTCCAAGCTAGGATTACTTAATGTGTTTAGTACCTAGCTTGAGGGGGAGTGTTAAGCAAGCTGTAATTAGCAGAATTAGTAAGCAGGGGCAGATTAGTAATTATCCTAAGTCCAGAAGTTAGTTATAACAGAATTAGTTAGCCTTTAAAAGTTAGTTAACCTTTCCTAACTCCCTCTGCGTGTATAAAAGCCTCCTAGGCTGATCTGCTATGAAACACAATGAATAGAGATTCTCTCAATGATCTTTTTCTCTCCCTCTCAACCTTACTTCATCATCTATTCCTCAATTAACAACATAAAGCACAAATTATATATATATACCTCAATTCGACAAATATCCAGAACGTTTAATTTGATGTAACACATGCATTGTACACTAGTTATAGTTGCGTTTATGACAGCGATAAATGTAGATGTATGTTTCCTACTCAAAAATTTTCATGTTTTTATTTCTTTCAATAAATTCATGTATTTGACTTTTGAAAAATGCATGCTCAAATTATGATATGTCTTCAATAATAAACAAAGTGAATGGACGATAGAATTTTACAAAGAGAGGCTTCGCTAAGAAATTCAATACTCATAATTGCGCTAATATAAAAGAGGAAGAGAAGAAATTGGGAAGAACAAATAAGAAGAAGATCATATTCTTGAACATGTTAATTAGTTCCAAGCCACAAACATCAACAACTAATATTTTTGTATCTCTATAGGTAGAGTCACATCTTGCATATGTGTTTGGTGACCACATCATGCATGTAAACATAATTAAAATGCAAAGAGTTCACGGTGTTTTATTTAAATTATTTTGGATAAAAATGTGAAGTTGTGTTGTATGTAGTATATGTAGTATCAAAGTGGAAGCTTTTAGGCTAGTTGTTCTCAAGAGTAGGAACACAAATCAATTTATACACCATAAATGAAATTGTAAGAGTTAGCATAGGAAGACGGAAAGACTCAATACATGCATGAGAATTTGAAATGTTGACTTCAAAAAATGTAAAGACTGTTACACGGTAATCTAATTCAGATTGATATTACTACTATAGTCAAACAAATATATATATATATATATATATATATATATATATATATATATATATATATATATATATATATATATATTTGTTTGACTATAGTAATATATATATAAATTATTTATTAGAGAGTAAATTTACTTTTTAGTACAAAAATCTTACAAGAGTACTTTAAAAGTGAATCGTTCACTTTTACCTATAGGGATTGGCTCTTTTAGAATAGTATGATATGATGAAGTGACTTGCAAGATTTTGCCTTTTCCTGATTTTTTAGCCTCCTCTTTACACAAATAGCAGTACGTGAACATATAAACACAAAGTAAGGATACAAAAGCCCTTTGAGGCTGATTCTAAACTTCAGGGCCTTTGGTAGGCCATTTTACACATTCATGGCCCTAAATAGGATAAATTCATACATAATACATGCAAGAGTTTAAGAAGAATACCTATTGAAGAAAATGTCAAAGCTTACAAAGAGATATCTATCCAACCAAGCCCAACAACATAACAAAATAACAGCAACACCAGCATTCAAGCAGACCTCTATCTTGCCTTAAACATAGACTACTGTGTTTCACTCAATCTTTCCCTCTTTTCATTCTAAATTTCGTTTTTACTCCCAACCTTTAAAAATATATTCAGATCTCGAAGTGTTTCTCAAGAGTGAATGAAGGAAATGTTCTTTTTGTTTCTTAGAGAGTGTTTTCAGATCTTTTTTTTTTTAGAGAGAGTGCTCAACTTTTCAGATGTTGTCCCTTTTTTTCTAAATAAGTGAGAGGGACAGCCTTTAAATAGGCTGAAGGGAGGATCATGGACAACTATGCACAATGATACAAAGGTCAAGGCCATAAATGTAATTTTCCTAATTATGTTAAGCTTTTCACCAACTAAAAAAGGGGCTGACATTTTGCCTTTTTTGTGCAAGTCTTTGTCCCATTATTTGACCATCTTTCCCTCTCTTTTTGACACAAAATATCTTAAAATTTTGAACTTAATGGGCTTGACCCGAAAAGAGACTCCCAGCCCCAAATTAAATGGACTTTTAGGTCCAAAACTCAGCTTGCAGCCTAATACTAACTTCTTCCACCCAAAAATACTTTCAAGCATACAACTTAAGGCTAAACATGGTCACAGTGACAACTTATGCATTCCCAGCAAACAACTAAACATAACTTATACGGAATTACTCAAAATTAAAGCCAAACTCAAGATATGAACCAAGAACCAATTGGCAAGACATTCCATGCCTCATTACACATTCTGAGCGCAACTTCAAGGTTTCATATTCCAAGCCAAAATTCATGTTCTGACAATATTCATGCTAAATTAACAGAACTAACAACAACTTTCACAGTTGAACAAGTTTAGACCAACTCTAAATTTAGGCAGTGAGAAGAACTCATGTTTAAACAAACTATACAAGTAACAAACTCATTCTCGACAGTGATCACTAAACAACACCTCACACTTAAACAAACTCAACCTTGGCAACTCACAGAAAATAGAAAACATACGACTTCAAGCTAAACATGCCCGGAAAGACACTATGCAAGTCTATGCTAAACAACCTTTAACCAATCCTTTGGAACTAAACTTGTCCACACTGCACAAAACTTCACAGGATATTACAGCTTCAACTTAAAACAGCCAACCAGTTGAAACCAAAGTCACGAGACTAAACAACAAGAATTAATTGAAAGAAAACATGATTCAATTACTGAAGGAACAAGAATAGCTAACGAAAAACAAAGATATTTTTTATTTGAAGTAAATTATAGGCATACAGATTATCCCATCCTGAACACTACTCTAAGCATGAGTTTCCAAACTAAACAATCTAGCTAACTTAGAACAAAAGAGATAAAGGGAAAAAGGGAAACAAGTTTTCTGTCTAACCCGTCACCACATACGCCACCACTGCCACTGTGCTGCTACGCTTCCATCATGAACACGAGCCAACAGCTTCACCAAAATCCTTAATTTCATCACTGTCATCACGTTCAGCCACCAAAACGACGTCACTGTCGCCATCAATGCCTTCCCTCGACCAAGCTTTTCCAGCAGCACCCTTAAACTGCCTCGCCACCGCTTGTCGAGTGATCATCATCACCCAAACAATGCCTTCAACAACATCAAACTGTTGCAAAACTCACTCTCACAATGTCACAAGCTGCTGCGTCATCAAGCTATTAAACGTCGCTACCCTCGGACTAGCTCGACACTATCATCAACACTGCATCGCTCTCTCGTTACCTCCACAGCGCACAAGTTACATCGTCACAGCCCCATCAACACCATAAAGCCAACTGTTAACACACACATACACCCCCCCCCCCTCAACCATGTTCAAACCAACGCCTTAACAGCTCCACTCCGACACCATTGCAGCAGCATCACTGCAAACTATCACAGCCTCCGTCATTATGAACTAACAAGCACGACCACTACACTGCGGCATCATAATGTTGCCCATGTTTCCCCCAGCATCATCATTGTCTTTAATAATGTATAGGTGAGAGGAAAACGAGGCCACTGATTTAAAAGCTGATCGGAAAACAGCCGTGACGCCGGAGCTAGGTTTCTTGCGATTCTTGGAGTCCCGATCTACGTAGATTCGCGGGGTTTCTGATGCAACGGAGTTGAGGGATGAGTTCAGGGTGTCAAAGGGGAGCCATGGTGGCCGTCGATGGTGGTCGACGGCGGGTTAGGTGATGGAATCCGACAGGGGATCGAATTAGGGTGGAGTTTTTCTTTTGGTCTGAAGCATTGGGGAAAAATTGCCTAAAATGGCAATTATTTGGTATTTGAGAAAGGGATTTTTACACTCTATACCCATAAAATTTAAAGTATTTATAAGTCATACCCATTACAAATTATACTACCCATAAAACTAAAAGTATTTACCCAACCTACCCATTTATTATTGTATACCTTTGTTATGCCTTATAGGTGTATACCTTTAAAGTATACTGCATAAATTATGGTATACAAGTCTGGAGGGACATTTATTACTGTATACCTTTGTTATGCCTTATAGGTATATACCTTTATGGTATACTGCATAAACTATGGTATATAAGTCTGGGTGGGTAGAGTGGGTAAATAATTTAGTGGGTAGGTCCGGTAATATTTGAAAGTAGTGGGTAGTGGCTGTAATTATTTTAGGTTTTGTGGGTATTTTTGTAAATATCCCTTTGAGAAAAGGACACTGGGCCGGGTCATTGGGTGATTGGGCCAGAGTGTTGGGCTGGTCACTTTCCATTTCTCTTTCTGAATTTTAATGGCCCAAATGGCCTTTTAAATTAAACTACACCAAAATAACTAATTAATTAACACTAAACACACAAAAATTGTAAGACAAATTAATTAGAACATAAAGTCAATTAAATATTACTCATAATTGAATCCTATTTTTTAGAAATTTTCTAATATTTTTTCACCCTAATTAATTAACTAAAATAGCTAAATAAAATAGTAAATCTAGCAAAATTCACATAACATTTAACACAACTATTTTACATATTTTAGTATTTTAGGTGCCAAAATTAGATGATTACACATATACCAAAAACCCTTTGTGATAATTACAACCAATTCAGAATGAAACAAAAGATCAGCAATGTTACATCATCAGCTTAATTTTTAAGATAGGATCACTAGTCATCCACTAGAAGATGTCCTTCAAAAAGTCCCTCTTCCATGTGATTTTGCACCAAAAGGGCCCTTAACTGCTTTACTTATCATCCGTACTTTTTGAAATTCTATCCTGCGTTTTAAATTAATCAAATTTAACATTAGAAAACTAGTAAATGGGCAGCATATCTTATAATGGGCATTTAGTGCATAAACGGACAAAATGATATACTTCAGCAATCAAACGAATCAAGTTGGGCAGTTGGAATCTAATTACTTATCTTTTCTTCGAGCTTTTGAGTAATTTGGATTAATTAATTTTGACAAATTGGTTGTGTGGTAATGAAGCTTTGACATTAAGGAAATACAGCAATATTAATTAAAGACACGTACCAAAGTTCCCCTTTGCTTTGCTGGTGGAAATTAGGAAGTCTTTCGAACAAATGCCCAAAGTAATTTCTCTTTTTGTTGCGATAAAATAGGACAGGGGCAGTTTCATTGCATATTTGAGCACATCTATAATTCCAAATGTAGAGTACAGTATCAATTAACATGTCTAGTTGGACCTTCTTTTACGCTTGTCTATCTATATTTAAATTTAAAAAAACAAAGACGCGATGCGCGGATTAAACTCCTCATGAGCTTGGAGTTAACACTTGCATAAGAAGGAATGTAGGATAACATAAAGAGTGGTCTTGAACTTTCGTCCCCACTTAACAAATCTTTGAAAAAAAGGTCATTTGTTGCCCACAGGTATGTATTCAAGTTGTAATGTGGCATAAGTTAGTTTTGCATATGAACCATAAGTTTGGGACTCAAAAAGTTACCGACAATGAATATAGTTTAATATGTTGCATATTAAGCAAAATTTTCAATTAATTGACTTGTGAAAATTTGAGTTAACACATACAACTTTTGCATATTTATTATTAGGCAAAATTTGTGGCTAACTGAGCAGGCACACAGTCTGTAACTTAATATCAAAACTCCTACCTCATTGACAAAATTACCTTATGTCTGATGAACAACATATGCCATTTTCTAGATTTATTTAAGCGGGCTAAGACTACAACACCATCCTTATAAAAGTTATTCTTGCAAATCATGTTTTTGGATTGAGTTAGGCACAACTCAATTGGAGCACTTTCGTTGCCCAGTAGACACTTCTAGCGGTTGCCATCACATTTTTTGTCAATTACCAAGGATCTTTTCGACACACGCTAGACTTTTGTTCAAAACTTATGGCAATCGTCAGGACCCACCAAGGTTCGCACTTAAGTTTGGCGAAAGGGGCGAGGGGCGGAGCCACCCTTGTCCAAGAGGGTTCAATTGAACTCCTTCGCGGAAAAATTGTACTGCATATATCGGATAAAATCGATATTTTTATACATACCTACCATATATTGAACCATTTTGACACAAGTCTTGATTTTATTTTTTTAAATTTTGAATCCCCTTATTGGAAATTCTCCTTCCGCCCCTGAAAGGGGCTGAAAATATTAAAAAGAAAATTCCTATGTTGGCGAAAAATATGAAACTGACGCTAGAGTGTATAAATCTTTTGTGACATAAATTAGATCCACCAATATATTTCGAATGTGGAATAATGCAATGAAATTGTCCAGTATCTCTTGAGTAGATAAAAGGAAAAATAAGAACGAACAAGCTAAACCTTTGTTTTTCCATCAATTGAAGAGAAGTAAACTACAAAAGCTGGAGGGTCGTTCTGCTGATGGAGAGAGGTGGAAAAGAAAAGTGAAACTGTACTTAAAGAAAAAGACAAGTTGCTACAAATACAAACAAATCATTACGGATGAAGAACCACTAGAACATGGCTAAGTGGTGGGGAAGTGGTGTTCGGTGAATCAGAAGAAAGAAGAATATTGTATTAAGAAAGATGACATTTTCATTCTACAGAGAAATTAGGTCTGATGTAGAAAATTGGTGAAGAAAATATCCATGTGTCTTCTTCTCTCCTCTTTCCATCATTCTTTTTCCTCTTTGACGTCAATTATTTGTATTGAGCCTCCATTAATTGGGATTCCACCGTGCAAAGCCAATTTACAGAAGAAATGCTCTTTAATTTTATCCATTTTTAAAGGTCGAATTCCAAACTTTTAATTAAAATTGGAGGAATATCATCCATTTACCTTACTTTTTATTTCTTCAAGAAAATAGGAGCCATGGTGACTTTTGCATATATACATGTTATTGTGAAAGATTTTTATGGATGTAATCTTCACTATCCCTTTCCCAAGTGCCCGAAATTCTTTTTTAAGAAAGTGATGCGTAACAAAATTGGACTGGACCTCCGGAAAACGTACTATAAACTCAATATCAAACGTCATTATTAGGAGTGTCACTTTCGTTTCTTGTTCCTATTATACCAAAACAAATAATTAAGACATTTATCTACACATTTCTCATTACACTATCGCATAACTATGTTTCCTCTTTCTTTGGCTTCATCAGTACTAGTTTTATATAGTCAAAATCTTAAGAGACGAGTCACCGTTGCACTAAGAATAAATACATACGAAGAAAACTGTACAAATTTCATTACTATTTACAAGTGAAAAGATTGGGAGTTGATTGAACTAAAATTCTTCAACTCCCGTCCACTCCTCAAATAATCTCCACGGTAGCTTTCACTAATAGAAAGGTACCCCAACAACCATACGAAGTGGCTTAGGAGGCGAAGGCGGAGGAGGTGGCTTCTGAGCTGCCTCTACGACCACATTTTCCGGTCGGGGAGGTCGACATGGACAAGGCATTGCTATGAATTTTGGCACTTGATCACCAGGCATTAACACTGCAGGCAAGCTTTGTGTCTGAATCTGGTTCTCACTCTGTAATAAGACAGAGAAAATCAAAAAGTTTAGCCATAAGCTGCAGACCAATTAGGCAGAGCTAATAGTGTACTTTAATTTAGGTGGATCACTGGTTGCATATGTAACATACTTAAAATAAGTAAAATATTTCATCTTTAACATTTTTTTAAAAAAGAAGATACTCACAAGGTAAAATTGGGGAAGTACATATAGTAAGTAAACAACTTCTTTTTTCAATTGTTAGCCTCTCATTAAGGCTCATAACAAAAAAATAAGTAATATATTAGTTAAATAAGTAACTCAAAGGGCTTCCAGATTTAACCATTTAATCTTTTACTAAAGCCAAATGCGTAGATGGAATAAGCGTAATGTAATTTAACAGGTTATAATACATGAAATAATATCCTTTTTAACCATATATTGTCCTAATGTTTATTATAGAGATTCGGCCACTACATTACAAGTGACGTGATTGTAACACATTCCACATCTTCGCCCAGATAACTCTTTAGAATAGATCAGTTTAAGTAGTAATTCTCAATAATTAGTATAAAATTTATTTTACTTTATGTGAACTTGTTTGACTTGACATAAAGTTTAATAAAGAAATAATTATTTTTTAAAAAAATTATGGTCTAAATAAGTCAATGGTATTTGAATGACTATAAATTATCTCATTAAAATTAATAAATTTTAAATTAAAATATTTTTAGACTTTAAAAATGTCATTTTTTTAAACGATTAAAAAAAGAAATATAAGTATATACATAGACTAGAACGGAGGGAATAGTATATTTAGTTAGTAACCTAATAGAAAATACAATAACTGACCTACTATCACAAATTATATTTTACTGATAATATAGAATGTTATAGCATTTGTGGACACACAATTCCATAGTAGACGAACAGAAAAGTAAAAGACTTGCCATATGGGTGACTTTAGATTTCAATAACGATGGATCGTCGCCGGCTTCGAGGTCGGAGAAAGATGGTCTACGGAGTGAACGAATTTTTTCCCAGTGATAGCAGCAAGAAAAGACACCACTCAAGCTAAAAATGACAACCAAGAGAAGTGCAGTGCCTAAAGGAAAACCAAGAGAAGGCCGAGAAGATGATGAGTCCATATTATTATGCGGTGCATAATACTCATGAGCACTTTCCATCATAAATGAATAACTGAGTAGACCACTTACGTTTAAATTATAGAAACAAACGTTTCTATAATTCTGCAACAACTTGAAGTACGTTTATAATGGGAAATTTTGGAAGTGAAGGTTGGATTTGGTTGAGTTATGAGGGTGAGAAGGGTGGTAGAGGAAAGAATAAATTTATAGACATAGTTGAGACCTAAAAGTATGTACGTGTAAAGGTACATTTGCTGTCCGGGCCATGGTACGGAAGAAAAAGGTGGGGGTCTACTTGCTTAGGTGCCGAGCACGATTGAGCATCTAATGAGTACCACATAACTTTACATTATGTATTAGGTTTGATTGTTTGGTTGGGAATATATCACACAATTTGCGGCATCAAACTCTAGCTAGCTAGTTTACGTATCCCTTGTGTTGCGAAAAAGATTGTCTTTTTATAGTTATTTCGTGCTAGAAATTAATCTATAGATTTGTATAGCACATGATCATGGAAAGTGAAATTCTATCTACCAAGAATTGTATTTCTATATTGAAGGGCTCAAATTCATATCATATAATTAAGGATACAAGGAGGAATCACACCCATAGCAACATACTCCTTAACCGTGAGCAAAGAGATTGTGAGAAGTTAGGCATGTTAATTTGATGATTTTGCTTCAACTTACATGTTAAAATGAATTATGAATAAGGGTTTAGGTTTTGGACATTGTTAACGTATCACATTTATTATATATCATGTCACTTAAAGATATTTGTAGGTAAACTTCATTGAAAAGTGAATTTTTCTATTTGAATATAAGGCAAATTACTTATTCCAATATGTAAAAATAATTTGATTATATAAAAATTATATAAAGATGTATATAACTTATGAGCTCTATGAATAAATACTTGGCAAGCATACACGTCTAGATTGGTCATATTTAATGCATTCTAGCTGTTAACCCAAAGTATAAATAACAAAAGTTCCAAGGAACAAAAAGGCAACAGTAATAAAAAGAGAAAATAAAAGAAAATTTTCCAAATTAACTAACTTTAGTTTGGAGCCTGCAGATGTCAAATTTAAAAATGAGAAAATGCCATTCAGCTGGCGAAAACTGTGGAAAGCATCTTCTTTCTTTGTGCTTCTTCTCTTTAAATCAGTGGCACTAGTGCGGAATGAGGAATTTTTCTAAGAGTAATCAAGTTTTAAAGAAGTAATTTTTTTCTTCAAACTATATAAAGCGCAACAAAATTTATAAGCTACGATTGGATCCTAGGTTGTTCAGCGCTAGCACCGTCAGTTATGTCAATGATGTTTAAAACATAATATTTAGTCATAATAATTACATTTACCCTATCTACATGGTATAATTTTCGATAAAGAGTGTTTACTTGACCATTCTTCCACCAAGGTGGCTTTGCGGCGGCTTAAAACTTTATTCTTAACATTAATTTATTATGATTAAATGATTCTATTTTCATATTAGGATGAAGTGATTTAATGAAACAAGAATTTATATTAATTACTAGTAATAGAAATAAGGATCACTAATCATCACAAGAACTTCGTTGCACACCGAAAGCAAATAAAATGATCTGTTGTGCTTTGATGTGTGTTTTGACTAATTGTTTTATTTTATCATTTTGTCTTTTTATTTTCCGATTGTGTGAGAAAGTTTATTGCAATAGAATTCACCATGGGTCTGTTATGCTTTGTTTTTATTTGAATTACAAACCATCGAGATATGTACGGACAATAAAACAAAAATAAGTATATCCTCAGATAATTTGTTTGTTTTGTTTTCGCTTTCGATTTTGTATAGTTGTCCAAACGGCAGTATATGAAGAAATTACTCAGCATCATTCCCAGTCGTCTCACCGACAGAGGGACAGTATTTTACACTTTATTTATTTGCAAAGTTGTAGATGAAAGTAAAATCATCTTGAACTTCTCAAATTGCTAATTTGATATACTACTCCATATTTCCTAGTAAAAGTCATGTTCAATCACAAATAACTTCCTAGATAACAGCTTCTCCAACTTTAATTTTAGATATTTCTTTTTCAATTTCAACCAATACTTATAGACAAAGGCCCACTAAATTTATTTGGCAAAAAGTAGACGAGAGAAAAAAAATCTTATATTAAACTAAATGTGAGATAATTGGTTACGTAAGACGCAGAGAATTGACAACTAAAGCTAGGGCCATGAAAGCATTGGCTGGATTCAACTATTGAATCCATGAAAAAGAAAAATCTGAATTCAGAATCCACTTGCTGCGTCGATCTGCCTCAACTGCTCAACTATGAGCTGATGTGCAAGTCCACAACTGAACTACCCTACTAGATGCTGCTATTGATGCTAATTGTTAAAAAATCGAAACTTTCATGTAAGAAATATATATAGCCAGGTCGAATTAACATTTCAAATACAGGTTCTTTCAACTTGTCTAAATTCTGAACTCGCCAACTGCCAGTGTTTTCCGTATACATATATTCCTCCACTTTTGAAACAACTAAGACAACATAGGGGTAACTCTGTTCAGTCATATATCTTGTCTTACATATCCTTTTGATGTTCTTAATCTATATTAGCAAACTAAGACTAGTTGGAGAGAACGGACACAGTACTATGGATTGGTAAATGAGAATGATGGTTAATTTCAGCAAAATAATTTTCTATTTTGAGGGACGCCCCAAAGCCACCAATATATATACAGGTAAAAAAGTCCACACCAAAACCTGGCTTCAAAGGGATGTAAAACTTTGCAAGCTAACATCCACATTACAAAATCAAAATAGGTAGAAGTGAAGAGAATATACGAGGTGATTTCTCCCCTCTACGCTTTGTGCAAAGTTAGCCTGTTTATATGCTAGTGAAAGACAACAAGAAGTCAAGTATCTAGTAGAATAGTTCAGAGGTGTGAACAAATTACTCCAAACATCAGTATTATTATAGAAATAAATATGAATGTACTAGCACAACAAAAAAGCTCCTCTGACACTATTCCATTTCTTTCAAATTTCTTTTTCTCTACGTTTTTTCCTTCATTTTCTCACTTCTCCATTGGGGACTCTGTTAATGTTATTATCATACATGACCAGATACTACATTTATTTTCTGCACTAAAGCATCAATCTGTGGAAAATAAAATATGATTACCCTTTAATACAACAAAAAACTACTCTTATTATTTGGAACCGCGGATTTCTGATATATGGCCATTTAGATGTCTGCTCATTTCCTCGCAAAGCCGACGCCCTTCTCAATGCTCGCTGCCAGCTCTTTCTTTGCCTTCTCAAGCCCAACCCTGCAAAATTCAGTAATTGAGAAAAATCAGGCCAGTTGTATAATAAATAACATCACAATGAACATGGCATGAGTAATTTGAAGAGGTAATTGATCAGAATACGAACCTCTCATATTCATTTAGGGGACCAAGGGGGTATATTTCTTCAACTCCATTTCGGCCAAGGCGTACTCGTGATGCGAAAAAAGGAAGCTCAGTAACCTACAAAGACAATTACCCACTACTAACTGTCATGAACAGTTGAACACCCAAGTTCTCTATATTCTATAAGAAGTTAATGAGACGTAACAAATACATGCTGTAAAGATAATTTAGTAGAAGGTCTACAACACATGCCTGAGAAGACACATAGGCACATTGAACGATGCCAGCATCTCCTCTCAAACCATGCAAACACGCGTCAGCAAATTTAACCGCAGCATATGCCTGAAATGTTAGGACAGACTCATTCAGCATCACTGTGGATGATCTAAACTCTCAACTGAAATAGAAAGGAAAACTGGAGTAAAGAGTAAAAAATACTCTAACCATAGACAAAGTTGCTGATCCTGCACCAGCTTTTGCCTGAAAAAGAGCACCATGTCCAATCAACAACAGATGAATTCCACCAATGGAGTTAGTTATATAATATTAATTTGCAGTGCTATGACAGCTAAATGGACCATGACTGATACCATTTGTTTAACAGGAGAGTAGCATGAAAAACGTAGGATGATGGAGAAAGACGACAATACAATCCAGGAGAGAGACCACAGCTTATGTCAGTGGAGCTGTGACATGATGCTGGACAGACTACTACTTTGTATTAGACATGGAAAATAAGGACTGTCTCCGCATCAACATACTACTATTAAAGGAGAAGGAAAAGTAATATCGAGTAATGCAATTGTTCAGAGTGAGGACTGAAACTCCCCTAGGGCGGAGGCAACTGCAATTTTTATGGCCTTGAGGTATGTGATTTCTACTTCTCATGCACAAGTTATTGTTGAAACGGACTCAATGTTGCTCAAGAATGTAGTGACAAAGATTTGGGTAAGTGCCTTGGCAAATTGTGCAAATAGTTGAGGAGATTTGGAGTTTGATGGAGGGTATAGAGGTGGTGGTGATGCATGTATTTAGAGAAGGGAATAAATTGGCGGATTACTTGGCGAACTTGGCTCTTCATCAAGGAGATTTCATTGTTAATTCGTTTCATGAGATGGATAGCATGGGAAAGAGGTTGGTGAATGGGGATAAATATAATGAGCCGTATATTCGTACTAGGCCGAAGAGGAATGTTTAGAAACAAGGGAGGTGGAATTTTCTTTCATGTTCGGATCCTTTTGGAGTAGAGCATGGAGGCTTTTACTACTAACTTTGTTTTCTTTTTTGTAGGTACATTCATAATGGTGATTTGAATGGAAGGGTGCAATACTTTGGAGTGGAATTTATTCATGTATATATGCACTTTACTGGATGTTTGGCTTTGAAGTGCTTGAGTTCGACTAGGGGCTGTTCATTGAGGGATACGTTGTTTTGCATTGCAGTGGCTGTCCAGATTTTAGTTGTACTTAACGAGAGCCTGGGCGAGCACCTTTTGAAGATGGCAGCGTCAATCCAGAGATTTAGCTCGCCTAGTGAGCAACTCAACGAGCAAGGGGAGGCAGCGAGACATTGGAGGCAACAGCTGGGCAGAGAGTTTGCTCGCTAAACGACCATACTCAGCGAGCGGATGAGGGAGCTATATTTGGACGCGGGCAGAAATTTAGCATGCCCAGCGAGCGGCTTCAGCGAGCGCCATTTATTTCCTTTGAAGGCGAGCAGATTTTCGCTCAATTCAACGAGCGGAGGGCGCGAGCTTTTGTGGAAACAAAGTGGCGCGGGCAGATTTTTTATCCCCTCAACGAGCTCCTCAACGAGCTCTTTTGAGGGTGTTATCACTTCATTCGATGCCTTCTACCTTGGATGTCTCATCTTGGATATCTTTCAAGGATATATTCCCAGCTTATTATGGAGGATTTCATTAGCATTATTCATACGTTAGCTAGATTTTTATTACAAGTTTCATTCATTATAGCTCTAGCTAGTGTGGTAGCTCATGAAAAGCAAATTACCAAAGTGTTCAATTTGCTTCAATTGGTGGTATTAGATATGATGCTCAACCCATGAAGTAGTTGCAATGCTTGGGTATTTTGCTATTTTACCACTAGTTAGTCATTATCTAGTTTTAGCAAGTTCATATTTCATTCATGAGTGTAAAGACCGTATTTATTGTTTTGTTAATTATTATTAATAAAATTAGCCACAAAGCAACGTGCTTAGTGGATTTTGCTTAAAAAAAAAAAAAAAAAAAAAAAAAAAAAAGAACTCCCCTAGGCTGTAATTGTGACATCTAATGGTGCAATGCCAGGAAACACATGCTTAGACATTCTTAGACAGGGTGAAATTTATCAGAAATTAATTGTCAGTAAAGGCAAAGCAACATGAAAATATGGTTTAGACGACGATAGAGTAAGATGTGCTATGAAATTATTCAGCAAATAGTACTTTCCAGCAGAGCTAGTTTTAAATGAAGATCTGAAGTCAAAGGAGACCTTGTCCGTAGCTAGTTATTATGTCAATCAAATATAAATACAAAAAATTAATCAATAAGGTTTAAGATAAACAAAACACTATAGGAAAGCACCTCTACCAGCCAGGCACAACAAATATTTCACAATGATAACCAAAAGACTCATTTAGTGAGTCATCAGTTTTATCTTACCTCAACAACCTCAGTTCCACCATTTTGAATACGAGATGTTAAATATTCAGTTTCCTCCGCGGTAAAAGAACAAGGAGGCTTAACCTGAATCACATTAAAAAGGTGAAAAAGATATTCTAGGTTACTAAGATCACGTGGACCAGGTATACTCAGTTTGAACAAAGTTTACCGAACCTGGGAAAGAAGTGGTAGAATTGTAACCCCAGCATGGCCACCGACAACTGGAACATCCACTTCCCTAGGATCAAGCCCCAAAACTTCAGCCTTCATGACATGAAACAGATTAGATCAGGCAGATGCTCGATATTAAATGCTAAAGCACAATTCAAAGATTGTTCCGGAATGCATACAATAATCTATGTCATTTTTGTGAATATTCTTCATTACATACCAATTTAATATTCAGCATAGTTTAGGTATATATCTTTCACATTATACCAAGATTAGATGCTTGATAATTGAGTCTCAGTTCCACAAACTAATCAGGAATATATTACAATCACCTGAGAGTCCTTGTGATCAGTTTATTCTTATACACAAGGTCAATAGTGCAACAGGTTTGTGAAGCATTAAAATAAACAGTACAACAGTGCTATTAGTTATTTAAAATGAACTAGGTTCAAATAAGTTGTACCCCTGACAGTAAGAAATAGTACTTTATCCAGAGTCTCTATATTTGTCCTAACACGGACATTAAGAGTAAAGGTGAATATATGATGTATTTTCGATTGATCTAAGGTAGAACATTAACTTTTTGACAAGGTTGATCTATAAGGACAAAAAGGGTGCTCATTAACATCCGAGCTAGTACGATATTCAAGAGAAAACAAACAGCGGATGAATTTTTTATTCTGGAATTTGGACGTCAATTTGGGACAGATCAAAATCGGTTTTCTGGCCCAAAAACAGTCAAGACAAGCATAGGTAATCTCCTTATAGTTGGCTTGATTGTTTATTGGCTTCTAGCTTTCTAAGATTGAGTAGCTGCTCTGATCAAAGGGAAGAGGAAGAGGAGGAAAATCACAGAACGAACAGCTTAGGAGACTATGCATACCACAAATGTATTGGCTCTGACAATGTCAAGCATAGTTACACCTAAAAGTCTCCTGGGATCAAAGGTGCCAGCCTTCTTGAAAACCTCTGCAGCAATCGGTACTGTAGAGTTTACAGGATTACTAATTATGTTGACAGTGGCCTTAGGACAGCACTTGGCGATTCCTTCACATAAGGTCTTCACAATTCCTGCATTGATGTTGAAAAGATCATCTCTTGTCATGCCTGGCTTTCTAGGAACACCAGCAGGGATTATTACAAGGTCCATGCCAGTGAGAGCATTTTCCAGTTGTTGAGGCCCTAGAAAACCACGCACCTGGAAGTCAAGAAACTCAAGTTAAAATTCTTTAAAGAGATATAAGAATGACACTGATCAATGTCATAGCTATCAAAAGAACACAAAACAATTGTAAGGGCTATTTCTCAACTAAGCATGCATCTAGATTTGCAATGCAGAACAGTGTTGTAAACGGCAATGTTGGTACTCGCCTCGGATTGAGATACGGTCTAGATGCCCTGAGACAACTACGGGGGGCAAAAATGTCACGAAGACGCCCCTCTTATTGGCATATTAGCAAATCAATATAACCATTCAGATGTTTCGCCATCAAATCAATTTCCAGTTTGTTATACCCTTAATTTGTTTTCCTCTTTCTTCTTACATCTCTACAAATATTTTCGCCATATAATTTGTGATTCAACAATCACTTTATGAGTCCCATCAACTAATAAAGTTTTGGTCAATTTCAGATTTAACTTTCTCGAAAAACTTTATGAGTTCTGGTTGATGTACTAGGCTGGAAGCTAAGGTGGCTTAAAACGAGTCAATCAATTATGTCTCCATGACAAAATAGTCGGGATCGGCTATGAACTCTCTAATTCATTCCTCTCTATCTAGGTACATTTCATTCCAATACTAAATTGTTTGCCTTTTGAAGCAACGTAAGAGTTCTCTAACACTAAAAGTCAGTATATTACTATTTTCCTACACATGAATGCAACTCATTTAACCAGAATAAAAAGATTTTTGACAAACAAAGGATCTACTGTAAGTGTAAATGTACAGTACCACAAACCTTTATCGCACTAGTCCATATCACCTAAGGATCCTTTACTTCCAAGTGCTCTATTCTTCACAAAGTCAGATGAGAATATTTTATTTATACAATTTTTGGTCTACCTCGTTTCCTTTTCTTCACCGCCCATCATCATATTATCGCAACTATGAACCAGTACATATGGAGATGTACATATAACATGCTACACATCATAAGAGACCACCTGTCATTTTATCCTCTCTGTGTGCTAAATTGCACCCTCTGTTCTATCTGATCATTTAATCTTGTTCAACCTTATCTAATCTGGTCATACATCCACCTTAACACCTGCATTTCTACTAGCTCATCTTGTTGATATCTGGGCCTTAGAGACCCAGCATTCACTCTCAATTACAGTGCTGGAATAACAACTCCTCTAATGAACTTACTTTTTACTAGATTTTTAGAGGTATCGTCCTATCGCATAACACTTCAGAAGTAATCTCCACTAATCATCATACTTCAATTCTATGTGTTATATCTTCATATTAGTTTTCTTTGGGAACTGAGCTTGAATATATTAAAATTATCTCCATTTCGGTGCCACAATCCCACATAAGCTCACTATGTTCGTTTTGTTTCTCCATTTTCATTGAATTATTCCATTTTCCAATGGCATTATATTCAAGCTGCTTCACTCGTATCTCATAATGGATAAGACTTTCTCAGTCGCAACATAAGCTAATGCAAGTACAATATTTATTGAATCTTTGTTATCAATTTTGCTGTCATCTCTTTAGTTTTGACAACTCTAATTCTCTTAACTGCTCAAGTTCTGCAGCTCCATGCTTCCATTGCAGTGAAGCTTTCACATCTACTGAAAATAAAATAATAACAATAACCTATAGTATATACTTAAATATCCAGTAAACAATACGTACAAAAACAAGACAAATAGGAAGAGCTAATTACCACAGCACCAGTGTCCATGTGGCTAATATCAGCAGTTACACCAGGAGTATTGGCAACATCATAAAGATGCAGAACCGAAACCAGTGGATTCATTTTCATAAGCATAGCAAGTGGCTGACCAATACCTCCTGAAGCACCCAAAATCGCGACTTTGAATCCGGGTGAACCCCCTTTCGCTCTGCAATTCCCTCGGCTCAAATTCACACCTCCCTCCATCTTGAGCCCAAATACATGCATATTTTTCAAAAAAACTTGACAAAATCAGCATGTATCATTGATAATAGTTTACATATTAAAAGCTTAAAAGGAAATTCAGTGTGTAAAAGGATAAAAGTATTCCTTCCATTCCAACTTATGTGGCATAATTTTGAATTATACCGGAGTTCAATATATTTTGAAACTCGTGCTATTAAATTATCACATAACATTTCTGTTGCTATAAAAGCTTTTTATTAAAGGTATAGGCAGAAGTTTAAAGTTGAATTATTTCCAAATATAGAAAGCTGACATTCTTTTCAAAAATGAATTATAATGCCTTCCACATAAACGAGGAGTAGTAAATACATCAAGAAGACAACATAGGAGGTCACCTAAGTTAAAAATGGAAAAAAATATAAATGTACATATTTCATAAATCTAATGCAGTATTAAAACGTAGCTAAAAGTAGTTTATAGTTGCAATGACATAATTATATTGAGGAAAAAATTAAAAGATCCAACTTTGACATAACGAGCAAACTAGCTCCCACAATTAAAATAATATGCCTTCCCTCACAATTTACATGACCATATTTTCTTTTTAGTCTGTCCAAAAAGAATGACCACTTAATGAGGAGCTTTTATAGCCATATAAACACTATGACATATTTAGGACCACAAGTTTCAAAAGAATTATAGCTAAATAATTTTTATGACTTGTTTAGGACCAGAAGTTTCAAAAGTCTTCATTTCTGTCTTAAACTACGTTTCCACTCAGATATGGTCACTTAAATTGGGATGGAGCGAGTAAAGAATTACAAAGTACTACACTGTTTATTTTACGGTCTTGCTATAAAATTGACTAAAGCATTATGCATTTTTTGTCATTTCTACAAAAATAAACATCCATGTTGTTAATTTGAATGGAAATGAGATGTAACTCTAATTCTTTCAAAATTAGTAGCTAATCCTATTATACTCCCTCCGTCCCAATTTGTTTGTTGTAGTTTAACTTGACATAAAGTTTAATAAAGAAGGCGAGACTTTTGAAACTTGCGGTCTAAAATAAGTTATAGAAATTTGTGTGGCTCTAAATGAGTCAAAAAGTAACTTTAGAGTTGAATTGTTGCCAAATTCAGAAATATGACAATCTTTTTGGGACAAACTAATAAGGAAAGTATGACAAACAAAGTGGGATAGAGGGAGTAGCATTTTAGATTGATGTAAATCTCTAAGAAAATCATACGATGTGCAACTCATTAATTAAACAAAACAACATACCCGATAAAAAAAGAATATTACCGCCTATAAATTAAGCGACTTCTCTCCTCATTTTCTCAGGCTTTATTAGGTCAAATCTTCTTTTCCCTTCCCTTTACCCTTTTGAAACAAACAAAAACATGTGCCGTCAAAAGACTGAAATGAAAATTGAGTCTGAGGCAGCACGTTTGGCAGCTTTTTTTATGCTAATGTCAGAGCTTTTCATGGAAGCACATGATCTTTCAGTTACGACAGGGGCAGAGGTTGGGTTCTTCTTAACTCACCAAGTGGAAAACCATATACCTATGGGTGTCCTTCTAGTTTTGACACACTCCAAGATAGGTTCCTAAACTGGAGTGAAAATCGTCCTCATGATGGGGCAGATGATCTCCAAGAACCTGTCAATGCTGACAGTTCTGTTACTGTTCATGCTTCACCAGGATCAAGTTGTCTAACAACTGATACCAATGTTGCTGACCCAGATGATGGGGAAAGTTCTGCATCTAATTAAGTTTTTCAATCAATGAGATGTTATTAACTAGGTCGTTCTCAGGGAAGAGTTTAGCATTTGTTTCGGTTTTTCATTTTCTTTATTTGTTATATCTGCTGAAGTCTGTTTTTCTTTCCTTTTCAGTATGTGAGTCTTCCTTTTAGTTGATTTTAAGAGTGTTTGTGGTTTGGTTTTGGTTTTGTCAAAATCAATACTAAACCAACTATTTCGATATGTTTTCCCATTTTTTCTTCTTGACGCATCAAATGAAAAAAAAAATAATAATAATTCTCTCCCCATTACATGATAATGATTCTCCTTCATTGATCTAACTTGTGTTCCATATATACTTCAAGCCTAATTTGATTGTAACAACCAACAATAAACAAGCGTCTGTTAAAACGGTATCAGCAAAGACAAGATGCTGGGTTCAAGTCTTACTAACACATAGGATCTAAACATGAATTTCAAAAATAACATACTCCCTCCATTCTACTTTGTTTGGCACAATTCAGATTTCGATTTGACTGTAAATTTGGACATAGAATCATTAAGTAATTTGAAATAAAGATTACATATTTGGAAACTACATTAAAAGTACTAGTATAAGTTACCATAATTAACAATTCAAAATATTTACAAGACATGTGAACATATCGCAGTCAAAGAAAAACTCGTACTGACTCTCGAAATCGGAATTGTAACAAACATAGTGAAACAGAGGCGATAATATTTATATAACAATGTGCTCTTTCTACCACATTATAGATTAGATGGTTACACACTTCAACAACAACAACAACATACCCAGTTATACAAGTGGGGTCGGAGGAGGGTGAGGTGTATACCGATCGGAGGCCGATTACACACTTCAGTAGTTTAATTTATAAACTTCAAAATAATAAGGAAATTGAAAAACAACATTTTAAGTCAAATCAAGAAATGGGGCTAGTAAGTTCAAGTACAAAATTCTTTAATTAATAATCTTGAATCCATTTACTACAATAGGAAAATATAAGAATTAAGAGAAGTAGAAACCTGGTGTGAGGGGTTAAGGTGGGCTGAGATTGTGGCAATTCGTTGATGAATATTTGCAGTGTTCTCCATTTTCTTAGAGCTGTGAATTGTGTTGTGAAAGAGAAATGATGAATTAAGTGTGCTGATTTATATAGGTAGTGACAACTAAATTAAGAAAAAATAAGAAAAGTGATGGTGATCGAAAGATGACGGCAAGGTTCATTGAGATGCGTGATATTGGAATTTCAAAATATTTATGAGCTTATCTTTCAATATCATTTAGACTTGGTTTGGCCGTTTAGGCAATAAGTGGTCGTTCAGTTAAAGGTAATAACTATTAATGTGGGTATTGGTAATGTGTGTATTAATAATAATGAGTCGTTCGGTTGTGCGTATTAAATACCCGCACAAAACTCAGTATTAATTTAGTTCAGCATTCGGTTGGTTTTTGTGAAACCCGCATAAAATTAGTGCAACATTTGGTTGCGTTTTTGTATATTCCGCATTATTATACCTGCATTATTAATGCGGGAATCTATGTATTATTTTATGCCGGTAGAAGGTGGTATTAATAATATGGTATTAATAATACATGTATTAAAATTTAAAATGACAAAATTAACCCTCATAATAATAATAAGGATATTTTAAAATTTTATTTAAGGAGTAAATAAATATTTTAAATAATAATATTTTTTTTTAATTTGTAATTTATCAGTGATTCAACAAATAATCTCTATGTTATAATATATGCATGGCTAATACCCACATTATTAAACCACACATAACTAATACCCGCATTATCAATACCCACATTATTAATACACACATTATTAATACACACATTACTAATACCCGCATTAATAGTTAATACCCGCGTAAAAGCAAAGCCAAACCGAACGACCCCTAAGGGGTCGTTTGGTTGGCTATGTATTAAAATAATACCAGCACAAAATCCAGCACTAAGTTAGTACCATATTTGGTTAGTTTGGAGAGATTTTAATGTTTGGTATATAATTAGTAC
The DNA here is from genome assembly GCA_029990575.1 of Petunia axillaris subsp. axillaris. Lineage (NCBI taxonomy): Eukaryota > Viridiplantae > Streptophyta > Magnoliopsida > Solanales > Solanaceae > Petunia > Petunia axillaris. The sequence continues at coordinate 46,573,303 of JARKNS010000007.1, read as the reverse complement.
CACGTTTGGTTGCGCTTTTGTATATTCCGCATAGCTAATACCTGCATAAGTTATGCGGGAATCTATGTATTATTTTATGCGGGGTAGAAGGTGGAATAAGTAATGTGGGTATTAACAATGCAGGTATTAAAATTTGAAATGACAAAATTAACCCTCATAATTATAAGGACATTGTTTTAATTTTATTTAAGGAATAACTAATATATTAAATTATAATATTGTATATTAATTTGTAATATATTAGTTATTCAAGAAATAATCCCTACGTTATAATACATGCATAGTTAATACATACACTCATTATTAATACCTGCATTACTAATACCCGCATTATTAATACCTGCATTACTAATACGTACATTATTAATACCCGCGTAAACTTTATCTCAACCAAACGACCCCTAAGGGGTCGTTCGGTTTGGCGTATTAAATATTAATACCCGCACAAAACTCAGTGTTAATTTAGCGCAGCGTTCGGTTGGTTTTTGTGAAATTTTAATACCCACATAAAATTAGTGCAACGTTTGGTTGCGTTTTTGTATATTCCGCATTATTAATACCTGTATTATTAATGCGGGAATCTATGTATTATTTTATGCGGGGTAGAAGGTGGTATTAATAATGTGGGTATTAATAATGCAGGTATTAAAATTTAAAATGACAAAATTAACCCTCATAATAATAAGGATATTTCTAAATTTTATTTAAGGAGTAAATAAATATTTTAAATAATAATATTTTTTGTTAATTTGTAATATATCATTGATTCAACAAATAATCCATACGTTATAATATAATACCCACATTATTAAACCCCACATAACTAATACCCGCATTATCAATACCTACATTATTAATACATACATTATTAATACCCACATTATTAATACCCGCATTAATAATTAATACCCGCGTAAAAGAAACCCCAAACCGAACGACCCCTAAGGGTATTAATAATGCGGGTATTAGTTAGCGCGGGGTTTAGTAATGTAGGTATTATCCATGCATATATTATAACGTATGGATTATTTTTTGAATCACTGATATATTACAAATTAACAAACAATATTATTATTTAAAATATTTATTTACTCCTTAAATAAAATTTTAAAATATCCTCATAATGAGGGTTACTTTTGTCATTTTAAATTTTAATACCCGCGTTATTAATACCCACATTATTAATACCACCTTCTACCCTGCATAAAATAATACATAGATTCCCGCATTAATAATGCGGAATATACAAAAATGCAACCAAGTGTTGCACTAATTTTATGCGAGTATTAAAATTTCACAGAAAACCAACCGAACGCTGCGCTAAATTAACGCGGAGTTTTGCGTGGGTATTAATCCCACAAACGAGCAACCGAAACACCCCTAATGGATTAGTGATTCGAGTTTGAACTCTAAAAATTATTAAAAATAAAAGATTTTATTAAAGGTATAAGTGGAAGTTTAAAGTTGAATAATTTTTTAAATTTAAAGAGTTGACTTTCTTTTTAAAACGGATTATGATGCAATATTTCCACCTTAATGATGAGTAGTGTATTGGTCGGATTTTGTCCGATCACGCAAGTGACACGTGGCCAATTACGTGGTAAGATGAGAACAATTATCGGAGACAGCATGAAACGAGATCAAGTAGAATAGCTTTGATCGATAGAGTGTGATCGATTAAGCTGGATCGTGATCGGAAGATCTCGAAGGCAGTCGATGCGTCAGATAAGGATGGTTGATCTTATCCCGCTTTGGTCGGACCGAATTTAGTGGAGTTTGTTAAACGTGGGTAACTGTAGCTGCGCGACTGGAGAAGAAACGTGGGAGAGTGGAGTCCTTCTAGAATTGGAGACTCTACATCTCTCAGCCTATAAATACTTCCCCATTTCCCCAATTGTAAACTTACGTTCTATTGAACAAAAGCCACCCTCTTTTTCATTCTGCTGTCATATCTCCACTATTACTATTATTAATCCGCCACCACTATAATCATACAATTATTGTATTAAGTGCAAATCACAGCTTGGTCCAAGTCTGAAGGAGGATTCTTCTCTTTCAACGGAACACCAGCAACGGAACACCAGCCTTCGATCGATCAATACAATAAGCTTTACTTCTTTCATTTATTGATTTGTTGTTTATCTCGTTGTTTGCTTGTTATTCTAATTGTTTGGCATATTCATTCATTATCATCGATTTCGTTAACTAATTGTCAGTATCTCGACCGTAATATTGATTCAATAGGATTACCGTTAGTCCATAAATCATAATTCCATCGTTTTTTCTAAACATATCGTCAGTTAATTTGCATTGTCTTGCATACTTCCCATTGTCGTTGTCGTAATCCTATCGCAGCATTCTTCATCGAATTCTAGTCTAAGTCATTCACTTGACACTTAGTAATATGATATTTAGAAGGTGCTCGATAAATCAGTAACTATTTATCTTGTTCGTAATTCGTTTGCTCGGAATTAGTAAGAATCGATCGCTTGTGATTACATAGTTGTATTATCATAACCTATAAATCTATTGCTTGTCTTCGTTTATTCGATCATATCTGTCCTCGAATCAGACTTGCTATATTGTGTTATCGAATTCGTTATCATCTGTTCTGTCGAATTTATTGTTTACACGTTGTCTTCGGTGTAATACTTGGTAAATCGATCACTTGTCAACGTAAATTGCTTATCAACTGGTCAAATCAAGATATAAACGGTCGCCTAAGACTCAACTAAATATAAATTTAATTGTAATACCTGAAATCAGTTTTTAGGAAATACAAGTAGTAAATACATCAAGAAAATAATATGGAAGACACATAAGTTAAAAATGGATAAAATTTAATTGTGCTTTCTTTTTAAAATGTATTATGATGCAATATTTCCACATAAATAAGTACTAGTAAATACAACAAGAAATCAACATGACGGACACTTAAGTTAAAAATGGAAAAATTATAAATTTACATATTTCATAAATCTAATGAAGTAATAAAAACTTAACTAAAAGTAGTTTATAGTTGGAATCACATAATTATTATTGAGGAAAAAAGTTAGAAGATCCAGGTTGACATAATGAGCAAACTAGCTCCCACAATTTAGAGGGTGTTTGGCTTAGCTTATAAACTGGTCAACTAGCTTATAAGCTATTTATAAGCGGTTAAACAAATAGTGGATTGTGTGGGAAGCGCACGATAAGCTAGGCGTGCTAACGTGCGCAACCACCGACATCTCACCGTCAAAACACAGATACAGACTATAACGTAGATGACAACGAACAACACCAAACGACTATTTATACCGAAAAATAGAATCCCTCAAAAACTTCTACTGATGCAACTTCTGTAGTGGATCCCAGGTATAGGAAGTGCACCCACAAATCTCCAAGCGTCGACGGCTGCGGATCACCCAAACCCACTAATGACGGAGGTTGAAGCAATTATAGCAGCCCAGAAATTGACATATACGGAAGGAGTAAAAGCAATAAACCCAACCATGGCAGATGTGGTACGAGGAAATCGAACTCCCCAACAAGGTATGCAGCTTAATTTCATCTCCCCAATTGTTAAAGACAGGGTTAAAGTGGTTCAATTGAATCCCCTAGATGTAGAAAACCAATACCAAAAGTGGAAACAAGCCTTAATAGGGTATGTATTAGGAGGGAACCCTAACTTCAAAGAAATGCTCAAACTTGTGTATGGAGTGTGGAATTTGATTGAAACACCTACAGTATTCCTTCACGATGATGGGTATTTCATCTTTAGATTTCAATCCATAGAGGAGAAAATGAAAGTTATGCAAGAAGGCCCACACACCTTCAATGGTAAACCCATGATTCTGAATGATTGGAGTCCGGATTTCCAAATGCAAGATGAACCCACGAGAGTAATCCCATTGTGGGTAACCCTTCAAGCACTACCTATACAATACTGGTCCCAAGAAAATCTAAGCAGAATCACTTCTTGGGAAAACCAATATGCACAGATAAACTCACAGGGCAAGGGGAGATAGTGTCATATACTAGAGTACTAGTGGAAGTAGACATCACTCATCCTCTACCCGATGCTCTCAAGATAGAAAGGCCAGATGGAAGCATACTGACTGAGAAAATAGAGTATGAATGGAAGCCCACTTTTTGTCAGGAATGTAATCAATTTGGACATGTTACAACAGAATGCAAACCTCAGGAGGCCACAATAACAAAGGGACAGAATAGGAGAAGGAAAAAGAAGCTTCATGCAGAATGGAAGCTTAAGGAAGATACCCAAACTGAAAGCAATGAATTAGCAGCTGAGAAAACAGGAAAAAGTGATGCAACTGAACAAGCTCCAGTGGAAAAAGGCAAAGTTGTGGAGAAGGTACAAAATAAAAGTCCTAGGGAGAAAATGCAACAGATCTAAGAGGTATTGGCGACAAGGAATCAATATGCACTACTGAGGATTCATGAGAATACAAAGCCACCTGATGCAGCACAACAAACTAAATTAGCTAGCCAAACAGAAACACCAAAGGGACAAGTAGGAAAGGGTTTAAACCCTGCCAGCAATCAACCTCTATAATCTTAACTCCCTGGAACATAAGAGGTCTAAACAAAGCCTTCAAACAGAGGGAGTTGCAATCCTTCCTCAAAGAGAATAAAATTGATATAGTTAATTGTGTAGAAACCATAATAAAGCAACACAAAGCTGCTAAGATTCAAAAGAAATTCGGCAGGGATTGGCATTTCATAACAAATTATTCACATGCCCACAATAGGAGAATCTGCATTTGCTGGAAGTATGCTAATGTAACGATAATAGAACTGGACTCTTCAGCACAAGCTATTCATTGTCATATAAGCGACAAGAGTTCCAGTTTTTCCAGCTACATCACCTTTGTCTATGGCCTTCGCACCATTGCAAATAGATTACCACTTTGGGACCAATTGAGAGAGATCAACAACACCACGAGAGGCACATGGCTTATAATATGAGATTTTAACACTCTATTGGCTGCTGAAGATAGGCTTAATGGGAACCCAGTCCACCCTAATGAAATCTGGGACTTTCAACAATGCATAGATGATATTGGCCTAGGGATCTTGACAAGAAGAGGATGTGCTTTCTCCTGGAGCAACAGTAGAGATGCAGAAGAAAGAATATACACCAACATAGACTGGGCTCTAGGAAATGCTGACTGGATGCAAACTTATACTAGTCTGGAAGCAATTTATATGCTCCAAGGATGCTCAGATCATTCTCCAATCATGCTAGACATAAGAATAGTAAGGCACAAAATCAAACCTCCCTTTAGACTGCTCAATGTGCTATTAGAGCAGGAAAGCTTCATAGAACTGGTATCCACAATATGGCAGCAGTCACACCAAGGGCATACAAAAGTTCAGTATCTGGAAGAAGCTGAAAATACTAGGAGAACACACCAAAGGTATGCAGAAGCAATTAAACTCCCTTGAAACTAGACTACACAACCAGAGGGAAGAGTTAAAAGCAACACAAGCTGAGCTGGAAGAAGATCTCTTTAATCCCCAATTAATTGAAATTGAACTGGTTTTGAGGAGGAATATTGAGAAATGGGATTGCATCCAGGAAAGCATTCTAAGGCAAAAATCTAGAGCAACCTAGATACAACAAGGCGACTCAAATACAAAATATTTTCATGCTTGCCTTAAAGCTAGACAAGCTAGGAACAAAGTCACTAGCATATACAATGAAGCTGATTTGAAGTTAACAGATCCAATGCAAGTGCAATAGGAATTCAGAACTTTTTTTAAAAGCTACTTCGGATTGCAGCTACATCAATGTGGAAATAGTTAGACAAGGTGCTGCCTTACTATGTCTCAAAAGCAAGTGCTGGTAGCCTCTGTCACCAAAGAAGAAGTCCTACAGGGCGTACAAGCTCTACCAGCAGATAAGGCCCCGGGGGTGGATGGATTTCCTACATAGTTTTTCAAAAAATTCTGGCCAATAGTGGGAGAGGAAATAATCACAGCAATACTGCAGTTTTTTTTAAACAGGAAAGCTACTAAGGAAGGTTAATTGTACTACTATCACCTTAGTGCCAAAGGTACCTAACCCAACCTATGTCAAAGAGTATAGGCCCATTGCATGTTGCTCAACAGTCTACAAGAGCATAGCAAAGGTCCTAACCAACAGACTCAAAGGAGTGGTAGACTACCTAGTGGGACCTTCCCAGTCTACTTTCATAGAAGGAAAGAACATCCTTGACAATGTCATTGTAGCTCATGAACTTCTCAAAAGATACTCATAGAAAAATGTGTCCCCAAGATGTCATTAAAGTGGATATCAGAAAGGCCCATGATTCAGTGGAATGACCTTTCATGGAGATGTTGCTGCTAGAACTGGGATTCCCTCACAAGTTTGTCCAGCTAATCATGACCTATGTCACAACAGTAAGCTACTCAATGTTAATCAATGAAGGTCTCACTCCTAGGTTCCAGGTAAAAAAAGGGCTAAGGCAGGGTGACCCAATGTCACCCTATTTATTTTTCTTAATAATGGAATACCTCAACAGATCCCTGGCCCAACTAAAGACAAACCCAGATTTCAACTTCCACCCAAAGTGTGCTAAGCTGGGAATAGTTCATATTTGCTTTGCTGATGACCTGTTGCTCTGTTGCAGGGCAGACAAAATTTCCATTCAACTCATGATAGAATGCTTTGAGCACTTCTCAGCCACATCAGGACTTAAAGAACCCATGGAGAAAAGCTCCCTTTACATAGCTGGAGTGTCAAGAGAATTCAAGCAGCAAATCGGCAAATCCTGGATGAATTACATTTTGCAGCAGGGACCTTGCCTTTAGGTACTTTAGAGTACCACTGTCCCAAAAAAAAAAAAAACTAACCATTAGTCAGTGCATTGCCTTAATAGAAAAGATAATAGCCAGAAGAAAGTGCTGGACAACAAAGTTTTATCATACGCAGGGAGAGTCCAACTAATAAAAAGTGTGCTATTTGAAGTACAAACATACTGGGCCCAAGTATTTGTCCTAGCAAAAAAGGTGTTGAAACTGATAACTGGAGTTTCTCTGGCATGGTAGTAATGATCTTACAAGAAAAGCTCCTGTAGCTTGGGAAAGACTATGTCAACCCAAATCTGCAGGAGGACTAAATATTATAGATTTCCACACATGGAGCTGTGCTACTATCTGTAAACTCCTATGGGCACTAGAACAGTAGAAGGAGAAACTTTGAGTCAAATGGATCTATGTTCAATATATCAAGAAGATAGACATATACTGATACAAACCAAACTACGCGGAAGCAAGATAAAGGAACGAAAGCGATAAAGTAAACACAACAATGAGAAATGGGGACAGGGAAGGATAGAAATAGAAGAAAGAAAGGATATTCGATTCAAACACGATTGAATATCCAAGAGAGAGAAAGAAACTTGAACCTATCGAGGATCCATACTAGGATGATATCCACTCGGTTCCAAGTAAAGGAGTCCGTGAAGCCTCGGGCTTTCACAAGATAGGCTTGGCCTAATCTATCTCTATCCTCAATCAAAAACTAACTAAATGAAATAAAGGGCTAAGGAAAGCTTATATAGTTTTCCCATACATGAGTGTAAAATGACTAAAAAGCCCTTAAGTCTAATAAATGGACAAAAATGCCCCTGAAGCTAATTCTGGAACGCTGCTTGTCAGTTCTTCATCGCGATCGCGCATGGTAGGGACGCGATCACGCAGCACACTATAATCCTTCATCACGATCGCGCAGTGAGGCTCGCGATCGCGCTGGGCATTGCCTTTCCAGCATTCCAACAAGCTCGCATCTCGGTCTTCTGGCCTTCTTTGACTTGAATCCTGGTTTCCAAGCTCTCTTTGAAGCGTTCTAAGTCCCGCATGTTGAGCGTAAACTTCCCACGACTTTGGATACCAATCCGGATTGTATCATTCTTCCCTTCTTAAAAGGATTTCATCTTCGAAATCAAGTCAACAAGACCTACAAGCAAGGCAAAGACAAACGAAATTCCTACTTCAAGAGTAGGTTACTGCTCGAAAATATGGAAAACACACTCTTATGATAGAGCCAAGCATCAATAACAAGTAAAAAGCTTTTGTCTCCAAAGGAAACAACAATTACTTGACTCCAAAGAAAAGTGCATCCAACACAAGAATAAGCAAAGAGATCAATAGGATATGGAACATGCAAAATATAGCAATCAAATGCCCTTTGACCTCTAAGCGTATGACCAACATATCAAGCCTTCAAATCAATATTATCACAATGTGACACATTGGATTTGGCATGCTCAACACTCAAGGTGTGATCAACATGTGGGGTGGAGTAAACAAAATAGTTCAATTGGCAACTAACATCAATCACTCCATTCCCCTTCTTGGAAGCACTCTTACACACACCAAGAGTGACTTCCTCACCACCAAATCCAACTCCAAGACAATCTCCCTCACTTGACAAACTCCAAAAAAAGGTCTCCAAAATAGGTCCTTCATCATTATAGTCCACACAACGAAGGCTAGGACTACTAGAAGATGGTTCAATACAACCAATATCAAGACCACTCATCTCACTTGGAGTTCCAAACAATGGATCATCCATAGAGTCTAACTTTACAAACCATGGAGATTCTATGTTACTACCAACCCTAGTCCGATACAATTCACTATCATAATTGAGTTTGTCTTCAAACAATGGAAATGTAAAAGCATGCACCTCAATTTTATGGTCAAACAAAAGCATAGCATCAAGACTAGGTTCTTCACTCTTATTGAGGAGTCATCGGAAACAAATCGATCCATCTCAGACTTTAGAAACTCCTCAAGGTCACAACCATCCCCACTACGACACATAGGTCCACCATTATCAAGCAATTCATAAAGGGAAAGAATAGGATATTCATTCAGCTCGTCTTCCCCTTTATCAAATATAGGTGGTATGTCATAACAAGGTTCACAAGCAAGGTCAACTACACATTCTTCACTAAAGAGAGGTTCAATGAAAACCGAGCTCACATCATGATGTGGCTATCATCCCTCTCAACTAGTGGTTCACAATCACACACAAGTTGACCAACCGACTCTACAGTAGTTGCTAACACATTGTAATCACACAATTCATCAACTAGTATAGAGTTTTTACAAACACCATCACATGACAAGGAAGTAATATGTTCAAGGGAAGAACTTTCACATACCTTTGAGTGGCCATCTTGCTTACTCAATGCACTTGAAGTGTCATGAATTGTTCCTTCACCTTGAAGCTCACATTGAAGATCTTCTTCACCTTGTCCTTCCATCTTGGAACATGATTGAGGCTCCATTGGTTTGCCTCCAAGAGTACCTACACAAGTATTCACACAAGTAGAAGAAAAAGATAAAGGGTTAAGGTTAGAATAAGGGGTGTCCTCACTCTCAATGATTCTTTTTCCCTATTTTTTTCCCCTCATTTTCTTTTCAAGGTCAGGTATATATTTGGGTGGTGACATCCCACTCACATCACTAAATACATCCTCTCATTTTTCCACTCGAGGAATGTCACAGGTCACTCCCTTGCTCCTCTCAATCTTTTGTCTCTCAAATTCGGGTGAATTGGGACGAGGCCCAAGAATACCCATAGCCGGAGTAGGTGGACTCTTAACATCGACCCGCAATCTAGGACTAAGAGACTCATCACTTGAGGTCTCTTTCTTCTTTGTTGGTGAACCACTTGGCTTTGGAGCTTGTGGTTTGGGGTTCACCTTGTTGACAATTGTCAATTCTTTTCTTGCACTAGTCCCATCATTGCTTGTGTTTGTAAGACTTCTTGTTTGCACTTTTTCAACCATGGAATGAAGTTCTTACGCCTTGCTCCTTTGCATAGCCCAAGAAGGTGCACTAGTAGGCAATTGGCCTCTTGCCCGATAAGGCACAAAGTCATAAACCCTTTGCCCTATGCCCACAAGATACGCATCCTTCAAAGCACTATATTGCACACTCTTGTTTTGCAACCATGGGTCACCTAACCATACATCAATATGCCGCATGGGATACACGTGACACCAAACATGCTTCTTATAACTCCCATGAGATATGGACACCAAGTCTCCCTTAGAAACCCAAATTCTATTATACTCATACGGATACTCTAAAGTGTCGCATGGTATCCTTAGCTTAGTGACCAACGAAGCGCTAATGCAATTGGCATCGGTGTCATCAATCTTGAGCAAGTATCCTCCATTTCCTTCCACCTTAACAGCGAACCTTCTCATACCCAAGTTTCATATAGGATCTTCCATAAAAGAACTTGGAAGTCCAAGAATTGTATCACCGTCAACTCGATTCTTCCTCATCCCTCCTCCCCTAGCATTACCACTAGGATAATTTTCACTTCCCATCACTCTTCCAATATTAGAACTGTTGTTGAAAGTCGAGGAAGGATTACCACTATGGAACCCAAAAGTGCCTCTCGCCTTGGTTCCATAACCCATAGCACCACTCCTACCACTACTACTAGAGCAATATACTCCAACCGTAGTAAGAGCAACACCATTTCTCATTCTACCCTTCACATGAGAATAAGGAGTACTAGGTTGTTTAGCACAACTAGAAGATGCAAGCCTCCCATTTCCCATGGAACAACCACCACCTCATCCCATACTAATGGAAGGTCCTCTACTACTCCCTTGCACACCATTAGCAATTCCAAGAGAAGATGCATATGCACAATCAGTATTATCAACTTCACCATCCGTTCTCTCTATGTCACTATCATTATGTTCAAATTCATCACAAGAAGAGTAAATAGGAACATCATACCTTGAAGTGTCACGCTCTTTGGATTCTTGACTAGAAGCATAAGGATCAACACATTCATCATTATGAGCTTCATAGTCCTCATCAACCTCACGATCATCATAGTGACCCGCTTCATCCTCATACGAACTATAGTTCCCGGAATCATCATAGCAACATCCGTCATCACCATCATAGGAACCATAGTCTCCATCATCTCCATACGAACAATACCCTCCATAATCATTATCCGACGCCATCTATAACAAATAAGAGTAAAAGACCTCACAAGTTCACTCCCTCGCGTGTATCACTCAAGTAATGTTCACTCAATTTTCTTTCCACTCATGTATACACTCAAGGTCTTTGACTTTTATGACCACACTCTATTGTTCTCACCACTCTTAGTCTTTTTCCTCTCAAAGATAGCCTTATCCCCTTTATAGAAACCAAAATGAAAAGATCAACAACTAGCACGTCCAAGTATAGGTTCGGAATGGAGTTTATAAGACACCAAAAAAACGAATAAGGACTCACAAATGGATTAGGAACAAAGGAAACAAGAAATGAAACCAAAAGAGAGAAGTTACAAGACTACTAAGGAAGTGACACAAGAAAGACTCGAATCGAATTTGCACTAAACGGATTCGGAATTTGATGGAATTTTGTTTGTGATCTAGAAACTCACCATAATTAATGAATCAATTGGAGTTTTGATGATTGGAAACTGTTCGGAAGCTGTTGCGAACGTTCTATCCCAAAACTGTTTTTCCAGAAAATTATTGCACTTCGCTATCGCGTGGATAGGGCGCATTCGCGAAGACAAAAGAATTATCAAAATTAACTTTCACTTCGTGATCGCGCTACTTGCTGTGCATTCACGATGAACAAATGAACTTCACAGCGCAATCGCGTCCAGGTGTGTGCCGTCGTGCAGGTCTGCAAGAGCTGAAGCAGAATCTGATTTTTTAGCTTCACCTTTCACTCGAATCACCTTGATTCAACTTGCTTTTCAATTCCCAAGGTACCCAAAGTTGTATAATGTGTTTCCTAACAAACTCCGATGAATTTTACGACCAAACAAACGATAAAATTCAAGAATCAATGTCTTCAAGCTCAAGAACAAGGGTTTCAAAAATTGGGAACTTTGATTTTCAAATTTTCAATCCGTATCACCAAATCGTGATATAAGGGTACCAAATCAACGTGAAAACAACATAGTTCAATCCCCGATATCAAACAATCAACGGGTCATCAAATCCAATCCACAATTACATATATATATATATATATATATATATATATATATATATATATATATATATATATATATATATATATTTGCATTTTCAACTTTTTCAAATCTTTTTTTTTTTTTTTTTGTGTTTTCTTCTTTTCAACAATAACAAAAAAAAAAACTAAGATAGAAACCAACCTAGGCACGAAGAATCAAAGGTCGGGAGTTTGTAGAAACAAAACCCGAGCCTTGCTCTGATACCAAATGATACGAACCAAACTACGCGGAAGCAAGATAAAGGAACAGAAGCGATAAAGTAAATACAACAACGAGAAAATAGGGACGGGGAAGGATAGAAATAGAAGAAAGAAAGGATATTCGATTCAAACACGATTGAATATCCAAGAGAGAGAAATAAACTTGAACCTATCGAGGATCCATACTAGGATGATATCCACTCAGTTCCAAGTAAAGGAGTCCGTGAAGCCTCGGGCTTTGACAAGATAGGCTTGGCCTAATCTATCTCTATCCTCAATCAAAAATTAATTAAATGAAATAAAGGGCTAAGGAAAGCTTATATAGTTTTCCCATACATGAGTGTAAAATGACTAAAAAGCCCCTAAGCCTAATAAATGGACAAAAATGCCCCTGAAGCTAATTCTGGAGCGCTGCTTGTCAGTTCTTCATCGCGATCACACATGGTAGGGACGCGATCGCACAGCACACTGTAATCCTTCATCGCGATCGTGCATTGAGGCTCGCGATCGCGCTGGGCATTGCCTTTCCAGCATTCCAGCAAGCTCGCATCTCGGTCTTCTGGCCTTCTTTGACTTGAATCCTGGTTTCCAAGCTCTCTTTGAAGCGTTCTAAGTCCCGCGTGTTGAGCGTAAACTTCCCACGACTTTGGATACCAATCCGGATTGTATCATTTACACTATAGAAGCACCAAAAGGGTCAAGCTGGCTAGTGAGAAAGATATTCGAGGCTAGGAGATAGAATGTTTCCAACACTCAGGGGGAATACAACATCAAGAAGGCATATCTAACTCCTCCCACAATACCCTAAGGTGACCTGGAAAAAGCTGGTCATGATGAGGGGCTGATTCTAAAGCACCACTTTATACTGTGGCTGGCATTATTGGGGAGACTTAGCACAGTCGACAGGCTGCATAAATGGGGTATTCAGGTACCCAAAGAGTGTGTGCTATGTAACTCTGGCTATGAGGAAACACAAGAGTACCTATTGTTTGCTTGTACCTACTCAAGATTTATCTGGACAACTCTCGCCACATAAACAGGATGGCAAAGACAGGTAGAGGCATGGGCAGATGAGATAACTTGGTTGATAAGCACAGTGAATAACAGGAACCCAAGGAAGAACATACTAGGATTTCTCTTTGCAGCAGCAGTCTACCATATGTGGATGGAGAGAAACAACAGAAGATTCCAACAAAGGAGAAGAACAAAGGAAGAACTGATAAGAGAGATCATCCAACAACTACACATAGCAGGGCAAAAATATACTTCATGGAATAGAGAAATGTATAGGCGGAACTCATATCCATGTTAATTTCATCTTAGTTAAAAAGTATAGAGTAGTGGTAAGGTATCAACTAGTATTATATAGAGAGAATTTTTGAGATCTTGCTCTATAGTCCAATGAGAAGATGAATGTACAAAGTCAGTTTTGGTTGAATAAATTTTTTCCATTTAGCCAAAAAAAAAAAAAAAAAAAATTGCTTATAAGCCAAAATAAGTCATAAGCCATAAGTTGGTCTCTCCCAACTTATTTTTTTTCCAGCTTATAAGCATTTTTTATTTGACCAAAATTTTTACAAATCTATCCCTAATATTAACTCCTATGCCTGAAATATGCTAAGTTGGAATTAGATCCCTAGCTATCATGCTACTCCCGTTTTCACCATTTTTTTTTCAAATCCAACACACCTTAACTTCTTCTTTTTCCTAAACAAATATATTTATACTTGTTATGTATGTTTTTGGTTTTTCGGTAACAAATTTGAGTCAAATTATCAATTTATTTTTAGCTTATGATATATTTTAGGTTGACATAATACTACAAAAAAGTATCTTATTTGAGCAATTTTAAATTAAAAATAAATTGAGGCAAAAATTAGTTTCTATTAAAATTAATCTAGAATGTAAATCTTGTAATAATTATTTTGTATAAGGGTAAATAATTATAAGGTTATTTAAGTTATTTTAACAGAAGAAATGCCTATAAGTATTTTTTTTTCAAACACTCCAACTGCTTATTATCAGTTTCAACACTTTTATCAACATACATAACTGTTTATTTATTAAATCAGCTTCAGCACTTAAAAGTGCTTTTCAGCACTTGATGCTTATCAGCTAAGCCAAACGGGCTCTTAAATAGAGATTTTTTCAAAAATATCACATCAAATAAGGAAATTACAAATAAAGGGCAATCTTACCTTCTTACATGGCATAACAAATACTCCATTTTCAAAATTTGGCCTCTCTCACAAAATAAAAAACTCTAGCTATCACTTCCCGCCTTCCCCGCCACTGACCAGCCGGCAGCTACCCTCTCGCGTAGTGGCGGTCCGCGGCCGAAAAATTTAAAATTGTTAGAATTTTACTGGAATGTTTTATTTCTTCACTTGAGTTATTTTTTGTCGGTTTTGGACAAGTTTATACACACAAATCTACCAAAAAATAAATTATACATGAATATACATAGATAAATGCGTATACAAGGAGAGAAATACAAAAATATACACAAAAAACTGAAACTTTATACGAACATTAATAAGAATGCGCAAATATGAAAATTTATATAAATTTATTCATTGTACATACACATGTATACAAGTTCATACACAGTTACTTTAGTGTATAAATTTGTATAAAACATGTATAAAATTGTATAAAAATATACAAAAAATCTTATACAGCATTTTGGGCAGCTTTACATAAAAATAATTTACAAAAGTATCATATCTATACAAATTCCTAGAAGAAAAAATACCAGATCTAACCATTTAAAAAAAGTTTCAACAAAAACTGGTAGATCTCACCGGATCTTTTGAAAAAAGTGAAGAAAAAAGAAAAAGAAACATGATAATCAAACCTTCACCGGAGCTTTGGGCAGAATTTACTTCAGAAAATTGTCATTATTCTTCGAAAAAGGAAAAAAAAGAACATCGGCAGAGGTACACACCGGCGGCGGCTGGGAGGAGTGACGATGGAGGAGATGCGGTGGAAGGGGTGGGGGAGGAAGTGGCTGTCACGCCCTCCTTGTAAAAAATTCTCTTAAGTTAGAGAGGTTTCTAATTTTAGCGAGTGACTGGTGTTAAAAGTTATAAAAATTATTAAAATTCAGAGTCCCCACTTCACAAGTTCAAAGGTGTGCCAAGTCACCAGTTAGTGTACCTTTAGAATACCTTTGACTCGTTAAATAGTATGTGTCAGAGATTCAAAGTAATATTCTCAGTTGACTCTCGGAAGGTATTAGGAACCCTCGAGTACTGTGCCGATCTCAGTTTCTTTATTGTCATATTTTGTTTTATTAAATATGTGGTTGTTGTATTTTTGTCGTTTTAATTAAAGATCACGCTTTGATTTTGAAAGAACATGAAATGTCTATTATTATTTTCTTAATATGAATTAATCAATTATTGTATCAAGTCACCCCCTAAATAAATATTAATACAACTTTATAAGGTATACTTTTAGATTATACTTACTGTTATATTTAATCGTGCGTCTTTCTCACTCTTATTGATTTATCTAATCATCTTGCTGTTCTATTTAATCGTGTGTCTTTCTCACTCTTATTGATTTATCTAATCATATTCGTTAACTCAATTGACGTAAACGAAATGGCATGTTGATTTATGTTTCTTATAGTTTGAATGCCAAAGGTTGTACCAAATATGGGCCTAAGATTTGCCTAGTTTACTGCCCGACAAAAAATTTCACAGCATGCCCTCCATAAGGAATGGTTTTACAAAATTACCCGCGTTAAGGAATGTTTTAGCAAAATGCCCTTATTTAGTCCGGAGCTAGGACTTCAAGGCAAAAGTTTTGTAAGTCTTGGAAATTAGCTATATTTCAAGTACAAGTGATGTTTTGCCAATACTTCAAGTTATATGGCGAGAATGCAGGGAAAACTGGAATGGGCAAGTCTTCGCAATTGCCAAGACTTACGACGAAGTGCGGAAGTGTTGCCTTTTGCCAACACTTGTCGTTCAGATGTTGACAAATCGAGCAGGGGTCAATGGCAAGTCTTGCCTTTTTTCCAAGACTTACGGCCAAGTGCAGCAAGTATTGCCTATTGCCAATACTTGAAGGGATAAGTGTTGAAAAGCGGAAAAATATAAAGGCAAGTCTTTGTCCCGAATTTTTTTCATTAAATCTTAACGGGGGGCATTTTTGCAAACCATCTGTTAACGCAGGAAGAAAAGACAAATCATTACTTCCCATGTCATATTTTTGCATGGAAGAATTACAAATATATACAACCCTAACACTAAAATTACAAAACATACCAACACTATACTACTCTACAAAAAATAACAATACTTTTTTTACATAATAGATACAAAACTTATTTAAAACATACAAATTAGGGTTTTAACCTTCTCCCTTTCCCACTGCTACACTGCTGCATCGACACCAGCCGGCGGCAGGTGGCCGGATTTTTTTTTATTTTTCTTAGATCTACAAAATGAAACATACAGTATGTATGTATGTATGTATGTATGTATGTATGTATGTATGTATGTATGTATGTATGTATGTATGTATGTATATATGAAACTTTATATAATTTATTGTTTCGAATTTACTCATAGTCAAACATACACAATATACAAAAATATATACAAACATACAAAAATGTATAGAAAACGACATACAAACTATTTTGTTAATTATACATATACATACACAAACATACAACAACATATATATATATATATATATATATATATATATATATATATATATATATATATATATATATATATATATATATATCTTTTGGCAATTAACATTTTATTAGATCACCAAAGTGTCTTTACAAAGCAAAGCATAGGTAAACACAGCTTGCTTCTCATCTTAATCTATTTTACTCTGACTAGATCATTACATAAGCTAATAGGAATAAGAAATATGTAAACTAGCTAGTTTCTACTTAAGATACTCATAAGACCTGGTACATTAGTTGCTCAGTAGCTCATCATTTCAGGTATGACAATTGCTGTAGATACTGTTGCATCCTCCCAATTGCTCGAACATTACAAGTACACACTATCTCCCATGCTAAGGTGTCCACAGTTATGCACTTCTTCTCAAATACCCTGGCATTTTTCTCTTTCCAGACGACATGAATGAACTCTGCAAGCATTACTTTAAACAGCTTTGCCTTTGGTGTTCTGTCTTTGCCTTGCCTGATGAAGCATTGGACATGATCTTCCCAGTGATTAGCTTTGTTGGGCTTAAGCTTCAACCAGTGACATAGTTTAGTCCAGACTTGAGCTACAAAGGGTCAGCTCTGAAACAAATGGCCATGAGTTTCTGGACTTTGGTTACACAATACACAACTTGGATCTACATTTAGTCCCCATAATAGAAGTCTGTCAGCTGTTAAAAGTCTTTGATGTATGTCAGCCATAGGGAGAAAGTTGCTCTAGGCCTTGCCATGTTGTTCAGAGTGAGCCCTTTTCCATTTGTTGACACCCAATTTAGTCCCGAAATTTAATTAATGTCTAATTATTTAAAATACATCAATTATTAAAATTTTAAAATTAATTAATTAAAGATCAAAGGTAATAAATATAAATTTGAAGAGAAAAAGGGCAAAATTACATTGTACATCTTAAAATCCAGCTCATTTGTGTAATAATTATGTTTAAATAGCTTAAATAAAGAGGGTTAATTTCGTCCTAAGCCTAAAGGGTAGCCTATTTCCGCAAACATCCATATACAATACACATTACGCACACACCCATTTCTCCCTAATTCAGAATACCCAACCCGCGACCTAATCCCTAACCCGAAAATCCCAATTCCCTTTCCCTCCTAAAATCAACAACTGTCCAAAAATTGTACTCAACTGGTCCCCTCCACGTTTCTCCTCATTTACTTTTTCGTACAAACCCCTTTGATCTCGTCCGTTTATTTCAAATTTTTAGTGAATCTGAGCTTTTGGATCATTTATGTGAAGATAAGGACGAGAAGGGTGTAATTTTTACCCTTCTCACCCTTATCTCACAAGAAATAGATCAAAACATAAGGGGGATTTTCCCAACCGAGGTAACAATCTAAAATCTTTGCTATATATTGTTATGTTTCAGTTTTTCTAAAGGGGGGTTTCTAGGGTTTTGAATATTAAGGAAAAGAGTCAGCAGCATACACAATAGAAAAGATTATTTGTCTCCTCATTTTTTTTGAGTTCATAAAGACACTGCCACTGTTTCTGGTTTTCATTTTTAGTTTTTGCTTTATCACTTATCATTCGAATCGTCAACCTCGTTCGAGTCGTCAACCTCGCTCGAGTCGCTTTAGTTTGAGTGCACGACTTCAGATTCCTCGCCTTAGCTCACTGCTTCGCAACATGTAATACTCTCATACTTTTGCATTTTGTTTTACTGCTTATGATCGACATGTAATATGCAATGTGTATTTATGTTTTTATGACTGTTTAGCTATAAGAAAATGTGAATTTCTTCTTGACCACTTTTAGCTAACGATTATTAAGCATGAAGTAACTTTAATGACTTATCTCTATAGTCTTAATATCGAAATTTGAACCTTTACTCTATCTATCTTTCAATGCATATTTGAACCTAAAAAGCCTAGCTTGTCTTGAGATATACTAGTTTGGCGATGGTGTTCTATGGATGTATTGGTGAGGGAAGGAATCTTAGTATTTCCAGGGATGTAGAAAAGTGAGGTTTGGCTGTGAGTAGAGGAGTGTAAGGTGAATGAAGAGGTTGTGGGTTTTTCTTGTTTTCTGGGGTTATAGGGAGTTGAGAGGGAGCTTGCAGATCTGATTTTGTTGTAGAAGGGCTCAGGTCTTGTGAGTTAAAGGAGTAAAAAAGGGAAGCTGCAACATCTGGCTTCTGTTTTAGAGTAGTTCTGGAGTTTGGAGGAGTATCCTGGTGTTCTATCAGTCAAGGTGAAGTATGTAGTGGTGCTGCAGTAGTTATGGAGGTTAGCAGGGGTTCTATGAGACGATAGGTAGGAGTTAGGAGTTTCAGGGGAGTTTCCTTTTGGTGCAGCTTGTGAGAATGGCTAGGGGTGGTTGGTTATGTGTGCAGGTAGAGGATATATTTATCTGTTGTGGTTCAGAGGTGTGTGTGGGTGCAGGGTTTGTTCTAATGAGTTCAAAAGGTGAGGGATGTGTGCATGTGCAGGTGTGAGTGGTTGTTTCAGGGCTGTGAGTGGTGTTTTGATTGGTGGAGTTAGGCATGGAGTTTGTAGAAGAATTTCAGGGTATCTATGAGTTTGTGGGGGGGGGGGGTGGGGTTTAGGGAGGCAATTTAGTTGTTGTACGAGGAGAAGTAGGTGATAGGATGGGTTTGGTTTCATTTGTGGTTTGTAGGAGTTGTTATGTATGTTCTGGTGCAGTTAGAGTGCTCCAGGATAGAGGTTCAGAGGTGTGAAGGTTTCAAGGGGTGGGTTGTAGCGTTTCAGTTTGTATGTGAAAGTGGAGAGAACAGAAGTGAGAGCTTAGCATCTTGAGAGGTCTGTGAGTTTAGGGATGTTTCAAGTGGTTGATGGTGAGCCTGCTTTTTGGCGTAGCAGATCTGTAGTTGTTCCTTGGAAATATTCCAAGTTTGTTTAAGTTTCTTTGTAACTGTTCCAGAATTCATCCCTCAGTTTAGCTTAGGTTCCTTCTTGGATTCTTTCTTCCTTCCAATATTCTCTCAATCTGTTAACACTTAAATTTTAGATCATAAATAAGTTTTGCTTGTATTGATTATATATAAAGATTTGGGCGTTTAATATCTCTGCCTTTCTAAGTAGAACCTTTTCTTATAATCATTTAGTAGGTGATATTCCTGATTCAATAGTTAATATTCAAAGTCAAAAGATGTCATTCCCTATTTTTATACACCTATTGTATGCTACTGTTGGTATATAAGTCTCTAGATATCATAAAGGATGAGTTTTTGTGGATATCATAAATCTGGCACTACTATTGTTAATTTTCTGCATTATTATGAGGCAAGTCAGGTCATGAACCGCTGTAAAAAATGAAAATAGAGCTTCTGATAAGATCTTGATGAGTTTATTTTGGTGTAGTGCTATATTCTGGTCAAGTTTGTTGGTCACTGTCTTGGTTTGTCCAAATTTTTTACTGTAGTTTTGTTTATGGAATCCATATTTTTCATCTTGAGTAAGATCTATATACGCAAGTATGTAGTTAAAACTAGTTTCAGTCGAATATCAAGATCATTAGTTCATTGATGCTGCATCTAATTGTTTTATTTATTACGTATGTTCTGATTAAATATGTGCTAATTTTATATCTTCGCTTCTTTGACATGAACACTCTTGGGACGAGTTGATTAAAACTCAAATTGGGATCGCCTAATTGGCATTGGAGTTGTCCGGACTTTCCCTTTTGCATTTCGAGCTCAAGTATCTTAAAAATGAATGAATGAAAACCGTGTGAAATACAGGACTTGTGTTGAATTTGCTATCCGGGTTCTTTCTTCTAAACTCCTTCTTTCCCGTCCCCTTTAGAAAAGCATGTCTTAGGATCCCTGTAAACCGGACTAGGACTTTGCATGCTAGAAGCTTGGTAGGATAGCCGCTTTATTATAGATTGTTATCACATGTTTAGAACTATTTATACAATCGCTTATCCCGTTTCTTTGAGATTCACCAATTACTTTAAGGTATTAAGAACCGATTGTCAATTAATGAGTGCAAATTAATGTTTAATTAAATTTATATCTTTATTTTATCATTATTTATATTTAAATTATTTATCAAGTTACTTATTTTATTAAATATTCAGTTATTTATTTATTTATTTAATTATTTATTATTTATCTACTATCTATTTACTTACTTGTTTATTTATTTACTTATTATTTACTTCTTTATTTATTTATCCTATATTTTTCTTAAAATCTCTAAGTTATTTATTTTATTAAAATTCGTGAAAACCGCCGGATTAACCACTTTTAACGGATTTTCGAAAGTCCTCTTTTAATAAAAAAGACCTTCTTTCGAATTTAAAAGAACCACTTACCTAAGAATATCTGAAACTTATTTTCGTTTTAAAATAAGGAAGAAATGCACTCATTAATTAACAATTGGCCAATTAGGTGGCGACTCCAAAGAAACCCTTTGAAGTCCCACTTTGTTGAAATTACATCCCGTTGCATACTTGTGTGCATTTTTGGGAGGGTTCAACAGCGTGGCGACTCCACAGGGGATAACATTTAATTGTTCTAACCATAAGATTTTCACGAGTTTGTTTGTGTTGTTTGAATAGCATGTCGATATTAGTATGCGTAGATTATTTAATTATTTTGTTGAAACTAGCATGATTATATCTATTGTTTATTTGCAAGCATGCTTAGTTAATTTAATTGATTGATGTGTGTCATGAAAGCATGTCACTACACCCTTATTTGTGCACATATATAAACTGGCATTTCGTTTATATTTCCCCCACTCCTGTGAACCTCTTGCATTCTCACTCAAAATATTCGCAAGGTGTGTGCATAGCACCTGCACTTTCTTCCACTAAAGAACCCTTTGACGAATTTGTGTACCAGCGGATTGTCGTGGGAGTAATTCGACCACGAAGCCGCCTGCCACTCACCTGTTAGCCTCAACCGATAACCCACTCTTAGAATGAGCTTTAGGAGCATGCATACATTTACACCTTAGTCTGGACCCGGTCCTTGGTACCGCCTCCATAGTTAGGAAACCGCCCTTACGTAAACGGGTTCTTGAAACCCAATGACAATGCATATTATGTGATGTGTGATAACGAATCCTCAGTCCTAGCCATGTTTTGAGCAAAATCAGATTTAGAATGTTATCTCCTATTTTGTCTTTTAGGTTAGAAAATGGAAGAATTTAGCAGGATCTATGTGGTCATAGCAGTCCATAGAGAATTTGTGATCAAGACAGAATTGCAGTCCGGGGAAAAGTTAGGCAGATTTGGGTGGTTTGTGTTTTGGAGATGGTATGGAATGGTGAGATCTAAGAGGTGAAGCCCCTGGTGTCTTTAAAAGATCAGTGGGATCTCTCTTATGAAAACCTGTGTGTGCAGAGGCATATGTTGATTGACTAGCTGCAACTTTATGAAAATTGAAGTATGCTTCTCGCATACTAGGAGAGTGAAGCCCCTGTGTCTTTGAATGACCAGTGGGGCCTCTCCTTGAAGACCAGTGAGGTCTTGGCTACCTAGGAAGTTGAGAGGCTTGACTAAAGCCAAGGACCAGTGACGTTTTATTGGTAAAAGGTCAATTGGAACCTTTTGTGATTTGCAGTCTGGTAATCTCTTAACTCAATTGATGGGGTCGCCAATATGAACACACCTTTGAACACCCACAATTCTCTAAAAGCACCAATCCACCAAAGCAACTTGCCACTTGCCCAAGCTCCACCTCCAAATAACACTCAATCTAGCCAAACAATCTACCGACCACCCATCTACCCATCACATCAAAAATGCCGACCATACACCTCGCACCCTGCCAATACTTATTATCAAACACGCACTCCATATCCATACCAAAATGAAACCATCCCTCAAGCTTATACTGAAAATCCATCCGCACCATTAGTTCAAGTGGCGGTATCTAGCGGGCAAGATGCTCCTATTATACAAATTGATGATTACACAAATCCTCCTTATGTGAAGTTTCAAAATGGTGTTAGGAGAGCCGAAAAAGCAGTCGATGTAGGTGAGGATTTGGAGAAAAACATACAAGGTTGGGTGATGAGTGCTCTTAGCAAAGCATCAATAGGCAAGGGCAAGGAAAGTTTAGAATATGAAGATTTGTGTGTTCATCCTGGAATTGAATACCCAGAAGGGTACAAAGTACAAAAGTTTATAAAGTTTGATGGCAAAGGCAACCCCCGAGCCCATTTGAGAAGGTACTATGAAACCTTGGGAGTTGGGAAGAATGAAGAGCTCAGTATGAAATCATTCATTCATAGTCTTGAAGGCAAAGCTTTAGACTGGTACTCCGAGCAGGATCCCTCAAAATGGATTAACTGGAGGAGTATGGCTCACGACTTCAAGGAGATTTTTGGTTTCCATGCTGAAATACCATTAGATCGGTTGGCTATTGCAAGGTTTAAGAAGAAGTTGGCCAAGACCTTTAGGGAATACGTGGTACATTCGAGGAGTGAGGCTGCCAAAGTTAAGCCTCCCATGAGTGAGGAAGAGTTGTGGAACATTTCATCGAGACATTGGATGAATTCTACTATGATCGAATGACATCCATGACTAACTCTACTTTTGCCAATCTAGTGAAAACTGGAGAAATGTATGAAGCTGGTTTGAAATCTGGTAGGATCACAAATTTGGCCGCTTTGCAAGCTACAAGTAAGGCAATCCAGTCTAAGTCTGGTAATGGATTTAACAAGAAGAAGAAAGAGGAAGTAGGAGCTGTTGTGGGAGACATCGAGCGTCGACCGGCTGGAAAGTTGGATTTTGACAATCCATCTGCCTTCCCCACCTACCAAAACACCTATTACCCAAACTACCCCACTCACTACCAGATGCCACCTATTCCTTATCTGGTTTACAATGCACAAGAAAATTACTACCAACTAGAGCACACGTACCTAATCCATACCCTTGTCAGCCAAATTTTCAAGCACCCCAGAATTACCAGCCTCGTCCTCCTTTTCGTCCCAATGTGCAAGGGCTTAATCAAAATTATGAAAGGAGAGCAAACAAAACCTATAATCTTCTAGCCGAGTCATATGGCCAGTTTTTTGAGAGATTAAGAAATGCGGGAGTTGTGCAGCCTATCCCTGAGAACACCCCAAACCCTCCTCCAAAATAGTGTGATGCAAATAAGCACTGTGCTTATCACTCAGGGGCAGCCGCCATGATATTGAGAGATGTTTTACTTTCAAAGACAAGGTTGAGGGTTTAATAAAAGCAGGCACCATTCAACTCATCGGCACTCAGCCAAATGTGCATGATAATCCTCTTCCCATTCATGGCAACAATGCAGTTAATATGATTTCTCTTGAGGAAGAGCCAAATCTGAATGGCACCATAGTCTCTATTGATGATGTAAAGGTTGATAATATTGTTTCTATGGTACCTAAGCAAGCACTAACACTATTGCCAAAGAATGAGGGAACTTTTGGCCTAGGTGGCAACCCCGTTGAAGGAAAGATGGAAAAGGCTGTGTCTGAGAAGAAGCCGACTAATGTCATACCACAACCTCTTTTACCATTGAACCAGTCATTGTCCAAGCACCAGAAATGGCCATGCAGAATTTGATTGAAGGTGTTGGCAGCCTATTCTTGAATGATGGATTGAAATGCACTGCAACTATTGAAGATTCTGAGAAAGAGCCACATGTGCAGAATGCTGAACTAAGTGATGTGATGGCTAATTGGACTTGTGGTCCAAAAGAGACTTGATGAATGAACTCGCTATTTTTGTTTTGGTATCACAGTCAGCTTGAGGCCCTGAACTGTGCTTTACACTTTGTTTATGTTTATGTCTTTCAAAATCTCTTTTAAATCCTGCATGTTTACTTTTATGTTGTATGCCTCCCTAAATTAGGTTTTGAATAAACAAATGCACTGCATTCCTACCTTATTATTTTACTATACTTTAATTATTTATGTGCTTATTATTTGCTTCTGATTAATATACTTACTACTGTTTCAAATTAAAATTAACAAAACCTGCTTAAACTTGGCTTGTGGCCTATAACGAAACAACTGAACAATTTAAGGATGATTCACTGGAAAGTTACTTTTTGCGCTCTTTGGATATTACATTACCGTTTGAACTTCAAACTGGGGAAGCTTTATGTACCGGCAATTGGAGTCGAAGAGGTTTATCTAAACAAATGAAAGTCCTTTATTTGAGAAATCATTCAAGAAGATAACTTGGAAGATGTTGAATGCGCGAAGAGAAGATTTGAATAGTTTACTTCAAACCGGGGCAATTGGTGTTGAAGAAGCTCTTTCCTAATTAAGAAGAAGCAACGGAAAATTTGCACCAAGTCGGCAATGTCATTATATGGAAGAACACTAATCCTGACAGATATTTATGATCAAGTTTGGCCAAAGGTAATCAACGCAGATGTTGTCAAGAGATATTATGTCTGAAGCAACCGCAAGTTAGCATTGTTTTAATGTAGTTTTGATTGTAATGCGAACTACGCGTGACCTGATTCCCAAGGTGGGATACGTAGGCAACTCACATAGAGTTCGGTTACACCAGCATATTATTTCCCCAATATCCTCTTTTATGTATTTTTGAACTACTTCTGACCTGATTCCTGGAATGGCAACAGGATAAGTAGGCAATCTCCGTCGGATTCGGTCAAAATATTATAACACTTTAGGCTTATTTATCTTTTATGATGTAATTCCAAACTACGCATCTGGGCAAATGTGTAGGTTTTCCAATTCGGATGCGGCGTCGTACTTAGATTGCCATATTTTCCCCAAATTTTTTTATGTAAGCAGAACTATGAACAGTCTGATTCCCGTGGAGGGATGCGTAGGCGCTCTTAACGGGCTCGACTCTATAATATTAAAATTTCCAGTTTCCCCTAAGGCAAGCAACTGGGGCAGATTTTGCAAGGCGAATTGAAGATATGGAAGATAGAAACTGGGGCAAATTTTATAAAAAGAGTTCGAAGGCATAAAGATTATAACTGTGGCAGATTTTTGCAAAATTGATATTTCTTATCAAAGGATGAAGTGGCAAAGTTCTAAAACTATTCAAGATTAGCAAAAAGACAAAGGATGTTCAGTTTGTTTCAAGATATGTCATGATTTGAGTTAAAGCAGAAATTTTTAAATGCATTATAACTTTCGGTTGCATGTCAATAATTATTTATTTAATATTTTTTCAAATTACTTTACTTTGCCTCTATCTTGAAATATACAATATTGAGTTCATAAGTCAAGTCTCTGAGTACAATTTGCTAGCCAGAGTCTAAAGAAGAACGAGGGAGCAGCGACATCAAGTTCAAGATGAATCAGCACAAATCAAACACCCCTCCCCAAAACTAACAAAATCTTCTTTGAAAGCAGGAACAGGAAAGCTTGCAATGAAAGGATCATTCACACTACGAATGAACAATTATTTGAACACGCATCCAAAGTTGCCTTGCAAATTGCGTCGTATTGCCCTTTTCATGACTTAAAGCATTATGCTTTGTCATGAGTTATTGCCATAACAGGCGGCATTTCTACCTCTATGACTTTCATTCCTAATAGGCGATAAGGCGGAGACTTGTTTTGTGTTTTCAAAACTAAGCCAAATAGGGCATCGCTTTGTTTCAGATGATAATCCGCACAAGGCCATTCTTGCCAGATTGTCTCAATAATTGATTTATCAATGGCTATCGCACTGACTACATTTCCGCACTACTTTGCTTTGCACTTGCTTTGAATTATGTCTTCGCACTTGCTTTAAAATTAACGCGTTGTTTTACTCTTTCAGGTTGACCATCGGCTACGAGGATTCCCTTTGTTGGACTATCTCGCCTTTTGATTCGCCAAATGGCTCTTGCATTGCTCTACATTCCCGTACTGCTTTTCTTTGCACTTGCCTTAAATTATGTCGTCGCACTTGCTTTAAAATTGATACCTTGCTTTACGTTTTTCAGGTTGACCACCAGGCGGGGATTCTCTCTTGTTGGACTTTCATGCCTGTTGATTCATCCAATCGCTTTTGCGTTGCTTTACATTTCACGCTAAATTGCTTTACACTTGCTTTCAATTACGCCTTTGCACTTGCTTTACTTTTATTTTAACAGGTTAACAGGTCATCCCTGAGACCCTCCTTGCTTTGTGCCGGATCGGATCACCAGCTGATTTGTAGACAATCAACTCCAAGACCCTCCTTGCTTCTTGCCAAACCTGCTTGGCAGTTGATTTGTCAAGATGTTCAAATTGCCTTGCACTTGCTTTCAATTATGACTTTGCACTTGCATTATATTATGAACCGCTTTACTTTTAGCTTAACAGGTTAAAAGGTCAGCCCCGAGGTCCTTCTTGCTTTGTACCGGACCGAATTGCCAGCTGATTTATCGACAATCAGCCCCAAGACCCTCCTTGCTTCATGCCCGACCGGCTTGCCAGTTGATTTGTCAAGATTTTTCAAATTTCTTTGCACTTGCTTTAAATTATGCCTTCGCATTTTCTTTGTATTACGTCTTGTTTTACTTTTTAGGTTAACAGGCCAATCCGAGACCCTCCTTGCTTCGTGCCGGATCAGTTCGCCAGCTGATTTGTTCGACAATCAACCCCAAGACCCTCCTTGCTTTGTGCCCGACCGGCTTGCCAGTTGATTTGTCAAGATTGTTGAAAATGCTTTGCATTATGCCTTCGCACTTGCTTTATTGCTTCACTAGTTGATTGGAAGACAACTTATCAGTGATATCGCAACCCGCACTTGCAAATTTGTATTATCGATATTTTTCATTTCTTACTTTGATTATCAAAATTTATTAGCAGTTCCTCGCTTACCGTTTGTCATGATTTTACAGAATTTTAGCAGTACCGCAACAGCGTATGGAGCAAAATGTGGAACTTTCTCTTAGCAGTGAACATGGGCAATTATTGATATGAGCTAGACTCGTCAACGAGGATCTGAAGAATCGCACTCGAACAAGCAAGTTCTATCCTAATCTTTGTTTCAGATTAGGATGTTAGTTTGAATTCTTTCCTATTCGTGCGTCCTTTCCTGTCAATCGTGCGACTTTT
This sequence comes from Petunia axillaris subsp. axillaris, assembly GCA_029990575.1. NCBI lineage: Eukaryota > Viridiplantae > Streptophyta > Magnoliopsida > Solanales > Solanaceae > Petunia > Petunia axillaris. The sequence goes on along the minus strand of JARKNS010000007.1, from coordinate 46,545,367 downwards.
TGTATCTAAATGTTGTTGAACTACATATGGCCTAATTCTCTTTTAGCCCGAGATAAGTAGGCAACTCGGAAACCGGAGTTCGACCATGTCCATAAGCCTCGCACATCGGTCCTTGGAATCAAAGTCGTTGGCTTTATCGTGACGAAATTGGTTTCCTGTCAACTTCTTTACCATGAAAACACTTTCATCCTTTTCCGGGTAAAGAGGGGCAGCTGTTGACACCCAATTTAGTCCCGAAATTTAATTAATGTCTAATTATTTAAACAAAATCAATTATTAAAATTTTAAAATTAATTAATTAAAGTTCAAAGGTAATCAATTTAAATTTGAAGAGAAAAAAGGCTTAAATTACATTGTACATCTTAAAATCCAGCTCATTTGTGTAATAATTATGTTTAAATAGCTTAAATAAAGAGGGTTAATTTCGTCCTAAGCCTAAAGGGTAGCCTATTTCCGCAGACATCCATATACAATACACATTACGCACACACCCATTTCTCCCTAATTAAAAATACCCAACCCGCGACCCAATCCCCCTAATCCCTATCCCGAAAATCCCAATTCCTTTTCCTTCCCAAAATCAACAACGTTCCAAAAATTGTACTCTACTGGTCCCCTCCACGTTTCTCCTCATTACTTTTTCGTACAAACCCCTTTGATCTCATCCGTTTATTTCGAATTTTTAGTGAATCTGAGCTTTTGGATCATTTCTGTGAAGATAAGGACTAGAAGGGTGTAATTTTTACCCTTCTCACCCTTATCTCACAAGAAATAGATCAAAACATAAGAGGGTAATTTGGATTTTCCCAACCGAGGTAAAAATCTAAAATCTTTGCTATATATTGTTATGTTTCAGTTTTTTTAAGAGGGGTTTCTAGGGTTTTGAATATTAAGGAAAAGAGGCAGCAGCATACACAATAGAAAAGATTATTTTCTCCTCATTTTTTTTGAATTCATAAAGACACTGCCACTGTTTCTGGTTTTCATTTATAGTTTTTGCTTTATCACTTATCATTCGAGTCGTCAACCTCGTTCGAGTCGTCAAACTCGCTCGAGTCGCTTTAGTTCGAGTGCACGACTTCTGATTCCTCGCCTTAGCTCACTACTCCGCAACATGTAATACTCTCATACTTTTGCATTTTGTTTTACTGCTTATGATCGACATGTAATATGCAATGTGTATTTATGTTTTTATGACTGTTTAACTGTATGAAAATGTGAATTTCTTCTTGACCACTTTTAGCTAACGATTATTAAGCATGAAGTAACTTTAATGACTAATCTCTATAGTCTTAATATCGAAATTTGAACCTTTACTCTATCTATCTTTCAATGCATATTTGAACCTAAAAAGCCTAGCTTGTCTTGAGATATACTAGTTTGGCGATGGTGTTCTATGGATGTATTGGTGAGGGAAGGAATCTTAGTGTTTCCAGGGATGTAGACTAGTGAGGTTTGGCTGTGAGTAGAGGAGTGTAAGGTGAATGAAGAGGCTGTGGGTTTTTGTTGTTTTTTGGGGTTATAGGGAGCTGAGAGGGAGCTTGTAGATCTGATTTTGTTGTAGAAAGGCTCAGGTCTTGTGAGTTGAAGGAGTAAAAAGGGAAGCTGCAGCATCTGGCTTCTGTTTTAGAGTAGTTCTGGAGTTTGGAGGAGTATCCTGATGTTCTATCAGTCAAGGTGAAGTATGTAGTAGTGCTGCAGTAGTTATGGAGGTTAGCAAGGGTTCTGTGAGACGATAGGTAGGAGTTAGCAGTTTCAGAGGAGTTTTCTTTTGGTGTAGCTTGTGAGAATGGCTAGGGGTGATTGGTTATGTGCACAGGTAGAGGATATATGTATCTGCTGTGGTTCAGAGGTTTGTGTGGGTGCAGGGTTTGTTCTAATTAGTTTAGAAGGTGAGGGATGTCTGTATGTGCTGTTTTGAGTTGTTGTTCAGGGCTATGAGTAGTGTTTTGATTGGTGGAGTTAGGCAGGGAGTTTGTAGGAGAAGTTCAGGGTATCTATGAGTTTGTGGGGGATTTAGGGAGGCAATTTAGTTGTTGCAGGAGGAGAAGTAGGTGATAGGATGGGTTTGGTTTCATTTGTGGTTTGTAGGAGTTGTTATGTATGTTCTGGTGCAGTTAGAGTGCTCCAGGATAGAGGTTCAGAGGTGTGAAGGTTTTAAGGGATGGGTTGTAGCGTTTCAGTTTGCATGTGAAAGTGGAGAGAGCAGAAGTGAGAGCTTAGCGTCTGGAGAGGTCTTTGAGTTCAGGGATGTTTCAAGCGGTTTATGGTGAGCCTGGTTATTGGCGTAGCAGATCTGTAGCTGTTCCTTGGAAATGTTCCAAGTTTGTTTAAGTTTCTTTGTAACAGTTCCAGAATTCATCCCTCAGTTTAGCTTAGGTTCCTTCTTGGATTCTTTCTTCCTTCCAATCTTCTCTCAATCTGTTAACTCTTCAATTTCAGATCATAAATGAGTTTTTCTTGTATTGATTATATATAAAGAATTTGGGGTTTAATATCTCTGCCTTTCTAAGTAGAACCTTTTCTTATATTCATTTAGTAGGTGATATTCTTGATTCAATAGTTAATATTCAAGGTCAAAAGATGTCATTCCCTATCTTTATACACCTATTGTATGCTACTGTTGGTATATAAGTCTCTAAATATCATAAAGGATGAGTTTTTGTGGATATCATAAATCTGGCACTACTATTGTTAATTTTCTGCATTATTATGAGGCAAGTCAGGTCATGAACTGCTATAAAAAAAATGAAAATAGAGCTTCTGATAAGATCTTGATGAGTTTATTTTGGTGTAGTGCTATATTCTGGTCAAGTTTGTTGGTCACTGTCTTGGTTTGTCCAAATTATTTACTGTAATTTTGTTTATAGAATCCATATTTTTCATCTTGAGTAAGATCTAGATACACAAGTATGTTGTTAAAACTAGTTTCAGTCGAATATCAAGATCATTAATTCATTGATGCTGCATCTAATTGTTTTATTTATTACATATGTTCTGATTAAATATGTGCTAATTTTATATCTTTGCTTCTTTGACATGAACACTCTTGGGACGAGTTGATTAAAATTCAAATTGGGATCGCTTAATTGGCATTTGAGTTGTTCGGGCCTTCACTTTTGCATTTCGAGCTCAAGTATCTTAAAAATGAATGAATGAAAACCGTGTGAAATACAGGGCTTGTGTTGAATTTGCTATCCGGGTTCTAGTTTCTAAACTCCTTCTTTCCCGTCCCCTTTAGAAAAGCATGTCTTAGGATCCCTGTAAACCGGACTGGGACTTTGCATGCTAGAAGCTTGGTAGGATAGCCGCTTTATTATAAATTGTTATCGCATGTTTAGAACTATTTATACAATCGCTTATCCCGTTTCTTTGGGATACGCCAATTACTTTAAGGTATTAAGAACCGATAGTTAATTAATGAGTGCAAATTAAAGTTCAATTAAATTTGTATCTTTATTTTATCATTATTTATATTTAAATTATTTATCAATTTACTTATTTTATTAAATATTCAATTATTTATTAATTTATTTATTTATTATTTATCTATTAATCTATTTACTTATTATTTACTTACTTATTTATTTATTTACTTATTATTATCTTCTTTATTTATTTATCCTATATTTTTCTTAAAATCTCTAAGTTATTTATTTTATTAAAATTCGTGAAAACCGCCGGATTAACCGCTTTTAGCTGATTTTCGAAAGTGATCTTCTAATAAAAAAGACCTTCTTTCGAATTTAAAAGAACCACTTACCTAAGAATCTCTTAAACTTATTTTTCTTTTAAAATAAGGAAGAAATGCACTCATTGATTAACAATTGGTTCCTAATAATCCTTAAATTAGGCGGCGACTCCAAAGAAAGCCTTTGGAGTCCCACTTTGTTGAAATTACACCCCGATGCATACTTGTGTGCAGTTTTGGGAGGGTTCAACACCATTCCTGTTTAGGTAAAATCCCCATCATAGTCAAGCACATCTTTCTGATGATCTTTCTGATGGGTTTCCCTTCATTTGTAGGTTGATGAGAAAGAGTCTTGGCTTCAATGATCTTTCTTACCATCCATGTTGCAGATTTGGGAGCCTGCATAGTGGTCAGATCATTTCCCTTTATGTAGAATGCATGTATCCATAGTATCCAGAGTTTGTCTTCTTTGTGAGCAAGGTCCCAGTGTAGTTTAGCTATTGCAGCTTTATTCCACAACCTGAGATTAGTTAGGTTCATTCCACCAGTTGACTTGGGGAATCATGGCTTTTCCCAGGACACTAGGGCCTTTTTGGTGATCACATTCTCCCCATACCAGATGTAGCTCCTACAGTACGCTTCTATGAGCTTTGTGACCTTTGCAAGCAGTATGAACAGCTGAGACCAGTAGGACTGGATTCCAAACAACACCGTTTTCACTAATTGGATTCTTCCAGCATAAGAAAGTTTCTTTGCTGTCCATCTGGATATTTTTGCCACCATTTTGTCTATTATAGGTTGCCATTGGAGGATGGACATCTTTTTTGTAGATAGTGGGACTCCCAGGCACTTGAAAGGGAGATCACCTTGCTCATAGCCCAGGTACTGAAGAATCTGTGCTCTTTCCTCTCTTGCAACTCCACCAAAATAAATTGAGGTTTTGCTTAGATTTGCCTTGAGACCAGAAGCTGTAGTGAAGGTCTGAAAGCTCTGCTGCACTTGTTTGATAGAGGTAAGATCTCCTCTAGAAAATAGGAGTAAATCATCAGCAAAGCATAGATGAGTAATGTTGAGCTTCTTGCACTTGGGGTGGTATCTGAATTCCCTGTTCTGAGCTAGTGCATTGAGGCTTCTACTCAAATACTTCATTGTAATGGAAATAGGAATGGTAAGATAGGGTCCCCTTGTCTTAGGTCTTTAGCAGCTAGGAATGGCTTTGTAGGTTCCCCATTAATGAAGATTGAGTAGCTTACAGGGTGCATACAAGCAACAACCCATCTAATGAAAGGTGTAGGAAAACCCAGGCACTCCATGACTTGCTCAAGATAGTACCATTCTACAGAATCATAAGTCTTTTGTAGGTCTACCTTTATCATACATCTGGGGAAAATATGTTTCCTGCTATAAGCCTGCACAAGTTCATGTGCTAAAATGATGTTATCTGCAATTTTCCTGCCAGGTATGAAGCCTGCTTGAGCTTGACTGATCATATGAGGCATCACCTGTTGTAATCTATTGGCTATAACCTTAGAAATCAGTTTATAAATGACTGTGCAACAGGCTATGGGCCTAAAATCTTTAACTGTACTGGGGTGTGGCACTTTGGGTAGTAGAGTGATGGTTGTACAATTCACTGGATTATACATTATGCCAGTGTGGAAGAACTCTAATACTGCATCACAAACATCCTTCTTGATGATGCTCCAGGCAGTCTTATAAAACAATGTATTATATCCATCTATGCCAGGAGCTTTATCATCCCCAATATCACATAGGCTCTGGTATATTTCTTGTTCAGTAACTTCTGCACACAGTTGAAGTTGTTGCTGATGATTTAGCACTGGTCCTTGCTTCATAATAAGCCTATTTACTGCAGGTAAAGTCTGTGCTGCTGTGCCCATAAGGGACTGATAGAACTTCACTACCTCTCTCTGAATGCTTGAGGGATCCCTCAGCAAGGTACCCTCAAGTGAGGTAAGTTCTGTCAGCTGCTTCCTCTGTTGCTTCTCCTTAATTACAACCATGAAATATCTATTGTTTGCATCACCTAGTTTTATCCACTGAGCTCTGGATCTTTGTTGGAGAATGCTTTCCTCTATCAAGGACCATTTTTCAAGGTTAAGTAAGGCTTATTTTCTTGGATCAACTAAGCTATCTGAGTAAGCCACTTGGATTTGTTGATCAATGTTGGTTAGACTCTCTGTTGCCTGGTTTATGTTCTCAGTAACTTTTTGAAATTCTTCCCTGCTCAAGTGCTTCAGCACTGGCTTGATTTCTTTCAAGTTCAACCACACATTCTGCATTCCTTTGCATCCTCTTCTGTGTCTCCAACATGTACTTACTATGCTCATGAACTGTGAGTGTGCTGCCCATACATTGAAGAACCTGAATTGGCTCTTGACACTTCTCGGTTGAGTTTGTATTTAAAGTAGCATAGGGCTGTGATCAGATATCAAAGGCTCTCCATACTCTAAATTAAGATGGCCATAGTGCATCATCCATTCATCATTTCCAGTGCCCTGTCAATCCTACTACAGATTCTGTCTTCTCCCTTTTGATTATTTGTCCAAGTGTAGTAACTCCCTTTCCATTGCAGTTCTGTCACCATATTTGCATGATAGAAGTCTGAAAAGTCCTTAATTTCTGCATAGTGAACATCAACACACTGTAGTCTATCTTGGCTGTACATTATGGCATTGAAGTCTCCCCAGATCAGCCATGCTCCATTAGCACTTTAAGCTAGGGTATGCAGTTGTTGCCATAAAGATTTCCTGAGCTCAATAGTGTTAAACCCATATACAAAGGTCATGTTGCAGTCAAGCATGTTAGCCACCCCTTTGACTTGACAATGTATCACATGAGGATCCTTATACAAAGCTGTGATTGTGTACACCTGTGGATCCCATAACACCTAAATCCTCTCGTTCAGTGCATGGTCATAGTTTGTTATTGCTTTCCATTATTGTACCAGTCTTTTTATTATACTAGCTGATTTATCCTCTTTCACTCTTGTTTCAACTAGCACTGCAAGCTTTATTCTATTAGTCAGTAAGAGGTGTTTAAGCTCTTATTGCTTGTATCTCTAGTTAACACCTCTAACATTCCACACTAAACATGTCATTGATAGTCAGGTGGTTCACCTAAGTCAATGGGTGTTTCTTTCAGCTCATCAGACTCTATAGCTTGCAAAGGTGCAAAATCATTCTTCACAGTGATAGTGTTTCTCAATATGCTCTTACTCTGGTTGCTTCCCTTGGCACTGTAGTTTCTTTTGTCTGATCTATCAGGCAGAGGAGGAATCTGTTCATCTACTTCCTTCTTATTGCTTTGAATTAGAACTTGGGCATATGGCATGGGTTGCTTTGGTTCCGGTGGTGGAGTCATTGGCTTCTCCTGAGCATTCTGCACTTTAATATCTATCTGCTGGTTGATCTATTTATTCTGCACTGCTTGATTCTTGCAGTGGTATCTGTTGCTTTGGTTGTCTTCTGTTTTGAGCTTTGACCTGAGTTTTGTGATCAGGTTTTGGCTGAGCTTTGGGAGGTCATACATGCCCTATTTGCAGGCATTGCTCACAGTACTCAGGTTTCCAGTCATAGACTATAGGCTGTTGTAGTTCTTTCCCTGATGGATCCACCACTATAACCTCTGATGGCAAAGGCTTGATGATGTTCACTTCTATTAGCATTCTAGTATAGGAAATTCTGGATTGAGTTGTAGTGCACTCATCAGCATACATGGGCACTCCTACTGCACTTGTTAGTCTGCTCAAAGAGTCATAGCTCCAATAGGCCATAGGCAGATTAGGAAATTTGACCCACAGGGGAATTTAAGCAAGAAACTCTTTGGTGAAGTCAAAATCCTAGGTCCAAGGCTTAAGAATGATAGGCCTATTGTTAAGCTATAGGGCCTTGTGTAGAGCGCTTCATTCAGATCATGGGAGTTTCTAATTTTAATGACATAGAAGTCCTCCTCATGTAAGTATAGCTCTGGTTCTCCTACATAGCTCCAATTGATGGCCATGTATCTTTTCATGGCATTATAGCCAGGATTATCCCCTATTATGTAAGCAATTAGGGCACAACTCCATTTTCCTTGTTCTTTTTCTACTTCCCCTTTGTCCAGTTTCACACACACTTTTCCTTCTTTAATTTCAGGTGGAATATATGATAGAGGCATACCATTTTCTGCTGCTCTATTACCTGGAAAGAGATTTGCCCATGATGATTCTGGTACTTCTTTCGTCTGCAGCTTCTCAGCTAAGATATCACCTTGTTCTGTGGGTAGGTTCTCAGATCCGCTTGATTCTGTTTGTATCTCTTTTCCTTTGTTGATTTTTACTTCCTCCTACCTGTTATCACTGTTCGATTGTTCCGCTGGTTGACTCACCATTGGTTTGATTGTTGATCCCAAAATAGTAGTATACTTTCCAATATTGGAGCAGCTAGGTGTACTCATATTCACCATCTTCACCGCTTCTGGAGTGGTAACTCGGCTACCAGAGCTTATTGAACTGCCTATCGACGTAATTGGCAGCTTCCTGGGTCGTCCTCGCCTCCTCAGGCCGGCCATGACATGGGCGGCGTACGTTTGCTTAACGTGCGCCAAGAGCCAAGAGAGAGAAGAACAGTTTAAAGATATATTTTGTTTTAGTTCACACTTTCTCAAGTTGCGAACTATTCAAAAAAATAAAAAATAAATATTTGTACACAAAAAATACAAGAATATACGTATTTTATACAAAAAAAATAAAAATATATACATACTATACACATACAAAAAGGAAAAAAGAAAAAAAGAAAAGCAAAAGGGAGAAAATCGGAAAAATCCCACCGGAAACACATAGATCGGGGCTGCCACCACTGTAATGCAGCATCGCCGCCGCGAGGAGCAGCGTCGCTGCACTACAGCAGCGGCAGCACCGAAAACGACGACCTTGGATCACAGCAACAGCGGGAGGGACACCAGAAGCGATGGGGGCTGCTGGTTGGTGGCGAAGGAGAGGCTGACCACGGCGGTTGGGGTGGGTGGATGGGTGGAGGAGAGGAAAGAAGGAGAGAAGAAGAAATTAGGGTTTATGTTTGGGGAAAGTGGGAAATGAAAAAGATGGTACATAGGGTAATTTTTAAAAATTATTGTTATGTTTTGTAAATATAATAAAAGTATTGATATTTTTTGTAATTTAGCTATTAGGGTAGTTATGTGGTGTAATTTTTTTTTTTTTGCAAATCAGCCGCTGCCCGAAGTTATCAAGATTCACAAGTTTGTACTAAAGTCCTACTTTCGGTTTTTGTTTCACGACTTGTTCAAGTCAATTATCAATTTAATACTCAATTTGGTACGTTACCATGGTTTGCGCGGTCATGAAAAACATCAAAGTGTGGTTAATATTGATGTCATAATTCTATTAAAAAATTACTTAGGCATTCCCATTTATCTTCACTCCTTTATCTTTTTTCCCTTTCGTATCATTTTTCCATTTATCAAGGTGCTTGTCCTTTATTTGCTCATGATCCAATATACTTTTTCTCCTTGTTAGCTGCTTAGTTTATTGTAGTAAAGAATTCTTAATTACTCAACTTTTCCCTCCTTTATAATGTGTGTGATATTTAATAGATGTATTAAATAATTTATTATGTGCATATGAGTTTGTGCTTTTTCCCTTCCCCTTACAAATTTTCAGTTATTAGAGGTAACCGCGTTTTTAAAATTGACTTTGTTAATTTGTACTCTATTGTTCTCTTTTTCTTTCTTCTTCCTCAAAAAGTTTTGCAAAGTTACCTTGTTTTTTTTGACTGGCATTTCAATACCTGCGTAAGTCGTACTAAAAAAAATAATCATGTCCTTTGATCAACATTAAACTGATCAAAAACACCTAACTATGTATTTTAAATCTTGAATTGGTTTAGTTTGAATGAATTTAAATCTTATTTTCCAAATAAACACTTAATTTGAAGGAACCTTTTTTTATTTATTAAAACATGAAATTGCATAACATAGAAATTACGGAGGGTTACATAATAAGTTCACGCGACTATTAAGTGGTTCCACATCTCGAATATTACATATACTAGTACTAGGCATAGGAACATCATTAAGCACGTTCAAGTACCCTAAGGTAGACAGAAAATTAAAATTGCTATCCGATATGTTAGTAACAAAAGATGTGCCCACACCGTCTTCCAACAAAGCTTGCTGGACAAAATTAGGTGGCACTGCATAATGAAATATAGTATTATCACTTGAATGGTTGGGGGCTCCCTTAGCTAAAACATGCGCAACCCTGTTGCCTTGACGAAAGTTATGACGGATTGTTGGCATTTCCAGTTGGAGCATCATTGACCTACAATTAGCAATAATAGGGAAGTAAGAAGGAGTATATTTTTCTAATAATTGTATAATATCAGTAGAATCTATTTCCACTTCCAGTGGGACATAATTTTGTTGAATGGCTAATTTCAGCCCAAATTGAAGGGCCATTAATTCAACATGAGTAGGATTTAGGCCACATACCTTTTTATGGTAGCCTAAGATCCAATCCAAAAAATTTCACCGCATGCCCTCCATAAGGAGTGGTTTTACAAAATTACCCGCACTAAAGAATATTTTAGCAAAATGCCCTTATTCAGTCCGGAGCCAAGACTTCAAGGCAAAATTTTTGTAAGTCTTGGCAATTGGCTATATTTCAAGGGTAAGTGCTGTTTTGCAAATACTTCAAGTTATATGGCGAGAATGCAGGGAAAACTGGAAGAGGCAAGTCAGCAATTACGATGAAGTGCGGCAAGTGTTGCCTTTTGCCAACACTTTCCGTTCAAGTGTTGGCAAATCGAGCAGGGATCAGTGGCAATTCTTTCCTTTTTGCCAAGACTTACGACCAAGTGCGGCAAGTATTGCCTATTGCCAATACTTGATGGGATAAGTGTTGCAAAGAGGAAAAATATAAAGGCAAGTCTTGGCCCCAGATTTTTTATATTAAATCTTAGCGGTGACATTTTTACAAACCATCTATTAGCGCGGGCAAAAATGAAAACTATTGCTTGCAAAAATATGACACGGGAAGCAATAGTTAGCATTTTTGCCTGCGCTAACAGATGGTTTGCAAAAATGCCACCGCTAAGATTTAATGAAAACAATTTGGGGCCAAGACTTGCCTTTATATTTTTCCACTTTTCAACACTTATCCCATCAAGTATGGGTAATAGGCAATACTTCTCGCACTTGGCCGTAAGTCTTGGGAAAAAGACAAGACTTACCACTGATCCCTGCTCGATTTTCCAACACTTGAACTGCAAGTGTTGGCAAAAGGCAATCTTTGCCGCACTTCGTCGTAAGTCATGACAATTGCCAAGACTTGTCCCTTTCAGTTTTCCCTGCATTCTCGCCATATAACTTGAAGTATTGACAAAACAATTCTTTCCCTTGAAGTATAGCCAATTGCCAAGACTTACAAAATTTTTACCTTGAAGTCTTGGCTCCGGATTAAATAAGGGCATTTTGCTAAAATATTTCTTAGCACGGGTAATTTTGTAAAATCACTCCTTATGAAGGGCATGTGGTGAAATTTAAAACACCTCCAATTCTAGCCATATTAGTTTGGAGAGTATAGGATTCATCTACATTAAGCTTAATAACATTTTGCTTTGGTGGATGCCATACAGTCTTGATATTTCTAGTGTGAACAAGTCTAGGTTCCTTATAGGTAAGTAGTTTGAATTCCATGATTATAGAATGGACTTGAGAAAAAGTTAGATCCTTAGCAATATTATTAATATTGTTACTATTGCGATTTAGCCATAGACTCCAAAGAGCGAAGGATAAAAATTCAACCCAATTATAATGTCTAGTACTAAAATTTGAGGAGAGATTGCACAAAAATGTTAACCAATTTTGGGGATCAGTGGCTCCAATGATGATAGAAAAACTTATCCAAAATTTTTTAGCAATGGAGCAACCCAAGTAAATATGATATAAAGTTTCGGTATCACTTTTGCAAGTTTGAGCAGTTTGAAGGAACTGGATATGAGAGAAGACCTGAACAACATTCTTGGATAGAAAAAAAATTTAAAATAAAAGATTCTTGAAACTGTATAAATTAAAAACTCATTTCCTAAGCAAATTAATGACAAAAGAGCAGATACATTTGTGTCGCTATAACAACTCCTCGTGAAAGCTATAGGCGGGGTTTTAAAGCTAGAATTATTTTCTAATTTAAAATCTAACATTCTTTTTGGAACGAACTATAATGCAATATTTCCACATAAACAAGGAGCAGTAAATACATCACGAAAACGACATGGAGGTAACCTAAGTTATCTTGGGTTTGGAAGGAAGGTAAAGTGGTGTGAATGGGAAATGAATGGAATATTTATTAAATATTAATATTTTATATTAATATTTTATTTAGGCCATTTTCGTAATGAAATAAAATATTGGCCTACTTATGCAAAGTTCCCAAAGGGCGGTTGGAAAGCTGCTGGAATGTTTCTCATGTTCATGAAAGGGTGTTTTCATTGAACAGCCACCTTGAAGGCTGTCTTTCATAAACAACCACTTAACCCAAAATGAAAAGACACATTCATGCCTTTTCATTCCAAATCTTGTGGCTATAAATAGAGAGGCATTTTGCCTCATTTTCTCCAAAAAAAAAAATCATATTATCTCTCTCATTACTCTTTGCATTTGTTTTTCAAAACAAAAGTAAGTTCAGTGTGATTTGCTACCATTATTTGAGTTCGCTATTCACTGTAATTGAAATTACCGCTATCACAGTGAGGGTAGTTCCATTCTATCCTGGGATAAATTAATCAACAAGCCTTAGGTAACTGTGAGGGGATTAGATTTCTTAAGGACATGCAGTGTATACTGTTGGCTTGAATTTTCTACTTCATCTATTTTTGTTTCTCGTCATTATCGAAAGTGCAGACAAATAACAATCTTAAGAAATCTAATTTGTATTTTGCTATGCTAATCGATAATAGACTGTTTGTGGAGACTAAAATCTGAAAAGATTTTCTACTCCAAATTTAATATTCCGTTTTGAAAATTTAAATACTTCAACGAACTATATATATATATATATATATATATATATATATATATATATATATATATATATATATATAGTATATATATATATATATATATATATATATATATATATATATATATATATATATATATATATATATATATATATATATAGTATGTTTAATCCATTCAAAAGATTAAAAACTTCCGGATTATTAAAATATTCGTATTGTTATCTACAGTTTGAAGATTCAAATTTAATATTTCGTTTTGAAGATTTAAATACTTCAACGGATTATTAAAAAAAAATTATTGTGCCTTAAATCAGTTTGAAGATATAAAAACTTCGTTGTACGTTAAATCAATTTGAAGATATAAAAACTTCACTGTATGTTAAATCAGTTTGAAGATATAAAATCTTCATTGTACATTAAATCGGATTATTTGAATGTGACTGTGTTATTTTGTTTTTACAACGTTTCTGGTACACCAAATGCTTCCATTGGTGCAAGCTCCAGCCGCCTGCATCTGCACCGGTGCCTGCACCAGCACCTGCTGTAAAGCCAGAAAAGTTTAGCGGAATTGACTTCAAAAGGTGGCAGCAAAAGATGTTCTTTTATCTGACCACACTAAGTTTGCAACGATTCATTAAGGCGGACATTCCTGTCCCGGCAGACGACACTCCTGAAAATGAACGTTTTATTGTTATTGAGGCATGGAAGCATTCTGATTTTCTATGTAAAAACTACATTCTGAATGGACTGGAGGACGACTTATACAATGTCTACAGTACTGCTGCAACTTCGAAGCAGCTTTGGCTTGCTCTTGAAAAGAAGTACAAAACAGAAGATGCTGGGAGGAAGATATTTGTAGCTACCAAATTTTTGGACTTTAAGATGGTGGACAGTAAAACCATCATAACTCAAGTCCAAGAGTTGCAAGTGATCATTCATGATCTCATTGCTGAAGGTATGATCCAAGTTAATGCTTATATTAGAAGTATTAATTATCCTATTAATAATAAATTTCTCATTGAAGATTTGGTCATCAATGAGGCGTTTCAAGTGCTGTGGTAATTGAAAAGTTACCACCTTTGTGGAAAGTCTTTAAGAATTACTTGAAACACAAGCGCAAGGAGATGTCACTCGAAGATCTCATTGTTCATTTGAGGATCGAGGAAGACCACAAGATTGTGGAGAAGAAGGTTGCTCGTGGAAGTTCAACAGTAATGGGAGCAAATATTGTTGAGACAAATGATGCACCAAAGAACAACAAAAGGAAGAAACCTTCTGGACCAAACAATCAGCCGAAAAAGAAGAAATTCAAGGGCAATTGCCGCAACTGTGGCAAATATGGACATAAGCCTGTAGACTGTCGTGCCCCTAAGAATGCCAAAAATAATAAAGGTCAAGCAAACATGCTAGAAGATACTATTTCTCAAGGAGTGCAAGAGATGGATCTTTGTGCAATGATTTCTGAATGTAACTTGGTAGGAAATCCCAAAGAATGGTAGATTGATTCTGGAGCCACCCGCCATGCTTGTGCAAATAAAGATGCGTTTACTGGCTATGCTCCTGCTGGACCGAATGAGACACTCTTCATGGAAAATTCTGCAACAACAAAGATTGAAGGTTATGGCAAGATAGGCCTAAAGATGACCTCGGGCAAGGTTGTGACTCTCAACAATGTTCTTCACGTTCCAGAAATACGTAAGAACTTGGTGTCAGCATCACTTCTCGTCAAAAATAGGTTTAAGTGTGTATTTATTTCTGATAAGGTTGTATTAAGTAAGAATGATAGTTTTGTAGGAAAAGGTTTCTAAGTGAGGGCCTTTTCAAGCTGAATGTAATGACTGTTTCTATCAATAATAAAGTTCAAGCTTCTTCTTACTTACTTGAGTCAGATGAATTGTGGCATGCACGATTTAGACATGTTAACTATAAAACCTTGCGAAAAATGATAAATATGGAAGTATTGCATAAATTTGAATGTGATAAATCAAAATGTCAAATATGTGTTGAGTCTAAATTTGCGAAACATCCTTACAAATCAATTGAAAGGAATTCCGAACCTTTACACTTAATTCATACGGATATTTGTGATATGAAGTCAATACCATCTCACGGTGGAAAGAAGTATTTCATAACTTTTATTGACGATATCACTTGCTATTGCTATGTTTATTTACTTAGTAGTAAAGACTAGGCTATAGATGCGTTCAAGCAATACAAAAGTGATGTTGAAACAAAACTTAACAAAAGAATAAAAATGATAAGAAGTGATAGGGGTGGTGAATATGAATCTCCTTTTGAAAAAATATGTTTGAAATACGACATTATTCATCAAACCACTGCCCCTTACACGCCACAATCTAATGGGATTGCGGAAAGAAAAAAATATAACGTTAAAGGAGATAATGAATGCTTTGATAATAAGTTCGGGTTTACCCCAGAATTTGTGGGGGGAGCTATTCTTACAGCTAGTCGAATACTTAATCGTGTACTCCACAACAAAACACAATCTATTCCGTATGAAAAATGGAAGGGAAGAAAGCCAAGCTTGAATTACCTCAAAGTGTAGGGGTGTTTGGCAAAGGTACAAGTTCCTAAATCTAAAAAGGAAAAGATAGGACCAAAAACCGTTGATTGTATTTTCATAGGATATGCCAATAATAGTAAGGCATATCGTTTTCTGGTTCATAAGTCAGAAAATCCCAGCATTCATGTTAATACGATTATTGAATCAGATAATGTTCAATTCTTCGAAAATGATGCGGGGCAAATTGAGTAACAATCCAAGGCCAAGGAAAAGCATTTCAAGACCATTTTGAGCCGTCTCAAGACCTCCCAGGATGAGGCGGACCACCTACAAAAAGGGGTAGACCGCCTACTTGAAAATAGCCGAAATTTGGCTAAGTATAAAATGGGAGGTTCTCTGGATCTGGAAGGGTCGGACCGCCCCTGTTACTAGGCGGACCGCCCACTTCACAATGTGGTCCAATGTTGCTCAGAAGAGGCGGAGCGCCTGGCACAATGGGTGGACCGCCCAGTTCCCCTTTGTTTGACGAGAATTCTATTTTTAATGCTATGTAATTCCTATTCTAGCCCTACGTGGCTTATATCCTTTTAGCCCACTTTAGGGGTCTTTTAGACTTTATATTACATGTGTAAGGCACCTATAAAAGGGCCATTAGTCTTTTATTTTACTTAGATTACTTTGATGAATGATGAAAACCTTTGAAGAGTTGTATCTCTTGAGTTAATGAAAGAAATCCTTGTTGGCTTGATTCTTCTAGCGGACCTAGTTGATCTTCAAACCAACGCCCGATCATTCTATTTGCGATTTTTTAGTGTGAATCGAGGGTAGTTTCTTAGCGTTAGGCAAATCTTGACACAATACGAGGGTTTCACGGAACAAGTTCTCTGTGGATACTTCGTAGGGAGTTCGAGACGAGTCTCGCTCCTATCATTTTTCTTGTCTTTACTTTTTATCCGTATCATCTTGGTATCAGAGCAAGGCTCGGGTTTTGTTTCTACAAAACCCCAACCCTTGATTCTTCATGCCTAAGTTGGTTTCTATATTTTTTTCTTGTTTGTTATTGTTGAAAAAGAAGAAAACACAAAAAAAAAAATTGAAAATCTAAAAATTTGACATATCTTGTTGGTGTGATTGATTCATATTATGGGTGTTATTGTAGATTGATCCTTGTTGAAAACCCGTCATTTTGGTACCTAAAACACGTAATTTGAAGTTGAATTACAAGATTTGAAAATTTTGAAAACCCTTTGTTCTTGAAACCCTTGTTATGAAATTGATGAACATTGAAATTTGATTGTTTTTTATTGGGGTTTGATTATTGTGGTTTAAAACACCATTGGATACCTTCGGATTGATCAAACATCGTGAAAATTGTTGGATTTTTGGGTGCTAAAGTCAAGAAATACGAAGTTGGACTGTACTGAAGAACACCGTAGGCAGGGCGCCTAGTCACAGAGGTGGACCGCCCACTTAGGTTGAGCTCTCTGGATTTTGGCTTGGCGGGGCGCCCAGTAAAAGGGGCGGACCACCCACTCACCACTGCAGAGAAACGGGCGGACCGCCCACTCTGAAGAGGTGGGGCGCCTGTTTTTGTGAGATGTTGGCTTGAGTAGTTTTTCCTAGGTTCTCTTGTTTCTTTGCTTGCATACCATCTAACTAGTACTTCTCTAAGTAACTTTCCTACTTAGTTGGTACTAGTCTTTGAGCTTTCAGGCAACTCGTGCCTAGTTAGGAGAGTAGAATTCGAAGAAGACTCGTAGTATCTTTTTGACTCAAGTCCTCACTCTAAAGAGCTTATCGTCCAATAGAGTCACATAAACTCCACTCACCCCGGAGTACACTTGACTTGTGGATAGTTTGATTGAAGCTTCTAGATTCAAACTTGAGTGAAATATCCACCACCACTAAACAAGTGAACCGAGTGATATACAAGTGAGGGTGTGTGAGAGGTGATTTCACTAACGGTTGTTCATTTTGTAGGTATAATGGCCAACGAAGGAGATGATTCCGTGAAGAAAGCCTTGGAAACTATCATGTCCAAGTTGGACGACATAACCTTGAGACTTGAGAACGTTGAAAGGACGACCCCGAGCATCCCAATTGAATCCGGAGAAGGGACAAGTCGAGGTTCTACTATGACTCCCAGACACTTTGCCAAGATAGCCAAGAAATATGAGCTAAAGAATGATGTGGCTCCACAAGAGCGTGTGTTAGGCAATCCCCAAGAAGTGGGCATTCCCCACAACTTGGGCAATCCTCAAGGAAATGTTCCACTTCCAAGACCCGTTCGAAATGTTCCACCTCTTGAGCAAGTTGTTGAGGTTCAAGAAGGGGAGGAAGCCAAGTATGGTGATGAGGCCTATGGGTATGATGCTCACTATCAACCTAGGCGAGGTATAAATTGGGGTCGTAATGTGGATAGGGATAGAGGCCAAGGACGAGGGCCACCCATAGGGTATGTTGGAGGGAATGCTAGGAGGGATTATGTTGCTTATGATGACCATTATGGGGGCCAACCGGAGCCTCACCGTGGAATTCGTGAGAACAATAACCTAAATAGTGTTAAGCTTAATCTTCCTACCTTTAAGGGAACTTGTGATCCGGAAGCATACATGGAATGGGTACTACTCATGGAGAGAGTGTTTGACACAAATGAGATGACCGAGGAGAAGAAAGGCACCTATGCTATTTCAAGCTTTGATGCTTCTACCTGGTGGGAGTCCATGAAGAGGTCAAGAAGAAGGATGGGAGTGCATGTGAATGTGACTTGGGATGAGTTGAAAGGTCTCATGAATACCAAGTATGTTACTCCAAGGTATCGTCAAGAGCAACTTAAGAAGCTTTATGAGCTAAAACAAGGTGTCAAGACGGTTCATGAGTACTATGATGAATTTGAAAAGATCCGGATGGCTTTGAATATGGATACCGAAGGTGAAGAACAAGCTGTGATCCGTTTCAAGAATGGCTTAAGCTATGGTATAGCTTCTCAATTGAGGTTGCATGCTTATCTCTCACTTTAAGATATATTTAAAGCCGCAATTGAAGCCAAAAATTGGCTTAAGGGAGAGAAGTCCAAGAGCAACACTCTTGCTTCCGTGAGCAAGCCAAAGGAGTAGAAGACTCAATATACAAACTTTCCAAGTGCAAGTGGTGCAAGTGCTAGCAAAGAAGTAAAGAAGACTACACCACATGTGGAAAGTAATTCTAAAACTCGCTTGAGCAATCTTACTTCTACTTCTACTTCTACTCAATGCTATAAGTGCAAGGGCTATGGTCATTTTGCTAGAGATTGTCCTACTCGAAAGATGGTTGTAATAGGTAATTTGGTGTACGAGCAAGATTTTGAGCCCGGAAATAAGGGAGTAGAGGGAGATGAAGAAGTTGCTTGTGAAGAGGCTACTGAAGAAGGAGAAGATACTCAATTGTTCTTGGTAGTTAGAAGGAGTTTGAGCACCATATTCATGGAAGAGGAGGTGGAAAATGATCAGAGAGAAAACCTTTTTCATGCTAGATGTCGTGTGATGGGGCAAGCGTGCTCAATGGTTGTTAATTCGGGAAGTTGTGCCAACATAGTGAGCCAAACTTTGATTTTCCAATTGAAATTACCCACTCTAAAGCATCCAAAACCATATCGTTTATAATGGCTTAGTGAGTGTGGTGAATTAAATGTGGTGAAACAAGTGTTGATAGAGTTTAGCAGTGGGAACTATAAAGATAAAATCATGTTTGATGTGGTCCCGCTGCAAGCTTGCCATCTTTTGTTTGGGAGGCTATGGCAATATGATAGGTGTGTGGTACATGATGGCCGGACCAACTCCTATACAGTCAAGCAAGATGGAAGGAAGTATGTGCTTAAACCTTTTACTCCAATGCAAGTAAGAGAAGACTATAAGCGTATGAAGGGTTTAAGGGAAGCGGCTAAAGCAAAGTCACCTATTGTACATGAGCCCAAAGCAAACAACCTTATTGTCTTGCCAATGCATGATGAGAGTGAGAGTCACTCTACTCCAAATGAAGATAATCTTGAGTCTCATCCCATTGTACTTGAAAATGAGAGACAAAAGAAAGAGAGAAGTGAGGGAGTGACCGGTGACAATCCAAGAGAGGAAAAATGAGAGGATTTGAGGAGTGATGTGAGTGGATTGTCACCACAAACTACTCTTGACCTTGAGGGAAAAATGAAACAAAGGAGAGGTGAGAAAAGAAAAATTGAGAGTGAGAGCACCCATTGTTCTAACTATTCTTCATCTTCTACTTTCTCTTGTGTTAGTTTTTGTGTAGGTACATTTGAAGACAAGCCATTGGAGCCTCAACCATGTGCTTAGAAGGAAAGACAAGAGGAGGAAAATCTTAAATGTAAGCTTCATGAAGGAGGAGTTGAATATGACACTTCAAGCCTTGTGCATGACCAAGGAAGTACTTCAAATGTAAGTGTTACTTCATCTTTTCATGAGCCTACTAGTTATTTGTCTTGTAATGACTCAACACTAGTTGGTGTTTGTGATGCATTTAGTGAATATGCCACTAGTGAAGAGTCTAGTAGTCAACATGAGTGTGCTTGTTTAACACTAGTTGAGAGGGATGCTATGCCACATCATGATGTGAGCTCATTGTTCAATAACCTCTCCCTAGTGTAGATTTGATAGTTGATATTGATTGTGATCTTTTCTATGACATACCACCAATCTTTGACAAAAGGGAAGATGAGATAGTTGATCATTCCCTTATTGATATGCTTCTATTTGGTGGACCAATGTGTTATGGTGAGGTTGGAAGTGACCTTGAGGAGTCCAAATTGCATGAATTGGACAAGGTTGTCTATGATGACTCCTCAAGTGAGTGTAATGAACCTAGTCTTGATATCCTGCCTATGCTTAATCATGAAATTGAGATGCATATATTTACTAATCCTTTGTTTTAAAGCATCCTCATTTGTGGTAGTGACTTGTATCGGACTAGGGTTAGTAGTAAAATGGAACCTCCATGGTGTGAAGGGTTTGACTCCTTAGGCAACCCATTGTGTGAGAGCTTGAATGAAGTAAATGACTCTTTGAGTGACTCTACTATTGCTTGTTTGGGTTATGATGAAGAAGAGGCCATTATCAATATGTTTCTTGAGAGCTTGTCTTTTGAAAAGGGTTGCTTATGTGGTGAAATTGGAGGTGAAGAGGAATCCCATGGTGTGAGTAAGTATGCTCTAAAAAAGGGGAGTGGAGTACTTGATGCTACTTGTAGATTGGGTTATTTAACTCACTCCACTACTTATGTTGATCACACCTTGAGGATGGATTAGTATGTTGATAGTGAGCTTAAAGATCAAGGAAATTTTGATAGCTTGATCTTGCATTTTTCATGTCCCCATGATCTATTTACTCATTCTTGTGTTGAGTGCATGTTTTCATTGAACCAAGTACTTAATGGTCTCCTTGGAGACTTGATATTTGTGCTTATTATTGATGCTTGGTTATACCACAAGAGTGTGTTTTCCACACTTCTTGCGCTAACCTACTTTCGAAGTAGGAAGTTTTGTGTTTGTTTGTTGTTGCTTGTAGGTCATAAGCCCCATGATAAGGCAAGGGAGATCTTGGAAGAATCCTATATCTAAGTGACATTCAAAAGGGACAAAGGAGGAGAGCATTGGACACCCCGAGAAGTTGATGACGTCATGAGAGACAACACATTGATTTCGAGGACGAAATCTTCTCAAGAAGGGGAGGAAGATGCAGGCAAATTGAGCAACCATCAAAGCCAAGGAAGAGCACTTCAAGACCATTTTGAGCCGTCTCAAGACCTCCCAGGATGAGGCGGACCGCCTACAAAAAGGGGTGGACCGCCTACTTGAAAATAGCCGAAATTTGGCTAAGTATAAAATGGGAGGTTCTCTGGATCTGGAAGGGGCGGACCGCCCTTGTTAATAGGCGGACCGCCCACTTCACAGTGTGGTCCAATGTTTCTCAGAAGAGGCGGAGCGCCTGGCACAATGGGCGGACCGCCCCGTTCCTCTTTGTTTGACGGGAATTTTATTTTTAATGCTATGTAATTCCTATCCTAGCCCTACGTGGCTTCTATCCTTTTAGCCCTATTTAGGAGTCTTTTAGACTTTATATTACATGTGTAAGGCACCTATAAAAACGCCATTAGTCTTTCATTTTACTTAGATTACTTTGATGAATGATGAAAACCTTTGAAGAGTTGTATCTCTTGAGTTAATGAAAGAAACCCTTGTTGGCTTGATTCTTCTAGCGGACCTAGTTGATCTTGGAACCAACGCCCGATCATTCTATTTACGAGTCCTGAATATGACTCGAAGGTAGTTGTTTAGCGTCAGGCAAATCTTGACACAATACGAGGGTTTCACGGAATAAGTTCTCCGTGGATACCTCGTAGGGAGTTCGAGATGAGTCTCGCTCCTATCGTTTTTCTTGTCTTTACATTTGATCCATATCAGAAAATATATATCCGTATAAAAATGAATGTGAATCATCAAGTTTTAGCACGAAACGACCAAGGGAAGGTACAAAAGGAAGTATGCCGAATAATGAAAATCCAAGACGTAGTAAATGTCAAAGTTTGTCTACTTCCTTTGGACCAGATTTTATGACCTTTCTATTGGAAAATGAGCCTCAAACTGATAAAGAAGCAATGGCTTCTTCAAAGTCTCCTTATTCGAAAGAGGCAGTCAATAGTGAATAGAATCTATTTTAAGCAATCATACTTGGGAATTGGTTGATCTTCCTCCTGAAAATAAACCTTTTGGTTACAAATGGATTTTCAAAAGGAAAATGAAAGCTGATGATACTATTGACAAATACAAGGCAAGATTGGCCGTCAAAGGTTATAGACAGAAAGAAGGCCTTGATTATTTTAACACATACTCGCCGGTAAGCAGAATTACATCCATACGGATGCTAATAGCTTTAGCTACCGTGTATGGTCTTCAAATCCATCAAATGGATGTTAAGACAACCTTCTTAAATAGAGATTTGGAGGAAGAAATATACATGGAACAACCTGAAGGGTTTGTGGTTCCTGGGAAAGAAAAGAAGGTATGTCGACTTGTTAAGTCACTTTATGGACTAAAACAAGTACCTAAACAATGGCATGCGAAATTTGACAGTACAATATTGTCAAATGGCTTTCAAATTAATGAGTGTGATAAATGTGTCTACATTAAGAACACTCCAAATCACATAGTCATTGTTTGTCTATATGTGGATGACATGTTAATAATGAGTAAAAATATTGCTGACATAAATGCTACTAAGCGTATGGTAACTAGCAAGTTTGACATAAAAGACTTGGGAGTTGCGGATTTAATTTTGGGAATTAAAATCCATAAATCTCCTCAAGGTTTGGCATTATCGCAAACTCATTATATCAAAAATGTCGTGGAAAAATTCAAGTATTTAGACTTCAATACATCAAAAACTCCAATTGATGTAAATCTTGCCTTTACAAAGAATAAAGGACAAAGTACGTTTCGACGAGACTACGCTAGAGTGTTGGGAAGTCTAATGTACATCATGAATTGTACATGACCAGATATAGCTTGTGCTATAAGTAAACTGAGTCGATACATAAGTAATCCTGGACAAAATCACTGGATGGCAATGAAACAAGTCTTAGGTTATTTGGAGCATACACAAGACTATGCTTTGCACTATGATAAATATCTCGCGGTTATAGAGGGATATTGTGATGCAAATTGGATCACCGGCTCAAAGGAATGAAAATCCACAAGTGGATATATTTTCACGATAGGTGGAGGAGCGGTAGCTTGGAAATCATCCAAACAAACGCTACTAGCTCGCTCTACAATGGAGGCTGAATTCATAGCCTTAGACAAGGCCGGTGAAGAAGCTGAATGGCTCCGAAACTTCTTGGAAGATATTCCATTTTGGCCTAGGCTGTTGACACCTATATGTATACACTGTGATAGTCAATCGGTAATTTCAAGGGCTGGGAGCCTTATGTATAAAGCGAAAAATCGTCATATACGAGAAAGACATAAAACCATTTGACAACTTCTCTCTAGAGGAATTATCACAATTGACTATGTAAAGTCAAAGGATAATGTATCGGATCCGCTTACAAAAGGCTTAACTAGAGATGATGTTGAGAGATCATCAAGAGGAATGGGACTATGGCCAAGGACAAGTCGTCATGGCGGTAACTCTACCTAGAAGACTGGAGATCCCAAAATTTAGGTTCAAGGAGCTCGAACAAAGTTGTGTACGACCGCTCCAACATTGTCGAACAACTCAACCCATCCTCTTAATAAGACAATGTTTAGTACCAAGGATAAAATGTTAAAAACGCTTTTTAATGATTATCTAAGTTTGATACAGAGTTTGTCAAAAAGTGTAGATGACACGACCCGGATTTCGGCTAGGCACCCCTAGACCCGTCGGGCGAACCCTTACCAATTAAATTAGGAAAATAAATATAATAATTCATAAATAAGGACAACACTTAAAACAAAACACAGACATACTGATATCTCTAAGCTGTACAAACGAAATTACAGCTGACTACCCATCATACTAGGTTTAGGGCTATCCAGACTAGAGATCTAAGAGTACAAAAGAAGACAGATACCTCCTGAAGGGAGCAAATTGCAACTGAAATAATACACATAAAACTGGTGGCCATCCGGAATAAAAACTGGCTCACCCTAACAGCTGAAGTCGTCTTCGCTCCTTCACAACATAGCCAACTCAATCCTGGAGCGAACCTGCCGAAATGAAATAGATAGACAAGAAACAAACAACAAATAAGGGTGAGTCAAAAGGACTCAATAAGTGAGGCAGACTAGCCACCTCAAAGAATAGGATAGCTAGCAAGGGAGGAGAAACAGATAAACAAAATTCCTCTTATTTAAATTATAAAAAGGCAGAGCCAGATAATAACTAGAACCACGTATGGAATGACAAACTCATCAACAACCGGGGACAAAAGATAACCAGAAACACGTAAGAAACTATAAACTCAACCAGGGATGCGAGCCAGAAACATATCAACAAATAAGCAATGCACATATAAGAAGAACAGTAGTCATGTACCGCAAGTCTACACAATGGTATGAATTGAGATGAAATGAAATGAAATGAAATGTGATGCAAAGGGTCACATTTGCCAAATGAATGGAGCGGAATCCTCCTGCTCCGAGGGCGGAATTCTCCTGCCCTCAATATGATGCAATGGAGTGGAATCCTCCTACTCCGAGGGCGGAATCCCCCTACCCTCAATATGATGCAATGGAGCAGAATCCTCCTGCTCTGAGGGCAGAATCCTCCTACCCTCAATATGATGTAATGGAGCGGAATCCTCCTGCTCTGAGGGCAGAATCCTCCTACCCTCAATATGATGTAATGGAGCGAAATCCTCCTGCTCCTAGGGCGGAATCCTTCTATCCTCAATATAATGCAATGTAATGCACATGAATGCAATATGATGCAATAATAACCCTTCACCGACGCGGAACTCTCATCGACAACCGGGAAGTGGATGCCGACTCACAGCCAGAGTACAATGCTCAGATCCTCAATGCAATACCAACAACATGACATAATATATAATATACAATGTAAATCCAAAGCTAAGGGCGTAAGGAGTACGCCTATCGGTAGCTACACACGTAAAGAACACGTGGTAGAAAATCCACGAAGCCAGGTGCCTCCAAAGAAATAGATATAAACACTTACCTCTTCTAAAAGTTAGTACAGCTAATCAACAACCACTTTATCCTTTGGTTTTCTTGCCAAACGATCTCACTCTATTCAATAAGCAGAAAAAATATATCAATTTAGGCTAAAGGCTTCATTCCTCACATCTTAGGGCAATCCGGTTAGGAACCTGATACCCTATTCGCATACGCAGGCCAGACATATGTACAGGGTTTAAGGTCACATAGCCAAATCCTAAATAAATTACATTTATAAGTTGCCCATAACTCACTGAGTACGAATATATAATCAATTCCATTATCGGGGTCCATTTGACCTTTTAAACTATTAATTGAACTTATTAAAACAATGTCTAATATTTCAAGTTTTACCGTTAAAACATATTCAAACAAACGTAATAAACTCAAATAATACATTAAGATCATTACCTGAATGTTTCAGGGTAAGAATTCTACTATTTTCCCGGCTCTTTTCATTTTCTGGCATTTTCTCTTTATATTTTTAGCTGCTTCGTTCTGTTCTTATGTTTCTGTATCTTTCCTCTGTTTCTATACCTTTTGAGCTTCATATAAGCTCAGCCACCGCCATCATATTTTTTTTTGTCTTTTCCCTTTTTGTTTTCTTTTTCTTTTAAAATTTGCTGCTACGGTAAAAATTAAAACGGTACCCTACGATATTCGAAATAATTCCAACTTTTCCATACAAGTTATACAAAATATATATAGCATACTCGCTAAGGCGGATTTCAAATCGGGTTTCCGAAACTCAAGATGCGAATTTAAATAGAAAAAGTCAAATTATATAACTTTCGGCATTTTAGCGGAAACTAGCCGAACAACATCGAAATTCACTTTCGAAAAATCACAAAAGTCACAAATAATCATACGAACCTAACGGCGCTTTCGGATTTCGAATCGGAGCTCATTCGCCAAAATCGAGCTCGAAAATTTCTTTTTAATATTTATCGACAATAAAAACTAAAACCTTCTTCCGATGCCTAGCAAACGAGGTCTGATTTGGCTCAAATTTTACAGATAAGTCTCAATGGACCTTACGAATATTTTAAAATTATCGGCACGCCAATCAGAGTCCTAACTTTCGAAACGACTAATCGAGGTCGTTTCAGTAGATCTACGGGATTACACGTTTAGAAATCACCTATGTGAGTGTGAAGTGTAAGCTGCTTCAAGGAGAACCCTGTAAGGCAAATTCTCTACGCACTCATGAATCAGACGGTATTCATGGATAAACGAACACAACAATGAGAACCAAAAATGGTCAAGGATTAATTGTGTGACATGTATTGTCTAGGTATACACCAAAGCTCGACGGTTCAAAGATATCAAATCTACCGATTGACCGAGTATATCCGGAATATGTTCACTACGGAAAGTTCAAAGGGAAACCTAGTTATCCAGATGCAATTAGTTCTTACTTGTAATCACACAATTTTCTTCATATTTTTCTTCATATAACCATTCCCCATTCATGTGGGGATTGTTGGGTTTGGAATGAAGGTAAAGTGGTGGGAATGAGAAATAAAAGGAATATTTATTAAAAATTAATATTTATTTATTAAATATTACTCCCTCCATCCCAAAATGAGTGTCTGGGTTTGTCTGGGCATAGAGTTTAAGAAAATAAGGAAGACTTCTAAATTTTGTGGTGTAAAATGAAAGGTGTGTGTAATGTGGACCAGAGTCTTTAAATCCTGTGGTCCACAACAAAGCTTGGATTTAAAGAGTTGTCATAAAAGGAAAGAGCACACATTTTGGAACAAACAAAAAAGGAAAGGTCGACACTCATTTTGGGACGGAGTGAGTAATATTTTATATTAATATTTTATTTGGGCCATTTTCGTAATGAAATAAAATGTTGGCCTACTTATGCAAAGTTCCCAAAGGGTTGTTGGGAAGCTGCTGGAACGTTTCTCATGTTCATGAGATGGTGTTTTCATTGAATAGCCACCTTTAAGGTTGTCTTTCATGAACAGTCACTTAACCCAAAATGAAAAGACACCTTCATACATCTTCATTCCAAATATTGTGTATATAAATAGAGAGACATTTTGCCTCATTTTCCTCATCCGAAAAAAATTTCATACTCTCTCTCTCATTACTCTCTGCATTTGTTTTTTAAAACAAAAGTAAGTTCTGAATCAGTGTGATTTGCTACCATTATTTGAGTTCGCTGTTCACTGTGATTTGAATTACCGCAATCACAGTGAGGGTAATTCCATTCTATCCTGGGAAAAATTAATCCACAAACCTTGGGTAACTGTGAGGGGATTAGATTTCTTAAGGACATGCAGTGTATACTTTCGGCTTGGAATTTTCTACTTCATCTATTTCTGTTTCTGGTCATTATCGAAAGTGCAGACAAATAATAAATTAAAAATGGACAAAAATATAAATGTACATTCTTTTTAGAACGGATTATAATTCAATATTTCCACATAAACACGGAGTTGTAAATACATCAATAAAACAATATGAAGGTCACCTAAGTTAAAAATGGAAAAAATATAAATATAAATATTTGATAAAGCTAATGAAGTATTAAAAATAACTAAAAGTAGTTTATAGTTGCAATCACATAATTATATTGAGGAAAAAAAATTAGAAGATCCAACTTGACATATCGAGCAAGCTGGCTCCCACAATATAAATAATTCTCCTTCTGTCCCAGTTTATGTTACTATATTTTCTTATTAGTCCATTCCAAAAAAACAAAAAAGACCACTTAATGAGAAATTTTTATAGCCACACAACACTATGACATATTTAGGACCTCAAGTTTTAAAAGAAATATAGCTACATAAATATTATGATTTGTTAAGGACCATAAGTTTCAAAAGTCTTCATTTCTTTCTTAAACTACTTACTCAATCAAATATGATCACTTAAATTGGGATGGAAGGAGTATAGATTTTATAAAGTATTACATTATTTATTTTACGGTCTTGCTATAAAATTGACTAAAGCATTATGCATTTTTCGTCATTTCTA
The DNA here is from genome assembly GCA_029990575.1 of Petunia axillaris subsp. axillaris. NCBI lineage: Eukaryota > Viridiplantae > Streptophyta > Magnoliopsida > Solanales > Solanaceae > Petunia > Petunia axillaris. The sequence continues at coordinate 46,517,417 of JARKNS010000007.1, read as the reverse complement.
CAAAAATAAACGTCAATGTTGTTAATTTAAATGAAGATGAGATGTAACTCTAATTCTTTCAAAATTACTAATTAATCCTATTATATAATATAGTTTATATTTATGTAAATCTCTAAGAAAATCATACGATGTGCAACTCATTAATTAAACAAAATAACATACCGAAAAAAAAAAGAATATTGCCGCCTATAAATTAAGCAACATTTCTCCTCAATTTCTCAAGCTTTAAAAGGTCAAATCTTCTTTTCCCTTCTCTTAAGCACTTTTGAAACAAATAAAAACATGTGCCGTCAAAAGGCTGAAATGAAGAAAACTATGTATGAGGGCAAGTTGGTAGCTTTTTTTTAAGCTATTGTCAGAGCTTTTCAAGGAAGCACGTGATATTTCAGTTACGACAGGGACAGAGGTTGGTGTTCCTCTTAACTCACCCAGTGGAAAACCATATACCTATGGGTGCCCTTCTAGTTTTGACACAATCCGAAATAGGTTCCTCAATTGGAGTGAAAAATTGTTGTCATGATGGGGCAGATGATTTCCAAGAACTTGTCAATGCTGGCAGTTTTGTTACTATTCCTGCTTTACCTGGAACAGGCTGTGTAACAACTGATTCCAATGTTGCTAACCCAGAAGATGGGGAAAATTTTGCATCTAATTAAGTTTTCAATAAATGGGTTGTTACTAATTAGGTTGTTCTAGGGGAAGAGTTTAGCCGATTTGTTTCGATTTTTCATTTTCTTTATTTGTTATCTCTGCTGAAGACTATTTTTCTTTCCTTTTCAGTACATGAGTCTTCCATTTAGTTGATTTAAGAGTGTTTATGGTTCAGTTTGGTGTTGATTTTGTCCAAATCAATACTAAACCAACTATTTCGATATGTTTTTTCCGTTTTTTCTTCTTGCCGTATCAAAATGAAAAAAAAAAAATTCTCGCCCCATTACATGATGATAATGAATCTCCTTCATGGATCTAACTTGTGTTCATATGATACTTCAAGCCTAATTTAATTGTTATAATTAATTATAAACAAATGACTCCTAAAATGGTATCAAAAAAGACAAGACCCTGATTTCGAGTCTTACTTATAACATACAAGATCAAAACAGGAATTTCAAAAATGACATACTCCCTTCGTTCCAATTTGTTTGGCACAACAAGATTTCAAGAGTCAAACTTCTTAATTTTGATCTTGAATTCGAAACAAAGATTACATATTTAGAAACTAAATAAAAAGTAGTATAAGTTAATTAACAACACAAAATATCTACAGGACATATGAACATATCGCCGTCAAAGAAAGACTCGTATTTGACTCTCGAAATCCGATTTATAACAAACATAGTGAAACAGAGGCGGTAATTAAAAATATAAAAATTGCTCTTTCTAACACGTTATCCTACAAGTTTAGCCAAGGAACAGTAAGATGTACACGGGGGCTATAGTGGAATAATCTTTTTATTTTTTATTAAATTTATCTATAGTCAGTGAGAATTCTTTAATTTTGAAATCTTGAATCCATCTACTAATTGATCAATCTTAAAAGAAAGCAAAAACAGAATTGGAAATGTTTAAAGGGAGAATAAAGAGAAAATAGAAACCTGGTGAGAAGGGTTAAGGTGAGCTGAGATTGTGGCAATTGGTTGATGGATATTTGCACTGTTCTGCATTTCTTAGAGCTTTGAACTTGTGTTGTGAATTATGATGACAAAGAGAAATGATGAACTTATGTGAGCTGATTTATATAAGTAGGGAGAACAAGAAGAAAAAATAAGAAAGTGATGGTGATCGATTGATGACGGAAAGGTTATTGAGAAAGTGGAATTTGAAAATATTTATGAGCTTATCTTCCAAGACTTTCTTTTAGGAACGGCTGTTTCCCCAATATAATCAGTGATCTCGACTTTAAAGTCTAAAAATTAAGAAATTTTGGTGTTTAATAATATTGAAACTCGTGGTACTGAACATCTCATAGTATTAGTGTTGCTATAAAAGCTTTTCATTAAAAGTATATACGGAAGTTTAAAGCTGAATTATGCCCTATTTAAAAAAGTTTATATTCTTTTTAGAACGAATTATAATACAATATTTCCACAAACGAGGAGTATAAAATACATCGAGAAAACAACTTGGAGGTCAGCCAAGTTAAAAATGGACAATCTATAAATTTACGTTGTTTTTATAACAAATTATAATGCAATATTTCCACATAAAAGAGTAGCAGCAAATACATCAAGAAAACAACATGGAGGACACCTATGTTAAAAAAAAAAAAGTCCATATTTCATAAATCTAATGAAGTATTAAAACTTAACTAAAATTAGTTTACATTTGCAATCACATAATTATTATTGAGGACAAAAATTAGAAGATCCAACTTGACACAACGAGCACGCTAGCTCCCACAATTTAAATAATACTCTTTTTGTCCCAATTTATGTGACCATATATTTTTTTAATTTGTCTCAAAAAAATGATCGCTCAATGATAAGTTTTTATAGCAATGCAAACACTATGACATATTTAAGACCATATGTTTCAAAAGAGCAATTACTATATAAATGTTATTACTTGTTTAGAACACAAGCTTCAAAAGTCTTTATTTTTTTCTTAAACTTCATGCCCAATTAAACATTGTCACTTTGAGAGAGGGTGCTTAGATTTACAAAGTATTGCACTATTTAATTTACAATCTTGCTATAAAATTGACAAAAGCATTATTCCTTTTCATCATTGCTACAAAAATAAACGTCATTGTTGTTAATTTGAATGGAAAAGAGATGCAACTCTAATTCTTTCAAAATTAGTAATTAATCCTATTATAGTATTTTAGATTGATGTAAATCTCTAAGAAAATCATACGATGTACAACTCATTAATTAAACAAAACAACATGCCGGAAAAAAAGGACATTACTGCCTAAAAGTTAAGCGACTTGTCCCCTCAATTTCTCAGGTTTTATTAGGTCAAATCTTATTTTCTCAAAAAAAAAAAAAAGCAAAAGTGTGTGCCATCAAAAGGCTGAAATGAAGAAAATTGAATCTGAGGCGGTACGTTTGGCAACTTTTCTAAAGCTAAAGTCAGAGCTTCTCATGGAAGCACATGAACTTTCAGTTATGACAGGGGCAGAGGTTGGTATTCTTGTTTACTCGCCAAGTGGAAAACCATACACATATGGCTATCCTTCTAGTTTTGAAACAATCCTAGATAGGTTCCTAAAATGGAGTGAAAATCGTCCTCATGATGGGGCAGATGATCTCTAAGAACTTGTCAGTGCTGCAAATTCTGTTGTTGTTCCTGCTTCACCAAAAACAAGTTGTGTGACAACTGATCTCAATGTTGCTGATCCAGACGATGGGGAGAGTTCTGCATCACATTAATTTTTGCCATTAATTGGTTTGGTTGTTCTTGGGAAAAGTTTAGCTGATTTGTTTCAGTTTTTCATTTTCTTTATTTGTTATCTTTGGTGAAGTTTGTTTTTTTTCCTTTTCAGTATATGAGTCTTTTGGTTGATTGTTAAAGTCTTTATGAGTCGGTTTGGTTTTGATTTCGTCAAAATCAAAACTAAACCAACTATTTCGATATAATAATTCTCACCTCATTATAATGTTTCTTCTTCATTGATCTAACTTGTGTTCGTATGATACTGCAGGCCTAATTTAATTGTTACAATTAATTATAAGAAAGTGACTCTTAAAATGGTATCCGAAAAGGCAAAATTCTCATTTCGAGTCTTACAAACATACATGATGAAAACAGGAATTTCTAAATGACATAGTGAGGGCAATTTGGAAAACCATGGCTTTCGATAGCATATTTTTGCAATTCAATCGTGGCACTCACAGCATGTTTACTGCCTTTTCTGAATTTGCGCAGATTGCCCTTTTTGCGTCTGACTTGATTTTATGGCCCTATTTTGTTATTATAAAATATTTTAAATTTAGTTTATATTTCCAGCCTTATTATAACTTGTATTTGTATTAGGAATACTTAAAATCACTTTAGTAAGTCTTGCCCATGTATTTAATTTAAGTCCCAAAATTTTTAACTCGGTCGGAAATCACTTTTAGTGGGACTCGGGAAGTGCCTAATACATTCTTCCCGAGCCATAAGGACTTCTTACCTTAGAATCTTTGCTAGTAAGACCTACCCGAAGTTAACTTTAGATATTTAGAAGCTTTAGGTGCCCTAATACACCTTTTATACAAATTTGGTAGGTGGCGACTCCAACTTTGACTCAACCGAGTCACCTAGGCAAACCCAATCTTTGAACTCGATCCGAGCTCGAATGACGGGGTGGGACAGAATGGCGACTCCGCTGGGGATTTCAAAGTCCTAACCACAACGAGTTTTATTTTTCAAATTCTATTGCTATTATTTATTTATATTATTGAACTAATTGCTTTATTTTATTATTATTATTATTATTTTACTAACTTGTTTTTTTTTTTGTTTTTCTTTCTTTATTTTATTATTATATTTGTATCCTTGTAATATTTATGACATTTTTACTCATACTCCTCCACTCCTGGAAACGACACTTTTCACACACACGAGCGGTTACGTGGATCTCACGGCCGTATCACTCTCAAAAAACCCTTTAGGGAGAACGGTTTGGAATATAGTTGGTCTGTGGTAAAACCAACAATTCTAAATGTTCCCACCCCTTGGTTGTCCGCCTGGGAGGAACCATGTCCTTGTCTAGCAAACTCACTCTTAGAAGGTTCTTACCACGCGTCTCACACTTCTACTATTTTCAAATCTTTCATAAATTTTGCAAAATCCCTTTCTTTTAAACAATTTCACTTCATAATTCTTTCTTTATTGGCTAGTTTCTATTATCCATTTTTTTTTAAACTAACTTGTTTGTTTCGTTTTTGTTACTCCTCATCTTTTAAAATTATTTTTTGAAATACTTCAATATGTGCATCCTTTCCATAAAATTGCTTAAATAATTTTCATTTAATTTGATTCTTTTAATTTTAATACTGTCTAGTTTCTATTAATCCTATTTTTTTTTCAAAACTAAGCGTTTGTTTATGTGCATATTTACAATATTGAAGTTTTTTTTAGAAAATATCTGCATTTTTTTTAAAAAAAAAAAATTGTGCATTTCCTTCACAACTCGTACATTTTTTTAACTTGTGCATGCATACTTTTAATTTCTGAACTCCAGAACCGTTATATGAATTTAAACCAATTAGAGCAACAGTCATGCACGGCAAGTCAACATACATAATGGTATGAAGTGAAATGAAATATGATGCAATAGGATCACATGTGCCGCTATACCATCTCGAAGCGGAATACTCCTGCATTCGAGGGGAATACAATCTGATAACCAAGTAGAGTGGAGTACTCATGCTATTGGGGCAGAATACTCCTGCACTTGATATAATATAAAGCTGAGGCAGAATACTTCTACACTTAGTATATGGCATAACAGCTAGTAATCAGAACACATAGCTTATTAATGCATCCAAGGCTGTGGCATAATTAGTATGCCCTATCGGCAGCTATTGACATAAAGAACACATGAATAAAATATGCATAAGGCCAAAGGCCATCAAAATAATGGATATAATCAGTTACCTCAAGTCCTGGGTCAGAATAGCTACTGAATAACTTCCTTTCCTGCCCGACGTCCCTCAGAATAATTTTTTTTTTAGCCAAAGAAACATATTCGCACTAATAACTACCCGTAGAAAGAGTATTTAACCTTTAGATGGTGAAAGAAGAAAAATTACCAAATTATCCCTAGGTCAGGTTTAGCCGAAAACCCATAAACTACCAGAATCTTTATAATTCTACGAGTCCAATGATATTAGTTTTCATATCCGAATTCAATTTAATCAAATTTTTTAATTTCATAATTTTTAGGGTCGTAACTCAGTTTTCCAATTTAATCCAACAAATTCTAGCTAGGAATCATGAGTTAACGAAATAAATTAGCTTAGGATCGATACTTGATGATTTTAGAATGATTTGGCACTGAAATTTCACCCTAAACCGACATGGAAAAGTCTGATTTCAGTTAGAAATAAAAACAACCATGAAATGCCCTTTTATACCGTAAGAAAGCAACTTATAGTGCAATTTTTGCATTAGCAACAGATGGTCTGCAATTTGGGTCAAAATGAGACCCTACAAGATTCCGAATGGCCCAAATGTTCTCACAAGTCATACAAAACTTGTATGACATGCCCGCAATAACGAATCTCGAATTAGATCTCCGAAACTCAAGATAGGGCTCCCACGGAAAGATGTCGATTTCTTAGCTTTCGAGATTTTAGCAGAACTAACCGAACGACCTCGAAATTGACTTCCAAAAGATTCCACGGGTCAAAAATGACCTTACGAACCTAACTCAATGATTGTGTTGGTGTTTTGCGCATATTTGCAACTCTTTTCAACTAGCTTTTATGTCTTAAAGCGTTAATATTTGAGTGAAATTTATGTTATTATCCGTATTTCAGGATATTCAAGAAATTTACATACAAAGCCAAAAGAAATATGAAAAAGAGAAAAAACAAGTGAACTTTGGCTATATATGAAGAACATGGAGATATAGCAGCATCAGGACCGACGCCTCACCGAATCAGCGGCTGAAGAGGGTCAGCCATCCGTTGAAGGAGGAAAGATTTCAAGCCTTCCAGCCAATTGAAGGGCAAATTGCCGAACGCCGAAGGCAAGTGGTGACTCCGTAGAAGAAGAGGCGAACCTGCCGATGATCACAAAGAGTTTTGGAAATCTACGAAGCCAAGGAGTTTCCACCGCTACAAGTGCGCCCCCGCCGAACCGCCCCCGCCGAACCTGTACCGCAAATCAGACAAAATGTATAGTTAGATATGTCATCGACGAGCTAGAGTTTATTAGGCTGCTCGCCGAATATTCCCGGCCTGGCGTAAAACAAGGAAAAATGGAAAACTTGTAAATATTAGTCTAGTTTTCAAATCTATGCCTATAAATAGGTTGTTATGCCTCCGAGAAAGATATACCCTTTTCAGCTTAGAATATTATTTTACACACATTTTTTAATATTCTTGGAGGCTAAGGAAGGGTTCTAACTTGAATCTTTTTGTAAGAATTCTATTTTTTAATATATTCTTACATGATTCTTGTCATTTTATTTTCTACTATGTGTGTCATACTAGGGATTTATTCATGAAAACTTGATTATTTTGGCATAAACTTTGTATTTAAGCTTATAAAATCTATGGGTTAAGGTAAATCTAGTTTTCCACCGTACATTTCTTGACTAGGGTTTAAGGCATGGCCGAACTTGAACCTAACCCTACTTTGCTTTCATCACCCTAATGAGGTTGAAGGTGTAGGTTAATAGAAACTAGCGAGAATTTGGGTTACATTGGCTACAGCCTACCCCATCTAAAGGGGGAAGACCTAAAAAGGTCATCCCTGGTCGAGTATTAGGACTAGGGTTTCTAGCTCCTCATTATTGACTCTAACAGGCTTGATGAGATAAATCATCCCTATCCCTAATGGGTTTTGAGGAATATATTAGAGGTCCGACCATTGACGTTACCCATATAATTTGTGAGATTAATACAAGTATTTGGCTATGAGAATTTTGTTGGAATGAGTATAGGGGTGGGCACAAAACCGAAAAAACCGAAATACCGAACCGAACCGAACTAATTCGGTACTTCGGGTTCGGTTTTTCGGTTTTTCGGTTCGGGTTCGGTCTTAGAAATTTTTGAACTTCGGTCTTCGGTTCGGTCTTCGGTTTCGGGCTCCCCGGAACTTCGGGCCCCGAAATTCCGAAAAAACCGAAGTTTTTTTTTTTTTTTTTTTTTTTTTGTTTAAAACCATTAACAAAAAACATCCACCATTACATATTACGTATATTTCCTAGATTGATTCGTATAATTTCCCTTTTTTGCTTATTGTATTTTAATGTCTAATTAGTGATTAAATGCAACATATATAAAAAATTAAATAATTGAACTAAAAATTCATTAGGAAATGATAAATTAGCTGAACATCCCTTTAGTTTGAATAAATCATTTATGTTAAGTCATCGCGATATGATATTACGAGTATTCAATCATTTATATTTGGTAATTTGATGTATTTTTGTTAATCTTATTTTTTGACTTTGAACAGGTATGTACTTTGCCTTTCCTTTCCCTTTCTTGTTCGGCCTTTTTTTCTTTGGCTATAAACTTTGGTTTAAACCGAAACACCGAAGTACCGAACCGAAGTACCGAACTAAAAAACCGAACCGAACCGAAGTATAAAAATTACGGACTTTTCTACACTTCAAACCGAACCGAAGACCGAAGTAACGGACTCCTACTTCTAAAAACCGAACCGAAAAACCGAACGCCCACCCCTAAATGAGTAAACCCCTAGCTCATTCTCATCGTTTACACCAATCGTTACTATTTACTTATTCTATGCTTGTTGATTAGTTATAGCTGTAGTTAAAATAATTTTATCATATTTAATTAGGAATACACAAACAATTTGCAGAACCCGAATTTACTCATTCTAAGTTTAATAGATTGTCTTGCTAGCTCCCTGTGGAAATCGACCCCGACTCCTTGTTGGGTACTATTATCTTTGACAACCGCCCACACCCTTCGTGGTGAGTAGATTGAGTGTGGATCACTCAACTTTCGGATTTCGAATCGGAGTTCATTTACTCAAATCGAGCTCGAAAATCTCTTTTAAGCTTTACCGACAACTGAAACGGAAGCCTTCTCAAGAATTTCACCAAACGAAGTCCGAATCAGCTCAAATTTTACATACATGTCCTAATAGATTTTATAGAGCTTTTAAGGCTGTCGACATACCAATCAAAGCCCTAACTCCTGAAACGACTACCTAAGGTCGTTACAATGATACACAAAAATAAGAAAGAAATAAATGAAATGTTACAGTATGTACAACTTTGATATAGTAGATATACTACAGATACAATGTAGATACATTACAGGCACATTGTTGATACGGTCGAGATATAGTACATATACATTCTCTTTAATATTGGCTAATCTCATATTTTCTCATTTGCTTATCAACAGTAATCGACTGACTTTAAAGACAACGAACACTACAAAGGACAAGAATAGCACCATCAAGAACATGCAACGCTCTTTCCACCTCAATAGTGAAATCAACAAGACCACATGTGTCAATTATGTTAACCTGCAAATGCAAGCACAAGTAATCAACGTGACCCAATGCATCTAGTGGCTGTTAGCCTGAATAGAATGCACTTTGTTATGGTTTCGTCGTTTCACAGGCATATTGTTGATAATAGATACTGTTATTTGAGTTTCGAGTTTGGGGAATAGTGTTGTACTGAGTTTAATGACGAGGAAAAATAGAAGAAATAATAACTATGGTGGAGGTGGCCTGTGGAAATAGTGGTGGTGGAAGGAGGAATGTAAAGGGAAAAGAAGGCATGGGGGAAGAAGGAGGCTAATTTTTTATTAATATTTTGCTATATGATACCCCATTTTGCTATTTTTAGTAATTAAGTTTTTCTTTTCTATAAATCGGGTAATTGTGCTAAAATGTCTATGTTTTGTAAAAAATTTCTCAAAATGGTACTTTTTGTATAAATGTTCCAAAAAATTAGAAGATCCAATTTCACATAAACTAGCACCTACATTTAAATAGAGATTTTTTCAAAATTAGCATATCAAATAAGGACATTACAAATAAAGGGCCATGTATTTTTCTAACATGACATAGCACAACAAAATCCATATTTTTGAAATTTAGGCTCTCCCTCAAAATAAAAAATCCTAACTACCACTTCTCCCCTTCCCCCGCCAGTGCCACCCTCTCGCCTGTGGCGATAGGAGATTGGTAAATTTACATTGTCGAAATTTCACCGAAATGTTTTATTTTTTTACTGGAGTTATTTTTTATCGATTTTGTCTGTGTCATTGCATTGAACAAGTTTATACACGCAATCTTATCCACAAAAATAAATTATACATGAATTTATATAGATAAATGCATGTACAAGGAGATAAATACAAAAATACACACAAAAACTGAAACTTTATACAAACAGCCATAATAATGCTCGAATATGAAAACTTAAACAACTTTATTCATTGTACATACGTACGTATACAATTTAAACAAGTTTATACATACTTACAGAAGTGTATAAACTTGTAAAAAATATGTATAAAATTGTATAAAGACATACAAAAAAATTATATAGTATTTTGGGCGCTTTATATAAAAAACTTAACAAAACTACTAGATCTATACAAATTTCTAGAAGAAAAATACTAGATCTAAACATTTAAATAAAAGTTTCAAAAAAAAAAACTATTAGATCTCGCCGGATCTTTTGAAAATGTTAAAAAAAAAAGAAAGAAGGAACATGGTAAACAAACCCTCACCAGAGCTTTGACCGGAATTTACTTCGAAAAATCTTCTTTATTTTTCAAAAGTAAAAAAAAAAAGAAAAAAACTGCGGCGGGGGAGGTACATGGCAGCGGTGGCAGGGAGGATTGGCGGTGGAGGAGATGAAGTGGAAAGGGTGGGGGAGGAGACAGCAGTAGCAAGGGGGGAAGGAGAAGAGAAGAAAGAATTGGAACTAGGGTTCTTTTGTGGAGAGAGGGCTAGGGTTTTTTTGTGGAGAGGGTGCAAGAGTTGTAATTTTTGTTTCAAGAAATGGCACAAGCGGGCCTACTCGAGTAAGAATTGAAAATAAGGGCCCATATTGATAATTTTTGTGTGTTCCTTGTCTCATAGTGTAAAAATCTCATTTAAATAATATTACTTCTATCCCAATTTATGTGACTACATTTTTTTTTAGTATGTTACAATAAGGATCACCACTTAATGATAAGTTTCTATATCCACGCAAACACTATGACATATGTTAGACCACAAGTTTCAAAAGAATTATAACTCCATAAATATTATGACTTATTTAGGACCTTAAATTTCAAAAGTCTTCATTTTTTACTTATACTATGTGCTCAGTCTAACATGGTCACTTATATTGGAATGGAAGAAATATAGATTTACTAAGTATTACCCTGTTTATTTTATGGTCTTGCTATAAAATTGACTAAAGCATTATCTACTTTTTGTCAGTACTACGAAAATAAACGTCAATGTTGTTAATTTGAATGGAAATAAGATGCAACTATAATTCTTTCAAAATTAGTAATTAGTCCTAATATAGTATTTTAAATTGATGTAAAACTCTAAGAAAATCATACAATGTGCAACTTATTATTTAAACAAAACAACATACGGAAAAAAAAATGTTACCGCCTATAAATTAAGTGACTTTTCTCCTCAATTTCTCAGACTTTATTAGGCCAAATCTTCTTTTTCCTTCTTTTTAGCGCTTTTGAAACAAACAAAAACATGTGCCGTCAAAAGGCTGAAATGAAGAAAATAGAGTCTAAGGCAGAACATTTGGCAACTTTTTTAAAGCTAATGTCCGAGCTTTTCAAGGAAGCACGTGATCTTTCAGTTTCGATAGGGGAAGAGGTTGGTGTTTCTTAACTCAACAATTGTAAAACCATATACTGATGGGTGCCCTTCTAGTTTTGACACAATCCTAGATATGTTCCTAAATTGCAATGAAAATCATCCTGATAATGGGGCAGATGATCTCCAAGAATCTGTCAATACTGACAGTTCTGTTACTGTTCTTGCTTCACCAGGAAAAAATTGTGCAACAACTGATCCCAATGTTGTTGTCCCAGATGATGGGAAAGTTCTACATCTAATTAAAATTTTCAATTAATGGGAGGTTACTAATTAGGTTGTTCTCAGGAAAGAATTTAGTCGATTTGTTTCGGTTTTACATTTTCTTTATTTGTTATCTCAGCTGAAGGCTGTTTGTCTTTCCTTTTAGCATGTGAGTCTTCCTTTTAGGGTGTGTTTGGTATCTTGGAAAATGTTTTCCAAGGAAAACCTTTTCCATAGAAAATGTTTTCTTGGAAATGTTTGGTTGGTGAGTGGAAAACATTTTCCGGAAAATATTTTCTAGTGTTTGGTTAAAAGTTGAAAATATTTTCTAGAAAATAATTACATATGCTTCTCCTACCAACCTCATACCCACCCCCACCCCCAAAATATAATTAATGATACTTGGAATATGTACTTCTATGAATAGTAAATACATACCTAATTTTTGTTGGTTTCTCACTCGTCCAATATTTATTTCAAGGCTCGGCTAATTCAAAATTTGATGGGATAAATCCCAAAAAAAGACAATTATATTCTTAGCCTCCGAGGCATTAAATTTTTTGATGGAATGTGCTTACCACCCTAATATAACTATATAAACAAAGAAAATTATTTTTCTAATACTTGTACTAAAACTAATAAGTACACAGTAAGTGCATAACATCGAGTGAGAAACCAAAAGTTATCCAACTTGCTAAATATTACAGTATAATAAAGGAATCTGCAATAAATTGTTCATTTCAACACAAAAATAACTACACATGACAAACTACTTCGACAAGCAACAAACTCTATCTAGCTATTCTGCAAATCTATTGTGAATCATAGTGTTCTCGCTTGAATTTATCCAACCACAACTTGCGGAGAGCCTGACTTTTTACCATGAATGCCTTAGCTAACGGGTCTCTTTCCACCAAAAAGTCAACAGCTTCAGATAAGAAAGCTTCCTCATAACCTTCAGTTGACATAACTTCTTCATGCAACTTCTTCACATCTAATCGAGTGTCAGCTATTCTACTGATTGCAGTTGCTACTTCCCCGAGCTTTGATGATACATCAACAAACATGTCTTGCATATCAGAACGACTTCGTTTGCAACTTGTCTTGACTTGAGGAGTTTCACTAACTACGTCTTCCACCTCATTTTCCTTTGATGGTCCTTGAATGTCATCGTTGTTACCTTTCTCGGAACAAGATTCCAAGCTAGTATCGTCAAAAGACTTGGCACAATCACCCCTAGCTCGATTATTACCACAAACAAGAGACATTTCCTCAAACATATCAATCTTCATATGAATATGTATGCATATGAATATATATAAAAAATGTATGTACGTATGTATATTGAAACACAATGAAATTTACCTCCACTAGCAACGATTGCACAGTCATGACATGCGATTGATCAGACTCTTTAGTTCTTTGTTTGCAGTAGCCTCGAGGAGTGCTATAAGAATCACGAGGGAAGAAAACCTCAATATCAAAAGTCAAAAGGCCCCACAAGCGAACATTCTTCAATATCTCTGAGTACACCAGAGAAAGTAGTGAGGCAGAACCAAAGCGATGTGTTAAAACCTGAAGTAAAGAAAAAATGATGGTCTAAAATGAAGGCTATAGTCTGAAAACATGATAAACAGAAAAGGCAAAGGGGCACACTGAGTGAAGGTTAAAAGCACGTTGCTCTGATTGATTCCTCGCTCCAGTCCTTCGGAAACCCTGCGAATCAAACCATGTCAGGATTTTTGAAGATAATGGTCGATAATAGAAGGAATTTCGAACGCCATGAACTTCAGTTAACCAAACATAATCTCCTACTCACACATTAAGGAAAACCATGCAAACACATATGAAATACTGTGCTGCAATCAGACCAACATTACTTGTCAGCCTCAGTCTTGAAAAAGTAGCTTCTTTAGCGCATACCCATTTTGCAGTTGTTTTTGGGAAAGCTTACGTGTATCTGATCCCCCTAGGATTCTTCTGCATACTCTTTTTAAGAAATAGAAAAATATCAAAAATTTCCAATTCTTGATGGCATAAAAATTCCATCCTCCCTCTGCCTAGCTTGTATACTTTTTACCATGTAAGTCTTCTAGGTATGGGATATGTTCCCTTCAGAAAATTGTCACAATTTCCACCACATGACTGGGAAAATGCTGTCAAGTGCCACACCGTTCAGCCAACAATGACAACTACACATCAGTCAGGATTTTAACATTGGTACCTATTAACAGATATGAACTACATCCTACTAAAAGAATGGTTCTTAGTCTTAGGCTCAAAATTCTCTACTAATCTCCCTTCTTGAATGGCTTCAATGATGCAATAACATATCTCCTGTTCTTAACATCTCCTAAACTAACCTGTTAACACTTCAAATTCCAACTTTTTAAGGCTAATGGAGATGTAAGCTTCGTTCAGTATATCTAATAAATAATATAAGGTGGTTCAGCAGCATATAATTCATCGATAAGCTGTAGTATTCATTTCCAAACAGTTACAGGGATACTTCAAACAGATTTAACTCTCTAGAAGAAGCAACACATGATAAAATTACCTTATTAACGTACAAGTACTTTTCTAAACAGCTAACGAAATGTTCAGGAGAAGCTGCAAATGAAGAGGTATAACGGGTGCAATAACCCATAGAAAGATCATCCAATCGCTCGAGGAAATCGTTGACAGGGAGTGGAACAGAGGAGTGTGAAATGAGGGAATCATCTTCTGCTGCTATATGTAGCGCTGCTTGTCCTAAATCAACCCCTCTATTTATGCAAATACTCGTTCCTCTCTCGAGATTAGTCAGTTTTCGAATTTGATTGCAGAACCCTTCTCTTGCTATCTGTTAAATTATCGCAAATGCATTCATTCATCAGAGATGACATTATAACTAAATTAACTACTCCTGCATTCCGTTCCAATTTATGTGGCAAAGTAAATGAAGACTTTTAAAACTTATGATCATAAATAAATTGAAAATGCGCTCTCTAATGACCGACGTAACAAGTAAATACTCAAATATAGTTACTACAACTAACATTCTTTAACGGGAAGAGAAACAGGTCAATGATAACATATTCACAAAGCTTAACACAAGTAGAATCAAGGAAAAGATCTGAGACGAAAAATTCATAGCCAAAATACACGAAAAATACCAGAGAGGTCTATCTAACTGATCAGCAAAACTAATTGACTAACAGATCAACGCTCGCGCACACAAACAACATATAGAGTCTAAAAACAGAAGGTCCCACTGATGAGCACAACAAAGAAAATATTCAAGCTAAGAAGCATGCTCACTTTAGACTTAAGAAAGTACTCCTTGCACCACTACCATCTTTGTCTACATCAGCAATCATTTGTTCAACTTGCTGAAAACAAAATATAGACATGAAACATTAGTCATGCCATAAAATGAACAAGTAACATAGCACTTGTAAGATGATAAGCTTCTATGAAATAAAGATAACAAATTAGTATGTTCTTCGTGCAAAGAAATCAGGCGGAAAGTGCAAACGAAGATTCTAAATAGCATGTTAAAATCAAATCATCGACTATAAAAGATAATGAAAAATACCTCAGCAAGGTCTCCAGAAAACGGTTCGCGGCGGTGAGGGAGAAACTCACGGCGGAAAACAGAGAATTTTGTGGCGGAGAAGCCGTGGAGAAAGGAAAAACCCTAGACTAGAGAGAGAAAGAGAAAGGGAGAGGGGTTCGCTAGAGAGAGAAAGGAGAGTGGGAATTTTTTTATTTGGGAGGGGGTGCAGCGAGGGTGGGTTTCCCGCGTGTGTTTTTTTTTCTTTTGAGGAAAACATTTTCCTTCATTTGGAGGAAAATTGGTGAATTAGGAAAATATTTTCCAAAGTCATATTTGCCAACCAAACATAGGAAAATGGGAAAATATTTTCCAGAAAATATTTTCCAGAAAATATTTTCCCTCATACCAAACACACCCTTAGTTGAATTTAAGATAATTTGTTGTTCGATTTGGTTTTTGTTTCGTCAAACCAATACTAAACCAACTAGTTTGATATGTTTTTCCGCTTTTTCTTCTTGGCGCATCAAATGAATAAAAGAAAATCTCTCCCCATTATACACCGGATGGAAAATCAAAAAAAAAAAAAAAATAGTGATTCTCCTTCATTGATCTAACTTGTGTCCATATGATACTTCAAGCCTAATTTAATTTTTATAATTAATTATAAACAAGCAGCTCCTAAAATGGTAATAGAAAAGACAAGACCCCAATTTCGAGTCTTACTAACATACAAGATCAAAACAGGAATTTCCAAACTGACATACTCCCTTCGTTCCAATTTGTTTGGCACAATTAAGATTTCGAGATTCAAACTTTTTAATTTTGATCATGAATTTGGAACAAAGATTATATATTTGGAAACTAAATAAAAAGTAGTATAATATATCATAATTAACAATTAAAAAAAATATATACAAGACATATGAAAATACCGCAGTAAAAAAAAACTCATATTGACTCTCGAAATATGAATTTAAGCAAACAGAGTGAAACTGAGGCAGTAATTTGAAATATAAAAATATGTTATTTCTAACACCCGTTATAGATTAGAGGGTTACACACTTCAACAACAACAACAACATATTCAGTGATATCCCATAAATAGGGTTTAGAAAGAATAAGGTTTACACCAACCTGACTCCTACCTTACTCAAGGTAGAGAGGACGGTTATACACTTCAGTATTTTAATTTAAAAACTTAAAAATAATAAGATAATTTCATGAGAATGAGAGGAAATTGTAAAATCAATGTGGTAAACAACATTTTAAGTCAAATCATGGGGCTAGCAAGATCAACTACGAATGGGGCTATTATTAGGAAAAAAATTAAAATTAGGGGGATTTACATTTATATATAATTTTGAAGCCTTAATTACAAAAAATAGCAATATTATTGTATTATAAAACACAACATTATTTTATATATACGAGTTGCTACAAACAACTACAAAGGGAAGACCCTAACCTCCATATCACATCCCTCACCTCTTTCATCCCTGCTACGTATTGGGACCCACTGGTGCCATCGGGCTAACTCTGCCGCCGCCCAGGTCTGCAGATACAGTCTGAACAGTGTTGAAATAGTGCAGAAATATAGAAGATACAATGAGATACAATGCAGAAACAAGTAGAAACAATGCAGAAAACTGTCCCGAATTATAAAGATACAATGAAAAAACGCAGAAACAGCGCAGAAATGCCGAAACAATTTAGATAACAGTTGGATAAAGTGCAGAAATAGTACAAAAATACAGAAACAGTTAGATACGGTATAGAAATAATAAAAATACAGTGAGATACTATAAAATAAAATATAAAAAACACCATAAGTAAAATAAGAAGAATGATAAAAATAAAAAAATGAAACACTAAATACAAATATACAGTATAGATACATAAAAGTAAAATATAAAAATAATAAAAAGTAATAAATTAACTCATATACTATTAGATACCATCTAGAAACAACATTATATATAAAAATAAAAATAAATAAATAAAATGTTACAATATGTACGACTTTGATATAGTCGATACACTACAGATACAAGGTAGACACATTACAAACACATCGTTGGTATGATCGAGATACAAACGCATTCTCTTTAATATTGGCTAATCTCGTATCTTCTTATTTGCCTATCAACAATAATCGACTGACTTTGCACACCAGGAACACTACAAAGGACAAGAATTGCACCATCAAGAACACGCAACGCTCTTTCCACCTCAATTGTGAAAGCAACGTGACCTGATGTGTCAATTATGTTAACTTGCAAACGCAAGCACAAGTAATCAACATGGCCTGATGCGTTAAGTAGCAGAAGACTGAATAGAATCCATTTTGCTATGGTTTCGTCTCTTTCAGAGACACTTTGTTGATGATAGATACTGTTATTTGAGTTTCGAGCTCGGGGAATAGAGTTGTACTGAGTTTATTGGTGAGGAAAATCAGAAAAAACAATAACTATGGTGGAGGTGGCCTGTGAAAATAGTGGTGGTGGTCTGGTGGAAGGAGGAGTGTAAGGGGAAAAGAAGGTATTGGGGAAGAAGGGCGCTAAGTTTTTAAAAAAAAAAATATTTTGTTATATTTTACCACATTTTGCCATGTTTTGTAATTAAGTTATACTATCCTCTGAATTAGATAATTAGGATAAAATGTCAAAAATTCTCAAAATTATACTTTTGTGTAAATGTTCGAAAAAATTAGAAAATCCAATTTGACATAACAAGCAAACTAGCTCCTACAATTTAAATAGAGATTTTTTCAAAAATAGCACATCAAATAACGAAATTGCAAATGAAGGGCCGTATGTTTTTCTTACATGGCATAGCACTGCCCCTATTTTTGAAATTTAGGCTCTCCCTCAAAATAAAAAATCCTAGCTACTACTTCTTCCCCTCCTCCGTCACTGACCCGCCGGCGGCCACCCTTCCGACAACAGCGGTTGGTGATTGAAAATTTAAAATTTTTAAAATTTCATCGGAATGTTCTATTTCTTCACGGAGGATATTTGTTTTCAGTTTTGTCTATATCATTGCTTTGGACAAGTTTATGTACAGAAATCTACCCAAAAAATAAATTATACATGAATATAGATAAATACGTATACAAGGAGATAAATACAAAAGTATACACAAAAAGCTAAAACATTATACGAACATCCATAACAATTCTCAAATATGAAGATTTAAACAACTTTATTCATTGTACATACACACGTATACAAATTTAAACAAATTTATACATACTTACAGATATGTATAAACTTGTATAAAATATGTATAAATTATATAAACAAAAAAGATATCTTATGTAGCATTTTGAGCAACTTTACATAAAAAACTTATTTAAAATATCAGATATCTACAAATTTCTAGAAGAAAAATGCCAGATCTAAACATTTTAAAAAAGTTTCAACAACAAACTAATAGATCTCACCAGATTTTTTGAAAAAAGTTAAAAGAAAAAGAAGAAGGAACAAGTTAAACAAACCTTCACCG
Source organism: Petunia axillaris subsp. axillaris (assembly GCA_029990575.1). Lineage (NCBI taxonomy): Eukaryota > Viridiplantae > Streptophyta > Magnoliopsida > Solanales > Solanaceae > Petunia > Petunia axillaris. Next base: position 46,498,678 of record JARKNS010000007.1, on the reverse strand, counting down.
AAACATTGGTCGGGATTTACTTCGAAAAAATGTCTTTATTTTTCAAAAAGTAAAAGAAATAAATAAAAAAAAACAGCGGTAGTGGAGGTACATGGCAACAACGGCAGGGAGGAGTGGCGGTGGATGAGATGCAGTGGGAGGGGCGGGGGAGGAGGCAGTAGTGTCGAGGGGGGAATGAGAAGGGGAAGGAGAAGAGAAGAAAGAGTTGGGAGCTAGGGTTATTTTGTGGAGAGTGGATTATAGTTTTTTTGTGGAGAGAGTTCAAAGGTTGTAATTTTATTTTGTCGAGTAAGAATTGATAATAAGGGCCCATATTGGTAATTTTTTTGTGTTCCTTGTCTCCTAGTGTAAAATTTTCATTTAAAGAATACTCCTTTTGTCTTAATTTATATGACTATCTTTTCTTTTTAGTTTATCCCAAAAGAATGACTACTTAATGATAAGTTCTTATAGCCACACAAACACTATGAAATATTTAAAACAAAATATTTAAAAAATTATAACTACATAAATATTCTGACTTGTTTAAGACCTTAAGTTTTAAAAGTCTTCATTTCTTACTTAAACTATATGCCCAGTCTAACATGGTCACTTAACCTGGGATAGAGGAGTATAGATTTACAAATGATTACACTATTTATTTTACGATTTTGCTATAAAATTAACTAAATCATTATGCATTTTTTGTCATTTCTACAAAAATAAATGTCAATGTTGTAAATCTGTATTGAAATGAGATGTAACTCTAATTCTTTCAAAACTAGTAACTACTCCTATTATATCATTTTAGATTGATGTAAATCTCTAAGAAATACATACAATGTGCAACTCATTAATTAAGCAAAACAACATACCAGAAAAAGAGAATATCACCATCTATAAATTAAGAGATTTTTCCCTTCAATTTCTCAGGCTTTATTAGGTCAAATCTTCTTTTTCCTAAACAAACAACAAAATGTGCCGTCAAAAGGCTAAAATGAAGAAAATTGAGTCTGAGTCGGCACGCATGGCCACTTTTTTAAAGTTAATGTTTGAGTTTTTCCTGGAAGCACATGCTCTTTCAGTTATGAAAGGGGTAGAGCTTGGTGTTCTTGTTTACTCGCCAAGTGGAAAACCATATACCTTTGGCTGCCCATCTAGTTTCGATACAATCATAGATAAGTTTCTGAAATGGAGTGAAAATCATCCTCATGATGGGGTAGATAATCTCCAAGAACCTCTCAGGGCTGCAAGTTCTGTTAGTGTTCCTCTTTCATCAGGAACAAGTCGTGTGACAACCGATCTCGAGGTTGTTGCTGACCCAGATGATGGGGATAATTCTACATCTAAGTAATTTTGCAATTAATGGGATTTCTAATTTAGATTTTCTTGGGGAAGAGTTTAGCCGATTTATTTCAGTTTTTCATTTTCTTTATTTATATCTTAGGTGAAGTCTGTTGTTTGTTTTGGTTGATTGTTAGAGTCATTATGGTTTGGTTTGGTTTGGTTTTGGTTTCGTCAAAATCAAAACCGAACAAGCTATTTCGATATAATAATTCTCTCCCCATTATAATGATTCTCCTTCGTTTGTCTAACTTGTGTTCATATGATACTTCAGGCCTAATTTAACTATAATAATTAAGAATAAACAAGCAACTCCTGAAAATGTATCAAAAAAGATAAAATTTTGGGTTCAGACTCATTCTGACATACTGGATCAAAATTGGAATTTCCAAATGTCGTACTTCCTCCATTCCACTTTGTTTGGTGTAATTAAAATTTTGAGAGTCGAACTTCTTAATTTGACTATGAATGCAATCATACGTAGAATCTTGAATTTTTTTATTTTTAAATAAAAATTGCATATTTGAAAACCACATAAAAAGTACTATAAGTTACCATAATTAACAATTCAAAAAATCTACGAGACATATAAACAGATCATGGTCAAAGAAAAACTCATATTGACTCAAATTCCGAATTGTAACAAATAGAGTGAAATAGAGGAGTTAATGAAATATATAAAAATATGCTCTTTCTAACACGTTATAGACTAGATTGTTACACACTTCAACAAAAATAACAACATATCCACCGATATCCCACACTGGGGTCAGGAGAGGACGAGGTGTACACAGACCTTATCTCTACCTTGATTTAGGTAGGGAGAATGGTTACACACTTAAATAGTTTAATTTAAAAATATCAAAGTAAGAAGGTAATTTCATGAGAATAAGAGGAAATTGAAAAACTAATGTGGTAAACAACATATTAAGTCAAATGAAGAAAATCGGGCTAGTAAATTCAGGAGTTTATACTTGAATAATCTTTTTTTTTTTAAATAAACTTATCCATAGTCAAAATGAGAATTCTTTAATTTAAAATCTTGAATCCGTCAACTATTTATCAATTTTGAAAGAAGGCAAAACTAGCTGGGTTTTCGCCTGAGAATTGTGTTGCAACTGAATTTATTTTTCTGAAGAGAAGGGATTAATTTACATAAGAAGTGAAAATGAGAACAAGAAGAAGAAAACATAAGCTTATCTTCCAAGACCTTCACTTACCTTGGTTTGGCATGATAGATTAGTGATCTTGAGTTCGAGTTTAAGCTCTAAAGATTTAAGAAATTCTTAATAACTGGAGATTTTTTCTTAATAATTCTTATGTGATGCCAATATGAATTCAGGTCCGTGTGTGTCGGATATATAGAATAAATGATAATTTTTTTAGCCATGTCCTCAGTCATACTATCCAACCATTTATACCCCTACTGTTATATTATTGATCAATTATACCCTTTAATCTAACGGAGGCGGCACATGGCAGGCCACAAATAAAAAAACAATATACTCAGAATCCAACCATAAAATACCCAATCCTTCCACTCTTACCCCTTTATTAAAAATGAGTTTTTAGGATTAAAAAAATTTCGCATGCATGCTGTTCATCCGATTGAACTAATCAAGTTATGATTTTTCAGTTGATAGCCTTTTCGATTTTTTCTGCTAAGGATTTTAAAGATGGGTCTTTATAAGAATTGCATGAAGATGATAAAAATCACTATTCTTTTGACTTTTTACTGCGAAAACTACCACGTTTCAAACTTTTATGATATGGAAACTTCTATTGCGACGCCCTTCTATAGATAAAAATTTCATAGACCAAAATTTGCAAAGTTTTTCAATATCTTTTTTGAAAAGTTTGAACTTATAAAATCCATTTCAACATGTTGATGAATTATAGAATTTTAAGTGGTTATCACAAATTTTGGATGATTCTATGTCACAAATCTCTTTCCCAACAATTCCAGCAGAATCTTAGAATTTTGAGAAGATGAGAGTCTTGTGTTTTGGAGTTATGTAAAATCGGACACTACCAAAAAACTTTTAGTAAAAATTTTTGCCTTTTATTAATAAATTATCCTTTATATATATAAGAAAATAATAAAATCCTAATTTTCTAACTTGGTGCCTAAGCTATTCCTAAAGGGCTTGACCAAATATACAATTAATATAATCCTAATAACCTACATATTTACACTAATAACCTACATATTTACACTAATAGCCTTCATTATATTCCAATACCTTCAAGTTTGAGCATGATAATTCCTTATGCCCAACTTGTTAAGGAAATACTCGAACTGTATCCGTCCCAATGCCATAGTAAAGATATCGGCCAGTTGAGTATCCGTGGGTACATAAATGAGACGTATAATGCCTCCGATAATTTCATTCCGAACAAAGTAGCAGTCAACTTTGATGTATTTAGTGCGCTCGTGAAAGACAGGATTCCAAGCGATATGCAATGCTGCTTGACTGTCACACTTCAAATTTATCAGAGGATAGTGCTCGATTCCAAGATTACAGAAAATCCTTTTCAACCATTTCAACTCGCACACAGTCATTGACATTGATCAATAGTCTTCCTCCGTCAAATACCGAGAAATAATTTGTTGCTTCTTCGTCCGCCGTGATATCGGTGAGTCCCCCTAAAGACACATACCACCCAGTCAACGAGCCACGTATCAACGGACACCCCACCCAATAGGAGTCACACCACCCATATAAGCGTAGATCACACTGAAAACTCATTACAATGCCTTGATCCCGACACCCTTTCAAGTATCGGACGACACGGAGTGCCGCTTCCATGTGCTCAACACGGGGACTCTGCATGAATTCCGACAACACATGCACATTGTATGACAAATTCGCAAGTGTAAAACACAGATAAATCAATATTCCAACGAGTCTTCGAAATAGTTTTGGATCTTTGAGAAAACGACCAGTTGCAAGTGCCAAACAATGATTTTGCTCGATTGGTGCAACCACCGGTTTTGCCCCCAAAAAACCATCATCCAAAATGATATCCAAAACATACTTTCTCTGACACAAGAAAATTCCTTTCAGACCCCTTGCCATTTCAACCCCCAAAAAATATTTCAAAATGCCTAAATCTTTCGTATGAAAGCATTTAGAAAGATATAACTTGAAGATTTGAATAGCCATCAAATCATCCACATAAAAGAGCACATTCAATTGCACATTTCCCTTCTTCATCATAATTAAAAAGTAGTCCGAGTAGGATTGTTGGAACCTATAATTCTTGAGAGCGGCCGACAACTTTGAAAACCAACATCGAGCAACTTGCTTTAAATTGTATAAGGATTTTTGGAGACGACATACAATCTCTTTTCCATTCATTTGAAATCTCGGAGGCAATTTCATATATACTTCTTCATAAAGATCCCCATGCAAAAATGCATTGTGTACATCTATCTGATGCAATTCCCAATCTTTTACCGCGGTTGCGGCCAGAAAAACTCGAAAGTTCACCATCTTAGCGGCCGACGCAAATGTCTCCGTATAATCAACTCCCTCTGCTTGATTATTCCCAAAAATCAGAAGTCGTGATTTATACCATTCAATGGTACCATCTGAATTATACTTGATCTTATATACCCATCTGCAGCCGAGTGCCTTCTTACCCGGAGGCAAGCACATAATTTCCCACATCTTGTTTGCTTCCAATGCCTGCAACTCTTGCTGCATAGCTGTTCTCCAATTTTCATCTCTCATCTCCTCCGAGAAGGAGGTAGGCTCATGTCCTTCAGTTGTAGCTGCAAGAAAGCTCACATGCTTTGAAAAGAAGTTATCACAATTGACATAATGCGCTAGAGGATAGGGCTTACCGGAGGGTTGTTGAGAAACAGATGAACAGTTAGATTTTTGAACGCAGGACGATACCCGATGACTCAACTTTCGGACCGTATTAGTGATAAAGTCTCTTAACAGAATATTTTCTCTTAGTTCTCTTTCCTCGACCCAACTCTTCCACCAGCACTTTATCTTCCATGTATCCGGGAAGCACATCAGGGTTTGGATCCCCATGATCCCCCCCTTCATTCCTCAGAGTCATTTCAACTTGAGCGCCATTCTCAACGCCCCTCTTACTCTTAGGCTCTCCTCTTCTTTGTCCAATATTTCGATCGCTGGGACTATTTCGTGACTCTACTTTTCTTTCTCATCCTCCATCGATGCAAACAGAAACTCATTCTCATAAAACACCACATCTCTCGATGTTAAAATTTCTTTGCCTCCAACTCATACACCTTCCAAGCTTTCTTCCCATTTAGATACCCCAAGAACACACATCGATAGCTCCTACTCTCAAACTTGTAACCTGTCTGTCCTTGATTGCGAGCATAACACAAGCATCTGAACATCCTCAAATGTTTATAGTTTGGTGTTACTCCCATCAAGACATCGTAAGGAGGCTTACCATTCAAAAAATTAGAGGGCGTCCGATTAATTAAATAATAGGCCATTCTCCCCAAAACTCGATCGGTAGGTTAGCTTGAAATCTAAGCACCCATGCTACATTCAAAATGTATCGATGTTTATGTTCAACCCTACCATTTTTCTGTGTTGTCCCGACACGAGAAGCTTGAAACAAAATTCCTTGTTAAAGAAAAAACCCTTTCAGACTTATAAACTTGTTGTTGGTATCACTCGGGACACACTTAACATATTTATTAAATTATCGTTCCACCATCGCAAAGAAAGATTTTAGCTTTTATTCGACCTCTTTCTTATCAATTAACAAAAACACCTATGCCCCTTGTGAAAAATCCTCAACAACTGTCAAGAAGTATGACGCACCACAAGAAGATTCAATTCTATAAGGACTCCACAAATCACGATGAAATTAAATCAAAATGTTTGGCATCTTTATTATCACTTGAAGAAAATACATTCTTAGTCTTTTTCGCCCGAAGGCATATATCGCCCGAAGGCATATATCACACCCATACCCCTAATCTTTGATGTAATAATTTATTTTACATCAACCTTCATTGCCTTCACCCGGGGAGCCATCCGAAAATAGTAGAGTCGGTCCTTTTGTTCACCAGCTCCAATCACTTTCCCGTAGCCCAATCCTGCATAACACATAAATCATTAGTGAAATTTACATTGCAACCAAACTGATTAATCAATTGAGATACCGAAATAGAATTGCAAGTCATTACGAGCACATATAACACTCTATGAAGAATCATGTCTACGTTAGATCCGACATATCTTTCTTGTGTAGCCATTGTACTACTTCTATTTGGTAGGCCTACCAGACACTGAGGATTTTCCGTAGATCCTCCAAAGCACTCAATCGACCGGTCATATGACTCAACGCTCCCGTTTCAATAATCTATGGAAATCGAATTCGCTAACCAATTGATGGCTCACTTGTGCTTACCTTCTCTTTGTTCAGCAACTTAAACAGCGTCTACAGCTGATCATTTGTTATCCCATACAGGTTCATTTGTCTATGTGTAACAGTGTGTCCAGTTTCACCACCCTCGGACTCATTTTGCACAACATTAACTCAATTACCTCCACGTCCTCGACCAGTGTTCAAGCCATGCTGCTGATATCCATGGCCTCTACCACCCCATGTAGCCTCAGTACTCCCTCTGCCATGACCACCACTTTGAGGCCCCTGCTGTTGATTCCCCTTCTTCGGATAATGAATCCATCCCTCCATATATCCAATGAATTCGAAGCAACGCTCCGGAGGGTGTACACATTGGTCACACAAGTGACACTCCTTATAGCTTTTCCGTGGTGGAGGCGACCGTTGAGCAGCAAATGCCATTACCTCGCCCCGTTCTTCTTGTGTTCATGCCAATCCCTTTGACACATTCATCTTGAACTATCTTTTGGTAAACTTGACTCATCGATGGCAACAGATCCTAGGCCAAGAGATTAGAATGCACGGTTCCATAAAGACTCTCATCCTACCCCATAAGAAACAGATGAACCCTATCTTCTTCTCTCTTCTTCTCCGCTACAACTGCAAGATTGCAAGAATAATTTCCACACGAGCACGTCGAAAACTTATCATAGTTTCCAAGTTCTTTCCACAGCATAGCCAATTTCCCATAGTAAGTAGCAATAGTCAATCCCTTTTGTTTACACCCGGTCAGTGCAGCCTTCAACTCCTGAATATGTGGTCCGTTTCCCACTGAAAACCGCTCTCGAATACTATCCGATAAATCCTTAGCCACCTCCATATGTGATATAGTGGTCCTAAGGGTAGGGTCAATAGAATTCCTAATCCATGACAACAGAAGAGAATTGATAGTCCACCAATCCTCATAATCGACCGAACCTTCACCTGGCTTCTTAATGAACCCATCCGCGAAGCCAAACTTCTTCCTTGCATGCAACGCCGTCCTAACGGAACATGCCCATTCTTCATAATTATCACCAGTCATCTAGAATTTTGTGATAATCAAACCAGGGTTATCATTCGAGGTAATGTCATATGGAGATATAGTTTTCCGTACAACGACACCATCACCCACCACCCCACGGTTACCAACACCATCTATCGGAGCTACCATTACTCAACAGCTTTATGAAGAGTTCTCACGGTGGCTCTGATATCATGTAAAATCAGACGCTACCAATAAAGTTTGAGTGAAAACTCTTGCCTTTCATTAATCAATAACCCCTATATATACAAGAAAATAATAAAATCCTAAATTGGTAACTTGGTCCCTAAGCTAATGGGCTTGACCTAATGTACAATTAACCTAATCCTAACAATATACACATTTACACTATTACCTATATATTTACGCTAATAGCCTTCATTATATTCCAATAAGTTATTGCTGCTTAAGGAATCACATATCATTTAATCTTTGTTTATTCCTTTGTTTCTTTAGTCATGTACTCCTCATCTTTTACCTAAAGAATGCATCCTTTTTTTTTGGTGTTTTTAATTTCTTCTTAGGTGTAGTGTAGTTCATTGCCGACTGAATCTCTGACCACATCAATAATGGGCGTGTTCGGGTTGATTTCAAAGAGGATGATTTTAATTTGGTATACACATATTTCAGTAGAGCGGAATGGGTCAGAGAAATGAGTTAACAATAAAAGAGTTGTTATCAAATGATTCCAAAAATTTCACTACATGTATCCCCTTATTTGTGTTATGATTTTTTATTCTCAGTTAAGAATGGTTTAACAAAATGACCTCGGGGCAATATTTCAAGTTATAAATTGACAAGTGCTACCTGCAAGGTAACACTTCAGGTTATCTGGAGAGAATGTTGAAAGAGATAAAAGGTCAACTGCTACCACGGGGGCAACACTTACTTAAAAAGTGATGGCGGGACGCGGGCGTCAATATAAGATTTTCGTAGGGGTGTTTCCATCCACAGATAGCACTTCAAGTTATAAAAGGTCAAGTATTGCTAACGTGGTAGCACTTACTTAAAGTTAATGTAGGCCATTCTTGCAAAAAATTTTAAGCGAGGTCAGTTAGGCAAACCATTGCCTAAGGCATCATAGTTGTGTAATTCCCACAAATGATTCAGGTAGTAAAATTGGGGGTGGGTTTGAGTATTCAACATGCCACGTGTCCCCTCCGTTAGACTCAAGGGTACAATTGATCAATATTATCACGGTAGGGGTATATGTGGATAGATAGTATAATAGAGAACATATTTAAATAATTTCTCAGAGTAGAGGGGTATATTTGACCCTTTTCCTTTGATAAATGTATCAAAAACTAAATAGAAGGGTTCAGATTTTGATTCCATATCAATAGGATCCATTTCATTCGTGTGATGCGTTTGACTATAGTGAGCACTAACGAGCATTATTTTTCTATATTGTGTCTAACCTAACTTCAAAAGTTAGATAATAGCATGAAAAGTGTTCAAGATTCGATATAAAATAGCTTATTTTCTCAATTGAGTGGAGTAATATTACATCCTTAAGGTCTTCACCCATAACCACACATTAAGGGCTAGATATCTAAAGTGTTAATTACAGAATTAAAGGATCCCATATTGAGTAGAGCAAAAATAAGAGTGGGTCTAAGCTAATACAACAACAACAACAATACCAACATACCCAGTATAATTTTATAAGTGTGGTCAGGGGAGGGTGAGATGTACGCAGACCATATCCCCACCGAGGTTGAGAGGTAGTTTCCGATAGACCCTCGGCTCAAGAAACAATAACCCGACACACGCTATAAAAAACAGGACGAACTACCCATGATAAAGAAAATACTGATAGCTAAAGTAAACAGATAACAATGCAAATAGTACCGATGCAAAAATCAATAAACAGAGTATATTAATAATACAAATGATATTAAGACAACACTCTCACAATTACTACCTAATTTTCTATCCTAATCTTCGGCCTCCACACTTTTCTATCAATGGTCATGTCCTCGGTGATCTGGAGGTGAGCCATGTTCTGACGAATCACCTCACCCTAATTCTTCTTTGGTCTACCTCTACCTCGACGTAGACCCAACACTGCAAATCTCTCACGCCTCCTCACTGGGGCATCTGTGCTCATTCTTCTCACATCCCCAAATCATTGCAGCCTCGATTCGCGCATCTTATCCGTGATTGTGGCCATTCCAACCTTGTCACGAATGAATTCTTTCTTAATCTTATCCATCCTTGTATGGCCATACATCCATCTAGGCATTTTCATCTCTGCTACACTCACCTTCTGGATATGTGATGTCTTGACTGGCCAACATTCCGCTCCATACAACATAGCAGGCCTAACAACCGCTCTATAAAGCTTACCCTTGAATCTAAGTGCCATTTTTTTATCGCATAGGACAGCAGACGCGAGTCTTCACTTCAACCAGCCTGCTCCTATACGATGAGTGACATCCTCATCAATTTCTCCATTACCTTGCAGGATGGATCCAAGGTACTTGAAGCTCCTCTTCTGAGGAATGACCAGGGAGTCAAGCATCACGACTACCTCCGACTAATGAGATGCATCACTAAATTTTTACTCCATGTACTCTGCTTTCGTTCTGCTCAGATTGAAACCTTTGGACTCCAGGGTACATCTCCAAACCTCCAGCTTATCATTAACTCCACCGTGAGTCTCATCAACCAGGACTATATCGTCTGCGAGTAACATACACCACGGTACTTCCCCTTGTATGCTACATGTCAATTCGTCCATCACTAGTGCAAAAAAAAAAAAAAAAAACAGACTAAGTGCCGACCCCTGATGCAACCCCATCCAGACTAGGAAGTGATCAGAATCACCTCCAACTGTTCTCACTTGGGTCTTGGCGCCATCGTACATGTCTTTAATCGCTCTGATGTATGCTACTGGAACACCTTTAGATTCCAAGCATCTCCACAAAACCTCTCTTGGGACTCTATCATAAGCCTTCTCTTAGTCAATAAACTCCATGTGTAAGTCTTGTTTCTTGTCCCTATACTGCTCTATAAACCCCCTCAGAAGGTGGATAACATATGTAGTCGATCTTCAAGGCATGAATCCGAATCGGTTCTAAGAAATTGCCACATCCCTCCTCATCCTCTTCTCAACCACCCTCTCCAAGACTTTCATGGTATGGCTTAATAGTTTGATGCCCCTATAATTGTTACAATTTTGAACACCGCTCTTGTTCTTGTACAGTGGAGTCATAGGACTCCACCTCCGTTCTTTGAGAATCTTTGTCGTCTTCAGGATGACATCAAATAACCCAGTCAGCCAGGTTAAACCTACCACACCCGACTCTTCCAAAACTCCACCAGGATCTCTTCAGGCTCGGTCGCTCTTCCCCATCTCATCTTACGAATTATATCTTGGACCTCTCTAAATCCAATAAACTCGCAGTGCCCTGAATAACGGCGGCTCCCTGAGTGCTCTAGATGACCTAGCACAATACTCATGTCCCCCTCCTCGTTTAGAAGTTTATGGAAGTACTCTTGCCATCTCCATTTAATGTGGGACTCTTCCAATAAGACCGTGACATCCTCATCTTTAATGCAGTTCACTTGATCTAGGTCGCGTGCCTGCCTCTCCCTTGCCTTAGCAAGCCTATACAACTTCTTTTCTCCATCCTTGCCCGCTATCTCCTGATACGAGAATTCAAAAGCTATTGCTTAGGCATCTGTAACCGCTAACTTCGCTTCCTTCTTCGCATTCTTATACTTTTTCTATTCATCCTCTTTTCCTCCTCGTCCTTACTCTCTACTAGCTTCAGGTTAGGCCTCCTTCTTGGCCTCTACCTTTCCTTGTACTTCATCATTCCACCACCAGTCACCTTTGTGTCTACTAGGGTTACCCTTCGAAACCCCTAAGACCTCTTTAGCTGCCCTTCTAATACAATCTGGTGTCCAGGACCACATACTGTCAGCATCTCCTCTATTCTTCCAAGCCCCCATAGCTACAAGCTTCACTCCCAACTCTTGAATCAGTAAATAAATATTGTATTTAACACATGTTGACACCTAATTTTGTCCCGGAGTTATTGGAATTGATAATTTACTATGGAAAGGTTTTTAATTAAGGATAAAATTGAAAATAAAAGAGATAAAGCAATTGATTTTGATCAAAAGAGGCTAAAAGCATAATTCATAGCCCTAAATCCGTCCTACCCGTGTAAATCCCCATATAACTTAAAATACCCAAAATTAGAAATCCCTAAGCTTTCTCCCTAATCAGCTAACCCAATACCCACAACCCTACAACTCGATGCCCAAATGTCCTCTCCCCAAAATTTGCCGTCGCCTTCTCCATTTCCATTTTCAGCCATACCCAAGCTTCGTCCCCACCTTCCCTTGCCACCCCAAACATGGTAATGGTCCCGTAATCCGACCCCCTTTTGTTTTCCCCCCTAAAACCGCGACCCCACAATGTTAAAGCACGATCTACACCGTTTGTTTATACTCCTTCTCATCATCAAGGGCTCGGATCAAAGGCAAATAGGCTCTTGAATTCAAAATCAGAATCGAAAAAGGAATATTCGATTTGATTCGGATTCCTTTTTTGTTTTCTGATTTTTTTTTTCAAAAGCTTGTAAAAAGGGGTCAAAATCCGAACGTTGGAAAGGAGGAGGTAAGGATATAATAGTCTTTTCATCTTAAGTCAAAACCCTAGGATTTTCCCCTATATATATGTATATGTTATGCTCAGGTAAAAAGGGGGTCTGAATTTTTGAGATAAAAAATGGCAGCTTGGAAAATACACAGTGTTCTGTTTTCTGGTTTTGCTTCCTGAGTTTTGTTTGGGTTATCGCTATATCGTTTGTGTCATCGTTTCGTCAAACGAGTCGTTGACCTTGTTCAAGTTGCTTAGTCGAGTCATTTTATTCAGCTCCTCGCCCCTTTCACTGCCCGCAAAAAGGTAATACACCCTTCTCCTTTACTTTATTTGTGAGGCATATTCCAGTTAACTTTAATGTATGTATGTGTGAAGCATTCATCATGAGCTGAGTTAAAATTTCAGCTTGTTAATAAACTTCAATGGAGTTGTTTCTTCTGTTTCCAAAGACATGGACTCTATCTGTAGATGAAGCTAAAAACATGATATAAAACTGGATCACTCGTTTTAGTCAATAGAAGTTTGAATTTTTATGCATATCAAAGTACAAAGTTGTCCATCGTTGTTTCATTTTGAATGATGAGGAGTTTGGTGTAGCATCCGATAGCTGGAGATTGTTTGTGATTAATCTGAAAGGGTTTAGGGCAGGGGAAGCAGTTTGTTATGGGTTATGAGGGTGCTGGATGTGTGTGTAGTTTGTGTGTGCCTGCAGTTTAAAGGGAGGTTGTTTTCGGCTAGTCCTGGTAGTTTGTAAGGAGTTGGGAGAGAGAGGTCTTGAGCTGCAGGTTTTGGGATCTGTTTCCCGTTTGTTGTGGATGTATGGTGCACCCTGGTATGCTGAAGAGATTAGGATACATTCCCTGGTATCATGTCTGTTAAGAAGCCGAGGTGTCTGGAGAAGTCTTAGAGGTCTGTGAGGTGTCTTGAATGCAGGGGTCAAGTAGGTGGGATAGTGCAGGTGTGTGAAAAGGGGCCTGGTTGGTTGTTGTAGTTGAAGATTGGTCTGTGAAGGGGAAGAAGCAAAGAGCCTGTAGTTGTGTGAGTAGAGGGAGTCTAAGATGGCACATAAAGGCAGTTTCAGGGAGTTCAGGAGGTGAGTTGTGGTCTTATAGGTGTATGAGGCTGTTTGGAGATCTGCATGTGTTGATGGTCTGTTTAGTCTAAGGTTGATAGAGCTTTGTAGTTGTTTGCATATGTAAATAAAGAACTTTAGTTGGGTTCTCTGTTTTTCTCTAGTTTTCATGAGTTTTAGCTAGTTGAATTCTTGGTTTCATGCTTGTTAGTGTCATAGGATCAAAGTGTAAAGTTAACGTCAGTCCGTCCGTCCCCGTGGGTTGTTGCAGTATCCAGAGAGATTTTAGAAGATCCTGCATTCTGATCTTAATCTGCCTGGAAACCTAATCACTCCAAGTTGCCTGCTCTTTTACTTTTCTTTATTATTTAAATGTTCTGTTAGTGACATTCAGTTCTATGTTAATCTGAAGGATGAATTTAGCGAGCATGATAATATGAAAGTGATTCGGATGATGAATCATGAATGAAAATTAGTCGTCATAAAATTAATTTAAGAGAGTCCGAAACTGTCATTTGCTTATAATCTGTGCTAAAACAGGCCATAAATTTCACTCTTTCATAAGTTTTTTTTCTTTTTTCTTTTTTTTTCGTTTTGTTTGAGACATCAGGAAGATTATTTTCTCTGAAGCTAAGCTTGCGGATATTCTAATACTTTGTTAAAGCTGAGAAATTTTCTCTTTGAACTCTGTCTAGTTTGTGCTAAATGGATAGAAAGTATTGTCTGTATCACTCTTTGCATTTGAGTTATATTTAGTTTGGCCTGCATTGATGCCGACTTTTGTCATGAAGATTATTGGGAAACTTAATGCCTTTATGCATATTTATTTAGTCAATTTAGTTGTGATACCTTTGGTCGAATGATGAGAGTCGTTTCTTTATGAATATTCTGTTTGCTTTATACACCTCCGCAAGATCCATGTTAATTATGAGACTCATTTTTTGGGGCCATAGAGCCATGTGCTGCTTTGCATCCAAAATTCTCTGTTCATTTGTCTTCTTCCTTTCGCTACTTGATTGGAAGTTGTATCTATTTAATTTTGTTGAGTATGTACTAATCTTTACTTGCTCTTTTCTTTGACATGTACACTATTGGGGACGAGTTGAAATAAAACTCACAAACTGGGATGGCGTGCATTCGGAAGTCATTCGATCCGCTCCACATTTTCGGGACTTGATATCCCCGAAAATGTGAAAGAAAAAAATAAGAACCTTGTAAAACACAGGGCGCGAATTAAGCTCTCTATCCGGGTTCTATCTTCTAAACTCCCTCTCTCCCATCCCCTTTAGAAAACATGTTTTAGGATCCCTGAAATCGGGCTAGGATAGAATTTTGTGAAATAAATTCTCTTGTAAATATTTATAGTAGTTTTTATTGAATCATTTGTATCGTTTTCTTTGGAACCTGCCAATTAATTTAGAAATTGCGAACTATTTGTTAATTAATGAGTGCAAAAAATAAAATACAATTAAAATGACGCTTTCCCTTAATGCCTATTTACTTAAATACTAATAATAATAATAATAATAATAATAATTGATACGCATTCATATTGTATTTACTTATCTATTTAAGTATAAAATGGTTAATTAGTCAATTAATTACTTAATTTATCAATTATCGTTTAGTTAATTTATTCATTAATCAATTGTGTCAATTAATTATTTTAAATAATTTAATTCATTGACCATTTGATAGTCTACTATTAATTGCCTAGCTATTTAATCAACAACTCATTTATTTACTTAACAATGTTTGGATTATTTAATCAACTATTCAATTAATCAATATTGGTTTATCTATTCACTCATTACTTATTTTTACTTAACTTATTAAGAGAAGTAATTCATCCCTTCTTATTCTATCTATAAAATTATTTATCCATTTATAATTTAATTTGAGTAACCAATTGAGCTTAATATCTATTTTATATAACATAACTAAGGAAGCTATTCATTCATTAATTATTTGGGTAATCATTTATTTATCCGTTATCTACAATTATATATATCTAATTACCCATTTAATTAATTAATTAATTAATTTTTTTATTCTATCTATTTATTCTCAACTAATCAATTAGTTAAGCAATTATTCACTTGCCTTACTTATTTACTTGTCTGATTATCTAACCGCTTAATTAACCATTCATTTATTTACCTTACTTATTTATATTTATTACTTTATCTAGTTTTACAAATTATGTTATTATCCTAATAATTCATGAAAATCGCCGGATTAACCGCTTTTTAGCGGATTTTCAAAAGTGCTCCCGCAAGGGACCTTCTTTCGAATTTAATAGAACCACTTACCTAAGAATCTCTCAATTATTTTCCTTTAAATAAGGAATAAAATTGCACTCATTAGTTAACCTTAGGTTCCTAATAATCCTTAAATTAGGTGGCGACTCCAAAGAAACCCTTTGGAGTCTCCATTTTGTTGAAATATACCCGAAACTTGTCTTTTCTTAAAGAAAGGGTAATTTTTGGAGTTCAACAGCGTGGCGACTCCGCTGGGGAATACGCAAATGGTTTTAACCAAAAGATTTTCACGAATTTGCTTTATTTGTATATGTGCTGATTATATGTATGCGTAGCTTAACTCATTATTGTTTGCATGCCTAAACTGATATATGTAGGATTTATTGTTGTGAATGAATATTGAAGCATATTTATTTGTGCATAGTTTGCATTCCGTTCATATTTCCTCCCTCATGGAGCCTGTCAATTCTCTTTCATCTCCTCGATTTCATCACGGGGGGCCCGCATGACGGGCAATAATATGGGAAGGGCATTGTCCTTCCTAAGTTTCTGAATTTCTTTCGTGTCACCAAAGTTAGTTGGGGTATGGTTTGCCTGGTTTTGTCATGGCCGGTTTTACTGGTTTATGGGGCCAGGTTTATCCCGCATAGGTCGAGTCAGCCTCAACCGTCAGCCCACTCTTAGAAGGAGATTAGGTCATGCATGCATATACACCTTAGTTTGGACCCGGTCCTTGGTACCGTTTCCAGGAATTAAGAAACCGCCCTTTTTGTTGATGGGTTATTGAAACCCAACGACACTGCATATTATGTGATCGTGTGGATATTATAACGAATTCCAAGCCCTTTGCCATGTCAAATTTGGGAACCCCTCATGTTGTCTTTTTATTGTTTTGTAGATATGGATTCAGCCCACCTCTTTCCTAAGCATCGGGACATCCAAATGATCACCACTCCACCAAAAATTCTAAAAGATTGGTGGAACAACATCAAAGGGGAGTACGGTGCTCAAATTATAAGGAACACTGGAAATCTGGTTTCACTGATGCATATCCAGGGTGACAAGGGCCTTATTAGAGCCTTAGTGGAATTATGGGATGCTGAAGCGGGTGTTTTCCGCTTCCCTGACTTTGAGTTGTGCCCGACTTTAGAAGAGATCGTGGGCTTTACAGGTTTGACTATGGAAGATCGTGAGATCATTGTGCCTAAAGCCAAATGCCCGAAGAAGTTTTGCAGTATGTTCGAATTGAAATATGTTCCATCATTGGTAGCAAAGAATCATGGCACGATCTCTCTAGAATATTTGTTTAAGCGCTTTGGCAGAGCGAGCTCTTTTAGCGCACACAAAAAAGAATTTGATTGCAATAAGGAAAAGTGGGAGAAGCTTAGACCTAAGGTTTTTGTGTTAGCACTACTCGGTACTTTGGTATTTCCATGTGGTTATGATGCAATTGATATCCGGCTCAGTACTGTGGTGAAATCGATATTTGAGGGAATAAACGGGAGGCAGACAACTCTAGTGCCCATGATCCTCGCTGATATGTTGTACTCTTTGACTGAGTGCTCTGTCTTCAGAAAGCGACGCTTCTTTGGTTGCAATCTTCTTTTGCAACTATGGGTTGTGGAGCATCTACACGATCGAGGGCAATGGGATGATTTGATTCCTCAAAATGGAAATCGAATCGCCACACACTATGCAAGAATGGAAGGTTTCAAACGTCATCACACTGCTCAAGATTGGTATGATGATATAAACGGTTTAAGTGGCGCAGACATTCACTGGAATTATTCATGGATTGGTAATCGGGAAGTTCGCTTGAGGAGTCCCAACCGGTATTATATCAAGTTGATCGGGTTCAGGAGCATTCAGCCTTACGCTCCGATCCATGTGATGAGGCAATTCGGGTTATTACAGTCCATCCTACTCATTGCCGGTATACGGGAGTCTGAAGTCGAATATGAATCGCCTGATTACACAGTTCCTGAAGCAATGAACATCTGTAATGACTGGGCTCGCTTAGAAAGAGAATTGATTCGTCGAGATCAAAACCCACCATGTTCTCCTGAGTATTATGCATGGGCAAGACACATCTATGGCATTAGGGAGATAGAAGCAAGTCCTTGGGAGAAGATTGGTTTTGTTGACAAAGAAGCTGAACGGCATTCTCGCCTTCACATTCTGCCCATAACAACATTGGATGATTTGATGTTTGACCAAGTTCGCCATTACCCGGGATATTCAGGATATCTTTATGCCACAAACCGGTTATATCGTGAGAGGCTACCTGCCTGATGATGTTGCTGAATGCGGATGATTATTGCTGATTCCTAAAGATTGAAGCAGAATTTATCTCTTGTTTTTCTAAAAAAAAAATCCCCCTTCTTTTTGTCCCGATGTAAAGCTTGATGCTTCTTCCCCTTTTTAGTATTCGGATATTATTATCCCAACTCTATCACGATGTAACATTTTGAGACCGGTTTATTACTAATGGTAATTACTAATGTTTATTGACATCCCAATTTTGTATTGACAAACGGCTTGTATCATTATAATATCCACATGTGTATGCAATTTGCGCGATTAGGCTTACCTCTAGCACAAAGAGGCACCCTACAGGGTAGGACGCGTCCGCATTTTTATTTTACGCACATTATTTGTGGTTGCCACATGCCTAACTTATCGCCCATTTAAAATGCAAAAGCGCTACGTGACGCGCGCTACGTGATTACGTGCAAATTTTACCAACAACATGCAAACTAACACAGTTACCTTTTGAACTTTTCTTTTGCTTTGTTTATCCCAGAAAGAGGTTTGATTTGTGCTGATTTAAGCTGGCTGATCACTCCTATTACACAAGGACAAAGGACCGATCTGCATACTGGTACACATTTCCACAACTGACAATGACTGGAATAGATGATGAACCTCGCAATACCGAGAAAAGTCTTACAACTCCTGAATCATCAAGAGGAAATGTCATTATTGCTCAAGACGAACTGATTCTTGAAATGGCTAAGGAATTACAGATGCTAAAAGATGAGCTGGCTGCGGTAAAAGGGCAAACTCCTAAGAACACGCCGCTGCGTGGGCCCGATGCATCACACTCTCTGGTTTAAGTAGGGCAATCTCTGGTGCAATCGCAGAACTCAATTGATGGGGTCGCCAATATGAACACACCTTTGAACACCCATAATTCTTTAAAAGCACCAATCCACCAAAGCAACTTGCCATTTGTCCAAGCTCCACTTCCAAATAACGCTCAATCTAGCCAAACAATTACCCGACCACCCATCTACCCATCACATCAACAACAGCCATCATACACCCCGCACCCTGCCAATACTTATTATCAGACAAACACTCCATATCCATACCAAACCTCCACTTACCAAAATGAACCCATCCCGCAAGCTTATACTGAAAATCCACCTGCCCCATTAGTCCAAGTGGCGGTGTCTGGCGGGCAAGATGTTCCTATTGTGCAAATTGATGATTACACCAATCCTCCTTATGTGAAGTTTCAAAATGGTGTTAGAAGAGCCGAAAAGGCAGTCGATGAGGGTGAAGATTTGGATAAAAAGGTGCAAGGTTGGGTGATGAGTGTTCTTAGTAAAGCATCAAAAGGCAAGGACAAGGAAAGTTTAGAATATGAAGACTTGTGCGTTCATCCCGGGATCGAATACCCAGAAGGGTATAAAGTACCAAAGTTTGTTAAGTTTGATGGCAAAGGCAACCCCCGAGCCCATTTGAGAAGGTACTGTGAAACCTTAGGAGTGGGAAAGAATGAAGAGCTCTGTATGAAATTATTTATTCATAGTCTGGAAGGCGAGGCTTTAGACTGGTACTCCGAGCAGGATCCCTCGAAATGGATTAACTGGAGGAGTATGGCTCACGACTTCATGGAGCGTTTTGGTTTCTATGCTGAAATACCATTAGATCGGTTGGCTATTGCAAGGTTTAAGAAGAAGCCGACTGAAACTTTTAGGGAATACGCGGTACGTTGGAGGAGTGAGGCTGCCAAAGTTAAGCCTCCCATGAGTGAGGAAGAGTTTGTGGGACATTTCATCGAGACATTGGATGAATTTTACTATGATCGAATGGCATCCATGACTAACTCTACTTTTGCCAACCTAGTGAAAACGGGGGAGATATATGAAGCTGGTTTGAAATCTGGTAGGATCACAAATTTGGCCGCTTTGCAAGCTACAAGTAAAGCAATCCAGTCTGGGTCTGGTAACGGCTTTAACAAAAAGATGAAAGAGGAAGTGGGAGCTGTTGTGGGAGACATTGACCGCCGCCCGGTTAGAAGGTTGAACTTTGATAATCCACCAGCCTACCCTACTTGCCAAAACGCCCCTCCTCATTACCCAAACGCACCTCCTCATTACCCAAATATTCCTTCTCCGTACCCAAATGCACCACCCCCAAATTACCCTAGTCACTATCAAATTCCTCCCGCTCCATACCCTGTCTATCAAGCACAACCCAGTTATTATCCACCACGAGCACCAGCACCACAACAATATCCTCCTCGCCAACAAAATTACCAACCCCGTGCTCCTGTCCGTCCAAATATGCAAGGACCTAACCAAAGCTATGAAAGGAGAGCACCCAAAACCTATACTCCTATAGCTGAATCTTATGGTCAATTATTTGAAAGACTAAGAAGCGCCGGAGTTGTGCAGCCTGTTCCTGACAATACTCCAAATCCTCCTCCAAGGTGGTATGATATTAATAAGCATTGTGTTTATCATTCTGGGGCTGCGGGCCATGATGTGGAAAGGTGTTATGCCTTCAAGGATAGAGTGGAAGCTTTGATCAAATCAGGTGCTATCCAGCTTACTGGAACTCAGCCAAATGTGCAAGATAATCCTCTTCCCGCCTATGGAAACAATGCTGTCAATATCATTTCCCTTGAGGAGGAGGTCGATTTGAAAGGGACCATTGTTCCCGGTAGCAATGTGAAGGTTGCTATCGAGGCCAAAGTATCTGTGCAATTTAGAGCTCCCATTCTGGTGCAAGCTGGTATCCCAAGGCCAACTGTCACCGTCATGCTTGCCTCACCCCTTCAATATGATAGCAAGAGGGTTCCTTGGAACTATTCTGAAGTACCTATCGGAAGTGGAAAGGTAACTGTTGCTGTTGCTGCTACACAAGGCATGACCAGATCTGGTAGATTCTATACGCCTGAGAAGTTGGGTCAAAGCCTTGGAGAAAAGGAGGGCATTGTAAGAAGAGTGACTGACACCGAGGCTGAGGACTTCTGGAGGAAAATGCAGTCAAAAGAATACTCTATTCTGGAGCATTTAAAGAATACTCCTTCCCGGATATCCATCATGGCTTTGCTGATGAGCTCTGAAATACACAGAAATGCATTGTTGAAAGTGCTCAAAGAAGCAGAGGTCCCTGCTGAGACCACGGGTGAGAGCTTGGCCGTCTTGATTGGCCAAATCTTAGAACCTCACAAGGTGTCCTTCTTCAAAGAAGAGCTTCTACCCAAGGGTCTCGGACACAACAAAGCCTTGCATATTGTTGTCAAATGTAGGGATAAATTTGTTGGACGGGTACTGATCGACGGTGGTTCCGGGCTCAATATATGTCCGTTGGCAACTCTGAAGGAGCTTGGAATTGACGCTGGCAAAATTAGACAGAGCAATGTGAAAGCAAGGGCTTTTGATGGGGCTCAAAGGTGCACATTTGGAGAGATTGATCTCGATCTGCAGATAGGTCCTGTGAACTTCTCTGTGGAGTTTCAGGTATTCGACATCCCGTCTACCTATAATATGCTGTTAGGAAGACCTTGGATTCACATGGCCGGAGCCGTCCCTTCTACTTTGCATCAAAGTGTTAAATTCATATGGGATAATGAAGAAGTAGTGGTTAAGGGCGAGGGAAACAGCCCCATGCATGCTAGCACCACGATTCCTATGGTGGACAACGCCACAGAGCTTGATGGAACTACTTTTCACACGGTTGAGCTAATGAATGTGACCCGAGCATCTAATGATGATTCAAAGAAAGGTACCCTACCCAGAGTCCCCAAGATGATTGCTGTGGAAATGTTGAAAAATGGTTTCAAACCTGGTTCGGGATTGGGAGCAAGTCTGAACGACATTACTGAACCCATCTGCTTGCCCAAGAATCTGGGTACCTTTGGCTTGGGTTACTGTCCTACCAAAAAGGAGATTGAAAAGGCCAAAAGGAAACCAGCCATTGCTATGCCAGAACCCCTTCCTTCCTTATACCAGTCATTTGTCAAGGCACCAGAAGTCATTATACCGGATCTGATAGAGGGAGTTGGTAATTTATTTCTGAGTGATGATTTGGAATGCGATGTTATTATTGAAGACTATGCTGAAGAATCACCTGTGCAGAATGTTGAGGCAAAGGATCCGATGGCCAATTGGACCTGCGTCCCAGTGGAAGAGACTTGGTGAATGAACTCACTAGTATATTTTGGCGTCACAGTCAGATTGAGGCCCTGAACTGTGTTTCGCCTTTGGTTTATGTTTATGTCTTTTCAAAATAATCTGTTTACATTATGCATGTTTTACTTTAATGTATGCCTCCCTAAACTAGACTTTTGAAACAAATAAAATGCACTGCATTCCCCCTACTATTATTTTGCTATGCTTTAATTATTTACTTTATTTTATGCTTTTGATTAATGTTTGTTTCTGTTTCAGCTTTCCATTTAACAAAACTGCCGAAACTTTACTTGTGACATATAATGAAACAACTGAACAAACTGGTACTGATGCATTGAGTATTGGGGAGTTTAATGAAGATTTTGTTCCTGATGAAATAACAAGAGAAGTGGATCAATTTGAGAACAAACCAAAGCCTAACTTGGAAGAAACCGAGTCAATCAACTTGGGGACTTCAGAAGATGTTAGAGAAACCAGAATCAGTGTTCATTTGACCTCGGAAGAAAGAAGAGCTTATATTGAACTATTGAACGAGTATCGAGACATCTTTGCTTGGTCTTATGATGATATGCCCGGTTTGAGTACCGACCTTGTCACTCACAAGTTGCCTACTGATCCTTCATTTCCGCCTGTTAAGCAAAAGAAGAGAAACTTCAAAACTTCCACAAGCAAACAAATATTGGAAGAAGTGCAAAAGCAATTGACTGCTAAGGTGATTCGATCTCTCAAATATCCCACTTGGTTAGCGAATATTGTGCCGGTACCCAAGAAAGACGGCAAGGTTAGAGTTTTTGTTGATTATCGTGATCTCAACAAAGCAAGTCCAAAGGATGATTTTCCATTGCCAAATATTCATATCCTTATTGATAGCTGTGCAAAACATGAGCTTCAATATTTTGTAGATTGCTTTGCTGGCTATCACCAGATTCTAATGGATGAAGATGACGCTGAAAAGACCGCTTTCATCACGCCTTGGGGTGTGTTCTGTTATAGAGTTATGCCTTTCGGTTTGAAGAATGCCGGGGCAACATATATGAGAGTGATGACAACTCTTTTCCATGATATGATTCACAAAGAGATTGAAGTCTATGTAGATGATGTTGTTATCAAATCAAAGAAGAAATAAGAGCATTTGACTGATTTGAGAAAATTCTTCAACCGCCTTCGACGGTATAACTTGAAGCTTAATCCTGCGAAATGTGCATTTGGTGTTCCCGCCGGTAAGATGTTGGGTTTCATTGTAAGCCGGAGGGGTATAGAATTGGATCCGTCTAAAATCAAGACTATCCAAGACTTGCCTCCTCCAAAGAGCCGGAAGGATGTGATGAGCTTTCTTGGCCGCTTGAACTACATAAGCCGCTTCATTGCACAATCCACGGTTATTTGTGAACCAATAATCAGGTTGTTGAAGAAAGATGCTGTTATTGAGTGGACGGAAGATTGTCAAAAGGCTTTTGATAGGATCAAGGAGTATCTATCTAATCCACCTGTGTTAGTTCCTCCTGAGCCCGGAAGACCATTGATCTTATATTTGTCTGTCTCGAAAAATGCATTTGGATGTGTCTTGGGGCAACATGACAAGACCGGGAAGAAAGAACAAGCCATTTATTATCTAAGCAAGAAGTTCACCCTTTATGAAGCCAGATACACTCTCTTGGAGCGAACTTGTTGCGCCTTGACTTAGACCGCACAAAGGTTAAGGCACTATCTTTCATCATATACAACTTATCTTATCTCGAGGATGGATCCTTTGAAGTATATCTTTCAAAAGCCGATGCCCACGGGGAAATTGGCAAAATGGCAGATTTTGTTGAGCGAATTTGACATAGTCTATGTCACCCAAAAGGCGGTAAAAGCACAAGCATTGGCGGATCATTTAGCTGAAAATCCTGTTGATGACAACTATGAACCATTGAGAACTTACTTTCCCGATGAAGAGGTCTTGTTTCTGGGTGAAGACATCTCTTCTGAATATGATGGTTGGCGTCTTTTCTTTGACGGAGCAGCAAATTTCAAAGGTGTCAGTATTGGAGCTGTCTTAATTTCTGAAACGGGTCAGCATTATCCTGTTTCGGCCAAGCTCAGATTTCCATGCACTAACAATATGGCTGAGTATGAAGCATGCATTTTGGGTCTTCGATTGGCAGTTGATATGAATATTCAAGAACTTTTAGTAATTGGGGATTCCGACTTGCTGATTCACCAAGTACAAGGCGAGTGGAACACCAAGAATGCAAAGATTCTTCCTTATTTGCGTTGTGTCAAGGAATTGTGCAAAAGGTTCGCAAAGATTGAGTTCAAGCATGTTCCTAGACTGCAAAATGAGTTCGCCGATGCTTTGGTAACTTTATCTTCCATGATCCAACATCCTGACAAGAATTATGTTGATCCTATCGAAATTGAATTGCATGATAGGCCAGCTTATTGTTTTCAAGTTGAGGAAGAGCGAGATGGCCATCCTTGGTATTTTGATATCAAGAATTATCTCAAGGTTGGGAGTTATCCTGAAAATGCAACAAGTGTTCAAAAGAAGAGCATTCGGAGGTTAGCAAATCAATTCTTTCTAAGCGGTGAAATCCTATATAGGAGGACCCCGGAATTAGGACTCTTAAGGTGTGTTGATGCTATTGTAGCAAATAAATTGCTTATGGAAGTGCATGCGGGAGTTTGCGGACCACACATGAATGGTTTTGTTTTGGCAAAGAAGATCTTAAGAGCGGGATATTTTTGGCTAACTATGGAAACTGATTGTGTTCAGTTTGTGCGGAAATGCCATCAATGTCAAATTCACGGAGATATGATCAAAAGACCTCCTTCTGAACTTCATGCAATGAGTTCTCCCTGGCCTTTTGTTGCTTGGGGAATGGATGTTATTGGTCCTATTGAGCCGGCCGCTTCAAATGGACATCGCTTTATTTTGGTTGCTATTGATTACTTCACCAAGTGGGTGGAAGCAACTTCTCACAAGTCCGTAACCAAGAAAGTGGTGTCAGATTTTGTGCGCAACAATATCATTTGTAGATTCGGTGTTCCTGAATCAATCATTACCGATAATGGCGCAAACTTGAATAGTGATTTAATGAGAGCAACTTGTGAAAGCTTCAAGATTACTCATCGCAACTCTACTGCATACCGGCCTCAAATGAATGGAGCTGTTGAAGCGGCAAATAAGAACATCAAGCGTATTCTTCGCAAGATGATTGATAATTATAGAGATTGGCATGAAAAGTTGCCTTTTGCACTTCTTGGGTACCGCACCACCACTAGAACTTCAACTGGGGCAACTCCCTATCTTTTGGTGTATGGCACAGAAGCAGTCTTACCCGCGGAGGTAGAAATTCCTTTCTTAAGAATCATTCAAGAAGCTGAATTAGAAAATGCTGAATGGGTGAAGATCAGATGTGAGCAGTTGATGCTTATTGATGAGAAAAGAATGAATGCAATTTGCCATGGGCAACTTTATCAAAATCGCATGATCAAGTCTTTTGGCGAGAAAGTGAGAGTGAGAGACTTTAAACCGGGGCAATTGGTGTTAAAGAAGATCTTTCCTAATCAAGAAGAAGCAAGGGGCAAATTTGCACCAAATTGGCAAGGTCCATATGTGGTTCATCGGGTTTTATCTGGAGGAGCACTGATTCTGGCAGAAATGGATGGTCAAGTTTGGCCAAAAGCAATCAACGCAGATGCCGTCAAAAGATACTATGTTTGAGGCGATCGCAAGTTAGCATGGTTTTGAATGTAATCTTTGATGTAATGCGAACTACGCGTGACCTGAGTCCCAAGGCGGGATACGTAGTAACTCACATTGAGTTTGGTTGCATTGATATAAGAATTTCCCCTATTCCCTCTTTTGTGTAAGTTTGAACTACTTCTGACCTGATTCCTGGAATGGCAACAGGATAAGTAGGCAATCCCCGCCGGATTCGGTCAAAATATTGTAACACTTTAGGCTTGTTTATCTTTTATGATGTAATGCCGAACTATGCATCTGGGCAGATGTGTGGATTTTCCAATTCGGATACGGCTTCGTACTTAGATTGCCATACTTTCCCAAAAAAAAATATATATGTAAGCAGAACTACGCACGGTCTGATTCCCGTGGAGGGATACGTAGGCGCTCTTAACGGGCTCGACTCTATAATCAGTCTCCTTAAGGCAAGCAACTGGGGCAATTTTTGTAAAGATAATTTGAAGATATGGAAGATAGAAACTGGGGCAATTTTGCAAAATAATTTGAAGATTTGAAAGATATCAACTGGGGCAAATTTTGCAAAATGAGTTGAAGATTTGGAAGTTCATAACTGGAGCAGATCTTTGCAAAAATTGGTTTGCTTATCAAAGGATGAAGCAACAAAGTTCTAAAGTATTCAAGATTAGCACAAGTTGCAATACAAAGGACGTTCAGTTTGTTTCGAGATATGTCATGAGTTTGAGTTAAAGAAGGAATTTTACACGCATTATAAACTTTTCACTTGCATATCAATGATTGCTTGCTTACTATTTTTCAAATTATTTTATTTTGCCTCTATATTAAGATGAGTTATACTATTGAGTTCATAAACCAAGTTTCCGAGGATGGTTTTCAAAACCCGAGTCTCACGAAGAAGAGGAAGCGATAGCAGCAAATTCAAGATGAATTAGCAAAAATCAAACACCCCTCCCCAAAACTAACAAATTTTCTTTGAGAGCAGGAACATGAAAGCTTGCAATGAAAGGATCATTCGCACTATGGATGAATAATTTATTGAACGCGTATTCAAAGTTGCCTTGCAGATTACGTTGCATTGCCTTTTCATGACTTAAAGCGTTATGCTTCATCATGGGTTATTGCCGAACAGGCGGCATTTCTACCTCTATGATTTTCACTCCCAAATAAGCAATGAAGCCAAGGCATGCGTTATGTTTTCAAATGACGCCAAAATAAGCACTGCCTTATTTTTAATTGACAACCCACTCAAGGCCATCATTGTCCGATTGTCTCGCCAATTGATTTATCAAATGGCTGTTGCGTTGATTATATTTCCGCACTGCTTTGCTTTGCACTTGCTTTAAATTCTGCCGTTATATTTGCTTTAAATTAATGTCTTGCTTTACTTTTTCAGGTCAACCATCAGTTTCTCGGAGATTATTCGCCTTGTCGCATATGCAGCGCAAATCTATTTCTTTCTTTTTCATTATAGCCTTTGCTTTATATTCACTCATTTTCCAACGCATTTACCTGAAATTTGCAGGAATTGAACATCAGATTCAATATGAACTGAAGGGAGCATTCAACACTTTGCACCACTATCAATATAAGCAACACCAGTCAAGTTAACGGCATATATGATTCTGCTTGACAAATCATTCAAATTTACTCTCGCGGCATCTAAGCATTACATTTGATTATTGCCGAAAAGGCGGCGCTTTTCTTTTCTCAACATCTTAACGTTGCGATAGAATTTACCTCACGATATGGATAGACAAGTCGGCTGAAGCACCACTTTCGGAGTGTTTCGCGATGTCGGTTGTCTTGCAATATTGGCATTTATTGATAGTTTAAGACAAGTCGGCTGAAGCACCGCTTTCGGAGTGTTTCGCGATGTCGGTTGTCTTGCAAAATTGGCATTTAGTGATAGCTTAAGACAAGTCGGCTGGAATACCGCTTTTGGAGTGTTCTGCGATGTCGGTTGTCTTGCAATATTGGCATTTATTAATAGTTTAAGATAAGTCGGCTAGAACACCGCTTTCGGAGTGTTCCGCGATGTCGGTTGTCTTGCAATATTGGCATTTATTAATAGTTTAAGACAAGTCGGCTGGAACACCGCTTTCGGAGTGTTCCGCGATATCGGTTGTCTTGCAATATTGGCATTTATTAATAGTTTAAGACAAGTCGGCTGGAACACCACTTTCAGAGTGTTTCGCGATGTCGGTTGTCTTGCAGTATTGGCATTTATTGATAGTTTAAGACAAGTCGGCTGGAACACCACTTTCGGAGTGTTTCGCGATGTCGGTTGTCTTGCAATATTGGCGTTTATTGATAGTTTAAGACAAGTCGGCTGGAACACCGCTTTCGGAGTGTTCCGCGATGTCGATTGTCTTGCAATATTGGAATTTAGTGATAGCTTAAGACAAGTCGGCTGGAATACCGCTTTCGGAGTGTTCCGCGATGTCGGTTGTCTTGCAATATTGGCATTTATTAATAGTTTAAGACAAGTCGGCTGGAACACCACTTTTGGAGTGTTTCACGATGTCGATTGTCTTGCAGTATTGGCATTTATTGATAGTTTAAGACAAGTCGGCTGGAACACCACTTTCGGAGTGTTTCGCGATGTCGGTTGTCTTGCAATATTGGCGTTTATTGATAGTTTAAGACAATTCGGTTGGAACACCACTTTCGGAGTGTTTCGCGATGTCGGTTGTCTTGCAATATTGGCATTTATTGATAGTTTAAGACAAGTCGGCTGGAACACCGCTTTCGGAGTGTTTCGCGATGTCGGTTGTCTTGCAATATTGGTATTTTATATTTAAAATAGATTGATAGTTTAAGACAAGCCGGCTGGAGCACCGCTTTCGGAGTGTTTCGTGACGTCGGTTGTCTTGCAACATTGGCATGATTATATTTGAAGTACATGATTCGGCTTGAGACATTATGTCTTGTTAGTCAAACCTATCTTATGAAAGCCTTGCATTTTTACAATTTATTTTCGCTTTACTTATTGTCTTACTTTACTGTTTCAGAATAATGATCATCCTAGAGGTTCTCCGGGCGGAGCATCTCGTCAGTTGATCGAAGGAAGAACTTGTTGATAGCATTACAACCAGCATTTACCATGTTTATTATCATTTTATTTACTTCCTTATTCCAAAAATTATCAAAGTTTATTAGCAGTTGCTCGCTTACCGTTTGTTAAGTCTTTACAGAATTTTAGCGGCATCGCAACAGCATTTGGAGCATAACGTGGAACTTTTCTTAGCAGTGAACTGGGGCAATCGTTGATATGAGCTAGACTCGTCAACGAGGATCTGAAGAATCGCACTCGGACAAGCAAGTTTTACCTAATCTTTCATTTCAAATTAGGCGTCAGTTTGAATTCTTTCCCATTCGTGCATCATTTCTTTGTCAATCGTGCGAGTCTTCGTTTCTAACTGTTGTCGAACTACATATGGCCTGATTCTCTTTCAGCCCGAGATATGTAGGCAACTCGAAAATCGGAGTTGGGCCATGTCCATAAGCCTTGCACTTTGGTCCTTAAAACCAAAGTCCTTGGCTTTATCGTGACAAAATTGGGTTCTCGTCAACTTCTTTACCTTAAAAACACTTTCATCCTTTTTCGGGTAAAGAGGGGCAGCTGGTGATACCTAATTTTGTCCCGGAGTTATTGGAATTGATAATTTACTATGGAAAGGTTTTTAATTAAGGATAAAATTGAAAATAAAAGAGATAAAGCAATTGATTTTGATCAAAAGAGGCTAAAAGCATAATTCATAGCCCTAAATCCGTCCTACCCGTGTAAATCCCCATATAACTTAAAATACACCAAAATTAGAAATCCCTAAGCTTTCTCCCTAATCAGCTAACCCAATACCCACAACCCTACAACCCGATGCCCAAATGTCCTCTCCCCAAAATTTGCCGTCGCCTTCTCCATTTCCATTTTCAGCCATACCCAAGCTTCGTCCCCACCTTCCCTTGCCACCCCAAACATGGTAATGGTCCAGTAATCCGACCCCCTTTTGTTTCCCCCCCTAAAATCGCGACCCCACAATGTTAAAGCACGATCTACACCGTTTGTTTCTACTCCTTCTCATCATCAAGGGCTCGGATCAAAGGCAAATAGGCTCTTGAATTCAAAATCAGAATCGAAAAAGGAATATTCGATTTGATTCGGATTCCTTTTTTGTTTTCTGATTTTTCTTTTCAAAAGCTTGTAAAAAGGGGTCAAAATCCGAACGTTGGAAAGGAGGAGGTAAGGATATAATAGTCTTTTCATCTTAAGTCAAAACCCTAGGATTTTCCCCTATATATATGTATATGTTATGCTCAGGTAAAAAGGGGGTCTGAATTTTTGAGATAAAAAACGGCAGCTTGGAAAATACACAGTGTTCTGTTTTCTGGTTTTGCTTCCTGAGTTTTGTTTGGGTTATCGCTATATCGTTTGTGTCGTCGCTTCGTCAAACGAGTCGTCGACCTTGTTCAAGTTTCTTAGTCGAGTCGTTTTATTCAGCTCCTCGCCCCTTTCACTGCCCGCAAAAAGGTAATACACCCTTCTCCTTTACTTTATTTGTGACGCATATTCCAGTTAACTTTAATGTATGTATGTGTGAAGCATTCATCATGAGCTGAGTTAAAATTTCAGCTTGTTAATAAACTTCAATGGAGTTGTTTCTTCTTTTTCCAAAGACATGGACTCTATCTGTAGATGAAGCTAAAAACATGATATAAAACTGGATCACTCGTTTTAGTCGATAGAAGTTTGAATTTTTATGCATATCAAAGTACAAAGTTGTCCATCGTTGTTTCATTTTGAATGATGAGGAGTTTGGTGTAGCATCCGATAGCTGGAGATTGTTTGTGATTAATCTGAAAGGGTTTAGGGCAGGGGAAGCAGTTTGTTATGGGTTATGAGGGTGCTGGTTGTGTGTGTAGTTTGTGTGTGCCTGCAGTTTAAAGGGAGGTTGTTTTCGGCTAGTCCTGGTAGTTTGTAAGGAGTTGGGAGAGAGAGGTCTTGAGCTGCAGGTTTTGGGATCTGTTTCCTGTTTGTTGTGGATGTATGGTGCACCCTGGTATGCTGAAGAGATTAGGGATACATTCCCTGGTATCATGTCTGTTAAGAAGCTGAGGTGTCTGGAGAAGTCTTAGAGTTCTGTGAGGTGTCTTGAATGCAGGGGTCAAGTAGGTGGGATAGTGTAGGTGTGTGAAAAGGGGCCTGGTTGGTTGTTGTAGTTGAAGATTGGTCTGTGAAGGGGAAGAAGCAAAGAGCCTGTAGTTGTGTGAGTAGAGGGAGTCTAAGATGGCACATAAAGGCAGTTTCAGGGAGTTCAGGAGGTGAGTTGTGGTCTTATAGGTGTATGAGGATGTTTGGAGATCTGCATGTGTTGATGGTCTGTTTAGTCTAAGGTTGATAGAGCTTTGTAGTTGTTTGCATATGTAAATAAAGAACTTTAGTTGGGTTCTCTATTTTTCTCTAGTTTTCATGAGTTTTAGCTAGCTGAATTCTTGGTTTCATGCTTGTTAGTGTCATAGGATCAAAGTGTAAAGTTAAGGTCAGTCCGTCCGTCCCCGTGGGTTGTTGCAGTATCCTGAGAGATTTTAGAAGATCCTGCATTCTGATCTTAATCTGCCTGGAAACCTAATCACTCCAAGTTGCCTGCTCTTTTACTTTTCTTTATTATTTAAATGTTCTGTTAGTGACATTCAGTTCTATGTTAATCTGAAGGATGAATTTAGCGAGCATGATAATATGAAAGTGATTCGAATGATGAATCATGAATGAAAACTAGTCGTCACTAAATTAATTTAAGAGAGTCCGAAACTGTCATTTGCTTATAATCTGTGCTAAAACAGGCCATAAATTTCACTCTTTCATAAGTGTTTTTTCTTTTTTCTTTTTTTTCGTTTTGTTTGAGACATCAGGAAGATTATTTTCTCTGAAGCTAAGCTTGCGGATATTCTAATACTTTGTTAAAGCTGAGAAATTTTCTCTTTGAACTCTGTCTAGTTTGTGCTAAATGGATAGAAAGTATTGTCTGTATCACTCTTTGCATTTGAGTTATATTTAGTTTGGCCTGCATTGATGCTGACTTTTGTCATGAAGATTATTGGGAAACTTAATGCCTTTATGCATATTTATTTAGTCAATTTAGTGGTGATACCTTTGGTCGAATGATGAGAGTCGTTTCTTTATGAATATTCTGTTTGCTTTATACACCTCCGCAAGATCCATGTTAATTATGAGACTCATTTTTTGGGGCCATAGAGCCATGTGCTGCTTTGCATCCAAAATTCTCTGTTCATTTGTCTTCTTCCTTTCGCTACTTGATTGGAAGTTGTATCTATTTAATTTTGTTGAGTATGTACTAATCTTTACTTGCTCTTTTCTTTGACATGTACACTATTGGGGACGAGTTGAAATAAAACTCACAAACTGGGATGGCGTGCATTCGGAAGTCATTCGATCCGCTCCACATTTTTGGGACTTGATATCCCCGAAAATGTGAAAGAAAAAATAAGAACCTTGTAAAACACAGGGCGCGAATTAAGCTCTCTATCCGGGTT
Source organism: Petunia axillaris subsp. axillaris (assembly GCA_029990575.1). Classification (NCBI taxonomy): domain Eukaryota; kingdom Viridiplantae; phylum Streptophyta; class Magnoliopsida; order Solanales; family Solanaceae; genus Petunia; species Petunia axillaris. The sequence goes on along the minus strand of JARKNS010000007.1, from coordinate 46,466,285 downwards.
CTATCTTCTAAACTCCCTCTCTCCCATCCCCTTTAGAAAACATGTTTTAGGATCCCTGAAATCGGGCTAGGATAGAATTTTGTGAAATAAATTCTCTTGTGAATATTTATAGTAGTTTTTATTGAATCATTTGTATCGTTTTCTTTGGAACCTGCCAATTAATTTAGAAATTGCGAACTATTTGTTAATTAATGAGTGCAAAAAATAAAATACAATTAAAATGATGCTTTCCCTTAATGCCTATTTACTTAAATAATAATAATAATAATAATAATAATAATAATAATAATAATAATAATAATAATAATAATAATAATAATTGATACGCATTCATATTGTATTTACTTATCTATTTAAGTATAAAATGGTTAATTAGTCAATTAATTACTTAATTTATCAATTATCGTTTAGTTAATTTATTCATTAATAAATTGTGTCAATTAATTATTTTAAATAATTTAATTCATTGACCATTTGATAGTCTACTATTAATTGCCTAGCTATTTAATCAACAACTCATTTATTTACTTAACAATGTTTGGATTATTTAATCAACTATTCAATTAATCAATATTGGTTTATCTATTCACTCATTACTTATCTTTACTTAACTTATTAAGAGAAGTAATTCATCCCTTCTTATTCTATCTATAAAATTATTTATCCATTTATAATTTAATTTGATTAAGCAATTGAGCTTAATATCTATTTTATATAACATAACTAAGGAAGCTATTCATTCATTAATTATTTGGGTAATCATTTATTTATCCGTTATCTACAATTATATATATCTAATTACCCATTTAATTAATTAATTAATTATTTTTTTAATTCTATCTATTTATTATCAACTAATTAATTAGTTAAGCAATTATTCACTTGCCTTACTTATTTACTTGTCCGATTATCTAACCGCTTAATTAACCATTCATTTATTTACCTTACTTATTTATATTTATTACTTTATCTAGTTTTACAAATTATGTTATTATCCTAATAATTCGTGAAAATCGCCGGATTAACCGCTTTTTAGCGGATTTTCGAAAGTGCTCCGCAAGGGATCTTTTTTCGAATTTAATAGAACCACTTACCTAAGAATCTCTGAATTATTTTCCTTTAAATAAGGAATAAAATTGCACTCATTAGTTAACCTTAGGTTCCTAATAATCCTTAAATTAGGTGGCGACTCCAAAGAAACCCTTTGGAGTCTCCATTTTGTTGAAATATACCCGAAACTTGTATTTTCTTAAAGAAAGGGTAATTTTTGGGGTTCAACAACACAATTAAAAAATAAATTTAGGAGGCTTTTCTAACTTTTGCAAGTAACAAAATCAACTGCTAGAATATCGCATTGTTGAACTTGATAATTCTTTTTCTTCAAAAAGGCGACGGATCAATGTTTTGTCCTTTTTTTTTTTTTTAATTTTGTTCTGAAAAACATCTTGTACAAGAATAGCTTCACTTTTCAACTATTGACAGATCAGGAACAACCTCATCATCCGAAAGTTTATTTGTTCACATGTTTTGACGGATTTTCCAAACTTAGGTTAAAACAAACCTCGCAAGCAAATGAATATGTCAAAATTTGTGAATGAATGAACTTTTGACTGGATTGTCTAAACTTGTGAAGGTTTGATCGTGCATAAAAACTTAAGTTATGATGCGTGCACAAATTTCAATAATAGGGACAAACAACATTGCACCAAGAGCCATCCATGTAAATTTTCAGAATGGTGACTTCGTCCAAATAATGAAGTACTAATGTGTGTCATACCCGATTTTGGACTCGACTCGAGACGAGTTGGGTGTCAGATTTGACTGGGTAACTCGTTTGGAGTTAGAGTTTTGGAGTCGCCACCTAATAAATTTCCTAGGCATATTAGGTTACCTATTAATTTTTAATTCAATTTAAAGAATTAACTCCGGGTTGGTCTACGAGTCAGAGATTTGGGTAAGTGTTCGAAATAACCTAGACGGAAGGGGTTAGGCGCCTCCTAGGTTCCACTAAACGTGGTTCCCGACCGATTTCTATATTGGATTTAAATATATTGTTTAAAAAAAGAAGGACAAAATTTAAATAGAATAAGAAAAAGAGATATGGGGTGCAAAGTAAGTAAATAGGCTGTCTTAAAGCATTTTGCACAAACAATTTGAAAGGATAACCATATTCTACAAATAGCAACAAAATAATAGATAGATAACTAATTGAACGTTTGAATAGCCCTAGGTTTTATTATCCTATTCGGACCAGAACCCGGCTTTCGTAAGGGATGATAGTTTCAGAATCCACTATCAAATTTAGCTCGGGTAATTTCCATCACATCCGAGGGGCTTAATTCCTTTTAACCCCCATACCCTCTTTAACTATTTAACTAAAAGCGCTTTCTAATGTTTCCAAACATCCTAAAGGCTTAATAGCGTCCCACTTAAAGTCCCAGAGGCTTTTGGGGCACTACTTTAAGTCTATAGACACCCTAAGTATATTAAGTGCCACATAACTAGACCTCTAAACGTCAAATAAATACGATCATGCAAATATGACATATAATTTCACAACAAATAATGTCAAATAACAAAACATATAATTTCACAACAAATAATGTCAAATAACAAAAAAAGGTTATAAGTTCAACGAAGCCTCCAAACTTAACAAACGAATTATGGTGAAAGTAAAACTAAGTTTGATTTACAGTTTTAAGTTCAGAATTGCAGAATTTGCATAAATAAGCCATCCTTCAGCACTAATTGCAAATTTAGCCACTTAACAAGATAACTGAATTCCCAGTATACTCAAATTGTGTAACTAGTCAATTTTTACATTTCAGTTTCAGTTTTAAACCTGTTAAGATATGACTACAGTTTTCAGTTGTATTATTTGCTCATATAAGCTAATTTTCAGCATGTCTGGCAATTTCAGCCCTTTCACCAATTCTCAGCAAAACAGATACTTTACAAAGACAGTCTATTCTCAGATAATATTGCGATTTTGGCCTATTTTAATGATATTCAGCAAAACAACCCCTATGTAATTATCATTTTAAAACTTGCCTGTTACCTAAAATTCCAGATTTCACATAAACGGGCCAGCAATTTTACTTTTGCAGAAACAGTCATATTTTCAGGCTGTATTAAAATTTTAAACCTTTTAACATGCAATAAGCAAAGTGAGAGTTAGGAAAGGTCCTTGTTAGCCAATTTCATCCACACTAAGTAGTGTATACATGGTTACACCAATCTTATCATCTATAATGCACCTTATGGTGCTTATACAAACCATTAATACCCCTAACAAATACATGAACAATGCTTTAAATACAAAATCAAATAAGAGAAAGGTAAGAGTAGGGTCTTGTCCCATAATCTTAGGCTTCTATACATCTCATATCAAGTTTAAATTGACTCACTCAGGGCCAGAACAACCTGCAAGAAAACGTCAAAAGGTATTAGCCTTTGGCTACCCTAAAATAGCCCAATGATGGACTGTAACAAGCTTCATCAAGAGTGTTAGCGGGTGGCTTAAAACAGCCCACACATATACACATAAGCGAGCAGGTATTAAATACTAATGGGTTTTATCCAGACAAACACAAGCAAGTTATCAAGACAACATTTGATGCCATTCGTTCATGAAACTTACCACAGGGAGCAAACTTAACCAAATTATACTTTTGTGTGAATGTTCCAAAAAATTAAAATCCAATTTGACATAACAAGCAAACTAGCTCCTACAATTTAAATAGAGATTTTTTCAAAAATAGTACATCAAATAACGAAATTGGAAATGAAGGGCCGTATATTTTTCTTACATGGTATAGCATTGCCCCTATTTTTAAAATTTAGGCTCTCCCTCAAAATAAAAAGTCCTAGCTACTATTTCTTCCCCTCCTCCGTCATTGACCCGCCGGTGGCCACCTTTCCGATAGCAGCTGTTGGTGATTGGAAATTTAAAATTTTTAAAATTTCATCGGAATGTTCTATTTTTCACGGAGGATATTTATTTTCAGTTTTGTCTATCTCATTGCTTTGGACAAATTTATATACAGAAATCTACCCAAAAAATAAATTATACATGAATATAGATAAATACGTATACAAGGAGATAAATACAAAAGTATACACAAAAAGCTAAAACATTATACGAACATCCATAATAATGCTCAAATATGAAGATTTAAACAACTTTATTCATTGTACATACACACGTATACAAATTTAAACAAATTTATACATACTTACAGATGTGTATAAACTTGTATAAAATATGAATAAATTATATAAACAAAAAAGATATCTTATGTAGCATTTTGGGCAGCTTTATATAAAAAACTTATTTAAAATATCAGATATCTACAAATTTCTAGAAGAAAAATACCAGATCTAAACATTTTAAAAAAGTTTCAACAACAAACTAATAGATCTCACCAGATTTTTTGAAAAAAGTTAAAAGAAAAAAAGAATGAACATGTTAAACAAACCTTCACCGAAACATTGGTCGGGATTTACTTCAAAAAAATGTCTTTATTTTTCAAAAAGTAAAAGAAATAAATAAATAAATAAAACAGCGGTAGTGGAGGTACATGGCAACAGTGGCAGGGAGGAGTGGCGGTGGATGAGATGCAGTGGGAGGGGCGGGGGAGGAGGCAGTAGTGCCAAGGGGGTAATGAGAAGGGGAATGAGAAGAGAAGAAAGAGTTGGGAGCTAGGGTTATTTTGTGGAGAGTGGATTATAGTTTTTTTGTGGAGAGAGTTCAAAGGTTGTAATTTTATTTTGTCTGAGTAAGAATTGATAATAAGGGCCCATATTGATAATTTTTGTGTTTTCCTTGTCTCCTAGTGTAAAAATTTCATTTAAATAATACTCCTGTTGTCTTAATTTATATGACTATCTTTTCTTTTTAGTGTATCCCAAAAAGAATGACTACTTAATGATAAGTTCTTATAGCCACACAAACACTATGATATATTTAAAACAAAATGTTTAAAAAATTATAACTACATAAATGTTATGACTTTTTTAAGACCTTAAATTTTAAAAGTCTTCATTTCTTACTTAAACTATATGCCCAGTCTAACATGATCACTTAACCTGGGATAGAGGAGTATAGATTTACAAATGATTACACTATTTATTTTACGATTTTGCTATAAAATTAACTAAATCATTATGCATTTTTTGTCATTTCTACAAAAATAAATGTCAATGTTGTAAATTTGTATGAAAATGAGATGTAACTCTAATTCTTTCAAAACTAGTAACTACTCCTGTTATATCATTTTTGATTGATGTAAATCTCTAATAAATACATACGATGTGCAACTCATTAATTAAGCAAAACAACATACCAGAAAAAGAGAATATCACCATCTATAAATTAAGAGATTTTTCCCTTCAATTTCTCAGGCTTTATTAGGTCAAATCTTCTTTTTCCTAAACAAACAACAAAATGTGCCGTCAAAAGGCTAAAATGAAGAAAATTGAGTCTGAGTCGGCACGCATGGCCACTTTTTTTAAGCTAATGTTTGAATTTTTCATGGAAGCACATGCTCTTTCAGTTATGAAAAGGGTAGAGCTTGGTGTTCTTGTTTACTCGCCAAGTGGAAAACCATATACATTTGGCTGCCCATCTAGTTTTGATACAATCATAGATAAGTTTCTGAAATGGAGTGAAAATCATCCTCATGATGGGGTAGATAATCTCCAAGAACCTCTCAGGGCTGCAAGTTCTGTTAGTGTTCCTCTTTCATCAGGAACAAGTCGTGTGACAACCGGTCTCGAGGTTGTTGCTGACCCAGATGATGGGGACAATTCTACATCTAATTAATTTTGCAATTAATGGGATTTCTAATTTAGATTTTCTTGGGGAAGAGTTTAGCCGATTTATTTAAGTATTTCATTTTCTTTATTTATATCTTAGGTGAAGTCTGTTGTTCGTTTTGGTTGATTGTTAGAGTCATTATGGTTTGGTTTGGTTTTGGTTTCGTCAAAATCAAAACCGAACAAGGTATTTTCGATATAATAATTCTCTCCCCATTATAATGATTTTCCTTCGTTTGTCTAACTTGTGTTCATATGATACTTCAAGCCTAATTTAATTATAATAATTAAGAATAAACAAGCAACTCCTGAAAAATGTATCAAAAAAGATAAAATTTTGGATTCAGACTCATTCTGACATACTGGATCAAAATTGGAATTTCCAAATGACGTACTTCCTCCATTCCACTTTGTTTGGTATAATTAAAATTTTGAGAGTCGAACTTCTTAATTTGACTGTGAATGCAATCATACGTAGAATCTTGAATTTTTTTATTTTTAAATAAAAATTGCATATTTGAAAACCACATAAAAAGTACTATAAGTTACCATAATTAACAATTCAAAAAATCTACGAGACATGTAAACAGATCATGGTCAAAGAAAAACTCATATTGACTCAAATTCCGAATTGTAACAAATAGAGTGAAATAGAGGAGTTAATGAAATGTATAAAAATATGCTCTTTCTAACACGTTATAGACTAGATTGTTACACACTTCAACAAAAATAACAACATATCCAGCAATATCCTACACTGGGGTCAGGAGAGGACGATGTGTACACAGACCTTATCTCTACCTTGATTTAGGTAGGGAGAATGGTTACACACTTAAATAGTTTAATTTAAAAATATCAAAGTAAGAAGGTAATTTCATGAGAATAAGAGGAAATTGAAAAACTAATGTGGTAAACAACATATTAAGCCAAATGAAGAAAATGGGGCTAGTAAATTCAGGAGTTTATACTTGAATAATCTTTTTATTTTTAAATAAATTTATCCATAGTCAAAATGAGAATTATTTAATTTAAAATCTTGAATCCGTCAACTATTTATCAATTTTGAAATAAGGCAAAACTAGCTGGGTTTTCGCCTGAGAATTGTGTTGCAACTGAATTTAGTTTTCTGAAGAGAAGGGATTAATTTACATAAGAAGTGAAATGAGAACAAGAAGAAGAAAACATAAGCCAATCTTCCAAGACCTTCACTTACCTTGGTATGACATGATAGATTAGTGATCTTGAGTTCGAGTTTAAGCTCTAAAGAATTAAGAAATTCTTAATAACTGGAGATTTTTTCTTAATGATTCTTATGTGATGCCAATATGAATTCAGGTCCGTGTGTTTCGGATATATGGAATAAATGATAAATTTTTTAGCCATGTCCTCTGTCATACTATCCAACCATTTATACCCCTACTGTTATATTATTGATCAATTACACCCTTTAATCTAACGGAGGCGGCACATGGCAGGCCACAAATAAAAAAGCAATATACCCAGAATCCAACCATAAAATACCCAATCCTTCCACTCTTACCCCTTTATTAAAAACGAGTTTTTAGGAATAAAATTTTTTTGCATGCATGCTGTTCATCCGATTGAACTAATCAAGTTATGATTTTTCAGTTGATAGCCTTTTCGATTTTTTCTGCTAAGGATTTTAAAGATGGGTCTTTACAAGAATTGCATGAAGATGATAAAAATCACTATTCTTTTGATTCTTTACTGCGAAAACTACCGCGTTTCAAACTTTTATGATATGGAAACTTCTATTGCGACGCCCTTCTTTAGATAAAAATTTCATAGACTAAAATTTGCAAAGATTTCAATTATCTTTTTTGAAAAGTTTGAACTTATAAAATCCATTTCAACATGTTGATGAATTATAGAATTTTAAGCCATTTCAACATGTTGATGAATTATAGAATTTTAAGTGGTTATCAGAATTTTTTGATGATTCTATGTCACAAATCTCTTTCCCAACAATTCCAGGAGGATCTTAGAATTTTGAGAAGATGAGAGTCTTGTGTTTTGGAGTTATGTAAAATCGGATGCTACCAAAAAACTTTTAGTAAAAACTTTTGCCTTTTATTAATAAATTATCCTTTATATATATAAGAAAATAATAAAATCCTAATTTTTTAACTTGGTGCCTAAGCTATTCCTAAAGGGCTTGACCCAATATACAATTAATCTAATCCTAATAACCTACATATTTACACTAATAACCTACATGTTTACACTAATAGCCTTCATTATATTCCAATACCTTCAAGTTGGAGCATGATGATTCCTTATGCCCAACTTGTTAAGGAAATACCTGAACTGTATCCGTCCCAATGCCATAGTAAAGATATCGGCCAGTTGAGTGTCCGTGGGCACATAAATGGGACGTATAATGCCTCCGATAATTTCATTCCGAACAAAGTAGCATTCAACTTCGATGTGTTTAGTACGCTCGTGAAAGACAGGATTCCAAGCGATATGCAATGCGGCTTGACTGTCACATTTCAAATTTATCAGAGGATAGTGCTCGATTCCAAGATTCCATAAAATCCTTTTCAACCATTTCAACTCGCACACAGTCATTGCCATTGATCAATAGTCTTCCTCCGCCAAATACCGGGAAATAATTTGTTGCTTCTTCGTCCGCCGTGATATCGGTGAGTCCCCCTAAAGACACATACCACCCAGTCAACGAGCCACGTATCAACGGACACCCCACCCAATAGGAGTCGCACCACCCATATAAGCGTAGATCACACCGAGAACTCATTACAATGCCTTGACCCCGACACCCTTTCAAGTATCGGACGACACAGAGTGCCGCTTCCATGTGCTCAACACGGGGACTCTGCATGAATTCCGACAATACATGCACATTGTATGAAAAATTCGCACGTGTAAAATACAGATAAATCAATCTTCCAACGAGTCTTCGAAATAGTTTTGGATCTTTGAGAAAACGACCAGTTGCAAGTGCCAAGCAATGATTTTGCTTGATTGGTGCAACCACCGGTTTTGTCCCCAACAAACCATCATCCGAAATGATATCCAAAACATACTTTCTCTTACACAAGAAAATTCCTTTCGGACCCCTTGCCATTTCAACCCCCAAATTATATTTCAAAATGCCTAAATCTTTCGTATGAAAGCATTTTTAAAGATATAACTTGAAGATTTGAATAGCCATCAAATCATCCACATAAAAGAGCACATTCAATTGCACATTTCCCTTCTTCATCATAAATAAAAAGTAGTCCGAGTAGGATTGTTGGAACCTATAATTCTTGAGAGTGGCCGACAACTTTGAAAACCAACATCGAGCAACTTACTTTAAATTGTATAAGGATTTTCGGAGACGACATACAATCTCTTTTCCATTCATTTGAAATCCCGGAGGCAATTTCATATATACTTCTTCATAAAGATCCCCTTGCAAAAATGCATTGTGTACATCTATCTGATGCAATTCCCAACCTTTTATCGCGGTTGCGGCCAGAAAAACTCGAAAGATCACCATCTTAGTGGCCGACGCAAATGTCTCCGTGTAATCAACTCCCTCTGCTTGATTATTCCTAAAAATCACAAGTCGTGATTTATACCATTCAATGGTACCATCCGAATTATACTTGATCTTATATACTCATCTGCAGCCGAGTGCCTTCTTACCAGGAGGCAAGCACATAATTTCCCACATCTTGTTTGCTTCCAATGCCTGCAACTCTTGCTGCATGGCTGTTCTCCAATTTTCATCTCTCATCGCCTCCGAGAAGGAGGTAGGCTCATGTCCTTCAGTTGTAGCTGCAAGAAAGCTCACATGCTTTGAAAAGAAGTTATCACAATTGACATAATGTGCTAGAGGATAGGGCTTACCGGAGGGTTGTTGAGAAACATATGAACAGTTAGATTTTTGAACGCAGGACGATACCCGATGACTCAACTTTCGGACCGTATTAGTGATAAAATCTCTTAATAGAATATTTTCTCTTAGTTCTCTTTCCTCGACCCAACTCTTCCACCAACACTTTATCTTCCATGTATCCGGGAAGCACATCAGGGTTTGGATCCCCATGATCCTCCCCTTCATTCCTCAGAGTCATTTCTACTTGAGCGCCATTCTCAACGCCCCTCTTACTCTTAGGCTCTCCTCTTCTTTGTCTAAAGAACTCAATCGACCGGTCATATGACTCAACGCTCCCGTTTCAATAATCTATGGAAATCGAATTTGCTAACCAATTGATGGCTCACTTATGCTTACCTTTTCTTTGTTCAGCAACTTAAACAGCGTCTGCAGCTGATCACTTGTTATCCCAGACAGGTTCATTTGTCTGTGTGCAACAGTGTGTCCAGTTTCACCACCCTCGGACTCATTTTGCACAACATTAACTCAATTACCTCCACGTCCTCGACCAGTGTTCAAGCCATGCTACTGATATCCATGGCCTCTACCACCCCGTGTAGCCTCAGTACTCCCTCTGCCACGACCACCACTTTGAGGCCCCTACTGTTGATTCCCTTGCTTCGGATAATGAATCCAGCCCTCAAGATATCCAATAAATTCGAAGCAACGCTCCGGAGGGTGTACACATTGGTCACACAAGTGACACTCTGTTACACTTTATGCACCTCCTTGAGACACTAGAAGGGGGGGGGGGGGGTTGAATAGTGTCCTCCGATTTTCGTTCAAGAACCCTGTTCTTCTGGAGAAGAACCTAGTTCTCAGATTTTATCTCCTGCTACCTGGAACACTGAACCACACAAAACATACACACAAGAACACAAGGATTTTTACGTGGAAAAACTCCTTGCTCAAGGGAGAAAAAACTACGACCCACACTCTGGGATTTTAGCACTGAATCCACTAACACAAGAGCAATGTTTCTGATTACAAACTCTGTAACCAAGGGGCTACACTCTAGACCCTACTTACTACTTGCTGGATCGCCTTTGTATGCTCTCAACTCTCTATTTGTGAATAATGAATTTCGGCTGCTGCTGCTACTTGCATATATATGGGTCTTCTTAACACTAGTAGAGTTCTACAAGGAATCCTGTTAATTAAGGCAAGTCAGGATTCCCAGTAACTCCTTTCCTTGTTGAAGTCCAACTCCTTTTCACACTTCGCAGACACAGCCTGGACACAACTTCTTTTAGTCTAACTAGGATGTATGTTCAATCACGCGCCACTACTCCTAGTTCGGCAGGGATTTGCAACCTGTACTCTTTTCGATGACCTGTGCCCTTCATTCTAAGGACCTGGTCCTTAGTGAGAACCTAGGAGTCCTTCTTGTTTGTCATGCTTCAAAACCAGCTCTCAACAAATTCCCCCTTTTTGATGATGACAACCAAATGTTGCCCAAGAACCTGAGTAGACAAAAATACCAGCAAACAAACAAAAACACAAACAAAAACAGATGATGAATTAGGTCACAAACACTCCAACATTTCCATCTTCCCCCTTTTGGCATCATCGAAAAGATTCGAATCCCTGCATGAACTTGCCAGTGAGACTTAGTCTAAAGCACAAGGCAACAAGTCAGTAATAATAGCACATATAAGCAAGAATAAGGGCCCAATCAGAATCAATGACTAAATCAGGAAACATGCATAAACATAAAGAAATTTAAAATCATCATCCAGGTTGTGTCAGCAGCACAACCCCAATATTTAGTACACAACAGAACAAATTGTCTTAAACATCCAACAACATGAAATCAGGAGATCATAAGAGAGGGTAGACAACAGGTGAAGAGAAGGAATTAAAGCAGAATGGGATAGGACAGGAGGATTCAAAGCTGAACATTGAAGTGTTTGAGAAGTGCCTCAAGTTGCTTCGTATTTTTGGCCCTTTCCATCAACAACTCGGCCTTATACTTGTGGCAAGCTACCTTCAAACGATCAATTTCTTGATCCTTCAACTTCAGCTTTCTGTGGAGCTCTGTGTTTTCTTCATTCACCTCCAGGACATGCGTCTCCAGCTCCTTCACAGCATCAATGGCCTCCTCGGGTCCATAATCCTCACTTTCCTCCTCCTGCTCTTGCTTGGCCTGCATGGGTCTCTTTGAAGCTCTGCTTTCTCTGAAGAAGTCACAGTTTTTCAGCACATTAATCCCAAACATCTGGTGAATGGTTGGCTTCTTCCCAGCTTCTAAAGGGACCCCAAAGTGCTCTAGAACCTGCTGAATGATATAGGAATGAACAAGGGAGTGTGGCTTCTGCTCAGTATCAGCAATTCTTTTGATATGTCTAATTATCAGCCCAGGCAGGTTTATCTTTACTCCCCTGTCCAGCAGATCCATATAGGTTAGGTCCAAAGCATTGGCCTCACAGTTCCTCTCTCCTCTTGGTAGAAGAAACATGTGCACAAACTCAAACAACTGTTGATGTGCAGGTTCCATTTCTTTCTTGTCTACCTTCCTCTCCTTTCTCAACTTGGGTTTCCCTGAGAATTTCTTGGCAACAGCTAGAGGAGTGACTCCATCAGTCCTCTTTGGCCACTTGAGCTTAATGTACCTGCAATAACCTTCTGCAGGTATGTCAAGAATTATCCCAAGCTCAGGTCTCCCAAATTCAATCTCCACACCTTTCACAGTGGTGAACACCCTCCTAGCATTGACTCTGCAGTTCGTATAGAACTCTCTGACCTCTTCAGCATACAGCTTCCTGTCTTTGTTGCTAAACAACCCCAACCAGCCTTGGTGTCCAATCATTCTGAGTAATGGCTTCAAATGAAACTCTTTCTCATCATGCAGGATGCTGCCATGCAACACCTGATGTTTAGAGAAGAAAGCCACTCTGTCAGGTTCATCCTCACTGCCTCTTCTTCTTCTTCTTGTCTCAGCTTCACTGTCAGTATCTGAGTCACTAGGCTCAGCATAACTGCCTGCATCATCATCACTTTCCTCCTGGGTTTTCTCAGCTCTTCTTTCTTCCTTGCTTCTCTTTCTCTGACATTTGTCACTGTTCTCTCCAGCTTTCCAACCTTTTCCAATTGTTGTTTTAAAATAGACCTGGTGCCAACCCTTCTGGTCACAGGTTCAACCTTGTCAACACTACCACTCTCATCACAATCTTCATCAACCAGCCTTGTCTTCAGCACTGGTTTTCCCCCTTTCACTAACCATCTTCTCTTCTCAGGCTCCACTATATTTTCTTTCAAGAATACAACTTCCTCCTCCTCTTCCTCCCCTGCCAATTTTTCATCTTCTTCTCCAAACTTCCTTTTTCTTTTCTGTTCTTCAACCACTTTGGGAGTTTCTCTTAGTTCAGTCTTCTCCAACATTGCCTCCTTCTTTCCTTCTTCCTCAGAATCTGTCCAATCTATGTCTGCATCATCAACCTCAGTTGAATTTGGGCAAGCAACAGGCTCTTGCACCAAATTCTCTGGGGCTTCAGCAGATTCAAGTCCTCTACCGGCTGGACTTTCTGGCACAGATTTTTCCTTAGCTCTCTCATCCCTATCATCCTCCTTGAACTTCTCTATTACTGTTTCTGCAACATTCAAACTTACACCAGACTCAACTACCACAGGCACAGGCATTCCTTCTCTAAGTTCATCTCCTACATGATCACGCTCTGCCTCACATGAGTTCCCCCTATCTATTTGTTCAACATGCTCAACACCTATTATTTTGTCTAACCCAGACACTAGGGTTTCAGTTTCTGCCATTCCAGGGCTTTTCATATCTACTGAAGTAACAGGTGTAGATAAGATAGGAACGGGGATTACCTCATGTAGTGGTTGTGATGAACTTTGTGCGATGGGTTTGGTGGAAGTCGTCCTTAACCTCAACTTCTTTATCATCTTTTTGTCCCCTTTTTGAAGAATTTTTGCTCGGGCCTTTGCAATCCTTTGGGCAAGCGTAGATGGTGGTGGTTTCTCAGACATCTTGATACGGTTTTTATGTATAGCCACAGAGATAGACAGGATTTTCCGGTGTTAGGGTTTTGAGAGAATTTTGATTTTGGAAAGAAGAATTTAGAGGTTGGGAGGTAAGGTTAAGAGGGAAGGGGTTTCAGTGACTTGACAATGCCTTGGGAAGGCAAGGTTATAATGATAAAAAAGAAAAGCAGCTTTTTGAAAATTTTTGAAAACCGGGAAGGGTTAAGAGTTTTGACGGTTATGGACTTAATTGAGTAGTGGGGTCCAAAAAATCAATTAAAATTCTACCCAGAAAAGGAATGTGTTCCTATAATTTTGGACAGTTATAAGAACATGGAGGATCTCCTTTGACACACGTGTGATTGACAATTTTAATTCCGTTATGACTTTTAACATGTAGGGTAGTGTGAGTGTACCTGGACATGATTCCTCATGCTTTGACTGATTCCTTCTTAGTACATGGTAGGTTCTTTATGGGATCACATTATTCTTACCTGGTGCTAAAAACTGAACAGGTGTACTAACAAAAGTACCACGTTAGACTAAATATCAATTGGCAAAATTCAAATATAGACAATCGAATACTCTACTAACCAATCATGAGGATTTTCCTGCTGGATCATCCGTGTATTTTGGTCATCCCTAATTCCAACCTGTTCCTCTCAAACTATACTTTGTTCAAAGCTTTAGTAAAAATGTCAGCAATTTGATCCTCAGTCCTGCAAGAATTCATAGTGATTAGACCCTTTTCCACATTATCTCTCAAGAAGTGGTGTCTAATATCAATGTGCTTGGTTCTTTTATGTTGGACTGGGTTCTTGGCAATGTTCACTGCACTAGTATTGTCACAGAAAATTGGCACAGCTCCACACTTTATGCCGAAGTCCTCCAGTTGTTGTTTGATCTACAACAATTGTGAACAGCATAATGCAGCTGCTACATACTCGGCTTCAGTAGTTGATAAAGCAACAGAGTTTTACTTCTTTCTAGCCCAGAAGGTCAAACAAGGACCAAGAAAGTGTGCCATTCCTGAAGTGCTTTTCCTGTCCACCAGGTGACCTGCATAGTCTGCATCAACAAAACCAATTAGTTCAAAAGTACCTCCTCTTGGGTACCAGAGACAGAGGTCCTGAGTTCCTTTCAAGTATCTCAAGATCCTCTTCACAGCTGTCAAATGTGATTCCATGGGTTTGGACTGAAATCTAGCACACAGTCCTACACTGTATACAATATTAGGCCGACTGGCTGTGAGGTAAAGAAGTGATCCTATGATTCCTCTATATTTGGTCTCGTCTGTTGAAGGACCGAGTTCATCCATATCCAGCTTTGTCCCAGGTGCAATGGGAGTCGTCATCTCTTTTGCTTCTTCCATGTCAAACTTCTTCAGCAGTTCCTTGACATACTTCTGCTGGTGAATCATAGTTCCTTCAGGCATTTGCTTTATTTGCAATCCAAGGAAGAAATTCAGTTCTCCCATCATGCTCATTTCAAATTCACTTCCCACAGATCAGCAAAGCCTTTGCATAGCCCCTCATCAGTGGCTCCAAAAATAATATCATCAACATACACTTGAACCACCAACATGTCCTTTCCTTTCTTTTTGAGGAACAGTGTGTTGTCAATTTTTCCTCTTAAGAACCCATTCTTCAATAGGAAACCTGATAGCCTTTCATACCAAGCTCTAGGGGCTTGCTTCAGTCCATAGAGAGCCTTGTCCAGTTTGTAAACATGATCAGGGAATTCATTATTCACAACGCCTGGTGGCTGAATAATATAGACTTCTTCATTCAGGTATCCATTTAAGAACGCACTCTTCACATCCATATGATATAGTGTGAACTCCATGTATGTGGCAAAAGCAATTAGCATTCTAATAGCCTCCATCCTTGCCACAGGTGCAAAGGTTTCATCGTAGTCAATTCCTTCTTCTTGACTATAGCCTTGCACTACTAATCTTGCTTTGTTTCTCGTCACTATGCCATGCTCATCTAGTTTGTTCCTGAATACCCATTTGGTTCCAATTATTGATCTGTCCTTCGGCTTAGGAACCAGATGGCATACTTTTTTTCTTTCAAATTGATGTAGTTCCTCCTGCATAGCCAAAATCCACTCTGGATCTTCTAGAGCCTCCTTCACGTTTTTTGGTTCCAGAGTGGAAAGAAACGCAAAGAAAGCACAGAAATTCTTCAAGGCTGACCTGGTCATGATTCCTGTATCTAGTTCTGACAGGACATTCTCCAAAGGATGGAATCTTTGGTATTTCCATGGCCTTAGTTTAACATGACTGGAAGAACTCACGTTATCATCCTGGTGAGTTTCTTCTTGACTTGCTGGATCATCAGCTTCATCAGCAGTTCCCCCTGTCAGATTTACCCCTTGTTCCAATACACTTGGATCTTCTCTTGATGTCTCCTTGTCTCCGGAATCTTCCAGCTCATGCACACCTTCCCTGCTAAGCCCAATTTCTTGATCATCTGTCTCACATTCCTCCAGTGTCCTGTCTGATTCATCAAAGACCACATGCATACTTTCTTCCACTGTCTGTGTCCTTTTATTAAACACTTTATATGCCTTGATCTGAGTCGAATAGCCAAGAAATATTGCTTCATCACTCCTAGCATCAAACTTTCCCAGGGGTTCTTTTCCATTGTTGTGCACAAAGCATCTGCACCCAAAAGGTCTTAGGTGAGCAATGTTTGGCTTTCTACCTCTGAGTAACTCATATGGAGTCTTGTCAAGAATTGCTCTGATTGAACATCTGTTCAGCAGGTAACATGCAGTATTTAAAGCCTCAGCCCAAAAATTTCTTGCAAGACCACTTGACAACAGCATAGTCCTGGCCATATCTTCCAGCGATCTGTTCTTCCTTTCTACCACTCCATTTTGTTGGGGAGTTCTTGGAGCTGATAAGTTATGATGTGTGCTGTTCCTTGCACAATATTCAGAAAATTTCATGTTTTCAAACTCAGTTCCATGATCAGATCTGATGCTGATAAGATCCAGACTTAACCTCTTCTGAACTACACCAGCCCAGTCTTTAAAGCTGTCAAAGGCTTCATCTTTAGTTGCCAAGAACAAAGTCCACGTGTATCGAGAGTAGTCATCAACAATTACAAACACGAATCTCTTTCCTCCTCTACTTCTGACTCTCATAGGTCCACACAGATCCATATGCAGCAGTTCCAGTGGTTTTGATGTGCTTACCACCTTCTTGGACTTGAAGGACGATTTCACATGCTTTACCTTCACACACGCATCACACATCTTAATGTTTTCAAATCTCTTACTTGGCAGTCCGCGAACCAGCTCCTTTGATACAAGCTTGTTCAGTTGTGAGAGACTTGTATGTCCCATTCTTTTGTGCCACAGCTGAGAGTCACTCTCCTGTACATTTAGGCATGTAAGGTTGTTTTCAGGTAATGACTTCAGCGATGCCTTGTAAACATTGTTCACCCTTTTTCCTTCCATTACAATTTCTCCACTCTGTAGGTTCTTCACAATGCATCCTACAGATGTGAACTTTACTTCATTTCCTCTGTCACATAGTTGGGAGATACTCAACAGATTGTGTCTAAGACCATCAACACAATAAACATTCTCAATGGCATGATCTAGAGTTCTCCCAATCTTTCCAATTCCAACTGTTTGACCACTTTTTCCTCCTCCGAAGGCCACACTGCCTCCTTGAAATGCTGCAAGTGAGAGAAAGTTTCTTCTATCTCCTGTCATGTGCCTCGAACAACCACTGTCAAGAATCCAGCTTGGGTTGTTCTCCCTCACTCCAGCCTGCAAAACAAATTAGGGGTTAGACTTAGGAACCCAAACAAGCTTGGGTCCCTTCTTACTAGAAAATGGATAAATCAGGTCCTGTCTAGCCCATTTAGGTAAAA
The DNA here is from genome assembly GCA_029990575.1 of Petunia axillaris subsp. axillaris. NCBI lineage: Eukaryota > Viridiplantae > Streptophyta > Magnoliopsida > Solanales > Solanaceae > Petunia > Petunia axillaris. The sequence goes on along the minus strand of JARKNS010000007.1, from coordinate 46,448,690 downwards.
CACTTCTTTTGTTTTTAGCCTTTGCCTTGCTTACGTGTATGCATTTTTGTTTGATATGACCTGTTTCACCACAAAAAGTACACAGCACGTTGTAGGGTAACCCTACGTACTTGCTTTTAGGGTTATAGGGAGGTAGTGGTTTCTTGAATCCTAATCCTTGTTTTCCTCTATTTTGATTTTCAAGGACCCAGTTCATTGCCTCTGATGATTTGTTCCACTTAGTTAACCTGGTAAGCTCAAAATTTGCTTTTTCAACCTTTTGACTTAGGACCTTGTTCTTCTCAGTTTCCTGATATAGAATTTCATTTGCCCTTTTTAATTCATTTTCTAAAAAGGTTTGAACTTCACTTATTATTTGCTTACCATTAGCACTTTCTTTTAACTGATTGCATTCTTGTTCAAGATCAGTAATTTTAGAGTCAGACACCAGAGTCTGTCCTTTCAAAACGGCATTGACTTCTTCTAGTTCAATGTTCTGTTCTAGGATACTCTTGTGCTTAGTTCTAAGATTACTTAGTTCTTCAGCTAGTTTGTCTTTTTCAAGCTTCTCCTTTTCATAACCCTCAATCAAGGTAGCAGTGATTAAGATCAGATTTTCAGAATAGTATGTGTGCAAGGTTTCTTTTAGTTCAGATAGACATACCTCTGCAGAGTGAGCGTCTTCAGTTCCATCTGTTGCCATGAGAGCTGAGTCCTTCTTTTGAACATCATCTGAGTACACCTCTTTCAGCCTTTCCCAGACTTCCTTGGCTGACTTACACTCAGAAATTTTAGCCAGCACTTCATAGGTAAGTCCTCTTTTCAAGTACCATTCAGCTTTGGCATTTGCCTGAAGCCAGTCAAGGTCTTGGGGATCCAGTTCTTCCACCTTCTTTGGAACTAAGACACCATTTGCAGCCCTCTTCACTGGGACGTGAGGTCCTTTTTTCACAATCAGCCAAAGACTATAGTCTGCAGCTTGCAAGAAGGTCTTCATCTGTTTCTTCCAGTTCCTGTAGTAGGTTCCGTTAAACACAGGGGGTTTTGACGGATCTCTTCCTCCTCTCATCTCTTGAAGATCTTCTTCATCAGAACTATTTTCTGACATACCCATCAGTGCCAGTGGTGAGTCATCTCCAGAATCCTTTTCATGATCGGATTCACTGTCAGTAGGTCCCCATGTGGCATAGAATGCCTCCTTTTTCTTTCTTCTTTCTGCTCTGAAGTTTGGAAGTCGTCTTGACTTCCTTTTATCTTTATCAGCTTCCTTTGGTGTCTCCTTCTCCTTTTCCTTGGATGCTTTGTTTTTCATCTATTCTATTTTCCACATAGGACAATCTACTACAACATGATCCTTTTTGAAGCATTTGAAGCACCCTGAGTAGTCAGGACTGTCAACTATGTTCTTCCTGCTAGACCCCTCTTTTCCACCTCTCTTGAATCCCTTGAACCTTCCCAGATTCAGCTTCTGTCTTAAGGCACTCACCATTGCCGCTTCAACTGATTGAAGGTCAATATACTCATCAGTTTCTTCAGTTGCTTCAAGAGCAAGGGTCTTGTCCTTCTTTACAAAAGGCTTAGCCTTTGAGTCTTTCATCATCTCATGAGTCTTTAAGCTTCCAACTAGTTCTTCAAGTTTGATCGATTTCAGTGGTTTGGATTCAATGATAACAGTCATTTTGGGTTCCCATGCTTCAGGCAGCACATTCAGGACTTTATCGACCATCTCTATTTCAGGCAATTCCATGTCCAACGATCTCATTTCATTAGTGATGATCGTCAACCTCGTCATCATGTCCTGAATTGATTCTTTCTCACCCATGGTGAAAAGTTCAAATTGCCTTTTCAGCATTCTTCGCTTGGAATCCTTCACTTCAGTAGTTCCTTCATGTGCAACCTGCAGCGCACCCCATATTTCCTTAGCAGTCTTATAAGATGATACACGATTGAACTCTTCAGGGCCAAGACCACAAATGACCAGCCTTTTGGCTTTGTGATTTTTTTCAATTATCTTATAATCCGTTTCATTGAACTCTTCTTTTGGTTTAGATTCCTGCTTAGCAGCATCTCCTTCACCTGCTACTTTGGTGGGGATCAGATTTCCTTCAGAGGCTATCAGCCAGAGTTGATAGTCTTCAGCACATATGTAGTTCTCCATCCTGCTTTTCCACCAAGCATAGTATTGCCCGTTGAACTGTGGAGGTCTCTGAATTGACTGACCTTCAGTGATGGTAGGTGGTGCACTCATTTTGATCCTTCTTCAGGTGTTAACCTCTCACAAGAAGACCCGCTCTGATACCACTTGTTACACTTTATGCACCTCCTTGAGACACTAGAAGGGGGGGGGGGGGAATTGAATAGTGTCCTCCGATTTTCGTTCAAGAACCCTGTTCTTCTGGAGAAGAACCTAGTTCTCAGATTTTCTCTCCTGCTACCTGGAACACTGAACCACACAAAACATACATACAAGAACACAAGGATTTTTACGTGGAAAAACTCCTTGCTCAAGGGAGAAAAACCACGACCCACACTCTGGGATTTTAACACTGAATCCACTAACACAAGAGCAATGTTTCTGATTACAAACTCTGTAACCAAAGGGCTACACTCTAGACCCTACTTACTACTCAAAGCTAAACTCTAGCTTCTCACTAAATACACAACGATTCACCTAATACATGTGCTTCTGAATAAGCTAATAGGTAAAACTATGAAAGATCTAATTTAAGCCAACTTGCAATTTGACGAACCTAGACAGAAAATCTAGTCTCGTTACTCTGCTTGCACACATGTTGTCTTCTGCTGATTACTCACGTAGAAAGATGCTGGATCGCCTTTGTATGCTCTCAACTCTCTATTTGTGAATAATGAATTTCGACTGCTGCTGCTACTTGCATATATATGGGTCTTCTTAACCCTAGTAGAGTTCTACAAGGAATCCTGTTAATTAAGGCAAGTCAGGATTTCCAGTAACTCCTTTCCTTGTTGAAGTCCAACTCCTTTTCACACTTCGCAGACACAGCCTAGACACAACTTCTTTTAGTCTGACTAGGATGTATGTTCAATCACGCGCCACTACTCCTAGTTCGGCAGGAATTTGCAACCCGTACTCTTTTCGATCACCTGTGCCCTTCATTCTAAGGACCTGGTCCTTAGTGAGAACCTAGGAGTCCTTCTTGTTTGTCATGCTTCAAAACCAGCTCTCAACACACTCCTTATAGCTTTTCCGTGGTGGAGGTGACCGTTGAGCAGCAAATGCCATTACCTCGCCCCATTCTTCTTGTGTTCATGCCAATCCCTCGACACATTCATCTTGAACTATCTTTTGGTAAACTTGACTCATCAATGGCAACAGATCCTAGGCCAAGAGATTAGAATGCACCGTTCCATAAAGACTCTCATCCAACTCCATAAGAAACAGATGAACCCTATCTTCTTCTCTCTTCTTCTCCACTTTAACCGCAAGATTGCAAGAACAATTTCCATACGAGCACGTCGAAAACTTATCATAGTTTCCAAGTTCTTTCCACAGCATAGCCAATTTCCCATAGTAAGTAGCAATAGTCAATCCCTTTTGTTTACACCCGGTCAGTGCAGCCTTCAACTCCTGAATATGTGGTCCGTTTCCCACTGAAAACCGCTCTCGAATACTATCCTATAAATCCTTAGCCACCTCCATATGTGATATAGTGGTCCTAAGGGTAGGGTCAATAGAATTCCTAATCCATGAGAACAGAAGAGAATTGATAGTCCACCAATCCTCATAATCGACCGAACCTTCACCTGGCTTCTTAATGAACCCATCCACGAAGCAAACTTCTTCCTTGCATACAACGCCATCCTAACGGAACATGCCCATTCTTCATAATTATGACCAGTCATCTGGACCTTTGTGATAATCAAATCAGGGTTATCATTCGAGGTAATGTCTTATGGAGATATAGTCTTCCGTACAACGACACCATCACCCACCACCCCACGGTTACCAACACCATCTATCGGAGCTACCATTACTCAACAGCTTTATGAAGAGTTCTCACGGTGGCTCTGATATCATGTAAAATCGGACGCTACCAATAAAGTTTGAGTGAACACTCTTGCCTTTCATTAATCAATAACCCCTATATATACAAGAAAATATAAAATCCTAAATTGGTAACTTTGTCCCTAAGCTAAATGGGCTTGACCAAATGTACAATTAACCTAATCCTAACAATATACACATTTACACTATAACCTATATATTTACGCTAATAGCCTTCATTATATTCCAATAAGTTATTGCTGCTTAAGGAATCACATACCATTTAATCTTTGTTTATTCCTTTGTTTCTTTAGTCATGTACTCCTCATCTTTTATCTAAAGAATGCATCCTTTTGTTTTTTGGTGTTTTTAATTTTTTCTTAGGTGTAGTATAGTTCATTTGCCGACCGAATCTCTGACCACATCAATAATGGGCATGTTCGGGTTGATTTCAAAGAGGATTATTTTAATTTGGTATACATATATTTCAGTAGAGCGGAATGGGTCAGAGAAATGAGTTAACAATAAAAGGGTTGTTATCAAATGATTCCAAAAATTTCACTACATGTATCCCCTTATTCGTGTTATGATTTTTTGTTCTCACTTAAGAATGGTTTAACAAAATGACCTCGGGGCAATATTTCAAGTTATAAATTGACAAGTGCTACCTGCAAGGTAACACTTCAGGTTATCTGGAGAGAATGTTGAAAGAGATAAAAGGTCAACTGCTACCACGGGGGCAACACTTACTTAAAAAGTGATGGCAGGACGCGGGCATCAATATAAGATTTTCGTAGGGGTGTTTCCATCCACAGGTAGCACTTCAAGTTATAAAAGGTCAAGTGTTGCCCACGTGGTAGCCAAAGTAAACAGATAACAATGCAAATAGTACCTGACGAATCACCTCACCTTAATTCTTCTTTGGTCTACCTCTACCTCGTCGAAGACCCAACACTGCAAATCTCTCACACCTCCTCACTGGGGCATCTGTGCTCATTCTTCTCACATGCCCAAACCATTGCAGCCTCGCTTGGCGCATCTTATCCGTGATTGCAGCCATTCCAACCTTGTCACGAATGAACTCTTTCTTAATCTTATCCATCCTTGTATGGTCATACATCCATCTAGGCATTTTCATCTCTGCTACACTCACCTTCTGGATGTGTGACGTCTTGACTTGCCAACATTCCGCTCCGTACAATATAGCAGGCCTAACAACCGCTTTATAAAGCTTACCTTGAATCTAAGTGCCATTTTTTTATCGCATAGGACAGCAGACGTGAGTCTTCACTTCAACCAGCCTGCTCCTATTCGATGAGTGACATCCTCATCAATTTCTCTAGTACCTTGCAGGATGGATCCAAGGTACTTGAAGCTCCTCTTCTGAGGTATGACCAGGGAGTCTAGCATCACGACTACCTCCGACTCCTGAGATGCATCACTAAATTTTTACTCCATGTACTCTGCTTTCGTTCTGCTCAGATTGAAACCTTTGGACTCCAGGGTACATCTCCAAACCTCCAGCTTATTATTAACTCCACCGCGAGTCTCATCAACCAGGACTATATCGTCTGCGAGTAACATACACCACGGTACTTCCCCTTGTATGCTACATGTCAATTCGTCCATCACTAGAGCAAATAAAAACAGACTAAGTGCCGACCCCTGATGCAACCCCATCCTGACTAGGAAGTGATCAGAATCACCTCCAACTGTTCTCACTTGGGTCTTGGCGCCATCGTACATGTCTTTAATCGCTCTAATGTATGCTACTGGAACACCTTTAGATTCCAAGCATCTCCACAAAACCTCTCTTGGGACTCTATCATAAGCCTTCTCTTAGTCAATAAACAGCATGTGTAAGTCTTGTTTCTTGTCCCTATACTGCTCTATAAACCCCCTCAGAAGGTGGATAACATATGTAGTCGATCTTCTAGGCATGAATCCGAATTGGTTCTAAGAATTTGCCACATCCCTCCTCATCCTCTTCTCAACCACCCTCTCCCAGACTTTCATGGTATGGCTTAATAGTTTGATGCCCCTATAATTGTTACAATTTTGAACATCGCTCTTGTTCTTGTACAGTGGAGTCATAGTACTCCACCTCCATTCTTTGAGCATCTTTGCCGTCTTCAGGATGACATCAAATAACCCAGTCAGCCAGGTTAAACCTACCACACCTGAACTCTTCCAAAACTCCACCAGGATCTCTTCAGGCTCGGTCGCTCTTCCCCCTCTCATCTTATGAATTATATCTTCGACCTCTCTAAATCCAATAAACTCGCAGTGCCCTGAATCACGGCAGCTCCCTGAGGATGACCTAGCACAACACTCATGTCCCCCTCCTCGTTTAGAACTTTATGGAAGTACTCTTGCCATCTCCGTTTAATGTGGGCTTCTTCCACTAAGACCGTGTCATCCTCATCTTTAATGCAGTTTACTTGATCTAGGTCGCGTGCCCGCCTCTCCCTTGCCTTAGCAAGCCTATACAACTTCTTTTCTCCATCTTTGCATGCTATCTCCTGATACGAGAATTCAAAAGCTGTTGCTTAGGCATCTGTAACCGCTAACTTTGCTTCCTTCTTCGTATTCTTATACCTTTTCTTATTCATCCTCTTTTCCTCCTCGTCCTTACTCTCTACTAGCTTAAGGTTAGGCCTCCTTCTTGGCCTCCACCTTTCCTTGTACTTCATCATTTCACCACCAGTCACCTTTGTGTCTATTAGGGTTACCCTCCGAAACCCCTAAGACCTCTTTAGCTGCCCTTCTAATACAATCTGGTGTCCAGGACCACATACTGTCAGCATCTCCTCTATTCTCCCAAGCCCCCATAGCTACAAGCTTCACTCCCAACTCCTGAATCAGTAAATAAATATTGTATTTAACACAATTAAAAAATAAATTTAGGAGGCTTCTCTAACTTTTGAAAGTAACAAAATCAACTGCTAGAATATCGCATTGTTGAACTTGATAATTCTTTTTCTTCAAAAAGGCGACGGATCAATGTTTTGTCCTTTTTTTTTTTAATTTTTTTCTGAAAAACATCTTGTACAAGAATAGCTTCACTTTTCAACTATTGACAGATCAGGAACAACCTCATCATCCGAAAGTTTATTTGTTCACATGTTTTGACGGATTTTCCAAACTTAGGTTAAAACAAACCTCGCAAGCAAATGAATCTGTCAAAATTTGTGAATGAATGAACTTTTGACTGGATTGTCTAAACTTGTGAAGGTTTGATCGTGCATAAAAACTTAAGTTATGATGCGTGCACAAATTTCAATAATAGGGACAAACAACATTGCACCAAGAGCCATCCATGTAAATTTTCAGAATGGTGACTTCGTCCAAATAATGAAGAACTAATGTGTGTCATACCCGATTTTGGACTCGACTCGAGGCGAGTCGGGTGCCGGATTTGACTGGGTAACTCGTTTGGAGTTAGTGTTTTGGATTCGCCACCTAATAAATTTCCTAGGCATATTAGGTTACCTATTAATTTTTAATTCAATTTAAAGAATTAACTCCGGGTTGGTCTATGAGTCAGAGATTCGGGTAAGTGTTCTAAATAACCTAGAAGGAAGGGGTTAGGCACCTCCAAACTTAACAAACGAGATAACTGAATTCCCAGTATACTCAAATTATGTAACTAGTCTATTTTGACATATCAGTTTCAGTTTTAAACCTGTTAAGATATGACTACAGTTTTCAGTTGTGCTATTTGCGCAAATAAGCTAATTTTCAGCATGTCTTGCAATTTCAGCCCTTTCACCAATTCTCAGCAAAACAAATACTTTACAAAGACAGTCTATTCTCAGATAATATTGCGATTTTGGCCTATTTTAATGATATTCAGCAAAACAGCCCCTATGTAATTATCATTTTAAAACTTGCCTGTTCACTTAAAATTCCAGATTTCACATAAACGGGCCAGCAATTTTACTTTTGCAGAATCAGTCACATTTTCAGGCTGTATTATAATTTTAAACCTTTTAACATGCAATAAGCAAAGTGAGAGTTAGGAAAGGTCCCTGTTAGCCAATTTCAACCACACTAAGTAGTGTATACATGGTTGCACCTGTCTTATCATCTACAATGCACCTTATGGTGCTTATACAAACAATTAATACTCCCTAACAAATACATGAATACAAAATCAAATAAGAGAACGGCAAGAGTAGGGCCTTGTCCCATAATCTTAGGCTTCTATACAGCTCATATCGAGTCTAAATTGACTCACTCAGAGCCATAACAACCTGCAAGAAAACGTCAAAAGGTATAGCCTTTGGCTACCCTAAAATAGCCCAAGGATGGACTGTAACAAGCTGCATCAAGAGTGTTAGGGGGTGGCTTAAAACAGCCCACACATACACACATAAATGAGCATGTATCAAACACTAATGGGTTTTATCCAGACAAACACAAGCAAGTTATCAAGACAACATTTGATGTCATTAGTTCATGAAACTTACCTCAGGGAGCAAACTTAACCAAGAAAAATGAAGAAGGACCAGTAGTAGCCAAGAGTCGATACAGAATACCAAGCTTTGCTTTGACTTATAGACAAAGCCAATTCCCAGGAGAAAACTTAAGAGAAATAAGAAAGAAAGCAGTAGGGATTTTCAGCTTTGTTAGTGTGCTTAATGGAAAATAGCAAAGCTGAATAAGCAACAAGCACCAGTATTCTAATCTAGCAATAGAGGCAGTTGGCACACTTAGTTTTAACTCTGCCTTACAGCAAACAGAATGAAAGAACAGAATCTTCAGAGAAGAAGGTAAAAGAAAAGTTGTTTTTAGAGATGAGGGGTAATCAGAGGTGTATCAGTGTGTTTTTGGGGTGCATTTTCAGTGTGTAGATGTGTATGTGTGTCTCCTGATTCTGTGTTTGGGTTCTCTGTGTGTAGATCATTCAGGGTTTCAGAACTGAAAGCAAGAAGCTGTCCTAATTCTATGTGTGAGAGGTGTAGCAAGTGTCTGTAGCTTGTGTATTCAGTGTGTGTGTGTGTAGATGTATTTCAGTACATCGAGGTCTAGAGCATGTCCAGAACTGAGAGAAGGCAGCCATATTTATAGCATTAGAGAGGCCACAAGATCTCAAGTTTCATTCACAAAATCAAGGGGAAATCAAAATGGGTAATCCATCCCCCTCAATTACTATCCAGAATCCGGATTTAACAACTTTCCAAGTACCACTTGGCCGGACTTTTCAAGATTCCCAATCAATCAGGCATGTATTAGTTTAGCTCCTAATTATAAGCGTAATAAAATTCACTTCCAAACAAGCAAATGCATAGGCACAGATTTAAAGTTAAGAATAGAAGTAGGCATGATGATTTTCCATTATTTAGCATAAGATACATTGAGAAAAAGTAGAAGATCGAATTTAAAAAGGAAAGATGTTACCGGGCTCGACGCAGGTCAAGTCTGGAAACGGGTCGGGTCCTTCAAATCTGCCCGTTTCTGCTTGATTCGTGATTGGATTTTTGATTTCTTTGCCTTTTGTATTGATTCCAGAATTTGAATGATTAAATTTAATCGATTCCTTTCCCTTCCTTTTCGGTTTCCATAGAAACAGGGAAAAGATTGATTTGTTCCCTTTATCTGTGTGAAAGCGACAAGGGAGAGAGAGGGATGAGCGGGGTTCCAGCGAAGATGGTGGAAGACTGACGGAGGCGTGGCGGAACGTGGACGGATTTTAAAGAGAAGGGGGAGGGAGGTGTTTATGGGTGACAGCTGCTTTTGGGGGATAGGGGAGAGTAAGTTATGTTTTAGGGTTTTGGTTAGTGGGTGTAGGAGTGTAGAAATTAAAAGTATTGGGTGATCTGATCCGTTGGATCAAGGGAATGAACGATGGAGATTGAGCCACGTTGGACGCGTGTACATATGCGTATAGATGCGCATATACATCTCTGTATGTATGTATGTATAGCTGAATGGAAAGGGATACTATGCTTTGAGGGATTGTACCCCATGCTTTAATGAGTTGTACGCGTGCTTAATGTGTATGTACTTTGTGCTATAACGAATTATACACACACTAAAAAAATGTGTATTAATGAGCTGTAGGCTGAGGTGGCGTACACATGGACAAAAAGGTGATGACGAGGACTAGGTGTGGTAGAAACATAGGTGTAAATTAGCAATTGGCTAGTATTTAATCAAAATACTTGTAAATATAATTAATTAGTATAAAAATAGGAAATTTTGTAAATAATTATAAGTAAATGTATGAACTCAAATATAATAATAATTTAAATATAAATAGCCATATATAATTATATAAATGATGTCGTAATGCATTAAATTGCGCATATAGAATATGTAATTTTAGAAAATAACCTAAATGAATGTAATTACGTAATATGGTCACAATTAAGTAAGGAATAATATAAACAGAGGATTAATAATAGTATCACACACATAGATGCAGGTTATCTGATGCAATTTTATTTGAAATATTACTATTATCGATTTTAATTAAATATAGCCAAATTGTAAAAAACGGAGGGACAAAATTGGGTATCAACAGCTGCCCCTCTTTGCCCGGGGATGATGAAAGAGTCTTCGGGCAAAGATAGTTGACGAAATTTCCAATTTGTCACGACCGGTAGGCAGAATGATTTGGAAAGAGGAAATAGGAGTTTTTGGGTGTTTTTGGCCGAACCCCGGTCTCTGAGTTGCCTACATATCTCGGGTTTCACGAGAATCAGGCCGTGTGTAGTTCTAGAATGGCATGTTACATGTGTGAGATGTTTATGGCGCATGATTTTGGATGTAAAGACTAAACTTATCCAAGTATGTAAAGTTTAGATTCGTGTATGCTTTGCCTTTTGGCAAGATGAATGAAGAATAAAGCAAAGGTATTGTCAGAGATGAAATTATATTGATAGATCTAGCGTGAAAAAAGCGGCTTATAATCATCCTAGTTATGAAGATGTGCTGCACGACACACCCATAAAGAGGAGTTTACACGGACATAGTTTCCACTTCATCTCGATAAATGGGTCATCTTGCCTTCAATATTGCCTTGAATGAGCTTGGAAATATTTGGGGAGCGAGTTTAATGAATGCGCACGATTCAAGCAGACAGGTACGATTAAGCACGAAAATACGCATGATTGACGCAGATGGATACGAACAGGAAGGAATACGAAACATGACACCCAATCGACAAGGAAGGATTAGGTAGACCACTGGTGCGAGTATGGAATTATAGCTTGGAACTCGGCAAGATAGGTAGCTTGCGGGCGTCGCAAAGGCATTGTCTGTAGGGTTAGGCTTTGTATGTGTTTGAGGTTTTGCAGTTGCATGATTGGTAGTGATATAGGAAACAGACGTGAGAGTATGACACATGGGTTTGTCGAGAGATCGGGGAGTACCCTGCAGCAAAATCATGATAAATGCAGTAGATATAAAGATAAAGTAAAGTAAACTTTCCTGTTGAGCCGACTGGTTGTTTTGTCTTGTACTTATTTGATTGATGTCTCATCCAAATATTTTCCAATGCTATGCCCACTGATGCAGACCTTACTCTTCTGTAAATTGTTGTCATGTTCACCACTGCGAACCTTATATATCTGCCGACGCAGATTCTATGCTCCTCAAATTTGATGTCATGTCCACCGATGCAGACCCTATATATCCACCGACATGGATTCTATGCATGTCATGTCCACCAATGCGGACCCTATATATCCACCGACATGGATTCTATGCTTGTCATGCCCACCAACGCGGACCCTATATATCCACCGACATGGATTCTATGCTTGTCATGCCCACTGATGCGGACCCTATATATCCGCCGATGAAGATTCTATACAATGTCATGCCCACTGACGCGGACCCTATATATCCACCAACACAGATTCTATGCTTGTCATGTCCACCGATGCGGACCCTATATATCCACCGACATGGATTCTATGCTTTGTCAAAATGATGTCATGTTTTGCATTGCAAGAGTTTTTAGGTATACTTGGTACCTGTGTAAACCTGCAATTAAAAAAATTTCTGAGTATTTTGGGTGGAGGTTGATTTGCGCATTCGTTGTACTGCATTCTGCTGCTGCATATGGTATAATTTTCTCTTTGTGATATCTCTCTTTCGAGCGTCAAACCTTAGTTGAGCTGTGGGCAAAAGGGAGAACAAAAGAGAATATTCACGTGTTTTGAGAAAAATAACGTTTAAAGAGTAATGTGAACTTATTCCACTGAATCATAGATTGCAACGTGTTGTCTGGATATAATCTCCTCTATATCCATTTGTTGTTCAAAGATCTTTCATCTTGAAATTTTGAGGGGAGCTCAAAATTTCTGCCGCAGTGTGCTGCTTGTATTTCCCTTGAATTTTTGAGGTCGCTCAAAAATTTTGCCCCAGTGTGTTATAATGTACTCTTTGGGATTTGGCTCCTCTCCATTACACATTTTCTCTATTTCTTCAAGTGCATATTTAGATGAGTGACACTTGTCTTAATTTATTTATAAAGGTCTAGATTGAATTTATTAAACAAGTATCTTAACTATGGTTAAATTAATATATTTAGAGTAACACTCTCTAACTTTGGGAAGAACTTTAAACCTATATCTCCGCTAATTATGGAATCCACTAATATCCATTAATTTCATTTAATTATTTTTACGCACAAATATTTAAACAAAATGTTGAGATTATATTGCACTTGGTAAAAATGGCACTTGTAAAAAAAAAAGTATGACCCAAAAGTTACTTTGAAACTATGATAAAATGATTACCTGTACGACTTATTTTACACTTCTAAATTTATTATAATGTAATGATGACAAATATTTTACTGAGATATTAAAAAAAATGGGTTATTATATATAGTAGTAACTATTTGTAAACCCTTAAAAACTATTTCGGGATGAAGTTCACCACTCTATTCCTTTTATTACAACCAGAGCATAATTTTGACATTTTTACTTTTGATAATTGGATGTAAAAATTATCAAATGGATTTGATGATATTAATGAATAAAATAATTTATGGAGATATAGTTATTTAATTCTTATCAAAGTTGAGAGTTTTACTCTAAATGTATTACTTTAACCATAGTTAAGATGCTTGTTAAATAAATCTAATCTAGATCTTTAAAAATTAATTAGGACAAGTGTCACCCATATAGATGTGTACTTGACAAAATAGAGAGATGGTGTAATGGAGATGAGCCGGATCCTACTCTTTGAATTTTTTGAGGGTGACTCAAAAATTTCTGCTCCAGTGTCTAATAAAATTCTTTTATGATGTGACCGTGCCTTGAGTAGGCTGCCTACGTATCCCCTTTTGGGAATCAGGTCGCTACGTAGTTCAAATCCAATAAAGATAAATGATGTTTGATTTGTAATATCTCTTGATTGTATCTGAGTTTTGTTTCGATTTAGAGAATTCTATTCAAGGATAAACCATCTTACTCTAATTGCCTTTGCTATTCCATTACTTGTTGTGCTCATTCTTTGCTCCCATAAGCATCACTTGCTCAAGTATGCTTTTAGTCCATTTGGGATTGCTTAATTATGCTCCTTATATGTATTCCTGCTGTTTTTTCTTGAATTATAAGTCATCTTTCTCAATATACTCTTGCCTCAGCTGTCTGCTATAAAGTTTTCTTGAAAGTTCCTCAAATGTCTTTTACCAAAGCCTGGTTTGTACTCGTCGTTTTGGATTGTTTTCTCGCATCGCAGTCATATATTCAATGGAATTAAAATAATTTTGCAGAAAGTGAATAATGCATAAAAACAGGGAATGCTTTTATTATTTGACTTAAGAAACAGTCTTCGAAAGGAAACAACGATGAAACAAAGAAAGCAAAAGCTAACGACTCAGAGTCGTGTTTTATTTAGGAAAACAACTATTGCCCCAACTCCACTAAGGTTCTCGGCATGCTCTGAATGTGATGCAGATTCAGTTGTTTGGCATAACTCCAGTTTCAGCCTTTTGGATGTTCAGGGCTTCAGTATGCTTTTTAGGTACTGCATGACATTCTTCCACGAACGGCTCCTTTGGACCGGTCAAATCACCTTCTACATCACGAGCACCTTTGGCATTTCCTCCTCGCTCGAGAGTTTTCTTGTAGCTTGAAAGGATGGAGACCTGTTTCAGAGTTGGAATAAACTGCTCTAGTGAATGATAATCTCTTGTGACCTTTGTAGTGCTTTTTCCTTTGCAAAGCAGGATGTACCCCATGCCAAACTTGTATTCATCAAACACTGTTTTTACCTTTACGATTGTACCTTCCAAATTTGCATCCTTCGCCGACGCCAATCATATTCACCTTCTCATATCCATGATTGGGTAGTGGATTATTGTGCACATTTGGTGTCTTCAAATGAATGACCTTTTCATCTATTAGGTCTTGAATCTTATCTTTCAATGAAAAATATCTCTCTGTCTCATGCCCTGGTCCACCTGAGTGGTATGCACATCTTTTGCTGTAATCAAAATATGGCGAAGGAATTTCTGGCACCTTTTGAGGGATTGGGACAATAAGCCCAGCTGCTCTCAACCTTTCGAACAATCGGGTGCGGGATTCAGCTAATGCAGTGTAGTTTCTTTTGGGTCTTTGATTTGCCTCAGGGTGAGGCCTACGAGAGTATGGTGATGCATTTCAGTAGTTGGTTTGAGTATTTTACTGGTATAATGGACGGCTTGGTGCTGGGGTGTGGAATATAGGCCGAGTGGGTTGAGCATTGTAAACGGATTTTTCAGATGGTGTATAAGGGTAAGGATGGAATGGTGGTGGTGTTTGATAATAGTGGTTGGGAGCGGGGTCTTGAATGTTTGCAGCAAAAGAGACTTCATCCTTCTTCTTTTTGGAGAGACTCACATTTCCATCTTGGATAACCTTATTAGCAGCTTGTAGTGCAGCTAAGTTAATAATCTTTCCACTTTTCAACCCTTCTTCTTTGTCATCTCCCATCAACACTACATCTGCAAACTTTTTGGTTCTTCATATGCTACAACTTGTCGTAATATACTTCCTCTTGTATGCGAATGAATATGTTGACTATTTCTTTCTCGCTCATAGTGGGTTGCACCTTGGCAGCTTCTACCCTCCACCTAGTAACATATTTCCTGAACGTTTCTGTAGGTTTCTTTTTCAACTTTTCTAAAAAGAAGCGATCAGGTACCATTTCGGTATTGTACCCAAATGTTTCCACAAAGTCTGCCGCCATATGTTCCCAACCGAGCCATGTGCCTGGTTTTTGTTTAGAAAACCAATTTAAAGCATCTCCAGTCAAGCTTCGGCTGAATAGCTTTACTCGCACTTTCTCGTCTTCCCCTGCTCCAATCAACTTGTCACAATATGTTCTCAAATGAACCATAGGGTCTCCAGTGCCGTTGAACAAGTCGAACTTTGGTATCTTGTACCCCTCAGGTAGTTTCAGAGTAGGATAGATACACAAACTTCATAAGCTAAACCTTTAGTAGTTTCGTCTAACTCAAACTTCTTAAAAGGTGCCTCTCTCTTATGAACTGAAATGACCTCGGTTAGTCATTTCGGACGATAGGGCTCCGATTGGTGTGCCGATAATTTTAAAATATTCGTAAGGTCCATTGGGACTTGTCTGTAAAATTTGAGCTAAAACAGACCTCGTTTGGTAGGCATCAGAAGAAGGTTTCAGTTTTTATTGTCGATAAATACTAAAAAGAGATTTTTGAGCTCGATTTTGGCGAACGAGCTCCGATTCAAAATCTGAAAGCGCCGTTAGGTTCGTATGATTATTTGTGACTTTTGTGTTTTTTCGAAAGTGAATTTCGAGGTTGTTTGGCTAGCTTTCGCTAAAATGCCGAAACTAAAATAATTTGACCTTTCACATCTTTTCACTACTACAAGTATTTAACAGATCATTGCATAATGCTTCTACGTACTTTATTTAACATTCGAGGACGAATGTTCCTAACAGGAGAAGATTGTTACACCCCGTATATCCAAAGTGAGGTATATCCTTCTAATGACATGTTAAGAATGATTTAAGTCAGTCTAAAGTCATAATTTGACCATATATGATGTATATATTTTGAATATAACGTTTGGGAAAAATCGGATTTAAGTTGCGGAAAAACCGACAAAGGAATTGCCTTGTAACGAAGCTTTTTAAGAAATTAATTCCGTGTGTTATATGAGGTCGTTTTCGGACATATGATATACCAAATTGAAGGTCTTGGAGTGTAGTTTCCAACACCTTTGACTGTTTGTTCATACAATGTCTGGATAAAAAGATTTGAGTATCAGAAGTCAGGCCAGAAAAAGGGACATAAGCGCAAAAGAGGACTAAAACTGAAATATTTCGAGTATAAAAGGAAAACATGTCTTCATTTTCGTTATTTCCAGAACCTACATGATAGAAACAGTGTTTATATGAAGGTTTAAGAAACTTAAATGATTTTTAAGGAAGGACACAAATCTTAACTCGAAATTGAAGACAGATTGCGTCAAAATGCTCTACGCGATTAAGGTAACGTTATGCCACCTTCAATTTCATCTATAACTTGAGTTTTAGAATTACTTCATGTAAATTACCTAAATGCTGAATTATAGCTTGTTTAAGCTTTAGAAGGTGTTGAATTCAAGGGAAACAAGGTTGAGAAGCAAGAAACATAGAAGGTATGTAAGGCTAAACCTTTTTTTTGGCAAGGCATGTATCTTGTAGATTTTGAAGCTTTTCTTAGTTCCAAAATTGATGATTCTTGTGGGTAACCTGTATGGCATAAAGGTATGTTCTTAATTAGGTGTAATGAGCCACCGCAAAAGATGTCCAAAATAGTAGCACAAAATAATTCAAAATTTTGAAAATTGTTTTTAGCTTTGTACAGCTGTTAGTAGTTTGAGCATACCTCCTTGTAAAAAATTTATATTGAGATGATTCAAGATTTTCTGGAACCCTAAGACATATATATAAAACTTTCATGAAGACCATGAAGTCTATATCTTTGATCTACACTCTGAAAATTAGGTCGAAAGATAGGATAGTGGTGCTGTCCAGACATTCTATCAGCATATTTTTTATGTTATCCAGTCGTCTCATCTTGTTATCCATTTAACATGTTTATGTTATCAGTTTATCCGGGTATCCATTCCCGTGTATAGTATACTACTGGTTTTGTTTTTGCAGATCATCCAGTTTTAAGGGAAACTCTGCAGAAAAGTTTATGGAAATTCAAAGAGTTGGACAAATTCTGAGTTCTAGGTTGTGTCTATAATTATATCCAGAGTTTTCTTCTCATTCCTTTGAGTCCATATCTATTGTTGCTACATGTGTTATTCCTCATACATGCTTATGCTTATATTGTGATCATGTTATGTGTGATTTGGAGTCCCCCATAGAGGCTGGACATTGGACACACAGTCCGGTCGCGTGGGTATCAGGTTCCTAACCAGATTATCCTAAGATGTGAGGAATGAAGCCTTTAGCCTAAATTGATATTTTTCTGCTTATTGAATAGAATGGGATCGTTTAGCAAGGAAACCAAAGGATAAAGCGGTTGTTGATTAGCCGTACTAACTTTTGGAAGAGGTAAGTGTTTATATCCATTTGTTTGGAGGCACCTGGCCTTGTGGATTTTCTACTACGTGTTCCTTACGTGTGTAGCTGCCGATAGGCATACTCATTATGCCTTAGCTTTGGATTTACATTGTATAATAATATATGTTATGTCCTGTTGTTGGTATTGCATTGAGGATATGAGCATTGTACTCTGGCTGTGAGTTGGCATCTACTCCCGGCTGTCGATGAGAGTCCCGCACTGGGAAAGGATTATTATTGCATCACATTGCATTCATAGGCATTATATGTCATTCATATGCATTACATTGCATATCATATTGGGTGCAGGAGTATTCCGCCCCAGGAGAGTGCAGGAGTATTTCGCCTCTGATTCATATTATATTGGGTGCAAGAGTATTCCGCCCCAGGAGCAGGAGTATTCCGCTCTTATGCCAGATACTGAGTGCAGGAGTATTACGCCTCAGCTTTACATTATATCGGGTGCAGGAGTATTCCGCCCTAGGAGAGTGCATGAGTTTTCTGCCTCTGGTTTATATTATATCGGGTGCAGGAGTATTCCACCCCAGGAGAAGGAATAATCCGCTCCAGTTGGTTATCAGATTGGATTCCCCTCGAATGCAGGAGTACTCCGCTTCGGGATGGGATTACGAGCACATGTGACCCTTTGCATCACATTTCATTTTATTTCATTTCATCTCATTTCATACTATTGTGTAGACTTACGGTACATGACTACTGTCCTGCTTATATGTGCATTGCTTATTTGTTGATATGTTTCTGGCTCATATCCCTAGTTGAGTTTATGGTTTCATACGTGTTTTCGGTTGTTATCTGGCTCTGATTTTTTATAATTTAAATAAGAGGAATTTGGTTTATCTGTTTCTTCTCCCTGGCTAGCTATCCTATTCTTTGAGGTGGCTAGTCTGCCCCACTTATTGAGTCCTTTTGACTCACCCTTGTTTGTTGTTTGTTTCTTATCTATCTATTTCGTTTCGGCAGGTTCGCTCCAGTATTCAGTTCGCCACTTTGTGAAGGAGCGAAGACGACTTCAGCTATCAGGGTGAGCCAGCTTTTATTCCGGATGGCCACCAGTTTATTTTTCATTATTTCAGTTGCATTTTGTTCCCTTCAGGAGGTATCTGTCTTCTTTTGCACTCTTAGATGTCTTATCTGGATAGCCCTAAACCTAGCATGTTGGGTAGTTAGCTGTAATTTCTTTTGTACAGCTTAGAGGTATCAGTATGTCTGTATTTTTTTTAAGTCTTGTCCTTATTTGTGAATTTTTATATTTATTTTCCTAATTTAATTGGTAAGGGTTCGCCCGACGGGTCTAGGGGAGGATGTCGGGTGCCCGCACGGCCTAACCGGATTTCGGGTCGTGTCAGTTGGTATCAGAACCCGGTTTAGAGTCTATCTAGACTAAGACTGTGTCTAGTAGATTCTCGCTGATGGGTACGTAGACAACCGTACTTATCTACGAGAGGCTATGATGGCATTTAGGAAGTTTCACTTCCTTCTTTTCTGATCGTGCGTCGGTCTAGGATGCAAAAGTATTTTCGTTAATTCGTTCGTGGTAATTGCTAACCCTCGTGCGATAAATCAGCAAACGGTATGAGTTCAAGACGAAGCAGTCTAGCCTGGGGCTAGCACTGACGAAGCTCCGAGAGTTTTGATCGTGCTGACGATCTAGTTATGGAGGTTCCGATCGTACGAGCTCACGATGGGCAAGGGAGCAAGGCCTTGTGGTTCCCTTGGCTCTCTACGATGCTTTCACGAGAATCTTTGTGACGCAGATACCGTAAAAACCTATTATTCGCTAGGTAGCTTATCAGGTTGCCATAGATGCAGATGTTCGGTTTCAGGGAGCTCCTTTTCCAGTTCTTAATATTGCTGAAGTAAATTATATTCCGGAGGTAGTATGTGTTGTACCTCTAATTATTCTGGCTGGTTAGCCAGCCGAGGTATCAGTTCAGTCCGAGTGCCTAAAGAGGTTGCATTATTTTACGCGGTTGAACCTTCTGATATTCTTAAGCAATGCATTAGATAAACCTTGTGATTTTTTAAAATACAATAATGCCAGCGTATCCTTCAGGCTTTTGATTATATCAAGCAGTATGGTGTTGATTATTCTTCTTTCTAGTTTCAAGGTCCAGCCCTGGATTGATGTACTGCTCTCTTATTAGCTAACTTGGTTCGATTTTTTTCTAGATTCGTGGAAAAGTTCCTTTTGAGTAGCGAGTGAGATGAAAAGCGTCGCCAGTTTGAGTGGATTAGAGAGGGTAGCCTGTCGGTTAGCCTGTTGGTTTCATGATATGAGATTTAATTTTATAGAATGGCTAGATATGCATTAGAACTAGTTCATGAGTGTTTCGAGAGATTCAAAGATTTATTGATGACCTTTATTTTTCCTTGTGATCCCAGATGGCTCAAGAGATTGAGGTCGGGATTTCATTTAATGTTGTTGTTGATATTGCTCGAAGGTACAAGGCATACCATAAGTTAGAGCGGGAAGAGGTAGAGCGGGAGAGCAAGAGATCCCACAGCCCTGGTGGGCACCATGGTACCTCATTTGGAGGTAAGGGTTCTGATTATTTTGGGAGGTCACCTGCCAGGTTATCTCAGCCTGTAGAGCGTAATTCTCAGAGTACGCCGGTAGTATATCAAGATTAGACTCGATTTTCTCTTTGTAGCTTTCAACAATCTGTCCAGCTCCCATATTCAGCGAAAAGGTGTTATCATTGTCGGGAGTCTGATTATCCTTTGAGGAGTTTTCCCTTGCTCCGGAAAGTAGGCAGTCGTCCTTTCTCTCGTCATCAGGCACCTGCACAGTTGCAGGGGATTTTAATTAGATCTCAATCAGCTAGAGAAATGCCACCATCCAGTAGATTCTAGAGGTCGAGAGTGTGGTGGAAGTGGTTCTTCAGAAGGTGATTGTCAGGGTAGTGGCTCAGCTCAGCTGCAGAGGCAGTTCTATGAACTGCTTGTCTGACGGGATGTTGAGGTATTTGATATAGTAGACCCTGGGATTTCTTCTTCTCTTAAATGTGAGTGAGATTTGATTCTTTCGATCGATCTGGAAATGGTGTGTCTTATCATGTTTCGATGGTTTCCTTGGATGCCGTTTCTATTAAGAATCTGTTGCGATAGAGGGGTGAGCTTCTAATATGATTTATTCCAGGCATTTGTGATGACCCTACTAGTTTATCTAGTTTAAATGTGAGAGATTTGTGACTGAGAGTCGGTATTTTCTGCTTGGCATCTTGTTATGCCACCTTCTGTTATTATGTCAATTTAGTTTACCTATCTCCTCGAAATTCAATATTGGTAGGGTAATGGGATCCTAATTCGTCACCATCAGAAAGTATTATCATTTCTTCTGGTGCAAAGTGATTAGTAAGTAATATTCGATCTATGTATCTCCTCTTGGTTCAAAACGCTAGTAAAGTCGCGTTATCCCATGAGCTTTTCTGGATTATAAAAGAATTTCTGGTAAATTGTCAGAATTTCCTTCTTATTGGAAGGTTAAATTGATATGGATGTTGCTCCATAGAGCTCATTTAATGTCTATTTCTTCAATTGCGATTCTTTGGTTAGCCTGACTCGGCAATAGTCTAGCTTTGATAGCCAAGCAAATAAGAATATGAGCTTCCTGAAGCTCAAATTATTTCTATCCTCAGTCCATTGCCATCTCTTCTTTGTTAGGCACTGGTCAGCTTAGGCGGTCAGTAGCCTATTGTGATGTTCCCTATGTTGGGCCAGAGTGCGTGTCAAGGTAGCCGAGTATGCACATTGTTATTTTTCAAGGCTATTAAGGGTAATGAGAGGCGTCATTTGACCTTTGATTTGATCCATCAGGCGGTGGTGCTAATAGAAAATGTATGGAGTTCTGAACTCGAGAGTTGCAGCTGTTTGGCAACTCGAGAGAGTAATTTGGTAGCTTAGGTCTGAGCCGCGTTCTCTATTTAGCTAAGTCTTCCTTAGTCCAGCAGGTTGTGCGAGGATGACTATTTCTATTCAAATTAGTTGTATGAGTATATGCTCTAAGTGGAGGAGTCTTCCTCCAATTGATACCGAATCATAATATTAAATCTCTAAGGCGTTGCTGAAGCGTAAGCTAATTCTTTGTTTCATCGACTTTTTCTATATCGAAAAGTATATCGACGAGGTGATTCACCAGCAGAATCATGATTATCAATCCAGAGTTTCGTGTATCTTTGTTTCGAAAATGTAGAACTTTCCTCTTGTGATCAAGGAAGGATCAACTTAGTCAGAATAAGCCGGGCAATAGTGTTATGATACTATCCAGATATATTTTATTCCAAAAGTTCGATATGCGTGTCATTATTCTGATCCTATAATCAGAAGATAATGCTCGTGGAGTAGTTTATGAAGGTCAGGCAAGTTCTCTTGTTATCCATATAAATTTTTCTTTAGACTTAGGCTCGTTCGAGGACGAACGAGAGATTAAGTGGAGGAGAATGAAACGATCTCGGTTAGTCGTTTCGGAAGATAGGGCTCCGATTGGCGTGTGGATAATTTTAAAATATTCGTAAGGTCCATTGGGACTTGTCTGTAAAATTTGAGCTAAATAAGACCTCGTTTGGTAGGCATCGGAAGAAGGTTTCAGTTTTTATTGTCGATAAATACTAAAAAGAGATTTTCGAGCTCGGTTTTGGCGAACGAGCTCTGATTCAAAATCTGAAAGCGCCATTAGGTTCGTATGATTATTTGTGACTTTTGTGCTTTTTCGAAAGTGAATTTCGAGGTTGTTCGGCTAGCTTCCGCTAAAATGCCGAATATTAAATAATTTGACCTTTCACATCTTTTCACTGCTACAAGTATGTAACATATCGTTGCTTAATGCTTCTACGTACTTCATTTAACATTCGAGGACGAATGTTCCTAACGGGGGAAGATTGTTATACCCCGTATATCCAAAGTGAGGTATATCCTTCTAATAACATGTTAAGAATGATTTAAGTGAGTTTAAAGTCATAATATGACCATATATGATGTTTATATTTTAAATATAAAGTTTGGGAAAAATCGGTTAAGTTGCGGAGAAACCGACAAAGGAATTGCCTTATAACGAAACCTTTTCAGCAATTAATTCTGTGTGCTATATGAGGTCTTTTGCGGACTTAGATATATCAAATTGAAGGTCTTGGAGTGTTGTTTCCAACTCTTTTGACGGTTTATTCATACAATGTCTGAATAAAAAGATTTGAGCATCAGAAATCAGGCCAGAAAAAGGGACATAAGCACAAAAGAGGACTAAAACTGAAATGTTTCGAGTATAAAAGGAAAACATATCTTCATTTTCGTTATTTCCAGAACATACATGATACAAAAAGTGCTTATATGAAGGTTTAAGAAACTTTAATGATTTTTAAGGAAGGATACCAATCTTAACTCGAAATTGAAGACGGATTGCGTCAAAATGCTCTACGCGATTAAGGTAACGTTATGCTACCTTCAATTTCGTCTATAGATTGAGTTTTAGAATTACTTCATGACTAAGTAAAGTACCTAAATGTTGTATTATAGCTTGTTTAAGCTTTAGAAGGTGTTCAAGCTTTAGAAGGTGTTGAATTCAGGGGAAACAAGGTTGAGAAGCAAGAAACATCGAAGGTATATAAGGCTAAACCTTTCTTTTGGAAAGGCATGTATCTTGTAGATTTTGAAGCTTTTCTTAGTTCCAAAATTGATGATTCTTGTGGGTAACCTGTATGGCATAAAGGTATGTGCTTAATTAGGTGCTATGAACCGCCGCAAAAGATGTCCAAAATAGTAGCACAAAATGTTTCAAAATTTTTAAAATTGTTTTTATCTTCGTAGAGCTGTTAGTAGTTTGAGCATACCTCCTTGTACAAAATTGATATTGAGATGATTCAAGATTCCCTAGAACCCTAAGACATATATATATATAAAACTTTCATGAGACCATGAAGTCTATATCTTTGATCTACACTCTGAAAATTAGGTCGAAAGGTAGGATAGTGGTGCTGTCCAGACATTCTATCAGCATATTTTTTATGTTATCCAGTCGTCTCATCTTGTTACCCATTTAACATGTTTATGTTATTAGTTTATCCGGGTATCCATTCCCTTGTGTAGTATACTACTGGTTCTTTTTTTGCAGATCATCCATTTTTAAGGGAAACTCTGCAGAAAATTTTATGGAAATTCAAAGAGTTGGACAAATTCTGAGTTCTAGGTTGTGTCTATAATTATATCCAGAGTTTTCTTCTCATTCCTTTGAGTCCATATCTATTGTTTTCACATGTGTTATGCCTCATACATGCTTATTCTTATGCTTATATTGTGATCATGTTATGTGTGGTTTGCAGTCCCCCATAGAGGCTGGACATTGGACACACAGTCCGGTCGCGTGGGTATCAGGTTTCTAACCGGATTGTCCTAATATGTGAGGAATGAAGCCTTTAGCCTAAATTGATATATTTTTCTGCTTATTGAATAGAGTAGGATCGTTTGGCAAGGAAACCAAAGGATAAAGCGGCTGTTGATTAGCCGTACTAACTTTTGGAAGAGGGAAGTGTTTATATCCATTTCTTTAGAGGCACCTGGCCTTGTGGATTTTCTACCACGTGTTCCTTACGTGTGTAGCTGCCGATAGGCGTACTCATTATGCCTTAGCTTTGGATTTACATTGTATAATAATATATGTTATGTCCTGTTGTTGGTATTGCATTGAGGATATGAGCATTGTACTCTGGCTGTGAGTTGGCATCTACTCCCGGCTGTCGATGAGAGTCCCGCACTGGGAAAGGATTATTATTGCATCACATTGCATTCATAGGCATTATATGTCATTCATATGCATTACATTGCATATCATATTGGGTGCAGGAGTATTCCGCCCCAGGAGAGTGCAGGAGTGTTTCGCCTCTGATTCATATTATATTGGGTGCAGGAGTATTTCGCCCAAGAGCAGGAGTATTCCGCTCTTATGCCAGATACTGAGTGCAGGAGTATTCCGCCTCAGCTTTATATTATATCGGGTGTAGGAGTATTTCGCCCTAGGAGAGTGCAGGAGTATTCCGCCTCTGGTTTATATTATATCGGGTGCAGGAGTATTCCACCCCAGGAGCAGGAATATTCCGCTCCAGTTGGTTATCAGATTGGATTCCCCTCGAATGCAGGAGTACTCCGCTTCGGGATGGGATTACGGGCACATGTGACCCTTTGCATCACATTTTATTTTATTTCATTTCATCTCATTTCATACTATTGTGTAGACTTTCGGTACATGACTACTGTCCTGCTTATATGTGCATTGCTTATTTGTTGATATGTTTCTGGCTCATATCCCTAGTTGAGTTTATGGTTTCATACGTGTTTTCGGTTGTTATCTGGCTCTGATTTTTTATAATTTAAATAAGAGGAATTTGGTTTATCTGTTTCTTCTCCCTGGCTAGCTATCCTATTCTTTGAGGTGGCTAGTCTGCCCCACTTATTGAGTCCTTTTGACTCACCCTTGTTTGTTGTTTGTTTCTTATCTATCTATTTCGTTTCGGTAGGTTCGCTCCAGTATTCAGTTCGCCACGTTGTGAAGGAGCGAAGACGACTTCAGCTATCAGGGTGAGTCAGCTTTTATTCCGGATGGCCACCAGTTTATTTTTCATTATTTCAGTTGCATTTTGTTCCCTTCAGGAGGTATCTGTCTTCTTTTGCACTCTTAGATGTCTTGTCTGGATAGCCCTAAACCTAGCATGTTGGGTAGTTAGCTGTAATTTCTTTTGTACAGCTTAGAGGTATCAGTATGTCTGTATTTTTTTTAAGTCTTGTCCTTATTGTTGAATTGTTATATTTATTTTCCTAATTTAATTGTTAAGGGTTCGCCCGACGGGTCTAGGGAGGATGTCGGGTGCCCGCACGGCCTAACCGGATTCCGGGTCGTGTCATGAACTTTCTCTTTTGTCCCATCATCATTAGTTTCATCCTCCTCCCATTCATAGTTGTTACGGTCTTTGACGGGTGAAGTGAGTTGTTTGGTTTCAGCAGTGAGGTAGGCTTGTGTTTGGGTAAGTACGGTATGCAGGAGGCGGTGCTTGATAAGTAGCTGGTGGTGCTTGATAGGGAGGCGGTGCTTGATATGTGGCGGTTGGTGCGCTTTGGTAGGTAGCAAGTGGTGTTGTTTGGTAAGGAGCTGGTTGTGTTATTTGATAAGTAGCAGGTGGCGCTGCTTGGTATGTAGCAGGTGGATCAGTTAGGTGTGTAAGGTCTTTTCCATTAGGGCGGGCTGACCCACTTGGATCGACTGATTCCCTTGAATGGGCGGAGTTACCAACGCGTAAACTGGCCATTGTCAGTTTCTCTTCCAGTTCTTTAATTCTTTGCTCTAAAGTAGCAACATGTTCATCATACCAAACCAAGGGAAGTTTGCGGGGCGTTCTATTATTCCCGATGTTATCATCACTAAGAGCAGCAGTATTCAACTCAGACGTGATGTTTCGCTTTCCTCTTCTTCTAGTTTGTGAGGGGGGAGTTGTAACTGGCCCCTTGACTCTCGTCCGGTACTGTTGCTCGGCCAGAATGTACAAGTCAACATTGGAGTGGGAGTAACACTTAGGCATGAAAGAAATAAGTTAGTGTCGAGGTAATAATTACCGAATGCAAAACATATCACTCTTTATAATGCAAAGGACCTCTCTTGTATCGGAGGTAGGCCTAACAAAACCAACACACATAAGATGCATGATAGGCGTCATTTTGACGAAGTTTGCTAGTGGACTTCAACATGCCAAGGATGTTAAGTATTCCTAAGTTGAGTATGATATTTAAAATTGAACGTGTATCGTGGCGTCCTCCCATTTGTTCTCATAACCCAAAATTAACAAAAAAAATAATTTTATTGTATAAATGTGGAATAACATTTTTTAGGTAAATAGGAGTAATAGTTGATCTTGCTACATTAAAAGTAGAAGAAATTAATTTAAAGTATATGATTTGGTTTTCATATAAAATAGAAAAATTAATTTCGTTCATAACCAGAAAATAATTTTATGAAATAATTGGTTTTGTATGAACGTAAAAACTTTTATATGTAAATAGAAATAAATAATTAACTTCTATAACAATCTCCGTTTACAGAAATAAATAATTGATTTTGTTACACAAAAGTAGAAAAATCAATTTGAAGTCTGTTTTGTTTGATCTTTCAGACCTTTGTGACTTGTGATATCCTCCAACAAAAATAAATAATTGGATGACCCACACTTTTGAGAACAAATAGTCTATATTAGACACGTTCAACTTTAAATAGATACGCACGTAACACATTTAACTGTACCTTAGAGTCGAAAACCCGTTCGGTTCATTCAAATGTGGTGAACTAGTAGACGTAGACATGAGCAGAAGTCAAAATGGTCCTAGATATGGCATGATGAATTATCCCTAAAAGAGTGTTCATTAAGAGTTGGCTAATCTAGACAGTGACATGGTTCCCCAAGGCGGACAACCAAGGGGTGGGAACGTTTAGAATTGTTGGCTGTACCACGGACCAACTAGATTCTAACCGTTCCTCCTAAACGATTTTTTGTGAGTGAAACGACCGTGAGATCCACGTAGTCGTTCGTGTGTGTGTAAGTGTCAATTTTCCAGGAGTGGAGGAGTATGAACGAAATGCAACAAATAATTCAATAATACACTAAATATCATATTATCAAAAATTGCAAAATATAAAAGGCTAGCAACCTGCAAAAAGAAAAAGTTTGTATTGAATACAAAATAATAAAAGCAATAATAAACCCAAAAATTGTAATAGTTAGAACATTTAATCCCCAGCGGAGTCGCCATTCTGTCATACCCGATTTTGGACTCGACTCGAGGCGAGTCGGGTTTCGGATTTGACTGGACAACTCGTTTGGAGTTAGAGTTTTGGAATAGCCACCTAATAAATTTCCTAGGCATATTAGGTCACCTATTAATTTCTAATTCCATTTAAAGAATTGACTCCGGGTTGGTCTACGAGCCAGAGATTCGGGTAAGTGTTCGAAATAACCTAGAAGGAAGGAGTTAGGCACCTCCTAGGTTCCACTAAACGTGGTTCCCGACCGATTTCTATATTGGGTTTAAATATATTGCTTAAAAAAAGGACGAAATTTAAATAGAATAAGCAAAAGAGATATGGGGTGCAAAGTAAGTAAATAGGCAGTCTTAAAGCATTTTGCACAAACAATTTGAAAGGATAACCATATTGTAAAAATAGCCACAAAATAATAGATAGATAACTAATTGAACGTTCGAATAGCCCTAGATTTTATTATCCTATTCGGACCAGAACCCTGCTTTCATAAGGGATGATAGTTTCAGAATTCACTATCAAATTTAGCTCGGGTAATTTCCATCGTATCCGATGGGCTTAATTCCCTTTAACCCCCATACCCTCTATAAGTATTTAACTAAAAGCGCTTTCTAATATTTTAAAACGTCCTAAAGGCTTACTAGTGTCCCGCTTAAAGTCCCGGAGGCTTTTGAGACAGTACTTTAAGTATCTAGACACCCTAAGTATATTAAGTGCTCCATAACTAGACCTCTAAACGTCAAATAAATACGGTCATGCAAACATCACATATAATTTCATAACAAATAATGTCAAATAATAAAAAATGGTTATTAGTTCAACGAAGCCTCCAAACTTAACAAACGAATTATGGTGAAAGTAAAACTAAGTTTGATTTACAGTTTTAAGTTCAGAATTGCAGAATTTGCATAAATAAGCCATCCTTCAGCACTAATTGCAAATTTAGCCACTTAACAAGAGAAATGAATTCCCAGTATACTCAAATTGTGTAACTAGTCTATTTTGACATTTCAGTTTCAGTTGTAAACCTGTTAAGATATGACTATAGTTTTCAGTTGTACTATTTGCACAAATAAGCTAATTTTCAGCATGTCTGGCAATTCAGCCCTTTCACCAATTCTCGGCAAAACAAATACTTTATAAAGATAGTCTATTCTCATATAATATTGCGATTTTGGCCTATTTCAATGATATTCAGCAAAACAGCCCCATGTAATTATCATTTTAAAACCTGCCTGTGCACCTAAAATTTCAGATTTCACATAAACGGGCCAACAATTTCACTTTTGCAGAAACAGTCACATTTTCAGGCTGTATTATAATTTTAAACTTTTTAACGTGCAATAAGCAAAGTGAGAGTTAGGAAAGGCCCCTGTTAGCCAATTTCAAGCACACTAAATAGTGTATATATTGTTGCACCTGTCTTATCATCTATAATGCACCTTATGGTGCTTATACAAACCAATAATAGCCCTAAAAAATACATGAACAATGCTTTAAATACAAAATCAAATAAGAGAAAGGTAAGAGTAGGGCCTTGTCCCATAATCTTAGGCTTCTATACATCTCATATCGAGCCTAAATTGACTCACTCAGAGCCAGAACAACCTGCAAGAAAACGTCAAAAGGTATAGCCTTTGGCTACCCTAAAATAGCCCAAGGATGGACTATAACATGCTGCATCAAGAGTGTTAGGGGGTGGCTTAAAACAGCCCACACATACACACATAAATGAGCATGTATCAAACACTAATGGGTTTTATCCAGACAAACACAAGCAAGTTATCAAGACAACATTTGATGTCATTAGTTCATGAAACTTACCTCAGGGAGCAAACTTAACCAAGAAAAATGAAGAAGGACCAGTAGTAGCCAAGAGTCGATACAGAATACCAAGCTTTGCTTTGACTTATAGACAAAGCCAATTCCCAGGAGAAAACTTAAGAGAAATAAGCAAGAAAGCAGTAGGGATTTTCAGCTTTGTCAGTGTGCTTAATGGAAGATAGCAAAGCTGAATAAGCAACAAGCACTAGTATTCTAATCTAGCAATAGAGGCAGTTGGCACACTTAGTTTTAACTCTGCCTTACAGCAAACAGAATGAAAGAACAGAATCTTCAGAGAAGAAGGTAAAAGAAAAGTTGTTTTTAGAGATGAGGGGTAATCAGAGGTGTATCAGTTTGTTTTTGGGGTGCATTTTCAGTGTGTAGATATGTATGTGTGTCTCCTGATTCTGTGTTTGGGTTCTCTCTGTGTGTAGATCATACAGGGTTTCGGAACCGAAAGCAAGAAGCTGTCTTAATTCTGTGTGTGAGAGGTGTAGCAAGTGTATGTAGCTTGTGTATTTAGTGTGAGTGTGTAGATGTATTTCAGTACATCGAGGTGTAGCGCGTGTCCAGAAATGAGAGCAGGCAGCCATATTTATAGCATTAGAGAGGCCACAAGATCTCAAGTTTCATCCACAAAATCAGGGGGAAATCAAAATGGGTAATCCATCCCCCTCAATTACTATCCAGAATCCGGATTTAACAACTTTCCAAGTACCACTTGGCCAGACTTTTCAAGATTCCCAATCAATCAGGCATGAATTAATTTAGGTCCTAATTAAAAGCGTGATAAAATTATCTTACTTCTAAACAAGCAAACGCATAGGCACAGATTTAAAGTTAACCGTAGAAGTAAGTATGATGAATTTTCATGATTCAGCATAAGATACATTGAGAAAAAATAGAAGATCGAATTTAAAAAGGAAAGATGTTACCGGGCTTGACGCGGGCCGAGTCTGGAAATGGGTCGGGTCCTTCAAATCTGCCCGTTTATGCTTGATTCGTGATTGGATCTTTGATTTCTTTGCCTTTTGTATTGATTCCGAAATTTGAATGATTAAATTCAATCGATCCCTTTCCCTTCATTTTCGGTTTCCATAGAAACAGGGAAAAGATTGATTTGTTCCCTTTATCCGTGTGAAAGCGACAAGGGAGAGAGAGGGATGAGCGGGGTTCCGGCGGAGATGGTGGAAGACTGGCGGAGGCGTGGCAGAGCCTGGATGGATTTCTAAGAGAAGGGGGAGGGAGGAGTTTATGGGTGATGGCTGCTTTTGGGGGATAGGGGAGAGTAAGTTATGTTTTAGGGTTTTGGTAAGTGGGTGTAGGAGTGTAGATATTAAAAGTATGGGGTGATCTGATCCATTGGATCAAGGGAATGAACGATGGAGATTGAGCCACATTGGATGCGTGTACATACGCATATACATGCGCATATACATCTCTGTATGTATGTATAGCTGAATGGAAAGGGATACTATGCTTTGAGGGATTGTACCCCATGCTTTAATGAGTTGTACGCGTGCTTAATGTGTGTGTATATAACGAATTGTACACACACTAAACAAATGTGTGTTAATGAGCTGTAGGTTGAGGTGGCGTACACATGGACAAAAAGGTGATGACGAGGACTAAGTTTGGTAGAAACATAGGTGTAAATTAGCAATTGGCTAGTATTTAATCAAAATACTTGTAAATATAAATAATTAGTATAAAAATAGGAAATTTTATAAATAATTATAAGTAAATGTATGAACTCAAATATAATAATAATTTAAATATAAATAGCCACAGATAATTATATAGATGATGTCGTAATGCATCAAATTGCGCAAATAGAATATGTAATTTTAGAAAATAGCCTAAATGAATGTAATTACGAAATATGGTCATAATTAAGTAAGGATTAATATAAATAGAGGATTAATAATAGTATCACGCACATAGATGCAGGTTATCTAATGCAATTTTGTTTGAAAAATCACTATTATCGATTTTAATTAAATATAGCCAAATTGCAAAAAACGGAGGGACAAAACTGGGTGCCAACAATGTGTAACCTAAGATGGCCCAGTGAATATACCGTGCCAAAATTGCAGACCCGACTTTCATGAAGTTTGGGGCAGCATAAACACTTTTTTGGGGCCATTTATTTTTAGTAAGATTAAAATGCCTAAATCAGAATACAAATATGAATATTAGAATGTTGTCTCTAGACCTGAATGTTGAATCATTAAGATTATTTATTTTTTCAACATCTGAATGTGTTTAGTTAATATGTATTTAAATAAAATAGTATATAATTTAAATAAAATAATAATTAAATATGAATAAGCAACTTAAATACAACAAAATCAGTGTCTAATATGTACCCAAAGAAGAACTAATGTCTCACATTCAAGTATTAGAAAAAAAAATCTTTAAAATAACTATAATATAGAATTTTCATATATTTCATCTTTTTATAAGTTGATTTGCAAGATGCTCGCATAAATTGTTCATCATTTATGAAATTTCAGCTGTCCAACTTGCTCCATTTATTTCATCTAATATTTTTTTCTTGTTGCCCTTCCTCCTCAAATGTTACTTGAGGCAAATCAAACTGATTAAACAAGTCATCACTTATACGCTCCTTCCTGATAAAATTATTAATTGCAAAACAAGTAATAACAATATCTCTCAGAACATCAAGTGGATATGGAGACATCTTATCCAATATGAGCATGATTAAACTTTTCCTCTTTGCTTTATGAACAAGACACATACAAAATCAAATTTTTATTGTACCCTCAAATTAATAAAATGAGAAGCAAAAAAAAAATCATAATCCATGTAGAGTATGCTTATCGAACGAACAAGACACGTAAAAAATCAATTTTTGGCTATACCCTCAAATTAACAAAGTGAGAAGCAAACATAAAAGATCTGTTTCAAGATACTCCACAAAAGGAACTCACATACAAGCTTACATCTATGCAAACCTGAAGTGTCCTACAATTTAACATAAAATAAATCTGAGAGAGGGGTGGGGGTGGAGAGGGTAACCAACAAAATAATAGGCAACAAAGAAATTCTTGAGTACAAAATTTATTTTTTGTTTATGCCTAATTTTGCTTAATAGGTTAAACAGATAGAATTTATTAGAGGGTCACAACTAATACGGTAAATACAAAGAAAATGTAATAAACATAGAAATAAATAGATGTATTTCTTTAGTAAAGTCGGATTCTGTGAGAATCACTTGATGTACAATACAATGGGAAGGAGGGTATTTATAGGTTTATTTACCCATGTCCTAATTATGATAAAATATAAAGATTTATAGGTCGTGGGTCTGTTTACTCCAGGCTGTGATATAAGTTAAACCCTAACTAGGATATATGCTTTGTGTCTCATGGCCTGTTCCTGCTAAGCAACCATGGCTTGTGGAGCAGGCGTATATCCTCTGTGCCCGGTGACTTAAATTCTAAGTATAGTCTTCGCCAACTGGACTCGTATCCCCGTAATCATAGGTGACATATTTTTACCCACATCCTCCCATTTGCTGAGTGCTGACGTAAGCGGTCAGAAAGTGAAAAAGGCATGATAGGAAACATAGAGACCTGTCTATGCCCGGTACTCGTCCCCTATTTTATCGCATGCGTTACATTAATGCTAGTACTCAAGTGCAGTGACGTGTGGCCTCATGATTGAAGGACTTCACTCGTACCTTCCCAATGCTGCAACCGCCCTATCATATCCAGTAATTATGGATATTTATCACGTAAGCCATAATTATCATGATCATACGTCTGAAAATGGTCCATTCTCTTTTTAGGACACTTTTCGCGTATAAATACATCGTGATTTTGAGAGATCTTTATTTGTCTTCACATTCCTTTGCAAATCAGTTTTTCACAAACCTCTTGTAGTCTTCAAACACATCCTTCTTACAATGGCCAAAGAAACAAATTTCTTACCAAGAAACTTCAGAGTTCAGGAATACCTTCCCAGAACTTGAGCTTCGAAAATGATATAAAGATGCAAATACAAACGGCTAAGCAGGAGGGTGAGAACAATAATGCTTCCATCGAGTATTACCCTTTCGCTGTCATTCCTGATGATATTTACCATATCAGAACTGAAAGTCGTTGGCCATCCCTAGTTGATATGATTCTCCCTACTGCTGAAGAGAGTATCTCTACCCACCATGTTGGTTATTCAGTGGTGCATACTTACCCCTTTACTCTCCATATCAATAAGTGTGTGCATTTGGTTGTTGAGGAAATATGTCGTCGCTACAACATCTTCTTAGGTCAAGTTGGGCCCTCCGTCTATCGTTTGGTAGCCGTATTGGACCACCTGGCTAACCACGTTGGGTTGGACTTCACTTTCTGGCACCTCCAATCTTTCTACTCTCCTCGTCTTCATAAAACTAGTATGTTGAACTACAAGAGATGAGGGAGGAAAGGCATTGACTTCAACAGTGAGGATTCAAAAAACCTTGGCTGGTTCTACCAGTACGTGGCGGTGCATACTCCTAACATAGTTTCATCCTACCCCTTTCCAGAGGTCTTCAATAGGAAACATAAGTCCCCGAACTTTGGTTCTGTATGCTTTAGGTTACCACCTCTTATATTGACTTTTGCCTTTTTAGTGAACTCTGTGACTGCTTTTTCGGTATCTAATGATACATTGGCTGCATGGGCCACCACAATCTTTGCCAAGAATCCTGCCAAGATGATGAATTTTGCCCTAGCCAATATGAATGGTTGGTGAACAAAAGATCATGGTATGCCATTCTCTTTTGAGCAACAAAAAATCTTGTCTCTTGACTGCGCCTGATATCTCCTTTCTTTACAGAAGTTTCCCGTCGCCCTATGCCCGAGCTGAGAGAAATCCCGATTACTGCTCCGTACATTGCTCCTCTTCCTGATGTGTTGGCCTCTGCCAATAGGGTCATTGAGAGAACTAGTGGTTCCCGCTCTAAAAAATAGAAAATGGTCCAGTAAATTGGGAAAGGTCATGGTTGATGAAACACCTTTGATAATTTTTTACACTGAAAAAGTCGCCCCCCAGTGCCCGAACCTGAGGCCGTTAATCCTCATGTTGCTGTCATTACGCCAAAACCTGGCCTTTATCCGCGCAAGCATAGACACTCTATCGATGAGGGTCCTGAAGTTGAAGAAGAGGCTAGTGCGGGGGACAAGGTTTTCCTCCCGATGACTCACTTTGAAGCTTCGATATTAGGTTGGTTTAACCTTGTTCTTCATTATTTTAATTCTGCTGCTTCGCGCACTCTACTGACGGTTCCTCATTGAATGCGCATAGAACCTGCTACCATGGTCCCTGCTTCTGAATTGATTTACTCTCCTTCTCAACATCCCCGTGGTAAGGAGGTGGTTGAAACTGGTGTTGTTTTTGCAGATTCTGTTGGTGGATCCCGTGAGATTATTATCCTCATTGTTGCGAGAATTAATCCGTTCCAGAATCCGAGCGCTGCAACTGATCACACTGTCAAACTAGTTGGTTTATCTGAATAAATACACCTCTCAGGCTACAGGTATCGTGACTTGCTTAGGGTTTCTGTGGGGTGTTCCCTTCAGGTACGCATTGCTTCCTTTTTTGGCTTCATCATTTCAAGCGAAGTCCCCATTTTCTCTTGAACATCCTTACAACATTTTATTCAGGGGCTGATAGTCTATCATGAGGGTATCAATCGTGGGTCCATTGATGAGCACTTGAGAGAAGATAATGATGCTCTTTGAGGCCATATTTCCAATTTGCAACCTTTTTTAACCAAAGTTGAGCAGCTGAATGAAGAGGTCCTGACAACATACAATGCTCACTATTTTGAACAGCTGTGGGCCAACCAGCTTAATGTTGCGATAAGTGCCTAGGTCCGCAAGTACAAGGAGGAAGTTTAGGATTTGGCACCATCTCTCTAGTAGGGCAAAGTCGTGGGACAAGTGTATTTTGCCCAGGCGACCTGCTTGGAGACAATCGAGGGTGGTTTGCGACAGTAGTTGTCTTCAGTGGAAGAGAAAGCCAAAGTCATCAAGAATGAGGCTTTTGAGGCCATAAGCCTTTCTGCCTTTCTTCAGGATGAGAATGACAAGCTACGGGGTGAAGTCCAGTTCCTGGAAAAAGTTCGTGACAAGCTTTGCGATAACTCCCACTTGCTAACTAATTGAATGAGTGACCAGCGTGCCAGGCATGTGGTCGAGGTGGATCCCACAAACATGACTACTACGCTTGATACTCTCCATAGGCTCCATGAAGACCCTGACCTAGACCTGGCTGCTGAGATCATTAAAATGACAAGGCTGGTGACTCAAGCAGATGTTCAGCTAGTACTTGACCTTGAGGTTAGTTCTGAAAAAGCCAGTGGCGATGAAGGTGATGACCTTCCGACTGGTGACCCTGCAGCTGGTGAAGCAGGATCTTTGTGGAGTGTTGCCTCTAAGGGAAGTCCCCTGAGAGAGAACTAGTTCCCTCCTTTTTGCTATAATTTCTTAAACTCCTGACCGGTTTTTAGGGGGTAATTATAATATTTGAATGATGTTTGCCCGTTTTGTGGCTTTTTAACTTTCACTCTACTATTTTTCCGTCATCTATTATTTTCTTGTGATGATCTTATCTTTTTTGCCGTAAGAAGTTAAAATAATGGTTTTGAAAAACTGGATTTTTTATAAGGTTGTGCCTATATAGACATATACGCGCCGAGAGTTAGGCGGCTTTTGTTAAATTGGTAACAAACGCCCTACTTTATTCTAATGCTTAGAATGTCAGCATATTATTGTGAGCCTGCTTGGGTGTGTACGTCTGCTGATTACCAATTTGCACCAGCGGGTGGTGGCTTATGTTGCGTCTGTGATAGACGTCTTTGGATTAAGGCAAGGATCGTGCCCTCAAGGGGACGACAGTAGCCTGTTATATTCATCAGAACATTTTTTTTTCAAGCTAGAACGGTTGTGCTTGTCCACTCGAGTGCTTAAGTCTTTACTGGCACTATGCAGGAGGGCGTCCCCATTGATTTGTTGGTGCAATTAAATTGACAATTTCAACTTATGATAATGCCTAATGGCTTAACTAGAAGTGATCTAGCTTTGAGCAAGTAGTTTACTCTACTTTGTAATGAAACTGAGTGTATTACTTCAATCCAAATATGCTCAAGGCTATGAATAAGTAGATCGTTGGTGGATATGAATATAAATGACACGACCCGGAATCCGGTTAGGCCGTGCGGGCACCCGACATCATTCTCTAGACCCGTCGAGCGAACCCTTATAAATTAAATTAGGAAAAAAAATATAACAATTCATAAATAAGGACAAGACTTAAAACCAAAACACAGACATACTGATACCTCTAAGCTGTACAAAAGAAATTACAGCTGACTACCCAACATACTAGGTTTAGGGCTATCCAGACTAGACATCTAAGAGTACAGAAGAAGACAAATACCTCCTGAAGGGAGCAAACTGCAACTGAAATAATAAACAATAAACTGGTGGCCATCCGGAATGAAAGCTGGCTCACCCTGATAGCTGAAGTCGTCTTCGCTCCTTCACAACGTGGCGAACTCAATCCTGGAGCGAACCTGCCGAAACGAAATAGATAGACAATAAACAAACAACAAACAAGGGTGAGTCAAAAGGACTCAATAAGTGGGGCAGACTAGCCACCTCAAAGAATAGCTAGCCAGGGAGAAAAGAAACAGATAAACCAAATTCCTCTTATTTAAATTATGAAAAGGTGGAGCCAGATAATAACTAGAAACACGTATGGAATGACAAACTCATTAACAACCGGGAACGTAAGATAGCCAGAACATATAGGTATCCCGTATATATCTTCAATCAGAAATACATCTTGTTGCGGCGTGCAACCCAATCCATATATCCATCCTATTGCAGCGTGCAACCCGATCCATATATTCATACTGTCGCGACGTGCAACCCGATCCATATATTAATAATGACCCTTCACCGGTACGGGACTCTCATCGCCAACCGGGAAGTATATAAAATAATGACCCTTCATCGGTGCGGGATTCTTATCGCCAACTGGGAAGTATATGCAATGCTCAAAACCGATTTGTCCTTTGGATTCATTGCCAGATGATCCCACTCTATTCAATAAGCAGAAAAATATATCAAATTAGGCTAAAGACTTCATTCCTCACATCTTAGGGCAATCCAGTTAGGAACCTGATACCCTATTGGCATACGCAATACGCAGGCCAAGCCTATATACAGGGTTTAAGGTCACACAACCAAACCCCAAATAAATTACATTTATATGTTGCCCATAACTCACTGAGTATGAATATATATATTCAATTCCATTATCGGGGTCCATTTGACCCTTTAAACTATTAATTGAACTTATTAGGACGATGTCTAATATCTCAATTTTTACCGTAAAAATATATTCAAACACACGTAATAAACTCAAATAATATATTAGGATCATTACCTGAATGTTTCAGGGTGAAAATTTTACTTTTCTCCGGCCTCTTTTCTCATTTTCTGGCATTTTTTCTGATAATTTTCTCTGTCTCGTTTCTAATGTTTTCTATTCTAAATGTTTCTCTACCTTTTGTACTTAGCATATAATGACCACCGCCATTCATTTCTTTCTCTTTCTCCTATTTTGTCTTTTTCTCTTTTTCCTTTTTCATTTTCTTTTATTTTCTTTTCTTTTCGTGACAAAAATTAAGACGGTACCCTACGATATTCGAAATAATTCCAACCTTTGCATACAAGTTATACAAAATATATGTAACATACTCGTGAAGGCGGATCTCAAATCGGACTCCCGAAACTCATGGTGCGAATTTAAATGGAAAAGGTCAAATTATTTAACTTTCGGCATTTTAGCGGAAACCAACCGAACAACATCAAAATTCACTTTTGAAAGTTTACAAAAGTAAAAAATAATCATATGAACCTAACGACGCTTTTGGATTTCGAATCGGAGTTCGTTCGCCAAAATCGAGCTCAAAAATCTCTTTTTAATATTTATTGTCAATAAAAACTGAAATCTTCTTCCGATGGCTACCAAACGAGGTCTGATTTAGCTCAAATTTTACAGACAGGTCCTAATAGATATTACAAATATTTTAAAATTATCGACACGCCAATCGGAGTCCTAACTTTCGAAACGACTAACCGAGGTCATTTCAATAAAACTGACTAAAGTAGAATAATATTTTTATTGAATAAAAAGAGAGAGCGTTGGGCCCGACTTATTGTGGGTGTGAAACCCTTAACATAAATGAAAGAAAATAGTACTTGAAAACTAAAGGAACTAATTAAAGTACATAACCAAAAAGATTGATACTTCCATATGTCCCACTCCTATACCTCCCAAACTTTGAATCAACCATTTGGTTGGAATAACCGTCTTGGTTGTTGGAGTTTCAGGGTCTTCTCTATCTTCGTGGGGGCTTGCCCCTTCCAATATGCTGGGTTTGGCCGCTTTCAGGAAAGTCATTGTATAACATTTCCTTGCCACCTTTTACTCTCCATTTATCTCTTTTATTCCCCATTCAGTGGGGGTATTTAAGCTTTTGGTGCAGGTTTAGGGAACTGCCCTTATCTGGTGGATCCAAGCCATCCTACAATTGCATTGTAAGGGACGCCTCCTTTAATTACCTAGAAATACGTGATGTGGTTTGCTCCCGGTGTGTGGACTGTAAGTTTCAGCTCTCTCACAGACTTCTCAGAAGAGTTGTGGAAGCCTGCCAAGGTTTAGGTGCTTGGAGTCACATGCTCTTCAATTCCCATGGCCTATACGGTCTCCCACTTGATCAAGTTTACGGTGCTTCCAGCGTCGACCAGGACGTGCTTGACATCCATGTCACCTATGCTTAGTGTTATGATCAAGTCTTCATGATATGGAATATCGAAATTGCCGCAGTCTTAATTACCGAACATGATTATTTCTTCACAAGCGTGAACTCACTTTAATTTTGCCTCGTTCTGCTTGGGGCCATGGGGTAGCACGGGGCCGCCGATTATGACACTAATAGACCTTTTAGACTCGAGTAGGACTGGAGGGCCCTCTGAGCTCCTGTTTTTGGCGTATGTCTGATTCCCTCTTTGCGTTAGCAGTTCTATCAAATATCCCTTGTTGAGCAGACTCATTACTTCTACGATCAGGGCCTTGTAGCCTACAGTCTCATGCCTATGGTCTCTATGGAACTCGCAGTAGATTGCAGAGCTTCGCCCTAATGTTGTTTGGCCAGCGTACGGGGGTATTTTTTAGGTGATCTTTTACGAATTTCACTGTGTTGACGCACAGTCCTAGCCTCTCAAATCTATTGGGAGCTCTCTCGATGTTAAGTGACCCCTTTTGAGCAGATGAAGTTGCTTTAAGACAGTCTTCACGTTTCTCAACAAGCTTCACGGTATCAGCCCTATAATCTCGCCGGCTCTGCTTTCCTCTATCCTCAGCTCGATACTTTTCTCCATGCTCCTGGCTTTGGCTTCGTTAGCTAACATCCTCGGTGGCTCATTTGGAACTGTCATCAAGCGTTGGAGATGGTTCCGGCTCGAGGCAGAGCTTTTCATTATATCGTTGATGTAGGACATCCTACGTCGTCAACGGGTGCTGAGTAAGTGATGTTTGGAAATATTTGCCTATTTTACCTTAACATTTCCTCACATTTTGATACGTTATTCGACCATTATACAAAATAATTGCGATTCTTGTGCTCAATTATTGTGTTTGTGATTTTAGGAATAGTTTGGATAAATTCGAGTGAAGAACAATCAAAATGGATACAAACGAGCAAAGAGCTAATGGACTTAGCGAAATAAGGGACATGGTATTAGAAGGCAAGACTATGGTGCAAGCTATAGATCTATCACAGCTTCAGACTTTAGAATGCTATGGGCCATGCGACGCCTTCAGTACAGCACGCGACATCCAGATGCTATGAGTCATGTGAGCGACCCCAACTTTTCCAGCTTAGTTTAGGCTTTGGATTAACTTATGGGACGACTTTGTAAACACTATAAAGGACTTATTATTTCGTTTTTGAGAGGGGAGGTCAGATTTTGGAGCAAATATTCAGTTCTTCACACATTGAACCAAGGGTTTAATTCCTTGACTTAATTTATTACAATCTTTTATATTTCTTCTATGAATTCTTGTGATGTTATTATGAATATGTGTAGCTAAACATACCGTTCTAGGGTTAGAGAAATTACATGAAGGTTGATGGTTGAAAGTTGATTTTTACCTATTGATTTGCCATTACAGATTGTTTATTCTTTCTTGAGCCTAATTATTTGGTTATTAGGGCCCGATAATTGAACACTATCTACGGTTTACAAGTTGAACTCGACAGAGAAAACTTGTGAACGCACATAAGAAAGAATAGGGCTTGATGGGCATCAAGGAATCGATTCTTTACGGTTTTGCTATAAAATTGACTAAAGCATTATGCATTTTTTGTCATTTCTAAAAAAATAAACGTCAATGTTATTAATTTTTATGGAAACGAGATGTAACTCTAAACTACTCTTATTATATTATTTTAGATTGATGTAATCTCTAAGGAAAACATACGATGTCCAACTTATTAATTACACAAAACAACATACCAAAGAAAGAGAATATTACCACTATAAATTAAGCGGCTTTTCAATTCAATTTCTCATGCTTTATTAGGTCAAATCTTCTGTTTCATAAACAAACAACAAAATGTGCCAAAAAAGGTTAAACGAAGAAAATTGAGTCCGAGTCGGCACCTTTGGCCACTTTTTTAAAGCTAATGTTTGAGTTTTTCATGGAAGCACATGCTCTTTCAGTTATGAAAGGGGTAGAGCTTGGTGTTCTTGTTTACTCGCCTAGTGGAAAACCATACCTTTGGCTGCCCATCTAGATTTGATACAATCATAGATAAGTTTCTGAAATGGAGTGAAAATCATCCTCATGATGGGGTAGATAATCTCCAAGAACCTCTCAGGGCTCTGTTAGTGTTCCTCTTTCATCAGGAACAAGTTGTGTGACAACCGATCTCGAGGTTGTTGCTGACCCAGATGATGGGGACAATTCTACATCTAATTAATTTTGCAATTAATGGGATGTCTAATTTAGATTTTCTTGGGGAAGTGTTTAGCTGATTTGTTTCATTTTTCCATTTTCTTTATTTATATCTTAGGTGAATTCTGTTGTTTGTTTTGGTTGATTGTTAGAGTCACTAAGGTTTGGTTTGGTTTTGGTTTCGTCAAAATCAAAATCGAACAAATAATTAGTTGTTTGCACGTTAAAACGAATGCAGTAAAAATAACAAGTTCGAATGAATGAAATGAGGAATCCGATGAGATTTCTAAATTCCAATTCGAAGACAGGTATGATTGAATATAAGATTGACAGAATCACTAAACGCGATGGAAAACTAAACGAA
Organism: Petunia axillaris subsp. axillaris; assembly: GCA_029990575.1. Classification (NCBI taxonomy): domain Eukaryota; kingdom Viridiplantae; phylum Streptophyta; class Magnoliopsida; order Solanales; family Solanaceae; genus Petunia; species Petunia axillaris. Next base: position 46,407,110 of record JARKNS010000007.1, on the reverse strand, counting down.
CACAAGCAATCGATGTTGTACGATTTCAAAAACAGTCAAACTGATTAGTTTTGATCTCAAACAAACTATTTCAACAAGATTCGACGAGTGAAGCTATGGTAGAATTAGATTATCGATGGAGAATATACAAAATTATACGACTTAGCCGATGGCAAATTCGAATGAAACAATAGAGATGCAATTGATGAAACGAACTTTGTCGAATTAATATCACGAATCAAACAATAATGACTATCGTTTTAATGTGACCGATATTGATCAATAAACACACTTAGTAAAATAATTTTACGACTAATGCAACAGCAGGAAATTAACGAAATCAATGACGACGAGCAGATATGTTAAACAGTGGATGTAGCAAGCAAATAATGAGAAAAACAATAATAAATACATGAAAGCAATAAAGCTTATTGTATTGAATCAATGGTTGGTGCTTTGATGAAAGAGATGAATCCTCCTCCAAGTTTGAACCAAGCCGTGATTGATGTTTGATACAATGTTTGAGACCGCAATCAGTGATGGTAGAAGATTTGCTAATAATGATCTGCTAATAGTAATAGTGGCATAATGTAACTGATAGACTAAGGGAAGTTTTTTTTCTGATGAACGTAAGTCTCAAATGGGAAAAATGAGGGTCTAATTATAGATCAGATAAAGTGTGGAGTTCCGAATCCTGGAAGAACTCCACTCCCCCACGTCTCTTCAGCAGTTATCCCCATTTAACAACTTCTGCTGAATTCGCTCCGACGAAAGTGGGATAAGATCAATCAAAATCATCTGCTGAAACGATCGTCTTCGAAAATATCCCGATCACGATACAGCATAACCGATCACATCAATAGCTGAAGTTGTTCTCAATTCGATCTTGCCTCGTAAAGCCTTCGGAATCTGCTTTAACTTTTCCACGTAGTCGAACACGTGTCCTTTACGTGATCGGACATAAATCGACCAATACAGATAGTCCCCCCACTTGTCAAGCGTGCTTTCGTAAGAGTTGGCAAGTGGCTTGAAAATTGAGGCGGGAAAATGCGTGGAGCATTTGTAGCCCTTCATTTCAAGACGCCAAACTGTTATTTCAACTTCTCATCACCGCACGTGTCAGGCGTCGTGCGACTGTCAGTTTTCATCGGTTACCGAGGCAACAATGACTCTTTGCCTTATAAATACCGATTTTAAAATATTTTTGCAAACTTTACATATTCCAAAACCTTTAGAATTCTTCAACTTCTTCGAGCGAATCTAAAAATCTCTTGCCTGTTTTCATCAATTTCTGGTTCAAATCTCCAAGTTAGTTGTTCAAACCACTGAATTTGTGCTTGAAAATGTCTTCATCTTCTCAGAATATAGTTGATGCTGAAGTTGCTGCTTCTACCGCCACTACCGCCATAGCACCACCGCAATCCGAGAGCAAATCTCCCATGCCACCAGCCATTTAGGAGACAAGAGAGCAAAAAGTCGTATTCAAAAATTCTTCCGAAGAGGTTCACTTAAGAAAATGACTGCAAGGTCATTGTTCAAAGCGAAACAGAGAAGAATAATAAGAAAAATATTTCGATTGATCTTATGTGCTGCACAATCACTCCCGAATCGATACCGCGAGTTCGGGAAGATTGTGGATAGAAGGTTGGCGCAGTAGATGTGATATGCCCATCAAGGAAGTCGACTTTGGCTACCCACATCGAGGATCACTCGGTGGTGCTGATTTACCCTTTTACCATCGGTTTCACCCTTCCGGTCGACAATGTGATCGAGGAGTTTTGTAAGATGTACAATGTTTGTCTTGGGCAGCTTTCTCCAGCGATGTGGAGAACGATAGTGATCATGCGATGGATCGTAGAGAAGGCGGAAGTGGAGTTGACACTTCGCCATATTCTCAACATCTATTCCTCCCGAGTTTATAAAGGAGGGGTGATTAACTTGGCCAAACGAGGTCAACGGGCTTTGATCTCCGATAACGATGATGATCTTCGGGGGTGGGCCCAACGTTTTGTCTTCATTCCTGCGGAGCAGTTAACTGACCCCAGAAAGGAGCTGCTTCCGAGCCATGGAACCGAACTCGTAAGTATTTACTTATTTCTTATTCTCTGAATAAATTTGTAAATTGTATGAATTTGAAAGATTAGTCTTCCCCTTTTCGGCTGATAAAGTTCTGTTCGACCAAGTTCCTGACATCGTACCATGGTTGATTAGAGTCTTAGACAAGATATCCAAAGATCAGAGGGCTTGGAAGCCGGTCGCGGCTTTCAAGACCCTGAAAGCCAAGAATCATGGTAAGCTTTGTTCTTTGAACTTGTATTGTGCTTTGTATCTTGATTTGCTCTTTCTACAAATTTCAGATTTTCATAGGTATCACTGGTGTCGGAGGCGATCCCAGCGACGAAGAAAATGAAGTCGAGGGCGAGGAGAAAGTCCACGATACTCCTCCTCCGAAGAAAAAGAAGAAATCCTTCAAGGATTTGAAAAGTCGATACTTGCTCAAGATTGTAAGCAAAGAGCAAGGGGCAGCTTGTCGGCCGCGCCCCAAACTATCGAAGAAGTGGTTGCTGGGACGAGCTCAACTATTGCGACGGCGAAAATTGCCGAAGAAATGACCTCGATTGTTGATCTCGAGGGGGATGAAGCCAGAGAGGAATCGAGATCTGACCAGTTGATGAGGCGTCCCAAAAATCCTGTGAAGGAAAGGCTCCAGGAAACAGCTATTCAGCTTAATTTGGAGATCTTTCAGCCGACTTGGGAGGCGATAATTTCCACTTATCTCCAATAGCCGAAGAGGTCACTTCAGGTTCAGGGGGCTTACCCAGCAGTGAGGGTTCCATCGTTTCCTTGGGCATCATGCCTGAGGTACAAGAGGAAATGATCGGTACTTTCGATCGAAGTCTTGAGGAGAGGGATCCAACAAAACGAAAAAATGCCAGCCTTAGATCGGCCAATGGCGATTGCGAGATCTAAATACGATGAAGAAACAGGCTCGTCGTTCTTCGGTGCGGATCATGCTGATCCGATCGTACCTCTTCCTCGAGGTGAAGACGTTGCTGCTTTCGCAGCTTTGGGTGCATCCGAAGCATTGGGTGATAGATCGCTTATGATCACCGTGCCGTACAATGTCGACCTACTTAGGTGCCCAAAGCGGCTTGCAGACTATCTTTTTGATGTCATAGGCCCGATGGAACAAGCTCGCCTGAATACGCATGAAGACTTAAGCTTGCCTTCGCAGATTGCTTTTAGTGCTTTTAGGGTAAACTTCTTTCATCTAATTTCTTCCTTCCCTTTGAATTTTATATCACCTATTTTCTTCCTTCCCTTTGCATTTTATATCAGCTATTTTCTTCCTTCCCTTTGCATCTTATATAATCTTGCTTATGACTTACTTTCAGAATTCCATAATGGCGATCAAAATGGCTGATCGAATTCGCCAACTTCAAGAAGGAGCCAAAGTGCTAAACAAGCAAATCATTCATCTCACTTCAGCAGGAGAAGAGCTGCACCGAAAGTTGAAGGCTTCGGAGGCCAAGCATGCTGAACTTTTGGCCAATTTTGACAAGAGTACGAACGAGCATGCCCTTCGTCAATCTGAGTTGGAATCTCAAATTCGAACCTTGAACGAGCAGCTTAGTGAACATGAAGCTAACTAGGAATTGAAACGTGCTGAACTTAGCTCTGCTCTGGAGAGCAAGACTCGAGAGTTGGCTGAAATATCCGAGGAGCTCCAATCTCTTCGTAAGGGCAACAAAGATTTAAATGTTCAAGCAAACAGCCTGTCTGAGAGGAACCGGCTGCTTCAAAGGGAATCGACCAACTTAAGGCGCGACCTCGAAGAGGAGTTTGAGAAGAAAAAGGACTTGACCCTTGCTGAGTCAAGGCACGATATGCTTATAGAGATGTTGGATCAGAATATTAATATTCCTACCGAGCTGAACGATGCCGTTGTCATTGTGAGGTTGGCTCGTGAAGAACTTGGTCTCCCAGAAAGCTCCTTCGATGAAGGTTCCGATGGAGATGACGAAAGAACTGTGGCTTGAAGTCTTTTGCTTAGTTGTTTTCGACTAGTGGTTTAGTCTTTTTGTTTTTGATGTGATGAGGTAGTTTGACAAATGTTGTGTAAATATTTTTCAATGAATGAATTATGTTTTTAAGACTCCTCTTATCGCTGTGTTGTTTTCTGAAGACAAGTTTAGTTTAATCGTTCGGAAATTTTAACGTTTGAACGATAGTCGTCGGAGAAAATGTGATTGGGGCCCAATGTCCTTAGTGCGTAGTAAAGAATGACGTCTCACTTTCAAGTAATGTACTCTTCGAACGCTTTTAGGTTCGAAAAGGGAAATTGTTTTAAACACCATTCGATAAAATTGGAATTGTAAAATTCACCAATGTAGAGACCAAAAACACTAATTGACAAGTGTAGAAGTCGTAAAATGACTAAGTGAATGGTAAATTTCATCAATGTATAGACCGATAACACGATTCAATAAGTGTAAAATTCGTAAAAAGTGACTTAAGTGTTGTATATCATTGAAATGTTTGTCGTTATCGGGCGCTTGATACGTTTTTGAATCGCTTGATTCGATCGGTTATATAATGTGGCCGTTTAAAGGCATTCATGACGAAAATTCCTTGACCGCTAATGGATCGTTTACATACTGCATTTCTCATCTAAACGAACAATCCCCAATTTAGGTGAAAGCATTGGGGTTTGAAGTTTTCGACAAACTTGAACGAGTCCCCAGTTCGAGTGAACCCGTTGAGGACTGAAGCCTTCGTCAAATTTTGAACGAATCCCCAGTATCATTTTCAGTCGATCTCGTCTTTATCCTTGAAAGGAAGTCCCCAATTCCTGGGCAGTCCCCAGTCTTTGAATGTGTGACATCCTACCAACTCCATCCCCCCAGTGTTTCGGTGTGAGGTATGAGAAGTCGAACACTGGACCTCGATCTTTGACATCTGAAATGAAATCATTGAAAGACAAACACCTAGAGAATGTTATAGATGAAGACCGCATTAGAATGTTCGTCAGACTTATCGACCCCGATTGGAGCATTTCGAGCTCAAGTGTTCGTGGGTGATATTTGTCATCATTTGATTCCAACTATGCCTATCATCTAAAAATGTTAGTGTCAAATAACTTCAATTAAACATGTGCGCCCGATGGAAGGGAAATGAACATTATGCGAGTAAAAAAGGAAATTCGATCATACGGTACCGTAGAATTTAGAAGTAATATTTCTTTAATTGTGTGATATTCCAATTGAAGTTGACTGGCTTGGAGTCCATTGTTTCAAGTTGGTATGAACCTTTTCGGATTACTGCCTTGACCCGATAGGGTCCCTCCCAATTTGCTCCCAGCTTGCCTTCGTTTGGTTCATCCTTCTTTTGCCTTTTGATTTTCAACACGTGATCACCTACATTAAAAGCTCGATACCTGACTTTTTTGTTGAGGTAATATTCTTCCCTCTGTTTCTGCGCTTGTATTCGAACTAGTGCCATAACCCTTTTTGCCTCGATCAGATCCAACTCTATCAGCATGGCTTCTCTGTTTGATTCTTCGGTGGAGTGAGCGAACCAAAGCCTAGGTTCACCGATTTTACATCGAAATCAATGCTTCTGATCCACAGACAAGTGAGAACAGAGTTTCTCCAGTGCTGTGTTTCACCGTTGTTCGATGAGCCCACAGCGCCCTGGGGAGTTCGTTCAGTCAATTGCCCTTTGACTCATCCATCATTTTCTTCAAATACTCAATTATTGTCTTGTTGGAAGACTCAGCTTGTCCGTTTGCACTGGGGTGATAAGGTGTTGACGCAATCCGCTTGATCCCTCATTTTTCGAAGAAAGCTGTGATTCGTCTCCCCACGAACTGTTTACTATTGTCGCATGTGATCTCTTTCGGGATCCCAAAATGACAGATGATATTCTGGTGAATGAACTTGATGACTTCCTGTTCACGAATTTTAGCAAAAGCAATTGCTTCTACCCACTTAGAAATATAATCTGTTAAAATTAAAATAAATTTAACCCCACCGGGTGCTGTTGGAAGCGGCCCGACCAAATCCATTCCCCATTTCATGAATGGCCACGGTGACATGACCGAATGAAGGGGCTCCGCTTTTAGATGTATTCGGTTTCCAAATCGTTGACACTTGTCACATTTTCGAACGAAGTCTTTAGCATCATCTGCAATCGTTGGCCAATAATATCCATCCCTGATTATCTTTCGAACCAACGATTTTCTGCCGGAATGATTGCCACATTCGCCTTCATGAACTTCTCTCAGCACATAGCTCGTTCCAGCTGGTCCAACGCACTTTGCTAAAGGGTCATCAAACATTCGCCTATAAAGTTGATTGTCTACAAGGCAATATCTGGCCGCTTTAGCTTTGAGCGATCGGGCAGATTTCTTGTCATCGGGAAGAGTACCTGCCTGCAAATAGGACAAATATTTTTTTCTCCAATCCCAAGTATGATTAACGTTATTTACCTCCTTGATGCTCCGACAGAATGGAGATTCGAACAAATGAACCACTGTTTCGTCGACTTCTCCATCAGTGGCTGCTGCAGAACCGAGGTTGGCCAAGGCGTCTGCTTCGATGTTATCCTCCTTTGGGATCTGGCTATATTCCATTCCTGAAAAGAAGTTAGAAGATTTTTTACCTTGTCGAGCAGCTGCTGCATCGTCGAATCTCGAACACAAAAATCCCCTTGGATTTGGTTTACTACTAACTGAGAATCGCTTTTGATATCTAGTCGTTCGATTTTCAAATCTTTTACGATCTTTAAACCTACAGCAAGGGCCTCATATTCTGCCTCGTTGTTAGTCTTTGCATGTAATTTGATCGTATACCTGAGTTTTTCACCGGTAGGTGCTATCAACAATATTCCAAGGCCAGTTCTTTTCACGTTTGAAGCTCCATCGGTGTACATCATCCAGACTCCGGGATCTGGATCTCTCATCATCAACTCCTCTTTCTTTACTTCCGGAAAGATGTTAGCGCTAAAGTCTGCTACAAAATTAGCTAAAACTTGAGATTTGATGGCGGTGCGAGGCTGGTAAGTGATATCGTACTCACTCAGCTCGACCGCCCATATCATTAATCGACCAGAGAGATCTGGCCGATGTAAACTATTTCGCAATGGAAACGTAGTTATAACAGATATGGAATGACATTGGAAATACGGTCTTAGCTTTTTTGCGGCAGTGACTAATGCTAGTGCTAGTTTTTCTGGATGTGGATATTATGTCTCTGCATCTAATAGTGTTTTACTAACATAATAGATGGGAAATTGCTTACCTCCGTCCTCACGAACGAGGACAGCGGTTACAGCCACTTCGGAAACGGCAAAGTATATCAGCAACATTTCTCCTTCACCGGTTTTGAGAGTAATGGAAGGTTGGATAAATATTGCTTCAATTCTTTGAGGGCCTTTTTGCATTCCAGTGTGCAATCAAAGCTTTTGTTTTTCCTCAGCACCGAAAAGAACTTGTGACATCATTCAGATGACCTCGACATAAACCTACTGAGATAGGCTACTCGACTGGTCAGTTGCTGAACTTCTTTCACCGTTGTCAGATCTTCGAAAATGCTTTCGATCGCCTTGATTTTGTCTGGATTGGCCTCGATTCCTCTTTGCGATATGATGAATCCCAAGAACTTGCCGGATCCGACCCCGAACACGCATTTCTCCGGGTTCAACCTCATGTTGAAGCGCCTTAGTATCGTAAAAGTTTCTTCTAAATGACTCAAATGATCTTTCCTTTCTAATGACTTAACCAACATATCATCAATATACACCTTCATCATTTTTCCGATCAAATCTTTAAACATGGTGGTAACCAAACGTTGATAAGCAGCCCCAGCATTCTTGAGGCCGAAGGGCATAACTATGTAACAATAAGTCCTTGTGTCTGTGATAAACAACGTTTTTCCCGATCTGCTGGATCCATTAAAATTTGATTATATCCTGAATAAGCGTCCAAAAAACTCAACATTTCGTGTCCTGCTGTTGAATCAATCAATCTATCGATGTGAGGCAGTGGGAACGAATCTTTTTGGCAAGCTTTGTTAAGGTCGGTGTAATCGACGCATACTCTCCACTTCCTATTTTTCTTCGGTACTACAACAATGTTTGCTAGCCATTCTGGGTACTTGACCTCCTTAATGAACGCATTTGCCAACAACTTGTCTACTTCATCGTTGATAACTTTCCTTCCGAATCCTCCATTCGGTCGTTTCTTTTGCTTCACCGGCCGATGAATTGGGTCGACATTCAACTTGTGCGTGGCAACCTTTTGGTCGATCCCTATCATGTCCGCGTGGGACCAAGCAAAGCAGTCAGAATTACTTTTGAGAAAAGACATGATTTTCGTCTTTACTTCGGGATCCAACTCTGCCCCGATGTATACTTTTCGATCTGGTTGTCGTCGAATAACGTTACTTCCTCTAATTTTTCTATTGTAGAATCTTCAGCTTTTTGTTTGTATGGTTCTCTAACACATGACGGAATCGGTGTGAATTCGTCTTAGACTACGGGCTCCGCTAACTGTACTCGCTGAGCATATGACGGAGTCGCAGTGAAGTCTTCCGCCACGGGTTCCGCTAACTGTGATTGCTATTTTCGAACGCCATCCTTAACAGCCACCGAGTAGCATGCTCGAGAATCTTGTTGCTCACCTCTTATTTCGCGCACTCCCCATGAAGTGGGAAATTTAACAACTTAATGCAGAGTCGATGGAACCGCTCCCATAGCGTGGATCCATGGTCGACCCAGTATCACATTATATGCCATTTCTCCTTTCATTACTTGAAACAATGCATCACTTTCAACGCCTTCCGCGTATGTCTTAATTGTAATTTCTCCAACGGTCACTTCGCTTGCATTATTGAAACCCAATAACACCGTTGAACGAGGCACGATCTTATCGTTCAACTGCAACTGCTCAACTACTCTGGAATGTATTATGTTAACTGAGCTGACAGCAGCAATTAGCACCCTCTTTGCATCCGCATCATCGATCCTCATCGTTACCACTAATGCATCGTGATGGGGATGAATCCTTTCATCAAAGTCAAAATCCCCGAACACAATCTCATCGTTCATGTCATCTCGTGTTCTTTTGTCTCGTGTAAACGAAACCTTTGCATATTTCTTTGTAGTGTAAGTTACTCCACAAACGTCATCTTCTCTAGTGATAACGTTCATCGTTTTCCTAGGAGCAGGGAGTTTTGGTGGTTCATCATCCTTTTTCTTGTTAAAATTGTTTCGCCCCCTTTCAGCCAATAATTCCACCAAGTGCCTTTTTGCAATAAGCTGGCCACTTCATATCGCAGCGCCTTACATTCTTCTGTCGTGTGCCCAAAATAACGATGAAATGCACACCATAAATTTTCATCCCTCGTGTTTGGATTCGTTTTTATGCGACTGGGAAATTTCACCACCTTCTCACCCATTCCCTTTAAGTGATTCACAAAATTCGATATTGATACACAAAAATTATAATCGGACACTTTGGGAGGCAGTGGTCGATCCTTCGAAGCTGAAGATGAATTCAACTGCCCCTTCTTCGGTTGATTCTTTGAGCTACCAGCTTCGTGGTTGTTGCTCCCCATTCGAGGGAAACTATATGGTTCCCATCGTTGATCCCTGTAGTTTTGCCTGTCGCTCTCAATTCTCCATGGTGGTGGTCGATTATACTGATGATTATATCGGGCTAGCTTCAACTCCTCTTCCTCAGCCCTGATCTTTGGCTCACACACACGGTGTAGATCGTCAAAGGTCCATGCTTTGATTTCCCTGAGACAATCTTTCAACTTCGCACATGATTCCGTTGAATCGGTGCGCAAGTTATTAGCAAAAGTCAAACAAGCCCATCTCTCCTCGAGGTTTGGAATGTGAATCTTCTCATCGTTGAACCGTTTCAAAAACCGGGTCGCTGCTTAATGTTCAAGATATCTTCCACTCTTGGTTCTATCTTTTTAGCTCCAGTGTGTGCTCGAATGAACTTAGCCGCCATATCATCGAAATCTGATATCTCATTTTTGGGTAGCTGCAAATACCATTTCAACGCTGCTCCTTTCAACATTTCACAGAACATCTTCAGACTAACCGAATTGATCTCACCCGAAGTCAGATCGTTCGACTGAACTGCGATCGAAAACATGTCAATGTGATCCCTTGGATCTGTAGTTCCATCGTATCTCAAAATTTCCGGCAACTTGAAGGTTTTAGGAATGGGTAGTGGGGCTGCACTTGGCGGAAACGGACGCTTTGAGATCGATTTCTTAGCGACTTCGTCCGTTAACTTCAGAACACCTGGCAGTTTCTCCATAAATGACATTATTTCATTGAATTTTTTATCTACTGTATCATTCAGCAAAGTTTGCATCGTAGTCAACATTCTTACTGCTGTCGTAACAATGGCCGGAGCTCCCATAGCCACGGCGGCCGTACCCGATCCTCCAGATCCAACCCCCGTTGCAAATCCCCCTGTTACGGCTCCCTGAGGAACCGAAGTTGGAATGCTTGCTGTGATCGGGGAGGTGGGCGCTCTATTTCCCATAGAGCTAGACAGGATCTTCAACTGTTCTTGTATCATTTTGAATTAAGCATCATGCCTTCTCAAATACGCATCAACGCAATATTCGTATCTATTGACTCAGTTTCGACCGAGGGTTCCTTACCGGGTTGTTGTCCTTGAGGCGCATTCAATCGTGAACCAGTAGGAACGTCGTCGCGAATCGGATCCTGCTCGTGATTGGTTAATTCATCGACTGCTTCATTGTTTGCCGGAACATGAACCCCGTCATTGGGATTGAGTTGTTGTTGGCCATTCAAAGCGGTGGTAGCATCAATGTTACGTTCATCTGCCATCGTAAAACAGAAAAAGCAAACGTAAATGGTATCAAACGATTCAAATTTCGGAACAAATCGATTGCCTAGACCCCACGGTGGGCACCAAATTGTATTTTCTAAAAACGTATTTCAGGTTTTACAATTAAATTTTTATTTAGTTGAGTCTAAGGCGACCGTTTATATTTCAATTTGATCGAGTGATAGCCAATTTACGTTAACAAATAATTAGTTATTTGCACGTTAAAACGAATGCAGTATAAATAACAAGTCCGAATGAAGGAAATGAGGAGTCCGATGAGATTGCTAAAGTCCAGTTCAAAGACAGGTATGATTGAATATAAGATTAATCGACAGAATCACTAAACGCGATGGGAAACTAAACGAACACAAGCAATCGATGTTGTGCGATTTCGAAAAAGTCGAGCTGATTAGTTTTGATCTCAAACAAACTATTTCAACAAGATTCGACGAGTGAAGCTTTTGTAGAATTAGATTATCGATGACAAATATACGAGATTATACGACCTAGCCGATGGCGAATTCGAATGAAACAATAGAGATGCAATTGATGAAACGAACTTTGTCGAATTAATATCACGAATCAAACAATAATGACTATTGTTTTAATTTGACTGATATTGGTCAATAAACACACTTAGTAAAATATTTACGACTAATACAATAGCAGAAAATTAACGAAATCAATGACGACGAGAAGATATGTTAAGCAGTGGAAATAGCAAGCAAATAATAAGAAAGACAATAATAAATAAATGAAAGCAATAAAGCTTATTGTATTGAATCGATGGTTGGTGCTTTGATGAAAGAGATGAATCATCCTCCAAGTTTGAACCAAGCCGTGATTGATGTTTGATGCAATGTTTGAGACCGCAATCAGTGATGGTAGAAGATTTGCTAATAATGATTTGCTAATAGTGATAGTTGTGTAATGTAACTGATAGACTAAGGGAAGTTGTTTTTCTGATGAACGTAAGTCCTAAATGGGGAAAATAGGGGTCAATTTATAGATCAGCTAAAGTGTGGACTTCCCAACCCTAGAAGAACTCCACTCCCCCACGTCTCTTCAGCAGTTATCCCCATTTAAGACCTTCTGCTAAATTCACTCCGACGAAAGCGGGATAAGATCAATCAAAATCATCTGCTGAAACGATCGTCTTCAAAAATATCCCGATCACAATACAGCATAACCGATCACATCAATAGTCGAAGCTGTTCTCAATTCGATCTTGCCTCGTAATGCCTTCGAAATCTGCTTTAACTTTGCCACGTAGTCGAACACGTGTCCTTTACGTGATCGGACAGAAATCGACCAATACACAAGCAACTCCTAAAATAGTATCAAAAAAAATAAAATTTAGGGTTCAGACTCATTCTGACATACTGGATCAAAATTGGAATTTCCAAATGACGTACTTCCTCCATTCCACTTTGTTTGGCATAATTAGAATTTTGAGAGTTGAACTTCTTCATTTGATTGTGAATGCAATCATACGTAGAATCTTGAAATTTATTTTTTATTTTTAAATAAGTTGCATATTTGGAAACCACATAAAAAGTACTATAAGTTACCATAATTAACAATTCAAAAAATCTACGAGACATATAAACAGATCATGGTCAAAGAAAAACTCATATTGACTCAAAATTCGAATTGTAACAAATAGAGTGAAATATAGGAGTTAATTGAAACGACCTCGGTAAGTCGTTTCGGAAGTTAGGACTCCGATTGGCGTGCCGATAATTTTAAAATATTCGTAATGTCCATTAGGACCTGCCTGTAAAATTTGAGCTAAATCAGACCTCGTTTGGTAGGCATCGGAAGAAGGTTTCAGTTTTTATTGGCGATAAATATTAAAAAGAGATTTTCGAGCTCGGTTTTTGCCGAATGAGCTCCGATTCGAAATCCGAAAGCGTCGTTGGGTTCGTATGATTATTTATTACTTTTTTGAACTTTCGAAAGTAAATTTCGATGTTGTTCGGCTAGTTTCCGCTAAAATACCGAAAGTTAAATAATTTGACTTCTTTTCATTTAAATTCGCATCTTGAGTTTCGGGAGTCCAATGTGAGATCCGCCTTCGCGATTATGTTACATATATTTTATATAACTTGTATGCAAAAGTTAGAATTATTTCAAATATCGTAGGGTACCGTTTTAATTTTTACCGTAGCAGCGAATTTTAAAGGAAAAAAAAAAAAAGGAAAAGTCAAACAAAATTAAAGGGAGTCGGTGGGGGTCCTCAGCTTTTATAAGCTAAGGACGAAAAGAGCATATTGTGCCATTTATAAACAGAATCAAGAAATTCGAACAGAAAGAAATAAAATGACGGAGAGGAAGAGAAAAAATGCCAGAAAATGAGAAAAGGGGTCGGAGAAAAAATAGTATTTTCACTCCAGAACATTCAGGTAATGATCCTAATGCATTATTTGAATTTATTATGTATGTTTGAATATATTTTTACTGTAAAAATAGGGAGATTAGACATCGCCCTAATGACGTAAATTGATAGTTTAAAGGGTCAAATGGACCCCGATAATGAAATTGATTATATATTCGTACTCAGTGAGTTATGGGCAACATATAAATGTAATTTATTTGGGGTTTGGTTATGTGACCTTAAACCCTGTATATAAGCCTGGCCTGCGTATCGCGTATGCGAATAAGGTATCAGGTTCCTACCTGGATTGCCCTAAGATGTGAGGAATGAAGCCTTTAGCCTAATATGATATATTTTTCTGCTTATTGAATACAGTGGGATCGTTTGGCAATGAATCCAAAGGACAAAGCGGTTATTGAGTGGCTGTACTAACTTTGTAACAAGGTAAGTGTTTATATCTATTTCTTTGGAGGCACCTGGCCTCGTGGATTTTCTACCACGTGTTCCTTACGTGTGTAGCTGCCGATAGGCGTACTCATTACGCCTTAGCTTTGGATTTACATTGTATATTATATGTTATGTCCTATTGTTGGTATTGCAATGACGATCTGAGCATGGTACCCTGGCTGTGAGTTGGCATCTACTTCCCAGTTGTCGATGAGAGTCCCGCGCCGGTGAAGGGTTATTATTGCATCACATTGCACTCATATGCATTACATTGCATATCATATTGAGGGCAGGAGTATTCCGCCCCAGGAGCAGGAGTATTCCGCTCCATTGTATCATATTGAGGGTAGGAGTATTCCGCCCCAGGAGCAGGAGTATTCCGCTCCATTGTATCATATTGAGGGCAGGAGTATTCCGCCCCAGGAGCAGGAGTATTCCGCTCCATTGTATTATATCGGGTGCAGGAGTATTCCGCCCCAAGAGAGTGCAGGAGTATTCCGCCTCTGGTTTATATTATATCGGGTGCAGGAGTATTCCGCCCCAAGAGCAAGAGTATTCCGCTCCAGTTGGTTATCAGATTGGATTCCCCTCGAATGCAGGAGTATTCCGCTTCGAGATGGGATGACGGGCACATGTGACCCTTTGCATCATATTTCATTTCATTTTATTTCATCTCAATTCATACCATTGTGTAGACTTGCGGTACATGACTATTGTTCTGCTTATATGTGCATCGCTTATTTGTTGATATGTTTCTGTCACGCACCCTTGGTTGAGTTTAGAAGTTTCTTACGTGTTTTCGGTTGTTATCTGGCTCTGCCTTTTATAATTTAAATAAAAGGAATTTGGTTTAACTGTTTCTTCTCCCCGGCTAGCTATCCTATTCTTTGAGGTGGCTAGTCTGCCCCACTTATTGAGTCCTTTTGACTCACCCTTGTTTGTTGTTTGTTTCTTGTCTATCTATTTCGTTTCGGCAGGTTCGCTCCAGGATTGAGTTCGCCGCGTTGTTTAGGAGCGAAGACGACTTCAGCTGTCAGGGTGAGCCAGATTTATTCCGGATGGCCACCAGTTTATTGGTTGTTATTTCAGTTGCATTTTGCTCCCTTCAGGAGGTATTTGTCTTCTTTTGTACTCTTAGATGTCTAGTCTGGATAGCCCTAAACCTAGTATGTTGGGTAGTCAGCTGTAATTTCTTTTGTACAGCTTAGAGGTATCAGTATGTCTGTATTTTTATTTTAAGTCTTGTCCTTATTTGTGAATTGTTATATTTATTTTCCTGATTTAATTGGTAAGGGTTCGCCCGACGGGTCTAGGGGAGGATGTCGGGTGCCCGCACGGCCTAACCGGATTCTGGGTCGTGTCAGTTGGTATCAGAGCCCGGTTTAGAGTCTATCCAGACTAAGACAGTGTCTAGTAGAGTCTCGCTGATGGGTCCGTAGACGTCCGTACTTATCCACGAGAGGCTACGATGGCATTTAGGAAGTTTCACTTCCTTCATTTCTGATCGTGCGTCGGTCTAGGATGCAAAAGTATTTTTGTTAATTCCTTCATGGTAATTGTGAACCCCTGTGCGACAAATCAGCAAAAGGCATGAGTTCAAGATGAAGCAGTCTAGCCTAGGGCTAGCATTAACGAAGCCCCGAGAGTTTTTGATCGTGCTGACGATCTAGTTACGGAGGTCCCAGCTGTACGAGCTCGCGATGGGCAAGGGAGCAGGGCCTTGTGGTTCTCTTGGCTCTCTATGATGCTTTTACGAGAATTTTGGTGACGCAGATACTGTAAGAACCTATTATTCGCTGGGCAGCCTATCAGGTTGCCGCATGTGCAGACGTTCGATCTCAGGGAGCTCCTTTTCCGGTTCTTAATATTGCTGCGGTAAATTATATTCCGGAGGTAGTATGTGTTGTACCTCTAATTGTTCTGGCTGGTTAGCCAGCCGAGGTATCAGTTCGGTCCGAGTGTCCGAAGAGATTATATTATTTTACGCGGTTGAACCTTCCGATATTCTTAAGAAATGTATCAGATAAACCCCGTGATTTTTTTTAAAAAAAAAAATGATGTCAGCATATCCTTCAGGCTGTTGGTTATCTCGAGCAATATATTGTTGATTATTCTTCTTTCCAGTTTCAGGGGTCCAGCCTTGAATTGGTGGGCCGCTCTCTTATTAGCTGACTTGGTTCGATTTTTCTTCTAGATTCGTGAAAAAGTTCCTTTCAAGTAGCGAGCAAGATGAAAAATATTGCCAGTTCGAGTGGATTGGGCAGGGTAGCCTGTAGGTTAGCATGTTGGTGTTTCAGAATATGAGATTGAATTCTATAGAATGACTGAATATGCATTTGAACTAGACCATGAGCCTTTCGAGAGATTCAAAGATTTATTGATGATCTTTCTTTTTCCTTGAGATCCCAGATGGCTCGAAAAATTGATGTCGTTGTTGATATTGTTCGAAGGTACGAGGCATACCATAAGTTAGAGGGGGAAAGCAAGAGATCCTGTGGCCCTGGTGGGCAACCATGGTACCTCATTTGGAGGTAAGAGTTCTGATTATTTTTGGAAGTCACCTTCCAGGTTATCTCAGCTTGTAGAGCGTGATTCTCAGAGTGCGCGAGTAGTTCATCAAGATTAGACCCAGTTTTCCTCTTTATAGCTATCGACAATATGTCCAGCTTCCATTTTCAATGAAAATCTGTTATCACTGTCATGAGTCTGGTTATCCTTTGAGGAGTTTTCCCTTACTCCGGCAAGTAGGCAGTCATCTTCTCTCTTGTCATTTGGCATCGCGCAGTCGCAGGGTATTTCATTTAGATCTCAATCAGCCAGAGAAATGCCACCATCCAGTAGAGGTTAAGATTTTGGTGGCAGTGGTTCTCCAGAAAGTGCTTGTCAGGGTAGTGGCTCAGCTCAGCTGTAGAGGCAGTTCTATGAACTGCTAGTCTGGCAGGATGCTGAGGCATCCGATGTAGTAGACCCATGTATTTCTTCTTTCCTTAAGATTTGATTCTTCCGATCGATCTGGAGATGGTCTGTCATATCATGTTCCATGGTTCCCTTGGATATTGTTTCTGTTAAGAATCGGCTGCGGTAGAGGGGTGAGCTTCTTGTATGATTTATTCCCGGCATTTATGATGACCCTACTAGTTTATGTGGTTTAAATGCGAGAGATGTGTGAGTGAGTATCGGTATTGTTTGTTTGGCATTTTTTTATGCCTCATTCTGTTATAATGTCAAGTCAGTCTACCTCTCTTTGGAACTCAGTGTCGGTAGGATGATGGGATTCTTATTTGTCACCATCAGAACGTGCAATTGTTTCTTCCGGTGTAAAGTGGTTAGTAATTAATACTCGATCTATGTGTCTCCTCTTGGTTCGAAATGTTAGTAAGTCATGTTATTCTATGAGCTTGTCTTAGTTATAAAAGGGTATTCTGGTAAATTGTCAGAGTTTCCTTCTTATTGGAAGGTTAAAATTGGTATGGATGTTTTTCCATAAAGCTTATTTAATGTCTATCTCTTCAATTGCGATTTTTTGGCTCGCCTGACGTGGAAGTAGTCTAGCTTTGGTAGCCAAGCAAATAAGAAGATGAACTTCCTGAAGCTCTGATTATTTCTATCCTCATTCCATTTTCATTTCTTCTTTGTTCGGCACCGGTAAGCTTGGGCAGTTGGTAGTCGCTTGTGATGTTCCCTGTGTTGAGCCAGAATACGTGTTATTGTGGCCGGGTAAGCATATTATTGTTTTGGAAGCATATTATTGTTTTGGCCCAGTTGTCTCATCTTGTTATCCGTTTAACATGTTTATGTTATCAGTTTATCCGGGTATCCATTCTCATGTATAGTATAGTGTTGATTCTGTTTTTGCGGATCATCCAGTTTCAGGGGAAACTCTGCCGAAATTTTTATATAGAAGTACCATCCATCAGGCGGTGGTGTTTACGACAAAGGTATGGAGTTTTAAACTTGAGAGTTGCAGTTGTTTGGCAACTCGAAAGGGTGGTTGGTAGCTTAGGTCTGCCTACGCTCAGCTTTTAGCTAAATCTTCTTCAGTCCAGCAGACTGTGCGGGGATGGTTATTCCTATTCAAATAGCTGCGTGAGTTTGTGCTTTAAGTGGAGGAGTCTTCCTACAAATACTGAATGGTAATACTAAATCAATTGAGATGTTCTATAGTGCATTCGTAAAAATAATGTAGCTTGCATCAAATCGTCTATAGTGAGTACTGACAAGGTACTTCAAAAGCTTCCCCTATTGCATCAAGCGTGAGCTAATTTTTAGTTCCATCGACCTATTTTATCTCGAAAAGTATATCGAAGAGGTGATTATCGTCTGCATCATGTTAACTCATTCAAAGTTCCGTGTATCTTTGCTTCGAAAATGTAGAACTCTCTTCTCGCAATCGAGGAGGGATCCAATTAGTCAGAATAAGTTGTGCAATGGTACCATTATATTATCCAGATATATTTTATTTCAAAAGTACGATATGCGTGTTATGATTCCGATTCTGTAACCAGGAGATAAGGCCCGTGGAGTAGCTTATGAAGGTCGTGTAAGTTCTCTTGTTATCTGCGTGAATCTTTCTTTAGATTTAGGCTCGTTCGAGGACGAACGAGAGTTTAAGTGGAGGAGAATGAAACGACCTCGGTAAGTCGTTTCGGAAGTTAGGACTCCGATTGGCGTGCCAATAATTTTAAAATATTCGTAATGTCCATTAGGACCTGCCTGTAAAATTTGAGCTAAATCAGACCTCGTTTGGTAGGCATCGGAAGAAGGTTTCAGTTTTTATTGGCGATAAATATTAAAAAGAGATTTTCGAGCTCGGTTTTTGCCGAATGAGCTCCGATTCGAAATCCGAAAGCGTCGTTGGGTTCGTATGATTATTTATTACTTTTGTGAACTTTCGAAAGTAAATTTCGATGTTGTTCGGCTAGTTTCCGCTAAAATGCCGAAAGTTAAATAATTTGACTTCTTTTCATTTAAATTCGCATCTTGAGTTTCGGGAGTCCAATGTGAGATCCGCCTTCGCGATTATGTTACATATATTTTATATAACTTGTATGCAAAAGTTAGAATTATTTCGAATATCGTAGGGTACCGTTTTAATTTTTACCGTAGCAGCGAATTTTAAAGGAAAAAGAAAAAAAAAAGGAAAAGTCAAACAAAATTAAAGGGAGTCGGTGGGGGTCCTCAGCTTTTATAAGCTAAGGACGAAAAGAGCATATTGTGCCATTTATAAACAGAATCAAGAAATTCGAACAGAAAGAAATAAAATGACGGAGAGGAAGAGAAAAAAATGCCAGAAAATGAGAAAAGGGGTCGGAGAAAAAATAGTATTTTCACTCCAGAACATTCAGGTAATGATCCTAATGCATTATTTGAGTTTATAATGTATGTTTGAATATATTTTTACTGTAAAAATAGGGAGATTAGACATCGCCCTAATGACGTAAATTGATAGTTTAAAGGGTCAAATGGACCCCGATAATGAAATTGATTATATATTCGTACTCAGTGAGTTATGGGCAACATATAAATGTAATTTATTTGGGGTTTGGTTATGTGACCTTAAACCCTGTATATAAGCCTGGCCTGCGTATCGCGTATGCGAATAAGGTATCAGGTTCCTACCTGGATTGCCCTAAGATGTGAGGAATGAAGCCTTTAGCCTAATATGATATATTTTTCTGCTTATTGAATACAGTGGGATCGTTTGGCAATGAATCCAAAGGACAAAGCGGTTATTGAGTGGTTGTACTAACTTTGTAACAAGGTAAGTGTTTATATCTATTTCTTTGGAGGCACCTGGCCTCGTGGATTTTCTACCACGTGTTCCTTACGTGTGTAGCTGCCGATAGGCGTACTCATTACGCCTTAGCTTTGGATTTACATTGTATATTATATGTTATGTCCTATTGTTGGTATTGCAATGACGATCTGAGCATGGTACCCTGGCTGTGAGTTGGCATCTACTTCCCGGTTGTCGATGAGAGTCCCGCGCCGGTGAAGGGTTATTATTGCATCACATTGCACTCATATGCATTACATTGCATATCATATTGAGGGCAGGAGTATTCTGCTCCAGGAGCAGGAGTATTCCGCTCCATTGTATCATATTGAGGGTAGGAGTATTCCGCCCCAGGAGCAGGAGTATTCCGCTCCATTGTATCATATTGAGGGCAGGAGTATTCCGCCCCAGGAGCAGGAGTATTCTGCTCCATTGTATTATATCGGGTGCAGGAGTATTCCGCCCCAAGAGAGTGCAGGAGTATTCCGCCTCTGGTTTATATTATATCGGGTGCAGGAGTATTCCGCCCCAGGAGCAGGAGTATTCCGCTCCAGTTGGTTATCAGATTGGATTCCCCTCGAATGCAGGAGTATTCCGCTTCGAGATGGGATGACGGGCACATGTGACCCTTTGCATCATATTTCATTTCATTTCATTTCATCTCAATTCATACCATTGTGTAGACTTGCGGTACATGACTATTGTTCTGCTTATATGTGCATCGCTTATTTGTTGATATGTTTCTGCCACGCACCCTTGGTTGAGTTTAGAAGTTTCTTACGTGTTTTCGGTTGTTATCTGGCTCTGCCTTTTATAATTTAAATAAAAGGAATTTGGTTTAACTGTTTCTTCTCCCCGGCTAGCTATCCTATTCTTTGAGGTGGCTAGTCTGCCCCACTTATTGAGTTCTTTTGACTCACCCTTGTTTGTTGTTTGTTTCTTGTCTATCTATTTCGTTTCGGCAGGTTCGCTCCAGGATTGAGTTCGCCGCGTTGTTTAGGAGCGAAGACGACTTCAGCTGTCAGGGTGAGCCAGATTTATTCCGGATGGCCACCAGTTTATTGGTTGTTATTTCAGTTGCATTTTGCTCCCTTCAGGAGGTATTTGTCTTCTTTTGTACTCTTAGATGTCTAGTCTGGATAGCCCTAAACCTAGTATGTTGGGTAGTCAGCTGTAATTTCTTTTGTACAGCTTAGAGGTATCAGTATGTCTGTATTTTTATTTTAAGTCTTGTCCTTATTTGTGAATTGTTATATTTATTTTCCTGATTTAATTGGTAAGGGTTCGCCCGACAGGTCTAGGGGAGGATGTCGGGTGCCCGCACGGCCTAACCGGATTCTGGGTCGTGTCATTAATGAAATATATAAAAATATGCTCTTTCTAACACGTTATAGACTAGATTGTTACACACTTCAACAAAAATAACAACATATCCAGCGATATTCCACACTGGGGTCAGGAGAGGACGAGGTGTACACAGACCTTATCTCTACCTTAATTTAGGTAGGAAGAATGGTTACACACTTAAATAGTTTAATTTAAAAATATAAAAGTAAGAAGGTAATTTCTTGAGAATAAGAGGAAATTGAAAAACTAATGTGGTAAACAACATATTAAGCCAAATGAAAAAAATGGGGCTAGTAAATTCAAGAGTTTATGGTTGAATAATCTTTTTATTTTTAAATAAACTTATCCATAGTCAAAATGAGAATTCTTTAATGTAAAATCTTGAATCCATCAATTATTTATCAATTTTGAAAGAAGGCAAAATTGGCTGGGTTTTAACCTGAGAATTGTGTTGCAACTGAATTTAATTTTCTGAAGAGAAGGGATGAAATTATGTGTGCTAATATACATAAGAAGTGAGAATAAGAACAAGAAGAAGAAAATATAAGCTTATCTTCCAAGACCTTCACTTACCTAGGTTTGGCATGATAGATTAGTGATCTTGAGTTCAAGTTTGAGTCCTAAAGAATTAAGAAATTCTTAATAACTGGAGCTTTTTTCTTAATGATTCTTATGTGATGCCAATATGAATTCAGGTTCATGAGTGTCGGATATATAGAATAAATGATAATTTTTTTAGCCATGTCATCTGTCATACTTCCAACCATTTATACCCCTACTGTTATTATTGATCAATTACACCCTTTAATCTAACGGAAGAGGCACATGGGAGGCCACAAATAAAAAAGCAATATACCCAGAATCCAACCATAAAATACCCAATCCACTCTTACCCCTTTATTAAAAACGAGTTTTTAGGATTAAAAAAATTTCGCATGCATGCTGTTCATCCGATTGAACTAATCAAGTTATGATTTTTCAGTTGATAGCCTTTTCGATTTTTTCTGCTAAGGATTTTAAAGATGGGTCTTTACAAGAATTGTATGAAGATGATAAAAATCACTATTCTTTTGACTCTTTACTGCGAAAACTACCACGTTTCAAACTTTTATGATATGGAAACTTCTATTGCGACGCCCTTCTTTAGATAAAAATTTCATAGACTATAATTTGCAAAGTTTTTCAATATCTTTTTTGAAAAGTTTGAACTTATAAAATCCATTTCAACATGTTGATGAATTATAGAATTTTAAGTGGTTATCACAAATTTTGGATGATTCTATGTCACAAATCTCTTTCCCAACAATTCCAGCAGAATCTTAGAAGTTTGAGAAGATGAGAGTCTTGTGTTTTGGAGTTATGTAAAATTGGACACTACCAAAAAACTTTTAATAAAAACTTTTTCCTTTTATTAATAAATTATCCCTTATATATATAAGAAAATAATAAAATCCCAATTTGCTAACTTGGTGCCTAAGCTATTCCTAAAGGGCTTGACCCAATATACAATTAGTCTAATCCTAATAACCTACATATTTACACTAATAACCTACATATTTACACTAGTAGCCTTCATTATATTCCAATACCTTCAATGTGGAGCATGATGATTCCTTATGCCCAACTTGCTAAGGAAATACTCGAACTGTATCCATCCCAATGCCATAGTAAAGATATCGGCCAGTTGAGTGTCCGTGGGCACATAAATGGGACGTATAATGCCTCCGATAATTTCATTCCGAACAAAGTAGCAGTCAACTTCGATGTGTTTAGTGCGCTCGTGAAAGACAGGATTCCAAGCGATATGCAATGATGCTTGACTGTCAAACTTCAAATTTATCAGAGGATAGTGCTCGATTCCAAGATTCCATAAAATCCTTTTCAACCATTTAAACTCGCACACGGTCATTGCCATCGACCGATTACTCTGCCTCCGCCGAAGACTGAGAAATAATTTGTTGCTTCTTCGTCCGCCATGATATCGGTGAGTCCCCTAAAGACACATACCACCCAGTCAACGAGCCACGTATCAATGGACACCCCACCCAATAGGAGTCACACCACCCATATAAGCATAGATCACACCGAGAACTCATTACAATGCCTTGACCCGAACACCCTTTCAAGTATCGGACGACACAGAGTGTCGCTTCCATGTGCTCAACACAGGGACTCTGCATGAATTCCGACAGCACATGCACATTGTATGACAAATTCACACGTGTAAAACACAGATAAATCAATCTTCCAATCAGTCTTTGAAATCGTTTTGGGATCTTTGAGAAAACAACCAGTTGCAAGTGCCAAACGATGATTTCGCTCGATTGGTGCAACCACCGGTTTTGCCCCCAACAAACCATCATCCAAAATGATATTCAAAACATACTTTCTCTGACACAAGAAAATTCCTTTCGGACCCCTTGCCATTTCAACCCCCAAAAAATATTTCAAAGTGCCTATATCTTTCGTATATAACTTGAAGATTTGAATAGCCCTCAAATAATCCACATAAAAGGGCACATTCAATTGCACATTTCCCTTCTTCATCATAGATAAAAAGTAGTCCGAGTAGGATTGTTGGAACCTATAATTCTTGAAAGCGGCCGACAACTTTGAAAATCAACACCGAGCAACTTGCTTTAAATTGTATTAGGATTTTCGGAGATGACACACAGTCTCTTTTCCATTCATTTGAAATCCCGGAGGCAATTTCATATATACTTCTTCATGCATATCCCATGCAAAAATGCATTGTGTACATCTATCTAATGCAATTCCCAACCTTTTGCCCCGTTTACGGCTGAGAAAAACTCGAAATATCACCATCTTAGCGGCCGACGCAAATGTCTCCGTGTAATTAACCCCCTCTAATTGATTATTCCCAAAAATCACAAGTCGTGATTTGTAACATTCAATGGTACCGTCTGAATTATACTTGATCTTACATACCCATCTGCAGCCGAGTGCCTTCTTACCCGGAGGCAAGCACATAATTTCCCATATCTTGTTTGCTTCCAATGCCTGCAGCTCTTGCTGCATGCCTGTTCTCCAATTTTAATCTCTCATCGCCTCCGAGAAAATGGTAGGCTCATGTCCTTCAGTTATAGCTGCAAGAAAGCTCACATTCTTTGAAAAAAGTTATTACGATTGACATAATGCGCTAGAGGATAGGGCTTAACGGAGGGTTGTTGAGAAACAGATGAACAGTTAGATTTTTGAACGCAGGACGATACCCGGTGACTCAACTTTCGGACCGTATTAGTGATAAAATCTCTTAACAGAACATTTTCTCTCTTAGTTCTCTTTCCTCGACCCAACTCTTCCACCAACACTTCATCTTCCATGTGTCCGGGAAGCACATCCCCTTCATTCCCCAGAGTCATTTCTACTTGAGCGCCATTCTTAACGCCCCTCTAACTCTTACGCTCTCCTCTTCTTTGTCCAATATTTCGGTCGCTGGGACTATTTCATGACTCTATTTTGTTTTTTCTCATCCTCCATCAATGCAAACAGAAACTCATTCTAATAAAGCACCACATCTCTTGATGTTAAAATTTCTTTGCCTCCAACTCATACACCTTCCACACTTTCTTCCCATTTAGATACCCCAAGAACACACATCGATGGCTCCTATTCTCAAACTTGTAACCTGTTCGTCCTTGATTGCGAGCATAACACAAGCATCTGAACATCCTCAAATAATTATAGTTCGGTGTTACTCCCATCAAGATATCGTAAGGAGTCTTACCATTCAATAAATTAGAAGGCGTCCGATTAATTAAATAATAGGCCATTCTCCCCAAAACTCGATCAGTAGGTTAGCTTGAAATCTAAGATACCATGCTACATTCAAAATGTATCGATGTTTATGTTCAACCCTACCGTTTTTTTATGGTGCCCCGACACAAGAAGCTTGAAACAAAATTCTTTGTTCAAGAAAAAACCCTTTCAGACTTACAGACTCGTTGTTGTTATCACTCGGGACACACTTAACATATTTAGTAAATTATCAATCCACCATCGCAAAGAAAGATTTTAGCTTTTGTTTGACCTCTTTCTTATCAATTAACAAAAACACCTGTCCCCCTCCTGAACAATCCTCAACAACTGTCAATAAATATGACGCACCACAGGAAGATTCAATTCTATAAGGACTCCACAAATCACGATGAATTAAATCAATAGATTTGGCATCTTTATTATCACTTGAAGGAAATACATTCTTAGTCTGTTTCGCCCGAAGGAATACATCACACGCTTTCTCTTCTAATCGACCTTTTCTATGCCTTTCTTCTAGAACTGAAAGATATTTGCTCACTTGTATCGAAGAGTGCCCTAATCTTTGATGCCATAATTCCATTACATAAACTTGCATTGCCTTCACCTGGGGAGCCATCCGAAAATAGTAGAGTCGGTCCTTTTGTTCGCCCGGTCCTGTATAACACATAAATCATTAGTGAAATTTACATTGCAACCAAACTGATTAATCAATTGAGACACCGAAATAGAATTGCAATTCGAGCACATATAACACTCTACGAAGAATCATGTCTTTGTTAAATCTGACGGATCCTTCTTGTGTAGCCATTTTACTACTTCTGTTTGGTAGGCCTATCGAACACTGAGGAATTGTCCGTAGATCCTCCAAAGCACTCAATCGACTGGTCATATGATTCAACGCTCCCGTTTCAATAATCCATGAAATCGAATTTGCTTACCAATTGATGACTCACTTGTGCTTACCTTCTCTTTGTTCATCAACTTAAACAACATATGCAGCTGATCACTTGTTATTCCAGACAGGTTCGTTTATCTGTGTGCAACAGTGTGTCCAGTTACACCACCCTCGGACTCATTTTACACAACATTAACTAAATTACCTGCACGTCCTCGACCAGTGTTTGAGCCATGATGCTGATATCCACGGCCTCTACCACCCCGTGTAGCCTCAGTACTCCCTCTGCCACGACCACCACTTTGAGGCCCCTGTAATCACCTAATTCTAACAAAATTTGTCTTTAATTAGGACGTTAAAATTTAAAAATTCCTGAAAATTGCTTGTTATGTGTTTAATTGTAATTCTATGTTTCATTGTGATGTTTAGTGTAGATTATGTGATTTTATGTTCATTAATTTAGTATGTAGTGCCTTTTAAATGGTCATTTGTAAAACAAATGTAGCCCAAAACACAAGTCCACTAGCCCAATACCCCATTACCCAAGCCCACACCCCAACTATATAACCTGAAAAATCCTCATTATATCATTTTACACCCTTTAGTCAAGAGACTAGGGTTACTCTGCCGAAATTTCCACTCTCTCACCGGAATTCGCCTTCCACCGTGCCTCCGCCGCTGCGCCGCCGCTGGCCACCACCTCCGGTGGCCAGAAAAAAATGAAAAATATATCACTCGATTCCTTTCGGCCTCCCCATTCCATTTCTCAACTCGGTTTTCTCAAATTCATAGCGGATTCTCGTAGATCGGGTTTCAAAGTTCCGGTTAAACTTGATTCCGGCGACTTGTTGCGTTTTTCCGGTAAGTTTTTGGCTCTTTCCTTTCTCCTCACCCTCCTCTCTCACCTCGCATCCCCATTTCCCAAAACCCCGTCCCTTGTTTCCGTTTCTTCCTACTAGTTTCTCTGTTTCTCTTTATGCTTTCTTTGTTCTTCTTATTCTTCTTATTTTCTATTCTTTTTTTTTTGTTATGGCATTTGATGAGATTGATTTCGAGGCTGTGATGATTGTTTGACGAGGAGGGGGCTGTTTATGGCAGTTAGGTCTGGGGTTTTGGTGTTTGTTTTCTGGGGCTGTGATGATTGATATAGAGGTTGTGGTGATGTTTGTTGATTAGGCATTGGTGGCGACAGAAGGCTGTTTTAGCGAGGTAGTACGATGGGGGTGTTTAGCAGCGAATCCGGGGCTATGATGAGACTGTTTTAGTGAGCGTGGAGGGGCTGTTTTGGGGGCTTGATCATGCTGAAACTGTGATGGTGACCAAACTGGAACGGAGGCGCTGCGATGTGAAGACGATGGTGGCGTGGTGATAATGATTCGAGATCAAACAGTGGCAGCGGTGGCGTGTTGGTGACGGGTTAGCTAGACGATGCCCTCTTTTTCTATTTTTCTCTATTTTTTTATCAGTGTATGCTTTAGCTCAAAAATGTGAATATTAGTTTTTATGATCAATGAAAATTCTACTCTTTTTTCTAAAGTATAAGCTATGTGTATGAATGCTACTCACCAGTGAATATTCTATCGTTTAGTAAAGCATGGATAGGTTCTGAGTTTCTGTGTGTTTAATTTTGTTCGAGCTCGATGTAACTAAAACCTTCTGTGCATATGTCATCGAAAGAATGAATTGTTGAACTGATTCGCTTGGTTCATTGTTTAAAGTGAATATTTTAGTTTGAATTTGTTGGTTTGAGCTAGTTTGTTTAGGTAAGTTCGTGTGTAGAAATTGCCTAAGTCACGTCGCTTTAATCTTCTTTAGGTTTGAGTTCGCTTAGACTCTTGTTTAGCTTTGCTTAAGTATAATTTGTATGTTCTTGGGTTTTAGTTTGGTTAAAGCTTATGTTTAGTTCTTTCTGGTAATCTGTTCACAAGTATTTTTTTTAGTTGGAGTTCATTTAGTTTGGCTTGAAGTTTTAAGTTAGTTTGGGACTGATTTAGTTGGCTCAGTTGGTCCTATTCCTTTAGTCAATATAATGAATGTTTGGGTGTCCTTTTAAAGGACATTTTCTTGCATAATTTCAGGTTTTGGACAGCCAAGAGCTGCTAAAATAGTGTCCTTTTATAGCTGTTGTATTTGCTGAAAAATGGGACCAAAAGCTCTCAAGTATAGGGGTGTGGGCTTGTACTTTTATACAAGTCCACACCCCACCTTTTTGTCTTTACTTTTGGCCAATAAATAGGGGTATTTACTACCTCTTGAATACACAACAACCAGACAACTACCTTCTGAAAATTCAGCATAGAGAGAAGGAGAAAAAGCATTGTGTTCAAGTGTGTAAGGAGTGGAAAATACTTAGTGAGTAAAGTGTAAGGATTTAGAACCAAAAGACCTCTATACGAAGAGTCTTTTGGGTCATAAATCTTTGGTTTTGAGTCAAAGTTTGAGTTCAAAAGGGGCTGCGACTTGCTGATTTTTGGAAAAGAAGTTGTCGCGTTGGTGTTTCCTTTTGCTATCTTTCATTTGGTGTTTTGCATAGTATCTTGGGCTTTAGAGGTAAACACAAAATATCCTTATATGGTTATTATATTTCTAATGTAAAACGCAGCTTGTTAAAGACCCATATGTCATATCTGAAATTATTTTTTTTTTATTTGGACATTCAGGTTCATTAAAATATTTATTATGCCTACTATTTTTTCTGTACGAATTTGTTTCTGCATGATAACATGATTACTAAGTGAGGGAATAAGAGATAATGATTTATGAAGGCTCATAATAAAGATAAAGTGTGAATTATGATATTGGTCTATTAATATATGTTCCTATTTTTTTAAAGTTGATAACTAACTTTGTTTCAAAGTTGGTAAATAACTTTTTTTTGTTAGGCAATGTTTCGGCTCATTGGCAAACTAAAAGAGTCGTGTAGAAGTTGAGCTCAAATTTGCACAAATGTTTTACCTCATGCAAAGGGAACAAATCTGAAACGATTAGGCAAGTTAGGACTTTAAATGCAAAAGAAAAAAGGAATGATTTGATCGAAAGGGAACTGTGAAGCAGTTCGTAACAAATTTTTTGCAAGCATAGTTCACTTTTTGATAAACAGCCCATTGTATCAACGTATTGACAAACAACTCCCTCCTCTTTAATAAACAATCCTATTCACTATAAATAGTCACCTCTTAAACAAATAACCCCATTCATTTGGCAAAAATAAGTTATTTCTCTTTTAGGACCATTTTACTTCAAATTTTGATCGAACTCGATTAGGTAGCGATAAGTGTGATGCGTGGTCCGCTTATTACGCGAAAGATAAGATAAATCAATTCTAAATTAATTATTTTTAAAGTTAATTAAATTCTTTTAAAATAGACCAATCCTTTGCGAGGTTGGAAATGCGTGATACATTTTGTTTAAAAATATTTATTTACTTATTTATTTACTATAGGTCAAAGTGTAAATTCGTCCAATCCTCTGTGAGGTTGGAAAGGAATGATACACTTTTAATCAAAGTACAAATTCAAATTAACGACATTAATATAACAACCATATTTGATAAATTAAAATTGTGACAATAAAGCAACTGTGCTTGGCACAGGACTCGAGGGTGCCTAATACCTTCCCGAGAGTCAACTGAGAACCTTACCCGAATGTTTAACGTATACCATTAGAAGTGTCAGAGGTGTTCCAAGGTACCTTTTGGTGACTTGGCACACCTTAAACTATGTCAAGTGGCGACTCCGAGTTTCTCTAAAATAATTGTGTACCTTTTTTGAACACTAATCACGAGCCTTTAAATAAATAAACAACTACAGTTAATTAAATTTTTTTAGGGCGTGACAGCTTGGCAACTCCACTGTAGAAATTAGTGAAAACTAGAATCTCCGACTTTGATAAAATTGACGCATGTTTTAATTTATTAAATATTTGGTTGTTATATTTTTGCCATTACCACATGAAAAGTTGAATGTTACTGCTTTGATATTGTTGAACTGTATATAAATTGTCTTCCTCCGCAACCCTCTAAGTCTCTGAAACACACACACACACGTGCACTTACCAGATTGCTTGTGGCATCTGGGACTTCTTACTAAATTTCCCATGATTTAGGAGGAAGGCGTGACGGGGTTTTAAGCCGGACACATTGTATCCGGATGGCTCTGATGCGCTTTCCGCCCGGTTTGTCCACCGGATTTTTTCAGCCAGTCTAGATACTGAGTCAGTTGTGTCACCTAGCGTTAAATCTTTAGGCCCAATTATCTGCATCATATTTGACTTAATGAGGTGCGGTACACCGGTACTGCACTTGTCTAGGTTGTCCCCTTTGTGTCAAGATGGACTCGTGTCCCGAAAAAGCACATTATTGGCATCTTATGTGTTACATTTGTTGTAGAAAGAGGGTTGTTATGCTGACCGATCACCGGGGCCGGGTGTCAAATTTTGAAAAAAAAAATAAAAAAATGGGTTTAGTCCTGTGTCTCAAAATATCTTTGGTTGTCATTTTACGTCGTTAAAATGGCGAATTTTTTCAAGAACTTTTAGAGTCTAATTTTGTGTCCGGATTTGGTCTCAAGTATTAGAAAATAATTTGTCATAGTTTTGCACCGTTATAGTTTTGTGCCGGTATAATGGCGAATGTTTTGGGACCTTTTTGTCTTTGAGTCGGTGTCCAAATCAAGTGCATATTTTTTGGAAAGTAATTTATCGGGGTTTTACGCCGTCATAATGGCTAATTTTGGTAAACCAATTTTGCATCTAATTCGTGTAATATTTTGTGTCTTTGAGTCGTCATAATGGCCAAGTTTTGTAAATACTCTAAGATTTTCTTTTTCGAATTAGATCAAAGAGTTTGTTTCAAAAATTGTGTCCATCTTTGTGTTGTCATAGTGCCCGATTTTGGAATCACCTTTCGGATAAAAATAAAAAATAAATAGTTTGTTTCATAATCTGTTCTTAAGTTCCGTTATCCCTCGGGTTGAGTCTTAAATTTCCAAAAAAAAAAAAAAAGTTATTTTAGCGTCCCACTTTACTTTGTATTGCATTTTTTCAAGGTCAAGACGGGGTACAGACGATAAATTGTAATTAGCTAAGTTGTATTTTTGCGTCGATTCTCGTGGAATAATCTGACTCCGCTAAAATATCGAGTCTCATTATTTTCACCATCCGGGTGTACCCACCCAATGCGTCAGTTTGTATATATCTTTTGACTCGTGTATCACGTTAAGCAGTTTATTTTGAGTCTGTCTCGTGTCGTTTGTCTAAATTATGTTTTTGTGTTAGAAAAAGAGGTAAAAAAAATCAAAAAAATCATCCAAGTTTGTCCTTGTTCTAATTACGTGTCAGTTACAATTTTGTTCAGATTTTTCTCAAGGAACGTAAGCAATTTTTGGGGATACAATCGGTACACTCAGCTTACGCCGTCAACCGTTTCGGGATGACGCATAACGACCTTAGGCATTGGTTAAGCCGACGAGCAAATTCATGTTCCACGCTATCTTGTTGCACTAACGTGTTTTGATTCATTAGAGCTTGAGCAACTGCCGTGCTGGCCCCACATTCCTATTCCACCAGAATCAAGGGACCACTGCCTGTTCCAGAAGTGGTTGAAGCACCTCTTCAGGAAAACACTCCAACAGCGATGGCCGAGGAAACTGAGAACATTGAGCTGGTTCGCTTAGCTGAGCAGCAGGCTAAGATGGCCGAGGACTTCACGGCTATGAAAGAAATGATGATGCAGCTGGTTCGTAACTTGGCAGCAGTTCAGGCACCTCCTGTTCCGCCAGGTGCTGCTGGTTTCATGGCAAATGCTCAGCCGCCAGGGCAAGGGAAATCTACAATGGTAGAAGACCCCCTAGACCCCCGTTACCCTCCAGGATTTGGTCCACATCCAGAAACTGACAACGCAGCCGGACCTTCTACTGTACAACCTGGGGTACAATTCCCACAGCATGGACAACATGGCCAACCCCAAGTTCCTGCCCCAGCATTCACCGTTCCTGCAGGTCACACTTTGCAAAGATCGAACAGTGACCCACAGTTAAGGGCCCGTGATCAACAATTTGACCAAGCTCAGGGTAATGTGTGCCGCCAAACCGAGTCGTATGATCAGGGACACCACCCAGAATCACATGCTAACGTCGAGAGATTGAGAAAAACAGAAGAGAATGACTTTGCTCGGAAATTGAAAAGCTTGGAGCAAACTATGAAAAACATACAAGGGCAAGGGGTAAAACCAATATTTCATACAAAGACATGTGTTTGTTCCCTCATGTGCTATTGCCTGAAGGTTTTGTTGTGCCCAAATTTGATCCGTACACCGGACAAAGTGATCCAAGGATCCACGTGAAGATCTACCTTAACAAAATGAGGGGCATTGAGAAGGATTAATTGTTGATGGCATACTTTGCTGACAGTTTGGGAGGACCGGCAACAGAATATTTTGTACAACAAGATGTTTCAAAATGGGTCACCTTTAATGACATGGCCAGCGCTTTCCTAAATTATTATGGTTACAAAATGGAGGCTGCTCCTGACCATTCTTCTTTGAAGACGATCACAAAGAAACCAAGTGAAAGTTTCAGAGAGTATGCCTACAGGTGGCGCGAACAGGCGGCGCGTGTGAGCCCTTTGATCCCAGATGATAAGATGGTTGAAGAATTCGTCGAAGTGCTTGACGAAACATACTACCAAGCGATGGCCTCTGCCATTGGGAAGCAGTTCAGTGAAGCAGTGAAAATTGGGGAGATGATTGAGAGAGGAATCAAAGCAGGCAAGATTGTTAGCCAAACAGCTTTGAGAGCCACTACCCAAGCGTTGCAATCAGGGTCAGGTGCTTTTGGGAAGAAGAAGGAAAAAAAAGATGATGTGGCAATGGTTGGTCCTGGACCGAGAAGGAATGACGGAAGATACAATGACCGTCAAGGGTACATTCAGACACCCCCGCCACAACAATTCTATCCACCTCATGGCCAACAATTTTCCATGCCGCAGTTCTCATTCCCTGTCAATGCAGCATCTTATGTTCAGCTGCTATCTGGTCCACAATGATGTGCACCCCCTGCTCCAGTCCAGTATAATAATCAACAAGCACATGCTCAATTTCTGGATCAGCAGGAGATGCCTTATCAACCATGAGGTCCACCGGGTTTTCGTCCAAACTTGCAACAGAGAAACATGCAACAAGAGAAAAGACAGTTCACCCCATTGGGGGAAACTTACACTAATTTTTTTGAAAAGTTGCAACAAGCCAATCTGTTGAAACCAATCCTGGGAAAAATGAACCCTAATGGAAGAATTGATTATTCACGCCATTGTGCATTTCATTCTGGAGCACCTGGACATGACACAGAATCCTGCTGGGAACTCAAAAGGGCAATCCATGCAATGATAGCAACAATCAGATAAAAGTCGTGGGGGATGAAATACAAAATGTGAATCAAAATCCTTTACCAACTCATGATGTTCAAAACAACGTACACATGGTAGGGATGGTATGCATAGAAGAAGACATGAGAGGGAAAGCCGCCAAGCAGATTGTGGCAGTTGGTCCCTCCCCAGACATCCAAGGCCCTGAGCCATTTATTGTTGTAATCGGGGGAAAGTCAAATGCGTCTGTTGTCAACAAAGGAAGGCAAGATGCGGCTGTTGAGCCAAGTTTCACTATTCCGGCTGCAAAGCAGGAAAAAGTTCATGACAGTGCACCAGCATTTATTGTGCAAAGGGCATCATGCCAGAAAACTCCGGTCTTCGAGGTTAAGGCAAAGAAGTGTGAACAGGTTATCATCACTCAGGCAGTGCAACTCCCTGTCAAAAGTACAAAGGCTGTTCCTTGGAACTACAACAAGACGATTGTGTCTTACAACAGGAAAGAAATCATGGAGGTTGCTGCAGATGTATATGGTCTAACTCGCTCCGGGAGATATTTTAACCCAGAGGAATTAAGGAAGGCAAAGCCAGGTCGAGAAGACCAAGGACCCATCAAAGAGCCGGTATCCGAGAAGGAAGCTGAAGAATTTCTAAAGAAGATGTGATCGACAGATTATTCTATCGCCGAGAATTTGAGAAAAACTCCAGCTCAGATATCACTCTTGTCTCTACTGATAACTCTGAAGCACATCGCAACGCACTGTTGAAAATATTGAATGAGGCCTACATTCCTGAACAAACTACCGTGGCTAATCTGGAAGCACTTGCTGGCAGAGTATTTGAGACTAATCGTGTGGTGTTCACCGATGAGGAACTGCCAGCGGAAGGAACCGATCATAATCGAGCGCTTCATGTCTCAGTTAAGTATGAAGACTCTTATGTCAAACGTGTTCTAATAGATGGCGGCGCAGGATTGAACGTTTGCCCTCTGTCTACGTTGAAGAGTCTAAAGGTGGATATGAACAAAATCAGGGCCAGTTCCTCTACCGTCCGTGCTTTTGATGGTGGAATTCGAGAATCTTTGGGCATCATCAATCTTGAATTAACCATTGGTCTCGCTATCTTCAGCATTGAGTTTCAACTCATGGAAACAGATGCATCATACAATCTGTTATTGGGCCGACCATGGATTCACATGGCTTGTGTTGTACCCTCTACAGTTCATCAAGTGATCAAGTTCACTTGGGACAATCAAGCTGTCGTAGTTTATGGAGAGGATGACTTACAGTTTAACAATAGTCTGGATGTACCAGCCCTTGAACTTGTCACCACACGCCCGACCATCATGTATCAAACCACCGATGTGGTGTATGTGGAAAAAGTAACAGAAGGGAAGCCTATACCTGTCCCAAGAGTGTCAGAGACGTCTATTATGATGGCATCTGAATGTTAAAGCATGGTTTCCAATTTGGAAAAGGTTTGGGAGCATCACTACAAGGTAGGGTAAATCTAGTTTATCCAAATAGTGTGCAAGGCACGTGGGGACTAGGGTTCAAGCCAAAAGCAGCTGATCGCAAGCAAGCAAAGAAAAAGAAGTAGGAAGTTTGGTCTCTCCCAAAGCCTATTCCGTGTCTTGCTCAGTCTTTTGTGGGTTATGTCATGAAACCAAAGGTTGTCGCTACAAATGTCAACACAGTGGAAAACAATCAAGATGCACCATTTGATCTAGGTGGCATTTTTGAAATCTGCATGGTACAGCAGGATGAAGGCTCCAGCAACGCTTCAATTCAGTACATTGGCCCGGACGTGCACCTGACTAACTGGAATGCAACTCCCTTCTCCATCAGGAAGGGGTCTTGGTAG
Source organism: Petunia axillaris subsp. axillaris (assembly GCA_029990575.1). Taxonomy (NCBI): domain Eukaryota; kingdom Viridiplantae; phylum Streptophyta; class Magnoliopsida; order Solanales; family Solanaceae; genus Petunia; species Petunia axillaris. Next base: position 46,372,408 of record JARKNS010000007.1, on the reverse strand, counting down.
ACTGTTGTTTTACAGTTTTATTTTGAATACACTTGGATATTCTAAGGGTTGTATGCCAAGTGTATTATTTTGCTCATCTTTTCTTTTGTAATTCAAACCCTTTTTCATTAATGAAAGGCCTAAGAGCCAAGCTTTCCTTCAATCTCTGTTCATATTCCTAATTCTATTCTACTTTTGTTTATCTGTAGTGATGTATCTGTTGGTCCTGATATCATGACATGTTCAAGGAACTTATCGTCCGTCCAGGGACCGCAATCTGACTTCGGCTCCACAACCATAGTTGAGGTTGAAAGTGATGAAGAAAACATTGGGGAATTTGTTAACGAGATTGAATATGATGGGGAACAGGCGGATTTTGAAATAGACCTGGAAGTTGAACGCCATAAGGGCAAGCCTAAACCCAATTTGGCTGATACAGAGGATGTTAATCTTGGGAGCCCTGATGATGTGAGGGAAACCAAGATAAGCATGTATGCTCGACCTAAAGTGAAGAACGATATTCGGAAAGTGCTTTTTAAATATCGGGATATTTTTGCGTGGTCATATGATGAGATGCCGGGTTTGAGTTCCGAATTGATAGTGCATGAATTGCCAATTCAACCTGGTTTCCCTCCAGTGAGACAAATGCAACGGAAGTTCAAAACTGATATGATCAAGAAAATCCATGATGAAATAATGAAACAGTTGGATGCAAAAGTAATTCAATCGGTTCAGTACACTACTTGGGTTGCAAATGTTGTCCCGGTTCCTAAGAAAGATGGAAAAACAAGGATACATGTCGACTATCGAGATTTGAACAAGGCAAGTCCCAAAGACAATTTCCCGTTGCATAATATTCACACTCTCGTAGATAATTGTGCCGAACATGAGATACAATCCTTTGTTGATTGCTATGCTGGATATCACCAGATCCAGATGGATGAAGATGACGCATACAAAACGGTATTCACTACGCCTTGGGGAACGTATTGCTATAGAGTGATGCCGTTTGGTTTGAAAAATGCTGGGGCAACCTGCGTGAGGGCTATGACTGCCATTTTCCATGATATGATGCATAAAGAAATAGAAGTGTACGTGGATGATGTGATTATCAAGTCTAGAACTGCTGAAGAACACGTGAGAGATCTCAAAAAGTTCTTTGAAAGGCTCCGTAGATACAATCTGAAGCTGAATCCAGCAAAGTGTGCATTTGGTATGCCTGCTGGAAAATTGTTAGGTTTCATCGTTAGCAGGTGAGGTATTGAATTGGATCCCGCAAAGATCAAAGCGATACAAGAATTACCTCCGCCTCGAACCAAGAAGGATGTCAAAATCTTTTTAGGCAGGCTAAATTACATTACTAGGTTCGTTGCTCAACTTACCACAATATGTGAGCCGCTCAAGTTTTTGAAAAAGAATGAATCAATTGCATGGACCGAAGAGTGCCAAGAAGCCTTTGACAAGATCAAGCAATACTTGTCAAATCCTCCTGTTTTGGTTCCGCCTGAGCCTGGCCGACCATTGTTTTTGTACTTGTCAGTGAATGAAAATTCCTTTGGTTGCGTACTGGGGCAACATGATGCCTCGGGAAAGAAAGAGCAGGCAATTTATTATCTGAGCAAGAAGTTCACGGATTGTGAGGCCAGATACACTTTGTTGGAAATGACGTGTTGTACCCTAACTTGGGTTGCACAAAAGCTGAAACATTATTTGTTGTCCTATACCACTTATCTGATCTCCCGAATGGACCCATTGAAGTATATATTTCAAAAGCCAATGCCAACCGGCAAACTTGCGAAATGGCAGATCCTGCTCACAGAATTTGACATAGTTTATGTCACCAGAACTGCAATGAAAGCTCAAGCCTTAGCTGATCATTTGGCTGAAAATCCTGTTGATGATGATTATGAGCCATTGAAGACTTACTTCCCTGATGAGGAAGTAGATGTGCTTGAAGAACTGATTAATGAAGAAGAGCACGGGTGGAAAATGTACTTTGATGGTGCTTCCAACTCGAAAGGCCATGGTATTGGAGCAGTCGTCATTTCTCCCACGGGACATTATTATCCGACAGCTGCCCAACTCCGCTTCAAATGCACTAATAACACATCTGAGTATGAAGCATGCATAATGGGTTTGCGTATGGCTCTAGACATGGACATCAAAGAATTGCTGGTGATCGGAGATTCAGATCTTTTGATACACTAAATGAAGGGTGAATGGGGAACTCGGGATCTTAAGCTGATCATGTACAAGCAGTGTATGGACGATCTTCGCCAAAAGTTTGATGTTCTAAAGTTTAGACTTGTTCTGAGAATACATAATGAGCTGGCTGACGCGTTGGCTACATTAGCCTCAATGCTTGTCCATCCTGATAAAGCCCATATTGATCTGTTAGAGATTCAGGTCCAAAGTCAACATGCATACTGCAATGTAGTTGAAGAAGAAATTGACGGTCAACCGTGGTACTTTGATGTCAAGAATTTCCTTCAAGATGGGACATATCCTCCAATGGTAGAAAACAATCAAAAGAGAACCTTTCGAAGACTGGGAAGTGGTTTCTTTCTGAGTGGAAGGGTGGTGTACAATAGGACACCTGATTTGGGATTGTTAAGATGCGTGGATGCAACTGAAGCCACGAAATTCTCAATGACATGTATTCGGGGATCTGCAGACCCCACATGAGCGGGCACGTGTTAGCTAAGAAAGTACTCAGAGCCAGATACTTTTGGCTTACCATGGAATATGACTGCATTACTTTTGTGCGAAAGTGTCATCAATGCCAAGTACACGGTGATTTGATACATTCACCCCCCAATGTCAGCCCCTTGGCCTTTCACAGCATGGGGGATGGATGTTATCGGGCCTATTGAACCAAAAGCATCAAATAGGCACAGATTCATTCTGGTTGCAATAGATTACTTCACCAAATGGGTTGAGGCCATCACTCTCAAGTCCGTGACCCAGAAAGCCGTGGTGGATTTCATTCATTCTAACATCATTTGTCGCTTTGGTATCCCAAGTACCATCATCACTGATAATGCGGCAAATCTGAACAGTCATTTAATGAATGATGTGTGTGAAAGATTCAAGATCATGTATCGAAATTCCACACCTTACCGACCAAAGGCAAATGGCACGGTCGAAGCAGCCAATAAGAATATCAAGAAGATCCTTAGGAAAATGATACAAGGATCTCGTAATTGGCATGAGAAGTTGTCTTTCGCTTTGCTTGGTTACCGAACAACTGTGTGCACTTCCATAGGTGCGGCCCCATATTCATTGGTATGGAACAGAAGCAGTCATACCCGCTGAAGTTGAAATACCGTCTCTCAGGATCATTATGGAAGCAGAAATTGAGGACACATAGTGGGTCAAAACCAGATTGGAACAGTTGTCATTCATTGACGAAAAGAGGCTCAATGCAGTTTGTCACGGTCAATTGTATCAGCAAAAGAATGGCCCGAGCCTACAACAAGAAAGTGCGCCTCCATGACTTGAAAGAAGAGCAATTAGTCTTGAAGAGAATCTTTCCTCATCAGGAAGAAGCTAAAGGGAAATTTGCTCCAAATTGGCAAGGACCATACCTGGTAAAGAAAGCATTGCCAAATGGCGCCTTGTACCTTACAGATCCGGAAGGCAGGACAACTGAAATACCCGTCAATGCAGACGCGGTCAAGAGGTACTACATTTGACTCCAAGATGGCTTTCAAATCGGGATGAACGCAAGGCGTTTGTTCTCTTTTGCTATCCCAAATTGTATCCCTTATTAGCACTTTGAACATTGTACTTTCGAGACATGTTCTCAGTTGGAATCAATGTAATTGTACCAAAATGAAATGAAACTGAAAAGCATCAAAAGAAACTTAGGTGTTTGCCTAGAGCTACGTTTGACCTGATTCCCCTCAAAAGGATACGTAGGCAACCATTATGGTGCGGTCGCAACAAGAGAAAATTCCTCTTTCCTTGTCTACTTTGATTCGCGCAAAGTTTGCCTCCAGGCTTGCGGGATATGTCAAGAAAATTAAAGACCCCAGGTTATCCTAAATTGGGGCAGAAGTTTTTTTTTTATTTTTTAAGAAAATGGAGGAAATTCAATATTCCTCCCTATTTTCTTTGTGTTCGTAACAGTGAAAAGTTTATTCTTTCCTGTTTCATACTAACACAAAACTTGCCTCCAAGTTTGCGGCCAACATCAAAAGAAATTTAGATCCCCTTTTTATGCTAAACTGGGGCAAAAGTTTGTTTTTATTTTATTTCATAAATAAAATAAAATGAAAACAAACTTCTATTATTTTTGTATCATCTATTCACATGTTTCATGAGATGTTTGGCATACCAGTTTCGCAGTCAAGGAAGAAAAACAAAGTACCCCAGTTTATTCTAAACAGTGGGGCAAAATTTTTCATTTTTAAAGAAAATATGTCCAAAGGAGAGCGAATTGTACGCAGTCACCTCATGATGCGTTTTGGAGAGCTTATGTCAAATTTTCCTTTATGACATGTCGATGATGCCATCAAAAGAGATGTCTGTGTTGTAAATTGCATTGAAAAAAAAAAAAAAGAAGAAGTCTTGTCGGTAAAAACCTGAGAAGGCGCCGCAAGACAAACAGTGAGGAAAAAGATTAAAGAGAGAGGCTAGTTGGCAAAAATCCGAAAGGGATCTACTAGTCGACTTGAGAGTCACCTCAACTTGGTTATGGTTTGGTATCTTCCATGGAGCAACTCTCAAACAAACAAGTGGCCACTGGCCGGACGAGGTCACCCAAGATATATGTCATGATCATCAAGGCCGCCGGTATGTTGCCAGATAAGTTTCCCTTTTCAAAAAGACGTTCCCTGTCCAAACGACTTTCGCCCTTAAAACTTTTTTATTCCATTTCTGTATATCTTTACTTATCGTCAATTCCTAGCCCTTTCGGCGCTAATCTCGCATGAGCAACAAAAGAAAATTGCAAAACTCTGTCTCTCAGGATTCAAGTTTAATTCCAGCGAGCAGGGCACACCCTCGACAATGGAAAGGTTTCAGCGAGTCATGACCAACCTTGATAATTGGAGCCCGACACCGCACATCAGAACTGAGGAACGACATACCAAAATTGTATCATAAAAAGTGGACATTTTTTAGGCGTTGTTCACCCCCATACCACTGTGAAGAATGAAGAAGAATCACCAAGCTTACTTGAAAGGTTAGAAAACAGGGTGTATCCATGATGCAGACAATCAGTGTGACATTTGCTATGTTGCCAAGAAAGAGCTAGGACCACCTGAATCGGGGTAGCTGCGCTATATGTCAGATGGAACTCCATTTCCTCTTCAAGTAAGTTTCGCTCAAAGATAGCGTCATCTCCTTTCTATGGCAAGATCTGCTAAAAGATAGCGATCATATCCTTTTCGAGTCAGTTTCGCTCAAAGATAGCGTCATTTTCTTTCCATGGCAAGATCTGCTAAAAGATGGCGATCATTTCCTTTTCGAGTCAGTTTTGCTCAAAGATAGCGTCATTTTCTTTCCATGTCAAGATCTGCTAAAAGATGGCGATCATTTCCTTTTCGAGTCAGTTCACTCAAAGATAGCGTCATTTCCTTTCCATGTCAAGATCTGCTAAAACATGGCGATCAATTCCTTTTCGCGTCAGTTCGCTCAAAGATAGCGTCATTTCTTTTCCATGTGAAGATCTGCTAAAAGATAGCGATCATTTCTTTTTCGAGTCAGTTCGCTCAAAGATAGCGTCATTTCTTTTCCATGTCAGGATCAGCTAAAAGATAGCGATCAGTTCCTTTTCCAGTCAGTTTCGCTCAAAGATAGCGTCATTTCTTTTTCATGTCAAGATCTGCTAAAAGATAGCGATCATTTCCTTTTCGAGTCAGTTTCGCTCAAAGATAGCGTCATTTCTTTTTCATGTCAAGATCTGCTAAAAGATAGCGATCATTTCCTTTTTGAGTCAGTTCGCTCAAAGATAGCATCATTTCTTTTCCATGTCAAGATCTGCTAAAAGATAGCGATCATTTCCTTTTCAAGTCAGTTCGCTCAAAGATAGCATTATTTATTTTTCATGTCAAGATCTGCTAAAAGATAGCGATTAGTTCCTTTTCTAGTTAGTTTCGCTCAAAGATAGCGTCATTCTTTTTCATGTCAAGATCTGCTAAAAGATAGCAATCATTTCCTTTTCGAGTCAGTTTCGCTCAAAGATAGCGTCATTTCTTTTCCATGTCAAGATCTGCTACAAGATAGCGATCATTTCCTTTTCGAGTCAGTTCGCTCAAAGATGGCATCATTTATTTTTCATGTCAAGATCTGCTAAAAGATAGCGATCATTTCCTTTTCGAGTCAGTTTCGCTCAAAGATAGCGATCATTTCCTTTTTCGAGTCAGTTCGCTCAAAGATAGCATCATTTCTTTTCCACATCAAGATCTGCTAAAAGATAGCGATCATTTTCTTTTCAAGTCAGCTTCGCTCAAAGATTGCGTCATTTCCTTTCCATGCCAAGATCTGCTAAAAGATATGATCATTTTCTTTTCAAGTCAGCTTCGCTCAAAGATAGCATCATTTCCTCTCCATGCAAGGATCTGCTAAAAGATAGCGATCAGTTTCCTTTCGAGTCAGTTTCGCTCAAAGATAGCGTCATTTCCTCTCCATGTCAGGATCTGCTAAAAGATAGCGATCATTTCCTTTTCGAGTCAGTTTTGTTAAAAGATATCGTCATTTCATTTCCATGTCAAGATTTGCTAAAAGATAGCGATCATTTCCTTTTCGAATCAGTTTTCGCTCAAAGATAGTGCCATTTTTTTTACATGACAAGATCTGCTAAAAGACAGCGATCATGTTGTTTTCAAGTCAGTTTTGCTAGAAGATAGCACTCACTCCCACTTCAACTCATTTGCGCTCAAAGATAGCAACCATTCCCAACTTCCAGTCAAGACCTGTTTGAAACAGATGCGACCATTCCAAGTTTCAGATAGTGCTTGCCCATACAACGGGTAATAGAGTTGTCTTTCAAGCAAAGATTTACCTCAAGGAAGGATGAAGATTTAGGCTAGGGGTTGTAATTTTACATATTCCCTTGTATTTCCATTCCTTGTAAAGCAACGACCACCAGCAAGCGACCAGTACTCAGCAACGGCAGCCTTTGTGTGCCTAAGAGTGTCTAGTATCTGCCCCAAGTGTGTCTAGAAGAGTCTCTAGTTTGTCATAGTAGTCTAGAGTGTCTAGTGTTTTCTGAGTGAGTCTAGAAGAGTCCAGCATCTATTTGAATACGGTAGTCCCAGCTACCGCACGTGAGGAACTACACTGACCTGATTCCTTAGTCCAGGGATACGTAGGTAACCTTGTTCTCGGTTAGAACTGAAATTCAAGGTACGGTCACCATTTTGAAAAGCATGCTCTCGGCTAGAACCGAAAAGCCAAAATTAGTTGTCGATTACTTCTTTGTCCGAAAACTCTTCGTGTTTCCGAACAAAGAGGGGCAGTTGTAATCACCTAATTCTGACTAAATTTGTCTTTAATTAGGACGTTAAAATTTAAAAATTGCCGAAAATTTCTTGTTATGTGTTTAATTGTAATTCTATGTTTAATTGTGATGTTTAGTGTAGATTATGTGATTTTATGTTGATTAATTTAGTATGTAGTGCCTTTTAAATGGTCATTTGTAAAACAAATATAGCCCAAAACACAAGTCCACTAGCCCAATACCCATTACCCAAGCCCACACCCCAACTATATAACCTGAAAAATCCTCATTATATCATTTCCGGTAAGTTTTTAGCTCTTTCCTTTCTCCTCACCCTCCTCTCTCACCCTCGCATCCCCATTTCCCAAAATCCCGTCCCTTGTTTCCATTTTTTCCTACCCGTTTCTCTGTTTCTCTTTATGCTTTCTTTGTTCTTCTTCTTCTTCTTCTTATTTTCTCTTCTTTTTTTGTTATGGCATTTGATGAGATTGATTTCGAGGCTGTGATGATTGTTTGACGATGAGGGGGCTGTTTATGGCAGTTTGGTATGGGGTTTTGGTGTTTGTTTTTTGGGGCTGTGATGATTGATATAGGGGTTTTGGTGATGTTTGTTGATTAGGCATTGGTGGCGACACAAGGCTGTTTTAGCGAGGCCGTACGAGGGGGTGTTTAGGAGCGAATCCGGGGCTATGATGAGACTGTTTTAGTGAGCGTGGAGGGGCTGTTTTGGGGGCTTGATCATGCTGAAACTGTGATGGTGACCAAACTGGAACGGAGGCGCTGCGATGAGAAGACGATGGTGGCGTGGTGATAATGATCCGAGATCAAACAGTGGCAGCGGTGGCGTGTTGGTGACGGGTTAGCTAGACGATGCCCTCTTTCTCTGTTTTTCTCTATTGTTTGATCAGTGTATGCTTTAGCTCAAGAATGTGAATATTAGTTTTTATGATCAATGAAAATTCTGCTCTTTTTTCTAAAGTATAAGATATGTGTATGAATGCTACTCACCAATGAATATTCTATCGTTTAGTAAAGCATGGATAGGTTCTGAGTTTCCGTGTGTTTAATTTTGTTCGAGCTCGATGTAACTAAAACCTTCTGTGCATATGCCATCGAAAGAATGAATTGTTGAACTGATTCGCTTGGTTCATTGTTTAAAGTGAATATTTTAGTTTGAATTTGTTGGTTTAAGCTAGTTTGTTTAGGTAAGTTCGTGTGTAGAAATTGCCTAAGTCACGTCGCTTTAATGTTCTCTAGGTATGAGTTCGCTTAGACTCTTGTTTAGCTTTGCTCAAGTATAATTTGTATGTTCTTGGGTTTTAGTTTGGTTAAAGCTTATGTTTAGTTCTTTCTGGTAATCTGTTCACAAGTATTTTTTTTATTGGAGTTGCAAGGATGTATACAATGGTTTTCTTGGTGGCGGACTGATTTTGACACGTTTCAAGTCATACGCTTGAGGCGTCGCATTGATGGTTGTTTCAGGTGGGAGAATCCAGAAATTTCAAGCACTCAACAAGTACCTCAGCGAGCCAACAATTTTGCAAAATTTTAGCCAAAACACTGCTCTATGCGTCGTGCCACAGGCTGTTTACGCTGGACGGAATTAATTTTGTTTTTGCCAGTGGCAAAAAGCCATGGCGCCAACGGCTGTATGGACTTGAAGCGAGAAACTCACATGCCAAACACCCTGCCATGCGACGCATCAAGGGCTGTTTTGGCTAGGAATTTTTCTTGTGCGCACGTTAATGCCCTTGGCGAGTTAGGATGCTATTGTTTCATTATTACATGCATTATTAGTGTAAAACTACATGTTTGTAGAATCATTATCTAGATACTTAATTAATTTTTCATATTCATTATTGCTAACTAGCGTGGTGACAATTGTAGAGTACATTATCAATGTATTAAATTTGCTTCAATTGGTGGTATTAATATTGTACGATGCTCAATCCAATGAGGTGAATGCAATGCTTGGGTATGTTTCTATAATACCACGACTTAGGCATTATTTAGTCTTAGCAAGTTCGTATTTCATTCATGATTGTAAAGACCGTATTTTTTGTTTTTATTTATTTATTAATAAAATTAGCCGCTAAGCTACGTGCTTAGTGGTATTTGCTTAAAAAAAAAATCCTAAGGTGGTGGAATGTATGCCTTGCGTCTCACAGCTCGTGCCTGCTAAGCGATCGTGGCTTGTGAAGCAGACGTATATCCTTTATGCCCGGTGACTTACATGCTAAGTCTAGTCTTCGTCAGCTAGACTCGTATCCTCAAATCATAGGTGACATATTTTTGCCCACATATTTTCACTTACGGTGAATCAGTCATAATTTTGGCAAAAGAAAATCTCATTTGTTATTTGTAAACAATCCATGCAAGAATCTTGTGGATTTTACAAAATAATAGGGAAAATACTTACTAGTCCAGGTGGAAAAATTTGAGACCCCTTGATAACTCTAGAGAAAGAGGAGTGAAGTTTGTACATGGAAAGAGAGGGGTGAAAAGAAGAAGAAGAAGAAGAAGAAGGAAGTGGAGAGTTGTTTCCGATTCTCAGTGAATAGTTGTTTCAGTAAAAGTGTCGTGTCAATTTTAAAGCTCTGTACATTATTCAGACTTTATCATAATTCTGTTTAATTAAGAAATATTAAGATTTATTAAGTACACAATTAATGCACTTAATAGGCTCAAATTCGTCTCATTCAGATTCAGAGCTTCATTAAGTGCAAATAAATAAACAGTTAGGGGTCGTTTGGTTGGCGGGATTGAGATTATAATCTCGGATAAACTTTGATATTAAATTTATCCCGTGTTTGATTACCGGTATAAGGTAAATTGGGATTAAACTTATCCCACAATTATGGGATTATATTATCCCATATGGAGGGTGAGATAAATTATCGTCTTATCCCTATTTTAATCCCAAAATTGCTTTTATCCCAAAATCATGGAATATACTACTTTTGTCAATCTCGCAAACCAAACGACCCCTTAATTTGCTAATCGATGGATAGTCTAGGTTTGCAAAAAAAAATAAAGTACTTGTTCAAACTTTTTTTTTTACTCTATCAATTATTCAAAAGATATTTACCGGCCAACCATTTATAAAAATGGGAATTCTAATCTAATTCCTCAAACATATTTTTTTTGAAATCAAACCAGTTGATTCACCTCTGCTTCTGGAGTACTTTACTCTCAAGCATTACTTGCTTTCTCTCTTGTAAACTTCCTCTTTGCTTTATCTCAAGCTGCCTTATGAGTTATGAGAAGAAGTGTTTAGAAAGATCTTGATATCGATATGTATTCTTTCTGGGGAAATATATTAGTAGAAGGCATAGAAATAAAATTATTGGGTTAAAGATCGAGATAACCCTTTAAACTTGGCATAATTAGTCAATTGAACACTTCAAGTTAGAGACCAGATAATTAAACATAACTTTAACTTGGCTGAGATGTGCCTCTTAAACACACGAGTCCGAAAGGTTTCCACGCATGAATTACAAATGCCATATTGGTCTGTCAAGTAAACTAATGGTAAATAACACTTGTATTTCAAAGTAAAAATTTGACATATACAATAATCACAAAGGAACCAAACAATGAATTCTCCCTTCCCCTAAATTTTCGTCTTTCCCCCAAAACAATCACCTCCTACCATTGTTCTTCTTTCATATTTACAAAAAAAAACCAGCACCCTTTTTATTCTTTTTCTTTCCGCAAATCATTCCCACCCCCACCTTTTCCACCCCCTGTTGTTTTTATTCCCCTCTTCTCTTCTTCTTTCTCCTCCGTGCACACAATAGAGCAGCATTTTTTTCTTTTAGACCTGCAATCTTTCTTTTGTATGCCTAACTGACATATGATGTCAGGTTTAAGTGACCTCTAAATACCCAGCCAAATTATCATATTCAAAGTTGTACTTATCGGAAGCAATTTAAGCACGAACTAAGAATCTCTTGCTTGAATAGTTTGCAGGATGACAACCTTTTTGCTAGTTTTGCTAATGTTTACAACAACATGCACAACTATTCTGGCACAACAAGAGCTCATGGTCAACATCACGATACTTCATAGCGCGATTACTGAAGGCGCAGGTAACATATTTTGATTGTAAGAAAGAGAATAATTGCAACGTAGTTTTTTTAAATTATTATTATTTTCTTTTTTTTTTGAGTGATCAACAGTATGCCTAGATGGGAGCCCTCCTGCATATCATTTTGACAGGGGAAATGGTAGCGGACTTCGCAGCTGGATTATCTTACTTGATGTTAGTGATTTGATCTTCGTCTTTTTATTAATTTTATTACATTTTATCTTTATCATTACTAAGTCAAGAAAACTTTTTACTACTATTGCCTTGTAACTTTTCATCACATGCAAACTTGTTTGCTGTTTATTAGTGTAAATGTTGGAAAATTCCTGACAGTACTGAAAGTTACTAGTACTACATTTGATCCAAAAGGACATTAAATGTCGATACGTCAATTTGCAACATATTTAAGCAATATAATACGACATTTACATATTCAATTTCTTACACTTTTATTTTTGCTTTTTAACTGTGATTATTTTTTCACATTTTAGGCTGGAGGTTGGTGCGAAAGCATTGCAGATTGCTATAATCGATCAAAAATGTACTACGGTTCTTCCAAGGAAATGGGGCAACAATCAATGTTTGGTGGGATATTTCATAGTAGTTCTCAACATAATCCAGGTGAAGCTCATATATATTATGTTAATTTAGATTATCTTCAATTTTTTTTTTCCCTTTGTACGCATAGACTTTTTCCCTCTTCTTCTTATTAACTATTGGAAACACGTAGAGTTCTACAATTGGAATAGAGTAAGGATTAAGTATTGTGATGGAGCATCTTTTACTGGTGATGTTGAAGAAGTTGATCCTGTAAGTAATGTCATACTTTCTCTGATCAATTAATACTAATTTGGTGATTTATCTAGTTATAATATGTTTAACTTTTGTAACGAAAATTAATTTCTTTTTTTCTGATTGGACACGCCAAATTTACATTAGGTTAACAAGGTTTATTATAGAGGGGCGAGAATATTTAAAGCTGTTATAGATGATTTGTTGAAGAAAGGAATGCAACATGCTGAAAATGTAAGATCTGATTATGTTCACTTTCTAATCTCATATTCATGATAACTACAAGTCACGTACCTAGTTTATTATATATACTTCTCAAGTTTCTCGTTTCAATTGTCTTTCTCCAATTGGCTAATTCTCTGAAAACAAAATTATTGCAATGTCAGGCAATCCTTACTGGATCTTCAGCAGGAGGGCTGGCCACTATTTTGAACTGCGACAAGTTCAAATTCCTCTTGCCAAATGATGCTAGAGTAAAATGTGTTGCAGATGCAGGCTTTTTCGTCAATGGGTGAGCTATCCTTGTTAGGAATAATTTTGTGGTATTCGGACCCACTAGTTTGACTTATTCATATTAGCACTGCATAGGACTCGTTAAAGGAGAAGCGCTCTTTAGCTATTGTTTTTTCATTCTCGAGCTTGAACCCGATAGCTCTGATTAGTGAAAGTATAACAACTTAAACAAAAAAGAAGGAAAATTCTAAGGTGTCAAGTGAAAGAATAGTTCGTGAACGTATTTTCTGGTGGGATTGACCGCCAACGGAGTCCAATGACTTGAACAATAGAGCATAGAGAGAAGGGAAAGAACACACTTTCAATTTCAATTCACATTGTTTAATTACAATCCCTAACACTCCACATGAACTCACGCACAACTCACGTGCTTCTCCACTATATTCGGTGCCTAAATTTGACATGTAACAGATGGAGTAATCTCATCCATCAAAAAAAACTTAGAGTGGTTAGAATAAGGTGATCACTCAAGAAAACGAGCTTTATTAGTGTCTAACTTATGTTTCTGCCATTGGCACTGTTCGTGATTTTTTTAGGAAGACAATCGCTGGTCATTCTGATATTGAAGATACGTATGATAGAATTGTTACTTTACATGTGAGTTTCCCCATCATCTTTGTGCTTTTACTTTATAAGGTTCTTTAATATAAACATTAAGTAAATGCGAGTTCAATTCTTTTGCTTTAATATTCTTTTTTCTCTCGTTTAAGGGATCGGCTAAGAATTTGCCTCAATCTTGCACATCTATAATGAAACCAAGCCTGGTTAGAGTTTATGTTTTTTTGGAAACAAAAATCCTTTTCTTTATATATGCTATATAAATATTGCATTTCCTCTAACACGCTCTATTTTTCTTTAACACTGGTGCAGTGCTTTTTCCCTCAATATGCTGTTCCACATGTTCAGACTCCACTCTTTTTAATCAATTCTGCATATGACTCTTATCAGGTCAAGGAGACAAATTAACTATATGCCAATTTCTTTGGTTTTAAGAATTTCTTAGGTTCATTAATTTTTTTAGTTTCTTCAAATCTAAACTTTTGTTCCTTCTGATAATTTCCTCTAGATTAACAAAACTTTGGTTCCTGATTACCTCAATCCTCAAGGTGTGTGGGACAATTGTAGGCGTAACATAAGTAAATGCACAAATAATCAGCGTAAAATTATTCAAGGTTAGCACAGTTTTTTAGTGATTAAATGATACATACCTTCGAATCATATGATTAGTATAAATGCAAGGTTCCTTTTCTCCTCTGTCTTATTATATGTTACAATCAAAATATAGGTTTTGGAGTGGAGCTAATTAAGGCATTAAAGGGCCTAGCCCCTTCTAATACGAGGGGCTATTTCATCACCTCTTGTCATACTCATGGTGGACTTCTATCGACGAGGTATTGGTACAGTGATATCTCTCCACGAGTACATAATAAGGTAATTTTCTTTCTTTTTATCCGTAGTTTGAGCTTTGAATACTTTCTTTTTGAGTTTTATCATGTGCCAATCTTTTTTTCCCCACCCGGTGTATCCCCAAGTCGCTATGGGTTGATTAATCTGATTTTTCTCTGGAAAGTTTACCAAAGGCTACTTCATTTCGTGGAACATAAGGATTATAATTAAGAATTGAGGATACTTATTACCCACCACAATCTTTGATGATTTTATCATTGTGCTGCTTATTCTTACTAAATTTTATGAGTTAATATATAACACATTGTTGTTATACATCTATATGTGTAGGGAATTGGTGAAGCTGTTGCAGATTGGTACTTTGACAGAGCAGGGTTTCAACATATAGACCCATACCCTTATCCTAGAGATTGTGCTTATACATCATGAGACATGTTCTGTTAAGCCGAGGCAGATTCAGGATCTCAAATATATGAAGTAGGACTTCGAAGTTTATATTTGTGTATTTTGTTAATGTCAACATCAAGATTGGAATGGAAAAGAAAATACTATAGCAGTATGGAGACGTTTGGTGTGTATTGCTTAGCTAAATATGGTATTAGCATTTTCTACAATTTTATTAACTGTTTGGTACTTTTTTTTTAGAGAAAAAAATATATATAGCCAAAAGTATGTCTAGCCCTACATTCAAATAGACACTAGGACCGTTAAACAAAGTCTAGCCAATACCAGGTAGATTATACAATAATTGCAAGTTTGAGTTTTAAAATAATATTGAGGGGGGTAAATTATTTTCACTCTTTGTTCGCCACTAGTAGATATTACATATACCTATCTTTTCATCCATTGTACATATCTTTAGCTAAGACTATATTGAGCTAGAGGAATTGTACGTCCTTCGAGACAACTTCCTTTCATGCGATTTTAGGTATACCTCGTCCCTTTCTAGCACCTTCACTTACCATATTATCACATCCACATACCGATGCATCTACAAGTCGACCCAAGACGTCACTAAATTATCTTAAACGTTCTCTCATTTTATTTCTATATCGATGCATCTACAAGTCGACCCAAGACATCACTAAATTATCTTAAACGTTCTCTCATTTAATTCCTGTGTGCTACTTCCAAGTGGTCACTTCTAATTTGTCTCTTATCATTTGCATCTCTATGAGACTCATCATGTATAGTAGCCCAACATTCACTACTACATATTTATGGTCTTATAACTGTTCCATAGCAGTTTACTTTTGACTTGATTGTTCTGTTATATAGCACCCCCAACATTATTTTAGTTATGCACGTCACATCTTCCTAACATTTTACGCCACTAAGTTTTAAAAAATTCTATAACCACACAAGTATTATGAAATATTTAGAACTAGAAATTTTCAAAAATCTTAAATACCATATTAGACAAATAAGGTATCCTCAATTAAGAAATAAAAAGTAACTTCAAATACAATAGAAACAGAGTTTCTTTAGAAATTAGTTATCAATAAAGAAATTAGTTATCAACTACTGAACAAAAAAAAAAAGAGAGTACATATCGACGTACCTTTGTTTTTCAAAGTAATATTCAATAACACATTCCGAAAAACAATTTATTCCGTATCGTCTTGGGATTAACTTGGCAAACCACCAAAGCCTTTTGGAAAATTTTCCAAGTTAATTACTTAAAAACCTTTGTATGAAACAGGTTAAAGTATCTAGCACAACTTAAAATAAGCAAGCACCTATGCTTGGACAACTCGAGAACTGCAGAATAAATGACATCCATGCACCATTGGTTACAAACTCTTCCTGTTACAAACCAATACTCAGGATTTTTTTAAGTTCAGCTTCAAAAAATATTTCTTCAAAATTGATGGCAAACAAATATGATAACAAGGATGATATGAGAATTGAAATCAAGCAACACATTCTACTTAACCAGATCTGAATATCTAAGGGTACAATTGCAATACAGGTAAGTTAAAACCACATTTCGTTACCACTGCCCTGTTGGCTCTTTTCTATTACTCAGTTCACTATGTAAAAAGATCTACCTTCTCCGCTTCCTCCTTATAGTTGGAAATTTAAGTGGCACTGGAAGTGTAGCCAACAATACATTTTTCTCGCGAACAAACTTGCAACCTAAGTACTCATAGCGAGGTCGCAAAACTAGAGCATTTATTCTCAAATCCCTGGCGATATCTGAGGGATCACTACGAAAATCATCAGCAAAGAGAGTAAGCACCAACACATAGCTAATAAGAAGATCCCTTCTATCGTCCGGAAGTCTTTTTGAGTCTGAAATAGCAAACATTGAAGAGAACCTCTGGAACAAGAAGCCAGGGATCTTGTGATGCTTTGAGGAGGACACACCATCCATAGAATGTTTATCCATGAACTTAACAAGATGAGTAATGTACTGAAATATGCCTGCCAGCCTTTTCTTCTCTTCTTCGTCCTACAACAAAGTATATGAGTTTCGCATGCTGAAAAGAAAAAATATGGAAGTGCTGGGCATAAGTAAATGAAAACAATGATCATTATCTGCACATCAAACTCCATCACTAATGTAAACAAGAGCCCCACATCAGAATTTGATGTCAATTTTGAAGGATCAGAGACATCAAAGCCCCTAATTGGTACTAACATTGAAAATCAGTAGAAGGTAAGGGAAAACAGCATCAGAATTGTATATTTAGTGTAAGAAAGCAAGTGAAGAATCGATTATGCGGTAGAAAAGTGAACTAAAGCAATCTATTTGTCTCTTGACCATGTGCACTCAAACATGGAAAAGATCACTCATTATTTAAAAAGAAATTTATGCATATACCACTGAACTCACGAATCATTCACAATATGAAGCTTTAAGCAACTCGTCTACCTGCAGATGTTCCAATTTGTAAGACCTGTTGCAAACAAAGCTTGGATAAAGATCAGTAGTCAGCTCTGCTCCAGCATTTGAGAGCTTCAAAATATCCAAAAGGTAATCCCAATCTCCATTGAAAATAATCCTTTCTAGCGGATATGCCAACTGGGGAGAAGTGGCAGCCAAATCATAAGGAGGTAGATTCTGAGCATTATCAGCAGTAGCGACTACCTCAAAGGCCTCTTTGTTTATTTTTCCGGCTATATTCCTGTCAAATTCCTCTTGAGTTCCAGTATCTTCTTGTTGACGTAGGGAATCAAGCTTCCTTTCCTGGACAGCAAACACCAGAATTTAATAATGGAAACTCTACTACTATGAAAGATTGATGATAAACTTATCTGCAGAGTAAGTTTTCACTTCTTTCTTCTGCATGTTCATCATTCAGATGATAGTATAGCTAACAATAACAGCTAGCTTTCTTCGCTAAGATATTTCTTGGTCATTAAACATACAATCTCCAAAGTGCAAATAAAAAAGTTAGATAATTTTCCACAATTTTCTCATGCCTGTCAATAGTTCATTGGTAACAACTAACATGAAAGGAGTATATACCCGTAGTATATTCTTCTTTGATGAATACATTTCAGTTAACTCTCTCAATTTTCCAGTTTTCTTATCTGCAGTGAGTTCTTGTTTCAACATATCAGGTTCTTCATTCTCCGGTGCTTCTAGCCCTCTAACTTTGGGTTCCAACCTAAATATCTGTAATCATAACCCAGCAGAAATAAAGAAGGATAAGATATCTGTTAAAAACAAATTGTTGCACTCATCGATATATACCACTTAAAGTTACTCAAACTTAAGATTTCCAAGATCACCAGAGCAATTTCTCAACAAAGACCATTGTCTTCCCATATTTGTGGGAGCCAGAATGTGACAATTATCGGTGAGTTTCTAAAACTTTCAAATTGACAAGTGTACGTAAATTTCCTTAGCAAAAACCTTGGTGCAAATAAGTTAGCAAACAGGGAAGCATGTCGTAGCAATACGGAAACCAATACCAGAACTCTCCATTCTATTTACATATGACCAATGCCAGAAGAATGTTTTGCCAATCATATCTTATTTTGACTACTATAAGCATAGAACCAGTGCAATTATTCCCTTAGGTGTCATTTGGTAGCAGGGATAAGGGATTATAATCCCGGGATTGAATCCGGGATTATATTATCCCATGTTTGGTAGAAAGTTTTATTTCGGGATTATCAATTTTGGGATTACTTATCCCACAATTTGAGTACTATTTTTATCCCATAGGATAGGTGGGATTAACAATCCCTGGATTATAATCCCGGAATTGTTAATCCCTGGATAAACCATATTCCTACCAAACAACCCCTAAGCGTATTCATACCTTCCATTACTTACTGTGTATCCGCTCATAATATTAGGCGCAGCTGGTATATGATAAGCCGTCCATCCCAATATATAATATGACAGTCTTTCCTTTTCACTTTGTCTCGAGCAATGACACATTTATACATTTAGAATCAATGTAGCTTTAAAATTACAATTTTAAAGTAATCAGATTACTTATAGCCACAGAAATTCCTATGGCTTGTTCAAACCACAAGCTTCAACATTCAATCTTTCTTTCTTAAACATCGTGCCAAGTCAAACACCAACACAACAAGTCTAAAACTACTAGGAATTTACTGACCAAAAGTATAAAAAAATTACCCTGTTAGCAGCAATGGGAACAATCTTCAAAGTTTGGGTGTCCTTATCAAGTACACCAAGGGAGTAATTACACAACTGAGCAGACGTAGCCTCTCCCAAATAATTAGTTCCAACAAAATCAACGAGGGGGTACCCATTAGGGCTGACAACAAGCTGTAAGCGAGTGTTCCTTTTCACGTTCCTGTATAACTTACTACTTGTTTCGCTGTTGTTTTTCAAAGGATTGTAACCTGATGGGAAGTAACCAACAATTGGTGAAATTTTGTTAGGATTTTCAGATACAGTTTCCATTCTCACAGTAACCTTCTTCTTTTTAGATTTCTTCATCTCATCATCACATTCATCAGCTTTGCTTTTCTTTTTCTCTTTTTTTCCCATGTTTTAGCTGCAACATGTAACAAAAATAAGTAGAAATAGGGTTTCAGAGCTTTTGGGACAAAGGCAACTTTTATAATTTACAGTTAATGACACTAAATATCCTTGTAATATAACTTTATTTCAATTACACCCCTTGTACGTATTATAAAATCAAATAATCATAACCCTGTACCATGCTAATCTTACACTTACCACCCCTAAGAGTTTTTTGTTCTTTTTTTCTCCTAAAGAAAGCCATAATTAGAGGCATCAGGTTAGGGAAGCAATTGATGCTTTATTTTTTAGGGTGATGATACACACCATTCCAAATTGCCGCCCGGTTTGGCGCACCTGACGTGGCCAGCGTGTGAAAAGTTCAATTTGCACTTGGGCTTGCAACTCTCACTTCAACTCGCCGAGAGTGGGCAACGTTTTGCTGCTTTACTGAGTTGGCATATGGCCCACGCGAATTAATTAGATCTTTTTGTTATTATTTTTTTGGGAGATAATTGTATACCACATTTCTCTATTTATTTTTAAAAAGTACCACTTCCATTATCCCATCCCAACCAAATTTTTTCAAAGTCAACATTTCTCCTAAAATAACGTAGACTGTGTTTAATTATTTCTTTCTAAATAATCAAACTCTCCTGAATTGTTATTCCTCTCCCCATTTACATAGTTGTCTTATTAATTGAATATAAGGACAAAACTTGTTGATAGAAAATTCAATGTGAATAATATAGCGCATATACTATTTATATTACTGTAATATACTATACATTATATACTATATATTGATATACTATACATAATATATGACTATTAATATACCTTCTGTATGTGCATAGTATATATTGTTATACTATATATTAATAAACTATATATTGATATACTATGTATATTATCATTACTGTACCATATTGTTTATATATGATATACCTTTTGTATGTGCATAGTATATATTGTTATACTATATATTAATAAACTATAAATTGATATACTATGTATATTATCATTATTGTACCATATTGTTTATATATGATATTATAGTCATATACTATATATTTGATCACAAATTTTAAATTTGTTGGTTTGATATAAACCAAGGTTCAGAGTTGGCGGTGATAAATTTATTTAAATAACAATATTTTATTTATGAATGCACTAGATAGAAGTTTGTGGGAATATTTGTTGAGATTGTAATTGACTAGGATTTCGTTTAAATATGCTTAAATTTAGGAGTCCTCTTCCAGTGATGGTTTCAGATGTAAAGGGAGGATTTACTGATAACTACCTATAGGGATAGTAACAATTGTGGTATATTTGCAATTTAATAAATAGTACCATAATTAAATGGCATCGAATGAAATAAAATCTTATAAATTAGGCAGTTGTGAAAAAATCCCTATTTTTTTCCGGTTTCTCTCTCGTGTCTAACTCTCCCTCCTCTCCCTCTCTTTTTATTGAAGTTCATTTACTACTGTTTTTGACCGTTGTAAATTTTTTTTTCACTCAAACTCAGCTCGAAGCATTTTTCACTCAGCTGTAGTGTTTATTATCCTCGTATAGTTTCACAAAGATCTGGAACAATGCAGAAAGAAAGTAATAATTTTTTAAAAAAAACTTGATTAAAAGTTTCGAATGAAGCCCGCGTACTCACTGAACTCGACCGGAAAACTGAATATTTGTTACTCGCTTACATTGGCGACTACCAGGTAACGACCCTTGTTCCTCCACTTTTCGAGCAGATGATCTTCGATTCGTTTGTTCCCCTCCCCTCCCCCGGTAATTTCTTTAACTCACGCGTATGTGAAGACGATTAATTAAAAAAAATGCTATTTGATGCTGATATAGTTGAGTTGGTATTGCATCTGTCCATGGTATTTTAGCATCAGGTTTCTTTGAACATCGTCTAAACACAAGATTTTTTGTTCTTGTTGCGCTTGTTTGTACCGGAAACTTGTCTAGTTACAGTATTATGTGGTGTAGTATTCCGTGGTGTAGTATTCCGTGCACAGATGTTCCTCCAAATACTCCGCTCTTGACTAATATTGGTCTATGTTCCCCCGAATGTCATATTAATTTATGTTTTTATTTCCAATTACCATTGACGAATACAATTGAAGTCAGAAATCAGTCCATTAGACACGAACTAAATCAAAACCACAAATTAATAAGTACTGCATCACGATTGAGCAGGCACGTTGTCTAGACACCTATTCATCCAAAGTAGAAGCAGGTGTTTTGTGTGAATCAACGCCTTCTGCTTGACACCATCAAAGAGCGGATAAGTTAATCCGAAAGTTTCAATGTGAACAACACGCAGATGACTGTTAACTAACGGGTACAATATTGCCATGAATTGCATTATAAATTCATGTGTCCTGCTCCGACTTCGCCTCAGAACTTAGAATCCATTAATTTGCTGCAGTTACCATCACTAATGGCAGGTCCTCTGGTTTTAACCACCGTACGTATACCGTCGTCCTCAACCAATAGGGTAATCAACGAAACCATTGCCGTATTAGTTCTAATTTGTTCATTCTGTCAACAGGAGCAACGCAAACACATAATTGGACTATTTTTGGGCCACAACTAATTAATTAGCGAATTGGGCCGCACCATCAATGAAGGCATGTGCTCGGCCCATGTAGAGTAAGCCCTCCAGCACGTTTTCAGCGAGTCCCCAGGAGTTGGGTCGCATAATCTATTCCCGCACGTATGAATCCTGATAGGAATTCAACATTCCCACACTCGCTGGCGTTTAAGTTTAGCCAACGACATGTGTAAAACAAGGACACTTGTTTAATCGAATTTTAGGTACTCTTTAATATTGAGCAGCTATCACATGCCCTGGTACTTTATTAATCAAGATGGGTAGAACTTGTTTTGGTTAGTAGACAAGTTCTTTGCCCTTGCAACAATACAAATAACGGGAATGCACGAAATCAGCCCAGCGGATGCAAACTTGGTGTATCGTACATGGACAAAAAGGAGAAAGTCAATACTGCTACTAAGTACTAAGTACATTACAACTTCAGACTGGACAATCGTTAGACAAGTACAAGCGCACGATCAGTCCACGATGAAGTAAGTACTGCATATATTGAGCCCAAAAAGGTGATACAAAGTATACACATCCCTAATAATCCAGACTAGAACCAAAGCTACCATCATCCGAACTTAAATCTGAATGACAAGGAGCTCCCATCTCAAAGTCAAACATCGGAAAGGTTAATTTCGTGGTTTCAACGTCAATGAGACATAGATCACAATTGACAAATAATTCACGGCAGCCGTAAATATCTGTCATATATCCGTTCCAGTGCCCCGGCCCCTGAAAGTGACAGCACCCGGTCTCTACGACTTTGCTGCAGTTTGCCGAACCAATCATCCTTTTGAGACGTCTTCTGCATTCGATCGTCTTATTTCTTCCGTCGGGCTCCTTCAATAGACTAAGAAGCACTTCCATCCCCGAGTTGATGCTAATTTCATCTTCCCTATCACACATCAGCAATGCAATCCCGTAATTGTACTTTGCTTGGGCCACAGCTGAATTATTAACGAATTGGGCCTCGCACGAAGAATTATTAGCGACTTGGGCCATATAGTGTAACCCCTCCTTGTTACCGGCAACAAAAAACACATGAGTCCCGAGAAGTAGGGTAGCATAATCAATTCCTTTGCTGCTCAGTCCATATAGAAATTCAAGATTTCCACGGTCGCAGCGTTGCAGTTTATCCAAGATCTTCTCCAGAGGCAGGTATCGTTGAAATTGCCCTGTAAACACCAGCTTACGTGTAAGGTCGCACCTGAAATTGTAAAATGCATGCATGATAACGTCGTGGCAAGTACTCAGGTATAAAAAAGTGCATTAAAGAATCAACAAATCATTCTTGAACTCACACTAAGGTCAGATTTGAGATATCAGCAACAGAAGGGTCGGATTCCATAAATTTATGGATTATTGATTCTACAACTGTTGCTGGAAGGTCCAGTAGACACGGTTCTTGCTTCATCACGTTTGGACAAGTATACGAGCACAACAATTATTTTTTCAAGATGGAGGACTGAAACCCCAATATGGTTTGTGAGAAGTATTTAAAAGCTCCACTTGAACTTCATAGACGATGCATTGAAACCATACACAAGACATAAATACTACAACCCCAACTACCCTCATCAAAAGTCCAACTACACTGGATGCACTAAATACGCCAACTACCGCTTTAGAACGCGAAACGTCAACTCAAATGACTAAATGGAGGTCTGCAACTATATTTTTGGAGGAGTACTATTACAAGTTTCACTTCAAATCAACTCAATATAAATTAGGTAACCTTGTGCTGTGAAAGGTGTATGGGTGGCTAGTTAATGGTTACGATCAACAAGTAATACGATGACCAAGATTGGGTTTTTACATCTACTAACAAGAACCACCATACCCCTTAATGCTCATAGAATAATATGTTCTAGTGTTGGTAAAAAACATTGCTATAGGACATTTTTCATCAAGAATATTCAAAATAATATTGCTAGTTCTGAATTTTTTAAACTTTTGTCATTAATAAAGAGAAACCGAAAAAAAAATATTAGACCGGCTTCGAAATTTAACAGGATGTTATAAATTCATTTATTTGTGTGGATGACCACTACTCACTATTGTTCAATTGTAACATATGGTTTACTACCCCACTTTCTCCTACTTAATTCCTCCCCACTAAGCGACCCCTAATTCCTTATTAAGTCACTACTTAATTCTTGTAACCTTTGGGTTGATTTGTAACCTATGTATTTGTATCCTATAAATAGAGCACATTTGGCTCTATGGAAGACAGACTTGAAACACTTTGAGAATACAAGTTCTACCTACTCCTCTCATATACTTTTAATTTGTATTGTTCTTACTTTACTACTATTAGTTTTACAACACAGGAGTTTTTTAAGTAAAATGACTTATGATTAGGGGATTCCCACTTTAATAATAATAATAAAAAAAGAAGTAAATATATATAATATGATGTCATAAAATATTCAAAAAGATTTTGTTAAATGTTATTTGTATAGAGTAATTAATTTAATTACACTTTTTAATATCAGTCTAAAATTTGCAATTATAGGGGTGAGAATTTTAAAAAACCAAGTCTTCTTAACGTTTATGTTTATAATTTCATGTCATAAAGTGTGTAGAAATTAAAGTGATTGTTACATTGTATAGACATTTGGAAGTGTCTTTAATAGAAAGGAGGGTGCTATTTGGCCACACCATTCTTGGCTACACAAGTGTTCCTGTAGGTTCCATGGTGCTTTATATTTCTTTAAATGCATATCGACAACCAGTGCAGAATCAAGCTCCAAAGTTAAGTTGTTTGTGCCTCTGCTAAGTCGTTTGTGCAGTTGTAGTGACTTAGAAAATTCTAGAATCATGCAAGCTGAATGATCTCTAAGTACTCCCCCTACTCCTACCATCCCTTCTGTGATCACTGAGTTCCCATCAGAGTTAATCTTGAAGAAGTTTTGATGAGGTTTCTCCCACCCGACAGGAAAATAAGACTATAAGAGAGGGGCATCTTGTATGAATCAGTATATTCAAAGATTTTTTCCAAGTCGACCTTTCAATTGCTCAAAGTTTTCAGCAACTAAAAATTTCACATCATTAATAACCTGATGAACCACTCTTGATAAAAAAAAAAAAGCTTTGTTGACCATACTTGATAGTACATGTTCTTTTCCAAAGATCAAAAGTGAAAGTAATTTGGTAAAGTTCTGCGAATAATAGCTCTTAAACCATTTTCATAGTGACAGCCCCACCAACTCCACACAGCAATTCTACTATGTTGGACGTTCTGTGCAACTCCAAGCGAATTTGCAAAGAAATGCCATATTTTCTTATCAAATATTCCATTGTAATGAAATAACGGTCACCTTAATGTTGAAATAGTGCGTGTACTTCTGCATTGAGGCTGCTGAATAGATAAACATGATCAGTTGAAGAATGCATAAAAAATGATCTCGAAAACCAGATACACTGAATTGATAAGATACAACTGTACAAATACAGGAATTCCAAAACATGCATAGCTACAATGATGGGAACCACAAACTAAATGAATCTACTGGGCCTTCGTGAGTGCTATAATGAAGCAGAGATGGAAAGAGAATTGTTTCCACCCAAAGTAGCGTTAGATTGGACGGGAAACCACACCACGATGCAATCTATCAATCTGATATTCGACGCGCATTTGGTCGTGGTGGTATTATCAAGCCAGACTCCAGTTGTGTTCCTTCACTGCGGTCTCCACAACCATAAATGGGAGTTACATTTGTAGTTGCAACATCTCCCTTGCAGACAGGGCATTCCCTTGTAGCATTCGTTGAAGTTGAATCAACGCAAGGTAACTGATAAAAGCATGGCCAGCAGTACATGTGCCCACAACAAGTCAAGATTGGTTCTCTAGGAACTTCCAAGCTAATTTTGCATTCGAAAGGACCAGCTAGTACCTCACTATCCTCATTGACAGCAGATACATTCCCAACATCCAAAGTAGTATTCCGAGCCTCAGCGTGCACTACACCCATTAAATACTCAAGCAGTTCGACCCTCCTTTGCATAGGAGCAACCATATCTGAATGAGGAGATGGGGACTCAGAAGGTTGTTGGTTCCTAGGATCCATAGGACACGGTTGATCTAGTCAAACGAAAAGGATAATACTAACATATTGAAATGGCAATGACAAATTGATTACAACAAACAAACTAAGTTTTCTAATCATATCACTAACAACAACAGCTCAAAACAAATAATTTAATAGACGGAAAGGGCCAACAAGCCCCATCAAAAAAAAAACAAAAAAAAAAAAAAACAGACATTGAAGTAGAGTAGTGACCTTACAATGGTGGAAGCAAACGGCAAACGTAGGATGTCACCAACAACAATTATCCTACCTAATGGTTCTTAATAACAACCTCTTATCCAACAGAAACCCTTGATATTTATTCCCACGAAAATACCTATAGAATGACTAAACGTTTAGAGAGCCTATTTATTTATTTATTTATTTATTATTATTGTTATTATTATTATAAAAGTGAGAATCCCCTAATCATAAGTCAAAATTCATTTTACTAAAAAATCCTGTAAATTATTAATGTTACCAAAATAACCCTGATAACTATTTTAATCATATGCTAGGGAATTTTCTAACATGCATATGTCTATTAAACAGTAGGGTCAACTTTAAACAAACACCCTTTGTGAACAGGTATGTTTGTCTATTTAAGCACCTTAATTAGTGCTTCTCACCCTCGTTATCACTACACTTAATCTTTTTTGCGACTGTTCATTTCTTGCGTCTGTTCACACAACTTATTCATTTGGATTTCTTCTCCTATTTGCTTTCTACGTAACTATCTCTTTCCCCTTTCATTGCCCATTCAATCTCACAAATGGAAAACGTTGCCGATGTTTATACACTCAATGCCAAACAACAGGTTTCGTTCGTTGTTTCACGTACCATCGATTGTGTAGTCTTTAATTATATTACGTAATCTGTCAAATTTTTTGTTTTTTTATTTTTGATTTTTGATGCAGAGGGACCATGCTTTGTACCTGCAAAAATTAGGACGGTTTACTATAGCTATGTCAAAGGTGAATCCGTTGGAGCTCCGACTGAAGGAGGCAATGGTGGAACTAAGGGCAGCGCATCATGACCTATGCGAAGTGGACGCTGGTCCAATTGCGCCACCGAAGAGTGAAAAGGAAGCCATCCTGAAACCTTTGAATAATGATTGATTTTGCTAGTATTGTATTTTTAATTTTAAGTTGGATACATTTGGATATATTACAAGCTATTTTTGTTGGTTTATGGTGTTTCTTCATTTTGAAAACTTTTATCCACCAGCCGTTGCTATCGATGCATGTCATTAAATTACACTTCAATCAGTCCATATTTCAATATCGATACTCTAACTAGATAAGTTATGGTCTGTAATGGGGAAGTGCAAAGGTTAAATGTCCATTTGTGTCTTCAAAATGCGAAAATGATGGACTACATATCTTAAATTTAACAACTAAAAAATGAAAAATTTACAGAAAAAAACAGCACATAGCCAAACTACTCCCCTGACATCTAATCAATTTGAACCGGAGCACCAAGGGTTCCATCACTATCATAAATAAAGAAATAAAAATAATTTATAATAATAAATATATAATATGATGTCATAAAATATTCAAAGATATTTTATTAAATGTACTTAATTGTAATTTGTATAGAGTAATTAATTTAATTACATTGTAATTTTCTGCATAAAATTTGCAATTAGGGGGTCAGAATTTTAAACAATAAAGTCTTCTTAACGTTTACTCCGTATGTGCGCAAAAAACACCCTTTATGAACACCCTTTAAACAACTTTTCTCTCTCTTCTACGAACCATCTTTTGTTACTTTTCTTTCCATTTTCTTTCTCTCTTCTATAGGCTTTGGTATCTGGCAATTATTATCCAGCTTTTTATACTTCCTCACCATAGTTCTTCTTCAAGTATTTCAGCTTCTCATCTTCATCATCTATCGCATTCTGGAAGGAGTAATAACAACAATTTACAAA
This sequence comes from Petunia axillaris subsp. axillaris, assembly GCA_029990575.1. Classification (NCBI taxonomy): domain Eukaryota; kingdom Viridiplantae; phylum Streptophyta; class Magnoliopsida; order Solanales; family Solanaceae; genus Petunia; species Petunia axillaris. The sequence goes on along the minus strand of JARKNS010000007.1, from coordinate 46,344,609 downwards.
TCGACCACAAATCACAGGGAGGACTCGGAATAAAGGTTCAACTAGAAATTCAGTATTCGTTAACATAAATGTTGCTACCTATGAAGATAGAAGTAAAGCAAAGCAAAGCAAAAAAACCTAGAGTTAGCTGAAATCCAGCAGTCATATATAAAGTTAGTGTTGGGAGAAATTAATCTACAGATATGTGATTTTTAGTTTTGGTGAGTTTGAAGCCAAGAGACACCTGACTGATGTGGTAGTACTTAGTAGTCTTTAGTTGGGCGTTGGTTGTTAATTGTCTGACATTGCTACGCAGGTTTCTCATGTTTATGTATTTTTTCAAGAACTTTTGTTGTCTATGCATTCTCGTATCTTTATTGAAATCTGGAACATCTAATTGAGAACAGTACTAATCGGTGTGAGATGTTGGTTTGAAACAGAGCGAGGATGTATCATAAGCAGCAACTTCATGAGTTCGCGTTAAGACAAGGAAAGCCCTTACCAGTCTATAAAACGACTAGGGATGGGGGTCCAGATCATCTACCAAAGTACATAACTACCGTCACTTTCAACGGTTTCCGATATAAATCCAAATCAGCTGGACGCTCTGTTAAAGCGGCAGAGCAACTGGCTGCAGGAGAAGTTCTTGCATTACTCCCCAAGGAGGTTCCTGCGTCGCTCTCGGGTAAGAAAGTCCTATAATTAAAATATTTGAGATAACTGTACTTGTCGAGTCACATCTCATTTTGTCATGAGGTAGAAGAAGACTCTGATGGGTATTACGAAGAAGACACTGATGCAGAAGAAGACATGGAGGTAGAAGACATCCAAGATAGCCGTGAGGTAAAACACATCCACTTTGCTATTTGCCATATATACTTGTTTTATCTGTTCAGAGAGTGCTCATTTATAACACGTTATGCCGTTTTTTTCTTCAAACCTGGTGGTCGTCTTGACATTGAGGTAGAAGTATTTTGGTGACTGCTGACTAATGAACTCAGTTGCATGCAAAGACTCGACTCGTCTCTTTGTAAGAGGATTCAGTGTTTTGTGTTTAATTCCACGGAGTTTGTGCTTATTTCTACTGATTAGTAATATATAAAAGAACATTCACTGGTACAACTAGGATAACGAAAGAAATAAAATCATGAGAATAGATTGTAATGTTCAAGTCACAGAGGAGTGCAACAGGTTTCTAGGAGTCTCTATATTTAGGCTAGGTTAAGCCTCTGGCTTCTAATCCAAATGAAGGCTCATGTTACTCTTTTCTGCTCAGTATGGTACTCTTTGAAAACGCTCAACACACACCTCGAATTAAGGTATGAACGGTCATCGCAATATAATTTACCCAACTAGGAGTCGGGGTCGAATCCACAAGGAACAAAGTGATGCGATCAAAGTAGTGGAGGAACTAAACCTATTTGACTAAGCCAAACTAGGATAACGAGGTGATGGAACGATATTATCTACTACTACAAACTACACTAGGAAAGCAAGTAAATATGATCTATGGCCTTCTTGCAACCAAGGAAAGCAAGTTTTGAGCCTAGGATACAATTATAGCACGGGGTTTATATATTATGGCCGGGTCGTTCTAATGTAATCCCTAGAATCCTTCCGGCCTAGAAGGGCTTTACCTCAACGGCGCTTGTCAAAGCCATGGTTGAGCTTATAAAGCACTACCCATTACCCGAGGAAAGAAGACCTCTTCCGAGCGTAACTTCTTTTAGATGAGTTAGTCTATGAAATAGCCTATCAACCCAAATCCTCGCTAGCTTCACTATTCTACGCTAACTAATCTCTCCCGAGTCTTTAATTAGCAAAGTAGACGGGCAACTCAAGTGTCGCGAGCACAAGAGTCGAGCAATCAAAACAATGGAAGCTAGATAATCAAAACCCAACAATATAAATTCCTAGTCATGACTCATTCATATATTCATGTCCAAAATCATATCAATTAATAACACAAATAGCCATGAAATATATTCACAAAATCAATTCTTCAATAACATCAACAACAACAAATATATTCAATACAAAGCATGAAAGTAATGAAAGGAGTACTAAAGTCTAAAGGTTGAGAATTTCTCAATGGGTTGCTCCAAATCTTCGCTCTCTTGGTGTTTTCGTTGATGGATCCTAGCTCCAAGATTGTAAAAAAGGCCAAAAGATATGTAAACTATGGTAAAACTATCTATTTGTAGTCCCAAAGTAATTACCATATTTTTCCCAAAATTATCCCCAAGTTAAAATAATGAAAGAGCTGAATTTTCATCCCGTAGCCACCCTGGTACCGAACGTTCACCAGATATCCACTTTTTCGCAGCTCAGCTCAGTCGCTGTTTCACGCATAGCCACTTTTCTGCTGAATTTTTGACAGACTAGTCAGTTTTCTTCTTTTTCAACTTGACTTATTTTGGACTTGTTTTCATCCATAACTCTTCTCCAATATATTCAACCTACAAAATGCAACAAAACCATGATAAGTGCACTTATTTCATCAATTTTGCACAACAATAACTCAAGTACAAGTATGTAATGTGTGGTATTTTAGCCACACATCACTCTTTCCCAATCCTCTTGGATGCGCCTTTCGTAGCTCAAGGATAGATTTGAACACAAAACAGTGCGATATAGAATTTACATATATGTTGGTATAGTTCCAATACTTTCACTGAACTGTACTGTAAGTTAGATAATCACTCCCAAATCATCAAAGAAGCTCTCTACTGCCTATATTTGTTAAAGGTCTAGGTGGGGATTTCGGACCCTAAAAATTTAATATATTTCTATGTTACTATATTGTTATATTATCTCTTGGTAACTATCCTCCACAGCAAGCACCAAGAGGTGGATATGGTCAAGGTAGGGAGCAGATGCCCTCGGCATCCATGCAGGGCCCTCCGGGCTGGGAGCAGATGCCATTGGCATCCATGCAGGGCCCTCCACGGCAAGCACCAAGAGGTGGACATGGTCAAGGTGTGGAGCAGATGCCCTCGGCATCCATGCAGGGCCCTCCAGTCTTGGAGCAAATGCCCTCGGCATCCATGCAGGGCCCTCCACAGCAAGCACCAAGAGGTGGACATGGTCAAGGTGTGGAGCAGATGCCCTCGGCATCCATGCAGGGCCCTCCAGTCTTGGAGCAGATGCCCTCGGCATCCATGCAGGGCCCTCCACAGCAAGCACCGAGAGGTGGATATGGTCCAGGCTGGGAGCAGATGCCCTCGGCATCCATGCAGGCCCCTCCATCACAGTTTGCGGGTCATGTTTACCATCAAAGAGTACAATACACATCAAATAGCCCACAATATCCACCTCCCTATGGTAATTATCCTCCGCAGCTAGCACCAGGATGCAGCATATATGGTTCAGGTTGGGAGAAAAAGCCACCGGTATCCATCCAAGGCCCTGCATTACAGGTCGGTTGTTATAATTACAGCAGGCATGTCTATATGGTCGATGCCTCAGCATCTGCTGTATTCTCTTAAAATCATGCTTACGCTTCTGGCCCTTCTATTGGTCCACTTTCTCAGGAAAACTACAGCTACAGGGTTTTACCTTATCAAGCTTACGATCTTCCACAACCTGGTGAAGTGCCATATCAGTATGTAGTTCCATCAGTTCAAGTTTATGGTCCTCGCATGGCCCTTCCGCAGCTGTACCTCTATGATCGATCCATGCCTCAATCAGGTGGTTGTGTTATTGTACCTGCTGCTATTGTACCTGCTGATGCTAGCTATGTGAACAGTGTGTCACCCCAGCCAGGCTATCAATACTGTGATGCTAATCAGATGACTCGTGGCCCTTTGTGAATGAGATTGTTTCAAGAAAATTGTTCAATGTTCTTGTTTGTGTGTTGTACATTTCCCTTAGTTCTTGTACCATCCTTATACCGGACATATTTGAGTATTGCATTTGAGATACTCTTTTACGTTTTTACAACAGGTTGGAGGTCACATTACATAATAGTCACCCTCTTTCACCAATAGATATGTCTCTTCAACTTAAGACCTCCAATTATTACAAACTATTTCCAACATTATCTTGCCTGCATGCACCCTAAATATTAATAAATAAAAGATTAAAACAAATATTCAATCCATTATAGTGTCTATGTAAGTAAATTTGACCTCATTTCCTTCATCTTGCACATTACTTAACCAAATCGTCTTTATCATTCATCAAACTATCGTCTGATCTCAACCCTAGAGATCTGTCTATTTCAATCCTTAGTTAATCTTTGTTTTTAGGGTTTGTGAAATGGTGTTACTCAAAACGGTAAAGGAATAACAATGGAATTCTAATATACCATATATTTGGTGGTACTCAATTGCGTATGGTGTAGGAAATGCATTCTTCTCTAATAAATAAAACGTATACTGATAAAAAAAAGTATGATCAGGCACTATGTACAAAGGTACACGGATTTTCATCTCCCATGCATGACTTATTCGTATGGTTCAAGGTCTTGGGAATAAGCCGTATTAGTATTAGTTAGTTGGGAAGAAGGTTTTGAAGGGGAAAAATCTGTTTGAGTGACCAAACACATATAATCTTATGAATAGATTAAGCATAACATAAGGTTAATTCATACTAGTTTCGTGGAAACATTTCCATTCCATAACTTCAGAAAAACACGACCAAGTCACGGCAATAAATAAACGACACAACCATAAGCAAAAGCAATAAAAACACTACCATTAGTGATAGTGATAGACGGTCTGTTAATGATACTGCACAAACATAACAACGAGTAATATTTTTGTCGTAGTTACAATCCTAAATTAACGTTTAGTTTGACATCAAAAGGAAAATAACGTACGGCTAAAGTAAGATACCAATTCGTCACGACTAATGTATGATCATGGGATCTCCATTTTGAACCATGTTGTGAAATGCTCTTCAGATCCTCATGTCATTTAGTTTAGATTTGATTTAACTATTTTCTTGATTTAATTGTCACAAATTAACTATTTTCTTGATTTCAACCATGTTGTGAAATCCTCTTCAGTCCATCCTCCACTTTAATTTTCCATCGACGAATATTATTTGACGTTTTATTTAGTTTAAAATATGTGAATACATTTCTCCCTCCTTGAATAACCCCCCCCCCCCCCCCACAAACATAATGAGCGTACAACATTATGTCGCGTCTATCCATTTTTATCAAGAATCCTTATCACAAAATTATCATCTAAATACTAGTAGCACACAAGCAACATATTACACTACCGACAAAGGGGGGAAGAGGGGGTGGGGACCAAAACAAAATCAACTCATGACCTTCCACATCACTAGCTATTCCACCGTCACTTTTATTACCTTCCACCGTTTGAATGACACTGTAACGAATTATGGTGTTGATTAGAATATTGAACTTCCAATTTATCAGTCACGCCATCTCATGGAATGAATTATGACCACTTCGCTATAAAACAAAACTATTTCATATATCAATGCTCTATGACTTAGTAATTAGTAAATGCAACCAAAACAAACACAGCTAACAGCGCTCCATCTTTCCAGTTTCAATAAGAATAACAGCCATCAAAACCTCAATTGGGGCTGCTATTTCCTAGTAAGCAATAAGATTGGTGAGTTAGAAAATCACGATGGAGGAACCATCCCTCTCAAATCTCCAAGATGATTTGAAGGCATTAATCATCGAGAAAGTGGTTAGCGACGAGCCATCGAGAACGTCTTTAAGGAACATATCTGAAGTGTAAGCACTAGTTACAGTTGTTTCATTCCACAATATATGGAATTACGTATAAATTACTGCATGCTTTTTTTATTTGGCAGGAGCTGGGATTTTCGACGTATAGTGTTCTCGAGCAGATTCCAGTACTGCCTGTCTCTGTATCTCAACAGTTATAAGCTACCATATGTCGATGAAGCAACTATTTCCTTTATAAGAAGGCTACATGAAGAAAGAATTGACCACGCATCTCTGTTCTTTGGCATCTACAAGTTCTTTTACGAGCAAAATACTGATGGTTTACCCATCCTGCAGCAAGTTGCTGACTCTGGTATTGGCGATGCAGTATATGCTTATGGGATTGCATTGCTTTGTAATGGCCAGCACTATAGTGGAATAGAAGAGCTTCGGAGGATATGGTCTGACGAAGATGGTAGACTGGATATGATTGTTTATCGTCGTGAATTAAGAAATATGCTTGGTCCTGAACGGTTCGAGAATATCCGAGTTCTCAGATTTTGTGTAGAGAATAGCGCTGGTCACTGGGCTTCTATGAATCCATACATCATATATGGCTATGGTGAGTTGGACATAACTTGTGAAAGGTGTATGCTAGCTGTAGAACTGTTCAAGCTTGCAGTGCCACTGGGTTGGGATACTGATTTGGGGGATTAATTTACTGAAAGTTTTCGGACAAGTCAGCTTTAGATGGCCTCTTATTTGACTACTACTTTAGTACTAGCATTACGTTCTATATCATGGATTGTCTATATAATGTGTTTAAATGAGACTTGATTATGGAGTCATATTATAATTTGGTTTCCAATGGACGCATTCATTGTTAGTTATCTCTCTCTCATCATTTCCTCTTTTATTGTTTTTTATTTGCTTGTTAGATGTATCTCTCTCACTCATCTTTTCCCTTTTCTTTGTTCTTTCTTTAATTTGTGTCTATCCTTTGCACCTTATTTTATGAGCAACTTATTTTGATTGATAATATGAATTGATTTTAGTTAATATATAGTTTTTATCTTTATGATGAGGCGTCAGTCAGATATACAAATTGAGAATAATTTAAGCAATATATTTTATTGCTTTTTGAAAAATTAAGTGGCAAATTAACAGAAATTTTGAATTATTTCTCATAAATTAATATTTGAAGTTTCTATTGTTTGTAAAGAAATTTTGAATTATTTCGCATAGGTTTAAATTTTGATGGTTACCAAACATATATTAATTGAGGGCTATTTATGTGGAAATCTCATTTATAAACTTATAAGCCAATTTTAAGCCCACCCAATCTATCTCTTGGTAGGGTTTCAGCAATTCCCATTACCTCGAATTTACTTATATATTTTTGGAGGATTCGGTAAACCAAAAGTTAACTTTTCTTCTTTTCGCCTCGTCGATCTTCTACCTTCCTCAAAGATATGCCGGACGCTAGTGACCGTGAAATCTGGCCTTTGGGATGGTTCATCCGAACTGAAAACCGTACATGTTTCAATATACGAATATGCAGATCATACTCTACAACTGACGATCTAGTAAGTTTCGTACCACGTTTTTAAAATCTCGGTTATGTTTAATGTAGTTATTTTATTTTAAATCTATTAAACGGTGAACTATTTTATTATAGATTTTCCCCGCGCGCTTAAACCTTCTTTTACCAGACGAATCGACGAAAGCTTGTATCTACAGTGGTATGCTTAGGTTCAACATGTATCTCACTGTGTCGCCGTCTCGCAAAAGGCTTCAGCGCGGTTGGTTGCGGTTTGGTACTAGGCGTCGTATCACAGTAGGACAAGCTCTCCACTTCCAAATTTTACCACTAAATCCCCAACAAGGTTTCTGTTTTCGCGTTCATATCATCTCCGAAGATGAGGAATAGATGGATGGTATGTTAGGATATTTGGTGCAGTTTCTGACTATAACTTGGATGTGTAGTATTGACTAGATTTTGTGAGAATTTGATTTTGTGCTGTCTCTGACTTGTTTTGCTGGTCAAAGGTCTAATTCTAATGCCATACTAGGTTCAACCATTGCTATATAAAGAAGAGGTAGTATGTTCGTGTAAAAAAATTAATAGTAGAATCGTGCTTAAATTACATGTCACTAATATTAAGTAATTTCTAGTATTACCTACACATTAAAGTTTAAATTCAACAGGAAAGCACAAAGGGGAGTTTCACAATTACAAGGGTCACCATAGACTACTTTTTAAATAGGAAAATAACAAATGGGAAAAGTACAAGATAAAATTTAAGTTCCATTGCCGGTGAGAGGAGAGTTGGGCGGTGTGAAATATACGTCGTCCAAGGACTTGCCCAGATGTTGGAGGAGAAGTTCAAATATCCTTTTAATCCTCCGAATATCCATAAGTTGGCGGTCCCTTGCTTCTATTAGGGCTCCCTTCACTTCATCAAGATCTTTCTTCAAGTCTGCCATCTATATAACTGGACGCCTTGCCATGATGTTTCTACAGTTTTGCTATAGTTATTGTTACTGTTTTTTCTTGTGTGATGATGAAGAAGAATTTTCGTGCATTTATAGTGAAACGATGTGTAGTGCACTAGTGCTGCGTCCACGCATGATCCACCACGATCTGAATTAACTAGTGAAGGGTTTCCTGTTTAATAAAAACGACGGTTTCTTGAGTTATACGTTGCATTGCACTCTTTTCAATATTTATTGGGAGTAGTTATTGTAGAAATTATAAAACGTAAACAAATTTTCTCTGTTAATCATTTTGCTTTGCTAAGCCTTACATCATCTTTGCCTTAGGGTCGTGGGGCTCAAAATGCACCCAAAAGGATGTGCTTTCTAGAATAATCAGTTTTACAAAGAATGTGCTCTAGTCGTATTGTGAGATTACTAGTTCTGAATACGCACGTTGCGCGTGTACCCCATAGGCCCATATATACTAAGGAGTATTAAAAATTTAAAACTAAAAAAAACTTATTCTTGTAATGAAAATATGTTATTCACTGGTTATGTTTACCACTAACTGATTTCTTTAATTATGATATTTCTTAATTTTTGAAAGGTGAATTTCAAGACTGCTTATGATTGTTTAGTAAACTTTAGTATCAAGTGAAAACGAAACAGAAGAAAAACACATACAAATGAATCTGACAAAATCTTCACACAGTTGAGAGTTAAGACTCCGTACATTACCCAGGTTACTAATATGTACAAACACCACATATTTGATAAGGTGTTTGGATGTAACTTATTATAACACATTTTGGTCTCTATATTCAATTTGTCTCTATATTCACGTTGCATATATTATTGATTAAATTCTTTTCTTCCCGGACAAAAACAAATAAAAGTACTCCCTCCGGTTCATTTTATTTGATTTTTTAGCCTTTTTTTTTGTCCACAATATTTGATATTTTCGGAAATCAAGATACAATTTTACAGTGTCACCCCTTGCTAATAAATAATAGTAAACAAAATGATAAGTAATAATAGCTTGAATAAGGGCTAATATAATCAATTATATTGCTAATTAATGCTTAAAAGGTAATTTTCTTAATACGCGTGAAAACACCCAGAAAATCAAATAATATGGACCGGAGGAAGTATTACATTCCAAAGTAAAACTAAAGTAGCAATGCGACAGTAGCATCTTCACTGCTTCCTCTTTCACCACTATAGAGGGAATTTTACAAATCAAGTCATGATTTCATTGTGGTATAAATCGAATACCATTATTAAAATGAAAATTTTGACGATAAAAAACGGGAAAATAGAAATACCACAGAAAAAGTAAAAACATTACTGTTGTTGACAAAACAGTGGGATGAAGTTGTACTAACATATATACTTACCAGATGGCCAAGCAGAGGTACTTCAGAACATAGTAGGGCTTTACGCATATTAAGATGTATACGCAAAATGGATATGATATATCAAACATGTAAATGAATAAATAAATTGAATGTAAATAACCATTATGAGATATAATCACAGCTAACAATTCCACTATTCAGTAATTACGGGCTGGCCAGCGTTTTGTAAAGATTAAGATGTCTAAAGTGATGTATGAATATAACAAATATGTACCGAATCACATAATTCTGATAAATATCCATTTAAGAGAGTAAGTAAATTAATGAATAGATATCACAGAAATGGGGCAAAAGGCCATCTATGTAGCAATTGCATGTGACAGATACAGAACCTGTATATATATTATCAATTGCAACTACTATTCAAATTCTTCAATTAAATACAGTTAAGAGATAGTATTTGGTTTAATGTACCCATTTAAGGAGGAATATTTATCAATGCAACTCTTCAAAGTCTGCACTTTCAGATTCACGAGAAATATTTAATATACCCATTTATGGAAAATACTAATACTTTTATAACAAATAATTCATGACTTTTTATTTAAAATTAAATTAACTTTTTAGTGCTAAAATTATAGTAGTAGGTAGTACCCAAATCTAGTTTTTGGGTACAAGCATTGCGTGAATTCACATAAAAAATATTACTGTAAAACAATAAGTTAAAAAAAATCAAGTCCTTGAAATGGTGAGTCAATCATATTTGGCTAAAGCATCAAAACAAAGAGAAAAAAACCGTAACCAACAAAGGTTCTTGAAACAAAAGCAGAGTTAAGCAGTTCCATCATGTATTATATCATTACATTGTGTATCGACCATTTCTTTCATCCCTCGATGTTGACAAACTTAAAAGTATTTATTTTTGTACATATAAAGTCACAACAATCTTGACATTAAAGTCATACATACAAATACCGTAACATAGAAATACAATATTGACATTAAAGTCATATATATATATATATATATATATATATATATATATATATATATATATATATATATATATATATATATATATATATATATATATATATATATATATATATATATATGCAAAAACAGAAAATATATATATTACTGTAGTTTTGTTGACAATGACTCTTTAAGTGAGTAAAAAGACCTTAAGAAAATTAACTTAAGGTCCTTTATAGATGTAGTGCTAATTCAATTATCTTTCAACGGAGAAGGAGCATTACAGCTACATGTACATTGGGTGATGGGGCATATGGTGACATACCACAAAAATGTGGCATGCGTGCTCCTTAATTGGTTTTCAAAATGCAATGACGGTCTTATATAGAGGAGTAATATAAGATACAACAGATCAAATAGTTTAAAGGAAACGGAAGAGTTAATGTGACCTTTCATTTCACCAAATTGCAGCTTTAAATACGTGAAGTGGAAGAGGGAAACAAACAAGCAATCTAAATCATTGGGAACGACTGCATTAAGTGGCTGCACTAAAGTCCACGTAGGTGTCTTTTTAATTACTCAGTTCATTGTAAGTGGAAGCCTGGAAGGTAAGTCTATCGGTTGGTAAATGTATTTGTAAAAAATATAGCTATGAAAGGGCAAAACGGTCATTCACTTTTAACTTAGAGGATTGGCTCTTTTATGATGACTAGTCTCTCGATACGTGCGTTGCACGTATATGTCGAGAAAAAATTCAAAAAGCTTCTTAAAAAAAGAGATAATAGTAATACTCAGTCAAATATAAACTTGGTTGAGCTCAAAACATATAGTAATACTAATGAAGCGAAAAAAAGATACCAGAGTCAAAAATGACCAAAAAATTTTGTGGAAATCACACTTTTTTGCCTCAAGTTACACACTATATATCCAGGAACGGATTTAAACAAACACTATTGTTTACCTAGCTTAGAAACTATCCTATATGATACGACGACATCTTACTTAATCATCGAGGCGTTCAAACAAAGATACACATAGACTAAATAATCATATTTGAACTCACAATGTACTATACTGATAATGCCTCACAAAAAAAGAGAAAGACCAAGAGAGTATCCGCTCGTGAAACTCTAACAATCAAGTATGCAAAAAGGAAAAAGTGAGGAAAAATAATTGTTCGAAGTGGATGTCGTTAAGTAATGCCATTACCATGGGCTACGCAATTTTGGCATCAGTTTAGATAAGAAGTACACATACGTTCTTCTAACTTCTAATTTTTTGATAGTTGGAAACATTGAAAAAAAAAATCTGTGTTGAAATTTTCATAATACATGAATCAATAACAAAATTCACATGTAAAAGTTGCAGCACAAACTCATAAAGTGCTTGGCAAGAGTATTTCATGGATCTTCTCTTATAATATGTTCATTGTAGAAAGTTAAATCTCTCTTTCACTAAATATGATACTTCACTAATTTACTAACTGTGCAAGTTACACCTGTACAGTAAATACAATATGACGAAGGGTTTATCAAAATGTAGACTTTTTAGTATTGCTTGAAAGGATACTGTAATTGTCAACACTTGGCTATCATTGCCTTCTCCATAAGAAGGAAACACTTTCATGTTAAATTCATTATCAGAGGGACTCGGACGTATTCAAAATGCAAGAAATTATAGTCCATTCCAAAAACACCACACAACATAGTACTCCAAACGCCCCAAAGCATACATTTCGAAACACATAAAAAAGAACTGCAACATAATTGTTGCACAAGTTTTTGTACTCCAATATAGGAATGACAACTCAGGCAACTTTCCAAGAAATTGGTGTTTTGGATAAAGATTCCTACTTACGAACTACCTTACAGGCTACATAGGTACATGTTATTACGGCTGATAATGCACAGATTTAATACTATCAAATTATTATAAAGCAAGATAAAGAAAAGGAGGAAACTTGACCGTGTCCTTGTCAAAATCTAAAGCAAGATAAAGAAAAGGAGGAAACTCGACTCTTGTCCATATGAAAATGGAAAACTTTGCTCCTATATCGATGAATATCGACAATGGGAGCAGACTGGAGAGGTTGAATAAGAACAAAGGATCTTCTTTGCAAGACATGGCGAGACTAACATCGGCAACAACGAATCTTCAGAAAATCATCCGCTAACAATTGCATATATTATTGTTTAATCTCTGATAAATTATGCATAAATTAGAATGGAGTAATTAATAAATAAGAGCTTTTGCATAAATTCTTTAGGAAAAAGAAGTTGCAGAAGCCAATGGTTTTCTAATGCAGGCGACAGCAACCTTTTGAGAACTACTATTGCTATAAACTAAAGGATGTGTCTTGTGAGTTGTGACTGTTAATGAAAGAGTGCGAAAATTTTAGCTTAGTGTTTATATGCATTGTTTTTTAAGGCTATTCTTAAAGGGGGAGTGCAATCTGAAGAGGATTCTGAAGCAATCTGTTAGTTTGGGATGCCAAATAAAAGTACCGTTGGAATTTTTTTTAGCAGTCTTATGTTCAGGGGCTTTTTGGTAATATGACTTTTGATTTTTGGAGTACATGCTTTTATAGTAATATGAGATGATGATGATGATGATATGAATGATATGATGATGATATGATGAAGTATGATATGATATGATGATGATGATGCACGCGCCATTATTTAAATAATGACCACAGTAATTAAGAGTACTAAACACTCATGCAATGTATACTGTAGTGTCAAATGTTCAATTATAATTCAACGTGTAGCAGCCATGATTTTTGAAGAATTATTAATTTAAAATCTTCTACGGTTGGTATTCTTGTAAAAATCCCGAAATTATTTATATCATTAATTGCAAGAGTAAATGGAAATTATATAATTATGACGACATGAAAATCACAAGCATATCACGTGAATACATATTGCAAGTTGCAACGAGCTGCGTCCTCTTAATGTTATTCTCTAATTCTCTTACTCCTATTATTTATTTATCTTTTTAACTTTAGCTATTTGAATGAGTTCTATATTTCGCAGCCATAAGATTAGTCATCTAAGACTATTTCCATAACATTAATATGTGCTTCAATTTTCTTTTCTCGGGGTGAAAACTTTATGAAAATAACACACCTGATGTGAGTGGGATTAAAAAAAAAGTCGCATATTGAAGGCTTACCTTCAGTAACACATTTCTCATTTGAAGCAAGTGAGGTGTCCATAATCCTATAATAAAAAATACATGCACTGCTCCTCTTCAAAATTTGAATAATCGACACAAAAAGGGAATAACACTACGAAGATGCAGTTTGCCGAACGATGTGTGTTGCAAGTTGCAACATGCCATAATTCCTATTGATGTCTATGACCAGTTAATGCTACAACTAGCTCGTGGCTACATATATTGATACTTTTGCGACTCAAACTCAAAGTCAAGTAGGGCACATTTGATTTCTTACAGAAAAACATATCATATATTAAATATAGTTGAACTGTACACGGAGAATACGGAAGAAGTGGAGATATGAGACATATAGCCTTACCTTTCCGAGTGCATTGATTAAGTTACTAATACTAATAAATACTAAGATAAAATTCATATATCTTTAATCCTCCGTATTAGGAGAAGTTGGTGGGGTCACGAACTGGTCGGGATTCACCTCGTTGACGACAAGCAGCGCGCGAAGCATTCTTTGCATGCGCCTCGTGGTCCTGCTGCTTTCCTCAGCGACTCTAAAAAAACTACCCCTAAGACGCCAGATATCATTGCTCATCAGTTCAAGCGTGTGGGAGTTTTCCTTGACGTTGGACTGAATAACAGCGATATCCCACTTATTCAATGCGTTGTTGTTGCGGTTGTTGTGCGGGCTATGGTGCCCATTTGTAGTGAACCTTGTTTCGTTGTTCGACATGCCTCTTTCAGATCTGAGGTGGAAAATTTTTTAGGGTTTAGAAATGGCACACAGAAAGGGTGGGAGCTTTACAGTACTAAGACAAATGTGAGGTTTGCAATGGTAAGCACGAACTATTTATAGAATATATGATGGCCGAGTTGCGGTGGTGCATTTGATAATCGTTTGGTATGATGTATTGACTAATTTAGTCCATGAATTAAGTTTTATCCCTTGTTTGGTAGCAAAATTCAATCAAGTACTAGGATTCCATATACAATTTAATGCCTCAATGCAATTGTAGTATAAATTAACACCAAGGCCAACATGGTATTAGTATAAAATTATAAATTGTAGTAATACCATGCTTATTAATATATGGATAAATAATAAAATGACAAAAATACTCACTCTCAAACCCTCATTTTTAATACATGTATAAGAATTCATTACTAATCCCTGCACTACTAGTTCTTATATTATTAATCCATGTATAACTCGTTTCTCTACTTAGTATATGGTCAATTGATAACTCATTCTATATCATGAAAGAATTTCACCAAAAACCAAGACGCGCCATCGGCCTCCTGAAAAAAAATCTTTCGTTCCCTGTTTTGCAGGATAAGAATGAATCTTTTCCTGCAGAGTTTGGCATTGGAAAAGGAAGGAGCTGTCAGGTGAGTTTATTGACTGCTCCATATCTCGTACTCTAATAAGTTAGACGTGTAATGGCTAAGTTTGCAGCCACATTCAGTTTGTGTAAGATGCAGTGTATTGTCATTTAGTCTTGAAGTTTTGTTTTCGATGTACTGCATGCTTTCGGGCAATCCCAATGGCAGTCATCTTGGCATGCCACTCTACTTTCCACAACTATCTGCGTCCATACTTAAAGCGCAACACTGTCCTTGCCCAATTTGTGATTAAAGGGATATGTACTACTAACTACTACATCACGATTGCTACCCATTCCAATGAAACCTTTTCAAATTGTTCTGCCAGCATATGTCACCCCTTCATGTTATCAACATATGTCACCGATTTTTATTGAGAGTAGTAAATGCTGCAATGATATACGATACGACCAGCTCCCATATCTTTAACCTCCAACCCATCAAGTTCACTATTGACTGTGCACTAGCTGGTTAAAACTATCGTGAAATGACAGTTCATTCGTACCAAACAACTACTAAGACGGGGGTTGAAAGGATTATTTATTAGAACGTCCTTTGATAGTTTTTAAATAGTTTAACGAGTTCTACTTCATCTTGTGATCAGGTACTAACTGATGAGTCTCCGAACATCAGATCGTGTATTATGACCAGGATAGCTAGCTGGCCAGTGGGAGATTTAATATTCTTCTTCAAAAAATTAACTTACGCATTCGACGTCTACTGATGATACATTAACCTAATTAATGTTACAAAAACGAGGTACCTAGAAAACCTAACTTTCAATTTAGGGCAATGCAAATTAGCCTATATGGTTGGGAGGTCATCAAATTACAACTCTTCGTTTTTGGCAAGCACTAACCAAACCATGAAAACGTAGGATCACAACGACCCCCTAACATCTTCCGCATGGGAGCATTCGAGGCGAGAAAATACTCACTGGCCTATCGCAAACCGACTTTTTATTCTTTTGACTTCCAGATTCATTTCTAAAACATTTTAATTTAATTTCACTGAGCATATAAAAAAAAATTATGTGA
This sequence comes from Petunia axillaris subsp. axillaris, assembly GCA_029990575.1. Classification (NCBI taxonomy): domain Eukaryota; kingdom Viridiplantae; phylum Streptophyta; class Magnoliopsida; order Solanales; family Solanaceae; genus Petunia; species Petunia axillaris. Next base: position 46,328,566 of record JARKNS010000007.1, on the reverse strand, counting down.
GGTCATTACAATTAGATTCGCTGCTGGGCTCAGCGTAAAAAAATTATATTAATCACCACCACTTTCATTAATATCAAAGCCACGTTCGATATACAATGTAAAAACAAGTTCCTTACAGGGGGAATTCGGCACCCCAACAAAAGTCGCACTTTACGGGTGATGCAATCTCCTAAACACGCCACTCAAATCTAAATATTCGAAGCTAAAGCAACCTCCAAACTGCAAACAAAGGATACACCTTGCTGATTTGCCATGTGAAGGAGAGAATACTGTAGAAAACATTAGATCATCAGATAACACATGAGTACTATCTTCATAGGGTTTACATTTCATCCTACGCAAATGCATATTGAACTAGTAGTTCATCAGATGCGCGCATGGCAATAGAAGACATCAACAACATACTAAATTGATGGAATGGCTCAAATAAAATATATAAAAAGCGAGGCTGAAGAGAAATTACCTTTGTAGGGTTTATTACTTGGTCTATGGTTTTTGGTAGCATGTACTTTCGTTGATCTGTTACTAACTATGTTTATATTTAATGTATGTTTTAATTAAGTTTGCCCAGATTCGTAGTTGTTAAATTTAAACTCATTTTTAATCTAGAATTTTTTTGTCACATTTGAATGCCTTAAATAATGTCAACTGGCATCAATTGAGAATAAATAACTTGTCAAATAAATATTTGACAATGACATAGAACAAATCTTTCACGTATCATCATTCCTATAGTAAATCTTTGACAATCATCATCTTATAGTAAATCTTTGACAATCACATAAAAGAAACGGAAATCTTCCATGTATCATCATTCCTATTCTAACAAATCAGGTTGTCCCATATTCTAACAAAGAATATATTCTCCTTCCATGTCAGTTGCTACATCATACAATGCGTAGAATATTCTTCTTCCATAACATCTCTTCTTGTCTTTTATGAATCCATGTATAGTCGTTATTGTAAGTTGCAACTTAATTGTTACATTAGACAAAATAAGTTCTTGCACAAGTACGGGACATTATTATTTACAATAGTCAAACTTATACATGAAACAGTATATACAACAGCCTAAATTAAACATACATTCAGCATAAATTAAAAATTCAATACTTAAAATACATGAAACAACATATTTAACATAGATTAAAGTCTTAAAAAACTAAGTGCAACCAGACGTTAACGTCTTGAAAATACATAACATATCAACAAAAACCTTAGACGAACATTGTCCTAACCCTTTCATCTAATCAATTTGGACCGGATCATCAGAGGTTCCTTCGCCAGCATAATCAGAACCATCACTTGATGAACATAATGCATCATCACCAGAATCACCACCATCAGGACTTGGAGGGTTTCCCATTATGCGAACATTGAAAACTAATCGACCTTCACATAGCTTGTCCTTGATCTGGAAAAATAAATACTTACAAACCATGATGTCGTTGGCCAGTACAAAATCTAACCAACCATTGCCCAGCCTTTTACACCCTTTTTCAACAAACAGGCACATGTCGTATTCATCTGTCCCACAAATAACACGAACCGGCAGTGGTTCATCAGGCAATCGGCTAAGCACATGTTTTGGAAAGATCTATCACAGAAACAATTATCAATAACGACACTAAATAGAGGCTATTTTAAATAAATAAAAAAAATTGTTATTAACCAATAAAACTTACAAAGTCATCAGTTGTAACATCTTCCCAACTTAATTCAACTTTCACAGGATCATTAACAAAAACGATTGTACCGGGTAAATGGTACTTTGAATTAGTAGAATCGACTGACATTTTTTTCCTAATTCTTTGTTAAGGAATGATTAGAGTTAACAGATGGATGATTTTTTTTTCTTTTTTTGAAAGAGGGATGAATGAATATCTCTTGGTACAAATGAAATAATGCGTGTTTGGGGAGTCTTTCAATAGGGAAAGTTGGAAACCGCCCTGTTTAGTTTTACGAGGTGCAATTTAGGTTTTTCAATGACCAACTAATTCATACAAAAAGGGTAAAGGACTGCTGAAGTTGAACAAAGATGATGCTGTATTTAAGGAATGAATGGAGTAGAACAGATGGATGATTATGGCTGATTAGTATATACTCCCTCCGTCCCAAATTAGTTGTCGTTTTAGGAAAAGTGGTGTGTCCCAAATTAGTTGACACTTTAGGATTTCAAGACAAAAATTATTAGTCTTTTCCAATTATACCCTTAATAATTAAATAAATTCTCAACAAAATTTAATAGTCAAACATTAAATAGGGGTAACATAGTAAAATACACACTCTATTTAATGATTTTCTTAATGGGCGTGAAGAAGCTAAAAGCGACAACTAATTTGGGACGGAGGGAGTAGCAGTGTAGCAGTACTTAAATGCATTTTCATGATGTTTTTTAATATAGTGACTGTTGTTGATCCAAATTACAGAATTATAATCTTTACAAATTCCCTGGTCAACAAACAGATTTGCGTATAATCCAGTCGTAGAAACGTTTAATGTACTTACGGGGTGTTTTTCAATCAAGATCCAATTACGCTTTCACAATTAAGCACATTATATTGAGTTTTTTCTTAAGGATTACTATATTCATAGTTCAATTACGCTTTCACAATTAAGCACATTTACCGTGCAGTAGCTGGTTAAAACTCTCGTGAAAGGACAGGTCATTCGTACCAAACAATTACTAAGACGTGGGTTGAAAGGATTATTTATTAGAACTTCCTTTGATAGTTTAACGAGTTCTACTTCATCTTGTGATCAGGTACTAACTGATGAGTCCCCGAACATTAGATCGTGTAATATGACCAGGATAGCTAGCTGGCCAGTGGGAGATTTAATATTCTTCTTCAAAAAATTAACTTACGCATTCAACGTGTACTGATGATACATTAACCTAATTAATGTTACAAAAAAGAGGTACCTAGAAAACCTAACCTTCAATTTAGGGCAATGCAAATTGGCCTATATGGTTGGGAGGTCATCAAATTACAACTCTTCGTTTTGGCAAGCACTAACCAAACCATGAAAACGTAGGATCACAACGACCCCCTAACATCTTCCGCATGAGAGCATTCGAGGTGAGAAAATACTCACTGGCCTATCGCAATACCGAATTTTTATTCTTCCGACTTTGTATACTATGGTAAAACCTTCTATTTGTAGTCCCCAAAATAATTACAATATTTTTCCCAAAATTATCCCGTATTTAATATTTTCAAGGCCTTGAAACAACCAATAGATAATGATGCGACTTGTTCTTATGTCGATGTCGTGGATAATGATACAATTCCCTGCAACTAATTACCACACTTATGTTTCACTTTCACTTGAGAAATCTATAGACACCGCTGATGGTGGCTGAAGCAGGAGCAGCTTCCTAGCTACATCCACTGCTTTGTGTGCGTACCCATTTGGATGCTCCACAATGCTCATTTTCACAACTGATGTTGAATTAAATAGAGGGAACTGGTTAAACTCCAACTGATGTTGAACTAAAGAGAGGGAACTGGTTAAACTCAAACTCAGGATCGAAACCTGAGATTTTCGTTAATTTGACGAAATGAAGCTTGTTAAGGGGAGAATTTTTGCAGTCATGGAGTTTTAGACAATCTGCACATGACAAGAGGAATATCACAACATTCATTGCGGTAGGTGTTGAGCGCACCGTATTCAGTTCACACACTAAATTGAAGTCATTCGGAAGAACGCAATAAGGGTCCCGATCAGTCTTCATGACTTTGGGGACTTCGTTCAACCAATCTTTTATGGAATAAGTATAACACAGGAAGAAACTGTGCATATTATTTGATATACAAATTTCTCATACAAAATCCATTCTGAATGAAGGAGTACTTATGAAATTCTCAAATATTTGGATTGAATGAAGTGTTTCCGAGAAGAAGATTTTTGAATCTACAACTACCACAACCCCCTATATATAGGCGATGCAATATGGAGACCGTGCCGTATAAACAGTCCTGCTCTATTATGGCTAGTAATACGAAACCAGTCGGGGCATCGGTATTTGAACAATTACAATATTAACCAATAGGTGAGATTTAAAATATGAGGGGTCGTAAAATTAATGTCTGAAGAATTACTCCCTCCGTCCCAAATTAGTTTTCACTTTAAGAGAAATCGTTTGCCCTAAATTAGTTCTCTATTTAGAATTTCAAGACTAAATTTATTAGTTCTTTCCAAAAATTCTCCAAAAAAGTTACTCCTTAACATTAAATAAGGGTAACATAGTAAAATGCATACTCTCTTTATTGATTTTCTTATTGGGCGAGCAATAGCTGAACGTGTCAAATAATTTGGGACGGAGGGAGTAGCAACTATTGAACTATTGAAGCCACTTGCCAACTCTGGCCGTTATGTATTCTTTATTTTTATTTTTTGAAGTGACGCATTCGTTGTTTACTTCAGATTTGAATTGAAGGGGCTAGCCGTTAGTTTTATGATGATTTGTTTAAAAAATTCTACTAATAGACTACTGAAACTATATAAATAATTTTCAAACATTAACAATAGACTAATCGAACGAGTATACGATGATTCGTATCGCCATGAAGATGTTATGACTTCCACGGCAAGGATTAGACACCTCCTGTTCACAATTAAAACACGTGTACTAACCCCAATTAACCATTCAATATGAATAGACACCTCTTCAAATCATCACATATGCAATTGAAAAGACACCAAGCCTGGCTTCTATAAATGATAAACATCTGCACAACAACATCTTAGACAACAACAACAAGGCGAAACAACAACAATGCCTCGAAGAGTAAGGCACCCAAGAACACCAGAACATGATAGTGGAGTCCCAAGTGATAGTAGGTTCACTGAAATCGATCATGTTCACTGAAGATATTGCATCCTTGACTTCAGATGTTGATCAGTTGGCAGTATATATAGGAAATGTGGAGGATCAAGTGACGCGATTAAGGACTAGCTTCGATGAATTCCGTGAGGATATGAATCTCATTAAGCGTATGCTTCGAGGTATTCAAGCCCCTAATTTGTCCACTTCCTTCACCAAATTGGCCCTTTCTTCACAAACTTCGTCCAGTGAAATTAACTAGGCTTGTTCCGATAATCTTTCAAGAATCGATCTGTCAAATCTCGAAGCTTCAGTGGTGGTCGAAGTCATTAGTATATTGTGGAATGATATTAGGTTCTATGTTTCGCAGGAGATGCACGAATCTAACCTGTCATCGCTTGCCATCACCCGCATACCAATGGAAAGAAGAAAGGGTCGTCAGAAGAGATTCCTTTCCTGAATATTCCACATCAAAGAAATGGTCAAGTGCAATGGCCACTGTACATCCTTTTCAGGTTTTCAACTTACAGATGGGTGTGACCTTTAGCAGTCTTGGATGCATGTTTTGAGATTCGACTGCAATGATAAAACCCAAGAAAAGCTATCCTCATATGGATAGGGAAGGACGCAATATATTCCCTCGTTCTGGCGGTAGAGTGTAACAAAATCTGTCCGTAGGATTGGTATGCATTGAATATGTAGATAAGTATGCAACTTGAGGTGCAGAGGAACGCATTGAAAGGGTAATTCAGTGGTATACTGTAAGCAGCCTTTAGGTATAGGGGTCAGTTCATGCGCAATGAAGGCCTGGCATATCATTACACCTCACTTATTCTTATCTAAAGAAGTGCAAGGACCATCTGATTGTAATGACCCAATATTTTACAAATATTATCTTCTCTGTCATTCCCTTAGTTTTGGTATATTTATTTTAATAGTTATTACATGAATTTTTTTTTACAAATTATGAGTTGGAAGAATGGGTTAGAAATTTAATTAGGAGTAATTATTGGACCAGTTATGCATTACCTTTATTAGTTGACTATTAACTGATTTTAATAAAATAAAATTAGAGGTGGAGAAGTGGAGTAAGCCATGATGTAACTACCCGCACACTGAAATTACAAGGATGCAAAACCTAGGTTTCAGAATATAAAACATGGAAACTAAGTGTGTAAAGACGGCTGCTCAGGCATAGACCTCTTTGAGGAATTGAAGAATTCAATTCGAGGATCACTACTCAATATTGTGAAGGTAAACTATTTGCCCAATTATATTCCATCGTTATTACTGAATGTTTTTTTTTTCTAGAATTTAAAGGGGAACATAATTATGCCATTATGATCAGTAGTTATGGAATGAGGTTTCAAATTTAATGAAATTTGCTAAGGCTCCAATAATAGTTAAGGAGGAAGCTATTGTTCGTTGTTGGAATTTAGGCCACTGCACCTATTTCCATCATTTTGTTATCTTTTCAGTAATAGCTACTAGTATAGTGCATTTTGATGGGATGGATATTATGATGCAATAATTAGTGTAATAGTGGGAAAATCATTACTTCAATGATGAGTAGTAATTGCATCAAGGTGCAAAGCATGAATTTCAATGCAGAAGCTCACTATAGAAAGATTGGACTTGATATCGTAATTGATTATACGGAGCAACGTATCTGCTTCTTCTTATTTTTACTATCTTCCATTAGTTTATTTACTTATCATATACATTATGATTATTATTATTATGACTATAATAGTACTTAGTATAGAAATTTGTATCAAAATTGAATCTAATTATAGTTTTAGACTTGTGAGCCGGGAACGTTCTTTTGTTGGGGGATTTAGGTACACGTTATATACTCGGCAATTTGAACCAATAAATTAATTATGTACTCCATCCTTTTACTTAAAGCGAGACCATTTGGAGGAGATTCGACAAGGAAAGAAGATTGTTGAGTAGTGCTTTGGTTCTTCGAACAGAGGTAGGTGGTTCTATCCCTTTCTTTGGTGGAACTAGTCCACGCGGGATATTGTACATACGTTCCTTGTATGTGCACTGCCCTAGGTGTAACCTTTTACACCTTTTCGTTGTGTTTAAATATTTACTTGGAATATGTGTTGTTTTCCCTGTATTGTGTTTACTCCTGGTTGTTGTATAAAGTATTGCAAGTTATGTGTATGTTTGACATGAAAATTTATGATTACTTTGATATGTCGGAGTTGGTCCAATTGATAATGTTTCGGAGTTTGTCCATTTGATAGCCTCGGAGTTGGTCCACTATCTATTTTAGAGTTGGTACATTTGATAGCCTCGGAGTTGGTCCACTATCACATCTTTTTGGAGTTAGCCCACATATTCTGCTGGTTTATTAATTGAGTTTAATTGTTGGTTCTTGAATGAGATTTATTGATTTTGAATGGTGTGACTGGATGGACTATTTAAATAGCGAATTATAACATGTTTCTTTTTTCTCTCTCCTCTATTCTGTTAATTTATTGCTTAGACTAGTTTCCTGTCTTATATAGGAACTAGTCTACCCACCTACTAAGTCCTCTTGACTTACGTTATTTTTTTGTTTGTTTTTTTAATTATCTGCTCGGGCAGATACGGTTCCGAGCACCAGCGAGCCCCGTGGCCAGAGTTGAAGATTTTCCTATTGATCAGTGGTGAGCCAACCATCCTCATTCCGTGGTGGCGCACCTTTCCATTATTTTCATTCATGTCATTTATTGTTTCAGACATTCGGGATATTTTATTCAGTATTTATCTTATAGATCTTCATGGCTTATGGTAGAGGACTAGACCTTTCATTTGTGTTGAGGATATTCCGCGTATTTCAGTAATAAAAATCACAGTTTGAATTTTTATTATATTTTTTATTTAATAATTTTGAGATTAAACGTTAATATAGAGAGTGGGTTCGCCCGATGGAGTTAGTTCGGGTGCCCTCACGACTATCCAGGATTATGGGTCGTGACAATTGGTATCAGAGCCTAGGTCTAGTGTCCTGATATGTCATGAACAATGCCTAATAGAGTCTTATTGATCGGTACGGAGACGTCTGTACTTATCTACGAGGGGCTATGAGGTATTTAGTGAAAATTTCCCTTCTTTCGTTCCTTATCTCGTGCGTTGATTTTGAAAGCGAAGGACTAAATTTTTCTGATATTTGTTCTCACGATGGCAAAGGTTTGTTGTATTAGCTTGACTTTGACAAATTTGGGAGCATCATAATGAAGGCAAGAAGTTTTATATGTCAATCACAAGGTTCATATATTCAAAATAAGATTCTGGCTTCAAATTGCTTTGACTTCAATAAATCAATAAGGGCATCAGGGAATGGTTTAAGCTATATCGCGGTTTGATAAGTTTTATCGAGATTGTTGTGCATTATAGTATTTCATGATTTAGAGCATTACTCTTAGGAATGAAGATGAACTTGAAATTTCTCTTGACAGAGATATAAAAATTGGACTTTGGCAAGTTTATAAACTGTGTAACTGAGATTTGTGGACTTTAGCAATGTGAAAGGGAAGCCAGTAGGCCCACATAAAGCTTTTGGTATAGTGGTTCTCAGAAAAATATAAAGTTACAATAGTGGAGTTCTATGATCTTCGCATGGGCTAGTAGTTGTTTAAGACTCGAACAAACTTTTGTTTTAGGTCCTTGTCATTGAAGATGAATTCTTTCCATTGAAGATGAGCTCAATGGAAGTTTTAGATTTAAGCGATGTGTTATGACTGTTGAGGGACATATTTTTTTATCCTTTTTTATATGTATGTGTCTGGGTATGTGTTGTGCTAGGCACAACTTTAATTTAGAGAGTTTGACGAAATATTGATGATAAAACACCAAGGTTGTACAAGGTCAGAGTGTAGGTTCTTGCATAAGTTATTGACGACTTTTGGCTTCAAGTGGAGGAGCCTATGATGCGTAACTAAGTTGAACTTGACTATTGCAGATGTGATAGTTAGCTTTTGGCGAGTTAAATTCGTTTCGATATATCTCCATACTTTTATATAGGTAGAGTTGTGAATTATGTGCATCTTGATAATCTTTGGACACTTATTGTAGTCTATTGGATGTGGAATGGGTTTTGACCGGTGTGTGTAGTCTTAGCTCAGGGCTTGGATGCTTTTGTTTGTTTGTTATGGTTGGCTTTTTATTTTTATCGAGACGGGTATTGAATGTTGGTATTCCATCAAATGATACAGTAACTGGTTGGAAAATAGGTATCAAATATTTGGCATATCTTGTGTTTCTTTGGGATTCTATTATTGAGTTTTGTTTGTGATTAGGTTTTGGTTGTGTTTTCTCGAGGACTTGGTCAGTATTTTACTGGTAAGTATAGTAATTTTTGGTATCATTTCTATGTCGGGATGACTTGTTGCATCTGTTACAGCTTGATTGTATTTTTCTTTAAGATCCACTCAAAATTTGGATAACATTAGTTGGAAGCTCAAGACTGATCTTTTCTTGATTCGAGACACCAGCATGAAGTCCACGTCTATTGATTCTATTCCTATTGTTTGTGAGTTTGCTGATGTGTTTCCAGAGGATTTACCGGGTGTTCCTCCTGATAGAGATATTGAATTTGGCATAGATGTTGTTCCGGGTACGCAACCTATCTCTATTCCTCCTTATCGTATGGCTCCTACTGAGCTGAGAGAATTAAAGGAGCAGTTGTAGGATTTACTTAGTAAGGAATTTATCAGACCCAGTGTTCCACCTTTGTGAGCTCCAGTATTATTTGTTAAAAAGAAAGATGGCTCAACGTAGATGTGTATTGACTATAGGCAGCTGAACAAGTTGACGATCAAGAATAAGTATTTGTTGCCTCGTACTGATGACTTATTTGACCGGTTTTAGGAAGATAAGTTCTTTTCTAAGATTGACTTAAGATCTTGTCATCATCAGTTGATGATTCGGGTGAGTGACATCCCAACAACGGCCTTCAGTACCCGTTATGGTCATTATGAGTTTCTAGTTATGTTGTTTGGGCTTACAAATGCCCTAACAGCTTTTATCGATTTGATGAACTGAGTGTTAGGCCTTACTTGGACTTATTTATCATCGTCTTTATTGATGATATTTTGATTTATTCTCGTAGACGAGAGGAGCACTGAGAGTGGTTCTACAGACACTTCAGGATCAGAAGTTGTACGCCAAGTTCTCCAAGTGTAAATTCTGGTTAGATTTTATGGCATTCTTGGGTCACATTGTGTTTAGTGAATGAATTAAAGTTGATCTGTAGAAAATTGAGGAAGTTTAAAATTGGCCATGACATACTTCTCCAATAGAGATACATAGTTTCCTTGGCTTGGCGGGGTATTAACGGTGATTTGCTCAGGGGTTTTCTTCTATTGCAGCCCCACTAACCCGTTTGACTCAGAAGGCGGTGCAGTTTCGACGGTCAGAAGAGTGTGAGGCGAGCTTACAAAAGCTTAAATCCTTGTCGACTACTGCTCCAGTGTTGACTCTTCCCACCAGTTCATGAGGGTTTGTAGTACATTGTGATGCCTCCCACATCGGTCTGGGGTGTGTCTTATTGCAAAATGGAAGGGTGATTGCATATGAATCGAGGCAGCTGTAAGTGAGTGAGAAAAACTACCCTACTCATGACTTAGAGTTGGCAGCGGTTGTATTTGCACTGAAACTCTAGAGGCATTATCTTTATGGTGAGCCTTGTGAAATTTTCATTGATCACAGAAGTTTATAACACCTATTTAATTAAGAGGATTTAAATGGTAGACAACATAGATGGCTCGAGTTGATCAAGGATTATGATTTTACCATTCGATATCACCCAGGAAATGCCTATGTGTTAGCTGATGCGTTAAGCCGGAAGTCTATGAATAGTCTTTCCTATTTAGATACTGATATGAGGCCTTTGGCGATTGATTTGCAGTCTTTGACTAACCAGAGGATTAGGGTATTCAGCCCAGCGCCTGACAGGGTGTTTGCTTGTATGATGATCCAGTCTTCTCTTGCCAATCCGATCAAGGAGAGGCAGTATGAGGATTCTTATTTGCTAGAGTTGCGAGATACGGCCCTAAGTGGGGGAGCGTCAGAGTTTACAGTTGGTGATGATGGTGTCCTTCGTCTCAACGGTCGTTTGTGTGTTCCTAATGTTGATGACTTGAGGCGGTTGGCATTGGATGAGGCACACAGCTAGCGGTATTCCACTCATCCCGGTACCGCTAAGATGTATCATGACCTTCGTGAGTTATACTGGTGGAAGGGAACGAAGAAGGATGTTGTTGAGCACGTGTCTCCATGCTCAAACTGTCAGCAGGTCAAGTACGATCATAGAAGACCTGCAGGTTTATCCCAGGCATTACCTATTCCCGAGTGGAAGTGGGAGATGATCACTATGGACTTTGTTGTTGGTTTGCCTAGGACTTTGAGAAAACATGACTCGGTTTGGGTGGTGGTTGATAGACTTACCAAGTCTGTTCACTTTATTGCAGTGAAGAGTACATATTCAGCAAGGAAGTTGGCTCAGATTTTTATTGAGCATATTATCCGATTGCATGGTACTCCACTTTCTATTATTTCTGATAGAGGCTCTCAGTTCACAGCACAGTTTTGGCAGTCATTTCAGCGAGAGTTGGGACTAAGGTTCAGCTTAGTATTGCATTTCACCCACAGACGGATGGCCAGTCAGAGCAGACTATTCAGATATTAGAGGATATGTTGAAAGCTTGTGCGCTGGACTTTGGTGGTCATTGGGATGACCATTTACCCCTAGCAGAATTCGCTTATAATAATAGCTACCAATCTTCTATTCAGATGGCACCATTTGAGGCTTTGTACGGGCGTAGGTGTCGCTCTCCAGTGGGATGGTTAGAGTCTGGTGAGGTGATTGCTTTAGGTCCAGATTATGTACAGCAGATTTTGGATAGGGTACGGATTATTCAAGATCACTTACGATCAGCTCAGAGTAGGCAGATATCATATGCAAATCGGAGGACCCGGGACTTGGTGTTTATGGATGGTGATTTGGTTTACTTAAAGGTGTCACCGATGCGAGGTGTGATGAGATTGGGAAGAAAGGTAAGTTGAGCCCTCGTTTCATTGGCCCGTTTGAGATTATTTAGCATATTGATAATGTTGCTTATAAGCTTGCCTTACCTGATTCGATGCCGGTTCATCCAGTTTTTCATGTTTCTATGCTTCGGAAGTGTGTTCGTGATCCTACTCAAGTTATTGAGGCGAATACAATTAAGTTGGATGAGGATCTAACTTATGAGGAGGTTCCGGTTGCTATAGTTGAGAGGGATATTCGCAAGTTGAAATCAAAAGAAATTCCTTTGATAAAGGTACAGTGGAGAAATCGTCCACATGATGAGGCTACTTGGGAGATTGAGGCGAGTATGCGGGAGAAATATCCGTACTTGTTTGAGACTCCAGGTATGTGTCATGAGACTTGACTGGTTGAGATTCACTTATATTTTTTTCTACTGCCTCGTGTGCATCGTATGGGGCTTAGGTTTTTCAAGTATCGTTCGAGGACGAACGAGAGTTTAAGTGGGGGAGAATGTAATGACCCAATATTTTACAAATATTATCTTCTCTGTCATTCCCTTAGTTTTGGTATATTTATTTTAATAGTTATTACAGGAACTTTTTTTTTTTTTACAAATTATGAGTTGGAAGAATGGGTTAGAAATTTAATTAGGAGTAATTATTGGACCAGTTATGCATTACCTTTATTAGTTGACTATTAACTGATTTTAATAAAATAAAATTAGAGGTGGAGAAGTGGGGTAAGCCATGATGTAACTACCCGCACACTGAAATTACAAGGATGCAAAACCTAGGTTTCAGAATATAAAACATGGAAACTAAGTGTGTAAAGACGGCTGCTCAGGCATAGACCTCTTTGAGGAATTGAAGAATTCAATTCGAGGATCACTACTCAATATTGTGAAGGTAAACTATTTGCCCAATTATATTCCATCGTTATTACTAAATGTTTTTTTTTCTAGAATTTAAAGGGGAACATAATTATGCCATTATGATCAGTAGTTATGGAATGAGGTTTCAAATTTAATGAAATTTGCTAAGGCTCCAATAATAGTTAAGGAGGAAGCTATTGTTCGTTGTTGGAATTTAGGCCACTGCACCTTTTTCCATCATTTTGTTATCTTTTCAGTAATAGCTACTAGTATAGTGCATTTTGATGGGATGGATATTATGATGCAATAATTAGTGTAATAGTGGGAAAATCATTACTTCAATGATGAGTAGTAATTGCATCAAGGTGCAAAGCATGAATTTCAATGCAGAAGCTCACTATAGAAAGATTGGACTTGATATCGTAATTGATTATACGGAGCAACGTATCTGCTTCTTCTTATTTTTACTATCTTCCATTAGTTTATTTACTTATCATATACATTATGATTATTATTATTAGGACTATAATAGTACTTAGTATAGAAATTTGTATCAAAATTGAATCTAATTATAGTTTTAGACTTGTGAGCCGGGAACGTTCTTTTGTTGGGGGATTTAGGTACACGTTATATACTCGGCAATTTGAACCAATAAATTAATTATGTACTCCATCCTTTTACTTAAAGCGAGACCATTTGGAGGAGATTCGACAAGGAAAGAAGATTGTTGAGTAGTGCTTTGGTTCTTCGAACAGAGGTAGGTGGTTCTATCCCTTTCTTTGGTGGAACTAGTCCACGCGGGATATTGTACTTACGTTCCTTGTATGTGCACTGCCCTAGGTGTAACCTTTTACACCTTTTCGTTGTGTTTAAATATTTACTTGGAATATGTGTTGTTTTCCCTGGATTGTGTTTACTCTTGGTTGTTGTATAAAGTATTGCAAGTTATGTGTATGTTTGACATGAAAATTTATGATTACTTTGATATGTCGGAGTTGGTCCAATTGATAATGTTTCGGAGTTTGTCCATTTGATAGCCTCGGAGTTGGTCCACTATCTATTTTAGAGTTGGTACATTTGATAGCCTCGGAGTTGGTCCACTATCACATCTTTTTGGAGTTAGCCCACATATTCTGCTGGTTTATTAATTGAGTTTAATTGTTGGTTCTTGAATGAGATTTATTGATTTTGAATGGTGTGACTGGATGGACTATTTAAATAGCGAATTATAACATGTTTCTTTTTTCTCCCTCCTCTATTCTGTTAATTTATTGCTTAGACTAGTTTCCTGTCTTATATAGGAACTAGTCTACCCACCTACTAAGTCCTCTTGACTTACGTTATTTTTTTGTTTGTTTTTTAATTATCTGCTCGGGCAGATACGGTTCCGAGCACCAGCGAGCCCCGTGGCCAGAGTTGAAGATTTTCCTATTGATCAGTGGTGAGCCAACCATCCTCATTCCGTGGTGGCGCACCTTTCCATTATTTTCATTCATGTCATTTATTGTTTCAGACATTCGGGATATTTTATTCAGTATTTATCTTATAGATCTTCATGGCTTATGGTAGAGGACTAGACCTTTCATTTGTGTTGAGGATATTCCGCGTATTTCAGTAATAAAAATCACAGTTTGAATTTTTATTATATTTTTTATTTAATAATTTTGAGATTAAACGTTAATATAGAGAGTGGGTTCGCCCGATGGAGTTAGTTCGGGTGCCCTCACGACTATCCAGGATTATGGGTCGTGACACTGATAAAGTAGTTCGTACATTTCATTAGTTACGATAAAAGCAAATTAATAAAACGTTTATTTTTCATATATGAATTGTGGAAAGACTATTAAGAAATGTCGCCTGCATATGTTCAGCTTGGGTAATTTATTGCACGTATTTCGTTCAACTAGCTTTTTTCGTTGCATATTAAACGAAAATGGCCACCTTTTCTGTTTAGTGCCAACTTCTATAAATAGAATATAGTTAGTAATACAAATATTTTATATAAAATTGAGATGGAGTATTATACACATTCATATGATCATATGATACCCGAAATATTTTGTGTCCCTAAGATATGGCTAACAAGTAACAACTAATGCTTCAAATTAATTATGTGGTTATTTCGTTAGTTCTTCCTTCAAAATCTTTATGTATCGACTTACAAATAAACCACATAAACCACAGGCCAAATAACGCATTAGATTACAAGGTGAGCCCACTAATCCATCCCGAACGTTAAGTTAATATCCAACACTTAAACTACGGTAGTTTGAAATTTTTTGTAAAACTATAACCAAAATTATTGCTTTACAAATTGGTTTTTTAATTTCAACGTTAATTTCAAATTGGTCAAAGGGATTGAACTTCTCTCGCATAAAGATTGAAGTTCAGTCCATAGAAATTCAATATGAGAATATGAAAAACTTCTACCTTATGTTTCAAATTATTCACATAATACAATAACCAGAATTAATGGAAATGCAAACATGAATATACATTCCATTACTTATAGAATATCATTTCAAAAATAGAAACATCTAATTACTTGAAAACATAGCATCATATACAGACCAACAACATACTGAAATTAAGAACAAACCATTAGGGCATTTAACCTCCTACAACTAATACTTCAACCGATACATTAATCAAATAATAACTGGATCACTAGCAGTTCCTGCACATGGGGGATCGTTGGAACTTCCTTCGTCATCACTTCCTTCATCGTCTCGGCAACAAGAATGACAAGATCCACATGGGGGATCAAAATCACTGGAGTCAAAACAAGAGACATCAAACTTCACAGAGTCAACGCTACTGTCAACACGCGTAAAACTAACATAATCGCCTGTCTTCAGATTGTTTTCTGTTACAAATTTTACCCACCCCTTGATTAACATATCTCTTCCACCCATAAGGTCAATAACCCATTCCTTCCTATTACACTCTAGAATGGCAGTTTTTTGCTCAGGAGGAAGACATACAGGGATATCAAGTGGAAGAATCTGCGAAAAAACAAATATATACGTTAAAATGACAATTAGTTAAAAATTTACTCTAGAGCAAAATATAAAATTTCAAAGGGCAATGTAACTACAAAATCTGTGAGGTGAACACAGAAAAGAGTCATCTTATTGTTGTTCTTCATGGCCAAAATGAGGGGTATAAGAAAATTAGAGAGGAAACAGAAGGAAGAAGAGCAGACAACATTTAGGGTTGTGGCTAAAAGAAAATGAAAAAGAAGAGTAATTTGTTAGGGTTAAGAAGAGGAGAATATCGTGGGACCTGGATTATAAATAGAAGATTTCGCACTATCAAGTAGTAGTAGTATAACATAATGATCAAGTATGCTTTTCAAAAATTGGTGATTAATGACCAATTTATGTTGTTCGAGTTAAAGCTAATTTGAAATTTGTCATATCGATGTATCATAATTAGTACTAATACATTTATTAGATACGTTACTACTCAGTGGATCGTCTTCAGTTATCAGTGTACCATATGATCAAGAAGCTCATAAGATCAAGGATACTTTTCAAAAATTGGTGATCAATGACAAATTTATGTTGTTCGAATTAAAGCTAATTTGAAATTTGTCATATCGACATATCATAGTTACTACTAATACATTTATTAGATACTACGTTACTAATCAGTGGATCGTCTTCATTTACCAGTGTACCATATGAACAAGAAGCTCATATGATCAGGGATACTATTGGTGATCAATGACCAATTTATGTTGTTCGAATTAAAGCTAATTAGAAATTTGTCATATCATTATAGCATAGCTAGTAGCCTAGTACAAATGCATTGACATGAGACGTAACGGTTTAGTGGATCGTCTTCATTTATCATGTACCATATGATCAAGTATAAATCAAATCGACTTATTTAATTTTTCAGGGGTGCCAGATGTTCATTTTCGCTGTTACTTCGTTAACCCTCATGAAAAGATTGTCTAGACAAAAAAAATAATAAGACGATCAAATTTTTTTTGGGCTGAAAGTACGTTGTATATTAGATCAAAGATTCAGCTTGACTAATTAACATCAACATGCCATGACAAAAGTAATTGCACCAATGATCAAAATCTATAAGGTAAGAGATCCATTCTATACAGCCAAAGGAAACCAAAAGATATATCAAAGAGGAGTAACAACATCCTCTTTTATTTTACCGAATCTTTTTTCCTTTATGCGAACATTGTTCAGTTAAAAACCCTAAACTGCACCTCGTACTTCTAAATGGTGCGACTTTCACATGCCCTAATTAAAGAGTCACACGCACTAATTCTTTCCTTTATATCAAGAGAGTCGGTTCATTCTTAATATTTCTGAAATTTCCTCATTTTCTTCTCCAATCAACATCTTAACAGAAAGATCGATCCGAAACGATAATACCAATTCTGAGTACTTTCCACGCAATACATATGTTGTTTGTCCTACGGCTTATGCAAGAAAACCCGGCAACAAAATGCTCCAAGGCCTCCTTTCAAACAACGTGATCAAGAAACAACTCTCCCTTAGCTTGGATGCACCACTTTTCCAAAGGATAAATATGGTAAAGGTGTTGGATCATGATGATTCTTTTGGGCAAAGAGCGTATGGGGGAGCACCCGTAGGATGCAGGATATAAAAAATAAAAATGAATTAACAAAAACATAGATCGTCAGATAGCAAATGAGTTCTTCATCATCATAGAGTTTAAATTTCATCCTCCGCAGTGTGGATTGAACTAGCTCATCAGAAGCGAGCATGAAAGTACAAGACATCAACAACATACTAAATTGAGGGAATGGCTCAAATAAAATGTATAAAAATCGGGGCTGAAGTTTGAATATTTTTGTAGGGCAGCTTGTCTGATCCATTAACAATGGGAGTATTCCCTTATAAGAGGAATTTTGGATGTTTCTGAGTGAAAATTTGAAATAAACATATACTGAGAAAGCTCTTTTATAGCCACAAGAGAGAGGGTAATAGGGCATGGGCAGGGTTACCAAGTGATTCGGCGAAATGAAATTATCAGAGCAGTAACAACAAAGGTGGGGAAAATCGATGGAAACTAATCAAAATATGACGCGTGGAATTCTGGAATAAACTAGGTGTCTTAATTTGATCCACGTGATTGCGAGCTTCATGAAGTACTGATTGAGGTAACATTTCACATTTTCACATTATTTTAAACCATTACTATCTATCTATCTTCTATACAATACTATACTAGTACTAGTATTATAAAAGCACGAAGCCTTAGTGAAATCACTGAAATGTCATCCGACAAGCATACCCTTTGTAAGTTGTTTTAACTTTTAAGTTGGATAAAATCGTAAATTTTGTTATATTTTAAAAACTTCATTAAAGATAAGTTCCCGTTAACTAAAAGATACGTACTCTTGAAAACATGAGCTAACTTGAATAAGCATGGATTTCTAATACCCAATAAAATTGGTCGTTATATTCAAAAGATAGTTACTAATATGCATCTGATCACTTCAAATACCAAAAGGTTCCAAATTTTTAGGTTTTTGAATACCATGTCCTACAGTCCTACTACCGTTGAAGTTGTAAATCATATCAATTTCGGGAACAAGAAAACTTATTCCTGATTCCTTCATGTGAAAGTAAGAGTCAACCTTCGCAAATAAAATTGACTGAATGGATAATATTAGATGAATATTACAAATTCAATTATATGCTACATAACATATGAGAATGATAAACAGCATATCCTCACCATCCGAGTTAGATGTTCAAATCTGCTTTGCGATTTTAAGAACTTATCTTTACATCGTGGGTAATCCCTCTTCAAAAGAAACTTTTTCCATCTATTGTAGTGCATATCATAGGAAATCTCTGGCATTCTAGTGGATGATATGGTCAAGGAAGTTACTCCAACATCAGTTTTGAGACCATGGTGTGTCAGTTTCTCCATCTCAGGGGATTCATACTCAGAAAAACTCTGATTCTCCATTCCAGAAGATTCCCTTAAATAATGCCTTAATTGACTTTCAAGTGAAGGATATTGTGGCAAAACATTCTAGAATATTATTTTTATGGAGATACCTCCATTGGATTTGCCTAGAGTCTGCTGGGAAGAGATACATCACAGCAAAGCTACTGGCCACCCAAAATGACACAACAGTTGGACAGACAAGCTGAAATGTTGAAATCAGATGCAAAATCGAAATTGTGTATTCAGATAACGAATGAGTTCTTCATCACCCTAGGGTGAATATTTCACCTTCCGCAATGTGGACAGAACTAGTGCTTGGAATAATGTGTTTGTACCCGTATATATTCTTCAAAAAAAATAATAATACAGGTACAATATAAAAAGAAATAACATTTCCTTAGGTCACACACGCATAGTTCAAGAATTCAAGTTAGATAGTATGATAGTTAATGTGATAGAAGGATATGTCAAGAGATACACCTATATATATACATATAGCAGATGACGTAAGTTAGAGGGTACAAAAACAAGTCATTATCCCTCTTTAAAGTAATTCCTAGGGGCGCGTAAAAGTTAACGTTACAAATACTCCGCGACGGATGGAGTGTTCGATTATCCCTTTAATATGTGGGCCTCCTCTCCATTAACTTTTCCCACCCTCCATTTCCCCAATAACGTAACAAAATTAATGGCTGTGACTTTTAACAAAACCAAGGTCCCTACTCTGCTCCTTTCTCCAACCTTGTGCACCATTTTTTGCACCAAAATAGTGCATGCACCAAAATGGTGCAAATTAACTCCAACCTATTGCACTATTTTTTGCACCAAAAAAGAATATTCCATTTATATTCTTTTCTCTCTTTTACATTATATTATACTTTTACTTAAATTTTATTTTTTAATTTCATAAAACAAATCCTTTCTTTCTTTTTTTTACATATTTATCGATGTAATTCATAATCCATTGTTATATAACCATTTAATATCAAATTATTTTGTACCATTAATTTTTAAATAATATAAATTGTAAGCAAATATTATAAAATATTAAGACACTCCATAATTAAGATATAAAATTGTAAGACACTCCAAAATTAAGATGTAAAATTAATATTATAAAATATTATATAAAAATTTATTAGGTATATTAGGAATCTAAATGTAAAAATTAAAAAGATTGTACGATCTTTGGTCACTTTTTCTTTGGAAAATATGTATTCAAAAAAGAAAAACATAATTAGCACTATTTTTTAGTCTCATACATTTCAGACTATAAAGTTCGAGATTGCAAAGCATGTTTTTTTTGTCATTGGAAAATTACTAGAAAAGATATGCATCATGACAATGTCTTATTGAGCTAATTATAATAAAGCAGAGGTCATGTTCTCACACAGCCAACATTACGTTACACTATCAAGAGTGATATCAATATTGACAACAAGAGTCTTGATGATGGCAGAGCGACCCAAACAGATGATGAGAGAAAATATACTTAGGATTATTGTCTATAAAATGAACTAATAGATGATAATCACTTCATTATATATTACATCATAAGATGTAAAAAAAAAATATTTATCTAATTAATCTTCTATTTATCTATATAGGTTCAAAAGATACCTAATAATCATCTTGATCTCCACAAATAAGTTATCAAACGACAATCAACATTGGTCACTCAGATAAATTTATTTTTGATTATTTCATGTATAAATTATTGACTTAAAGTCTTACTTTATTAGTTCGATTATTCTTACTTAGCATACACGTGCAACCTACGTGTCGAAAAACTAGTACTGGTAAAATTATTGTTTGACGCTATCGAGCAAATCTGATTAGGGGTCATTACTCTAACCAAGCAGCGTGCAAATGTGTATGGTATAAGAAATGTATTCTATAATAAATAAAGTGTATATACGTATACTAATACGTATTTCTATGTAAAATTAATATATTGACCTTACATCTCCCACACATGAATATTTTGTAGCGCTCAAGGTCTTGGGAATAAGCTAGTATTTATTAGATTGTCGGGAGGGTAGGTTTTGGAGGGAAAAAAATTCCATGAAATTCTTTGAGTGGCCAAACACATATTAAGGCTACATTGGTCTTTATACGAGTGTGCCATAGTTGGCATTGAACCCATTCATTAACTTGTACAGTAAATACACCACCTACTACACAAACTTAAATCCCACTACGTACGGTATTAGCTGTTCCTTGCGTTGGTATTCCACTTTCCAACAAGTAACTCCGATTAGATAAAAAAAAAATGGAGAGAACTTTTAGAATGGAGGAATCATATTTACACAGACTCCCGATGGACCTCTGGGAATATATACTGGAAAGAGCTATGGATTCAGCATGGAGTTTGTCGTCGATTTCTTCTGTGTGAGTACTATAATATATGTTCTGTAGCGTCGATATAAATGGCCGGCGCTTTTTTTTTTTGTTTTACTGCCAATATCGGTTTGTATTGATACTTTGTATGCACAGGTGCTGGCCGTTCCGGATGATCGTATTTTCTGAAGGCTCTGTGGTTCGTTTCGTGCTGCAGTCTAATCATTGGAAACTAAGATTCATGGAAGAAGACATGGTCCCATTTTTAGAATGGATGCATGTAAGAGGACTCGTCGAGGCTACGCTGATGCTGGGTACATATAGATTTTTCTACCAAGACCGAGAGGAAGGTGAAATCTTACTAGGCCAGGCTGCCGCTGCCGGTAATGAACAGGCGAAGTACATGCACGCTATTGTGATGGTAAAGCTGAAACGTTTCAGCACTGCGCTCGATATATTTCGCCAACTGTGGAGGCACAGACTCCGTATCCATGCCCTTCGTGAAGAGATGAGGTTAATGATTGGTCCCGCTAACATTGTCAAGGTTCGAAGGACCAGAGTGTGTAAAAGAAAAGGAGAAGGGCACTGGTATCCCAAGAGGAGAGCCGACATACATCCACACGTTAAAGAATTAAAATTTTCTTGTGAAAACTGTTTGATTGATATCGAAACATGTCAACTTAGTGTTCCAGAGTATGAAAGTAAAACTTTCCTACTCTTCTAGGAAGCTGATGTAATCCTTTAATCAATAATCATCATATCATAAATAGTACTTGCTGAGTATTATTTACTGCAAATATCCTAGAGTAAGGTGAAATCTGTGTCTTGGTAGTTGCTGTTCTTATCTTGGAGTTGGACTCTCTTACGACAACAAATTTTTTGAAGAAGCAAAGCAAAAAACTTAAATTGAAAGCAGTCTTAGATGATACTCATATTTCAGTTGTAGTTACCAAGTAAATTAGTGCTATTATTTACTCTCCTTAACTGTGTGTAAACAACAAAAAATCCAAATACTCCCTCCGTCAGCAATTTATTTATCATCTTCGAATTTGCGCGCCCCTTGAGAAATCATGTGATAATTACACAGAGTATAACTTTATCTACTTTTGTTACAAAATATATAAATATTTTCAAAACTTAAAAAAAATAGCAACATTTTTGTTGTTTGCTACAAAAAATAGCAGAATGTATTTAAAAAGAGAAGAAATATAATTAAAAAAAAGATAAATCTAATCCTATATATAAGCACCCAAATCATGTTTAGGGGGGTTTAAATATTTGTACATTTAAGACCCATATTTTCAACCATCTATTAAAAAATGACAATAGACTTAAGTAAAAAACAATAGCCATACAATAAACATACAATAGCCATACGATAGACATACAAAAGACTAGCAATAGCCATACAACGGCCATACAGTAGCCATACTATACACATACACCATACGATAGACATACAAAAGACATACAATAGAATTAGTAATTGGGTAGTTGTAATCCCAAAAAAGCAGGAACAGATGAAAAGACATGCCTATAATTATGGGCGATTTAGGTGCATGCTGTATCTTCAATTTTATTGAATAAATCTTTTTTTAATAACTTGTATATACAATGTTAAGAAAGTAGTGCTATTCTTGAAAAGTGACATAATGTTGATAGTATTTTATTGTAAACCTGCTATTATGTTGGTATACTTGTATAATTTAGCCAAAAATCATTAATGACTAAGGATTATTAATTAATTGTCATCTAATTTGCTCGCCCCTTGAACAATAATTCTTCGTTATAATTCTCGATCGCTCTTATAGCTTGTAGTCATTCATAACCAATTGAATTAATAACACATATTTTTCACAGTTGCTTATAGTTCTTGGTTTACCATCGCAACGTGTGGAAGCATCATACTAACCGCAACATGAGGCATATCCAATCCATCCATTTCTATATCATTCGGATTTTGTTTTATGACATTGTCCTTTGCATCCTACTAAAAACAAGTTGTGCAAGAAGTAAAGAATTCAATGCACATGATCCTGAAAGGTTAAAATTGCAAGGGAGAAGAGGAAATTAATAGAATATCAAGGAAGGACATCAGTGATGCCTTTAATCAATGCTGAAAGACAGTAAAATTAGCGGGAACAATCAAGATTGTAGGTACAATTCCCTTGATTCTTCTCGCTAAATATTTATCCATAAAAAAAAAACAGATTTAACCTTGAACTCTATTTTCGTTAACTTTTTTGAGATGCAAAGTTATTAATACGATTACACTAATCAAATTTTTCTGATAAGTTTTTCTTAATTGATAATACATAAAATTCATTTAATCTTACCCGAGACATTGTTCTAATTAAATTCGTGGATTAGTTCTGTTCAATTTTTTATAAATTCACTTTTTGATTTTAGATGACGTCTTTTTTTAACTCACATACTACGTCTTCTAACACTATCGTATTACTATCTTTTTGCATTAGTTTCTTCTACTCTCGTCGATCTACCGACTAATTATGCACGCTAACGGATATCGCTACCGATGTCTTCGAACTCAATGCTACTCAATAAAGCCAACATCTTTATTAATATTCAAAGGTCGTCGATGTCATTGTCTATTATGCGTAAAGATCTTTCGTTCTATATTTTTTGCAGGATATGAAGGAATCTGATTGCATCACCCACTTATCAAGATACAGAGGACGGAAGTGATTACTATTGATACAATACAATATAATCGAATATACAAGGTACAAAATAGGCCATCAAGACTCGATACATCAAATCTATTATCTTCTGTGTTCGTCCGTGTCATTATGTATAGTATTGAAAGATCTTTCTTTCTCCTTTCTTGAGGGATTTGCAGGAATCTTTACTGTGGTGTGGCCTGCATCACACACCTGCCGATGAAAAGAAGAAAGTAGGTCAGTGAGATTGCGTTACTGAGTATTGAAAGATCTTTCGTTTTCCTTTTTTGAGGGGATTTGCAGGAATCTTTACTGTGGTGTGGCATGCATCGCCAACCTGCCGATGAAAAGAAGAAAGGGACGTCAGATAAAAAAAAGGTCAGTTGCAGTGGCTAGGGTATTTACTTTCTGGATTTTCAACGTATACACGTCGGCGAGAGCATGCAGTTGTCTTGTTGATACTTTACGAGTGGACGGCAACAGTAAAACTCAAGAAAATCTATCTTCATAGGGATAGGGCAGGAGGTAAGATTTGCCTCGTTCAGGTCAAAAGTCGAGTTAAATTTCTCCATAGGGTTGGTGCATTCAATACGCAGATAAGAATGCCAAATGAGTGAAACAGGAATTGGCCTGCGGAGCGTGTTGAATGGCAGGCATATTCAGTGGTATCGTGAAAGTGTATTATTATTGGTTGGACTTTGTGTGTTAGGGTTTCTTGTTTCGAGGGCTTGCAGCCCCGTTAAATGTTTAGATCTGACATGCGAGGCTTGTCCATTGAGTGTTGATGAGCTTGTGGGACGTCCGCAAAAAGTAATAGGTGCAGTAACATTCAATACAAGACATGGGAGGGGTTCAAAGATTCAATGAATGCAAATCAGAACACCTAATTTATGACAGTATCATATCTCAAGAGGTGTAAGTGACTATCTAATGAAAGTAGATCTGATAGGGCTGGAAGGCAATGTGTATAGTTAATTTGACTGTCCCATGTACTGTACTGCATTGTAATTATGATTACAACATCTAATTTGATTGTTACTTTAAATATCATTGCGGTGGATGAAAAGGTGTGGTGGTGCATTCATCAAGTATTAATGTGGATAGTTGTGAAAATTAGAGTGGCATGCCGAAAATTCGTTCATTTGTGGTATTGATGATACTGATGAAATGCATCAAAAACAGAACTGCAACACTAAACGACAATACATTAAATGTTGTTGTTGCCAAGTCCACACATTGGGTGTGGCTGCAATCCCTCTAATTCAAAAGCACTATGATCTGAACCCTATAATTGAACAATGCGTCGTCTGCCGAGCCAAGCAGCTCTCACGTCTGCTGATTGGATGTCCACAACCCTAAGTGCATGATATGGAGCAGTAAAAGCACTATGATCTGAACCCTAAATTACTCAGTGCGTCGTCTGCCGAGCCAAGCTGCTCTCACGTCTGCTGATTGGATGTCCACAACCCTAAGTGCACGATATGGAGCAGTAAAAGCACTATGATCTGAACCCTAAATTACTCAATGCGTCGTCTGCCGAGCCAAGCTGCTCTCACGTCTGCTGATTGGATGTCCACAACCCTAAGTGCACGATATGGAGCAGTAAATGATCTCATCTGACAATTCCCTCATTTACAGTGGCATTGGGTGGAGAAAAGGTTCATTCCTATCCTGCAAAATAAATAATGGTTAGCTTCTTGATAATCTAACTCAGATAACCTTCGTCTCTGCAATTATGAGCACGTATCAGTTAACATGAGATTATATAGTTTGAGTCGGTTAAGTGGATTATTTACAACCTTGATTGACATCGTTCCATGTCCTATTTACAACCGAGATTCACATAGTTATGTGTTAAACACATGAATTGCATTATCGAATTCGAATCCCCCTTACGGATTATCAAAGCATGGACTACATGACCTCGCCATTTTATACACCCTTCCAACTCAATTAATGCTTAGGCTATTAAAGGCATATCGCCCTTCCTCTATCTACATAAAATTACATTTTATCATCGTGACATAGCGACGGGTCCATGATCCCATTAGTTTAATGACTTTTAAGTCTCCGGCTCCTTTAATTACTTTAAAATTGAAATACGCGACCTAATTTTTTCTGGTTTTCTGTTACGTATTTTAAGTATTTACTGTACCGCTTATACTCTCTGTACATTTCCACAGACCGCCATTAACTCCTCACGATACTTACTCGTTCGCTACTCCTTTTGCCTATAAATGGGGTACCCCAGCAGATATCCTTCACAAATGCTCTTTCTAAAATCATCATCTCGCCTTTGAACCTTACTTTTCATCGAAAGGATCCTGCTCCTTTCTCCGAAATGTGCTTCTTTGATCGTGGTTCCATATCTTTTAAACATCTTCTTTATTCGGTACAGACGGTATATGAGAAAGCTGGAAACAAGTATGCTTCAACTGTCTGCGTTCACCACCCTTCTCTCTATGTTGAGACGTCTGTAGTTCCCCGAGTCATTGACCTTGATCGGGATCCTAACGACGTTCTTTGGAATGTCATTTCCATGAGATGTGCAGTTACACAGCGATTATAGTGCACTCGTTTTCTAACACAGTTGT
Source organism: Petunia axillaris subsp. axillaris (assembly GCA_029990575.1). Taxonomy (NCBI): domain Eukaryota; kingdom Viridiplantae; phylum Streptophyta; class Magnoliopsida; order Solanales; family Solanaceae; genus Petunia; species Petunia axillaris. The sequence continues at coordinate 46,302,270 of JARKNS010000007.1, read as the reverse complement.
TACTGTGATATTCCTCTTGTCACGAGGTGCAATTGTGCAACACTCTCTGCATAGATTCAGAGGTTTGCATATATGATTGCACCACTAGTCCATGTATGTAGTGAAATGTAAAGAACCAAATCCTTCCGGGTATAAGGAGCTGAAGTTGGAATATAAGGCGGTGTGGTTCTTGATAATATTATGCTAACACACATACAAGTTGGAAGAGGAAATACAATTGTTATTATTCTGAAAAGTGTTATTCCTGTTGTAAAAGAATTACCGTGGGTGTCAATGTATCTACTATTCATTGAAGACTTCCATTACCCATCTTTTCTTTAGTACTATTGGATTTGAATAATGCATAGTTACAACAATAGTTTATCCCTCACCATATGTCTATAAATGGAGACTTGCATTACATTTGTAAACAACAATTCAATATAGAGCAATAAAATTACTCTTCCTCTTCTCTCATCTATTTAGTTATTATTATCTTTTATATTCCTAGTTAACTACTATAATTTCATAACACGTTATCATTAATCACAACTGTACGTACAATTCCCATGATTCTTCTCCCTAAATAGCTATCCATAAATCGAGTGCTAGAATAGCGTGTTTCTCGAAAAATAGCAATCCCCCACTTGCTGAGTGCTGACGCAAGCAGTCGGGAAGTGGTGTGATGCATTGACTATAATGATACCTCGCGTGCTTCCTAGCCATAATGATGCACAACCGTTTCGTGCCTCAACCTCATCCCTTTCTGACTATAAATAGTGACTTTATGACATTGGAAAATCACAACTATTCTCGTCAAAACAAACCACTTCTTCAGCAACTTCCTCATGCTAACGAGAAGCTGTTGTCTCCCAAAAAAATGTTCGCCCTTGATCATGATTTGATATTCCCAGAAAACCTTCGTTGCTCTGAACGGACAACACTTAAGAGAATTATAGGAGGAAGTTCATCTGCAGTTGTCTTCTTTTCTCTCTTCATTCATGCGGGAATGAATGAAGTCCCCCGAGTCATGAAGTTTTATCGGGATTCTAATGATGTCCTTCGGGATGTCTTCATTATTTCACTTGCAGTGATTACGGTGCGCTCAGCTTCTAAAGCATCAGTTGCTGTGATATTCTTCTTGTCATGTGGGGTTGCTTCTTTGCCTCTTTGGCGGACGAGGGTTGAAGCCGGCTTTTGTCATTCCTCTTCATGGCAGGCAAGTAGTAGTCCTAGGTTGTGAGCGGATTAACGAATCACCAACTTTTTGCTCCGTCTACGGTTCTTCTATACTGTCTGTTGGTCTGCTGGTACAGTGTTGTCGGCTTTGCAATGCCTCGTCGACCGTTGGCTATGGGATACCCAGGGGAAGAGGCTCCCATATGGGAGGTTTCAACCTACAGCCTTCATGCTCTAGGTTCCCAGCTCAAGCCATCACTCCGGTTTGGCCAGCTGAGGTTGAAGCAGATGGTCAAACTTCACCGCTAGTCTTCTAGTTTCTATTCAAGTTCAACGGATGAGATGTGGGAAGGTCAAACGTGTATTCAGGTGTTTCCGGAATCCCTTGCTTTCGAGAAACGCGGACGAGTACAATATTCCACCTGGAATAACCGAAATATTATTTAAGAAGATAAACTTAATTAATCTACTCGTATTAGATTACTAGTGTCTACGAACGTGCGTCGCACGTTAGCACCTTGTATTGTTGAATACTCAAATCTATATTTTAACATTAAAAACGGCATAAATTCCATCAACATATCTATGCATAAAATACACGTAATCATCTTTTTCATATTAACGTGTCTGATTTTATTTACCCTTTATTTGTATCTCTTCTCTTAGTCCATCCTTCTCCTATTAATGATTTCACTATTATTTAGATGCAAACTACGTCAAAAAAAGTATGAGAACTCACTCAAAGGAACAATAACATTAAGAAAGATTAGAGGTTCGGTCATACGCTGACATGGGAAAACCTAAGCTCTACAAAACTTTGTGTTGAATGTTATTGAATCGTCTCCAGAATGTTAAAGTAAATCTAATTACTGAAAAATAATAGTGGAGGGCGAACCTGAAGGCACAAAGAAGATCTAGTGTAGTGTGCGGGGAACAGCCAAATGATTTTCAATGTATAAATAAATTTAAACTAAAAGTGGCAACTCTTCGCAAATGATGGTGGAGACCCTTTGGCTGAGAGCAACGATTGAGTACATGCTGTAGAGGTGTACTTTCTTTTTTCTTTTTTCTTTTTTCTTTTCTGAAGTAGAGTATTGTTAAATTTTAGAAGGGTGTTATGGTAATCTAACTTTTCCTTTTTTAAGGACATGCTTTTATACTCCCTCCGTCCCAATTTGTTTGTCGTAGTTTGACTTGGCACAAAGTTTAATAAAGTAAGGAAAACTTTTGAAATTTGTGGTCTAAAATAAGTCATGGATACTCCCTCCGTCCCAAATTAGTTGACGCTTTAGCAATAACCATTTGTCCCAAATTAGTTGACACTTTAGGATTTCAAGACTAAATTTGCTAGTCTTTTCCAATTATACCCTTAATAATTAAAATAATTCTCAATAAAATTTAGTAGACAAGCATTAAATAGGGGTAAGATAGTAAAATACACACCTTATTTAATAATTTTCTTTATGGACGTGAAAAGGCTGAAGGCGACAACTAATTTGGGATGAACGACAGAGAACAACAAACATCAGTTTCTTCTAAAACAAAATTAAAACTTGGCTTGCAATTGAAGCAAACTCTACTTGACTTTTTTACAACGTCGTCAACAGACTCAACATATTCATTTGTACCTTATACGTAATACCATGAAAGAATGATAAAGGACTAACTGGATCTCCTCAATGAAAGTCGGAACAAATGTATATAAAGATTGATGTGTCAATGAAGCTTCTATATAAGAGGTGTTCAAACTTCAACATGCCGTTTTCTATGCAAAATTAGCATGATTTTGAAATTCACGAATATGCATGACACAATGGTCTAAATAGTTAAAACCTTAACTTGACTATCATAATAAAGGAATGATCTGCTTTTGCCTCAGTTATTGTATTCGGTGTAATAATATACATTTGAGTACTATTGCATTAGGATTGCACGAAGTATGTTGTTGTTGTAATAATATATCTTTTGAACTCGAAAAAATAAATAATTAAGTTAAGTAAAAATTAGATGTAATTCTATATAATGGGATATGTTGTATATTACGTAATCAATACTTTTTTTTATATTTAGTTAAGTAATAATATATCTTTGTGTACTTTCAGTTTCTCTATTATGATCAATACTTTTTTTTGTTACATTATTATACGCCCTGATAGTGCAACATATCAAGAGTAAGTCATGATCGACCGTCACTTAATCACCAGCATTGCGATGCCTTTCTAAATAAAATAAATCTGTTTTAAAAAGCTACAATAGTAAAGGTCAATCATTGTACATATTTAGATGGGACATTACTCACTCTTAGAAAGTAACATTAGAGTTTAATTTAGAAGCGATTGATTTATCAAAAGATGGTATCAAGTGTATGTATGACACAATCGCATTGTTATCCTTCTAACTTCCTCAGCCATTTAATTACTAATATATTAATATTTATTTTTAGTTTACTGGTATTGCAACAATTAAATGAGAATAATTGAAAACTATATGTTGGGGGGGGGGGGGTGGGGATAAAAATTGAAAAGCACATGAACATATATAATATCACGCAAGAAAAGGAGAGATCCAGTAAAAAAATCATTACCAAGTCCAATTCAATTCCTATATGAGGTAGATTCTCAAATAACACAAGTATTTCTAATATAGATTTTTTTTCCTTCTTAAAATATAACATACAATCATTCAACAGACATCTGGATATATTACTTAGTAGATATAGTTTGTAGATAATGTTTTTTATCTTTTCCGTTAAAAGGTCTTTTCGATTTAGTGTTAGATTTTATTTTGAAGTATACACAATGACCAACAAGTATTTTATCTAAACAATACTTAATCAAACAAATAAGAAATGTGCATATACACAAACTAAAAGGACAGCATAAATAGATTATATAAAATAAATTCGTGTTGACAATTTTACCTTTACAAAAATAGATTTTGAAGGGCGCGTTGCACGTGTAATCATGTCATAAATCCTCTTTAATATAATTTTTTTATTTCTCATCTAGATACGGTGTTGCTGCGTAAATCAAAAGTAAAAGTTATTCTTGAAAGTAGCAACATGAAAAACCATAGCTGAGAGTGGTAACAAGGAAATGAATATCAACCTATAATTTCTTACGAGAGAAACATAACTTACTCCATATGTTCCAAATGATTTTCGCAGTTTGCTTATAATTTTTTCTAAAAAGAATAAGAAACTTCTGTATATATTTAGAAAACAATTGACTATTGCACATAAATTAGAACGAAAATACTTACTGATTATCACTTTAATAGAGTAATTGTGTAGGATGAATCTATATTCAGAAAGTCAAAAAGTTAACGAAAAACACCAAAGTTAGCAAATAAGCACTGTCCAGTATAATGGAATGTAGATAATAAATCCGTAATAAATTACCTTGGTTGAAAATCACCAAAGAGTAATTAAATCGGAGATAAGATTCCTGCACAAAATATGGCTTTGATGAGAAAAACAGTCATAAATAGATAACGAAAGGTACAAGCAGTATTAACGGGCAATTCAATAATAGAAACATAAAAGAAATAAACCCAAAAACAAAAATAGACTGTGAATTTACATAAAAGAGAATTAATAGGATCATGTATCAAAAAATTATGAGAAAGTAAAACTAATTACGAATCTCCTGATAGCTAGAGAGGCAAGATACGTTCATAAAGTATTTTGTCGATTTAGAGTTGTCATGACATTGTAACTTCTAGAATATTCAATTGTATAAGAATTCAAGTTGGAATGGTTATTATACTATATGGTTAACATTCTATATAAAGTAGATATGTGTCTTTAGGTTTAGTGATAGATTAGGACTCCACAATGACTTGCCGAAATTAATATAGCATACTTGACGTCAAATTAAAGTCACTAAATATTAAGATTAAAATTTTTGAGAAAATAAATATAGTAAATAAAATATAAAAAAGTAGTAAATGACGATTTTGTCTACTATAGAATTTTTTAATGAAGGGCAAAAAGTTCAATCAACATTTGCTAAGGGCCTTCGTGCTTTTAATATAGTATAGATATACTAGTTTCTCGGCACGTGCGTTGCACGTGTATGCCGAATTATATAGTATACAATTATGTAACATAATATCATGTTTATTAGTTACAATGAAGACAAATAATTATACATGAAAGTATAAATTACAAACTTTTGTGAATGTTTAATTTGAACCATCGTATAGTTAGTCGAGGTTAAAATGTTTGGACGTTTGAATCTAAGGAAATGGAAAATAGGATTATGCATCAGCTTTCTCCGTTCACAAGCAAGGCTACTGCTGCCACACTTCCAGCATGATGGGCATTTTTCAAAATTTCATTCAAATAAAGCAGGTTATGTATCGATTAATATAAAATTTCACATCTATAATACAAAAGCAAATGATTATAAGAATTGCACCACCTATATAGGAGCCAATGAAATGATTGTTAGTGCCACTGAAAGCAACGTATTATACTTACGAGTTTACTACCTGCTTCTACCGTACATTTCTCGACATTTTCCTAAGAGCGCCTTTTGAATCAAAGCTTTAGATTATATTAAATAAACAATATGTAAATTGAACTGATACATACACATCAAATATATTTATTTGACTATCATAGCTTCGAAAATTTTAAAACAACCAACGTCTAGTAGTTAACTTTATTTTAAAACATAAATGCCCGAATCTTTGAGTTTGCATATTGTCATTTACACACCGTCAACATTTACAATTTCTCTCAATGGGTTAAGCCAACAACATATCTTATTTTTAAATTTTACCGATGACCTATTCTATAACGTCCCCTTCAGTTCATGGCTTCAAGATTTACATGTTGTGCATGTAAGTCCTATTTCGCCTACTTATTGCGAGAACTCCCAATTTTATACTATATGTTTATTGTTATTATATCTGCTTTTAAAATACAGCCCCTATTGCCTAACATTCATTCATTTCTTTACATAAAAATAAAAAAAGAACGATTTTTCTTTCCTTCGAGGCTAATCCCTTAACCAGCCCATCAAATAAGTAGAAGATTCATTAAACTGTGAAACGTTACCCACAGAAGAGATAACAAATCTTTGGGCCTAGATTGAATCGTTGCATACACACGTGACAACAAAACTTTAACGGAAAATACAAGATGAGGAAAAATATTTTCCCAATGGGATAAATGACTAGAGCTTAGCAAAGTTGCCACAAGTCCAGACACCTCCACTGAACAACATCCACACTGCATCAGCAGCTAACAATAATGCCAAGCTAGGCTAAACAAGAACAACCACTAGCAAAACACCAAGGCCCGCTTTAAAGTTTAAACATAAAGCTTTGACCCGTAAACTCAAAGTTTATACTTAAACCACATCCCTATTACTCTAATATTATTTTTTTGGTCTTCAATTTCTATGTAGTTAAAGAAAACTTCAGATCTGGCTCTTTGTTTTTATGAGCGAGTGTATTTTTTTTCTTGTACAACGGTGTCTCAAGAAGTGAGAAAAAACTCTGATAAAAGCGAAAAGGTAGAGTGAAAAATTGGGGATAAAGCCATCTCCATTGCTGTAGTGAATGTGAGACATTGACTTTTACACTGTTCACATGTAAACAGTCTTGGGAGTGCAATAGGAAGACACACGCGTCCCATGCGTTGTCGACACGGGTGCCATGCGTTGTCGACAGTCCTTAAGAAGAGAAGAGGTCAAGAGCCGTGCCTGGTAACCAATCTTCCGACGAACAGCCTCTAATGACAAGAGGAATATCACAGCAAACGCTGTGTTAGAAAACGAGCGCACCATAATAACTGCACATGCCACGAAGAAGACATTCCGACGACTGTCAGTATGATCACAATCAAGTGTAATGACCCCGGGTACGCAAACCATATCAATATAGTAACAATGAGGTGGTGGAATGAGAGTGACTAAATGTACTATATACTCAGTGTTATGAAACACCATACAAAATGAATAGAACAACAGTTCTTGGATCATGGAGCCAGGATCTAAGGCGAACTGTTTAACGAAGAATCAAGATTACTTTCTTATAAGAGGAGTTTATGAGAAAGGCAATATAATGTTTCTGATGGAAACTTGAGATCAACTACTGGTGAGAAGCCTCTTTTATATGCGGAAGATCATAAGGAAGGAGCACAAAGCGGTCTAGGAGTAATTATAGCCAGGAATACAAACCGATTCAGCGCAGTAAACGAAGAAATACAGTAAAGGTGCCTAGAACGGAGTTATATTCATCGCACCCTGCACGTTTTACGTAATATACATATTGGAGGCCTAAGGGCTAAATTGGCATTGTCGAGTAAGAGTGACGTGCCGTTCCAATCTTGGTTGATGCATTTCTCTCTTGTCCACTATATCGAATCTGTACCCCCAACTATCTTAATCAACATAAGCAAAGACATCGCCCATCCACGTAACAAAAAAATGAGAGATTTTTAAAGCTACTGTAGTACGAGTAATAATATTTGATGAAACAATCGAAATAAACGTTATATTGTTAGTAAAATTATACTACTGTTGTTTATGTCTAAATTCGAACTACCAATGAAGCTCCAACTACCAAGAACTACCTAGACATGCAGTCCAATTTACCGTACATCAACTTAGAATGAATTTAATTACTCATATATTTTAAGATTTAAATAAGAAATAAGAATAATTTACTAAAAGTGACCGATACGTAGCCGTCAAGAAACTCACATGACGGTTTATTTTTTCCATTGACGGTTGATTAATTTCTTTTTTTCCTTATTATAACTGTATTTTCAATTATAAAGTGGTTGAGCAGTAAACAACATGTCACTACAAGAGGGGGTAACTTAAGAAAATGACATACATGATAAAAATATGAGAGGGAGTTGCAGTCTATTGCACGGGGAAATACGTTTCACTAATCATTTATAATCTGCAATGTTTGTTCAACTAAATTGGGGTTTACTTTATATTGGGCTATTAACACTGATGAAAAATTGTGCTAAGCAATATAGCATACATGGCTCGTTTAATTCGTATTGTATTGAATGTTACTTTGTTCCATGAAACAACATGGAATCGTGTTCATTCTTTCAACTGATTAGATACTCTATTTAATTTGTCAAATTAAAACTATCATTATAAACAGCGAATAACGACGAAAAAAATCCTTAACTCAAATCGCAATAACATTTAACCATCGCATTAAAACGCCTAACCTAAACATTGGAGGTTGCCACAGTCGACGCTGCACCCGCGGAATATATTAAGTTACTTCTTCGATCACGCGCACCCACGTGTCAACACATTCAGTGTGGCTTCCAACTCACTTTAAAGTTAGATTTTGCGTTGAACGATATCTGTCCAAACATAGGTGGATCTATTGTTGGTGCAATAGATGCATGCACACATTGCATGCGACTGCAAATCCTCGAAACTACAAACCCTAATGCTCTTTAAATAAGTGTCTAAGTCCTAGCCCTGATGATGCAATTAACATTTCACCGCTGAAAATTCATCTGCCACGGCCAATTGCACCCATCGGCCATCTGGCCGTCACGTCAACATGAATGTTTAAATCACAGACCAAATCAATACAGCTTTTTTAGACTATGTGCAGCGGACCTTGTGATGAACAATGGGGATAGCTTGCATCCGACCATAACTGATAACGCTAGGAACATAGCTTTTCTTGAGTTGTATCAGTGCCCTTGAACGTGCAGCATCACTAGGACAAGTGCATGCTCTCGCCCAATCTTTATGCTGTAAGCCTGAAAAAGAACATCAAGTACAGTGGCCATATATTGCACTGAACCAACCGATATGGAGCAGTCAATAATCCCATCTAAGGGGTGACGGAAAACACAGGAAAAGATTCTTGTTTATCTGCAAAAAAAAGAAAAAGAAAAAGTAAAGTGAATGATCTTTCCACACAATACATAATGACATGGAAGATCATTAAAGATCACAGATTTGATAGATTGAGTCATGATTTACACTTTTCATTGCCTCTTGAAAGTTCGAAAGTCTTATACTGTAGCAATAGTACTTAATTACTTATGTCGGTTAATTAAAAAGATAATACATTATCATCCTTCCATCAATTCCACCGACAATTCCACACATTCAATGTGGCAGCAAGCTCACTTAAAAGTACTAATCCAACACACATGTTTAATTTTTTGCTGAACGATATCCATGCAATGAGTTAACCTTCCAAGTGCAAACGACATTTCTTAAATGTCCATTAACTACAGTGAACAATGAAAATGATATAAATCTCTTCCGCATTAGTTTATAAATTAAATTAATTTCCTATATGTACCCTTCGTCATCTAAGACAATGTAAGTTAGGTATGTACCCTTCGTCATCATAAATACGTTCTAAATGCATGTGACCATCGTAATACTCCATTCAACATTAAGAAATGAAAAATACGTTTTCTGTTGTAAATCCATGTATTTGTGTTAATGTGGATGACCACTACTCACCACTAACTTATGATTTACTACCCCGCTTTCTCCTACTTAATTCCTCATTTAGTCACCTCTTAATTCTTGTAACCTTTGGGATGACTTGTAACTTCCTATGTATTGGTGTCCTATAAATAGAGGACACTTTGTCATGGAAGACACACTTGAAATAATACAAGTTCTTCCTTCTCCCCTCATATATTTTGTCTTGTTCTTGCACTACTTTACTACTCCATTAGTTTTACAACATTTTATTTCTTTTATCATCTCTTCCGCCTGAGTTAATTCCCAATTAGCGTCCATCGTATGCAATTCAGTGGCGTATGCAGGATTTTTTGTTAGTGGAGTCAGAATCTAGCTTAATGTTCTTGCACTACTTTACTACTCCATTAGTTTTACAACATTTTATTTCTTTTATCATCTCTTCCGCCTGAGTTAATTCCCAATTAGCGTCCATCGTATGCAATTCAGTGGCGTATGCAGGATTTTTTGTTAGTGGAGTCAGAATCTAGCTTAAAAAAAAAAAATTTGACATAGGCTACCACTAAAGGGGTTTGAACTCGGGACTATAAAGTTGAAATATATGTGCCTACACCAACTCACATTCTAACGCTTTTATTTTACTGGTGTCATTCTTTATTTTTATAAGCAATTCTCTTTTGTTCTTTATTATTATTATTATATATATATATATATATATATATATATATATATATATATATATATATATATATATATATATTTTTTTTTTTTTTTTAAAGTTAATCCAGTGGTGTCGTATGACCCCGGTGATTAAGAGATGCATCCGCCCCTGATGCAATTAAGTGACAGCAGTGCTATACGAAGGCTAATTAATGATCGTAATTTTAATTCGACCACATCAAGGATCAAGCGAACAACTTGAGATTAGAATCTTCCATTAGTATGCTTTGTACATTTCCCGTGCCGTGTAATGAGTGTAAGTGTAATCCTTGCAACTGATCGAATGCTCGTTCTTTGTTTTAATTGATAAATTATTGAATTCGGGGAAACTATCATTCATTTTAACAAGGGAACCTCATTTACTCCCTATTCTTTGACCATCGCATACATATATAGTATATATCTAGTGGAAGTTCTTGTTGTGTTTGGCCGTAGCGTAATTTGTGAATTAGTTCGACAAACATCATAAAACATACTCCCACCGGTCCATATTATTTGAGTGTTGGACTGTTTTCATACATACAAAGGCATCCACCCTTTAGCATCAATTAAATACTTAGGTCGTTTACTAAATTAGCAATTCTCTCTCTCAAATTTAATCATAGAATAAAACAGTTACTCTGAACCAGGAAGAATAAAGGCAACAAAAATCAAATAAAGTGGGATAAAACGAATACAACATAGAAAAAACGCTGTACCGAACAACGCAACACATAAGAGTACAATACAACATGATACATTATGATACTACTTTACTCAAACGCCTAAGCATATAAGCGTACAGACGCCATAAGGAGACTAACTCAGAGTCTACCTTTGTCGTCCAAACGTCTTCATCTAGACTAATCTATGTATATGAAGCAAACAAAAGTCTTATGTATTGATTGACCTCCGATTTCATCAATATAAAAGTTCCATGGAATATATTAAGAATACAAGACTGTTCATACCAGATGTTCTTAAGAAACTAAAAAGTATAAGCATACTGTATTGTGATCACTTTGTCGCTGCGTTCTTCATCTGCATCACATGGAATTTGTACAGGCGCATCTATACTCGGTCCCAAAGGTGGCACAGGTGCAGGAGTATCAGGGGAACCACTAGAGTTTCTTTCGTTGCTTCGTAAGAACAAAAGTGCACTGTAACTAGTGGACATGCCACGAAAAAGATATTCCGAAGAAAATCTTTATGTGCCATAACACAAGTCAACAAAAAGATTACCTGCACACGTTTACCGCGTATAAATTTCATCAGATAACGAATGAGTTCTTCATGACCATCAGATGGAAATTTCAGCATCCTCTGAAGCGGCGGACTAAAGAAGCTCCGGATAAGTGAGCATGGAAGAGGAAGAAATCATCAGAATAAATCGATTAGAGAGCGAGTGTACAATAATGCATCTAAAGCGTGTACAAATTGAAGCACATGCAACAGTAATTTATAGGGTTTTCTTGTCAGATCGAGTGAATCTTAGGTTTTGGTTTGGTTAATATGTACACCGAATGGACGTAATAGAAATCGACTAAATCAGAAAAAAAATGAATTGATAAAAAGGAAAGGTCGGTCAAATGCAATTTAGTTTGGAAATAAAATATTCCTCTGTAAGAGTGAACGTGACAAAACGAAGGGGGAATAGATATGCATCGATACTACCTTTTTAATGAATAGATAAATATAACGGAATATAATTGCCCACACCATTCTTGGCCCAAATGTCCCAAATGGGGGTAATATAGTAATTTCACACGCCTGTTTAATAAATTCGTTAATTTTGTTCCATTTATACCCTTAATCAGATTTTAGGTTAATTTTTGGAATTTGTTTAACTCTGTCTCATGTTATTAATTATGTTTTACATTTTCAAAACATTTTCACAACTAACCATGCATTTGTTTGTTTCCCATAAAGTATTTAATTAGGTTGGTAGAAAAACAAAATACATACGGAATACATATGAAATACAATCAAAATACATACGAGAATACTCCATTTTTGTGTATTTACTACAAAATTTTATATGGTTATAGATTAATTTCACTTTTTTTTTTTTTTTTTTTTGTAATTCATTAACCTCACTCTCTAGCTTCCTATGTATATTCCTAAGCTCATGATACAAAATGTTATGGCTAACTGGTGATCCTTGCAGTGGTTGTGCAACAACGTTCTTCTTTGGAGTCCTATCGATTGTAATGCTTTTAATTTGTAAAAACGAACGAATATTGGCTTAAGTATGTCCGATGATATTATAAGCCTTTAATTTTCAAAATGCATGAACTTTTCATTAATGGGTGCCATTTTTTACGGAAAATTGACAAATTAAAACACCTTGGTAATTAAATCCGACTCCTCGTAATCTGTAATCCTAAAGCTAACTTAAATATGCGACTTTTCATAACCCTAACGGTGCCAACTATAAATCTGATTCCTTTTAGCTTTTCCCAACAACTTGCTTCTTTTTTCACTATATTCTGTTTTCATTTTCGTTCAGTTTCATTGAATAATCAAGCACACAAATGGACAACTCTACCAATGCATCGCCACTCATTGGTGAACAACAGGTTGTTTGCTCTTTACTGTTTCATGCACCTCCGGTTGGATGAGCTTTAAAAATTGTGTAAATTCGGAAATAATTTAATGATGTTTTTTGATGCAGATGGATAAAGCTTTATTCCATGAAAAAGTTGGACGCGTTACCCAAGCGCTGGAAAGGGTGCATCTGTTGGAGCTCAAACTTCAGGAGGCAGTCTTTGAACTAAATGCATCGCAGCATGATCTATTCCAAGTTGAGAGAGGTCGAATTGCGCGTCGGACGGAAGAGGCAAAGACCGAGAAGAAGGCCATCATAAAAAAAATTTTACAAGGTTGAAATTTGGTGGTCGGGATAGGACAATTTGTGCTTTTTACTAGGCGTGGTTATTTTTAATTAACAGCCTTTACTTAAAGGCTGTTTTATGTTCATGTTTATCGGAACCTTATATTTTAATTTTCTACATAAAGTCAGTTGTTGTGCTGTTACATTTGGTTCTCACGTGTTCCGTGTTTGGTGCAAAATGATTTGTCTAGTCGTTGAATGTGTTGGATTGTTTTATAAATTAGAGTGCAATATGTGCGTAGATTATTACTGCCTGCTAATTAGAAACAAATATATGTAACAGTAACTAATTGGACATAACTTTATCTATGATAGATAATGGGATCCAATTTATCAATTCGGAAGACAAGATGCACAAGTGTGGCTGCCAAATTGCGGTTGTAGTTGTTAGAGTTGCTTGAAAATTTCATTCCATCCAGTCATGTAGACCATAACTTGTACGACACCAACCGCATCTTCGGTTTATCCCGCTAGGCTATTGCCTGCTGCTTTAAGTTTGTGCGATGTCTTTGTCGGGGCGCTCTATGATTTTGATCGCATTTGGTACGTAGTTTTAGTTGTTCGGTCGTTTGGTTTTGTTTGTTGTTCTGATATGAACCTACTGTGTTGTCGTGGTTGCCTTCTGCAAGGTTTAGTTGAACGAATTTCGTTGTACTGTCTTCAGTGAAACTTATTGTACTGATCATTGTGTTATCGTCGTCTTCACTATCTTTCGTGCACGGGAGTTTGGCAACTGTAACTCCATCATGTCAACTAAACAAATCATACAGTAATAACCTTCCTACTTACCTTTTTAGACCCCATTAGATGTTTCGTATAACCGGAAAAGTGCATGCAAGGGAAACGCATTGAGTGGTGAATTCAGCGGTGTAGGCTACAGTGGGTCGCAATTTAGGGTTCAGAGCATAGTGCTTTGGAATTAGAGGGATTAAAGCCACACCCAAATGTGTGGACTTGGAAACAACAACATTTAATGTATTGTCGTGTAGCCTTGAAGTTTTGCTTTTTGATGTATTTCATCAGTATCATCAATACCACAAATGAACGAATTTTCGGGATGCCACTATAATTTCCACAGCTATCCACATAAATACTTGATGAATGCACCACAACGACACGACCATCCACAATATATTTTCATCCACCGCAATGATATTTAAAGTAACAATCAAATTAGACGTTGTAATCATAATTACAATGCAGTACAGTACATGGGACAATCAAATTAACCATACACATTGCCTTCCAGCCCTATCAGATCTACTTTCATTAGATAGTCACTTACACCTCTTGAGATATGATACTGTCATAAATTAGGTGTTCTGATTTGCATTGATTCTTTGAACCCCTCCCATGTCTTGTATTGAATGTTACTTACTAGTATTACTTTTTGCGGACGTCCCACAAGCTCATGAGCACCCAATGGACAAGCCTCGCATGTCAGATCTAAACATTTAACGGGGCTGCAAGCCCTCGAAACTAGAAACCGTAACGCACAAAGTCCAACCAATAATAATACACTTTCACGATACCACTGAGTATGCCTGCCATTCAACGCGCTCCGCAGGCCAATTCCTGTTTCACTCATTTGGCATGCTTACCTGTGTATTGAATGCGCACCAACCCTATGGAGAAATTTTGTTACACGCTACCTCAACCCGACTTTTGACCTGAACGAGTCTTACCTCCTGCCCTATCCCTATGAAGATAGCTTTTCCTGAGCTTTACTGTTGCCGTCCACTCGTAAAGCATCAACAAGACAAGTGCATTCTCTCGCCGACGTATATACGTTGAAAATCCGGAAAGTAAATACCCTAGCCACTGCAACTGACCATTTTTTTTTACTGACGCCCCTTTCTTCTTTTCATCGGCAGGTGGGTGATGCAGGCCACACCACAGTAAAGATTCCTGCAAATCCCTCAAAAAAGGAAAACGAAAAATCTTTCAATACTCAGTAACGCAATCTCACTGACGCTCCTTTCTAGATATCATCGGCAGGTATCTGATGCAGGCCACACCACAGTAATGATTCCTGCAAATCCCTCAAAAAAAGGAGAACGAAAGATCTTTCAATACTCAGTAACGCAATCTCACTGACGCTCCTTTCTAGATATCATCGGCAGGTATCTGATGCAGGCCACACCACAGTAAAGATTCCTGCAAATCCCTCAAAAAAAGGAGAACGAAAGATCTTTCAATACTATACAAAATGACACGGACGAACACAGAAGATAATAGATTTGATGTATCGAGTCTTGATGGCCTCTTTTGTACCTTGTATATTCGATTATATTGTACTGTATCAATAGTACTTAATTACTAGCACCAATAATTTGTACTCCCTGCGTACCTAGTTGACGCTTTAGTAAGATTCATTTTCATTTGTCACAAATTAGTTGTCGCTTCCAAATTTCAAGACTATTTTTGCCAATCCTCTCCAGCTACACACGTAACCCTACTTATTAACTGTATTGTCCGAAAATATTTAATTGTCATATACGGAGCTATTGTTGTGTTAAATTGATTAAATAAGAGCACTTATCATGATTTTGTTGCATTTTGTAGGTTGAATATGTTGGAGAAGAGCTATGGAAGAAACAAGTAAAAAAGACATCAAGTTGAAGAAAAAGAAGAAAACTGGCTAGTCTGACAGAAACTCAACCGAAATGTGCCTATGCGTGAAACAGTGACTAAGTTGAGCATCGAAAAACATGCTTGCGGGTCAACTTTTACTACCAGAGTGGCTATATGACGAAAAATCACCCATTTCTTTGTTTTATCCTAGGGATAATTTTGGGGAAAATATGGTAATTACTTTGGGACTACAAATAGATAGTTTACCATAGTTTACATATCTTTGGCTACTTTTCCAACTTGGGAGCAAGAATCATCAACAATCCTTGGATATTGAAGACTGGGTGCACTTTAATGAGCAATTCTTTATCCCTTTCTTTATTTCTTTGATTTTTATTGCTGCATTTGGATAGTTGATGTAAGTTTGAATAATGATACTAAAGTTACATGTCTACTTTGCTAATTAAAGACTCGAGAGAGATTAGTAAGCGTAGAATATATAGTGAAGCTAGCGAGGATTTTGGATGATCACATCACTTTGTTCCTTGTGGACCCGACCCCGACTCTTAGTTGTGTAAATTGTATTGCAATGACCGTTCATACCTCAAGCCGAGGTGTGTGTTGAGCATTGTCAAACTTAAAGAGGCCAACTTACTCGGGACGGAGGGAGTAAACGTCAAAGCAATTATAGTTATGACGTCGCCTTTTCATTAACCATTGCATGTTTAACTTGACATATGGGCCATGATATATCGAAAGTTAGACCATCGTGTAGTTATAAGTATACTCCAATCATTTCTTTTGTTCTAAATATATTTATTACTCCCTCCGCCCCAAATTAATTGTCACTTTATGTGAAATGGTTTGTCCCAAATTGGTTGTTTTTTTAGGATTTCAAGGCTATATTTACTAGTTCTTCCCAACTATACCCTTAATAATTTAAAAAATCAAAATCCAACAAAGTTAATAATCAAACATAAATAAGGGTAACATAGTAAAATATACACTTTATTTAATTGTTTTACTTAATATGCGTGAAAAAGCTGAATGTGACAACTACAATGGGACGGAGGGAGTATTTCTCGATAAGATTTGTTGTTGTAGCAGGAAGGCAACATTGTAGGATTAGTTAGGTGAATTTTTCAACAAGTTGCATAAAATGCTACTCCCTCCCTCTCGTATTATGTGAGGTACTTTGACTTGACACGGAGTTTAAGAAATATGTAATATTTTTGAAACTTGTTGTTTATAACAAACCCATAGTAATTTGTGCGGTTGAGAATCATCCATAAAGTTGAACAAAAATAAAAGGGCGAAAATAAAAATGTTCCCTATAACTTGGGACGGATGGAGTAAAACAGTAAGATCCCGTTTGGTCACGCCTAACTTATAAGCACTTAACTGCTTTTTGAGTGTTTTGGTAACTAAAAGAACAAAGAGCTTATAAGCACGTTTTAGCTTATAAGTTACGAAATCCAAACGTCTCAACAGTGTCTTATAAAGCCACTTTATGGGCTTATGGCTCAGACATGTAGACAGTTAATTGGGTAAGCATAATAGTAGCTTGTAAAGCACATATATCTCTTTAAACTTTTCCATAAGACACTTGGGTATCAATTTGGGGGTTGGGATTTTTTCTCCATTATTATTTGCTGCATGCATTAAATATCAATAGATCCTATGATACTGTCCATGTGACTTTGTTTTCTCATCCCTCCGTCTCAAATTACTTGACGCATTAGCAAGATTCATTTGTCCCAATTTTGTTGACAGCAACGAATTTCAAGACTATTTTTGTTAGGTCTTTCCCTTAATTATTCAGATATTCTCAAAAATTATTTCAGTCATATCTTAAACAAGGATAACACAGTAAAATATATACTATAATTATCGATTTTCTTAATGGGCCATTCGGCGTACAATGTCTTAAACTTGAAAGTATCGACTAATTTGAGACGGAGGGAGTATTTGTTTGATATTTAAAGGCTACCAAATTCCCTTAACAAATTTGCATGGGTACTTCATCTATACAAACTACAGAGTATAACCGTATAAGCGGGCTCTAAACATCAGCAATACATTCAGCAATCTATGTGAACGGTATATTGAGACCACAATTATTCTTTTTTTATAATTAAATCTTCACGTCTATACTATAAATGGTCGAAGCCAAATATAAAGATAGTACACAAGTACATTATTAATTAAAATAGCTGTGATAATTCTTTACATCGGGGAACCAAACGATCCTACAATTGTCAGCCTAGGACAATGAAGGAGTGAGAGTAACCAATAACTTTATGAAAACCACATCTGGCACTAATAGCCGAAAATAATGAAATAAGGTTTTTATTTTCAGTTCTAACACATTGTGGAAAGCTTTTTCAAAAGTTTACCTCCTGTTGGGTTTTAAAGGTGGTCTTCGTGGAATAAAGCAAGTGAAAAATGAGCTTAAATGATAAAAGGAAAATATAAAAGAGAAGAAAATAAATACGTTTGACAAAACGGTAATTGGGATGTCCTACATGATAGTGGGGATGTCAGCCTACACAGTGCCAATGAATCTCAAAGAAGACCCTTTATGAATTTCATAAAAGCAAAAATATTACTCCCTCAGTCCCTCCGTTCCATATTATGTGTCATAGTTGACTCGTCACAAAGTTTAAGAAATAAAAGAAGACTTTTGAAACTTGCAGTGTAAAATACGTCAAAATATTTGTGTTGTTGTAAATCATTTCAGTAATGGAAAAACTGTCATTTTAAATTTAAATTGTTACCAAATTTAGAATGCTGCCATTCCTTTTGGTACAGACGAATAAGGAAATGTTGCCACATAAATTGGAACGGAGTGAATAATCATCAAGTTCTCCAAGTTCTGGTTTGTGTGGCATGATAACCTTCATCTGGATGGTTGCTCTTGCATTGAAGTCTCTCTAATCAACCGACAGAAGAGAGAAAACCATGGCGGACGCACAGCTCGTGAAAATATGGGACCTTCCAGAGAAGTGTCCTTCCAACCAAAATACGAGCTAATGCAGAGCAACTATTTGAAGTTGGAATTCATTTGTTCAAGAACTCCGCATGACAAGAGGAATATCACAGCATTTCACTAATTTAGGAGTTGAGTGCACCGTAATCGGTGCACACACCAAAATCGAAGTCAATCCAAAGAGCGCAATTAAGATCCCGATCCGACTTCATGACTTGGCGAACTCCGTTCTTCCAATCATGGATGGAAGAACAGACGAAGAAAAACGTGCATATTCTTTGATTTACATCTAAATGAGGGAGTAGTTTTTAGAATCTTACACCAGGACCGAAGGCAAACGCTTTTTAAGATAAGGAATCAGTATTTTTCATGAGAAATATTTGCAAGGAATGAAGTGTTCCCATAAGAAGAATTTGGATTCAGCTACCACTACCCTTACATATAGGCGAAGCAGTACGGTTCATGGGAAATTAGCGCAGAAAAGGAAGTTCATAGGAAATTAGCCGAGTGTATAAATTATAATACTAACTAGTTTTCTGACACGTGCGATGCACGTATATTTCGAATAATCTATGTATATATAAAAAAACAAAGAAGACTTAGGACAAAACTTAGAAAATAGGACATTAAGACAGTATTTGTAATGATATTTAATTCAAGATCAAATCAAAAGGCATTTGTTCTTTTTTAGTTGTTAAGGATTGAACTAAGAGTTTTGAATATCTTATATAAACGAAAAGATAAAGTTTTTGAATTTCAAAAGGTACCATACTTATCTTTGGTAATATTGAGATCTCCTGTAGAAAGAAAGGTGAGTGGCTGATTGTTGGATCGGTGTATGTTATTACTGGATGATTTCTTATTTTTTCATCTGCATGCTATAATTAATGGTGATTTTAGATTTTTATCTACATTATGTTAAGGGCTTCTTTTTCTAAAAATTATGAACCTTTTCACTTCTCGAAATTCAATTCGACTAATCCTTGATTCTAAATTAGACTATATTGAATTAATATTTTCAAATAAAATTAGCATATTCAAAACTATACAAAAGGTACTGCTACATACGGCCCTTTCCATATCAATATGATGAAAAAAAAATCATCTTAAATTGTTGGTCAAAGTTCATCCACTTTGATTTTCGAAAATCGAAAAGGATATTACTTTATGGAACAGTATTTATTTATGAATATATTCTATATATAATTAATTGCTTGCTTATCTGCTACGTACTAGACTACTAGTACATCTTCTGTGGTTTCAATGAGTCGCAAGCTAACATGATTTCCTGCCTTTAGGTTTTTGGCCCTTACAAATCTCCCCCAGCCCTTATTCCACAAAAATAAATGAATTTATAACAACAGAGAAATATTTAAAACAAAACATCAACAGTAATAAAGCAAACATAAGCGTAATAAGTCATCGAAGAACTAAAAACAAAAATGAAAGAATGTTATACCTTATATGATTCATATTAACTTATTTATCTCTATCCATATATTTCATAGAGTAAGCATATATTTGTAAAATCCATGTTTGAATTAACACAAAAATGAATTACTTTAATTTCACGTTCTAAACCTTGCCGCACAAATGAAATATACTTTATGACAGCACATGAGACATCTATAATGATAAGTGACCAATTTTATACCAAAAATCATAAGAAAATTAAATGTAATTAAGGAATCCTCCTGACATTATCCGGTATACAACCAAAAAGAACTTATTCAGAAAATAGTATTCATCAGTCTCGCAACAAAATGAACTTTTTTGTTAGAATGAGATGCTGCCTGCCTCATTTGTAATGGCACAAGTCCAAGTAGAGTTCAGTTCAACTCTATACAAAAGCACGATGTCAATTGATTTTTCCTGAATGCGATAATCATTTCATAAGTTGGGGAAACAAAATTCTATAGAAGTTTATTTTATTGCAACTTTTAAACATCAGAAAATCAACATGGAGTAAGAAGAAAAAATGATTAAAAAGTAAAAGAACATCCACGGAACGGACAAAAGCATTGTGCTCTCTAAACCAAATATATAATGTCACTGGGGGATATAAAATTGTATTGAAAAGTAGTCTTTCATTTGCTCCAAGATTTACATTAACGGAAATGATTGTTAGAAATTCAGCACAATTTAAAGAATATCAAATCAACAGTACTAGAATAGATTTATACATGTATGTACTATGTAGATCACGTACATGCACAGCCGATGAAATCATTTGTTAAGGTTGTAGTCCATACAAATTTATACATTAAGTCGAGGAAGAGATTTATCTATCAAACATATCATATACTCCCTCCGTTTATGTTTACTTATTCAAATTCACCAAAGTCAAATTCTATGTTTACTTGTCCTTTTAGCAATTCAAGATAAAATTAGCTATATTCTTCCTAATTTACCCTTGATATTAAATTCCTTGTACTTTTTTAAATTTCTTCCCAATTAAATACTACTGTATCTTATACTTTTCAAGTATAATTAATTAGGGTATATTTGTCAAGTTTAAGTTTTCTTTTTTTTTTTCATGGTGGGAGTGAAAAGCTGAAAGTGGACAAGTAAACATAAATGGAGGGAGTAACCGGGATAAAGATTATAATCCCGGGATAAAGTTTGGGACTATTATTATCCCATGTTTGGTTTGAGGTATCAGTTAATGCTAGCACCACTTTTACACACAAAATGTGGGATTAGCTATCCCATATAGGAGGTGGGATTAACAGTCCCGGATTATGTTAATCCCGGGATAACAACATGTGCTACCAATGTATTTTGTTCAGGATACAGAGGTTTGCAGACGTTTCCAACTTCCAAGAAACTAACTAATTAAGTAATATTCCGATAAAGAGTACTTATTTGAAAAGACTTAAGCGTGTATCTCACATTAATTAGGGTTCCGCATTAATTATTATACTTTTGTATTATATTTGACTAAAGTCTTTCACTTTTTACCTAGTAGGTTGGCTCTATATATATATATATAAAGCGATGCCCTAAAACGTTCTGTCAATGCTGCTTAATTTCATCAGAACTAATCACAAAGGATTCTGTTGGGCAAGAGCCCGTTATTGAGATTTGAGAGCAATTAGGCAGGAAAAACATTGATCAGTGTAAGCTCTCAGCCCTACTTTTTTTTTTTTTTTTGGTGTAGTGTTTATAGGGTTTGTTGACCCATCTGTGTTTATTAAGTTATTGTTGCGGTTTTTTGTGGTCCCCATGGACGTCTTCGTGTCAGAGCTTCCTAGTCCTGATTGTTTGTTGCAGATGCGTAGCTATTGTATATTGATTTCGAAACTCGAACTTGGTTTTCCACTTTGTGGGTAGCTGGATAATTTCACCTAAAATTGTATATAATCATTTTTTCCTTTGTTTGCATTTAGTTCGATATGCTGTTAGTTAGTTTACAATAAACTTCTAAAGGGTTATGAATTTTGGGGGTGGGGGTTTTTGTTCCTCAAAAAACCGTTTTGAAGCGTACATAGATTGCAGTTTATATCTCTAATTAAAAATAAAAATATTCCTGTACGTACGTTTGGCCAGATCTGCCGTTTTCAATGGATCATGCGGACCAAGAACCCTCCGACCCCCCATCTACTGTTTCAGATATTGAGTCTATGTTAAGTAGACTCCAAGAAGTTGAGGATTTATTATCTATAGCCCGTCCCCGAGCTCAAAATTCTACTGTCGTTACTGAGAATATATCTGCTGGCAATGAAGATAGTGAGGTGCCACGTGTCAAG
Source organism: Petunia axillaris subsp. axillaris (assembly GCA_029990575.1). Taxonomy (NCBI): domain Eukaryota; kingdom Viridiplantae; phylum Streptophyta; class Magnoliopsida; order Solanales; family Solanaceae; genus Petunia; species Petunia axillaris. Next base: position 46,279,764 of record JARKNS010000007.1, on the reverse strand, counting down.
GCGGTGCTAGAAAGCTGTGTGGGTGGTCCTTTCGAATGCAAAATTTGCCTGGAAATGCCTATAGAACCTATCTTGACTTGTTGTGGGCACCTGTATTGCTGGCCATGCTTCTATCAGTTACCTTTCGTTGATTCTACATCAACTGCACGGGAATGCCCCGTCTGCAAGGGAGATGTCCCAACTGAAAATGTAACTCCCATTTATGGTACTGAATGCGACCCACCTCCGGTGCACGACGTGATAATACCACCACGACCAAGAGCGCGTAGAATAAAGGGGGATATGTGTCAGCGTGGTGATATTTCCCACCCTCACTAACGCTGTTTGGGTTGAGAGAATTATCATATTTTGAGATAGTTGAGGTAATTAAACTTTTTGGAAGTTTGTATGTACAAAATGCTTTGCGTCTCTTTGTTTGAAGGCTCTGATTTTTGTATTTCAGCCATTATGTCGAATCACAATGTCTGTACCTTTGTGGATTTTTCAATTTACCCCTCCGTCCCAAATTAGTTGTCGCTTTTAGCTTCTTCACGCCCATTAAGAAAATCATTAAATATAGTGTTTATTTTACTATGTTACCCCTATTTAATGTTTGACTATTAAATTTTGTTGAGAATTTTTTTAATTATTAAGGGTATAGTTGGAAAAGACTAACAATTTTTGTCTTGAAATCCTAAAGTGTCAACTAATTTGGGACACACCATTTTTTCCTAAAGCGACAACTAATTTGGGACGGAGGGAGTAGTTTGCTTGTATTTCTGCGCCTGAGTGTGCTTATCTATTCAACAGCCTCAACACACATCACAACATTGTCCCAATGTTGGATCCTTACTCATTTTGTGCTTGCTACGCGACTTTCCGCATGATGTCGTTGCGGTTCCAAAGAAGTTGGGGTTGAAAAATTATTTTGTGTTGCTAACTTCTTCTGTTGCGGGATTGCGGCATAGTGTATACTTTTCAAATTAATATTATAACCAATTTGTCATTGCCATTTCTATCTCTTAGTAATAATATTCCTTCTTCGTTTGAACAGACCAACGGTTGGCTATGGATCATGCGAACCCACAAGCTTCGGACCCCACGTTATTGCAAATTGAGTCTTTGTATAGAAGACTCGAACGGATAGAGGATATAATGTATAGAGGCCGTCATCAGGAACGAAATACTACTTCTGATAATGGGAATGTATCTGCTGTCAATGAGGATAGTCAGGTACAAGGTCACAATACTCACAACACAGAGGTAGCAACATGTGGGGGTGGTCCTTTCAACTGCAGCATTTGCTTGGAAGTGCCTCGAATGCCTATCTTGACTTGGTGTGGGCACCTGTATTGCTGGCCATGTTTCTATCAGTTACCTTTGGTTGATACAACGAATGCTACAAGGATATGCCCTGTTTGCAAGGGAGATGTTGCAACTACTGATGTAACTCCCATTTATGGTTGTGGAGTCCGTACAGACGGCACACAACTAGGGTCGTCTGGCTTGATGATACCACCACGACCAATTTGTCACGACCCAAAATCCTGGATGGTCGTGAGGGCACCCGAACAACCCCATCGGGCGAACCCACTCGCTATATTAACAATTAACCTCAATAATATTAAAGAAATAATATAATAAAATTAGAGTTGTGACTTTTATTACTGAAATACGCAGAATATCCCATGGTGTAAATGAAAGGTCTAGTCCTCTACCATAAGCCATGAACATCTATAAGATAAATGCTGAATAAAATATCCCGAATGTCTGAAACAATAAATGACAGGAATGAAATAATAGAAAGGTGCGCCACCACGGAATGAGGATGGTTGGCTCACCGCTGATCAACAGGAAAATCTTCAACTCTGGCCACGGGGCTGGCTGGTACTCGGAACCGTATCTGCCCGAACAGATAATAAGAAACAATAAAGAAAAACGTAAGTCAAAAGGACTTAGTAGGTGGGTAGACTAGTTCCTATGAAAGACAGGAAACTAGTCTGAGCAATAAATTAACAGAATAGAGGAGGGAGAAAAGAAACATGTTATAATTCGCTATTTAAATAGTCCATCCAATCACACCATTCAACATCAATAAATCTCATTCAAGAACCAACAATTGAACTCAATTAATAAACCAGCAGAATATGTGGGCTAACTCCGAAAAGATGTGATAGTGGACCAACTCCGAGGCTATCAAATATACCAACTCTAAAATAGATAGTGGACCAACTCCGAGGCTATCAAATGGACAAACTCCGAAATATTATCAATTGGACCAACTCCGACATATCAAAGAAATCATGAATTTTCATGTCAAACATACACATAACTTGCAATACTTTAAACAACCAGGAGTAAACACAATCCAGGGAAAACAACACATATTCCAAGTAAATGTTTAAACACAACAAAAAGGTGTAAAAGGTTACACCTTGGGCAGTGCACATACAAGGAACGTATGTACAATATCCCGCGTGGACTAGTTCCACCAAAGAAAGGGATAGAACCACCTACCTCGATCCGAAGAGGCAAATACTACTCGACAATTATTTTTCCCAACGAATCTCCTCCAAACGGTCTTTGTCTAAACAAAAGAATAGAATATATAATTAATTTAATATGTTGATTGAAATCCCCAATCTATAATTTATTGGAACCCCATTAAAAAGAATATTTCTCGCGCCAAATCTTAATTTTACTAAATATTTAGCTTAGTGTTAAATATTCACTTCCTACTTCTCAATTATCCTACTCTTAAATGTGCAACCATAAATTCTATCATGCTCTACATTCAATAATATATCCCAGTAATAATATTCTTCTAGAAATACTATCACTATGTACAAAATATTAAAATAATGAAAGACAAAAAAAAAATGGAAGGAAAACAAACTAAGTAGCACAGTGCTCCCGTCTCGCTATCCGCACGATGAAAAGTACTTAGTAAGACAAATATCATTATTTATATAAATTTGAGTTTCAACTTTGCATGTAAAGCAATCATCCCTCATCATAGCCATAGCTTGACTAGTGTAATCAGTACCTCATGATTTCTACTTCTATAAACTATAATTATGGTATTATGTAACAAGATGCCTCTGCAGTTTCTATTCCAAACTAACGCCACATACCAAAGTAAAAGAATACCTGATTTGCTATTTTCGAGATTGGGAAAAACTCCACTCAAGCTCTCACGCAACCAGTTGAAACCCTTAGCGATTTTCTTTTTATTTTTGTTGTTCAAATCCCTAAAGCAGTTCTGTAGCACTTATCAGCACAATCATGGGCTTTCGGCCTACAACTACTTTACACCAAATATTGCATCTAATGTTATGTTTTGAGAAAATAGCTCCAATAGTCACTTAATTATTTTTCTACTTTTTTTTTTCCATCACAGAATGTCAAGAATATAACTTTTGTAGTGACCCATTTAGGTGACTGCACCAAAGTTACGAAATATCTGCATCATAATCATAATAATAGTAATAATAATAATATAATAAGACTAATTATATAATAATAATACTTATAAAATATTGGTTCATTACATTCTCCCCCACTTAAACGCTCGTTCGTCCTCGAACGATACTTGTAGCTGTGATGATGACTATCACTAACCGATTCTCAAGGCTTTATTCACACCACTTTCCCAACAAGAGGTAATAGACATAAAACATAAGCAAATCTCAACTAGTCAAGTGTCATGACACATACCTGGAGTCTCAAACAAGTGAGGATATGTCTCTCGCATACTCGTCTCAATCTCCCAAGTAGCCTCATCTTGTGGACGGTTTCGCCACTGCACCTTTACTAGAGGAATTTCTTTTGGTCTCAACTTGCGAATATCCCTTTCAACTATAGAAATCGGGACCTCCTCATAAGTAAGATTCTCATCCAACTGAATTGTATTCGCCTCAATAACGTGAGTAGGATTATGAACACATTTCCGAAGCATAGAAACATGAAAAACTGGATGAACCGGCATCGAATCTGGTAAGGCAAGCTTATAAGCAACATTACCAATACGCTGAATAATCTCAAACGAGCCAATGAAACGAGGACTCAATTTTCCTTTCTTCCCAAATCTCATCACACCTCGCATCGGTGCCACCTTTAAGTAAACCAAATCACCCTCCATAAACACCAAGTCCCGGGTCCTCCGATTTGCATATGATATCTGCCTACTCTGAGCAGTCCCTAAGCGATCCTGAATAATCCGTACCCTATCCAAAGTCTGCTACACATAATCTGGACCTAAAGCAATCACCTCACCAGACTCAAACCATCAAACTGGAGAGCGACACCTACGCCCGTACAAAGCCTCAAACGGTGCCATCTGAATAGAAGACTGGTAGCTATTATTATAAGCAAATTCTGCTAGGGGTAAATGGTCATCCCAATGACCACCAAAGTCCAGCGCACAAGCTCTCAACATATCCTCTAGTATCTGTATAGTCCGCTCTGACTGACCATCCGTCTGTGGGTGAAATGCAGTACTAAGCTGAACCTTAGTTCCCAACTCTCGCTGAAATGACTGCCAAAACTGTGCTGTGAACTGAGAGCCTCTATCAGAAATAATAGAAAGTGGAGTACCATGCAATCGGATAATATGCTCAATAAAAATCTGAGCCAACTTCTTTGCTGAATATGTAGTCTTCACTGCAATAAAGTGAGCAGACTTGGTAAGTCTATCAACCACCACCCAAACCGAGTCATGCTGTCTCAAAGTCCTAGGCAAACCAACAACAAAGTCCATAGTGATCATCTCCCACTTCCACTCGGGAATAGGTAACGCCTGGGATAAACCTGCGGGTCTCCTATGCTCGTACTTGACCTGCTGACAGTTTGAGCATCGAGACACGTGCTCAACAACATCCCTCTTCATTCCCTTCCACCAGTATAACTCACGAAGGTCATGATACATCTTAGTGGTACCAGGATGAATGGAATATCGCGAGCTATGTGCCTCATCCAATACCATCCGCCTCAAGTCATCAACATTAGGAACACACAAACGACCGTTGAGACGAAGGACACCATCATCACCAACTGTAAACTCTGACGCTCCCCCACTTAGGGCCGTATCTCGCAACTCTAGCAAATAAGAATCCTCATACTGCCTCTCTTTGATCTGATTGGCAAGAGAGGATTGGGTCATCATACAAGCAAACACTTTGTCAGGCGCTGGGCTGAATACTCTAACCCTCTGGTTAGTCAAAGACTGCAAATCAATCGCCAAGGGCCTCATATCAGCATCTAAATATGCAAGACTACCCATAGACTTCCGGCTCAATGCATCAGCTACAACATTGGCCTTTCCCGGGTGATAACGAATGGTAAGATCATAATCATTGATCAACTCGAGCCATCTACGTTGCCTACCATTTAAATCCTTCTGATTAAATAGGTGTTGTAAGCTCTTGTGATCAGTGAAAATCTCACAAGGCTCACCATAAAGATAGTGCCTCCAGAGTTTCAAAGCAAACACAACCGCTGCCAACTCTAAGTCGTGGGTAGGGTAGTTCTTCTCACTCACCTTCAGCTGCCTCGATGCATATGCTATAACCCTGCCATTTTGCATTAAGACACACCCCAAACCAATACGAGAGGCATCACAATATACTACAAACCCACCTGAACCAGTAGGAAGAGTCAATACTGGGGCAGTAGTCAATAAGGATTTGAGCTTCTGAAAGCTCGCCTCACACTCCTCTGACCATTGAAACTGCACAGCTTTCTGAGTCAAACGGGTCAGCGGAGCTGCAATAGAAGAAAACCCCTAAACAAATCGCCGGTAATACCCCGCCAAACTAAGAAAACTACGTACCTCTGTCGAAGAAGTAGGTAGTGCCTTCGGATCAGCTTTCATTCCTTCACTAGACACAATGTGACCCAAGAATGAAACTGAATCTAACCAGAATTTACATTTAGAGAACTTGCCGTACAACTTCTGATCCCGAAGTGTTTGTAGAACTGCTCTCAAGTGCTCATCATGCTCTCTCGGCTACGGGAATAAATCAAAATATCGTCAATAAATACGATGACAAATAAGTCCAAGTAAGGCCTGAACACTCGGTTCATCAAATCTATGAAAGCTGCCGGGATATTTGTAAGCCAAAATGACATAACCAGAAACTTATAATGACCTTAACGGGTCTTGAAGGCCGTCTTTGGGATGTCACTCCCTCGAATCTTCAACTGATAATAACCAGATCTCAAGTCAATGTTAAAAAAAAAAAAAAAGAACATAGCTCCCTGTAACTGATCAAACAAGTCATTAATACGAGGGAACAGATACTCATTCTTTATTGCCACTTTGTTCAGCTGCCTATAGTCAATACATATCTGAATCGAGCCATCTTTCTTCTTAACAAATAATATCGGAGCTCCCCAAGGTGAAACACTAGGTCTGATAATCCCTTATTAAGTAATCCTATAATTGTTCCTTCAATTCTTTCAACTCGGTAGGTGCCATATGATAAGGAGGAATAAAGATCGGTTGCGTAACCGGAACAACATTTATGTTAAATTTAATATCCCTGTCAGGAGCGACCCCTGAAAAATCCTCTGGAGCACATTAACAAACTCACGATCAATAGGAATTAAATCAATAAAAGGGGACTGCATACTGGTGTCCCAAATTAAGAAAGATCAGTCTTCAGCTTTCGAAAGTTCAATCCATGTTTCAAAAATCATCAAAATTGAACCCCTTCCTTAACAATCCAATATATATATCTGTCAAAACCCAATCGACTGTGAATGCCACAGATGTTTATCATGACCAACTTTGACTAACTCAATTACTATGTAACGAGCCTTGATACGTTTAAGGGGTACAACGAGATGTCATTGTTGACTACAAGCATCAAAGAACCCATGCACAGCTTAAAAAATAAATACATAAGACTCATATCTCATAAGATATACTAGATACTCGTATTACCCCTTGGAGTCCCAAAAAAACAAACTATACTCAAGATATCAATTGTCGAATCTCTAATTAATATTATCCAAATCTCAAGTGCATCTTAAAACAATCAAGCTGAAACAGATGCACCAGTCATCCCGACATAGAAACAATACCAAAAATCAGTATATCTACTACTAGAATACTCACCAAGTCCTCGAGTAAACACAACCAGAACCAAATCAATAACTAAAAACTCAATAATATATTCCCAAATCAACACAAGATATGCCAAACATCTGATACATATTTTCCAACAAATTTTTCTAACATTTGATGCAGTACTAACATTCAATACCCGCCTCCTTATAAATAGAAAGCCAACCATATCGAGAAGAAACAAACCAACGAAAGCATCCAAGCCCCGAACTAAGATTATATAAAGCAGTCAAAACTCGTTCGACATCCAAGAATCTCCAATAAATGTCTAAAAATTATCCAGGTGCACGCATTTCACACCACCACTTGTAGAAAAGTATGGACATGTATCGAAACCAATGGAACTTGGTCGAAAGATAACTATCACATCTGCCCAAGTTTGGTTTAATTTAGTTTTCCACCATAGGCTCCTCCACTTGAAGCAAAATCCATTAATAACTTATGCAAGGAGACTGCACCCTCACCTTGTACAACCTTGGTTTTGTACCATCTACGTCTCCTCAAGCTCTACAAATCCAAGTTGTACTTAGCACAACACCTACCAAGACACACCGTCCTACACAAAAGGATAAAATAATATGTCCCTCTATAGTCGTAGCGCATCGCTTAAACCTGAATTTTCCCATGAACTCATCTTCAATGGCAAGGAAAACAGAAAATTTCGTTTAAATCCTAGCTCATGCCAAGATCAGTGAATTCTACTCGTGTGACTTTCCCTCTTTTCTAAACTGTTTTGAGAACCACCATACCAAACTGCGATATTGTCGAGTCCATTCGCTTATGCCCTTATTGATTTATTGAAGTCAAAGAAATCTAAACTAAAATCACATTTTGAATTTATGAACCTAGCATTCAACACAATAACAATTTTTTTCCTTCATTATGATGCACCCAAGTTCTTCAATGTCTTGCTAGAACAATGAACCTTCGCAACCGTGAGAATAGACATCGAAAAAATTTAGTCCATCACATTCAAAACTCAACGCACGATATAAGGAATGAAAGAAGGGAAATTTTCTCTAAATGCCACCATAGCCTCTCGTAGATAAGTACAGACGTCTCCGTACTGATCAACGAGACTCTATTGGACACTGCTCATGACTTATCAGGACACTAGACCTTGGCTCTGATACCAATTGTCACGACCCAAAATCCTGGATGGTCGTGAGGGCACCCGAACAACCCCATCGGGCGAACCCACTCGCTATATTAACAATTAACCTCAATAATATTAAAGAAATAATATAATAAAATTAGAGTTGTGACTTTTATTACTGAAATACGCAGAATATCCCATGGTGTAAATGAAAGGTCTAGTCCTCTACCATAAGCCATGAACATCTATAAGATAAATGCTGAATAAAATATCCCGAATGTCTGAAACAATAAATGACAGGAATGAAATAATAGAAAGGTGCGCCACCACGGAATGAGGATGGTTGGCTCACCGCTGATCAACAGGAAAATCTTCAACTCTGGCCACGGGGCTGGCTGGTACTCGGAACCGTATCTGCCCGAACATATAATAAGAAACAATAAAGAAAAAACGTAAGTCAAAAGGACTTAGTAGGTGGGTAGACTAGTTCCTATGAAAGACAGGAAACTAGTCTGAGCAATAAATTAACAGAATAGAGGAGGGAGAAAAGAAACATGTTATAATTCGCTATTTAAATAGTCCATCCAATCACACCATTCAACATCAATAAATCTCATTCAAGAACCAACAATTGAACTCAATTAATAAACCAGCAGAATATGTGGGCTAACTCCGAAAAGATGTGATAGTGGACCAACTCCGAGGCTATCAAATATACCAACTCTAAAATAGATAGTGGACCAACTCCGAGGCTATCAAATGGACAAACTCCGAAATATTATCAATTGGACCAACTCCGACATATCAAAGAAATCATGAATTTTCATGTCAAACATACACATAACTTGCAATACTTTAAACAACCAGGAGTAAACACAATCCAGGGAAAACAACACATATTCCAAGTAAATGTTTAAACACAACAAAAAGGTGTAAAAGGTTACACCTTGGGCAGTGCACATACAAGGAACGTATGTACAATATCCCGCGTGGACTAGTTCCACCAAAGAAAGGGATAGAACCACCTACCTCGATCCGAAGAGGCAAATACTACTCGACAATTATTTTTCCCAACGAATCTCCTCCAAACGGTCTTTGTCTAAACAAAAGAATAGAATATATAATTAATTTAATATGTTGATTGAAATCCCCAATCTATAATTTATTGGAACCCCATTAAAAAGAATATTTCTCGCGCCAAATCTTAATTTTACTAAATATTTAGCTTAGTGTTAAATATTCACTTCCTACTTCTCAATTATCCTACTCTTAAATGTGCAACCATAAATTCTATCATGCTCTACATTCAATAATATATCCCAGTAATAATATTCTTCTAGAAATACTATCACTATGTACAAAATATTAAAATAATGAAAGACAAAAAAAAATGGAAGGAAAACAAACTAAGTAGCACAGTGCTCCCGTCTCGCTATCCGCACGATGAAAAGTACTTAGTAAGACAAATATCATTATTTATATAAATTTGAGTTTCAACTTTGCATGTAAAGCAATCATCCCTCATCATAGCCATAGCTTGACTAGTGTAATCAGTACCTCATGATTTCTACTTCTATAAACTATAATTATGGTATTATGTAACAAGATGCCTCTGCAGTTTCTATTCCAAACTAACGCCACATACCAAAGTAAAAGAATACCTGATTTGCTATTTTCGAGATTGGGAAAAACTCCACTCAAGCTCTCACGCAACCAGTTGAAACCCTTAGCGATTTTCTTTTTATTTTTGTTGTTCAAATCCCTAAAGCAGTTCTGTAGCACTTATCAGCACAATCATGGGCTTTCGGCCTACAACTACTTTACACCAAATATTGCATCTAATGTTATGTTTTGAGAAAATAGCTCCAATAGTCACTTAATTATTTTTCTACTTTTTTTTTTCCATCACAGAATGTCAAGAATATAACTTTTGTAGTGACCCATTTAGGTGACTGCACCAAAGTTACGAAATATCTGCATCATAATCATAATAATAGTAATAATAATAATATAATAAGACTAATTATATAATAATAATACTTATAAAATATTGGGTCATTACACAATTGCACGTCGAATAAAGATTGATAGATTGCATCCAGTCTAACGCTAATTGGGTAGAAACAATACTCAAGGCCGTAGAACCTTTTTGGAAGTTTGTATAAATAAAATGCTTAGCTTCGTTTATAACTTGCCTCCTGCATTGTTCCAGGTCGTAGAGAGACTCTACGAGGAGTATAAACACTACACCTCAATGGACTAGTGGTGAAATCATATATGTAATATCGTGCAATACATTCCTGTCAATTGAATTGTTCAAATAAGACCATCTCCGCTCCGGTCCTGCAGCAAACCTTCGACTACCTATGCAAAGAGTGTTGTACAACTCTTGTAATTTATTTTGGACGGCAGTTTCCTACAAAAGTATACGCTTCTCTGTTTCAACCTAACTAACAGCCTTGAAACAGAGTATACTTTTGTCTGGAACAACCGTATTCACAGCCCTAGGATTTAGAGCTGGAAGCTTCGCATGGGCAAATGTGGACCATCCAAGAGGGAAGGCGTTTGTGGTAAGAAAAAGTCACATGATCAGAATGTGTTTGTGAGGATGTATTTTATAATATTGCAAAGTGATAATATTGTGTTGATGTCCATCTATTTTGTTTCTGGAATTTTATTAGACATTTGCATTGCTCTATAACAGTCTTCTTTCACAACCGGTGCATGTTTGGACAGTCATTCTTTCACAACCGGCACTGACTTGGTTTCTCCTACAGAATATACTCTTTCAATAATCTATCTTAGTACTTAATTAATCCATGTATCTCAATGAATGTGTCGATTGGAAACCAAAACACTGTCTCTTTAATCGTAGTACCAATTTGGTTTAATTACATCAACTGTCAAGTACTGGTACTCAAAGACGCAGTGAAAAATATTCCATTAGACGACGGAAGCTTAAACTCACGAGTATTGGAAACCATATCTTGACCGACTGAACTAAGACAGGACGTTGAACTCAACATGAATTTATTTGAGACACTTATTACTAGTTACACGACCAAGCAAACAGACTTCTCTGAGCAATTTTGGTCGAAAGCCTTATTGGAGTGATACGAAGTACAGTATGACCAACCTCCAAAATGGTTTTGACTGAAGCAACATATACATGTTACGTATGCAACAGATATCTGGTTAATTAGATCTCTTGGCAACAAACTCTTACCCATCAAAGAATGTTGGCGCACAGATGGAAGTGCAGGAGTCGATTGACAAGTATATAAGACATTGAGTATATCTTTCAAAAAGTCACATGGACACCATGACTCACAAGTTTTCTAGGAAATATGACGCATACACTCAAAGTAAATGAACTTGAATAAAGAGAGGGATAAGAAGGATAGCCAACCTTGTGCACCATTGTTTGCACCGAAATAGAGCAGACATCAAAATGGTGCAAACTAACTCCAACCCATTACATTTATGTTCTCCTCTTTTCTACTACGTTATACTCCCTCCGGTCCATATTATTTGATGTTTTAGGTATTTTCACGAGTATTAAGATAATCACCTTTTTAGCATTAATTAGTAGGAGTAATATAATTGACTATATTAGGCCTTTTTCAAGTTGAGGTTACTTATCATTTTGTTCAAAGTCATTTATTAGCAAGGGGTGACATTGTAAAAATAAATCTTGATTTCCGAAAAGATCAAATATTGTGGACCAAAAAAAGTAGACTAAAAAATCAAATAAAGTGGACCAGATGGAGTATTATTTTTCCCTTTTAAGTTTTATTTTTTAATTCCATAAAACAAATACTTTCTTTTTCCCTTTTTATATTACTAACTCACACTTTTAATACAAATAATAAGCACGAAATTTAATTATATGACACTCCAAAAAAAAAGATTTAAAATTAATATTATAATATAGGTGTATTACGTAAAAAATTATTTGGTATAGTAGGAATTTAATTGTAAAAATTAAAATTTATATTATGTCAAAACAAGTGTTATAGTAAAAATAATAATAACATAATGTAGAATAGTAATTGTCGATGTTAATATTTTCATATATGCAGGTGTCAAGCAGAAGCCGTTGGTTCAGACGAAACCAGATGAAGTACTTTTTTGTTTTAAATATCTGGAATTGGCGGAAAATAGGTCTAATATTCGTGCAATATTAGTCAAGAGCGCGGATTATTTGGAGTAACATCATTACACATAATACTACTCCAGATACTAATTACAAATTGAGCTACCAACATACATACACAGATTGATGTTCACTACCACTGGATGGAACAAATAGTGCTGCATATTGACATAGGATCGGAAATATCAAAATTTTGCAGTACCCAAAGTAAACTTCAAAAAGGAACAGCAGAGTCAGACATATGGAAATACAGATACCATAGAAAGAGTCAAATTAAACCCCCTGCCGTGATGAGGCTGTAGGAGAGGCGATTTGCGCTCCTTCAGGACAATCGCCTTGGTGATTACTCAGTACTCCCTCTAAGATCGTCGCGAAGTCTTCCAAACGCATCAGCAGCAAATCCACCTGGCGAGAAAGACGATCGACCCGCACGGCCAATAAATTAACGTCGGATTTCACCGTGTTTACCGAGTGGAACACTTTGTTATCCACGACGACGCGCGGACGTAGGCTGCATCTTTCTACAGGCATATCAATTTAATTCACTATGTTAGAAACGGCGAAAAGAAGTTGATATGCTTGGTTTTTGAGAGAAATAAGGGGGTTCTCAGTGACAATTTTCGCTAGGGCTATGGGAGCATATATAATGGGCCGGGTTGGCAAGTTACTGCCAAATGTTTCGTAATTTTAATTTTTACTTGGAGGGAAAAATCTTAAATCCGCGAACCAAAACTGGTGGGATAATTAATCAGTTGGAGGGAAGTTTCTTTTTTAGTACAATATTAATTGGCAAGGCATGCCTTCAAATTTTAAACTCCACCTGGTTCTGCCGCTTTGCTAAGAGTTACTGTTTTAGTAATGTTGACTAAATATATCACGTAATTGGATATTGCTTGCAATTAATTATCACTCCATTGCTCCATTCCTTTGTTATGTTGCCGCGCGCGCTATGGTAATGCATATCGGACTGCTAACTATGTTTTTTTGTTGATTAGTTTAGCCAAAGAGGCTGTGCGTTGTGCGTCAACTATATATGAGTACGTCTAGGAAGAATGGTTAGTTAAAATCAACAAAAAACATTTCGTTGAAAGCGTTAATAAACCAGAGCTATGTTTAATGCTCTGGTGTAATAAGCTTTATTCGGTCAGGTTTCCAGACATTCTATCCAAGGATGCTGCGAGGGATGAAACAATTTCCTTTTTAACAGTTTGTTCACTGCGCCGTGCTTGTTACGCACCAAACACGGACAATGCCCACTATGGTTCAAAATTCAAATTCATCGTGAAGCATTACAACTGCAAATTTCTCTGGGAAACTATGAATCATGTCCTCATTCAAAATACTGGATTTATTTCACCAGCCAAAACAAAGTCGACGAATTCTGAGTCACAAGCAGCAAATGATTCGGAATTTTTGACTTGTGTGAGTAACTCAAGGGGTTTGTAATGATCCATCTCCGAAATTTGTACTCTTTCTACCGAATCAATTTCTAATGGTTGGTGCATGCAAATTGCAGTGCTCGTCGAGCTTCTGACGTCCCCTCCACATGCCCCTTGTCCTGCAACAACATCACGTACAACATCACAACTTGTTCCAGATATATCTCCAGCCTCGTCTACTCCAGCTCCTCCCGCACATATACCATGTCCTCCGAATGCATCACTTAGACTACCAGAATCCCCAGCCTCCTCTACTCCGCCGTGTTGTTGGAGTAGGGACAGAGGATCGACGTGCTCCGGATGGAGTGCCTTTGTAACTGCTGTCGCCCCTTCTAGCTCTTTCCTCAACCTGTCGATCTTTTCATCTGGCAAATCGGGGAGGGACCTAAATTCATTCAAAGACGGTTGATACGATTCGCGAAGAGAAGGGACAAGGAACGGATGCACCTCCGCCTGCAGCGAACAAATATAAAACCAGTAACGAGCATGGGATCAAACGAACGGAAAATAAAATATTAAATGCATTCGACTTACATCTACGTGCTCGACCTCACGTGCGCCAAATGGATCAACTTCCTGCCACTCCAACAGCTTCTTAGCCTGCTGCCACTTCAGCATCCTCGGCATCTTCGGCTCACGTTCTTTGTGCAATATACGTCCAATGGAAGGTATAGCTTCATAAATCCAGGCCTTAAGTGGAAGGAGTATTATCAGTCCATCACGCCGTCTTATGTTTTCCAATCATAAACACCAGAACGCAGAAAAAGCAAAAAAAATTATATGCATATTGAAAATTGATACCAAGAAAGCATACGAGAAGCCAAGAATGTGATAGTGATATCGAAAAGTGTTGTCGTCATTATTGAAAACGCGTTTGGGCTTCTTCTTTAAGCTCGTCAATAGATACGGAAACGTTACAGAGGCCCATGGATACTTGGCAAAAAACTCAAGATCGTTTGCCATCAGTATCCACTCATTCTTGACAAACTTTTTACTGGGGGGTCCCATTAAAACCATATGCACAAACCAGACCATGCTCATCTTGAACTTCTCTACATAACTCAAGTCAACAGACTTTATTCTCATCTCGACATCTGTCTCGGTTATTTTCTTTTTTCCATCAAGGACTTTTTCCAGAAGTGCATTAGCACTGCCAGAATTCAGGAGCGAACTGAACTCTTCGTCGGATGGGTTAGGCCAGCATTGAAGCCCGGTCATGATTACATACGCTCTCAGGCCAAAATAGAGTGGCTTCCCATTGACTAGGAACCACACCTCGTTTTGCTTCTTGCAGTGCATTATTCGACGGACGAGAATATTATGAACCAGCTCTCTGTTGAAGGTCCACCCGGTAGACATGTCTAGGAAACGACCAAAACAACTGTCCTTGAATTCTCTGTATATATTATATTCCTTTAACAACTCCTTAAATTTGGCAAAGTTTTCCAACGAGCATCTGTTGATAACCCTGGCTCTGGCGGGCCCGTGTTTATCCAAAGGTGTCTTGAATCCGTAGGAGGTTATGTCTATCTCCCTCACGCAGTCTGGAATTGAGGGTTTCTGCCAAGCCTCTTCACTGACATATTGTTCCTGGGCGTCGTCGGGAACCACGAAATGTTGTAACAGTTGATTTAAAGATTGATGATTCGAATGAATAGCAAAAACAAAAGGACAAAAATAGAGCAACTAACAGACTAATTGAAATAATACCTCGAACGCGGGCGCGGACTGTTCACGCATATCGCTGGTATCCTCTCCGCGATCGTCCTTCCATCTCCCTTCCTCCGCAGAGTTGGGTATGGAATCAGAAGAATCTTCAATTGCTGCAGGGTCGTTCCCAATTTTTCCGTTATCGCAACTTACCCATGGTTTGCCGGCGGGTCGGGTTCTTGTATATGGACGGCGTGAGGGCCGTAAAGGTACTACGTATAAGAGCTTCCTTTGAGTGCCCGCACGCCTGTTCGCTTGTAATGGTATCTGAGGGTTCTTAATCCTGGCCATGATTGCAACTTAGCTTTTATGCGTAGAGATTTTGGTGTTTTGGCGGCTGATGAGGCTGAAAGTGTTGAGATTAAAATTTGGGGGGAAGGGTATGGCTAATTCTAGGTTTTTTAATCCAGCAATTATCGACTCTCTCTATCTCTTTGATTGTAAAATTTTGGGGAAACTCTGACCTATACTATAGTTTAATCTAGCGTTTGGACATAGATTCCCAAATATTTTTTGGGAAATACTTTTTATGTGAAGTTTGATATTATTAAAATGAAAAGGCGTTTGGATGTACTTTTTGTAAACAAATTTTTTGCCTCAAAAAAAGCCTTTGACCTCTTATAAGAATGAATTTTGATGTGTAAATGTTAGTTTTTTGCCCAAAAAATCCCTCCAAAACTTATGTCCAAACGGGAGCTTAAATAGGAGTATGTATTTTTTCCAATGTGTTTTTTGCCCTTCAATGTTTATTAAACAGATACTCGACTGTTTATTAGTTGTAAAACATTACCAGTATATTCCTACACTTTATACTCGTAACTACATACATCCATAATTCCACTTGTATTGATGCTGTCCTGTTAATCATACAAACTTTTCGAATGAAATGTCTTCAGCGATTCTCAACTCTTTGAGCATGTTTGGTATGGTGTATAGGTATACATATTTGTGTTCATACTACGATTAACCTTTGGTTGAATCGTCAACCAAAGCCATTTTGGGCCCTGCTGTCTGATTTTATCTTTGGTTGATCCATCACCCAATAATATTCTACGAAAAATACTACTGCTTCTGGCTGATGCATCAACCAAGGAATTAGAAACTCAAGCCAGATGCTGGGAGTTTTTAATATACTCCTGGCCCAATGTCCAAACCATGTGACTAGTAAATCTGCGCAGCGGCTTCATGCGTGCCTTACATTGAAAGGGTCACCAGATCGAACCATCCTAAAGACTTATTTATTTTTTAAAACATTTTTTTGTGTAGTAAACTGAATAAAATAATCAACCCCTAATTCGACCTTATTTCGGCTTTGGTTGGTGCAACTACCAAGTACCAACTACCAAGTACAACGAGGGATGCATTTGGCCCTCGTTCGATTTGAAATTTTGGGAGATTTGGAAAACTTCCACGTTTTTTTCAAGTGAAAATGTATGTACAAACACAATTTCAGGTTCCAAAAACTATTTTTCAACTCAAATTCAAATGTCCAAACTTTCAAGTTTCAATCAAATCCCTGTCCAAATACCAGTACCTAACTACGGTGCGATAGTCAAACGTATGCTAATAATTTGGTCAAGTGCTCGAACATAAAGGAGGAGGGAAGAATAGGGGGGAAAACTAAAGAAAATTCGGGACTAGGCGGGTGGGGGAAAGTTTTTAAAAAGTTTAAGTTTATGTGGGAAGAGATGTCTCTCTCTCTCTCTGTCCCTCTTTTTTTTTTCCGGCAATTGTGATGTCTCTCTTCCTCCAAACGTCCACTTTTACCCCCCTTCAACAAGCAGAAATCTAAAGGCCAAGACCCTAATCTTTCATCCCAAAAAGGTCAGCTTCCCCCAACTCGCACACAATACCACCCTAATGGACCTTTTTTGAAGAGCGGCGGAACGGACGTTTTTTCTGCAATTACATACTCGACAGATTGAAATCATATAAGCAGAAGACGGACGCCCGTTGTGTAAGTTAAATATCAGTCATAACAATAACGTTGTTCAATATGTAGCCCATTTTGTTACAATAATACCCCTTTTCATGTTTATAAACATGATCTGAGCGTCCATAAACTTGGAAATCTCGGCGCTGGCCAGATGACGAAATTAATTCATTATAAAAGATAATTATTACTAGACTTATTTGTCGACAAGTTGTTGAGTTTGAGAGTCTTTTTCTTGTCATGCTCATCGGCCATAACATTACGGTGCCGTCCTTAGAAGAACGTGGGATGCACTTTTGTTTACATCTTAGCCTATACTTTTGTTTGTCATCTTTTCTAGTAGTATCAATGTTATCCTAGCTTACAGTTGCTTTCAATTTCGTTCTATTTTTTGGACTGGTAATAATTACCGTGCTTCAGTTATACTATTCCCATAGATAATGGCTCGTTTTAGATACGCGCACACCTCATACCACAATCATACAACTACAAGAAATAAAATTAAATTGAGAAACGTCTCAACGCACAAAATAAGCTTTAACAGGGCATCACTGGCATTTGCTATTGAGCACTCAACAACTGCATCATCATCACCTTCTCCACGCTTGCATCAAATTGTGCAATTGCCTCGACGTGCATCAACCCCACTGTTGCCACCGGTTGCGTTAACCACACAGGCGGTTGTTGCATCAACCGCAGCATTGCCTCTGCTTGCATCAACGCCACCATTGCCATTGCTTGCATCAACCCCACCACTACCACGTCCTGCTCCGGCGTCTCCAGCTCTACTTCTACCCCATCCTCTTCGTGATGTTCCATATGTTCTTTGCCTTTTGTTCCAATTGTTCCTAACACGGATCAGACAGGGCCTTCCTTTGCTCCTCAAAAATCTAGGATCAAGTATGGGAACATCACTACGATGGTCCTCCACATCATGTATGTCATCAGGGACAGGGTCGTCATTGTTAGGCTTGCCAAAACTTGCTACGAGCTCGAGCCCAAGTTTGCGCGTCAACTTGTCAGACTGAATAGCCCTTTCCGCGCATTTGTAGAAGATACCCTTAAGTCCATGGAGCCTTTTGAATTCATCGGACATCTGCGGATAACCTTCGGGCACATAAGCCCACAAGTGCGGTCGACTGATGTCTCCACGCCATCTTCTCATTATGTACCTTTCATTCAATTCCGGCATTTGGTGATATTTCACCACGAGAATCATGTGCCGGCATATAATCCCACGAGTGTTGAACAGCTTGCAAGTGCAATCCAAATATTGGCCATCCCGTTTGTATACCACAGTCATGATGTATTCAGTGCCTGCGTAGTTAAGACCCATTCCGGTGTCGCTCACCGAGAAAGTCTCCACTTCGTCCTGCACGTTGAACCCGACAAAGTTACAACCGATCGAGTCTTGGATTTGTTTTCTGTGCATATCATAGATGTTCCGCGTAAGACCTGCCCGAAGCTGTTCTTCCCACTGACTGCCGGTCACACTAAATAGTCGGGTATTCTTTGAACTCTCTTCTTCTTTTAACTCTTTGTCCAGTTTGGTTTTTAGAGCTACCTCGTACTGCATCACGAACGTCAAAAGGTTTGTACGACTAGTAATAAACTGGTCAAAGAATGCGTGCATTGACTCGCTCCGCTGTGTGGATCTCATACCAGCCCAGAACGTGTCTGTCAGGTATACCGGCACCCACAGGCTCCTTATTGAATAGATATCATCAAGCCATTGATTCTCTCGTAAACGGGGATCACAAATGAACTGAGCCCATCTTCATTCGAATTCCTCGACCGTGAAAGACATGTAGACGATGTTGTTGAACTCTTTTACGAGAGCGTCCCTGTCTCTAAGTCCTTTGAACTTGGAACCCACCTTTGAACATATATGCCATATGCACAGACGGTGGGTTGTGGTAGGAAATTCTTCCCTTATGGCTGCCCCCATGCTCTCACATTGATCAGTTAGGATGGCACCTGGCACGATGCCCCCCATGTACCTCACCCATGTCCTGAATAACCACCTGTATGTTGTGATGTCTTCATGGGATAGTAGTCCAGCCCCAAGTAAAATTGAGTGACCATGGTGATTCACGCCCACGAACGTTACAAACGGCATGTTATACTGGTTAACTTTGTATGTAGAATCCAAGGCAATCACGTCATTGAACTGCTGGTATGCAAGAAATGCTTGCGGGTGAATCCACATTACGTTCCTCAGTCGGCCCTCATTGTCTAAATCCATCTCGTAAACGAATCTTCCATCCGCGGAATGCATACGTTCAAAAAAAAATTTTAACTCTTCTGCGTCACCGTGTTTCAATCTCATCCTCCTATGTTGATTAATAAAATTTCTGCAGTAACGTGGCAAGCATCCCATATTTTCAGTCCCCCCATTCATGATTTCCATTGTTCTAAATGACCGGCAAGGCCTGACCCCTGCAGTGTCCGCTGCCACGAGATCCCTCTTGAGTGCAGGAGTTACTTTCCTATGGGCTGCCATTAACCATGAAAGACGTGGTTCTAAATCATGGTTATGCTCAACCGTAATTGATTTGACTTCCCATGTAGTTCGATCTGAACAAAGGGTGGCGTAAATTCCAGCCTTGCAATCAACTTTCTTCGAGGTTTGATATCTCGCTGGTTTTCCAGCTTTGTGACAAGACAGTCTTCGCCCTGTTATGAGGTCATATTCACTCGATTGCTTCTTGCACGACCTTTTAGTAATGCTGAATCCGTGTTTTTTAGCGTGGTCCTGGTAAAAATCAACCATTGCTTCTAGGCTAGGAAACTTCATCCCTACGGTCGGACCTCCTGCTGGTGCCCGCGGATTAATACCCGGGCCCTCACCAGTCGCGACATTGGGGTCATTGTTCTCGCCAGCCATACTACTATTTGACCGATTGTTGAACAAGCTATCATCTTGATGTACACCTAAAACCTGGGAAAGCACGCTCGCGGTATTACCTGGCCCAGCCTGCGAGTTGCTACTTGATTCTTCGACATCCATGAATGACTGCATCTTTATGGCTAGAATGATTTTGTAGATAGGAGTAATATATTTTCCGATATCCGTTTAAACTAAGGCGGAAGAGACGACTCGAAAAGGGGAGTCGACTGCTAGGTTGTAGGAGTACCGGGCATAGAAAATCTGTCCTACACCTTTGGGCGGGAAGTTGCTTAAGGGACGACTCAATCGAAATAAAACAAGTCCCTTTCCTATTAAAGTCGACAGATCTAAAATCTCGTTTAACGATGCCAGCGCCCATGTTTAACATTAAAAATCCTACAATTAACATTGGTTTTGGTGATCGATTTTCGCATCTCCTACAAACAAAGTAAGAATTGAAGTTACATTTGAAATACAACTCCCATATTTTATAGTGCTAGATTTATAAGTTATAATAATGTATGATTCTTTATACTTTCAAACCTAATATTTGTTTGATTAAAATAATTCATAGGTATTTGTTTGAGTATAAAACAACGTAATTAGTTTAGGATAAATTGAAAATTTTAAAGTTATATTGCTTTCAAATTAAAAAAAGGATCATTATTTTTTTTTAAAAAAATATTCTAAAGAGTGATGGTTGGACGTCAGTTGGTGCCAAAATATGTAGTACAAGTAAAGGGAGCCCATGTCAAAGTGTCAATATTGGCTACAGTAAAATAGATCTCAACAAGTACGAGTACAATTATTCAATTTTACAAAGTGGGGACAGGTGTGGTGTTGTACTATTGTTATTCTTATGCTTTGAGATTTTAAATACGTGAAGATAGTGGGACCTAAATTCTAGAAGCTGTGGTTTGTATATGTGTTCGAATGTTTCAAGAATGTTGTGGAGTAAATTTTTTTTTGAACTAACTTTCAAACTGAAATTACCGCTGGTCGAAACACAATCTACCTCCAGGGGCGGTCCAAACCTTACGAAGCCAATCGACCCCTCTAAAAAAGCAGTCGCGTAAGAGATGGCACCGCAGGCCTCATGTTCCTCGCCATTTTATCTCACCACAAACGCTTGGGACTGAGAGCAGTTCCGTCCTTTTTTTTTTTGAGTCCCTTTAAGTTCCCCAATTGCAATGCACAACCACAACTTCGACTAGTGCGCACAATTACCTATCCAAACTTGAATTAGTGACGGTCTGTGATCAATTGCACTGCACGATAAAATGCACTGCACGATAAAATGCACTGCACGACGCACTTCCACAGTCTTTTTTTTTTTTTTTATATTTATCCCAATGACCAAGAAAGTATGATTACTTGAGCAGACAACCCAACAATCACATCAAATCCTATAAGAACACTCTTGACGGTTTGCTAGTGTGGTGACGGTTTGGGTATGCTAGTGTGATGAATCCGAACCAAAATTACATGTACATAGTTAGTTGGTACTGTAGTCAGTATGTATTTTCGGATCTTTAAATCATAATAATTTAATTAACCTAAATCCGAACTACTAAATATACTCCATCCGTCCCAAATTAGTTGACACTTTCAGCTATTGCACGCCCATTAAGAAAATCAATAAATAGAGTATATATTTTACTATGTTACCCTTATTTAATATATGACTATTAAATACTTCTTGAGAATACCTCTAATAATTTAGGGTATAGTTGGAAATAATTGGTAAAAATAGTCTTGAAATCCTAAAGCGACAACTAATTTGGGACAGAGGGAGTAGATACTAGAGAAAATCAAAACTAGTGACATGTACAAATGATTATATATTTAATTAAACTGATAATATTTCAGTTCTAATGCCTTACTATAGAGAGTTGTCTTGTGTTCTAATTTAGCTACATATGTGGAGTAAGATTGTAAATCGCATTGAATGGGTATATTTTGAGTAGTCTTGTGTACTAAAATGGTAGTTAAGTGTACATTTTGGCCAGTGACATTTGTAATTTTGAACAGTGGGATAATATATGGAATGGAACGAACCATAATTAATTAGTTTTGAAAGGTTATGACATGACATTTTATAAAACGTAAAATCAAAATTTATGACCGAAATGTTTAATTCCATACCGTACCTCGGACACCCACAATTTTTGCGTGTGATTAGTGTAAGTTGCTCATAGACACGATTACTATTCATTACTGATCGACTTTGTTGAGTATAAGTTTTAGTTTAGGTCTCAACTTTTTCATTAAGTCTCAACTTTTTCAAATATTAGGCTGCTAATATACCTAATCATATTTAAAGTAATATCTTTGTAATAGTAATTTTACTTACTGATTTGGTGTGCAATTCTTATTGCTGTACAAGTTTTACTATTAATAACGCATCGCGTCTGGTTACAACTTAATCTATTATTTGGAAAATATATGTTGAAAATAATTTCGTACACGATTTCATATTATTTGGAAAATTTATGTTGGAAAATTTACATAGCGCCTGGTCACAACAAGGGTGTAATGGGTGGGAGTTAATTTTCACTATTTTGGTGTCAAAAATAGGGTAATGGGTTGTCATAAGCGTGTGAAAACAACCAAACGCGTAAAGGGCACGGGGTGTGTGCGGTTCAGCCTGTGCGACGACAATCCAAGAGAATGGATTTACGTTGACAAGGCAACCAATTTAGTGGAGCCTTTCACTAACTTTTACATTTAAAACACCACCTACTACAATTAATTACATGAATAACGCTATAAGTATTACTATCAATTACTTCGGTGTACTCCACCAGCTACTACCAATTTGATCAGAAAGTTGAAGTGCATATTCAGAATGGAAGAATCACATTTGAATAGACTCCCGATGCACTTATGGGAAACTATACTGGGACGAGCAATGGATTCAATAATGAATTTGTCATCCATTTGTTCTGTGTGAGTACTTGTACTAGACTAGATTCTATGTTCTGTTAGTGTCGATATAAGTGACAAGTGGTTTTATTTTTCTTCAATAACATTTCAGTTTGTTCTGAGACACTATATGCAGGACCAAGCCGTTCCGGAAGATTGTATTTTCTGAGGTCTCTATAGCTCGTTTCGCGCCGGAAGACAATCGTTGGAAATTAAGATACATAGGAGAAGAAATTCGTTTTCGTGAATGGCTGCAAGTAAGAGGATTCGATGCGGATACGCTAGCTGATGCTGGGTATTGACAGGCCCCCAAATTATGTAAGGCTCGACTTTTTACTACCATTACATATAAATAGTAAATAATTAGTATAACTCTTATTCAATGAACTTATGATATCATGTGAAAAGTGTATGATTGATATCGAATCGTTTGAGCTTAGACGTGAAGAATATGAACCGACGATCTATAATGATACAATGGGCTAGTATAATCCATTTTGAACTTGATATCTTATATACGTTGTTTTCACTATGTCGAAATGTAATAAAGACAAAATTTGTTACTTATTTTCGTACACTTTTTTGGGTGGAAAACTTGCTTGGACATACTTTTTGACCAAGTTTTGAAAAACCAAAAAGTGGCCAAGGCCGCTGTTTTGGATTTTTTGTTTCTCACACTCGCAGAACAATAATTTTTTTTTTTTTTCAAATGAAATGTATGTCCAAATATTAACTTTTAAGTTTAAATTTTTTTTTGTCAACTCAAATTCAAAAATTAAAATTCCCAAGTATCAACCAAATCTATGTCCAAACGCTAGCTTAATATTGAGCTTAGACTAGTACGAATTATTAAATACGGAGTACATTAGGACTTTGGCGGCCTCACATGTCCAAGGTAGATTGTGTCCAATTAAGCGCAGTAGGTATTTGTTGATTACGTTGGGGGGAATCTACCAAAGCTAGGCAGATAGATAGACTCCTTTCCCTTGAATTACTATGTACTATTGTCATGTGGACATTAGACGACCTTTATCTCGTTTTTTTTTGGAGCATCTCTACTCAATCGCCCGACTTTCCACCGATAAACAATTTAAATTAGTTAGTGACACATCATTTAAATATGTCTTGTATGTTGATATCGTTAATAGGCGTCATTTCCGTATTTTTTTCGCGTTTCATTTCCTACTAGTAATAATCATGCTATAATCGCCCAACATGCACGACACAATCACTAGAAGAGCAAATACATACAAGAAGAGCTGTAGAACAAATACAGCAACGGTGGTGGAAAGGGTGATTGAAGGAGTCTCCAAAATCCAATACTTGCTTGATCTGATTTGATAGCACAACATATAGAGCAGGGGTGAAACAACAACTCGTCTATATGGACTGGTTGAAAGGACTTGCGAGTGTACATTTTCTACCATGCCGCCCCACTTGCATAGTATGGCATGATTTTTGGAGGGAAAATCGCTTTAAAGCGGGAAAGTTCTGAGATTTCTTAACCTATTATTTTCTTAATATAAGTGCCATTAAACCAGGGGCTAAACTTAGAAAACACAACACAAAACATGAAGGGGTTGGATGCACAAAGTAGATTTTCACCCTCAGGACGTTCATCACTAACGTGTGCTGTATATATCTCGGCATCATGCCTTAAATATGGACAGCTGGTATCTTATTTAAGAATTTAATTGCTCCTTTTTTATTTCTTGATTGTTCTTGCATGGGTCCTTAACTGATGCTAATGCATATCTTTATGTATAACGACGCTAACACTGCTCATGACTAACTTATTACAGCACTTATCGATTAAACTGTCAAGAAATCTTCCAGAAGATGCATCTAAGTGCATCCTCAATTGTTCTTCCCAGCAATGGGGATGTTCGCTACTCGGGCAAAGGTCAAAAAAAATAGGAAGTGGTTTCAAGAGGTTTGCAAAGGCGGTGCAGGTCCGGGCTGGGGACGTAGTCAACTTTCAAATTGAACAAGTTGCTGGAGGTGTGGCAACTTTTAGAGTTATCGTCAATTCCCCAGCTGGAGTCAGAACTCCAAGTCCGACTAAAAGCCAAGAGGCGAACTCTAGCAGCCCAACTAAGGTTGATTACCGTATTTGTTCTTGGGTTACACTGTTAGTATTATGGAGTAGTTATTAGATGACTTTAATAATGTACTTTAAATATCGTCAACCTTGTAACAGGTTCTTCAACAAACCGTTGCATCGAAAATCGACTTATATGGTGTAGCCATAGACATTCGCAACAGCTTGCAACAAGAGGTGCTGCGCATAAGGAATGATATAGGGCATGTCAGGTCGGTGACCCTATTAGGCTTGGAACGGCAGTTGGAACAAAAAATTCAGGAATTGAATACTGCTGAGTCAAATGTTGCGCACGCCCAAGCTGCTGTCCATGCTGATATCAACTTCATGGGCACACCCGTGAAAGTATAGCTTCGTTTGGGCGGCTTTGTAATGTACAGAACATACTATTTGATGTTATTTTGTCTCTACGGTTCTGTACAATGGCAAAGCCTCTCTTTTTGACTTTTTTTGGTTTGGGTTTTTCTCTGCTTTGTACTTATCCAAACGGAGGCTTGGTTATACCCACCTCCTTCTAAACAATCATTTTGCTCAATATGCATCTAACGGATACTACTATAAGTGCATGATTGTTTGGTCTGTATGAGGTAGAATCACTTCGGTCTTCTAACCATAAAAGTATATATCTTGGTGCTTCTAACAAGGAGAATAAACTTACGATTATATTCTTGGTACTGGGAAGTACACTTTCAATTAGAAATAACAGTGACGTTCTTAACCCCAAACCCGAAGAGAGAGGTTAACGTGCCAACCGACCTCTCTATGAGCTGTGAACTAAGCATTTTCATCTGCATTAGGGTGATCATGCTCCTCTCCATCACATAACACGTGTCATGATATTCAAAGATAACGGGTGAGATTAGATTAATCAAATTAATATCTAACCCTGATTGGGTTGATGTAAAAGAATTATTTCCATACATTATCTCACCATTTTTCCAAGTTAGATTTGTTCGGTTTTGTCTCGTTATTTCATATATATATAATATATACTGTATTAAAGATCTTCCATTAGTTCCTACTTCATACTAGGACTCAGCTTTCGCCTTTTCGACAGGCATATATATATCAAGAAATCAATACAAAAAAGAACTAACCAATGACGAGATGATGTTTCATGAAACTAGTATTTCATGAAGTTGTACTCACTAGCTCATAGAGTCACTCCTGGTTCGAAAATAAACATGTTTATTTAGTACAATGACACATAAATTTAGTAGAACTTAAAATAACGTTTATTCAGGAACAATAATTAATAGAGCAGTAAATTCTTTTTATAGGGTCTTTCAGAAACAACTTATCCACCTTGGTACATGGTAGGGGTGCGTTCTGCGTATACCTCACCTTTCCATACCCCTTAACGAGTGATGACACTGGGTATGCTGTTGTATTTTATTAGAAAATTCTCGTTTATTTATATGACTTATAAAATAAAGCTGGTGATTGTTCATAGGTTTTAAGACACACTTTTGTTAAATATTAAAACACAACGCACCTCTGAACCATGAACTGCACATGTGTTCACCAGTCAACCAGCCATTTGTACTAAAGGCAGGAATTGGTAATGGAGAGGAGGCAAATCCGAATATGGGGATGTCTAGTTCGAACCATTTGAAGCGGTTCTAGCAGCAACGAGTACACTGCTTGGCTACCCCCAAGATCGTCTAAAACTTAACCTTACAAGACACACAAATTTGAATAAACTCCTATCAAATACACGTATGTCCAACATAGGAGCGCCGCACAAACTATTATGATATGATTCAACACCCTTGAAATAAAGTCACAAATTACGAGTATTCCTCGACTACCCTCTCTACCTCTGGGGTTAATGTTAATTTCCTAGACTCAACATCAATGAGACACAAATTACACGTCACGTTTAGTTCACGATCTCTAACTATGGACTGTATGCATTTCGGGTTCCAGTGAGTAGGACCGACTACTTTACAGATTGAATACCTGAATAGATTCTTGTGGTAACCACCGATCATCGTTTTGAGGACGTTGCGACAATTAATTAATGAGTATCTGCCGCCGGGCCTACTCCAAATGCTACGTAGCAGCCTAGCACCTTCGGGTTCCCGCAGTTTAAGCATGGCAACTCCACAGTTGTACTTACCCTGGTCAAGATGTGAGGTAGCGGCGACGTCGGCCAAAATGGCTATAGCCCTATTGTTGCGCAGGATAAAGAAATTGTAAGTCCCAACGAGGATGGAGCCATGTGCAATTCCTGCGCTGCTCAATCTTTCAATAAATCGAAGTATAAGTTGGTCACAATCCTTTAATTTATAAAACGTAAATTCCAAATTTAGAAATTGCTGAAACTGTTTTGTAAAAAGCAGACGCCTGACTTCCCAGCACCTGAAATAGAAAATATTTTACAGCTGCTATTATCAAACGTCTCATATAAACTTTGCTGAATAACTCAACAAACCGAGAACTTACACGACCGAAAGGATAAGCACTTCACTACGTGACAGGCGTGACTCTAAGAATAGACGAATTATATTTTCCAGACAGGGAGTTGGTAGTACGGTAAGAGGCGGCTCATGATGCGTAATATTTTGCTTCATATTGTGACAGCGCATATAGACTGCGTGTTTTTTGGTTATGGAATGCCAAGTCGTCATGAGTCCAAAATGTTTACACTAGAGCATACTTTAGCAGTGGATTGGGAGTCCATCCATATAAATAGCCCAAATATATATGGGTAGGAGGAACCAAGTGCCAATGACTCATTAACCATATACTCGTATACGATAACAAACTTACTTTTAGTTGAGGATATATAGCGCCACGTCAATAAATGACAGGGACCTTTTACATTCCGTCTGGATGGTTATTACACATCGATTCATAATGTGTTGTATAGTATTTTATCGTATGGTACTGTATTGTAATGTGGTGTACCGCGTTTGGATAGACTGTATTGTTTACCATTGTTTAAGAATTACAAATTACCTCTTAGAGTAAATTGTAATGATTAAATAATAAGTGAGGGCATGATGGGTAAGAAAAATAGGTAACGAGACGGTTCCACCAAATTGATTGTCGTTACATGTCTTGTATGTGACAGTATTCATGGCTACATAACCATGGATTTAGCGATACCATATAATGTTAGTAATTAAAGAAACATCCAAAACAAACGTCATACCAATGGTAACAATACAATACCATACCATGGGTTACAACCATCCAAACAAGCTGTTACTGTGGATTGTGGTGAAGTTTTTTCCAATTATCGACCGATACAATGATAGTCGTTTTCGTCCACGAATATTTAGTGTAGACGTCAATATTATTCCTTTAACGTTTTTAACCTGTATTTAGCCATTTATTAGCAATGCGATATTGGAAGAACCTATATTTACTTCTGGAATGATCAAGTATTATGGGAAAAAAAAATAGCCTAAAACCTGTTGTAAAGTGGACCGAAGTAATTATTAACCGCAATTGCTGTAAAAACGATGCACGAATAAATGATGTATAGCAAAACCCCTCCACTTCTTAACTAAGCAAAAATTACAAACAAGCCGAGATTAACAACATCGAAAAATTTATTCATCTAGATCGTCATCGTCCGAGTCATATGCCCCACCTGAATTTGATGAACTTGAGTACTCTTCTTATTCTAGGTAAAAGTCTGCTGGTAAGCTAAGTTTGATCGTTTCGATATCAACAATGCAGTAAGGACAACTTACATTAAGCTCAGCAGAGCCAAATATGGAGACCTCCAATTTTGGGGACCAATGAGTAGGGCCGGTCTTACAACAAAGGTTGGTCACCACTATTTTTCTACAATAGTTCTCACCAAGCATTGTTATGAGATCAGTCCGACATTCTATCATCGCCCTTCTACCATCACATTTGTTGAACAGGCTACGCAATTCTCCGGTACCACCATAGCTACAACCCGATTTTATTAATGCAATACCATAGTTATACCTTGCTTGAGACAACATTGTGGTACGAGCAACTCGCCCTAATAAGCGTATGCTGGCTAAGTCACCCGCTATGAAAAAAAGATACGTTCCAAGGAATAGGGTTGCATACTCAATCCCAATAGAATCCAATCTTTTTAGGAATCTAAGACTAACGCCGTCACATTGTTGAAGTTTTCCGCTAACTAAATAAAGCGGCAAATAGTTCTGAAGACGTCTTGACAAGGTAAGAGATCAAATTTTATTGCACCTGCAGTTAGCATTCCGGTGATCCAAATAAGATTATAATCAACTAAAATTGCTTCTTATCAGGACAATTAGAAATTAAGATGACTCACGTTAGAGAAAGGCTGGATATATCGTTTCTTGGAGGATTTGACTGGAGAAACATTTGGATGATAGTCTCTAAACAGTCGGTCGGGAGTCTTGTGAGTGCTGCTTCCACACGCCTCACGTTTCCCCCCATCTTTTGACAAAGTCCACAGCTAGTGTAACTGTCTCAGCCTCGAGTATGAGGTTTACATAACCAAAGTTGGATGGGTAGCCCGAATGGACAGTTAATACATTGGAAAAGATGGCACACTATCTTCACTGCGGGTGTCTGTAAAAGGAACATTATGGGAACTAAACAATCATCATTACTAGTGGGGGTAAGTGTGGAGGGGCGGCGTTTGGATGCCAGCTACTGATTGTTTCGCCCGATGCATCTAGTTGGATGAAGGGCTGAAGAAAATTGAATTTGTTGTTAAACGTATGTGTCTGTTAAAAAAAAAGGAATTAGGAAATTTTTAGCAAGAAACAAAGACTTTTAATACAAATACGACTCTTTATCCGAATGCGAGAATTTGAAATTTTATTTTTCAAAGTTTGCGAAGCTACTGAACAAAGAATATTTCGAAGTTATATTTTCCGTGAAATACCACTCCCTAATTCTATGAACCAGCGATGCCTTAACTGTCATTGATTTTGCTACCATAGGTCATAGGGTAACCACTAGACCTCTTTAAGCCATACACAATTGGCGTAGATGCCAGTGCAGTCCTATAGGCCATCTCCAACGAGTGAGATTTCCACGCCAAACGCCAACATGGATTTTTTTGGCGTTATTTCTCTCCAACCATGCGCCAATTTTCACTCCAAAATGTAGTGTGAATACTGTCACACCAAATTTTGAGTGACACTATACAGCTACTACATTACTATTCACTTTTTTTATATTATTATCTTTAACTATTTAACACTTTTAATTTATCATTATATATCTACCTAATCAGCTTTATGTTAGCGTATATCTTTGCAATGTTCAGTCTACATCTTAATTTTGCCAGACTAAATTGATAGATTAATTTTCGTATATATTAGTATTATATAATTAAAATTATAAGTTAATTTCGTTATAAGTAATAACTTATAAGTGTGTACAAAAATTATCTTCACCAATTATAAGTGCAAACGTGACAATATACGATGTTGCTAAATTTGAAAAGTGACAATCGAAAGTACATTAAAAATACACTAAAATTGAAAAGATACTATAGAATTGAATTTAAGAGAGGAATATGAATTATATGAGATGAATATGTAAGAACGAAAAAAGATAGGATTTATTTAATGAAAATAAAAGAAAGTAATATACGAGTAATATTGAAGATAGAAAAGAATATGGAAAGGAATATTCACATTTGGAGTAACAAAATGATGTAATGGTTGGAGGTAGTTTACTCCATTTTGGAGTGAGATTTGGAGTAGAATTTGTATTTGAGGATTCGACCCCAACTCCTAGTTGAGTAAATTGTATTGCGATGACCGTTCATACCACAAGCCGGGGTGTGTGTTGAGTGTTGTCATCAAGCCATTGTACTCATTTGGAAAATGGAACGAGAGTCGTCTTACCAGTGCTTTGATTCTGCATTAGCAATTAATGTCGTAATTATACTTTTCGTGTACGTGGAACAGGTTCATCACATAATCACCACTATATGCTTCAAAATAAATACATTGGTTGACCATACATAAGTTTACAATGTGGCTACACAAAAGGTCGTTGGTTCGCCCACAAGAACAAAACAAACACTTACATATTTGGTATGTATGCTTCACGATATGTAAACACAGTAATAAAAACACTAGCAAGGACTTGGGGCTTAAACCTTAAACATAGTAATTCATTCCATCCCACGCCTTAGGTATGGATTTTAAGCCTTCTCAGCTAGTTTCATGCCAATCTTAATTCCAAACAAAAGAACAGCTAACATCTCCCAAGGAACATTTTCTTCTCCATCACAGCTTTCAGTATTCGCCGAAAAATCATTTGGGAACAGTTTCCTAAACTTTTCATAGGCTACCTTAGCTTCATCCTCATCGTTGAAGCCTTTGTGGAGGGATTTTTTGACACCAGTGACCAGGGGTGCGCTTTCTTCCCAGCTACTATATATTCCAGGCTTCAATCCCCTGAAAACAACATAACATTTATAATTTCCTTTACCCTTTCTTTGTTTTGCCATTTTTATTTGACTCCGAGGAACAAAATATGAGATTCAACAGGTGTGCTAATAGTGCTTTAGGACCATACCCCTTATAGACGCAAGGGGGGTCGGTGGAGTATATGTGAAGATCTTATCATTACATATGGCACTGTTCAATTTAATGATGAATCAGCTTTTTTATCTGATCGATATGCACATATACCCATAAACTTGAACCGCCAAACGCCATTCCCGCTATTTACAGCAAGATTTGCGTCGCGATAACTTGCTGTTGTTTGAGTCGTACCTACAACTAGGCATATCCTACCCTATCAGATTCAAAAGAAAGTAGAAAACTGAGGCTTCTTGTTACGTACGAGAACTATACGGCTTGTGCAACACTAGTGTTTTAGCACGACCAGTGCAAGTAAAAGATGCGCTCCACTATCATTATATAGTTGTCCAAGTTCAGCTTTCACATAAGTTCGTTTGAAGAAGTAAGAGAGAAGATTGGAGTAATCAAAAAGTTGTTGGTAGCTTTTAAAGTAAGTAGGGTCGAATAGGCGTAAAATAGAGATAGTGCATTAAATAGTCGACAAATAAGGAAATGTGACATTCTTTTTGGGACAGACCAAAAAGAAAAGTGTGACACATAAATTGGGACAGAGGGAGTAGTAGTTTTGATTGTAATTAGCAACCAACAGGAATCAACACAAAACATGATCTTAAACTAAACGCGTTCTCAACCTCCTCGTCATAGGCTGCTTAATCAACTGATGGCTTAGCTGGCGTTAACAACTACTGCAGAAGACACCACCATCTGTCGAAGATTTAAGAAGTTCAAATATGACCGCATTCCCGTTTTGCAGTTTATTCTCGACATCAAATCGTATCCACCCATTAAATAGGAGTAGCAGTCTTCCCTCGTTGTATTTATGCATTTGTGTGGACGTGTGGTAAAATATTTGAAGTTTTGGTAATCCAAACACACTCCGGTTCGAACCCAATTTTGGTGTGACATAAACGTTTCGATCGTTAAGGAATTCATACGACGTAGGCTTTGAAATTATTTAAGAATTAAATCTAACTAACAATATGGACCCTATTGGCTATACGGTTATTAATATATCCCTATAACACCAAATTCATTAGCACCAATACTCTTAATTAATATCTTAGTAGTAAAATTGTGTAATAGAGTTATAGAGATAAATTTCGTTGCAAGGCGAGATTAAAAATGTAATAGAGATATGTATGTCGTTGCTAGGCGAGTCTCATCAATTCACGATTGGTAGTTGTGCAGCCGAATAAAGCAATATATATTGTTAAAAGATATCGTGTAACAGGGTCCGGATCCTTACTCCACTTCACATATACATTTGCAAACAAAAGGTAGTGACACAAAACAAGATTTTAATCAAACTACGAATGATTCTCTAAACATCTGATCCTAGGCTCCATGTTCAACCGATGGTTTCATCGATTAAAATTCTGAAGACCACACCCTCTGTTGAAGCTTCAACAAGTTCAAAAAAAAACAACACTCCCTATTTTCAGTTTATTATCGACGACAAAATCTTTCCAACCTTTAACGAGTCTTCGTCGACCATAACCAATAAGAGTTGCTTTCCACTCCTTCCCACGACATCGGAGAACTGCTATGACCGAAGTAGGAGGGAGATCCTCATTAATGCAAGTTGGAAGATACTGTGGAAATTTATCATGCCAGAATTTTGTCGAAGTTATACATCCATACATGTTTATAAATTGAAAAAAAAAAAGAAGAAGAAGATTATTGACGTAAATCTAAATAGAATTACCAGAGCATCATGCTTGTTGTATGTAGAGGCTATTTTCAATGGGAACCAGGAGATGAGCGAATCGTCTTCAACCCATTCACTTGCCATTTTCCTCTAGTTTAGCTCTTTGTGGTTATGTAAGTTGGGTATTACTTCGAGAAATGTAATATGAAGAGTCAGAATATCACAAATTAATGGAAGGTCGTTGTCAGATGTGGATACTTAGTTCAATTTGTTTGGTTGACAATTCGGCTCGTTGATTATTATCTTAGAATTTGGTGTTATAGACGAGCCCTAAGGTATTATCAAATGTCATACATAAATGCACGCGAAATATGTTGGGGCTTGCGAAAGTGTTGACTAATGTGGATGCGGGATTATCTCCCAAACACAACCAAGGATAGGGGAACTAACTAATGTGGAAGCAGGATTATCTCCCAAAAAGAAAAAAAGTGAACAGGTTGGAATGCCTCTCAATGGAACTCCATTAGCTCAGCATTAAGTCCTATCACAGCTACACAACATCAGTTGATGAAGACTTTATCGAGTTTTGTAAAGCGGTTTAAATTTCAAGTACGCGTTTGTTGTAATTATTGTACGCAACGCAACAGTCGAAGCAACAACTTGTACTGTCTATAATTACGAAGTAGAACATTGTAGCTGCGCTATCCGCAACTACGAAAATCTTCATTATGACGTGTCTCGTACAAGGAAGCTCCTTTAATGGAGTATATTTGGCACCTACTACGTTTGCGCATCCACGGACAACTGATGTCAATTCTTTCACATAGTGTTAGGAACTACCCAAGATTAAAATTCGGATAGTAGAAATAAACAGGGTATGCCAATAAACAACGTTATACTGTAAATCTGAAACAAAACACAACCTTAAAGCGCCCCGCCTAAACCCCAGGTTGCCCGAATCATCCAAAATGACATTGAACTAGCGTCGGATCATCCAACAACACCCTACATCTGAATCACTGAAATGCATCCGACTGCACTGTCGGATGATCTACGCAACATAGCCTAAAATGATTCATGTGGATAATGTGTGCATAATTTAGTCGATAGACTAGATACTAGAAGATTTTGTTCTAACAAAAATTCACAAAAAATCAACAACGTACTAGCATCTCAGCGACACACTTTGCTTTTCGAGCTCACTAACCCATGTTCTGCTCTGGTTGAACAGATATAATTTCTTTCTTTATATGATGCAGCTGACTCATCCTTAAGAAGTCCTTGTCATTTAAAAGAGCATTCGCGGATTCATCTTGCAATCTTTGTGCTCGTTCTTTCTCCTTTTCCTTGTATTTCAGCTTTGTCCCAAGTAAGCGTAGTCTTCTCTTCTCCAAAAGTTCAATTTCATCCTTGACACGCTTTACTTCCTTTTCTTTCTCAATGTTAAGATAAACGGTGCGCTCGTAGTAAGCAATCTTCTCTTGTAGGCTCATCTCGGCCGTCTAAGGGTAACGTAAAGACATTTTTTATTTCGATAAAATAAAATAAAGGGAAACAATTGGAAATGAAAAGAGAAACATAGTACTCTAGTTAATTTAGGAGACATTTCAAACCTTGCACCGCTTATTAGAGGTTCCTTCGTCACATCCCCTTCTAAGCAGAGCCTCGCTGGATTCTAATCCACGGACTATTTCAACTTTGCACATACAAAATTTTTCTGAACACTTCACCGGTTGAAAGACAACCTGATCTCCCACCCTTAAATCATTGTCGTTGGCAAAATACTTCCATCCACGGCCCAACTTATTCTGTTTATCTTCACCGATAGCAGCTGCAACCGTCCATGTTCTCCCATGAAAGTCAAGGACACAAGTCTGTGCTGAAGCAGGAATATAAAGAACAGACTTCGCAGGCAGATACTGTCAGTAAACATACAGGTACTACGGTTAGTGTGTATCCTTCATAAATATACGGAAGCCTGAAAAATAATTAAGAAGAGTAATGTGTTGAACAAAAAAATACCACAAAGCCTTTGACGATGTAAGTATTGGACATGTGACCCCGAATTTCATAAGTTCATCCATTAATAGAGCTACGCGCTAGAAAGCTCCTTTGAAAGATACTAGTAAGTTGTAGGGGTGTTATTTGTCTCCGCGTGTACTAAAAAGTTGCGAATTACTTCCCGCCCCATTATTTCCCACCAAAATTATATAAAATAAAATCAAAATAAAGAGAGGGAAAGTATGCCATGCTTATCTGTACTGTAACCAGTGGCGTTATATTTATGTTGATGTACTTATGTGATAATTCAATTAATTTGTCTATAATAATTTCGCCCTTATTGCCGCTTCGATTCCCCACATACATCAAATTTTTCCCTCTAAATCTTCCCTCCAACAACCTACCCCCTCCGTCTCAAATTATTTCTCCTCCTTACCCATTGCAGTAAAATTCTTGAAAATAACAAAATCTCACTTGTTATTTAATGGAGTATTATAATTGTTCAAATAACATAGCAGATTAAAAGAGGGTAATAGTCAAGAAATCCCTCGCTCATTAATGATTTCTTAATTGACGTGTAAAAGTTAACACCCCCTAGAATTTTGTTTATGTCATTTATAAGCAAGGGTGACATTGAAGGTTTTTTTTTACCTATTAAAAAACGCATACAAACTATAAATTGTAGTCCTAAAGAGAACACGTAAATAACAATATTGCATTATTCCCTTCTAACTGCGTTCAACTGTGAATTATTATAGTCCAAACGTCACAAGAATGTCGTTACTTCTTTGTGAATTAAGTACTTATGTCTCTTACTAAATGGAGAACTAAGACGTAAAACTAATTGATATTTAATTCCACTAATGGTGCATGAAATGTGATGAACATGTACGAAATGGAGTCGTAAGAGACTGAATATACATCAACATTTATACAATGTTTTGTAACATAAGCTTACTTTTTGGTACTTACCATTTTTAGAAATAATAAGCCAAGGCCCAGACCTATCCCCGTTGTTAATTATGAGTATTAGTAAAAGTAGTCACTTGATTATCCAATTTTGATAGAAACGAAAAGAGCCGCCGCTTATGGACGTACAAAAGAAAAGCGACTTCATTTCATTCAACATGGTGTTAAAAATGGTGCAAATTCAACTCCAACAAGCACTATTTGATACCATTTTTTGCACCATTTTGTTGTGATGTGAATAGTGCCGCACCAAATTTGGTGTGACACTATTCATCACACCATTTACTGTTCACTCATTATTTTATTATTATTTCATTATTATTATTATTGTTATTATTTTTATTGTTATTGTTATTATTATTATTATTATTATTATTGTTTAACCCTTTAATTAAATATATTACCTATATTTAATCATTTTTTAATATCTTCAGAATATTAACTTTACATCGTAATTTTAGAATATAATGTTTTATAAATTAATTTTGTAAAAGTTAATTTTATAACTATAATTTTAAAAAATATTAACCATAAAAAAGAGTGCAACTATAAAATATAAGATGTTGCTAAAAGTGAAAGTACATTACATAAAAATATTTTAAAATTAAAAATACATCAGAATTTAAAATGCATTAAATTAAAATACAATAAAATTGAAACAACATTAAATAACAAACAACTATTTAGTAATCAGGTAGGCCGTCTGTACATTAAAGTCATTGAAGAACTGAGTGAATGGGGCAAGGGATTGTTGTGGTTGTGGTTGTGGATGTGGCTGTGGAATTTGTTGACTTTTTCTTTCCAATATTCTTGTTTGTTCTTGTAAAATATGTTCACGAATAGCTGGATTGGTAATATAACTCATATCCATGAACAAAACTTTGTTTTCTTCAGCATATCTTCTTACTGCTGCAGCTTCCTTTTTTACTCTTGAGGCTTCAGTTTTTGCCTCATTTGATTCGTTCATTGACGCAACAAGCTGAGCAGTATGATCAGTGACCATTTTGATATAGTTGTCATCAATTTTCCTCTTCATTTTTGCTTTCTTCGCCCTAGAAGGTCGCTGTAAAGATGTGGAACCACTTGCAACATCCTCATTTAAATTTAGTGAAAATGATGATAAGTTAGGAGATGATACTATGGGAGAATCGGGAGTAGGAGCCTCAGACTCTGATGATACATATGCAAAGGTATCATTCCTTGATTTTTTTCTTCCCTCATCTCCATCGTTGATCTTCCCAAAATCTTTCATCATATTCCACACATGATCAAATTTAAAACCTTTTTTGAAATTCGAATCTTGCTTGAGTAATGTATTTGCCTGAATTAACAATATGTAAAAGAAATAAAAATTATATGTAATGAATATGTAAAAAAGAAATAAAAGATAAAATTTATTTAATGGAAAGAAGAAAACAAAATTTAAATAGAAGATAATAATATAATATAGAGGAGAGAGAAGAATATAAAAAGAATATTCTTTTTTGGTGTAAAAAATGGCGTTATTGTTGGAGTAAATTTGGTGCTACACCATTTTGGTGTAAAATTTGGGGTAAAAAATGGTGCCCTTGTTGGAGATGCCCTAAGGCAATTCTACATACAAAAGAAAAGCGATTTCATTTCATTCAACATGGCTAGAAATTGTGAAAAACCCGTTAATATTAGCGGCCCCATTACTAGAACCTAACAATCGGGACACGCTATGAGGATATCGAGAAATTTTATTATGAGTCTCACACGCCATGTCATAATTGTGTGAGACACTTAATTATTTGACAAGTGGACTTATGGGTCCCATTTATTTAAATAAAAATAAAATTAAAAATGGTAACCTTATAGTCAATATTTATTGTTCTTGGAATCATTAATTGCAAGACTAATATGGTAATAATATTTAGGGCAACACCATTATGGAATATTAACCATTACGTGACTCCAATTTGGACGTAGCTGGGCAACTTCTTCCATGTTCATCTTTTTATTGCTATTCTTACTTTTGGGTCAACTATTTCTTTTTCTTTTTAAGTTTAGCTATTTGAATGAAGTTCTACGTCATTAGCTATAAGATAAGTCATTTTCGATTTTTTCTACATAGTCATCTTCCTTTAAAATTCATATTTAATTAGAAAAATATTTAAATAATTTGTTTAATTAACAAAAATGAATTACATATTGACGACCAATAAAACTGCTATTTCTTAGTGATCAGAAATACTAATTACTCAA
Organism: Petunia axillaris subsp. axillaris; assembly: GCA_029990575.1. Lineage (NCBI taxonomy): Eukaryota > Viridiplantae > Streptophyta > Magnoliopsida > Solanales > Solanaceae > Petunia > Petunia axillaris. The sequence goes on along the minus strand of JARKNS010000007.1, from coordinate 46,241,035 downwards.
TATTTTTGAGTTAGTACTATATTAACGTCTTATTTTTTTAATCATGCATATATATTTACTTCAATTTTCTTTTTTCGTGGTTCTAACTTTATCAACAATGTACCAGTAACATACTAATGAGTTTTTTGCTGAGGTGGAATGTCTCAAATAACGTACACAACTGAGGTGAGTAAGTTGAATAAAATACAGCCTATTGAAATCTTACCTTCATTAACAAAATTCTCATGTGAAGCAAGTGCAGTTTCCATAATTCTTGCACGACGACCTTGATGAAAATTGTTTTGAACTAATATTGAAGCCCACTGTCGACGATTCTTGTTCAGACGCAACTGGTCATGTTGATAAAGGATATGGATGACGGGACATGAAAAGAGTTTGACATCAGAAATGGATTTGCCCACTATCCGCTGATGATTATATATTGGATATCTTGATGCGTTAAAAGTGACCTTGTATTAGTTACTCCATAGAAAGGCGATTAAGTGCTCTGTCGGATCGATACCTACTACATATTCATTGGAAGCCTATCCAATAGGAGAGATGCCTTGACCTGGTGGTGTAAACATTTGTGTGCCTTTTTCCATCGCATAAAGAAGAACCGATTTGTTTAGAAGGTTCCCTCCTGCGTATAATTGGACATTGTCTACCTAGATAAAATGACGCCATCAAAAGTGTTTAATAGTCCGTCTTGGTATGTAAGCCCAATATTAAAGATAAACAACAAGACAAGATACTAAAGGCAACCACAACATGTGACAAATTTTGTCCTAACTTCATATCAACATATAGAGCAAACATCAAAATATGATATCACGTGTATAGTTGATTATAATAGGCCCTTATAATTCAAAGATCGACACTTCATATTCATGACGTCTAAGGTCAAACGATGCGATATCTACATTTTTTATACGATACGATTGTTAGGTCTGCCTCTGGGCGAAAACTTCGTTCACATATTTATATTGGTGATTCCCAATTTTGTAGTAATATGATATGACTGAATAGGTTCTGTTTGGCCTGAAACCGTCTCTTTATACTCTCTTATTAACTAGACGTTTAGTATTTATATTTGATTTGAATCACGAGTAGTTCATATCCAATATGTTGGCGTCTGTGTGACTGTGTCTATGTGCGAACACCACTTTGTATACTTATACGACAGCAAAGAGTACCCAAAGGCCATTAACTAACACGCCAAATCATCGGTGTTAATGCAAAAATATTTTTGGGCGTATTTGATTTCCGCTACCAGTTTGTATGACTGGTGAAACGTTTCCATTTTGTTAACGGTCAAAATATTATTGTTCAAGGAATAGGGTGGTGCAATTTACCGTAGAGACCACAAAAATATAACGGATGCAGTCAAACATTACTTCCAACGTAAGAGGCATAGTAAAAAAAAAAAAAAAGGCCACAGCATAGAGACGCCCGTGTATACTTGACTGGCTTTATGGCAGTTCTTTGACCGCACGATAGCTACTGTTGATACTTTGACCAATTCTTCACTTAGTATTTATTATGGGAGAATGACCGTGAAACTACACAGACAGAAAGTAATACTTAAATTAAGCACTCGGTGAGGTTCATTCTCCTCTTCCTCCCCTATTTCCTGTTACAACGAAATTAAATCTTAATTGTAAGCAAATATACGAAGGAGTAGAGTATGTTAATCTTAGTTGGATCAGCAGCGGTACCACTTCTTGGTGATTGGTCTTACAATTAGATATCAGCTATTAAATCTACAAATCAATTCCAAGAAGTGCTGCCGCTCCTGATTCAACTTATGAAATCCAATGTTGGTACGCTTAGGTATTCGGAGTAAAAAAAACTTATTTTCTGCATTCAAACTTCTGCAAATTGTTACGTGCCAACAGACAAATGAGGTTATTTTATAGATATTTTTCAATACCTTACAATCTATTTACTATAACTCTACATTGTAATTTCAGGGTAAATATGGATAGTATCCAACCACTGTCTCCAGTTTCGCAAAGGAGACGCATCCAAAAGTCAAGCGAGTACTTGGTAGCTATACGAAGCGAGATCCGCCTTCTGCTCATAAGAGTGAGGTGCCAGTCGAATGCCGCGTACGTGCAGAAGCTCTTGCTTCAAGAACCTGCATTGGAAATCATGTACGGAATTGCGGTTTCATGGGGATGACTACATGCAAGATTATTGATGGTTCTTTTAATTTGTCATTGATATCTTTTCAAGCATCGAAATTTTGTGTTAAATGGCTGGGTATGCTACTATTATATTTCTTCTGAATGAGTGCCGCTAGCAGCTATTCCAGTTCATTAAGAGACGTGTTATAGAAATAAGGCTATTGGCGCATTTGCAATGAATTGAATAAATTTTCTGAAACACAGAGGGAATGATCTAGCCGTAATTTGGGAGGAAAAATCTAAATCTTTTGATCTATGAACCTCTGAGAAGCTGACTAGATACTACCAAATTTTATAAAGCTAGATAGTTTATATGTATGTGGTCAAGCTGAGTACTTCTAATATATTAAATCATATGTTGGATCTTGACTTATTTTCGAGTATCCATGTATCATGTATACTATTGAGGTGCATGTACGTGTTAAAATTAACGCGTAACCTGTTTTAAAACTAATAGTAAAGTAGTGCAAGAACAAGACAAAATATATTAGAGTAGAAAGAAGAACTTGTATTATTCTCAAAGTGTTTCAAGTGTCTTTCATAGACAAATTAAAGTGTCATCTATTTATAGGACACCAATACATAGGAAGTTACAAGTCATCCCAAAGGTTACAAGAATTAATAGGTGACTAAATGAGGAATTAAGTATGAGAAAGTGGGGTAGTAAATCATAAGTTAGTGGTGAGTAGTGGTCATCCACATTAACACAAATACATGGATTTACAACACTCCCCCTTGGATGACCATTTTGAAGGTGATGTGCCTCGTTAAAACCTTACTAGGAAAAACCCGGTGGGAAAAAGCCCAGTGAAGGGAAAAGAGTACACACTTCCTTTAATACGCCTTTAGAGCTGCCTCATTAAAAACCTTACAAGTAAAACCCAAGTGGGATAAAACCTTGTTAAGGGAAAAAGAGTGCAGCGCGTATTTTACTCCCCCTGATGAAAACATCATTCAATATCTTGGAGATGACACATTCCAATCTTGTAAATAAGCTTCTCAAATGTTGAGATTGGCAATGACTTAGTGGACAGATCCGCCAAACTATCACTGGAGTGAATTCTTCAGCATTAACTTCATCATTCTTTTTTAAGATCACGACTGAAAAGGAATCTTGTTGAATATTTGTCTCATCAGTTGTATCTTCCTTTTAGCTGAACTATCCATGTAATATTTTATATAATATTATTAGGATCCTCGTCTTCAAAGAAATACCACATCGTTGCTGAATATGTAGAGTCCTTGATATCAATCGCCAATATTGTCGCATAGCTTCAAGCATGGCTATTATCTCTTCATAAATTGAAGATGTAGCAACAACAATTGATTTTAGAAAATTCCACAATATACGTATTCTACCACAACAAATAAATACCAAGTTGATATCGGACTTTGTGGATCAAGTAGATACCATGTATTCTTCCGATGTCTTCGCATTGAGGAAGAACTAAATCTTACCAATAAGCTTATAACAAAAGCTATAACAAGTGGAGTATATTTGGTAAGATACTTCAACGCACCAATTTCATTAAAATATAATATTTCAATATCAAGAAGCTCGCAAATGCAATTTTACCACATGTGGCCGGATTGTTTTAATCCGTATAAATATTTATGAAGCTTCATTGAATAGGTTTCCCGGGAACCTTTACATTCTTCAAGGATTTTGAATCCGTCAAGGATAAATATATTGCTGCTCAATGAGCCATATAAAAGGCTATTACAACATTCATACGCATATCAAGTCTTTCATGCACTGCCAGACATATAACATACCCGAAGGTGATTGCATCCACCAAAAGAGAATATAGCTCTATATAATCAATGTCATATCTTTGTGTCTCAAGTCGTACTTTATATTTAACGACTTATTATTATCAAAATTTTTGCACAAAAATATCTTTGTACATCACTGGCTTTGCACCTTAAGGTGTTTGGACTATAGGTCCAAAAACTTCACGTCACTCGAGTGAAACCAACTTTTGCTTGAATGCGTTTTGCTATTTTTGGCCAATAATTTCATGTCTGTATTCCTAACAGACTTAAGCTCAAGATCCTCATAATCATATAATATTGAGCTTTATAATATATGTAAGATATCGTCGACGATACTTTCATATCTCAGTTCCCAATCCGACATAACATATTGAGATCTCTTCACATGCATAAATTTTCAGGTTCCTGAACCTCTACTGATAAGGTTTTATGAAGTGTTATGTCGTGGGCTATTTTAGATCCCTGCCTCCTTATTTGACCATCTCAAATATTTGCTCCTTTCCTTTTTCAAGGACTTATCTTTTGGAACCGAGTGGTCTATCACGTTTCAAGCGTGCCTTAGACTCATTGACATAAATAGATTGTCTCACCAGGACATCAGGAGCATTAACAGCTGGAATATAATATTTTTCTTTAGGTCAGTAATGCGTCTGGCAATGACTTGCATTATCGTTGCAAATTAAGTTTTTCTTGATACCCAATTTTATGATTGCTGAAATGTGGATTTTCATTCCCTCAAATCCAATGATCTATGAACACTCTACAATTCTAAGCATCACGTGCGGTGCACGCGTAAAAAATTTAAATATGTAGGAGTAAATACATTGTCCCCCCTTCGTTCTATCTCATTCACTCTCATGCTTTCTCATTTCCAATTACAGGTTGCATCCTGGTCACATGTCGGCAAACTATTATGTAGGCACTACCCAATAACCAATCCAAGTCTTAACATTCACTTGAGCTGAGAGAAAACCGTTATCTAAATATTGTGACTTCTTGCTCCGTGGTTTTATATAACTGTAGATACTGTTTTACAATTTGTTGTTCACCCGCTCTCCCATGACGGTATTTTGTTGCTGGCTTATACTTCCATGTTCATTCATTGGGATCTAATTCAACCCACACAATGGATGAAGAACCTCCCACACATTTTGTGATGGAGAACTCATTCGTTATCTGATTAAGTTTCTGTTTAAGCATAACCATCACGTTTTTTATTTCTTCTTCTGCCATGATAGCTGGTATGCCATATCCTAAATTTTTGCTTTGACAGGTGCATTGAGTCAAACGCGTTCTACAATGAAGAAGAAGGCAATGTTGCATAAAATCTAAGTATGTGGTTCTTCATTGGTTATGTATGCAAAGTTTTACAAGATTCCTAATCTTATAGGAGTAATAATTAATGATACGGGTATATTGCCATATTGGTCATCACAGTGGCGAGGTAGTGAAGTTATATCTTTACATTCAACGAAAGAAGAAAGAACATCAATGGATGTTCAGGTAATAAAAAATTAGGGAACATTCAATCTATCGAAAATATATAGGGGTGAAGTGGAGGGCTTGTTATACACTCATCTCATAATTCAAATACAGTCAAGACATAAATAGGGATAAAATATAATGTTTAATAAATCATTCTCCTTAATGATTTAGTGAGGGGCGTGTAAAAGTGGAGAATGACAAAAAAACTGCAACATTACCTATCTTAAACGCATATTATCCATATATATATATATATATATATATATATATATATATTATTTATTTATTTATTTCCGTGTATGCAACCAGTGTTACAGATATTGGTAAATTGTTTACAATTTCCACAATGATAACTTAATTACCACATCGCAAATATGTCACGAAAGTAAAACTGTAATGACCCAATATTTTATAAGTATTATTATTATATAATTAGTCTTATTATATTATTATTATTACTATTATTATGATTATGATGCAGATATTTCGTAACTTTGGTGCAGTCACCTAAATGGGTCACTACAAAAGTTATATTCTTGACATTCTGTGATGGAAAAAAAAAAGTAGAAAAATAATTAAGTGACTATTGGAGCTATTTTCTCAAAACATAACATTAGATGCAATATTTGGTGTAAAGTAGTTGTAGGCCGAAAGCCCATGATTGTGCTGATAAGTGCTACAGAACTGCTTTAGGGATTTGAACAACAAAAATAAAAAGAAAATCGCTAAGGGTTTCAACTGGTTGCGTGAGAGCTTGAGTGGAGTTTTTCCCAATCTCGAAAATAGCAAATCAGGTATTCTTTTACTTTGGTATGTGGCGTTAGTTTGGAATAGAAACTGCAGAGGCATCTTGTTACATAATACCATAATTATAGTTTATAGAAGTAGAAATCATGAGGTACTGATTACACTAGTCAAGCTATGGCTATGATGAGGGATGATTGCTTTACATGCAAAGTTGAAACTCAAATTTATATAAATAATGATATTTGTCTTACTAAGTACTTTTCATCGTGCGGATAGCGAGACGGGAGCACTGTGCTACTTAGTTTGTTTTCCTTCCATTTTTTTTTGTCTTTCATTATTTTAATATTTTGTACATAGTGATAGTATTTCTAGAAGAATATTATTACTGGGATATATTATTGAATGTAGAGCATGATAGAATTTATGGTTGCACATTTAAGAGTAGGATAATTGAGAAGTAGGAAGTGAATATTTAACACTAAGCTAAATATTTAGTAAAATTAAGATTTGGCGCGAGAAATATTCTTTTTAATGGGGTTCCAATAAATTATAGATTGGGGATTTCAATCAACATATTAAATTAATTATATATTCTATTCTTTTGTTTAGACAAAGACCGTTTGGAGGAGATTCGTTGGGAAAAATAATTGTCGAGTAGTATTTGCCTCTTCGGATCGAGGTAGGTGGTTCTATCCCTTTCTTTGGTGGAACTAGTCCACGCGGGATATTGTACATACGTTCCTTGTATGTGCACTGCCCAAGGTGTAACCTTTTACACCTTTTTGTTGTGTTTAAACATTTACTTGGAATATGTGTTGTTTTCCCTGGATTGTGTTTACTCCTGGTTGTTTAAAGTATTGCAAGTTATGTGTATGTTTGACATGAAAATTCATGATTTCTTTGATATGTCGGAGTTGGTCCAATTGATAATATTTCGGAGTTTGTCCATTTGATAGCCTCGGAGTTGGTCCACTATCTATTTTAGAGTTGGTATATTTGATAGCCTCGGAGTTGGTCCACTATCACATCTTTTCGGAGTTAGCCCACATATTCTGCTGGTTTATTAATTGAGTTCAATTGTTGGTTCTTGAATGAGATTTATTGATGTTGAATGGTGTGATTGGATGGACTATTTAAATAGCGAATTATAACATGTTTCTTTTCTCCCTCCTCTATTCTGTTAATTTATTGCTCAGACTAGTTTCCTGTCTTTCATAGGAACTAGTCTACCCACCTACTAAGTCCTTTTGACTTACGTTTTTTCTTTATTGTTTCTTATTATCTGTTCGGGCAGATACGGTTCCGAGTACCAGCCAGCCCCGTGGCCAGAGTTGAAGATTTTCCTGTTGATCAGCGGTGAGCCAACCATCCTCATTCCGTGGTGGCGCACCTTTCTATTATTTCATTCCTGTCATTTATTGTTTCAGACATTCGGGATATTTTATTCAGCATTTATCTTATAGATGTTCATGGCTTATGGTAGAGGACTAGACCTTTCATTTACACCATGGGATATTCTGCGTATTTCAGTAATAAAAGTCACAACTCTAATTTTATTATATTATTTCTTTAATATTATTGAGGTTAATTGTTAATATAGCGAGTGGGTTCGCCCGATGGGGTTGTTCGGGTGCCCTCACGACCATCCAGGATTTTGGGTCGTGACAATTGGTATCAGAGCCAAGGTCTAGTGTCCTGATAAGTCATGAGCAGTGTCCAATAGAGTCTCGTTGATCAGTACGGAGACGTCTGTACTTATCTACGAGAGGCTATGGTGGCATTTAGAGAAAATTTCCCTTCTTTCATTCCTTATATCGTGCGTTGAGTTTTGAATGTGATGGACTAAATTTTTTCGATGTCTATTCTCACGGTTGCGAAGGTTCATTGTTCTAGCAAGACATTGAAGAACTTGGGTGCATCATAATGAAGGAAAAAAATTGTTATTGTGTTGAATGCTAGGTTCATAAATTCAAAATGTGATTTTAGTTTAGATTTCTTTGACTTCAATAAATCAATAAGGGCATAAGCGAATGGACTCGACAATATCGCAGTTTGGTATGGTGGTTCTCAAAACAGTTTAGAAAAGAGGGAAAGTCACACGAGTAGAATTCACTGATCTTGGCATGAGCTAGGATTTAAACAAAATTTTCTGTTTTCCTTGCCATTGAAGATGAGTTCATGGGAAAATTCAGGTTTAAGCGATGCGCTACGACTATAGAGGGACATATTATTTTATCCTTTTGTGTAGGACGGTGTGTCTTGGTAGGTGTTGTGCTAAGTACAACTTGGATTTGTAGAGCTTGAGGAGACGTAGATGGTACAAAACCAAGGTTGTACAAGGTGAGGGTGCAGTCTCCTTGCATAAGTTATTAATGGATTTTGCTTCAAGTGGAGGAGCCTATGGTGGAAAACTAAATTAAACCAAACTTGGGCAGATGTGATAGTTATCTTTCGACCAAGTTCCATTGGTTTCGATACATGTCCATACTTTTCTACAAGTGGTGGTGTGAAATGCGTGCACCTGGATAATTTCTAGACATTTATTGGAGATTCTTGGATGTCGAACGAGTTTTGACTGCTTTATATAATCTTAGCTCGGGGCTTGGATGCTTTCGTTGGTTTGTTTCTTCTCGATATGGTTGGCTTTCTATTTATAAGGAGGCGGGTATTGAATGTTAGTACTGCATCAAATGTTAGAAAAATTTGTTGGAAAATATGTATCAGATGTTTGGCATATCTTGTGTTGATTTGGGAATATATTATTGAGTTTTTAGTTATTGATTTGGTTCTGGTTGTGTTTACTCGAGGACTTGGTGAGTATTCTAGTAGTAGATATAGTGATTTTTGGTATTGTTTCTATGTCGGGATGACTGGTGCATCTGTTTCAGCTTGATTGTTTTAAGATGCACTTGAGATTTGGATAATATTAATTAGAGATTCGACAATTGATATCTTGAGTATAGTTTGTTTTTTTGGGACTCCAAGGGGTAATACGAGTATCTAGTATATCTTATGAGATATGAGTCTTATGTATTGATTTTTCAAGCTGTGCATGGGTTCTTTGATGCTTGTAGTCAACAATGACATCTCGTTGTACCCCTTAAACGTATCAAGGCTCGTTACATAGTAATTGAGTTAGTCAAAGTTGGTCATGATAAACATCTGTGGCATTCACAGTCGATTGGGTTTTGACAGATATATATATTGGATTGTTAAGGAAGGGGTTCAATTTTGATGATTTTTGAAACATGGATTGAACTTTCGAAAGCTGAAGACTGATCTTTCTTAATTTGGGACACCAGTATGCAGTCCCCTTTTATTGATTTAATTCCTATTGATCGTGAGTTTGTTAATGTGCTCCAGAGGATTTTTCAGGGGTCGCTCCTGACAGGGATATTAAATTTAACATAAATGTTGTTCCGGTTACGCAACCGATCTTTATTCCTCCTTATCATATGGCACCTACCGAGTTGAGAGAATTGAAGGAACAATTATAGGATTACTTAATAAGGGATTATCAGACCTAGTGTTTCACCTTGGGGAGCTCCGATATTATTTGTTAAGAAGAAAGATGGCTCGATTCAGATATGTATTGACTATAGGCAGCTGAACAAAGTGGCAATAAAGAATGAGTATCTGTTCCCTCGTATTAATGACTTGTTTGATCAGTTACAGGGAGCTATGTTTTTTTTTTTTTTTTTTTAACATTGACTTGAGATCTGGTTATTATCAGTTGAAGATTCGAGGGAGTGACATCCCAAAGACGGCCTTCAAGACCCGTTAAGGTCATTATAAGTTTCTGGTTATGTCATTTTGGCTTACAAATATCCCGGCAGCTTTCATAGATTTGATGAACCGAGTGTTCAGGCCTTACTTGGACTTATTTGTCATCGTATTTATTGACGATATTTTGATTTATTCCCGTAGCCGAGAGAGCATGATGAGCACTTGAGAGCAGTTCTACAAACACTTCGGGATCAGAAGTTGTACGGCAAGTTCTCTAAATGTAAATTCTGGTTAGATTCAGTTTCATTCTTGGGTCACATTGTGTCTAGTGAAGGAATGAAAGCTGATCCGAAGGCACTACCTACTTCTTCGACAGAGGTACGTAGTTTTCTTAGTTTGGCGGGGTATTACCGGCGATTTGTTCAGGGGTTTTCTTCTATTACAGCTCCGCTGACCCGTTTGACTCAGAAAGCTGTGCAGTTTCAATGGTCAGAGGAGTGTGAGGCGAGCTTTCAGAAGCTCAAATCCTTATTGACTACTGCCCCAGTATTGACTCTTCCTACTGGTTCAGGTGGGTTTGTAGTATATTGTGATGCCTCTCGTATTGGTTTGGGGTGTGTCTTAATGCAAAATGGCAGGGTTATAGCATATGCATCGAGGCAGCTGAAGGTGAGTGAGAAGAACTACCCTACCCACGACTTAGAGTTGGCAGCGGTTGTGTTTGCTTTGAAACTCTGGAGGCACTATCTTTATGGTGAGCCTTGTGAGATTTTCACTGATCACAAGAGCTTACAACACCTATTTAATCAGAAGGATTTAAATGGTAGGCAACGTAGATGGCTCGAGTTGATCAAGGATTATGATCTTACCATTCGTTATCACCCGGGAAAGGCCAATGTTGTAGCTGATGCATTGAGCCGGAAGTCTATGGGTAGTCTTGCATATTTAGATGCTGATATGAGGCCCTTGGCGATTGATTTGCAGTCTTTGACTAACCAGAGGGTTAGAGTATTCAGCCCAGCGCCTAACAAAGTGTTTGCTTGTATGATGACCCAATCCTCTCTTGCCAATCAGATCAAGGAGAGGCAGTATGAGGATTCTTATTTGCTAGAGTTGCGAGATACGGCCCTAAGTGGGGGAGCGTCAGAGTTTACAGTTGGTGATGATGGTGTCCTTCGTCTCAACGGTCGTTTGTGTGTTCCTAATGTTGATGACTTGAGGCGGATGGTATTGGATGAGGCACATAGCTCGCGATATTCCATTCATCCTGGTACCACTAAGATGTATCATGACCTTCGTGAGTTATACTGGTGGAAGGGAATGAAGAGGGATGTTGTTGAGCACGTGTCTCGATGCTCAAACTGTCAGCAGGTGCATAGGAGACCCGCAGGTTTATCCCAGGCGTTACCTATTCCCGAGTGGAAGTGGGAGATGATCACTATGGACTTTGTTGTTGGTTTGCCTAGGACTTTGAGACAGCATGACTCGGTTTGGGTGGTGGTTGATAGACTTACCAAGTCTGCTCACTTTATTGCAGTGAAGACTACATATTCAGCAAAGAAGTTGGCTCAGATTTTTATTGAGCATATTATCCGATTGCATGGTACTCCACTTTCTATTATTTCTGATAGAGGCTCTCAGTTCACATCACAGTTTTGGCAGTCATTTCAGCGAGAGTTGGGAACTAAGGTTCAGCTTAGTACTGCATTTCACCCACAGACGGATGGTCAGTCAGAGCGGACTATACAGATACTAGAGGATATGTTGAGAGCTTGTGCGCTGGACTTTGGTGGTCATTGGGATGACCATTTACCCCTAGCAGAATTTGCTTATAATAATAGCTACCAGTCTTCTATTCAGATGGCACCGTTTGAGGCTTTGTACGGGCGTAGGTGTCGCTCTCCAGTTTGATGGTTTGAGTCTGGTGAGGTGATTGCTTTAGGTCCAGATTATGTGTAGCAGACTTTGGATAGGGTACGGATTATTCAGGATCGCTTAGGGACTGCTCAGAGTAGGCAGATATCATATCCAAATCGGAGGACCCGGGACTTGGTGTTTATGGAGGGTGATTTGGTTTACTTAAAGGTGTCACCGATGCGAGGTGTGATGAGATTTGGGAAGAAAGGAAAATTGAGTCCTCGTTTCATTGGCTCGTTTGAGATTATTCAGCGTATTGGTAATGTTGCTTATAAGCTTGCCTTACCAGATTCGATGCCGGTTCATCCAGTTTTTCATGTTTCTATGCTTCGGAAATGTGTTCATAATCCTACTCACGTTATTGAGGCGAATACAATTCAGTTGGATGAGAATCTTACTTATGAGGAGGTCCCGATTTCTATAGTTGAAAGGGATATTCGCAAGTTGAGATCAAAAGAAATTCCTCTAGTAAAGGTGCAGTGGCGAAACCGTCCACAAGATGAGACTACTTGGGAGATTGAGACGAGTATGCGAGAGACATATCCTCACTTGTTTGAGACTCCAGGTATGTGTCATGACACTTGACTAGTTGAGATTTGCTTATGTTTTATGTCTATTACCTCTTGTTGGGAAAGTGGTGTGAATAAAGCCTTGAGAATCGGTTAGTGATAGTCATCATCACAGCTACAAGTATCGTTCGAGGACGAACGAGCGTTTAAGTGGGGGAGAATGTAATGACCCAATATTTTATAAGTATTATTATTATATAATTAGTCTTATTATATTATTATTATTACTATTATTATGATTATGATGCAGATATTTCGTAACTTTGGTGCAGTCACCTAAATGGGTCACTACAAAAGTTATATTCTTGACATTCTGTGATGGAAAAAAAAAAGTAGAAAAATAATTAAGTGACTATTGGAGCTATTTTCTCAAAACATAACATTAGATGCAATATTTGGTGTAAAGTAGTTGTAGGCCGAAAGCCCATGATTGTGCTGATAAGTGCTACAGAACTGCTTTAGGGATTTGAACAACAAAAATAAAAAGAAAATCGCTAAGGGTTTCAACTGGTTGCGTGAGAGCTTGAGTGGAGTTTTTCCCAATCTCGAAAATAGCAAATCAGGTATTCTTTTACTTTGGTATGTGGCGTTAGTTTGGAATAGAAACTGCAGAGGCATCTTGTTACATAATACCATAATTATAGTTTATAGAAGTAGAAATCATGAGGTACTGATTACACTAGTCAAGCTATGGCTATGATGAGGGATGATTGCTTTACATGCAAAGTTGAAACTCAAATTTATATAAATAATGATATTTGTCTTACTAAGTACTTTTCATCGTGCGGATAGCGAGACGGGAGCACTGTGCTACTTAGTTTGTTTTCCTTCCATTTTTTTTTTGTCTTTCATTATTTTAATATTTTGTACATAGTGAGAGTATTTCTAGAAGAATATTATTACTGGGATATATTATTGAATGTAGAGCATGATAGAATTTATGGTTGCACATTTAAGAGTAGGATAATTGAGAAGTAGGAAGTGAATATTTAACACTAAGCTAAATATTTAGTAAAATTAAGATTTGGCGCGAGAAATATTCTTTTTAATGGGGTTCCAATAAATTATAGATTGGGGATTTCAATCAACATATTAAATTAATTATATATTCTATTCTTTTGTTTAGACAAAGACCGTTTGGAGGAGATTCGTTGGGAAAAATAATTGTCGAGTAGTATTTGCCTCTTCGGATCTAGGTAGGTGGTTCTATCCCTTTCTTTGGTGGAACTAGTCCACGCGGGATATTGTACATACGTTCCTTGTATGTGCACTGCCCAAGGTGTAACCTTTTACACCTTTTTGTTGTGTTTAAACATTTACTTGGAATATGTGTTGTTTTCCCTGGATTGTGTTTACTCCTGGTTGTTTAAAGTATTGCAAGTTATGTGTATGTTTGACATGAAAATTCATGATTTCTTTGATATGTCGGAGTTGGTCCAATTGATAATATTTCAGAGTTTGTCCATTTGATAGCCTCAGAGTTGGTCCACTATCTATTTTAGAGTTGGTATATTTGATAGCCTCAGAGTTGGTCCACTATCACATCTTTTCGGAGTTAGCCCACATATTCTGCTGGTTTATTAATTGAGTTCAATTGTTGGTTCTTGAATGAGATTTATTGATGTTGAATGGTGTGATTGGATGGACTACTTAAATAGCGAATTATAACATGTTTCTTTTCTCCCTCCTCTATTCTGTTAATTTATTGCTCAGACTAGTTTCCTGTCTTTCATAGGAACTAGTCTACCCACCTACTAAGTCCTTTTGACTTACGTTTTTTCTTTATTGTTTCTTATTATCTGTTCGGGCAGATACGATTCCGAGTACCAGCCAGCCCCGTGGCCAGAGTTGAAGATTTTCCTGTTGATCAGCGGTGAGCCAACCATCCTCATTCCGTGGTGGCGCACCTTTCTATTATTTCATTCCTGTCATTTATTGTTTCAGACATTCGGGATATTTTATTCAGCATTTATCTTATAGATGTTCATGGCTTATGGTAGAGGACTAGACCTTTCATTTACACCATGGGATATTCTGCGTATTTCAGTAATAAAAGTCACAACTCTAATTTTATTATATTATTTCTTTAATATTATTGAGGTTAATTGTTAATATAGCGAGTGGGTTCGCCCGATGGGGTTGTTCGGGTGCCCTCACGACCATCCAGGATTTTGGGTCGTGACAAAAACGTTTTATACTAGACAAGTATAACAAACCAAAACCAACTGCATCATTCATTAATTATTAGTCATACATACATTACATAGAAGATCAATTGTTTGATATCCTCATGCCCACTGATATTCCAATTACAATAGCATCTAAAATACCACTGGACGAACCTTCTCCTTCTTCAGCTTCTTGCTTGTTGAGCTTTTGAAATTCAATGTAAGCTTTTCTAGCTTTTTCTAGGGAACTATATGACTTGTAGTAGTTCTGCTTCACGCCAATAACATTTGGAGCACACTCCTCCCATGTAAGGTATATACCCGGCTTTTTACCGCTAAACACAACATACACCTTGCCCATATTTTGAGATTTTGAAGGGACAACTATATTTTTGTTAAGTGAAAGACAAGAAGAACAAGAAGAGGATAAAGCCCGAGCCTAAATAAGTGGGAGGATATATGTGGAGGGTATATGGAAAAAATGTTGGATTTTATAAGATTGCACAAGAGTGGAATATTGATGGTAGGGGTGTTCAGGGTTTTGGTTTGGCAGGTTTTCAATTTTGTTCTGTCACAAAAATAATGAAACATTCTCTAATTTAGTAACAATTCAAATTTATGGATGATTATCAATCAAAAAAATTTCTAAGGTTCACCTAACTAATCCTACATTGTTGCCCTTTTGACACTACATCAAATCTTATTGATAAATACTCCCTACGTCCCATTTTAGTTGTCACCTTCAACTTTTTCACTCATATTATGATTACCATTAAATAAGGTGTATATTTTACTATGTTCTCCTTATTTAATGTTTGATTATTAACTTTTTTGGAATTCTGTTTTACTATTAATGGTATAGTTGGGAAAAACTAGTAAATTTATCCTTGAGATCCTAAGGAGACAACTAATTTGTGACAAACAATTTCTCCTAAAGAGGTAATTAAGTTGGGACGGAGGGAGTATTTTATATTTAGAACAAAAGAAAGAATTGAAGAATACTTATACCTACACGATGTTCTAACTTTCGATATATCATGGCCCGTATGTCAAGTTAAACATTGAATGGTCAATAAAAAGGCGCCGTCATAACTATATTGCTTTGACTTTAAGTCCCGCCATCACGAATCAGTTGACACTTTCAGCTATTGCGACAACTAATTTGTGACAAATGAAAATGAATCTTACTAAGGCGTCAACTAATTTGTCACAAATTGTGCCGATATACCCATTTTTATTACAGTATATTTGAGCACCCCATTTTGGCGCCGGATTCATTTATGCGTCTTATAGTCAGATGGAGATGGAGCACGAAATGCAAGATACAGAAGACGGAAGTAATTAATACTGCTACATTACAATATAATCGAATACGCAAGATACAAAATAGGCCATCAAGACTCGATACATCAAATCTATTATCTTCTGTGTTCGTCCGTGTCATTATGTATAGTATTGAAAGATCTTACAATTTCCTTCTTCGAGGGATTTTCAGGAATCTTTTCTGTGGTGTGGCCTGCATCACACACCTGCTGATGAAAAGAAGAAAGTAGCGTCAGTGAGATTGCGTTACCGAGTATTGAAAGATCTTTCGTTTTCCTTTTTTGAGGGATTTGCAGGAATCTGCACTATGGTGTGGCCTGCATCACCCACCTGCCGATGAAAATAAGAAAGGGGCGTCAAAAAAAAAATGGCCAGTTGCAGTGGCTAGGGTATTTACTTTCCGGATTTTCAACGTATACACGTCGGCGAGAGCATGCACTTGTCTTGTTGATGCTTTACGAGTGGACGGCAACAGTAAAACTCAGGAAAAGCTATCTTCGTAGGGATAGGGCAGGATGTAAGATTTGCCTCGTTCAGGTCAAAAGTCGGGTTGAGGTAGTGTGTAACAAAATTTCTCCATGGGGTTGGTGCGCATTCAAAACGTAGGTTGAATGAGTGAAACGGGAATTGGCCTTCGGTGCCCGTTGAATGGCACGCATTCTAAATAAATGTATTCTTTGACAAATGATTAATCCTACTACTGCAGTGATTTTCAAGAAAGGTGTAATCCTACTATTACAATGATGGCTATCTCTAGTTTGAAGCAACTGTGATGGTGATAGCTCTTCAGATCGGTTATACTTAAAAAACCATGAAAACTGTTAAATTTAGTAAATACAATATATATGTTAGTTACCAGAATTGTTAGGATCATTGCGGTGGATTCATCAAGTATTTATGTGGATAGTTGTGGAAATTATAGTGGCATCCCTTGTGATCCTCTTGTCACGAACTCCCTTCCAAAATAGCTTAGAAGCGTTGTGCAACACTCTCTGCATAGGTATTCAGATGTTTGCATATATGATTGCACCACTAGTCCATGTATGTAGTGAAATGTAAATAACCAAATCCTTCCGGGTATAAGGAGCTGAAGTTCGAATATACGGCGGTGTGGTTCTTGATAATATTATTCTAACACACACACAAGTTGGAAGAGGCTATACAATTGTTAGTATACCGAAAAGAGTTATTCCTGTTGTAAAAGAATTACTGTGAGTGTCAATGCATCTACTATTCATTGAAGACTTCCATTACCCATCTTTTCTTTACTACTATTGGATCTGACTAATGCATAGTTACAGCAATAGTTTATCCATCAGCATATGTCTATAAATGGAGACTTGCATTAGATTTGTAAACTACACTTCAATAAGTGCACATGCCACGAAAAAGACATTCCGACGAGTGTCAGTATGATCCCCATCAAGTTTAATGACTCCGAGGACGCAAACCATATCAATAAAGTAACAATTAGGTCGTGGAATGAGAGTGACCAAAGGTACTATATACTCAGTTTTATGATACACCATATATAGAATACGAATAGAGCTACAGCTCTGGGATCATGGAGGCAGGATCAAATGCGAACAGTACAAAGAAGAATCAAGATTACTTTCTTATAAGAGTAGTTTATGAGAAAGGCAATATAATGTTTCTGATGGAAACTTGAGATCAACTTCTGATGAGATGCTTCTTTTATATGAGGAAGATGATAAGGAAGTCTAGGAGTAATTATAGCCAGGGATACAAACCGATTCAGCGCAGTAAACGCAGACATATAGTAAAGGTGCCTAGAACGGAGTTATATTCATCGCACCCTGCACGTTTTACGTAATATACAGAATGGAGGCCCAAGGGCTAAATTGGCACTGTCGAGTAAGAGTGACGTGCCGTTCCAATCTTGGTTGATGCATTTATCTCTTGTCCACTATATCGAATCTGTACTCCCATCTTAATCAACATAAGTAAAGACATCGCCCATCCATGTCACAAAAAATGAGAGATTTTTAAATCTACCGTAGTACGAGTAAGATGTAACAATCGAAACAAACATTAAGTATATTGTTAGTAAAATTATACGGTGCTTTATGTCTAAATTCGGACTATCAATGAAGCTCCAACTACCAAGAACTACCTAGACGTGCAGTCCAATTTACCGTACATCAACTTACAATGAATTTAATTACTCATATATTTTAAGATTTAAATAAGAAATAAGAATAATTTACTAAAAGTGACCGATACGTAGCCGTAAAGAAACTCACATTAAAACCATATTTTTTCCAATGACGGTTGATGTATTTCTCTTTTTTCCTTACTACTCCCTCCGTTCCAATGTAGTTGTCATAGTTCGGATTTCGAGAGTCAAACGAGTTTATTTTGACCGTGAATTTAAACATATAGAGCCTGTTTGGGTGAGCTTATAAGCAGCTTATTTTAAGTATCTTATAAGTCAAAAAGTGACTTAAAAGCCACTTTTTGAGAAGTTAGGAAATCCTAACTTCTCAAAAAGTGGCTTTTAAGCAACTTATGGCTTATAAGTCCAAAAATATTGATGTTATCAAATATATATTAATGAGCTTATAAGCTTATAAGTCATTTTTAAGCTCACCTAAACGGGCTCATAATCTTTAAGTTTTTTGTAACGATGTTTATATATTTA
Organism: Petunia axillaris subsp. axillaris; assembly: GCA_029990575.1. NCBI lineage: Eukaryota > Viridiplantae > Streptophyta > Magnoliopsida > Solanales > Solanaceae > Petunia > Petunia axillaris. The sequence goes on along the minus strand of JARKNS010000007.1, from coordinate 46,222,494 downwards.
GAAACTACATAAAAAATACTATAAGTCACAATAATTAATAATTCAAAATATTTAAAAGACATATGAAAATACTAAGGTCAAAGTTAAACTCGTTTGACTCTGGAATCCGAACTATGACAACCATTTTGGAACGGAGGGAGTATAACTGTATTTTCAAATATAAAGCGGTTGAGCAGTAAACAACATGTCACTACAAGAGGGAGTAAATTAAGAAAATGACATACATGATAAAAATATGAGAGGGAGTTGCAGTCTATTGCACGAGGAAATACGTTTCACTAATCATTTATAATCTGAAATGTTTGTTCAACTAAGTTGGGGTTTACTTTACTTTATATTGGGCTATTAACACTGATGAAAAATTGTGCTTAGCAATAGCTGCTCGTCAAATCCCAATAGCTGCTTTTCTAAGAAAACGGATTCTTTTTTTTTTCTTAATTTTACTCCTCATTTAACACTTTTCTAATTAAACGTCACTAGACACGTTATCTATGGTTATTTTGTTTATCGACTCACTCTTCGTCTTTTACATATCCCGTATATTAATAACAGATTACTTACATGGGGAAAAAAAAGACCTAAATTGGCTGGGACTGTTCGTTTAATTCGTATTGTATTGAATGTTACTTTGTTCCATGTAACAACATGGAATCGTGTCCATTCTTTCAACTGATTAGATACTCTATTTAATTTGTCAAATTAAAACTATCATTATAAACAGCGAATAACGAGGAAAAAAATCCTTAACTCAAATCGCAATAGCATTTAACCATCGCATTAAAACGCCAAACCAAAACATTGGAGGTTGCCACAGTCGACGCTGCACCCACGCAATATATTAAGTTACTCCTTCGATCACGCGCACCCACGTGTCCACACATTCATTCTGGCTGCCAACTCACTATACAGTTAGATTTTGCGATGAACGATATCTGTCCAAATAATAAAGGATCTATTGTTGGTGCAATAGATACGTGCACACATTGCATGCGACTGCAAATCCTCGAAACAACAACCCTAATGCGCTTTAAATAAGTGTCTAAGTAGTAGCCTAGCCCTGATGATGCAATTAACATTACACCGCTGAAAATTTCATCTGCCACGGCCAATTGCACCCATCTGGCCGTCACGTCAACATGAATGTTTAAATCACAGACCAAAGAAAAGATTAATAGGAGTACGCTTTAAATCAATAAAGCTTTTTGAGACTTTGTGCAGCGGACCTTGTGATGAACAATGGGGATAGCTTGCGTCCGACCATAACTGATAACCCTAGGAACATAGCTTTTCTTGAGTTGTATCAGTGCCCTTGAACGTGCAGCATCACTAGGACAAGTGCATGCTCTTGCCCAATCTTGCATACTGAAAGCCTGAAAAGAACATCAAGTACAGTGGCCATATATTGCACTGAACCAACCGATATGGAGCAGTCAATAATCCCACCTAAGGGGTGACGGAAAACACAGGAAAAGATTCTTGTTTATCTGCCCAAAAAAAAAAAAGTAAAGTGAATGATCTTCCCACACAATACATAATGACATGGAAGATCTTTGAAGATCACAGATTTGATAGATTGAGTCATGATTTACACTCTTCATTGCCTCCTGAAAATTCGAAAGTCTTATACTGTAGCAATAGTACTTAATTACTTCTGTCGGTTAATTAAAAAAAATAATACATTATCATCCATCCATCAATTCCACCCACTATTCCACACATTCAATGTGGCAGCAAGCTCACTTAAAAGTATATTCCAATGCACATGTTTAATTTTATGCTAAACGATATCCATGCAATGAGTTAACCTTCCAAGTGCAAACGACATTTCGTAAATGTCCATTGACTACAGTGAACAATGAAAATGATATAGTAAATCTCTTCCGCATTAGTTTATAAATTAAATTAATTTCCTATATGTACCCTTCGTCGTCTAAGACTAGATAAGTTAGGTATGTGCCCTTCGTCATCATCAATTCGTTCTAAATGCATGTTAAAAAGGCTTAGAATATTAAAAAAAAAAAGGGTAATAGTCAAGAAATCCCCCCTCATTAATTATTTCTTAAGTGACGTGAAAAAGTTAACAGGACAAAAAGTTTGAGACGGAGGACGTATTATTACCAAGAATTTTGTTTATGTCATTTATAAGTAAGGGTGATATTGTAGGTTGTTTTTTGACCTCTTAAAAAACGCATACAAACAATAAATTGTAGTCCTAAAGAGAACACGTAAATAACAATATTGCATTATTCCCTTCTAAGTGCGTTCAAGTGTGCATTATTACAGTCCAAACGTTACAAGAATGTCGTTACTTCTTTGTGAATTAAGTACATATGTCTCTTACTAAATGGAGCACTAAGACGTAAAACTAATTGGATATTTAATTCCACTAATGGTGCATGGAATGTGATGAACATGTAAGAAAAGGAGTCATAAGAGACTAAATATACATCAACATTTATACAATGTTTTGTAACATAATCTTACTTTTTGGTACTTACCATTATTAGGAATAATAAGCCAAGGCCCAGACCGATCCCCGTTGTTAATTATGAGAATTAGTAAAAGTAGTCACTTGATTATCCAATTTTGATAGAAACGAAAAGAGGCCGCTTAAGGCAATTCTACGTACAAAAGAAAAGCTACTTCATTTCGTTCAACATGGCTAGAAATTGTGAATTACCCGTTAATATTAGCGGCCCCATTATTAGAACCTAACAAACGGGACACGCTACGAGGATATCCACATAAAGTTACGTGGAAATAAAACGACGTTAATACTTAGTGCTGCTAAAATAGGCATAACCGTAGGAGAAGGAATCATCACAAAGCCCTTTCGATATGAGTCCCTTATTTCCTCCATAGGGCTCTCTCTTTTTTCTTTTTTATTTTAAAGGCATAGCAATGAGGAAAAACAGTAGAAAACAAGTCGTACTGGTGTTGAATATTGCAGGAGTTCCGTTGACCTCAATAACTACACCTAGCAGCCCCTACTGGTGTACGCTAACGTCGTCGTCGCTATCATCTTCACTGTTATTTCGGGCTGATGTAGACGAGTCGGGGATCACAACAATCTCTTGTGGCAGATTAATGAAAATTGCCATGATCTTTGTCAGAGGACGATCAATATTCAATAGGTTTCACAAATGGTCAGCACCGGAATCACGCCTTATTCTGGATAGAAGAGTACATAGCTCCAACTTGAGGGAACTCAGATCAGTACTGTAATTGCGAACCATCTTTTCCACTGTATTCGGAGATGCCCCCTGTAGCAGACTCCCGGCATTATTACCACGACGTCTGCGTTCCATTGTATTCTATTCAGTGATTTAGCAACTGATTATACTGGTGTGTGTGGTAACTGGTAAGTACTGCAGTAGACATGGAAGGTTCTATGCATATAAATAGAACCATAGTCGAAAGTATATAACTGGTGGGGAAAGCCTTTATCCTGCTGCACGTTTTACGACATACACAAGTAGGGAGTCGATAGGGCTTAGTTGGCAATGGGGAGTAAAAAATGACGTGCCATTTTATTATTGGGTGATTCATTACTCGTTTGTCCATTACCTACTTTGGAACCCTTTACGGATTAGACATACACCTAAATACAACACGTCGCCAATTTATACCCCCAACAATTCAATTAACAACTGTAAAGTGATCGCCCCTTTTATGGAAATTGCGTTTGTGGCCAGACTGGACTCAATCACAATTTAACCTCATTGACGAAATTATTAAGAATGGAAGTTAGGATTAGATAAGGGGTGCGTTACTTGTCGTCACTAGTAATATGAGTATCTAATGTATAAAGCAATAACGAATGCGGAGGGGGCATGAAGAAAAATATGTTTTCTTCTTGTCTTACTTAACTCTAGAAATAGGATCTTGAAATCGAGTCACAAGACAATTAAGCACATTCCTTAAAGTAGCAAGAGGAATGAAACAACGTTCAATACGTGTTGCTCAACAATACTGCGTCGGTACCGTAAGTAATTGTGTTGTCAAAGCCGGTGTGGCATTGCACGACGACCTTGATGAAAATTGTTTTGCACTAATATTGAAGCCCACTATCGACGATTCTTGTTCAGACGCAACTGGTCATGTTGATAAAGGATTTGATTGACGGGACATGAAAAGAGTTTGAGATCAGAAATGGATTTGGCCACTATCCGATGATGATTATATATTGGATATCTTGATGCGTTAAAAGGGACCTTGTATTAATTACTCCATAAAAAGGTTGTATGTCCAAACTATTTTATAACAAACTATACAACTAAAGCTGGGATTATTTACCAAGAATCTTTGTCCCACATCGAAAATTTTATGAAACCTTTTAGTGTTTATAAGGATTACTCAACTCTACTTCAAGAGAATTAATGTATTGTCTTGGTAGATCATGGTTATGATCTACCAAAACAATACATTAATTTTAAGTACGACTACTTTTTATTTAAAACAATCGATAGTAGTAATAATTATACCAAGATTCTTCTACCAAGATCTATCAAGACATACATTAATGTAGTATTAGAATTCCTATTTATATACTTCACAAGCTAATAGCCCTAAATTGGGATAATTGTTGCCCTAAATTGGGATCAAGATCTATCAAGACATACATTAATGTAGTATTAGAATTCCTATTTATATACTTCACAAGCTAATAGCCCTAAATTGGGATAATTGTTGCCCTAAATTGGGATAATTGTTCTCCTTATCAATACGACAATTAAGGTATTAGAATTCCTATTTATATAAGTACTTCACAAGCTAATAGCGCTTATCTATATTACTACTACATATACTAAGTAATTATACCCAATTAAAGTATAAAAAAATACGACAATTAAGGTATTAGAATTCCTATTTATATACTTCACAAGCTAATAGCCCTAAATTGGGATAATTGTTCTCCTTATCAATACGACAATTAAGGTATTAGAATTCCTATTTATATACTTCACAATCTAATAGCCCTAAATTGGGATAATTGTTCTCCTTATCAAATCAACCGAACGACTCCTAAGGGTTTAGGGTTAGGGTTTAGGGAATGGGAAATGGGGATTGAGCACTGCCCTTAAAAAAAAACACATAATAAAAAATGAGCCTAACCAAACACGAACCCTAGATCCTCACCTCGTTCAATACACTCACAACCACTATGCTAGAATAGAATCATCTCTCAATTCGACTAACTTTTTAATTTTTTATTTACTTTTGTAGCTTATATTAGGGGGAATTCATCGAGGGAAAATAAATAGGAAAATTTAAACTTGGCAAATATACCCTTATTAATTATACGTAATTGAATTAATTTGGAAGGGTTTTTCAAAAGTACAAGGTATTTAATATCAAGGATAAATTAGGAAGAACATAGCCAATTTTATCTTGAATTGCTAAAAGGACAAGTACATTTAGAATTTGACTTTGATGAATTTGGACAGGTAAACATAAACAGAGGGAGTATATATGTAGTATGAGGTTGTTTGGTAGAGAAACGAGTTTTAAACGGATTAGCAATACAAAAATTAGTAATGCATGGATTATTTCTAGTAAGCTTACCAGACCAGTTCAGATATGAACCATGTATTAAAAAGTACAGTAATGTTGTCACATGCATCTTTAACGTTGGAAACAATGTTCACAGTGCAAATTATGTTTTCCTGGATACCCAAGTTTATGATTGCGGAAATATGGATTTTCATTCCCTCAAATCCAATGATCTATGAACACTCTACAATTCTAAGCATCACGTGCGGTGCACGCGAAAAAAAATTAAATGTATAAATACATTGCCCCCCCTTTGTTCTATCTCATTAACTCTCATGCTTTCTCATTTCCAATTACAGGTTGCATCCTGGTCACATGTCGGCAAACTATTATGTAGGCACTACCCAATAACCAATCCAAGTCTTAACATTCACTTGAGCTGAGAGAAAACCGTTATCTAAATATTGTTACTTCTTGCTCAGTGGTTTTATATAATTGTAGATACTGTTTTATAATTTGTTGTTCACCCGCTCCCCCATGACGGTATTTTGTTGCTGGCTTATACTTCCATGTTCACTTATTGGGATCTAATTCAATCCACACAATGGATGAAGAACCTCCCACACCTTTTGTGATGGAGAACTCATTCGTTATCTGATTAAGTTTCTATTGATGCATAACCTGATTAGTTTTTATTTCTTCTTCTGCCGTTATAGGCTGGTATGCCATATCCTGAACTTTTGCTTTGAAAGGTGCATTGAGTCAAAAGGGTTCCACAATGAAGATGAAGGCAATGTTTTGGTAATATCTATGTATTGATGGTTCTTCATTGGTTATGTATGCAGAGTTTTACAAGATCACTAATCTTATAATAATTAATGATGCGGGTATAGTGGTCATCACAGTGGCGAGGTACTGAAGTTTTATCTTTACGTTCAACTAGAGAAGAAAGAACAACAATGGATGTTCAGGGTAAAAAAATTAGAGCACATTCAATCTATCGATAATGTATAAGGGTGAAGTGGAGGGCTTGTAATTTCGTGCAAGCACCAAATTAACTTACTGTAAACACCAGGTGCAGATAAGTTTTTGTCGTTGTAGTTTGTCTCTTGCGGCGTACCCGCTGCTGAGATATTTTCCCTTCTATTTGGGGAAAGTTTCACGTCTTTCTTGAGGATCAGTGAAAGTCCCTCATTTCTGGCTTAATTAACCAAAAGTTTATTCTGGAAAATGATGTTCAAATGCCATTGTTGTATGGCTTGTGACAACGAAGCTACTTCGTTAAATGCTTCTCTTCGCATCAAAGAACTAACTGTCGTCGTCATTTAATATCCAAACTGTGACTATTGCACGACTTGTTTTCATGTCCCAAGTTGGCAAGTTGCTCAATGTATTGAATACAATTCGGTAGCACAAACTGTTGAAATATTTGGGGTCCCCGGAAGCAAGTGCGATAAATTAAAGTCTCTCCATAAGGTCAGTGAAAAAAGCATGCATGTGGATTTGTATTGAATTTGTTTCCGTTAACAAAACTACTTGAGTACGTTCTGTTTTACAAATTAAAATCGGACTACAAATCACAAAAAACCATATATACTTGGCCGTGATATACTCTTCTCACAGTTCAAAACTTCAAATACAATCAAGACATAAATAGGGGTAAAATGTTTAATAAATCATTCCCCTTAATGATATAGTAAGGGGCGTGTAAAAGTAAAGAATGACCAAAAAACTGCAACATAACCTATCTTATATATATATATATATATATATTTTCGTGTATGCAACCAGTGTTACAAGGAGAAGTGAAGCACTGTTATCGAGAGGCTAACTTCGTAGCAGATGCTTTGGCACATAATGCTGCTCTGAATGGGAATTCAAATACTTGGACATCAACTCAAGAGCTTCTTTCAGCTGCTAAAGGATATCTCAAAATGGACAAGATTGGACTGCCTATGTTTAGAATTAGGCACGAAAGAAATGGTATCGGCTGACTTGTGCTCGAACAAATGAGGAGTTCCAACAATTGAGTATAAGTCCTCATTTGTTCAATCAAAAATACACCTTATTTTGAGAGCTTATCAGTTGGTCGAATGTAAATAGAGGGAGTCCCTATATAAGACCTGTTTATTTTTGTATTTTACTTCCCTCAGGACTTGAGTCCTGTCCAAGCCTTTCTTAATCATTTAGTGGCTATAAAATTCTCACCTGTTCAGGGTATTTCTTTTTTTTTTAAAAAAAAACCAATGTTACAAATATTGGTAAATTGTTTACAATTTCCACAGTGATAACTTAGTTACCGCATTGCAAATATGTCACGAATGTATCCCATTATATAGTTTATACTTTTTACTAGTCAAATATAACAAACCAAAACCAACTGCATCATTCATTAATTATTAGTCATACATACATCACATAGAAGATCAATTGTTTGATATCCTCATGCCCACTGATATTCCAATTACAATGACATCTAAAATACCACTCAACGAACCTTCTCCTTCTTCAGCTTCTTGCTTGTTGAGCTTTTGGACTTCAATGTAAGCTTTTCTAGCTTTTTCTAGAGAACTATATGACTTGTAGTAGTTCTTCTTCACGCCAATAACATTTGGAGCACACTCCTCCCATGTAAGGTATATACCCGGCTTTTTACCACTAAACACAACATACACCTTGCCCATCTTTTGTGATTTTGAAGGGAATGGTAATATTTTTTTAAAGTAAAAGACAAGAAGAACAAGAAGAGGATAAAGCCCGAGCCTAACTAAGTGGGAGGATATATGTGGGGGGTATCTGGATAAAATGTTGGATTTTATATGATTGCACAAGAGTGGAATATGGATGGTAGGGGTGTTCATGGTTTGGTTTGGCAGGTTTTTAATTTAAATCATAGTATCATAACCAAACATACATCAGCGATTTTTAAGTTCGTTAAACCAAACCAAATGAAAATTATATCCAACGGGTTGGTTATTGTCAGTTTGTTTAATCGGGTGATGAGAAATAAAATAAATTGAAGATAATAAATTATTATAAGAAGTTTTCCTAGATAAAGAGAATTATTCGTAAAACAAATTATAAAGAGAACTACACGTATTTTGTTATATCCGGTCTGGGTGACGTTTCTTTTTGTAGCTTATAGTATGAGCCATAAGTTGCTTATAAGACACTTTTGAGAAGTTAGTCGTAACTTCTCGTTTTTGGGTTATTTTAATCTCAGACGTGCTTATAAGCTCTTTGTTCTTTTAGTTACCAAAACACTCAAAAAGCAGTTACGTGCCTATACGATATTTTTAGGCTTGACCACACGGGATATTACCCTTGTACTCCCTCCGTCCCAAGTTATAGGACACATTTTCATTTTTGGTCTGTCACATAAATAATGAAACATTCTCTAATTTAGTAACAATTCAACTTTATGGATGATTATCAACCACAAAACTTTCTAAGGTTCACCTAATTAATCCTACAATGTTGCCCTACTGCTACTACATCAAATCTTATTGATAAATACTCCCTCCATCCCATTTTATGTGTCACCTTCAACTTTTTTGCGCATATTATGAAAACCATTAAATAAGGTGTATATTTTGGTATGTTACCCTTATTTAATGTTTGATTATTAAGTTTTTTGGAATTCTTTTTTACTATTAATGGTATAGTTGGGAAGAACTAGTAAATCTAGCCTTGAAATCTTAAAGAGACAACTAATTTGTGACAAACCATTTCTCATAAAGTGCTAATTAATTTGGGGCGGAGGGAGTATTTTATTTACAGAACAAAAGAAAGAATTTAAGTATACTTATACCTACACAATGTTCTAACTTTCGATATATCATGGCCCAAAAGCTCAAGTTAAACATGGAATGGTCAATGAAAAGACCTAGTCATAAATATAATTGCTTTGACTTTAAGTCCCTCCGTCCCGAATCAGTTGACACTTTCAGCTATTGCGATAATAAGGACACCATTTTTTACACCAAATTTTACACCAAACTGGTGTAGCACCAAATTTACTCCAACAATAATACCATTTTTTACACCAAATAAGAATATTCTTTTTATATTCCTCTGTCTCCTCTATATTATATTACTATCTTCTATTTATATTTTGTTTTCTTGTTTCATTTAAATAAATTTTATCTTTTATTTCTTTTTTACATATTCATTTTAGTTTTTTAAAATTATAGTTATAAAATTAACTTTTAAGAAAAATTAATTTATAAAAAATTATATACTAAAATTACGATGTAAAGTTAATATTGTGAAGATATAAGTAATAATAATTATAAAAACAATAATAACAACAACAATAATAATAATGAAATAGTAATAAAAGATGGAAGTAATTAATATTGCTACAGTATAATATAATCGAATATGCAAGATACAAAAGAGGCTATCAAGACTCGACACATCAAATGTATTATCTTCTGTGTTCGTCACCATCAAGACTCGATACATCAAATCTATTATCGTCTGTGTTCGTCCGTGTCATTATGTACAGCGTTGAAAGATCTTTCGTTTTCCCTTTTTTGAGGGATTTGCAGGAATCTTTACTGTGCTGTGTCCTGCGTCACACACCTGCCGATGAAAAGAAGAAAGGAGCGTCAGTGAGATTGCGTTACTGAGCATTGAAAGATCTTTCGCTTTCCTTTTTTGAGGGATTTTGCAGGAATCTTTACAGTGCTGTGGCCTGCATCACACCCCTACCGATGAAAAGAAGAAAGGACCGTCTTTGAGATTGCGTTACTGAGTATTGAAAGATCTTTCGTCTTCCTTTTTTGAGGGATTTGCAGGAATCTTTACTGTGGTGTGGCCTGCATCACCCACCTGCCGATGAAAGGAAGAAAGGAGTGTCAGTAAAATAAAAAAATTTGTCAGTTGCAGTGGCCAGGGTATTTACTTTCCGGATTTTCAACGTATACACGTCGGCGAGAGCATGCACTTGTCTTGGTGATGCTTTACGAGTGGACGGCAATAGTAAAACTCAGGAAAAGCTAACTACATAGGGATAGGGCAGGAGGTAAGATTAGCCTCGTTCAGGTCAAAAGTCGGATTGCGGTAGCGTCTAACAAAATTTCTAGATAGGGTTGGTGCGCATTCAATATGCAGACAAGCATGCCAGATGAGTGAATCAGGAATTGGCCTGTTTACCGCGTTGAATGGCAGGCATATTCAGTGGTATCGTGTAAGTGTATTATTACTGGTTGGACTTAGTGCGCTAGGGTTTCTAGTTTCGAGGGCTTGCAGCCCCGTTAAATGTTTAGATCTGACATGCGAGGCTTGTCCATTGGGTGCTCATGAGCTTGTTGGACGTCCACAAAAAGTAGTAATACGTAACATTCAATACAAGACATGGGAGGGATTCAAAGAACGAATCATTGAATGCAAATCAGAAACCTAATTTATGACAATATCATATCCCAAGAGGTGCAAGTGACTATCTACTGAAAGTAGAACTGATGGGGCTGGAAGGCACTTTATTGTAATTATGATTACAACGTCTAATTTTATTATGACTTTAAATAACATTGCGGTGGATGAAAATTAATGTGGATGGCCGTGTCGTTGTGGTGCATTCATCAAGTTTTAATGTGGACAGTTGTAGAAATTAGAGTGGCTTGCCGAAAATTCGTTCATTTTTGGTATTGATGATACTGATGAATTAAAATACATCAAAAACAAAGTGCACGTATCAGTTAACATTAGCTTATATAGTTTGAGCCAGTTAAGTGGGTTATATACAACCATGATTGACATCGTTACATGTCCTATTTACAACCGTGATTCACATAGCTACGTGTGTTAAAAACATGTATTGCATTATCGAATTCGAATCCCCATTACGGATTATCACAGCATGGACTACATGACCTCGCCATTTTTTACACTCTTCCAACTCAATTAATGCTTAGGCTAATAAAGGCATCGCCCTTCCCCTATCTAGCTAAAATTACTTTTTTTCATCTTGACATAGCGACGGGTTCACGATCCTACTAACTTAATGACTCTTAAGTCTCCAGCTTCTAACATTATTTTAAATTTTAAATACGTGATTTTTCCTGGTTTTTTGTTACGTGATTCACATAGCTACGTCTGTTAAACACATGAATTGCATGATCGAACTCGAATCCCCCATACGGATTATCACAGCATGGACTACATGACCTCGCCATTTTATACACCCTTCCAACTCAATGAATGCTTCGGCTATTAAAGGCATCGCCCTTAGCTTCCTCTATCTACATAAAATTACATTTTTTCATCGTGACATATCGATGGGCTCACGATCCTATTAACTTAATGACCTTTAAGTCTCCAGCTCCAAAATTATTTTAAATTTGAAATACGTGACCTAATTTTTTTGGTTTTTTGAAATTATTTTTAAGTATTTACTGTACCGCTTATACTCTGTGTACATTTCCACAGACCGCCATTTACTACTCACGATACTTGCTCATTCTATACTCCTTTCGCCTATAAATGGGGTCCCCCGGCAGACATCTTTCACAAAATGCTATTTCTCCAATCATCGTCTCGCCTTTGAACTTCACTTTTCATCAAAAGTATCCAGCTTCTTTCTCCGAAATGTGCTTCTATGATCGTGGTTCCATATATTTGAAACGACTTCTTTATTCGGTACAGACGGTATTTGAGAAAGCTGGAAACAAGTATGCTTCAACTGTCTGCGTTCTCCACCCTTCTGTTTATGTTGAGACGTGCGCAGTTCCTCGAGTCATTGACCTTGATCGGGATCGTAACGACGTTCTTTGGAATGTCATCTCCATGACATGTGCAGTCACGCAATGATTATGGTGCGCTCGTTTTCTAACACAGTTGTTACTGTGATATTCCTCTTGTCACGAGGGCAAATGATCCTTAGCTAGTGTTTACACAGATTGCATCTGTCCCTCTGTTGGTTAAAGCATATCGATTGCATCTTGGTCTCTTATCTTCCAAGTTGTGTTTGGTACTTTGGCGGCTTTTGGGCGGAGCAGGGTGAATAGTCGGAAGCTTGACCTAGATCTTTTGATGACAAGGGGATAAAGTTGACTTCACTAACTATCTGTTGGGGTAGTGACATGTAACTACAAGAGATGGTACTACTTAATCTAGTATTAATGCACTCTCATGTCTTTCATGGAGTAACTCGTGACTAAAGAGAGTACGATCTATGTCATTCGTCTAATGACGCCTATGGTTATATATCTATAAATACGTATGTACCACAACATTTCTGTGACGACATACACTCTATGGCTAGAAAACCCAACATGAACCAACATTATCAACTTGACGTGGCACATGTTGAATAAAGTACATAGTATGTTAGTCCATTTTGTCTTTCTAAGCGCGTAGCCTCCCATGCTCGCACTCTCACGCAGCCCGGAAAAAGGGTCATTTTCCTCTTCTTGTCTCTTTCTCACCCTGGAACCCTTCAAATGTTGGAAGAGGCGTCTTTCTAAATCAACGCATGACCAAGGTGGTCGTGGAGTAATTGTTAAATCTTAAAATCAAAGCGGGCAATTCAGTGTAGCAATTGTATATAATTCCTAGTAAATTACATATGATCAATCGCACTTAGAGATCATATGTATTGGCCAATGGCCACCCATAGATGAATACAGTTGGTCAGTGTATTTGTTAGTAAACCGGTAGTAAGCCATATTGTAATTTGTACATCATCCTATTGTGGACAAGCGCCCGATCACATGTGTTCATGTTCTCTTGCCTAGAAACTTTGAAATAAAACCAAAGCACCTGCTATGCTAGAAACTTTCCCTCAATCTTCATTGCTCTTGAGGCTATTTTGCGATTTCTGTAAAAGTATGATAAGTAAGCTTGCGTTAATTAATTGTAATAGATTGCTTAAAATTAATCAGTAGTGTTTAAGAGTCCCTGAGATATGTGAAAGTACTATAGCACAAACCATTTCAAATTATTTCTGTATGATGTTTTTTTTTGTCACTCTTAAAGTCCTTATAGTTTCTGTTGCCCTAAAAAATGTAACATATTATCAAATTAAAGAGCTGGTTAACTGTTAACATGAGAACTACATATATAATTTTTCATGAGATACACTCAATAAAACAAGATCATACTCAGTGATATCACACTAATCGTGTTCACACTTTCCTTTATCTATTTCATATACACAATTTCAATCCCAACCAAAGCCAACAATCATAAGTTAAAAGTTGCACTGCGTCGTCAACGTGCACAACTTGGAAAGACTTCAATTTACGGACAGCCTACTAATGAAGGAATCTTACGTGAGACTTGTTTTATTTAAAATTTCAACTAATTTGAATGCACACGTCCCTAATCGTTCACATTTGTCGGTACACCTAGTTATGGATTTATTTATAATGTATTAGCAGTTACATGGAAAAAATAATGTATGAACTTTAACATTTTGTAATGAATGAAATATGAGAGCCCACTAACATTTTAAAGTTAACATGTATTTTTTGCATACTTTTCGAATATAACCGCTAATGAGACATAAACATCAAATGCTAGTCTACATATATGTCGACATCTCATTAAAATGGTAATGAGAGTTCCGTACAGCCGCTGCCATCGTAGGACTTCAGAAGCACCTGAGTATAGACACAGCCTTGCCCTATCTCGTCTGCAAGGCCCAACGAAAGCCACGAGAACTAGATCCCGTGCTCTGCAAGAAAGGTTGACCATCCGCGTCAACCTCAAATGGTCGAGCATGATTACACAGCTCCGCAGATATTCAAGCACAAAAGTGCGTTGGTGTCTTCTTCCATAGGATACAAAGTTTAAGAAGACAACGACGTAATAACATTTTAAAGTTAACATGTATTTTTGCGTAATTTTCGATTAAAACCGCTAATGAGAAATAAACATCAAATGCTAGTCAACATATATGTCGGCATCTCATTATAATGGTAATGAGAGTTCCGTACAGACGCTGCAATCGTAGGACTTCGGAAGCACCTGAATATACGCCTAGCCTTGCCCTATCTCGTGCTCTGCAAGAAAGGTTGACCATCGCGTCATCCTCAAATGGTCGAGCATGTTTACACAGCTCCGCAGATAGTCAAGCACAAAAGTGGTACACCCTTTTGGGGTGAAATTTGTTGACTAACCATGACAAGAGGAATATCACAGTACCCGCTGTTGTAGAAAATGAGTACACCCTAATCAGTACGCATGGCACAATGAAGCTGCTCTGAAGACCATAGGTAGAATCCCGATCAAACTTCATGACTCGGGGGACATTTACCTTTCCATATGAGTGAAGACAGAAAAATAGTTTTCTCCCAGGGAGTCCTCCTGCACTATCCATTCAGAATAAGGAGAGGCTTTCATAAAGAAGTTTTTTCAAACACAAATTATCTAAGGAGAAGGAAACTGTTCTGAAGAAATGTGTGATCTTTCCTACTTATGAGTTCGCTATTTATACGAGGAATGAGATAAGGTTGGAGCCCGAAATGGTCCAGCGTCATAAATGCTGAAGGCGTGACTTGTGAGACAACCAATAAGATTGAAGGACGTGAAGTTCTTGAAGAAATTTTGTTTAGGATACAGAAAGGTAGCAGACGTTTCCAACTTCCAAGAAACTCATTAATTAAGTATTATTCGACAAAGAGTATTTGAAAATACTTAAGCGTGTATCACACATTAATTTTTATAATTTTTTATTATAAAAATAATGTTAGTATTAGAATGTGTAACAGAATTACTTGTAAAATTTTTTGTGAAAGCCAGTGCGATTATCAATCCCCCCACTTGCTGAGGGTTGATGCAAGCAAGGCAGGAAGTGAAAGCGGTGGGATGTGGTGAATAGCCTCAAGGCCCACTACCTACTGCAGCTTGGGCAGAGATAGAAGAGTCAACCGATAATGTCTCAGACACCGCACAATTTATAAGACCCATATTGAATACCCTTATTAAAAACCAAGCATAATATTGTGAACAAGAGAGTTCAATTTACGAACTGCTACTACGGTAGAAATCTTACGTCAAACTTTGATTTATTTAAATTTTCAATTAATTTCAATGCATACGTTCCTGAATTTTTATACTTTGTCGGTACAACTAATTATCGATTTATTAACAGTATTAGCCGTTTAATTATAGAATAATAATGTGTCTCGGTTAAGTAGGGTCGGCGAATTTCCCACTAGAAACAAGCACGAACTTCAACTAACAACAAACACCAATGTCACCCTCGCTTATAAATTCCTTAAAAAGGTTAGTATCGGTGCATATCTATTCCCCATTCGTTTTGTCTCATTCACTCTCATAGAGGAATATTACATTTCAGAAACTAAATTGCATTTGACCGACTTTCGGCGTTATCAATTCGTTTTTTTTTCTAATATACCCGATTTCGATTGCGTCCATTCGGTGTACATATTAACCAAACCAAAACCTAACATTCACTCGATCCGACAAGAAAACCCTATTATCTACTTGTTCCATGTGCTTCAACTGGTACACGCTTTAGATGCATTTTCTAAATCGTTGTACACTCGGTCTCTAATCATTTTATTCTGATGATTTCTTCCTCTTCCATGATCACTAATTCGGAGCTTCTTTAGTCCGCCGATTCACAGGATGCTGAAATTTCCATCTAATCGTTATGAAGATCTCATTCGTTATCTGATGAAATTTGTAAATTGTATTGCATCATGCCTAAATTTTCCACTAATTTACACAGTGGAGAAACATCCTATAGAGCAGAAGATGATGCTAGGTATAAACCTCCAGAGGAGGAATTAAAACAGTGGATAACCATGCTGATGTTCACCGGAGATAGTGGTGTGGTGGAGGAGGCAGCGGTGGCACGTGACATGTTTTTTGGAGTCTTTTTTATGACAATCTTCATGGACAAAATGAGAGTGGCATGTGTCCGGATAACCATGCTGATGTTCAGGTCAGGATTTTGCAATTTTGAAGTCAATCGGCGGTGAAAGAACATAATTCCGGAGCTTCAAGAATGTCAAGTCCAGACAAAAGAAGAAATAAGGAGGTAACTTCTGACGTTCAGTATCCTTCTCGTATTTTAAGGTTAATTTCTTGATATTCTTCTGAGATAAGTACAATATCCATTTGTTCACATCAGGAACCCTCATTCCAAAAAGATGGAGTTGAAGTCTTCTGCTGTTAGCTACTCTATATTATTTGTACATTTTTCAAGTCCAATACATATGTCTAAATGCGAATATCTACGTATCTACTTGTAACGTCGCCAGGTGACATTCCCCTTTTCTGGAGTTTGTGAATAAGACTTTTGTTTGCTTCACATACATAGATTAGTCAAGATGAAAACGTTTTGGATGACAAAGGGAGACTGTGAGTTAAGTCTCCTTATGGAGTTTGTACGCTTATATGCTTGGGTGTTTGAGTTAAATAATATCATAATGTATCATGTTGCATTGTACTCTCATGTATTGCGTTGTTGGGTACAGCGTTTTTGCTATATTGTATTCCTTCCATCCCACTTTATTTGATATTTTTTTTTGGCCTTTATTTTTCCCGGTTCAGAGTAATTGTTTTATTCAATGTTCAATAAGCCATTAAATGCTAGGGAGTAATTGCTAAGTCGCAAATACTCCCCTTGTTACTAAATGATTTAAACACTTTTTCGCAATTTTCTATGAGTAAATGTGAGAGAGCGGAATGCTAATTTAGTAAACTTCCTAAGTATTTAATTAATGCTAATGGGTAGATGCCCTGGTATGTGTGAAAACGGTCCAAGTCTCAAATTATATGGACAGGTGGGAGTATGTTTTATGGTGTTTGGCGAAGTAATACTCAAATTACGGTACGGCCAAACAAAACAAGAACTTCCACTAGATATATATATGTATGCGATGGTAAAAGAATAGTAAATGAGGTTCCCTTATTAAATTGAATGATAGTTTCCCCGAGTTCTATAATTTATCAATTAAAACAAAGAACAAGCGTTCGATCAGTTGGAAGGATTACAGATACATTCATTACACGACATGGGAAATGTACAAAGCATACTAATCGAAGATTCCATTTTTTACTTCAAGTTGTTCGCTTGATACTTGATGCGGTCAAATTAAGATTAAGATCCTTAATTAGCCTTCGTATTGAACTGCTGTCCCTTAATTGCATACGATGGACGCTTAATGGGAATTAACTCAGGCGGAAGAGACGATAAAAGAAAGAAAACGTATTTTCCATTTCTGAATGTTGAATGGAGTATTACGAAGGGTCGCATGCATTTAGAACGTATGGATGATGACGAAGGGTACATACCTAACTTATCTAGGGTAATTTATCGCAAACATATGGTGGAGGGAGCGAACCTGGGAACCCAGCAAGTTGAAAGTGCATGCATTAGGCTACTGTCTGTGTTGAAAATTCCGTCAACGCATTGAGTGGCATTTTCCAACGGTGTACTAATGTTAAGTGCGTTATCAGTGCTAGGACTTAGTGTGTTAGGGTTTGTAGTTTTGATTTTATGCGGTCGCATGCAATGTGTGCTCGAATCTAGTAACCGGGGGTGGATGAGCACTGAGAATTATTTGGTTTCCGTAAAATTTACTAGCTTTTATGTCAAAAATAAGCTAGACGCAATAAGCTAGGCAACACCCAGTCTCCAACTTATTGCTTTAGCCTTAAAATTTATACTGTATGACCAATAATTTTATCAATTTATCAGTAATATTTTTTGTTTCTGATTTCCCTAATATCCTCATAAACGAAGGGCCTACATTATACTCCCAATTTTTGTATCATATTATATCCGTTTAATATAACTAAACTTTTTGTACCAAACAACTATGCAGCGTATTTTTCAATTTCTGCACTTCTATCCAAACACATAACCGCTTATTTACCAAAGCACTTCAGAAGTGTTATTAATGGCAAGTGCATATAAGATGCTTAAAATTAGTCCACCCATACGGTCTCATTCAGCGGGATGCACTTCCTCTAATATGAATAAAGCAAAATTCAACAGCTGTGTTGGGAGACGTAAAGGGGTGGAATCAATGAAGGCAAATCAGTACGCTTTATTGAGTAGTACAATGTATTACTATCTTGAGTAGTGCACGAGACCTAGCGTAGAAATTAGTATAGACTTTTGATGGGTTGGCAGCGAAACTGTATGCATACTTAACGTATTTGGGCAAATGAACCGTTTCCAAGAGATGCTGGGCTCGAAAGTGTAATGATGATTCTTAATTAGACCACTAATTAAACCGATGATACCTAATTACATGCGATGGTACATATAGGAAATTAATTTAATTTATAAAGTAATGCGGAAGAGATTTATATCATTTTTACTGTTCACTGTAGTTATAGTGGACATTAGTGAATTGTCGCTCGCACTTGGAAGGTTAACTCGTTGCATGAATATCGTTCAGCACAAAATTAAACATGTGTGTTGGATTATACTTTTAAGTGAGCTTGCTGCCACATTGAATATGTGGAATTGTGGGTGGGATTGATGGAAGGATGATAATGTATTATTTTTTTAATTAACCGACAGAAGTAATTAAGTACTATTGCTACAGTATAAGACTTTCGAATTTTCAATAAGCAATGAAGAGAGTAAATCATGACTCAATCTATCAAATCTGTGATCTTCAAAGATCTTCCATGTCATTATGTATTGTGTGGAAAGATCATTCACTTTACTTTTTTTTTCTTTTTTTTTTACAGATAAACAAGAATCTTTTCCTGTGTTTTCCGTCACCCCTTAGGTGGGATTATTGACTGCTCCATATCGGTTGGTTCAGTGCAATATATGGCCACTGTACTTGATGTTCTTTTCAGGCTTTCAGTATGCAAGATTGGGCAAGAGCATGCACTTGTCCTAGTGATGCTGCACGTTCAAGGGCACTGATACAACTCAAGAAAAGCTATGTTCCTAGGGTTATCAGTTATGGTCGGACGCAAGCTATCCCCATTGTTCATCACAAGGTCTGCTGCACAAAGTCTCAAAAAGCTTTATTGATTTAAAGCGTACTCCTATTACTCTTTTCTTTGGTCTGTGATTTAAACATTCATGTTGACGTGACGGCCAGATGGGTGCAATTGGCCGTGGCAGATGAAATTTTCAGCGGTGTAATGTTAATTGCATCATCAGGGCTAGGCTACTACTTAGACACTTATTTAAAGCGCATTAGGGTTTGTAGTTTCGAGGATTTGTAGTCGCATGCAATGTGTGCACGCATCTATTGCACCAACAATAGATCCACCTATGTTTATTCTTTGGACAGATATCGTTCAATGAAAAATCTAAATCTAACTTTAAAGTGAGTTGGCTGGCAGCCACACTGAATGTGTTGACACGTGGATACGCGTGATCGAAGGAGTAACTCAATATATTGCGTGGGTGCAGCTACATCTACTGTGGCAACCTCCAATGTTTAGGTTAGGCATTTTAATGCGATGGTTAAATGCTATTGCGATTTGAGTTAAGGATTTTTTTCGTCGTTATTCGTTGTTTATAATGATAGTTTTAATTTGACAAATTAAATAGAGTATCTAATCAGTTGAAAGAATGAAAACGGTTCCATGTTGTTTCATGGAACAAAGTAACTTTCAATACGATACGAATTAAACGAACACGGGCTTTTTGTTTTTTTTTTCTTAGATGTAAGTAATCTGTTATTAATATACGGGATATGAAAAAGACAAAGAGTGAGTCGATAAACAGAAAATCCATAGATAATGTGTGTAGTGACGTTTAATTAGAAAAGAGATAATTGAGGAGTAAAATAAAAAAAGAATCCGTTTTATTAGAAAAGTGTTGTAAAACTAATAGAGTAGTAAAATAGTACAAGAACAAGACAAAAGTATATGAGAGGAGAAGGAAGAACTTGTATACTCAATGTGTTTCAAGTGTATCTTCCATAGAGCCAAATATGCTCTATTTATAGGATACATATACATAGGTTACAAATCAACCCAAAGGTTACAAGAATTAAGTAGTGACTTAATAAGGAATTAGTGGTCACTTAGTGGGGAGGAATTAAGTAGGAGAAAGTGGGGTAGTAAACCAAATGTTACAATTGAATAATGGTGAGTAGTGGTAATCCACACAAATAAATAAATTTATAACAAAAAGCAGCTATTGGGATTTTGACGAGCAGAGAAATGTGTCGGCATATATAGTTCACTACCGAGCCATGTATGCTATTTTGCTTATCACTATTTTTCATCAGTGTTAATAGCCCAATATAAAGGAAAGTTAACCCAACCTTAGTTGAACAAACATTGCAGATTATAAATGAATAGCGAAACGTTTTTCCCCGTGCAATAGACTACAACTCCCTCTCATAGTTGTATCATGTATGTCGTTTTCTTAATTTACTCCCTCTTGTAGTTACATGTTAATTGTTTACTGCTCAACCTCTTTATATTTGAAAATACAGTTTTAATAAGGAAAAAAGAGAAACACATCAACCGTCATTGGAAAAAATAAACCGTCATGTGAGTTCTTGACGGCTACGTATCGGTCACTTTTAGTAAATTATTCTTATTGTTATTTAAATCTTAATAGACAATTAGTAATTAAATTCGTTGTAAGTTGAAGTACGGTAAATTGGACTGCACGTCTAGGTAGTTCTTGGTAGTTAGAGCTTCATTGATAGTCCGAATTTAGACATAAAGAACAGTATAATTTTACTAACAATATACTTAACGTTTGTTTCGATTGTTACATCAAATATTATTAATCGGCATATATGTAGCTTTAAAAATCTCTCATTTTTTGTGACGTGGATGGGCGATGTCTTTACTTATGTTGATTAAGATAGTTGGGGGTACAGATTCGATATAGTGGACAAGAGAGAAATGCATCAACCAATATTGGAACGGCACGTCACTCTTACTCGACAGTGCCAATTTAGCCCTTGGGCCTCCATTCTGTATATTAACGTGCAGGGTGCGATGAATATAACTCCGTTCTAGGCACCTTTACTATATGTCTGCGTTTACTGCGCTGAATCGGTTTGTATCCCTGGCTATAATTACTCCTAGACTTCCTTATCATCTTCCTCATATAAAAGAAGCATCTCATCAGAAGTTGATCTCAAATTTCCATCAGAAACATTATATTGCCTTTCTCATAAACTCCTCTTATATGAAAGTAATCTTGATTCTTCTTTGTACCGTTCGCATTTGATCCTGCCTCCATGATCCCAGAGCTGTAGCTCTATTCGTATTCTATATATGGTGTTTCATAAAACTGAGTATATAGTACCTTTGGTCACTCTCATTCCACGACCTAATTGTTACTTTATTGATATGGTTTGCGTCCCCGGAGGCATTAAACTTGATGGGGATCATACTGACACTCGTCAGAATGTCTTTTTCGTGGCATGTGCACTAATTACGGTGCGCTCGTTTTCTAACACAGCGTATGCTGTGATATTCCTCTTGTCATTAGAGGCTGTCCGTCTGAAGATTGGTCACCAGGCACGGCTCTTGACCTCTTCTTCAATAGGACCGCCGACAACACATGGAACACGTGTGTCTTCCAAGGCTTATTTGTTTGAAAAACAGGTATTCTTGGCTTCTGAAGCTTATTTCTCCAAGAAATCAGAGTTTGAGAAATTAAGCAAGGAGAATAACCCAAAGAATTGTGATCAAATTCAGCCTGTTGGGGCATCGTTGTCAGTGGATATTGATCAAACCTTAAATGTTGATAGTTTGGGTAGAATTAAAACAATCGCTTCTCACGAAACAACACATTTCGTTGGAGTTCGCAAGAGAAAGTCAGGGAGATTTTCTTCTGAGATTAAAACCCCATCAGTAAGAAGAGAATTTGCCTGGGAACTTTTGACACTGCTGAAGAGGCTTCTCATGCTTATCAATCTAAGAAGCTCGAGTTTCAGAAACTAGTTGAGGCGAAGCAGCAATGTAATAGGCAAGCTCATTCTAGTGCAAGGGTACAGCAAGATGGAAAAGAGAAATTAATCAGTGCCTGTTGGGATATACTAATAACCATGCGGTTTTAGTTGGATTATTCCTAGTTGAACAATTGGTTATTCATTTATTAAATTAATGAATTATTATTTATTTAGATCAATTGTGTCACGTGTGTCCTATTATTTACTCCCTCCGTCCCAAATTAGTAGTCGCTTTTAGTTTCTTCACGCCCATTAAGAAAATCATTAAATAGAGTGTGTATTTTACTATGTTACCCCTATTTAATGTTTGACTATTAAATTTTGTTGAGAATTTTTTTAATTATTAAGGGTATAGTTGGTAAAGACTAACAATTTTTGTCTTGAAATCCTAAAGTGTCAACTAATTTGGGACACACCATTTTTCCTAAAGCGACAACTAATTTGGGACGGAGGGAGTATATAGTAGTTGATTTAGTGTGTAGACTGTAGAGCCAAGCTTATACACGGAAGATTAAATCACCGGTTCTTATAAATAATAAAGTACTGTTCACAATCTAAGATGGAAACTGGACAAAGCCATTGGTATGATTGTAGTACAAGATTATATATAATTTATCTTGATTATGGGAATGGTATAGTTCCAACTTCTTGTGCTAGTGCGCTTTGTGTGCATTGAACGGACCAAGTAGAGATAAGTGTTTTTATACTGACTATATAAAATAAACTCTCTAGCTCATCAAATGTACTTATACTCTTAATCTTGATATAGCTATTATTAGTGGTGTATATTATTCATTGTGTTGATTTATCAATAGGTGAGGTCCAGGATATTTGGGTCAAATAATTCCTGATAAGTTGGATAATGATAATATGCATTTGCGAAGTAATAGCTAGTTGATAGAATCCACGTCTCGTAATAGAGATTGATGACACCCCTTTATTAAAGCTTATAAGTTTCTATGTGTAAATCTGGCCAGTGGATTTTGTATCCGGCACATGGGATAAGTTAAGCGAAACTCTAAAGGATATTCATTTAGTCAATATATTAAATTGTCAGTAGTTTAATATTATTGATTGGTGTTTGTAATCTTAACGTGGGGAGTTAAATAAGTTTTGATGGAAGAATTCGAAATTCAACTGAGGAGTGCAATTACGAATTTCTAGTGGAAATAATTTGTAATTTATTATGGAAAGATTAATTCTGGAGAAAAAGAATTAATTCCATAATTGGAAGCCTCATTAATTAATTCTGTGGTCCCTGTTGTGACCGAATCCAATTAGGACTTGGAGAGAGGTTTCTTGGTGGAAAAGAATCCTATACAGTTTTGGAAGAGGGTTTTACTCTTAAAACTATATAAAGGGGATTCTTGGCCAAAAGGAAGAATACACAAACACAAAAACCCTAAAGAGTTTTTTCTCTCTCTGAAACACTTGTTCCACCCAAGTGATTATTAGTCTGGGTATTGTTCGGGCACACGACAGAAGATCATGGAACTGGAGGACGACCCCGTAGATGATCCTGCTCGTGATTGAAGATTTGTTTCAAGGTTGAAGTCACGCTTCGAGATGTATTCCGTTTTATGTTTATGTAAAACTAAATAGCATGCTAGTTTGTCTAGATTACATGTGAGTCATGATCCTGGAATTGCTTCCGCTGTGTTTATATTCCTTCAGACGTGGCATTCACCGGAGATAGTGGAGTGGTGGAGGAGGCAGCGGTGGCACGTGACATGTTTTTTGGAGTCTTTTTTATGACAATCTTCATGGACAAAATGAGAGTGGCATGTGTCCGGATAACCATGCTGATGTTCAGGATTTTGCAATTTTGAAGTCAATCTCTCATTTCTTCTACAGGAATGGTTTCGTTCCATGTCGTTCGTCCGATGTACTACATAACTACATCATGGATTCAGTTGCCAGGCTGAGGATCCTTGGAGAGGACTTGGTAAACAGGATTGTCACTTTAGAGGATAATTTCAGAACTGTGTGGTCACTGGATGTAGATAATCCTGATATGCCTAGTCCTATTGGTAGAGAAATTTTCGATTTGTCTACGAGTATTTGGGTTGATTTTGAAGACGATGCTGAACAAAACAAGCGAACTTATGATGTGAATATACAATACAGTGCAAAGTCCATGATGTTGAGCTACCTGATGGTCCTTTTTCAAACATTTATTAAAGGTCTTTGTATAGGACTTACATGCAAAACTTGTAAATCTTGAAGCCATGAACTGAATGGGACGTAATAGAATAGGTCATCACTAAAATTTAAAGTTAAGATATGTGGTTGGCTTGACTTAACCCATAACTGCTCAATTGTATATGTTGACGGTGTGTAAATGACAATATCCAAACTCAAAGATTCGGGCATTTATGTTTTAAAATAAAGTTAACAAGTGGTCGAGTTTGAAACAAATGGTCAAAGGAAGACTTGTATGCAAATGTTGCAACAGTGAATAAAGTTAGGATTCAAGACAATTTCAATCTTAACTTGATGACCAACTGAATATCCTGATAAATAAACAATAAAGTTTATGTCAAAGTCGTTTAGGCCAAATTATGAGTATGATTTGTGATATAGTACTTATTAGGTAAAATGTAGATACACAATTTTTTGTTTAACACAGTCGAAGCGTGACAAAACTCTTAATAAAATCAATGAACAACAATCATAATTCGCAAGAGTCGAACAACGCCAAAAAATCAACTGTGATTGCACAGGATTTCAGGATGCCTAACCCTTTCTGGAGAGTCAACCGAGAGCCTTTCTCGGAAGGCCGGAACTCTGAAGAAAGGAGTGGAACTGCCATAGGTAGTTGTTTGAGTGTGCGAACCAAGTCCCACATCAGAAGCTGGCAAGGAATATAATCTACTTATAAGGTGTAGTGATCTCTTAAAGGTGTTAGTTCTTTTGGGAAAACCGTGCGGGCTCAGCCCAGAGCGGACAGTATCACACCATGTTAATGGTGTTTGTCCTTTTGCGAAAACCGTGCGGGCTCACTCTAGAGGCCTAGAGCGGACAGTATCACACCATGTTAATGGTGTTAGTCCTTTAGGGAAAACCGTGCGGGCTCAGTCCAGAGCGGCCAGTATCATACCATGTTAAGAGCACATTGGGCTGTTTTAGCCCAACAGTAGTGTGTTATTTTCTGCGATACATTGATATTTGTTCTTTTTTTTTTTTAGTAAACTTTAGATCCACGTTCTGTAATGTATTAACAAACAATCCTACATATGATGGCAAGACAAAAGTCTACAGGGAAGGTTAGACAAATTAAATTTCATAATAATCTACTACTTAATAGATTAACTGAGTTTATCTTCTTAAATAATATCTAGGTTATTCCAGGTGGAATATTGTACTCGTCCGCATTTCCCGGAAGCAAGGGATCCCGGAAGCACCGAAATACACGCCTGACATTCCCATGTCTCGTCCGTCGAACTTGAAGAGAAACTAGAAGACTAGCAGTGAAGCTTGACCATCCGCTTCAACCTCATCTGGCCAAACCGGAGGGCACAGTCCCACAGATCTTCAAGAATAAATAAAATTTCGCCTAGAGCAGGAAGGCTTGAGCTGGAAACCTCCCACAGAGGATCCTCTTCCCCTGGGTATCCCATAGCAAACGGTCGACGAGGCATTGCAACGCGGACAAGAACGTACCAGCAGAACCAACAGACAGCATAGAAGAATCGTAGGCGGAGCTAAAACTTGATGATTCGTTAATCCGCTAACGACCTAGGGCTCCTTCTTCCTGCCTGCCATGAAGAGGAGTCAGACAAGCCGGCTTCAACCCTCGTCCGTCAAAGAGGCAAAGAAGCAACCTAAACACCAAAGAAATCATGGCGGAGAAGTTTCTAGATAGTTGAAAGTGATAGGCGTCATGACCCCACATGACAAGAAGAATGTCACAGCAACTGATGTGTTAGTAGCTGAGCGCGCCGTAATCACTGTACGTGAAATAATGAAGACATCCCGAAAGACATCATCAGAATCCCGATAAAACTTCATGACTCGGGGGACTTCATTCATTTCCTTATGAATGAAGAGAGGAAAGAAGATAACTGCAGATGAGCTTCCGCGTATAATTCTCTTAGGTGTCGTCCGTTCAGAGGAACGAAGGCTTTCTGGGAATATCAAATCATGATCAAGGGCAAACATTTTTGGGAGACAAAAGCTTATCGTTAGCATGAGGAAGGTGCTGAAGAAGTGGTTTGTCGAATCGAGAATAGTTGTGATTTTTCCAATGTCATGAAGTCACTATTTATAGTCAGAAAGGGATAAGGGTGAGGCACGAAACGGTCGTGCATCATTATCATTATGGCTAGGAAGCACGCGAGATATCATTATGCTCAGTGCATCACACCACTTCATGACTGCTTGCGTCAGCACTCAGCAAGTGGGGGATTGACTGTGTGGGAAAAAATACGCGACATATTGCTACGGTGATACGAGTCCAGCTGTCGAGATTAGACTTATCTTACAAGTCACCGGGCACTGAGCAATTACGCCCGCTCCTAGATCCAACGACCGTTCAGCCCTTAGTTACATTAGTGTAGGACCAATAATTCAGCTCACAAAGATTGAAGTTTCAGAAAATGGCACCTCATGTAAGACCAATAAAAGAAAAGTGGCTTCAAACTAAATACTAGTGACAAAAGTGGCCTGTGGGTGAAAATTTACCCTAGTTACGGTTTAGTATACTACCGTCCAGAGGTGTAGGCCCATGGCCCTATTAGTACATGTATTTTACCTTATTTTGGTCTAATACCTAAATTTCATATATACGTACACAATATGAAGAAGGGTACATACGTTAGCCTAAAGCAATTTTTCGCACACGTATAGTGTCGATGAATGACAATAACGGTCGCGAACGTCGGTTCCAGGATGGGCTCGTTTTCAGAGATAGCTCGCATTGGTTAGATGTATTGGGTAACATTAGTGTAAACTCCGTACATGAATGATAGTGGAGACGACGGTAACACAACAATAACGCCATAAAATTTCATTGAACAAGTACAAGCAACGCAAAACATCCAACCAACCCAAGCAGAATATCTCCACCAAGACAAAAAAGTAGGTTCACATCAGAACAACAAACAAAACCAAACAACCGAACAACCTACGTACCAAATTAAACGAGATATAAAACATAGAGCGCCCGGACAGGGACATCGCACAAACTTAATACAGCAGGCAATACCCTAGCGGTTAACACTGGAGCTTTCACCAGCCCCCGAGGCATTTTCAGTAGTTGTATTGTCAGAGATTACAATGAGCTCTGCGGGCCCTATTGGTGGTGCGGGCTCTAACGACAGTTGGAAGAGCTTTGGCAGTGGGGATTCTTGAAGGAGCAGCTTCGTCAGTCCATCTGCGCCGGTCTCAGCCTTAATCCTTTGCAGAAGTTCTCGGGCTTCCTTGACTGTATTATTTAAATCAGCTAAACTTCTACGAAGTACCTCTTCCGATGCACCTGGCGACGGCGGTATGAGAGATCTGCGCGCGCTACCGAAGTTACGGGGTGGTGTGTTATCCATCGTAATGTGTGTACGTACAACGAGAGACTGGAGAGTTTCCCTTTCTGACCACAGGATAGGAGTGTTATTTGACAAGTGGCGAATTGCGTAAAGAGCGATGATAGGTATATGAAGCATATACCTATACTTAAATAAATATAGTAGCAAATAGCCCAACTTGTTTGTACTATATATTGTGTGTATTTGTAGGTGATGTAATGAATAAGTTTAATACAACTAACTGACATGGGAAGGGTGGGCTCTGTTACTTTGCCTTGTTTAAAAGACACTACCTTAGTAAGGTACTCACGGACATGGTGGTTGATGACTAAACAAGACACTTCCTCTGTCCCACTTTGTTTGTCGTATTTCGGATTTCGAAATTCAAACTGGGTCATTTGTGACAACAAATAAAAAGTTTGACGCTTGAAACACAAACTATGGCAAATAAAGGAGATAATAACTCAGATTGTAATCCCTTAAGAAATCATTAATGCAGATGGAGTATGCACTATTTTATCCTTCGTTAATCTTCATTGGTATTTGGAAAACTACTCGTATAATATTTGAGACGGCTATTTTAGAAATAAGGACAAAAAATTTGTCGCGGAGGGAATAATTAGGGAGCAAAGTCAGTGGATGTATTTTTAGTACTTATCTACAAGGCCACTCATGTTTGCCCATATAAGATTTCCTTCCTCTAGAAAGATGATGTGGGCTGCCAAGTCACCATAATAAACTTTCATTGTTATTTTCCAATCTTAGATTTTTTCTAAAATTTAATGTTGTTTCTTAAATTGACTCCGTATCTGATCAAGAGTACTTACTCGATAAATATTATCTTTCGCAGAATAATATTTGTCGTTTTCTTCTTTACCAATGTATCTATTATGCTATTGATAATCCGATTAAACTTACTCGGTAGATTTGTTTGAATTAAATGATAGTTGAATCGAGGAGAATGGAAATTTCGAAGAATTGATGCAAAATAAATATTACATTTTATTTGTTAAATAATTTCTTTCATTACATAAAAATTAAGAGGAATCGCATTTATTGAAGGGTCGGAACAAAAAGTTGATTGACAGAATAACAAACTTAAGATTTTCCAGATCAATATAAAAATCTCTATGTACAAAAATGAGCTTAACCATAAACTTGGAGGATTTTGTCCACCGTATAACTGGAGCACCAAAAATTAAATTAAGATTTTAGCAACCTTTATTAGGAGATTTTTTTTTAAAATTATTGAGTTATCAATTTCCGTTGATTACACAAAATTTTATCTGCCTTTGTCATACAAATTAGATGATCTTTGCTCCGATAAAATTTTGTATTTTTGGGTAAATGCTAGTAAATGAGTAGGTTTTTTTAAGGTAAATAAGAGAATATTTTGTTTGGTGAGGGGGGATATCGACTATACTAACCAATAAGTGAGATCTTTGTGGTCTTCAAAAAATTTATTACTATGGTAAAATGTGGAAAAAAATTGAAAATTTTACCTTTAAATCCTAAGTGGACAAATATTTTGAGACGGCTATTTTAGAAATAAGGACACATAATTTGCGACGGATGGAAAAAATGTTTGCCTACATATGGTACTAAAAAATGTCAACATAAACTGCCTTCCACCATCAAAGTCAGAACTACTTTTTCAAACAGTCCCATGCGCTTCCTGAGATAGATTTGTAGTGGATATGGCCGGCCCTCAATGATTCTTTACGTTTCCCATATCTATTACGGAAGTTAAACTAACTGAATACTCCGTATATTAGTAGTACATATTACAGAGCTCAGATCATGCGCACCCAAGCACAAGATTCGGCTGTCAAGCTCTCGAGACCATAAAACCCTAATGCACTGATCATTCCGACCCCAGACATAAAGACTGTTTACATTATACCACTGATTTAGCCAGTCAGTGCGTTCCAATGCACCTCAAGTTGCATTTTCTGAGTATTTTGAACTGAACGAGTGGATATATTGCGTCCTTCCCCATTTCCTAAGAGGGTAGCTTTACTTTAGTTTTATCATTGCAGCCGAATCTCAAAAAGTGCATCCAAGGCAGTGAAAGGTCATGACCATCTGTAAGTTTTCAAACCTGAAAAGGAATCACAGTGTCCAGTGTCCGCTGCACCTGACCAATTTACGGAAGTGGGGTATTCAGAAACGGAATCTCTTCCGACATTCGTTTCCTTTTTCCATTGGCATGTGGGTGATGCGTGACATGAGCGGTCAGATTCCCTCACATCCTGCAAAAAATATTAAACTTGTAACTTCATTCTAACTTAGGGAGAATTATGGAAAAACATGGTAATTATTTTTGGCAACATATAAGTAGTATTAGTCTACATTTTTATCTATCTTTTGGCCATTTATCCAATCTTGGAGCAAGGATCCATCAACAAGAACACCAAGAGGGTGAAGATTTGGAGCAACCCATTTAGAAATTCTCAACCATTAGTACTCCTTTCTTTACTTTCATGTTTTGTATTGAATATATTGGGTGTTGTTGATGTTATTGAAGAATTGATTTTGTGAATATATTTCATGGCTATTTGTGTTATTAATTGATATGATTTTAGACATGAATATATGAATGAGTCATGACTAGGAATTTATATTATTGGGTTTTGATTATGTAGCTTCCATTGTTTTGATTGCTTGACTCTTGTGCTCGCGACACTTGAGTTGCCCGTCTAGTTGCTAATTAAAGACTCGGGAGAGATTAGTTAGCGTAGAATAGTGAAGCTAGCGAGGATTTGGGTTGATAGGCTATTTCATAGACTAACTCATCTAAAAGAAGTTACGCTCGGAAGAGGTCTTCTTTCCTCGGGTAATGGGTAGTGCTTTACAAGCTCAACCATGGCTTTGACGAGCGCCGTTGAGGTAAATCCCTTCTAGGCCGGAAGGATTCTAGGGATTACATTAGAACGACCCGGCCATAATATATAAACCCCGTGCTATAATTGTATCCTAGGCTCAAAACTTGCTTTCCTTGGTTGTGAGAAGGCCATAGATCATATTTACTTGCTTTCCTAGTGCAGTTTGTAGTTGTTAATATCGTTCCATCACCGCGTTATCCTAGTTTGGCTTTGTCAAATAGGTTTAGTTCCTCCACTACTATGATCGCATCACTTTGTTCCTTGTGGATTCGACCCCGACTCCTAGTTGGGTAAATTATATTGCGATGACCGTTCATACCTTAATTCGAGGTGTGTGTTGAGCGTTGTCAGTATATTACTGGTGTATATTAATGTCCTATTTGCTTATTAATAGTATATTTGATTCCTACTATTTGCGTAATGATAGTAGTATATTTGATTTCTTTCAACCGTAAATTGTGCACATAAAGTGTGAGACCTTAGGGATTATGGAAGTATACTCCCTTGTAATTTGGTATTCAGTTAAGTTGATTTTAAGGAATGCTCATTGGAAAATATCAAAGTGTAGAAATAGTATTATGGTAGCCTTGTATTGGGTACCACAAAAAATATGTTAAAGAGTGTAATAAGAAAGTACTCCCTCTGTCCCATCTTAGCTGTCGCTTTAAGCTTCTTTCACGCCCATTAAGAAAGTCATTAAGGTGTTTATTTTACTATCTTATCCCTATTTAATGTTTCACCATTAATTTTTTTTGAGATTTTTTTTTAATTTTTAGTGGTATAGTTGGAAATAACTAATCAATTAATCCTTGAAATCCTAAAGTGACAACTAATTTAGGACAAACACATTTTGCTAAAGTGACAACTAATTTGGGACGGAGGGAGTATACTGATGTAGTTATTTGAATCGTTCCCAACTATTATAGTTGAAAAATGTAGAACCATAAGTTTTTTTCTATACATATTTTTGGGCATAATAATTATTGAATTTATATGTTTTCGTATGCGGTATATCTTTCAGATATTTTGATTGACAAATTTGGTTTTTACTTTAACTTGAATCTTTTACCATAGCATGTTCTTACCTTTTAGAAAAATTTAACAAAATTTGAGAGGTTTGAGGTTTGAAGTTTGAAGTTTGAATTGTCATAGACAAACTTCATATTCAAAGTTCGATGTTTGATTTACCATGATCAAACGTCTAAAATTTCAAGGTGGCTAATACCTTAAATATTTGCTATTGTGTAAAATTTTGAGATGGCTAATACCTTAAATTTTGATTAATTTAAAATAATTAAAAAATTTCTCGGTCCATTTTTAATAAAAAGAATTAAAAGAAAATGACACATAAGCATTTTTCGATAAACTTTAACCCACAATTTGGTAGAATGATTTTTTAAGGTACTTTGGATAAGTTGAGCAACATTTTTGTCTCAAACCAAAGAAAAGTGACTTTTTTTAGATATTTTGCATTAGGACGGTAACCATTTTGGGAATTAACTCTCTATTTGGCCTTAGAAATTTATCAACAAGTGATAGCCATTTTATAGCTTTTTTTAATGAGAGATCTCCTAAATTTTTGGTGATAATGTTCCAAAAAAATAGCTATAGTGGATGCCTACCCAACTATGGATTTGTTGATAATAAGTATCCATCACCATAGGAATAGATTCGTGGTAACATAATGAATATAAATTAAGGAGGATTCCAACATGCAAGACACTTAGAATTACCTTATAAAACAGGAGTACCAATAGTATAGTTTGGATTTGACGAGCGCCGTTAAGGTAATTCCCTTCTAGGCCGAAAGGATTCTAGGGATTACATTAGAACGACTCAGCCATAATATATAAACCCCGTGTTATAATTGCATCCTAGGTTCCAATCCTGTCTTCCTTGATTGTAGGAAGGCCATTGATTACACCCCTTTTTTTTCTATGGAGCAGACTTGTATTGATCATTAAAACCAGAGGAGGGCTTGGCCTGGCCTCATAATACAGCACTACAACAAAGAACAGCAAAAAATGGGTGGTCATGGGGAGGAGGTACTATACAGTGAAGTTCCTCCCCTACTGCACAATTAGCTTACAAAAAATTTTGCTTTTTCAAACCTACTCCTAATGCTTGGCAACTGCCATTTATCTAGTTGAAAAGGACCTTTAATTTGCAACATGCTGGCAGTTGTTGGAAAGTGAAGTTCCTCCCCTACTGCACAATTAGCTTACAAAAAAATTTGCTTTTTCAAACCTACTCCTAATGCTTGGCAACTGCCATTTATCTAGTTGAAAAGGACCTTTAATTTTGCCAATCAATCCGTTGCAATTTGATTGGCTTCCCCATAGCAATGAACAATCTGTACATCCGCTTGGCGCAAACACTGTAGAGTGTCTTCAATGACCATTTTTAGTATCAAATTGTCAGTTCCTTGGCGGTTGATCATATTTGCAATTAGCATTGAGTCAACTTCTAAAATAAAGTTCCTTATTCCTAATCTTATGCAACAGATTACTCCAAAAAGAGCAGCTAAGGGCTCAGCTTGATTATTACTACAGCACTCGACAGGAACAGAAAAAGCTAATATCAGTTCACCTTGTGCATCTCTAATTATGCCCCCAATTCCAGCAAGACCTTTAGATTTCATGTGGCATCCATCTGTATTAACCTTATAGAAATTTCCATGTCACCTGTTGGCAATTTTCCACCTGTCTAAGAGGCTGCACTATATCACACAGTTTGTGCCAAAAGAATGTAAAGTCAGAGTTAGGATATGCCTTTCCAAGAGCTGCTTTGATGTTCCAGAAAATACTGTAATTCCAACATTAATGAAGAATCAAAGACCATAATATCTCATGTCAAGCCTGTGTTGGTGTTGCAGCTCACTTCTGGGAGCCTCAAAAATGTGGAATCTATGGTCAAGTGCTCGAATAACGCTTTCTATAACTTGCATTTGCTTGGAGCTGATCATACTGATTTCTACAAGGATGTCAAGGATTTCATTACTTATCGCTATGATTTGGTCACAACAAAGAGACAGAGAGAGATGCAGTCTTTTCCGGAACTGAAGACAAGATATGAAGATGCTATAACTCGTGCAAATGATCCTAAAGATGAGATCTTTCGTACGCAAGACCAGTTGGATATGGTTACTAAAAAGAAGGAACCTTTAGAAAGACGAATAGCGGATGCAATTGAATGTATTAGTAGGCTGAAACAAGTGGTTTCTTTTCTTGAAGAGGCTGAAGGTACTTTGAAACATAAGAAACAAAAACAAATCACAGGCCAGGAGTTCCCAAATGGAGGGTACTTAGGGAAATTGATCAATGTGAAAATGCAGTTCTCAATGCCATTGAATCCACTACCCGTCGCCTGAAGTCCAGACAATCTTAACTTAATTCTAGATGCATGGTACAGTCTTATATGTTTAGTGTATTTATGGTGTTAATCCTTAGTAGTTCTTAACATACTGAAGCATCCACAAGGTCGGGTAGCTTGCTGACAAACTAATAGGAGCCGCAGCAGTTTTTTGCTTATATGAATGGACAAATTACTATTCCAATGGAAATGCAGGAGTTTAATATTAAAAAAAAAAAGGACCTTATAACTTGAAATAATGAAATCCCTTCCCAATAAATTGAATTAACTATCATTAAATGTAGGATTCGTAACGTCGTATAGGGGGGTCAATAGATTACCAGTGATTATTAGTAACTAATACATTGACCAATAAGGGACATATAGAGGGATCAATAGATATGATGACTCACTTAGACGTAAATCATAGGGAAAAGAACATGAACACGTGTGATCGGGCGCTAGTACACAATAGGATGATGTACAATACGACATACTACCGGTTTGCTAACAAGTACACGGACCAATTGTATTCCAACAATGCAACTGTCGTTTCAGCTGATCAGTTGAGAAATTTTCATGGTGGATAGAATATTTTGCCTAATTTTATTCTTAAAGATCAAAATCAGAATCAGCTTTATTATGTCCCAAGTGGTTCTTGGACTGATCATAGTGTTATGAAATCCTCGGTTCAGCTGCAACCAAAGTACTTTAAGCAACGAGGACGATAAGAGACCAAGATGCAGTCCATACCGTTTAAGCAACGAGAGGGAGCTCCTAAAGGATCATTTGCCTTCGTGACAAGAGGAATATCACAGTAACAACTGTGTTTGAAAACGAGCGCACCGTAATCAGGGCGTGACTGCACATGTCATGGAGATGACGTTCCCGATCATGGTCAATGACTCGAGGAACTACGCACGTCTCAACATAGACAGAAGGGTGGAGAACGCAGACAGTTGAAGCATACTTGTTTCCAGCTTTCTCATATACCGTCTGTACCGAATAAAGAAGTTGTTTCAAAGATATGGAACCACGATCAAAGAAGCACATTTCGGAGAAAGAAGCAGGATCCTTTTGATGAAAAGTGAAGTTCAAAGGCGAGACGATGATTGTAGAAAGAGTATTTGTGAAGAATGTTTGCCGGGGTACCCCATTTATAGGCGAAAGGAGGAGAGAACGAGCAAGTATCGTGAGTAGTTAATGGCGGTCTGTGGAAATGTACACAGAGTATAAGCGGTACAGTAAATACTTAAAAATAATTTCAAAAAACCAAAAAAATTAGGTCACGTATTTCAAATTTAAAATAATTTTGGAGCTGGAGACTTAAAGGTCATTAAGTTAATAAGATCGTGAGCCCATCGATATGTCACGATGAAAAAATGTAATTTTATGTAGATAGAGGAAGCTAAGGGCGATGCCTTTAATAGCCGAAGCATTCATAGAGTTGGAAGGGTGTATAAAATGGCGAGGTCATGTAGTCCATGCTGTGATAATCCGTATGGGGGATTCGAGTTCGATCATGCAATTCATGTGTTTAACAGACGTAGCTATGTGAATCTCGGTGGTAAATAGGACATGTAACGATGTCAATCTTGGTTGTAAATAATCCACTTAACCGGCTCAAACTATACAAGCTAATGTTAACTGATACGTGCTCATCATTGCAAAGAAGAACGTTACGTGAGTTATATTATCAAGAAACTATTTCATTTCCCTCTTAAGTATTTTGCAGGAAAAGAATGAATCTTTTCTCCACCCAATGCCACTACAAATGAGGGAACTGTCAGGTGAGATCATTTACTGCTCCATATCGTGCACTTAGGGTTGTGGACATCCAATCAGCAGACGTGAGAGCAGCTTGGCTCGGCAGACGACGCATCGAGTAAGGCTTAGGGAGATCTTAGTGCTTTGGAATTAGAGGGATTGCAGCCACACCCAATGTGTGGACTTGGCAACGACAACATTTAGGTCCCCAACATTTAATGTAGGGCAATGTATTGTCGTTTAGCCTTGCAGTTTTGTTTTTGATGTATTTCATCAGTAGCATCAATACCAAAGAAGAACGAATTTTCGGTATTAGACTCTAATTTCCACAACTGTCCACAGTAATACTTGATGAATGCACCACAACGACACTGCCATCCACATTATATTTTCATCCACCGCAATGTTATTTATAGTCATAACAAAATTAGACTTTGTAATCATAATTACAATATAGTGCCTTCCATCCCCATCAGTTCTACTTTCATTAGATAGTCACTTGCACCTCTTGAGATATGATATTGTCATAAATTAGGTTTCTGATTTGCATTCAATGGTTCTTTGAATCCCTCCCATGTCTTGTATTGAACGTTACTTATTACTTTTTGTAGGACGTCCCACAAGCTCATCAGCACCCAATGGACAAGCCTCGCATGTCAGATCTAAAACATTTAACGGGGCTGCAAGCCCTCGAAACTAGAAACCCTAACGCACAAAGTCCAACCAACAATAATACACTTACACTATACCACTGAATATGCCTGCCATTCAACGCGCTGAACAGGCCGATTCCTGTTTCACTCATCTGGCATGCTTATCTGCATATTGAATGCGCACCAACGCTAAGGAGAAACTTTGTTACACGCTACCGCAACCCGACTTTTGACCTGAACGAGGCAAATCTTACCTCCTGCCCTATCCCTATGTAGATAGCCTTTCCTGAGTTTTACTATTGCCGTCCACTCGTAAAGCATCACCAAGACAAGTGCATGCTCTCGCCGACGTGTATGCGTTGAAAATCCGGAAAGTAAAAACCCTGGCCACTGCAACTGACAAATTTTTTTATTTTACTGACACTCCTTTCTTCCTTTCATCGGCAGGTGGGTGATGCAGGCCACACCACAGTAAAGATTCCTGCAAATCCCTCAAAAAAGGAAGACGAAAGATCTTTCAATACTCAGTTACGCAATCTCAAAGACGGTCCTTTCTTCTTTTCATCGGCAGGGGTGTGATGCAGGCCACAGCACTGTAAAGATTCCTGCAAAATCCCTCAAAAAAGGAAAGCGAAAGACCTTTCAATGCTATACATAATGACACGGACGAACACAGACGAATGTAGCGAGTCTTGATGGCCTATTTTGTAAGTATCTTGCATATTCGATTATATTATACTGTAGCAATATTAATTACTTCCGTCTTTTGTATGTTGACATGTGGGTGATGCATGACATGAACGATCAGATTCCTTCATATCCTGCAAAAAATATAGAACGAAAGATCTTTACACATAATAGACAATGACATCGACGACCTTTGAATATTAATAAGTATGTTGGCTTTCTTGAGTAGCATTGAGTTTGAAGACGCCGGTAGCGATATCCGTTAGCGTGAATAATTAGTCGGCAAATCGACGGGGGAAGAAGAAATTAACGCAGAAAGATGATACGACATTGTTAGAAGACGTAGTATGAGAGTTAAAAAAAGACGTCATCTAATTAAATCAAAAAGTGGATTTATAAAAAATTGAACAGAACTAATCTACGAATTTAATTACAACAATGTCTCGGGTAAGATTAAACGAATTTTATGTATTATCAATTTAGAAAAACTTATCAGAAAAATTTGATTATGATCTTATTAATAATTTTCCATCTCAACAAAATTAACGAAACTAGAGTTCACTGTTAAATCTATTTTTTTTTAATGGATAAATATTTGGGGAGAAGAATCGAGGGAATTGTACCTACGATCTTGATTGTTCCCGCTAATTTTACTGTCTTTCAGTAATGATTAAAGGATGAAGTAGAAAAATTCCGAGCCAATAGTATGCACTGCTTGTTCTTAAGAAATCTAATTTATGTGTTGGTCATTATCGAAAGTGCAGACATATAACATTCTCTAACAATTGGAAGATGACAATTAATTACGAGTAATAATCCCCTGTCATTAATGATTTCGCAAGGGGCGCTCAAATTAGAAGATGATAAATAATTTGCGACGGAGGGAGTATTTGGATTTTTTGTTGGAGTTAATTCCTGAAATGGTCACTGAACTATTGATAAGTATCTAAAAAAATCAGTTTACCTTGGTTTGAGACAAAAATGTCACTAAACTTATCCAAAATACCTTAAAAAGTCATTCTCATAAATTGTGGGTTAAAGGTCACCGGAAAATACTGACATGGAATTTTATTTTAGTTTTGTTGCTTATTTCAGCATATTTCAGTTCTTTTTATTAAAAGTTAATCCAATAAATATATTAATTTTCTTTTTCATAAAATACAAAATTATTTATTTATGAAATACCGACATACTACTTGACCCAAAAATGGGTCTTCTCAAGACTTCTTTATTTTAGTTCTTTTTATTAAAAGTGATTGCAATAAATATTTTAATTTTTTTAAATATCACACTATACTCACATGCTACTTGACCCAAAAAGGGTCTTCTTAAGATTATTTGAACGAGTTTTATTGATGTATGTTATTTGTGTTCTCAAGTCATGATACAGGTAAAATACAAGATAAATTTTGAAATCATCCTAAGAGACAACTCTCTTTAAAGGTTAATATTAAATTTTTTTAACACACAAAAGCTTGTCTAAATGTCCCACTAAATCTTGGGAGCGCCAATGTCAACAGAAAAAAACATATTATGCTAAAATAAGTTCTTTCCATAATCCCAATAAGAGTAACATAGTGCACCTTTTTCCTGCATTTCTTGAGAAGGCCCGTTTTGGGTCAAGTAGCATGTGGGTATTTCATAAATAAATAATTTATTTTTTAAAATAAAATTAAAATATTTATTCAATTCACTTTTAATAAAAAGAACTAAAATAAAGTAGTCTTAAGAAGACCCATTTTGGGTCAAGTAATATGTGGGTATTTCATAAATAAATAATTTGGTATTTTAAGAAAAAAATTAAAATATTTATTGAATTAACTTTTAATAAAAAGAACTAAAATATGCCAGAAAAAAGAAAAATAAAACTAAAATCAAATTCCATGTTAGCATTTTCCGGTGACTTTTAACTCGCAATTTAGGAGAATAATTTTTTAAGGTATTTTGGATAAGTTGAGCGATATTTTTGTCTCAAACCAAAGGAAAGCGGTCTTTTTAGATACTGATCAGTAGTTCAGTGACCATTTTAAGGATTAACTCTTTTTTGTTGTTTACACACAGTTAATGAGAGTTAATAATAGCATTAATTTACTTGGTAACTATAACAGAAATATGAGTATCATCTAAGACTGCTTTCAATTTAAGCTTTTTGCTCTGCTTCTTCAAAATATTTGTTGCCGTAAGAGAGTCCAACTGAATTAAGTATCATGCTGGAGTATCTGAAATATAGTGACATTTATATAGCCAAGATAATAACAACTACCAAGACCGGGATTTCACTTTACTCTTGGATATTTTCAGTAAATAATAACAGCAAGTACTATACTATATGATATTGATTAAAGGATTACATCAGCTTCCTATTAGAGTAGGAAAGTTTTACTTTCATACACTGGAACACTAAGTTGACACGTTTCGATATCAATCAAACAGTTTTCACAAGAAAATTTTAATTCCTTAACGTGTGGATGTATGTCGGCTCTCCTCTTGGGATTCCAGTGCCCTGTTCCTTTTCTTTTACACACTCTGGTCCTACGGATCTTGACAATGTTCGCGGGACCAATCATTAACCTCATCTCTTCATGAAACGACCTCGGTCAGTCGTTTCGGAAGTTAGGACTCCGATTGGCGTGTCGATAATTTTAAAATATTCGTAATGTCCATTAGGACCTGTCTCTAAAATTTGAGCTAAATCAGATCTCGTTTGGTAGGCATCGGAAGAAGGTTTCAGTTTTAATGGCGATTAATATTAAAAGGAGATTTTCGAGCTCGGTTTTTGCCGAATGAGCTCCGATTCGAAATCCGAAAGCGCCGTTGGGTTCGTATAATTATTTGTGACTTTTATAATTTTTCGAAAGTGAATTTCGATGTTGTTCGGCTAGTTCCGCAAAAAAATGTCGAAAGTTAAATAATTTGACCTTTTTCATTTAAATTCGCATCTTGAGTTTCGGGAATCCCATTTGAGATCCGTCTTCGCGAGTATGTTACATATATTTTGTATAGCTTACTTGAAAAATTTGGGATCATTTCGACTTCTCTAGAGTTCCATTTTAATTTTTATCGTCGTAGCGAATTAAAAAAAAGAAAAAAAAAAAAAAAAAAAAAAAGAGAAAAAGTCAAAATGATTGTCGGTCAGCTAAGGGGATTAAATCCCTTAGCTTAGAAATTAGCAATACATACAGAAACATTCGAACAAACCTACAGAAAGAAAAAAATTAGAAAAGAGAGAAGGAAAAAGGGAAAAAGGAGTGGAAAAATAGTGGAATTTTTACCCCAAATCTTCAGGTAATGATGTTAACTCATTATCTTAGCTTATTACGTGTGTTTGAATATATTTTTACGGTAAAAATAAGGATATTATACATCACCCTATTGGCGTAAATTGATAGTTTAAAGGGTCAATTGGACCCCGATGATGGAAATGATTATATATTCGCACTCAGTAATTCATGGGCAACATATAAATATAATTTATTTAGAGTTTGGTTATGGGACTTTGAACCCTGTATATAGGTCTGGCCTGCGTATTGCGTATGTGAATAGGGTATCAGGTTCCTAACTGGATTGCCCTAAAACATAAGGAATGAAGCCTTTAGCTTTATCTGATATAATTTTTCTGCTTATTGAATAGAAAGAGATCGTTTGGCGGTTAATCCAAAGGAAAAAGCAGTGGTTGAGTATCAGGGCTAGCTTTGGGATACGGTAAGTGTTTATATCCATTTCTTTGGAGGCACCTGGCCTCGTGAATTTTCTACCACGTATTCCTTACGTGTGTAGCTGCCGATAGGCGTACTCTTTACGCCTTAGCTTTGGATTTATATTATATATTATATGTTATGTCCTATTGTTGGTATTGTATTGAGGATTTGAGCATTGTACCCTGGCTGCGAGTTGGCATTTACTTCCCGGTTGTCGATGAGAGTCCCGCGCCGGTGAAGGGTTATTGCATCACATTGCATTCATATGCATTACATTGCATATCATATTGAGGGCAGGAGTATTCCGCCCCAGGAGCAGGAGTATTCCGCTCCATTGCATCGTATTGAGGGTAGGAGGATTCCGCCCCAAGAGCAGGAGTATTCCGCTCTTATGTCAGATATTGAGTGCAGGAGTATTCCGCCTCAGCTTTACATTTTATCGGGTGCAGGAGTATTCCGCCCCAGGAGAGTGCAGGAGTATTCCGCCTCTGGTTTATATTATATCGGGTGCAGGAGTATTCCGCCCCAGG
The DNA here is from genome assembly GCA_029990575.1 of Petunia axillaris subsp. axillaris. Taxonomy (NCBI): domain Eukaryota; kingdom Viridiplantae; phylum Streptophyta; class Magnoliopsida; order Solanales; family Solanaceae; genus Petunia; species Petunia axillaris. The sequence goes on along the minus strand of JARKNS010000007.1, from coordinate 46,181,025 downwards.
AGCAGGAGTATTCCGCTCCAGTTGGTTAGCAGATTGGATTCCCCTCGAATGCAGGAGTATTCCGCTTCGGGCTGGGATTATGGGCACATGTGACCCTTTGCATCATATTTCATTTCATTTCATCTCATTTTATTTCATTCCATTCCATTTCATTTCATACCATTGTGTAGACTTGTGGTACATAACTGATGTTCAGCTTCTACGTGCATTGCTTATTTGCCTATATATTTCTGGCTTGTATTCTGAGCTGCAAGGATCGGGTTGCACACCGCTACAGTATAAATATATGAATTGGGCTGCACGTCGCAACGGTATAAATATATGGATCGGGTTGCACGTCGCAACGGTATAAATATATGGATCGGGTTGCACGTTGCAGCGGTATAAATATATGGATTGGGTTGCACGCCGCAACAGGATGTATTTCTGATTGCTGATGTGTTCGGGATACCTATATGTTTTGGTTATCTTACGTTCCTGGTTGTTGATGAGTTTATGGTTTCATACATGTTTTCGGTTGTTATCTGGCTCTGCCTTTTCATAATTTAAATAAAAGGAATTTTGTTTATCTATTTCTTTTCTCCCTGGCTAGTTATCCTATTCTTTGAGGTGGCTAGTCTGCCCCACTTATTGAGTCCTTTTGACTCACCCTTGTTTGTTGTTTGTTTCTTGTCTATCTATTTCGTTTCGGCAGGTTCGCTCCAGGATTGAGTTCTCCACGTTGTGAAGGAGCCAAGACGACTTCAGCTGTCAGGGTGAGCCAGCTTTTATTCCGGATGGCCACCAGTTTATTGGTTATTATTTTAGTTGCATTTTGCTCCCTTCAGGAGGTATTTGTCTTCTTTTGTACTCTTAGATGTCTAGTCTGGATAACCCTAAACCTAGTATGTGGGGTAGTGAGCTGTAATTTCTTTTGTACAGCTTAGAGGTATCAGTATGTATGTATTTTGGTTTTAAGTCTTGTCCTTATTTGTGAATTGTTATATTTATTTTCCTGATTTAATTGGTAAGGGTTCGCCCGACGGGTCTAGGGGAGGATGTCGGGTGCCCGCACGGCCTAACCGGATTCCGGGTCGTGTCAGTTGGTATCAGAGCCCAGTTTAGTGTCTATCCAGACTAAGACAGTGTCTAGTAGAGTCTAGCTGATGGGTACGTAGACGTCAGTACTTATCTACGAGGGGCTATGATGGCATTTAGGAAGTTTCACTTCCTTCTTTTCTGATCTTCCGTCGGTCTAAGATGCAAAAGTATTTTCGCTAATTCGTTCGTGGTAATTGTGAACCCTCGTGCGATAAATCAACAAACGGTATGAGTTCAAGACGAAGCAGTCTGACCTGGGGTTAGCACTGACGAAGCCGCGAGTGTTTTGATCGTGCTGACGATCTAGTTACGGAGGTCCTAGTTGTACCAGCTCGCGATGGGCAAGGGAGCAGGGCCTTGTAGTTCCCTTGGCTCTCTACGATGCTTTACGAGAATCTTGGCGACGCAGATACCGTAAGAACCTATTAATCGCTGGGCAGCCTATCAGGTTGCCGCATGTGCAGACGTTCGATTTCAGGGAGCTCCTTTTCCGGTTCTTGATATTGCTGCAGTGAATTATATTCCGGAGGTAGTACGTGTTGTACCTCTAATTGTTTTGGCTGGTTAGCCAGCCGAGGTGACGGTTAGATTTGAGCGCCCAAAGAGGTTCCATTATTTTACGCGGTTGAACCTTCCGATATTCTTAAGCAATGCATAAGATAAACCCCGTGATTCTTTTTAAAATAAAATGATGTCAGCATATCCTTCAGGCTCTTGATTATATCAAGCGGTATGGTGTTGATTATTCTTCTTTCCAGTTTCAGGGGTCCAGCCTTGAATTTGTGGGCTGCTCTCTTATTAGTTAACTTGATTCGGTTTTTCCTCTAGATTCGTGGAAAAAGTTCCTTTCGAGTAGCGAACAAGATGAAAAATATTGTCAGTTCAAGTGGATTGGACAGGGTAGTCTGTCGGTTAGCCTGTTGGTGTTTCAGAATATAAGATTGAATTCTATAGAATGGCTGGATATGCATCAGAACTAGTTCATGAGCCTTTCGAGAGATTCAAAGACTTATTGATGACCTTTCATTTTCCTTGAGATCCCAGATGGCTCGAGAGATTGAGGTCGGGATTTCATTTGATGTTGTTGTTGATATTGCTCGAAGGTTCGAGGCATACCATAAGTTAGAGCGGGAAAGTAAGAGATCCCACGGCCCTGGTGGGTAACCATGTTACCTCATTTGGAGGTAAGAGTTCTGATTATTTTGGGAGGTCACCTTCCAGGTTATCTCAGTGTGTGTCACGTGATTCTTAGAGTGCGTCAGTAGTTAGTCAATATCAGACCCAATTTTTCTCTTTGTGGCTTTCAATAATCTGTCCAGTTTCCACTTTTCAGCGAAAAAGTGGTATCATTGTTGTGAGTTTGGCTATTCTTTTTGAGGATTTTCCCTTACTCCGACAAGTAGGCAGTCGTCTTTTCTCTCGTCATCAGATATTTGCGCAGTCGCAGGGAATTTCATTTAGATCTCAATCAGCAAAAGAAATGCCACCATCCAGTAGCGGTTGAGAGCGTGGTGGTAGTAGTTCTTCAGAAGGTAATTATCCGTGTAGCGGCTTAGTTCAGCCGCAGAGGCAGTTTTATGAACTGCCAGCCTGGCAGGATGCGGAGGCATCCGATATAGTAGACCCTGAGATTTCTTCTTCTCTTAAATGTGAGTAAGATTTGAATTTTTTTTCGATCGATCCGGAAATGGTATGTCTTATCATGTTTCGATGGTTTCCTTGGATGTCGTTTTTATTAAGAATCGGTAGCGGTGGAGGGGTGAGTTTCTGATACGATTTATTTCTGGCATTTATGAGACCCTACTAGTTTATCTGATTTAAATATGAGAGATTTGATGGTGAGTATTGCTATTGGCTTGGCATCCTGTTATGCCACCTTGTGATATTATGTCAAGTCATTTTACCTCTCTCCTCGGAGACCAGTGTTGGTAGGATGATGGGATTCTTATTCGTCATCATCAGGAAGTGTCGTTGTTTCTTCCGGTGTAAAGTGGCTGGTAAGTAATGCTCGATCTATGTGTCTCCTCTTGGTTCGAGATTCTAGTAGAGTCATGTTATTCTATGAGCTTGTCTTAGTTATAAAAGGGTATTCTTGTAAAGTGTCAGAGTTTCCTTCTTATTGGGAGGTTAAAATTGGTATAGATGTTTTTCCATAAAGCTTATTTAATGTCTATCTCTTCAATTGCGATTTTTGGCTCGTCTGATGCGGAAGTAGTCTAGCTTTGGTAGTCAAGCAAATAAGAAGATGAACTTCCTGAAGTTCTAATTATTTCTATCCTCGATCTATTTCCATTTCTTCTTCGTCCGGCACTAGTGAGCTTGGGCGGTTGGTAGCCGTTTGTGACGTTCCCTGTGTTGAGCCAGAGTACGTGTTATTGTGGTCGGGTAAGCATATTATTGTTTTGGAAGCATATTATTGTTTTGGTCCAGTTGTCTCATCTTGTTATCCGTTTAACATGTTTATGTTATCAGTTTATCCGGGTATCCATTCCCATGTATAGTATAGTGCTGGTTCTGTTTTTGCGGATCATCCAGTTTCAGGGGAAACTCTGCCGAAATTTTTATATAGAAGTACCATCCATCGGGCGGTGGTGTTTACGGCAAAGGTATGGAGTTGTGAACTTGAGAGTTGCAGCTGTTTGGCAACTCGAAAGGGTAGTTGGTAGCTTCGGTCTGCTTACGTTCAGCTTTTAGCCAAATCTTCTTTAGTCCAGCAGACTGTGCGAGGATGGTTATTCCTATACAAATGGCTACATGAGTTTGTGCTTTAAGTGGAGGAGTCTTCCTCCAAATACTGAATGGTAATATTAAATCTCTGAGGTGTTGATATCACTTTTCTCACGACCCAAAGTAAGGCTACGGTAGAAATCTACAATGAGTGTCGATCATTGCTAAACCCACTAATAATCTATTAATGATAGGGATAAGCTGGCAACCTGATCATATATACGTATCTATCTGCTGAAAATATAAAGTCTGAAAAGATGACATGACTTTAACCTGCTGGCAATTAGAACACTGAGCCACAAATCCTGCTATGTCACACTTCATTCTATCCCACCAATAATCTGCTTAAGATTATGGTGCATCTTAGTCGAATCTGGATGAACAGTGTATTTGGAATAATGTGCCTCTATCATAATCTGTCCACGTAAATCTGTGAAATCAGAAATACAAAGTCTATCTTTATACATGAGAACACCGTCAGTAGTGACCCTGTATGGTGACTTCGGTTTTCCTTGGGCTATCTGTCTGTATTCAACTGGAACTGGATCCTCATACTGACGCTGTTTTACTTCATGGAAATTTAGAGTGAAAGATCTAGTGCAGCTTGTCGTCCATCCATCATTGGCATATCTCCTTCACACCTTAACTCCTTGAGAGGTTACTTTAGCGTTGTAAGTGCTCATGTAATCAACTTTGTTGCTGGTATTCTGCCTCAGCTCATGGTCCAACTACGTGTCTCCTTTATTTTTACTTTTTCAAGTCATAATATTTTTAATTGAAAGAAAACACCCTAAAGTAGGTGTTCAGTCTGGAGATCATTCCTGGTCTGCATCATACTATCCAGAAGTATTTACCTGATCCTTATCCTTATATATAGACCCTGTTCAGATGAACCTTTGACATACATTAGGATATGAGTAACTACATTCCCACAAGGAGCTTGCGGAACAACACTAACATCAACTGAGATGTTGCCTAGTGTGTTTGTAAAAATAATATAGCTTGCATCAAATCTTCTATAATATGTACTGACAAGGTACTTCAAAAGTTCCCCCTATTACATCAAGCGTAAGCTAATTCTTTGTTTCATCGACTTGTTCTATATCGAAAGGTATATCGAAAAGGTGATTCTCGGCTGAATCATGTTAGTCCATCCAGAGTTTCGTATATCTTTGCTTCGAAAATGCAGAATTCTCCCCTCGTGATCGAGGAATGATCGGTTTAGTCAGAATAACTTGGGCAATGACGTTATGATATTATCCAGCTATGTTTTTATCCAAGGGTTTGATGTGCATGTCATAACTCTGATTCTGTAATTATGAGATCATGTCCGTGGAGTAGTTTATGAAGGTTGTGCAAGTTCTCTTGTTATCTGCGTAAATCTTGCTTTAGATTTAGGCTCGTTCGAGGACGAACGAGAGTTTAAGTAGAGGAGAATGAAACGACCTCGGTCAGTCGTTTCGGAAGTTAGGACTCCGATTGGCGTGTCGATAATTTTAAAATATTCGTAATGTCCATTAGGACCTGTCTCTAAAATTTGAGCTAAATCAGATCTCGTTTGGTAGGCATCGGAAGAAGGTTTCAGTTTTAATGGCGATTAATATTAAAAGGAGATTTTCGAGCTCGGTTTTTGCCGAATGAGCTCCGATTCGAAATCCGAAAGCGCCGTTGGGTTCGTATAATTATTTTTGACTTTTATAATTTTTCGAAAGTGAATTTCGATGTTGTTCGGCTAGTTCCGCAAAAAAATGTCGAAAGTTAAATAATTTGACCTTTTTCATTTAAATTCGCATCTTGAGTTTCGGGAATCCCATTTGAGATCCGTCTTCGCGAGTATGTTACATATATTTTGTATAGCTTACTTGAAAAATTTGGGATCATTTCGACTTCTCTAGAGTTCCATTTTAATTTTTATCGTCGTAGCGAATTAAAAAAAAGAAAAAAAAAAAAAAAAAAAAAAAAAAGAGAAAAAGTCAAAATGATTGTCGGTCAGCTAAGGGGATTAAATCCCTTAGCTTAGAAATTAGCAATACATACAGAAACATTCGAACAAACCTACAGAAAGAAAAAAATTAGAAAAGAGAGAAGGAAAAAGGGAAAAAGGAGTGGAAAAATAGTGGAATTTTTACCCCAAATCTTCAGGTAATGATGTTAACTCATTATCTTAGCTTATTACGTGTGTTTGAATATATTTTTACGGTAAAAATAAGGATATTATACATCACCCTATTGGCGTAAATTGATAGTTTAAAGGGTCAATTGGACCCCGATGATGGAAATGATTATATATTCGCACTCAGTAATTCATGGGCAACATATAAATATAATTTATTTAGAGTTTGGTTATGGGACTTTGAACCCTGTATATAGGTCTGGCCTGCGTATTGCGTATGTGAATAGGGTATCAGGTTCCTAACTGGATTGCCCTAAAACATAAGGAATGAAGCCTTTAGCTTTATCTGATATAATTTTTCTGCTTATTGAATAGAAAGAGATCGTTTGGCGGTTAATCCAAAGGAAAAAGCAGTGGTTGAGTATCAGGGCTAGCTTTGGGATACGGTAAGTGTTTATATCCATTTCTTTGGAGGCACCTGGCCTCGTGAATTTTCTACCACGTATTCCTTACGTGTGTAGCTGCCGATAGGCGTACTCTTTACGCCTTAGCTTTGGATTTATATTATATATTATATGTTATGTCCTATTGTTGGTATTGTATTGAGGATTTGAGCATTGTACCCTGGCTGCGAGTTGGCATTTACTTCCCGGTTGTCGATGAGAGTCCCGCGCCGGTGAAGGGTTATTGCATCACATTGCATTCATATGCATTACATTGCATATCATATTGAGGGCAGGAGTATTCCGCCCCAGGAGCAGGAGTATTCCGCTCCATTGTATCACATTGAGGGTAGGAGGATTCCGCCCCAAGAGCAGGAGTATTCCGCTCTTATGTCAGATATTGAGTGCAGGAGTATTCCGCCTCAGCTTTACATTTTATCGGGTGCAGGAGTATTCCGCCCCAGGAGAGTGCAGGAGTATTCCGCCTCTGGTTTATATTATATCGGGTGCAGGAGTATTCCGCCCCAGGAGCAGGAGTATTCCGCTCCAGTTGGTTAGCAGATTGGATTCCCCTCGAATGCAGGAGTATTCCGCTTCGGGCTGGGATTATGGGCACATGTGACCCTTTGCATCATATTTCATTTCATTTCATCTCATTTTATTTCATTCCATTCCATTTCATTTCATACCATTGTGTAGACTTGTGGTACATAACTGATGTTCAGCTTCTACGTGCATTGCTTATTTGCCTATATATTTCTGGCTTGTATTCTGAGCTGCAAGGATCGGGTTGCACACCGCTACAGTATAAATATATGAATTGGGCTGCACGTCGCAACGGTATAAATATATGGATCGGGTTGCACGTCGCAACGGTATAAATATATGGATCGGGTTGCACGTTGCAGCGGTATAAATATATGGATTGGGTTGCACGCCGCAACAGGATGTATTTCTGATTGCTGATGTGTTCGGGATACCTATATGTTTTGGTTATCTTACGTTCCTGGTTGTTGATGAGTTTATGGTTTCATACATGTTTTCGGTTGTTATCTGGCTCTGCCTTTTCATAATTTAAATAAAAGGAATTTTGTTTATCTATTTCTTTTCTCCCTGGCTAGTTATCCTATTCTTTGAGGTGGCTAGTCTGCCCCACTTATTGAGTCCTTTTGACTCACCCTTGTTTGTTGTTTGTTTCTTGTCTATCTATTTCGTTTCGGCAGGTTCGCTCCAGGATTGAGTTCTCCACGTTGTGAAGGAGCCAAGACGACTTCAGCTGTCAGGGTGAGCCAGCTTTTATTCCGGATGGCCACCAGTTTATTGGTTATTATTTTAGTTGCATTTTGCTCCCTTCAGGAGGTATTTGTCTTCTTTTGTACTCTTAGATGTCTAGTCTGGATAACCCTAAACCTAGTATGTGGGGTAGTGAGCTGTAATTTCTTTTGTACAGCTTAGAGGTATCAGTATGTATGTATTTTGGTTTTAAGTCTTGTCCTTATTTGTGAATTGTTATATTTATTTTCCTGATTTAATTGGTAAGGGTTCGCCCGACGGGTCTAGGGGAGGATGTCGGGTGCCCGCACGGCCTAACCGGATTCCGGGTCGTGTCAGTTAGTCTGCCCCACTTATTGAGTCCTTTTGACTCACCCTTGTTTGTTGTTTGTTTCTTGTCTATCTATTTCGTTTCGGCAGGTTCGCTCCAGGATTGAGTTCTCCACGTTGTGAAGGAGCCAAGACGACTTCAGCTGTCAGGGTGAGCCAGCTTTTATTCCGGATGGCCACCAGTTTATTGGTTATTATTTTAGTTGCATTTTGCTCCCTTCAGGAGGTATTTGTCTTCTTTTGTACTCTTAGATGTCTAGTCTGGATAACCCTAAACCTAGTATGTGGGGTAGTGAGCTGTAATTTCTTTTGTACAGCTTAGAGGTATCAGTATGTATGTATTTTGGTTTTAAGTCTTGTCCTTATTTGTGAATTGTTATATTTATTTTCCTGATTTAATTGGTAAGGGTTCGCCCGACGGGTCTAGGGGAGGATGTCGGGTGCCCGCACGGCCTAACCGGATTCCGGGTCGTGTCACTTCACGAAAGATATAGAAATGGAGTCTGTGCCTCCACAGTTGACGCAATATATCGAGCGCAGTGCTGTAACGTTTCAGCTTTACCATCGCAATAGCGTGCATGCACTGCGCCTGCACATTACCGGCAGCGGCAGCCTGGCCTAGTAAGATTTCACCTTCCTCTCGGTCTTGGTAGAAAAATCTATATGTGCCCAGCATCAGCGTAGCCTCGACGAGTCCTCTTACATGCATCCATTCTAAAAATTGGGCTATGTCTTCTTCCACGTATCTTATAAGTTTCCAATAATTACCCTGCAGCACGAAACGAACCACAGAGCCTTCAGAAAATACGATCATCCGGAACGGCCAGCACCTGTGCATACAAAGTATCAGTACAAACCGATATTGGCAGTAAAACAAAAAAAAAAAGCGCCGGCCATTTATATCGACGCTACAGAACATATATTATAGTACTCACACAGAAGAAATCGACGACAAACTCCATGCTGAATCCATAGCTCTTTCCAGTATATATTCCCAGAGGTCCATCGGGAGTCTGTGTAAATATGATTCCTCCATTCTGAAAGTTCTCTCCATTTTTTTTTTATCTAATCGGAGTTACTTGTTGGAAAGTGGAATACCAACGCAAGGAACAGCTAATACCGTACGTAGTGGGATTTAAGTTTGTGTAGTAGGTGGTGTATTTACTGTACAAGTTAATGAATGGGTTCAATGCCAACTATGGCACACTCGTATAAAGACCAATGTAGCCTTAATATGTGTTTGGCCACTCAAAGAATTTCACGGAATTTTTTCCCTCCAAAACCTACCCTCCCGACAATCTAATAAATACTAGCTTATTCCCAAGACCTTGAGCGCTACAAAATATTCATGTGTGGGAGATGTAAGGTCAATATATTAATTTTACATAGAAATACGTATTAGTATACGTATATACACTTTATTTATTATAGAATACATTTCTTATACCATACACATTTGCAAGCTGTTTGTTTAGAATAATGACCCCTAATCTGATTTGCTCGACAGCGTCAAACAATAATTTTACTAGTCTATGTAAAGGTAGGGGTACTGCACTGTAAAATCTATAAAGTGTGGAACCTAACTAAAGGAAAATAAACTTATGACGCTCCAACAGACCTAGTATTAAAGTTCGCAATCGTTCAGTTGGACAAACAGATCTTATTCACACCTTCCGACTCCTTCACATAGAGAAGACGTCAGTTTCAAGATACTTTTAGTCCTGCCCGATATAGCCCTTCACCCAGGATTATGAGCGGCAGAGTTCGTTCGTTGTGGATGTGCGCGTCGGATGCTTCTAAGGTTTGTGTTACTACTAAATTTACTTTAACATGCATTTAAGTGGTTTCATGTGTGCATAAGGGATTTTATTTTTTAAAATGATAGATATTTCAAAGAGGCGTACACGATCTTCTGCCGGGTCGAACGGAGCGGACAAGCATTTATCGTGGATCTCGGCGATATCACACAGAACTATGTGTGATTTGGCGTAAAAAGTTCATTACAGGTTGTGATGACTATGGTGTCTACAACAACTGCAAGAAGGTTTCAACATCCATTTTCGAGGTTGTGACCTGAAACAGGCTGATGTGTTCGATAATGCTAGTCTGTACAGGCATAAAGTTCAGAGAATTTATCTTCAATGCATGTTAGCGGTGAACAATATAGTCTTTTCGTGCACGACAGAAAGGCCGGTCGGTAATGAGGTCTCGCGGGGAAAGTGAATTGATTGCGTAGTGTGTCGATCGAATCGTCATGGAAACATTGTTCTGGTCACTGAGTGCAGGTTAAAACTTCAAATAACGAATGAGTTCTTCAAGGTTGATCTCTTCGAGACTGATAGTAGATTTGCCCTGAAGAACTCATTTATTATTTGAAGTTTTCAACTTTCATTCGGTGGGTAGACCAATGTTAACATAACGAGTCGATCTTCCTACCACGCAGTTTTTTCTCGTTCCTCGCGAGATCTCATACCCGATCGATGCCATGCCTGCCTCGACCAATGGTCAGGACGCGTAAACATGCGCAAGACTGTCGGCTTGCTATACATCTGTTCAATTGATACACAGTCGCGAGTTCTCAACAACTTCTATCGGGAACTACCAAGCTTTTATTTTTGACACAAATCCTACGGCTGCCTCACCGATTCCAAGAATTATTCATTAAATCTTTTTACGTTATGCATGTATGCGCAACATACTAGCAGAAGGACCAAACACGTGTATGCCGAGTTTTGGAGTACATACTGTTATAAAATATGTTCGTACTATAATATATGTAACGTTTAGTGAATAATTAGACATGATAGAATAACGTATACAGTTGACATAAATGAACAATGTGGATTGTCATTGATAGTAGACATATGTTGCTTGACAGCATGTATGTCAAGTTTTTGATGCTTGTAGACATATAGAAGTAGTAGTCGACACAAATAACAATGATATTGCCCCTTCCTCAACCTTGTACCATGCATATTTGTACGATCTTATAGCTCATTATCATATATGAAAAATTCGAAGGAAGAAAAGAATACACACCAATAACTTTAGGGTCCGATAACTTTATTACTACGTAACATTCTTGAATTATACCACAACACACCCATGTTTAGAGTGCATAATGTTAATTTGAAGACAAAATAGATTTTTAGGCAATGAAATAAAACTTGGATACACATGTTAAGCACAAATATTGAAGACACAGCATATCAAAGCAATCTACCAACAACAAACATGGAGAGTAATTAAAACACTATTATAGAAATTCATACTATGACGAATATCAGAACATAGTAAATTAAAGTTTGGCATATAGTTGCTTTTATATTTTTATGTTTATTAAATTTTATTCTAAAAAAATCAATTACCTTGTCCTGATAAATAAAAAGGTTCGCAAACCAATTATAGTATATGAGTACATACCTATTCTCTAGATAAGTGTCCTTCATCATTCATGCCCTCTGATTCATACCAACATTTGTTGAAAAGTTATAGCTCTGATCCAACATGAAATATTAGAAGTTAGTAGAACTCAGTCCAATGTTTATACTTGAAAGTTCATTAAAACAACAAAGAAAAGGAAAAGGACCCTAAATGGAAGATTTATTCCTTCTTAATATCGCATATGTGCATTGGTGGAAGGGTAAGAATTGAAGTTAAAATTGATTCTTTGAACATGTAATTGCAACTCAAGTTTTCTTTATATCTGCAGCCATAATAGACAAAGTTTTCTTCACATCTTGACCATGTCATTTATAAAAAAATACCACTGTTGGTTCGCTCTTTAACAATCCTTACATACATTTTACATTACATCATTCAAGAAATTAATCTATCATTTAAAATTTTACATATAATTAAGATAGACGTTGATCCTATACATACATTTCCTTTATGACCGTTGAATAGTCAAGTCCAATTATCTTAAGAAGCTACAGTTATTATATTAGACTTTAGTCAAAACCAATAATCCATTCAAGTGTTAAACTAATTTAAATACGTATATAATGAAAACAAACCTCATCTCTACCATTAAGATGACATCTATATCACAAACCTCAACCAGATATAATCCATTAAGAGAATAATCAGTTTCTTTCTTTTGCAGTAGGAAGATGATATTCAACAAGTAATCCAAAGGAATAAAACAAGTGTGTCAGAAAAGTCAAAGCACAAAGAAGAAAGGCAAAAAGATAAAGATTTAAGTCCTCATGTGATAGAGAGGACTAACCTTAAGCCAATACATACATTGATGATTGAGAATAAATAACCAAGGGACATTTGATTTTGAAAGGGATCAAATAAAGCGGTGGCATTTTTGCACCAAATGCCAAAATGGTGTTAAAAATGGTGCAAATTCGACTCCAACAAGCACCATTTTGCACCATTTTCTGCACCATTTTGGTGTGATGAATAGTGTCGCACCAAATATGGTGTGACACTATTCATCACACCATTTACTATTCACTCATTATTTTATTATTATTTTATTATTATTATTATTGTTATTATTATTATTATTATTACTTAACCCTTTAATTAAATATATTATCTATATTTAATCATTTTTTCATATCTTCACAATATTAACTTTACATCGTAATTTTAGTATATAATTTTTTATAAATTAATTTTCGTAAAATTTAATTTTATAACTATAATTTTAAAAAATATTAACCATAAAAAAGAATGCAACTATATAATATAAGATGTTGCTAAAAGTGAAAGTACATTACATAAAATAAAATAATTTTAAAATTAAAAATACATCAGAATTTAAAATACATTAAATTAAAATACAATAAAATTTAAACAACATTAAATAACAAACAACTATTTAGTAATCAGGTAGGCCGTCTCCTGGTACATTAAAGTCATTGAAGAACTGAGTGAATGGAATGCCAGCGGATAGTACTGATGAATATGTGAAAATTGGTGAGTCAACTGCAATTGAAAGCATGAAGAGATTTTGCCGAGCTACCATAGAGGTCTTTGGTGAGAGTCTATTTGAGATCACCAACAGCTAACGATGTTGCCAGGCTTCTTCAAATCGGTCAACAACGGGGGTTTCCAGGAATGCTAGGCAGTTTAGACTGCATGCACTGGAAATGGAAAAAGTGTCCAGCGGCATGGGCTGGACAACAATTATTCTTGAAGCTGTAGCTGATTATGATCTTTGGATATTACATGCATATTTTGGTATGCCCGGCACCAATAATGACATTAATGTTTTAGAGACTTCACATTTATTTTCTAATCTTGCTAATGGTGTTGCTCCCCCCGCCTGTTATGTTATTAAAGAAAAAGAATATTCCATGGGCTATTATTTAGCAGATGGTATATATCCTAAATGGGCTACCCTTGTGCAAACTATTCATGCGCCGAGTTCGCCGAAGACAAAATATTTTGCGATGAAACAAGAATCGTGTCCAAAAGATGTTGAACGTGTGTTCGTCGTTTTGCAATTATCGCAGGGCCGTCACGTTTTTGGATGAAAGAAGTGCTACGTGATATAATGACTACATGTATTATATTACACAACATGATAATCGAGGATGAGCGTGATCTTAGTGCACCAATTCAAGATGCTCGTGAAAGTCCAACTCCAACGGTTGATGAAATGGCAGTAAATGAAACTCAGCGATTTGTTAACTTTTTAGCTCGGCACAAAGAAATTAAAGCCCAAAATGCTCATTGTAAACTTGGCAATGCATTAATAGATCATCTATGGGAGCAGAATAGAGGTGGAAGTTGAAGAAATTTATTGTATTTAGACTTAATTTACCGTAATGTAATGTAATATATATTTAATTTTCCTGTATATCAATGATTTCGCTTTTTTTTTTTTGAGTTATCAGTTAATATGTATAATCTATAATGCTTTTCTATAATTATATTATTTAAAATTTTATGGTTTAAAATAATTTAATATTAGATGGTTATACAATAAAGGAATACTATAAATTATATGTAATGAATATGTAAAAAAGAAATTAAAGATAAAATTTATTTAATGGAAAGAAGAAAACAAAATTTAAATAGAAGATAATAATATAATATAGAGGAGAGAGAAGAATATAAAAAAAATATTCTTTTTTGGTGTAAAAAATGGTATTATTGTTGGAGTAAATTTGGTGCTACACCATTTTGGTGTAAAATTTGGGGTAAAAAATGGTGCCCTTGTTGGAGATACCCTGATAGCAACCAACGTGAAGCAAGTACATGAAATTAAATGGCTATATATACATTGCCTATGAGTAATATTTCAGGCCAAACAACTAAAGGGTGCGAAACAACTAAAGGGTGGCAACTATTTGAATCAACAACTGACGTGAAACAATAGGCCTAAGTTTTTTTCCCTAATTATGGTACTAGATGGGCATTTTGGCAATCTGAATTTTACTCTTTTTGAGGACATGCTTTTACAGTAAATAAATAAATATCTCCCCCAATTAATCAACGTAGATGTATATCTTTTACGAGGCGGCCCAGTGGGCTCACCTTGTACTCTAACGCTGTAGTTGGCCTATCGTTTGTGTGTTCGAGACTCCAATGCTACATTTCTCCCCCAATTTATTTTTTTTTTTTTTCCATTTGTTAACATTAGCTTCCACCTTACAACTTATGTCTAACGCATGCAAGGCACCCGCCACGTGTCTTTTCAGTAATGATGACAGTGCCACTCATCTATCTTAAAAATTTTGCTAAGGAGTAAATATTCATGCAAATCCGCCTCAAAATCAAACAAAGATTAACATTTTGAGTTATAAAAAAAAAGCAAAAAAATTTGTGGAAAATGGCTCATCCAAATAGAGAAATCAGAGATAGACGTAACAATGCTGCCAATGATATCCGTGCGATCCGTATGATGGTAGACGATGTTATTGAGTACATATTGGTGCTCATCAACCAAGTTGATACTGAGAATCGACGCATGAAGAGAATGCTCTGTTCCACACTCCTCCATCTTGGCCAGTCAGATGAGTACGAAACTCCCCCAGGATCTCCACCAGCACTTGACTGATGGTTTGGTTAGTAATGGTGGTGTTTTGCTAAGTGGTATATTTTGCAGGATTTTTTGGTGTTAGTTAAGTTTATGATGCTCAACACCTTTAAATTGCATGTGGTCATCAGCCTTTGTAAGTGTTGGTTTGGTTATCATTGGTGGTGTTTTGCTACGTTATGATGTTGATCACCACCTTTACTATGATGTTACTCTGCATGTGTTCTTTCTGCCTTTGTAAATGAAATCTTTTGCTTTGATTTATGGTGTTGAAGATTAAGATTGGTAATTGGTTTTTTCTTTTCTTTGGTAGTCAAGCCAATTATTTCTAATTTGTTCTAACGTTGGCTATTTAGTCATGCTTAGTGCAGACAAATGTAATATGATTTGGGTAAGTTTCATTACGCATAAATATTTCTTTATACAAATGGTTCTAACTTCTTTATGCATAAAGTTTTCTTTAAAATTGGTATCATTTAAAAATAAAACAAAATTCATTTAAATCAACATTTTCAACAATTATGGAAATAATTTTTTTTTATTGAATTAACTGTAAATTTGTTAAACGCTAAGTAGTGAGAGTGAAATCTTCTCATTTTGGTAACAGAATAGTCATGTTGCACAAACCAATGAAAGCAATTAAATTACGTCGGGTAGCTTTGCTTTGAACAACACGTGCATCACTGGAGGAAAAGTCCCTTTTCATCTATAAAACGATAGGAAAAATTCTTTAGCCCTCAAACAAAAGAATCCGCAGATGCATCCAGGAATCCTCTAAGGTATGAATTGGAACAACCATTCTGAAATGTTTCTTTCATTCAACTATAATTAGCTTTATGACATTCTACCATACTAAATGAAAATTTTATGTTACAACTAATTGTAGCACAAGGATGTCTCGTCCAAATTCATCAACAATGCCCATCGTCCCCATCAATTTCCCTCTACTGACAAATTGTACCCAACTACAGGAGGTGCGTCCTGAAACTGCACAGTTATATAAACAGCAAAATCAGGATATGCAGGCATGATCGGAGATGATGATGCTAAGTATGGCTATTGCGACCGCAAATTTTGAGGGCATATTAAGCACTTGTGTGGGCAAGATAAATAATGATCCACAAAGCTCTCCTTACAACCTTAAGACATTTTAGAGGGGTGTTTATCTATTTGTCTTTAGGAAATTATATGTGTGTGCTTCCAAAGGTTGGATTGAAGTCAATGAACTGATGAGTTGGTTCAATTTTTTGCTTCCATCTTTTTTTAAGTTTATTAATTGTCGGGTTGTGTTATGAAATGTTCTGTTATGTTCTATTTGTATATAATTAAATAGTAAAAATAAAATGAACTACTAAGATTTATGAGTTTAAAATAATACAAATTATAATGATGAAAAAGGAGTGGTACATTTCAGGATTACACCATAAAAGGGTCGCTTATGTTGAAGATTTCTATAGTTAATGTTTCGTTCATGGGTTTCTATATTCAAATAGTGGTGTTTTGAGCTTGTACCCCGTCGGGATGGAGCTAATACATGCAGTTTACGCTAGCGTTTGGACAAAGATTCCCAAATAGTTTTCGGATCCAATTTTTTTGGTGAAGTTTGATATGAAAATAAAAAAGTGTTTGGACATACTTTTCTAGAACAAAATTTTTGGCTCAAAAAGAGCATTTGAGCTCTTACAAAAATGAAATTTGTATGTAAATATTAGTTTTTGGCCCAAAATGAGCCTTTGAGCACTTTTTGAGTTTTTGGGAGAATTTTTGCTCAAATATAAGCAAACAAACAGTTTTTCTCCCAAAACCTCCCAAATAATGTTTCGAAAAACTATAAACAAACGGGGGAAGTTTTTAAAGTGTCACCTCATTGATTCTTCCAACCATATATTTTGCGTCTCTAGGTAGAAATCATCATGCTTTTACCTTCCCTAGGATGAACTTAAAATAGACCAATAAAATCACTTGCTTACCGTAGGAGAAAATAGACGATGACATAGTTATACCTGCCCTTTATAAATTTGAATAGTACTTGGAAAGTTCCATTTGTAATTTTCAGTTTTATTCACAAATACAAATTTTGGTATAAATCACCTCTTAGCGCAGGCATGTAGTCAATGTAACTTACTATATTCATGATGCATTTACCTACAATGTTTACTGAGTACCCCCCCCCCCTGAGTACCAATCTACTGCCTATAAGTGTTTTCGTTTCTTGGGAGTTGGGATACATACGCTTCTCTTGATTACTTCGGTCCGCTCATCTTCCTCCATAGCTAAAGCCATTGGAATATCTTGGGGACAATAGATGGAGAGAAACATGAGGCAAAAGATGGAGAGATATATGAGCGATGCGGAGACCTCTCTCACTACCCTGCCGACTGTGTGTTTAGAGGCTGTCGTCCATAAATTTCTCGGTTCGAATCCCACAGTGCAGGATATATGCAGCTTTTCTTCAACGTGAGTACTTCCAAAATAATTAGCATTTTTATTTTAAATTTTATTTATTTTGTGTGGAGATAAATGTATCTGCAGGTGCAGGGAAATTCGCACCCTAACCTTATCAGGGCCTTTTCAACATGGGCTAAAGATTGAGTTCAGGCCGGAAAAGTTGCAAGATGTTGACGATGTTATTCTGAAGTTCCTCGAAAGGTTGGACGTTGCAGGGATTGATTATGCCTCTCTACTCCTTGGAACGTATCGTTTTTTCATGGAGGGCAGCTTAGATGGATTAACCTTATTATGTCGACTTGCTAGCGCTTCTCCTGCGCGTCACGCGGGTCAAGCTCGTCAAGCGCGATATAACTTTGCTATTGCCGTGTTACTGAAGGGCTGCAATAGAGGAGTACAATTCCTTCGTTCGGTTTGGGCTAGAATTGGAGGTAGATTTGCTATGAGAAAATGTCGGGATTGCCTTAGATCGATGATTGGCGCTGAACAGTTTAGCAAAATAACCATGCCTTATATTTGTAGTGAAATTGGACGCACTCATTGGTCTTCAAAGACCTTAGCCCCCTTAGATTGTTACTTCGACGAACTAAAGGTGACCTGCGATAAGTGCATCGCTGATATAGAGATGTATAAACTTGCGTTACCAGAACTGAATGTAGTAGTAGAAATTGATTACTCCACATGTTCATCAGATTCAGGTGATGCATATGAGACTGAAGCGGTGGTGTCGGACGACGACGAGTCCGATGATGACAACTCTGGTTCGTCGAGGTAGTGCATAAGATAATTGTTGAAGGGGAAGTTTAAGGTGCACCATAATCATGCTCCTTGTTTTTGTGTTCTGTTGATGTACGTAGCCTGTAAATTCCTTTTGTCTACGTTAAGGAGTAATCAAGTACTGCAACTAGTTATATAATGCTTGCATGGTTTAATTAGACGTTTTATGATATGTTTTTGGGTGCCGCTGGTAACACCACTTTTATCATTTCACTCAGACAAAGAAGATAGTGTGCTAGTTTCATCATGGAATATGCATTCAGGTTCATCGCTTTAGCACACCCTTCGAATAACAATCTCTTTTTCTAAATTTCGTGGAATTGAATACAAAGCTTGGTTCGTACCAAAACTCATACTAGCAACATTAATCAATAGTTTGTCGCGCGAGCGACGTTAAAACTGAGGGTCCGTAAAACTAAAGTTGGTTTCGCGTTTGCATATCAAACTTTTGTAGTTCAGATTTTAACTACAATTCTTAGTTTTTTGTAGGAGTTGTGCGAAAGTGGAAAAACAAAATCAAATATTAATTTTTAATTTTTTCAATATATTGGGAACAACTTCACGCACACTCACCTTTTCAATTCACAGTCGAATTCTCACTTCACAATCCATTAAGCAACTTCCCGCCCAAATTGGAGGGTCAGATTTTCAATGCCAACTTGCTCAGTACTCGTACGAGCTATCAGTCGATTCCTTGAGTGTCACCCACATCCTCCTTACGTCGTCTCTTCCTCCTTAAAAAGCCATCGGAAATATATTCATTCTAGCAATAAAAATCAATAATGGATGTTGAAGAATCAAATATCCTCTGCCAGATTTTAGGTCTACGTCGAGACGATAGCTTGTTCGATAGTCGGTCAAATATTTGTACGACTGGCGAAAATAGTGAGCCCAACGTCGCGACTGGTGAGAGCTAAGGGGTTAATCCGCGCGCACCAGCAGGAGGTCCGACCGTTGGGATGAATTTTCCTAGCTTAGAAGCAATGTTTGGTTTTTACCAGGAACATGCTCTACAAAACGGCTTCCGCATTACGAAATACTCGTGCAAGAAGGATTCGAATGAATATGACCTCATAGCTGCGCGAAGACTGTCTTGTCACAGAGCTAGAAACCGAGGCAGAGATCAAAACTCGAATAATGGATGCAAGGCTGGAATTTATGCCACCCTTTGTACGGATCGAACTTCTTGGGAAGTCCGATCAGTTACGATTGAGCATAACCATGATTTAGAAACACGGTTTACAAGTTTAATGCCATCCCGTATGAAATTTAGTCATGCACTCAGGAGGGATCTCGTGGCAGCTAACACAGCGGGGGTTAGTCCTAGCCCGTCATTTAGGACGATGGATATCATGAATGGGGGGGCTGAAAATATGGGATGCTTGCCAAGTGACAGCAGAAAGGGTGTCGATCAAGATAGGAGACTCAATGAAACGACCTCGGTCAGTCGTTTCGGAAGTTAGGACTCCGATTGGCGTGCCACTAATTTTAAAATATTTGCAAGGTCTATTAGGACTTGTCTGTAAAATTTGAGCTAAATCAGACCTCGTTTGGTAGGCATCGGAAGAAGGTTTCAGTTTTTATTATCAATAAATATTAAAAAGAGATTTTTGAGCTCGGTTTGGGCGAATGAGCTCCGATTCGAAATCTGAAAGCGCCGTTAGGTTCGTATGATTATTTGTGACTTTTACGATTTTTCGAAAGTGAATTTCGATATTGTTCGGCTAGTTCCGCAAAAATGCCGAAAGTTAAATAATTTGACCTTTTTCATTTAAATTCGCATCTTGAGTTTCGGGAATCCCATTTGAGATCCGTCTTCGCGAGTATGTTACATATATTTTGTATAGCTTACTTGAAAAATTTGGGATCATTTCGACTTCTCTAGAGTTCCATTTTAATTTTAATCGTCGTAGCGAATTTATTAATAAAAAAAAAAGAAAAAGTTAAAAGTGATTGTCGGTCAGCTAAGGGGATTAAATCCCTTAGCTTGCTAGCAAGTAGCAATACATACAGAAACATTCGAAACAACGCAGAAAGGAGAAATTAGAAAAGAGAGAGGGGGGAAAGGGAAAAAGGAGTAGAAAAATAGTGGAATTTCTACCCCAAATCTTCAGGTAATGATGCTAACTCATTATCTTAGCTTATTACGTGTGTTTGAATATATTTTTACGGTAAAAATAAGGATATTATACATAACCCTATTGGCGTAAATTGATAGTTTAACGGGTCAATTGGACCCCAATGATGGAATTGATTATATATTCGTACTCAGTGAGTTATGGGCAACATATAAATGTAATTTATTTAGGGTTTGGTTATGGTACTTTGAACCCTGTATATAGGCCTGGTCTGCGTATTGCGTATGCGAATAGGGTATCAGGTTCCTAACTGGATTGCCCTAAAATATAAGGAATGAAGCCTTTAGCTTTATCTGATATAATTTTTCTGCTTATTGAATAGAAAGGGATCATTTGGCAACTAATACAAAGGAAAAGTCAGCGGTTGAGTAACAGGACTAGCTTTGGAATACGGTAAGTGTTTATATCCATTTCTTTGGAGGCATCTGGCCTCGTGGATTTTCTACCACGTATTCCTTACGTGTGTAGCTGCCGATAGGCGTACTCATTACGCCTTAGCTTTGAATTTATATTGTATATTATATTTTATGTCCTACTGTTGGTATTACATTGAGAATCTGAGCATTGTACCCTGGCTGTGAGTTGGCATCTACTTCCCGGCTGTCTATGAGAGTCCCGCACCGGTGAAGGGTTATTATTGCACCACACTGCATTCATATGCATTACATTGCATATCATATTGGGTGCAGGAGTATTCCGCCCCACGAGCAGGAGGATTCCGCTCCATTGTATCATATTGAGGGCAGGAGGATTCCGCCCCAAGAGCAGGAGTATTCCGCTCTTATGTCAGATATTGAGTGCAGGAGTATTCCGCCTCAGCTTTACATTATATCGGGTGCAGGAGTATTCCGCCCCAGGAGAGTGCAGGAGTATTCCGCCTCTGGTTTATATTATATCGGGTGCAGGAGTATTCCGCCCCAGGAGCAGGAGTATTCCGCTCCAGTTGGTTATCAGATTGGATTCCCCTCGAATGCAGGAGTATTCCGCTTCGAGATGGGATGACGGGCACATGTGACCCTTTGCATCTCATGTCATTTCATCTCATTTCATTTTATTTCATTCATCCCATTCCATTTCATTTCATTCTATGGAGTAGATTTTTTGTACATGAATACTGTTCTGCTTATATGTGCATTGTTTTTTTTTGTTTATTGTTGTCTGGTTCTGTTTCCCTTACTAGCGTATCCATTTTTTGAGGTTGCTAGTTTGTTCACACTTATTGAGTCCTCATGACTCACCCCCCCCCCTATTTGTTCTTGTGTTTTCCTTCGTTCGGCAGATTCTGCTCCAGGACCCAGCCAGTCGCGCCGTGATTGAGGAGTAGTACGTTCTCAGCTGTCTACGGTGAGCCATCCTGTTCATTGCGGCCACCCACTACAGATATTACAGTTTTTCTTACTTTTGCTCCGTTCGGGAGATGTGTATATCTTTTGGCCTTCTTAGATGTCTGATCTGGAAACCTTTAAACTTGTGTATTCTGGGTAGTTAGTTGTTTTGTCTAGACAGTTTGTATATATGTCTATCCTTGAGAGTTATTTTATGTTGTCAAGGTCATGTTTAATTTCATTTTCAAGGTAATTGTGTGCCGTTTTTATCGATTCAGTCAATAGGGTTCGCCCGACAGGTTTAGGGGAGGTGGTCGGGTGCCCGCACGGCCTTACCGAGAATTCGGGTCGTGTCACTCAAGTTGATTCCCGGTGATGCAGAAGTTTTAAATCAATTTTTTCAACGTATGCGTGCCATGGATAACAAATTCGTTTACGAGATGGATTTAGACAACGAAGGCCGGCTGAGGAACGTAATGTGGATTCACCCGCAAGCAGTTCTTGCATACCAGCAGTTCCATGACGTGGTTTACTTCGATTCGTCATACAAAGTTAACCGGGAAACCATGCCATTTGCGACAGTCGTGGGCGTGAATCACCATAATCAGTCAATTATACTTGGGGCTGGACTACTATCGAGCGAAGACATAACAACATACAGGTGGTTATTCGGGAGTTGGGTGAAGTGTATAGGAGGAATCAAGCCACGTGCCATCGTAACTGATCAATGCGAGAGCATAGGGGCAGCCATAAGGGAAGAATTTCCTACCACAACCCACCGGCTGTTCCTATGGCGTATGTTATCAAAGGTGCGTTCAGAGTTTAAAGGAGTTAGAGAGAAGGATGCTGTCGTAGAGCAGGTCGAGAGCATCATCTACGGGTCTATGTCGGTCGTGGAATTCGAACGAGAAGATGGGACCAGTTCATTCGTGATCCCCGTTTACAAGATAGGCGATGGCTTGAAAAAATATATTCAACAAGGAGCCAGTGGGTGCCGGTATACCTGAAGGACACGTTCTGGGCTGGTATTAGCTGCACAAAGCGGAGCAACTCAATCCACCCATTCCTTGACCAGTTTATCAACAGAAAAGCTGACCTTCAAACATTCGCGAAGCAGTACGAGGTAGCTATCAAGTCCAAAATGGAGAAAGAGTTAAAAGAAGAAGAGAGTTCCAAGGATACCCGACTAATTAGTCTGACCGGCAGTCCCTGGGAAAAACAGCTCCGTGCATGTCTTACGCGGAACATTTATGATTTGCACAGAAAACAAATCCAAGAGTCGGTCAGTTGTAGATATGTCGGGAACCACGAGCAGGACGAAGTGGAGACTTTCTCGGTGAGTGACGCCGGAATGGGTTTAAACTACGTGGGGACTGACTACATCATGACTGTGGAGTACAAACGGGACGGCCAGCATTTGGATTGCAGCTGCAAGATGTTCAACACTGATGGTATTATATGCAGGCACGTGATACTCGTGCTGCAAAAGTACGGAGTGGAGCGATTGAACGATAGGTACATACTGAGAAGATGGCGTGGAGACATAAGTCGACCGCACTTGTGGGCTTATGTGTCTACTGGTTATCCGCAGATGTCTGATGAATTCCAAAGGCTCCAGGGACTTAAGGGTATCTTCTACCAATGCGCGGAAAGAGCTATTCAGTCGGACCAGTTGACGGACAAACTTAAGCTCGACCTCATGGCAAATTTTTACAAGCCTAACAATGACGACCCTATCCCTGATGACATACATGATGTGGAGGACCATCGTAGTGATGCTCCCATCCTTGATGCTAACTTTCTGAGGATCGAAGGAAGGCCCTGTCTTGTCCGTGTTAGGGACAAATGGAAAAAAAGGCGCAGAGCAAATGGAAGCAGAGGAGGAAGGGGTGAAAGTAGAAGAGGAGCCAGCGGAGCAGGACGTGGTAGTGGAGGGGTTGATGCAAGCGATGGAAATTATGGCGATGATGCAGGCAGAGGCAGTGGCGTGGTTGATGCAACAACTGTGGCAAGGGGTGGAAGAAGAGGAGCCTGCAGAGCAGGACGTTCGACATGTGGTGTTGATGCAAGCAAGGGCAATGGTGGCGTTGATGCTAGCAGAGGCGATGGTGCGGTTGATGCAACGAGTGGCGGTGGCAACAGTGGGGTTGATGCACGTCGATGAAATTGCACAATTTGATGCAAGCTGTGGAAAAGGTGATGGTGCAAGTGCCCAGTGAAGACTTGTTTAAGCTTATTTTGTGCGTTACGAATTTTTCAATCAGTTTTAATTGTATGATGTTTAAGCTTATGTGGTTTGTTCACATCTAACTTTACATTGTCGATGGGAATAGAATACAAACTAGAGCAGAGTAATAATTCTACAAGATGCATCACATTCCGTCTCACAATTGCGTTAGATAATACTCCTCCATTTAGTGTGGCCCACGATATTTGATTACCGCACTTCTATAATTCATGTTACCCCAGGCCCACCCATTACTTTATCTTCTTCTTCGCACCCCCACCCACTACCCCTACATTCTTCACTCACAGAGTTAGCAGAATCCAACTATTCATTTTCCAGTCCTGTTTATCCTCCACCATAGTTTCACGCCCGCATCTTCTTAACTACTGGGTTTTTGTCTCTTTGAATTTCAATAAACAGTGCTGAAGAACGAGTTCTGATTTCAAAAAGAAAAATTAAAAAAAAAAACTGCAAAGAACAATTTAAGACTCGCAAAAATCCAATTTCAGGTTCTCTATAAAAGGATTTCAACGCTAACAAAGCACAGTATGACAGAACAAATAATTTATTATCTTGGTCAAACAAATTACACAAAATTTCAACTAAATGACATGATGAAAGCAGAATGGTCGAACTCGTTAACTCTATTTGCTTCAACTAAACTCTATTTGCTTCAAGTATGGAAGGTCTAGGAAAAACAGCTGTAAATAAAACCACCTCACACAAATGTGACGTGGAATGCGATGCACACAGTAGATTTTTTCCTGAAGCAGAGTTATAATTATAGGTCGAAAAAATAGAACGAAATTGAAAGCAATTGTAAGCAACGATAGCATTGATACTACCAGAAAATATCACAAACAAAAATATCGGCCAAGATCAGAAACAAAAGTACAACCCACGTTCTTCATAGGGACCGCACCAGAATTATCGATACGATGCGCATGACAAGAAAAAGACTCTCTGACTCAAGAAAATTCTCAAACACGTCTTGTAATAGTTACCTTTTATATTGGATTAATTTCGTCATCTGGCGAACGCCGAGATTTCCAAGTTGTTGAACGCTCTGATCAAATATATAAACAGGAAACGGCGTATTATATAAGAAAATGCGCTACATATTGAACAATGTTATTGTAATGATCGAAATTTAACTTACACAACGGGCGTCCGTCTTCGTCATATAGGATTTCAAACTGTCGAGCATGTAATCGAAGAAATACGTTTGTTGCGTCGTTCTTTTTATTTCATAAAAGGTTTGTGGAAGGGTGGTATTGTGTTGAAATTGGGGGAATCTGACCTTTTTGGGATGAAAAATTATGGTATTGAAAGGGGATAAAAGTGGACGTTTGAGAGGCGAATAAGAGGGAGACATCGCTTCCCCCCTAAACTTTAAACTATTGAAAATAATTCCCCCACAAACCCGCCCACCCTATTCCCGAATTTTCTCTCGTTTTCCCCCCACATCTTCCCTCTCTCTTTTTTCCGCTGAATCGTCGGTCGAGTTGTTTAAACAACCTAGGATATGAAGCTTGCTCGATGGTGATTCATATTCAAAAGGAGAGGGATAATTAATAGGGACAAAGGAGATAATTTTACTTTGGAAAAATAAATTCAAATTGTATAGGTAAATGTAGAGGATAATTATGTTAGTAAACATAGAAAATTCCAAAAACGTCGGTTTAATTTCAGTTATTTACATTTTCATTGATAATAGCTTAATTTGATTATAATTCTATTTATTCTTATAACTAGAATTCATAGGTTAACAACAAATTTTAACCACAGGGTTAGTGTATGAAAATTCTTCAAAGATAAAAATGATAAACCAATTTGGAGTCAGTCAATGATGTCATGATGTGTTACATTCATTAATACGTAAAAATTGATCCATAACAAATTCAAATTTAAAAAACGACTAGATAACGTGCCCACGCAAAGAGCAATCTAGAAGAACAACAAAAATAATATAATTACTTCAAATATCTAATTTTAAAATTTACTTATTAATCTAAAAATCAAAGGTACAAAAAAAAACATATAAAAAAATATAGAAAGAAATAGTAATGATTATACCAAGTTTGTCCCTTATTATCAAATTTTCTCTTCCGTTAACCCATCTCTCCAATATTTCCTTTTTTTCCTTTTTGTTTCCTTCTTCATTCTTCTTCCCGTAATCTCAAGACTGTCAATGCGGTGAAGCATCTCCTCTCAAAACATAAATAAATCCCTCTATTTGATGTGAAATTCCAAGAAACATACTTCTCTCTCCAAACATTCTTCCTGCAGTTTGGTCACTTTGCGTTTATTTCTAGTTTTTTTCTTTTATTTATGTGGAGAGATAACTTATGAGAAACAATTATTCAACACTAAATTTGAGATTGTTTGTGAAGATGAAGAGGAATAAAAAAGTAGCTATTTTTGGCCATGTTGTTAGAAGCTTGGTGATGGTTCGAAGGAGAATACATGATTATTTGTGCGTAGTGGAATCATTTTTATACTATTTATTGGTGAAGTTATAATTATAGACAATATAATAGATAGCTCGTTTTTTCTTAGTGCATATTTTGCTTTGACATAGGAGTTATCACCAACATAAATCCTACCAACATAAATCCTAGGATTAACACTATAACTCCATTATTTTCTCCCATTTGCAGCTATGGGTTTCATCAATCCAAAATATATAAACATTTGAATTTCCTTACATTACGTAAACTTTGTTATTCCTGCAACCAAATAAATCAGAAAAAGACAGAAAAGCAGAAGTATATTATCAGTTTGGTATGGGACGATCCCGAGCCCACAATTTACTTGTGTCTCCTTAAGAAATCTAACCCCCTCACAGTTGCCCAAGGTTCACGGGTTAATTTCTCCCAGGATGGAACGGGATAACAGTTCTACTGTAGCGGCACTTCAAATAGTAGAACACTGCGAACTCAAAGAAACGGAGCAAATCACACGATTTACTTAGTATGCACAAAAGAGAGGGAATGCAGTAAGATGTTCTGTGTATTCTGTGTTTCAGTGTGTGTTCAAAGGTTGATGACTGACCAGTTTATATAGCCATAGGAAAGGTATGAAGAGTCACCACTAATGGCTGAATTCATTGCCACTAACATCTGAATTCATCACCACTAATGACTAAATTCACTGCCACTAACACCTGAATTCACTAAATGTTAGTAATGAATTATTGGTTAATGGGAAAACGTGGAGGAATAATTAATTATTAATTAATTAATATTTTTTTTTATTTATTTTGTTGGTCCAAAAAATTAAGTCAATCAATCATATCAATTGACCGAAATCCGAAATCCGATATCCGAAATCCGAGACGAGCGACGACGGCGCGAGGCTTCCCTTCTTCTCAACCCTTTTAAGAGCTAAGAGAAGTGAATCTATATTTAAACCCAACAAAAGTCTTTTCCTATACCAATATGGGAGAAGGTGCATTTCCTTACTAAAAGGAACCTTTTCACCTTCCCACCCATTTCCCATTCACACTCTATTTATTCCAAAACCCCAACAAACTTGACCGTTTCTTTATTTTGAATATGAATGATCACTAATAAAGATTTAAATATAGAAGGGGTGGGGAATTGTTTGGTCAGTGAAGGAGCCGTTTCTTAAGAACCATTTCTGATTACGAGTAATTGGTCATTACTTCATTATAATAATTAAAATGCTCCCTACATTTAAGTTCGTGGAGAAAACAAAAAAAAATGAGTAGCTTTGTGTAACTGCGCATGATTAATTATGATGAAGATAAATGAGATATATAATGTTATGCAATTAATATGATAGAAATTATATCGACTAATTTCTAACTATTACACGGGAGAAGAAAATTGTGATGGGAAGAAGCCAAAAGAAGAAGGGTGAAATATGGCCAAATAGAGAAGTGCTTCTCCTAACTCTTAAATGGGTTGAGAAGAAGGGGAGCACCGCCGCTGTCGTCGCTCGCTCGTATCGGCTTCGGATTGACTTAATTTTTTGGACCAACAAAAACTAAAAGTGTTTAATAATATTAATATTTCGTATTCCGTTTTTGTAACGGAAATATAATCTATTTTCCACTGTCCTCTTCATATACAGGGCCTTCAATTTTTCCCACATGCATTTAGCAGTGGTTTCAGAAGCTACTTCACGCAAAACCTCATCAGAGAGATTTAATACTTGATTTAGCCTTTTTATCAAGGCTAGCAAATTCCTCCTCCGTCATTTTTTCAGATTTGTTCTCCTTTCCTTCCAACGCTATATCAAGACCATCCTGAATGAGGATAGCTTCCATTTTTAGTTGCCACATTGCGAAGTTTGCACTTCGATCAAATTTCTCAACATAAACCTTTGTTACCGTCATCTTGGCTACTAATAAATAACCTGGTTTGATCCGGCTCTGATACCAATTTGTTAGGATCGTGACCCGGGTTAGTGCGGAATACGATAAAGCAGCGTTATAGTGACAATAACAAGGATATTGAAAGTTGATTATAACGACAACTAAAACAAATAAAGGAGAGACAAAATATACGTGGTTCAGTCAAAAGACCTAATCCACGGGCGAAGAGGAACAATTTTACTGCACCAACAGATACAAAATAGAGAGTACAAAATTAGAGATAAACTCTAATTAATCCCAAATACCCCAAGAGAATAACCTCACAAAAAACACTCACAAAGAAATTCTCACAAGTGTTTCCCAAAACTAAACTCTCTTACAAAATACTTTCTATTAAGAAAGAAGAGGGCAATACAAATAGAAATACTTCTCTCTAAGTTGGTGTCTTCCATCGAATGAAACTAAGGCATATTTATAAGGGAGATGACAACGGATTTGAAAACCGTTATGGCAAAACAAGTTATGACAAAACATGTTATGGCAAAACATGGCTACATAACAAATAATTTAGGAGAGTTTATAATAATCTTTTTATTCTATCAACATGTATATATTTCTGAATATCTTCTTACAAAAATTGAAGGCTTGCTTGTTGCATTAAAAGTTCGTTGGAAGAAGAACAATAGAGGCTGTTAATGCAAAACTAATACTCCGTAGTTGATTATAGGCTGTTAATGCAAACGTAATAGTTGATTGCTTGCTAAAAGAAAAAGAACACGGTAAATGAAAAAACTAAAACGAGTCTATCCATAATCGAACCCCAAACCACCAGGGCCTATCATGACATTCTCCACCGGTTTGCTGGAATATGTTTTTTCAATCTTCTGTTAATTAAAAGCTGTGCTACAAATAGGGCCTAACAATTAGCTCAAAAGTACTTTTTCACGATTCAATGCACTTATTTAAGATACAGATCCACTTCCTGCTTAACCTAGTTTTTACACTCTTCTTCCTCCCTTAGTTACTTGTTACACATCTCTCCTGAAACACAATGAGACTCGAAGAGTTGTTTCTATATTTCTATATATATAACGGTTTTCCATGTATTCAATTTCTTCTTTCAAAGTCATACATCCAAAC
Source organism: Petunia axillaris subsp. axillaris (assembly GCA_029990575.1). NCBI lineage: Eukaryota > Viridiplantae > Streptophyta > Magnoliopsida > Solanales > Solanaceae > Petunia > Petunia axillaris. The sequence continues at coordinate 46,151,660 of JARKNS010000007.1, read as the reverse complement.
GGACGATTTGGTACTTCAGTTTCTATAAATATAAAGTTAAATTTAAGATAAGCAGTGTGTATAACTATACACGGGTTCATATAATGTGGTGTACTTCCTGCCAAGATGAAACACACTATAAAAGAGAAGTAGTGATGATATGGAATAAGAATATTCTGCACAATGTCATGTAAGAACTGACATGGAAGAAGAATATATATTCTCCACCATGTGGGAGACCCGAATTGTCTTGTAGAGTTAGGATAGGATTGATGGATGATACATGAAAATATTTCTTTCCATGTGATATAGATTGTTTGATGCAACAATGCATTCATGCACGCCCAACAAATTGTAGAATAATATTGAGTCCCTGAATGTGTATATGATGACCTTAGGCTTTGCTAAGCTTAAATTTGCTATGAATGCATTAGTTTTAAACAAGCGTGTAGAAAATAAGTGATATGGCAGCTTTCATTATGCCCCTGAAGCCTTACAATCGCTATGCTTTAGAGGCGTTTACAAAGTAGCCTATCACTTGACTAACAGGAGAGATCATTAGCCAATATAGATACTCCAATCATCTAAACAAATTACTGTGTGAGACTCAAAATGCACCAAAGGATGTGCTTTCTACAGTAGACAAATTTACTGCTCAACAAATAAAGTGCTTTCACATTTGTCATGTCAATTTAAATGCTTGGAGTAAAGACATGGGGAAGCTTAAGCAGTGCCTTACTAGTTACTACTGCGTCACTAGCTATTCTACCATCGATTTTATAACCTTCCACATATAAATGCTCTTTGAGCAATTAATAAATGCAACCACAAAATTACAACGGACAAACGGGCCATCTTAGTTTCTCCTTGCCACTTTTAATAAGAATAAGAGGCATAAAAATTGGAAAAATTTCATATCTAACCAAATATATATATAACATGGCCCTACAGTTTAATAGACACAATTAATATACAACAATGGCTAGCCAAAAAGATGGTAGTAAATAGGTTTATGTGTATCCTTTTTCCTAACAAAGCTGCGTTAATTATGTTCTAAACAGACGTAATAAAACCAAATCCTACATTTAAGGAGTCCCACAAGTCACGTAATCCACAATCTCTTCCAAATATATATCCAATGCTACTGATTTATTTTTTACCAAATATATCGCATGCAAATATATTCCCCATAATATATTCAGCAATTTATACATATGCAATTGAAAGAGATACTGTTCAATAATATGCAAGGTATACTATATATGGAAGGTAATATGCAACAAATATCTACTGTATATGCAAGTATTCACATTATATAAATGAATATCAGTAATATGCAAGGAATACCAGACTGTAGAGAAGAAGATGGAAAGGCTCTGTTCACTGAAGGGTTTTTCGGATTACAATTCCAAGATAAAGTGAGAAAACTATTGTTAGATGAAAAGTCTCGTGTATTTAGTTTTGAATTTTTTTAACTTTTCAGTTACCACTTGATTGACGTATTACCTTAATATTAGGAGATAAAATCGTGTGTTTTAATTAGTTATTATCAGATCATTATTAAATGATATGCATTAACAAAAGCTGTCTATCACATATCCCACGAAAATAGGCATTAAATAGGGGAAGTTAATTGAGATTCTGCAAAAATAATAAATGCAGTGAAAAAGAAAAACGCAAGTTCCCACAAAAGTACGCACGCTTAGAGGGGAGTTAATCTGTTTTTAAAAATGGCTGATAAAAGATACCTACATAAGTCTAAATGTCTATATACAATAAATTAGAAAAAATGTACTGTATTACCCTAAGGCACATCCAAATGTCTATACAATGTAAAAATCACTAAAAAAAATTAGTGAGTCTGAATAGTACACTGTTTTGGGATTAAAGAGTTTTAGCAGTTTAGACTTTACATAATGTGTGAAATTTGACGTCAATGAGGAAAAGAATTCACAGGTAATGAGGTAGGGCTTAAGTGGCCTCATTCATAACCTAACTATGCGAAGCACCGGTAAGTTTACTAGTTAGCTTAAAAGAGATAATTAGGTCAAAGGAAATATTACAAAAGATTTTTATGTTCAATTGACATCTAAACATAAGAATTACAGTAAAAATTAAGTAGTCAATAATCCGCTAGGTGCTATAGTCGTAGTTGCAAGTCAAGTAGTTTTTCAGCACAAGTGCATAAAAGGAACTTTTAAATGTTGGAGCTTATTTTATGAATAACCAATTACGTGTTTGGATAAACAGGTTCAAATTGAAAAAGATGTTGCATAGTTGTTTGGTTTAAAAATGTTTTTTTAATTTAAAAGATTGAAATAACCTTTAAAAAAAATGGAAGGATAATCAAGGGCCTTTATTGATGAAGGTATTTGTGGAGCTGGGAAATTTTTTTAAGTATAATCAATTGTTAATTATATAGCCACATATGTCTGAGTACACACCTGGTATACATGAGGAGGGTCGATTTTTCTACACCCAAAAAAAAAATGTCCCAAAAAAAATAAAAAAGCATTTCCTGAGGCACAAACCTTGAGCAAGGTTCGATCTCGTGACCCTCGCTATGGATGACCCAGCAGACGCCGTTGCGCCGGAACAGCTACGACTCCGTGGCCTTTCAGCAGAACTCTGATTATTACTAGTAAAGTAATAAATTGTTCAAACATCTGTCTTGAGTTTCTAATGCCTTGGTTAACGCATCAGGCTAAAACAATAGTCTGTTTTGTAACCTAAGCCTTGGTAGTTGCATCAACCAAAGGCGCAATCAGGTAATATGGGCGAAAGTAGCTTTGGTCGACGATGCAACCAAACGTTACACCGAGTATGAAGACAAACAGTGAAGAGGCGCTAACAACTTCTCCGACAAAATGTTCAACGATTTTGGACAAAACATGCAAGTTAGGGAAATAACGCTACACATTACGTAGGGGTTGAATGATAATATCCCGCCTCATACATCCTCCACTTACAAGCGTGCCTTATGCATACGTATTAGAACTGGAGCCAATCAAGTTAACCTCAATATTTGACGAGCGACTCATTTTGAAATTCAACCCGTGTGAGACCAGGATCGGGAGGATAATCAACTCTCTCTTGAGGATCACTATCAGGAATTGTGTCTGTTTCATCATCAGAAATAACAATAAGTTCAGGTTTTCCGCACCACTCGATGGCCCTCTAGAATTAGGATCCTCCTCCAAACTTGAGAAACAGCTTCTTTTGACACGGTTCTCATCAAAATCAGTGGAAGGCCTGTCATTGGCATAACAAGAGCTCACCAGACTTTGCTTTTCCTCAGAGACGTTCACTACCCAAGAAGATCCTGGAACATTAGTAGACTCTCTAGTAGTAGCATGATTTCCATTCAAATCGTCACTGCAGAGATGATGTCACATTCTTAGACATCCTGCATTCATCTCTAGTCCCAGGAGGAATTAGAAACAAAACATTTTCTACAGGTTCAGAAGTCGCAGTCCTGCTGTCGTTGATATCATCTGGATTGAGGGGCAAAGAAGCAGGATCAAGTTCACAAGATCTCGTGGGTACACCATCTTGTTCAGTTCTAGTAATTCTGAGAAAGGGAATAAGTTTGGGTTTTCTAGGACCACCTGATGACAGTCTAGAATTAGTCTCTTCCTCCAAACTTGATGCGTAAACATGAGCAAAACCATTATTAAATTGTAACAGGGTATCGATTGCGCCTTGGTCTCTCGGCCTTATCAGTTCGGACCTATAAAATTTCACTGTAAAATGCAATAACTTATCTGAAGGATCAATGCCTAATCTGTCAAAAACTGCATTGACAAAATCATCATACGATGATCTGATCAGCGATACCTCCCACATATGAAGTGGATCCATGTGGAAGTACCTTATTCTTCCTACCCCAGTGACAAAAACAAAGAAGCGTTTTTTCTCCAGCTCATCAAGAAGTAATATAATGTACTTGACCATAGATGCTCGAGGTGTAACAATCTTCAAAACCTGACAATGCTGGTAAGAAATAAAATACCTTTTTAGAGTGAGTTACTAAGTACTTATCGAGGATGAATATTGTTTTATCTATAGTATTACTCCCTCTTCCACTTTAAGTGTCACTTTTGTAGGAACAATGTGGATGTTTGGCGAAAATATTGTTGAATGTAAAATAAGTAAAAAAATATACTAGTTATACTGTCTCAAAGATGTACAATGCTTTGATTTTGGATGGTAGTGAGATGGTGCTCTTGGCTGATGATAGTCTCTATTTATAGGGGGTGTTTGCATGTTGTTCCCTTTCTTATAATTTATCAATAATATTTTCTTACAAATTACTACTATTTAAAATTTTATGGTAATAAAATAATTTTATATTGAATATCAATTATATGCGATGAATATGTAAAAAAGATAGAATTTGTTTAATGAAAATTAGAAAATAAAATAGAGATAAAAGATAATAATATAATATAATTAAAAGAGAAGAATACAAAAAGGAATTTTTTTTTTTTGGAGGAAAAAATGGAGAAATGGTTTGAGTAAACTAGCCTTTTCATCAATATTGTACTGTTTTGGCAGCCACTCACGGGTGAAAGGGGTTCATTATTTTATTTATTTTACTACACACAAAAAGGTTTTTAAAAAAAAAAGTACAGTTCAAAAAGTCACGTGCCTTTATCGTGGCTCGATCTCGTGACCCGTATCATATCATATTATATATTATATATTATATTATTACTATTTATTATATTATTATAAAAGTGTGTATCCCTAAAGTAAAAAGTGAAAGACAAAAATACTTCTAAAAATTAAGTAACTATAATACTCTTCAAAATAAATAATTAACTATTTACTATTTGTTATAAATCATTACATTAAATATTTGATCATTTTGAGTACCACACCAGGTCGCTAAAATTAGATGACGTTTTTATTTGGTTTATCTTGCACTTTTTTTTTTTTTTGGTGCATAGCTCAAAAAAACTTAGTCCTTGAGAGACCTATACATTAACTAACTGTTTGTTGATTTAAGAACTTGGAGAATTCAAATAGTTGCAGTAAATGCTTCGACATAGATCAACGTGATCAACGTCTAAATTCATTTATACATCAGTTTTGGTGATGCTTAGCATTCTGGAAAAAATAAGGTAGTGCTTTTTGGCCTTAAACCAAGACTTCTCTTCTTATTCTTAAAGTTTGGAGAACTTGAGGGGTTGCCGCAATTAATTCCATCTACGTATACCAGATTCATTCACATACATCACGTCTATATTAAATGGTCACCACTCTTCATTGAATTGCTTAATTGCTTAATCACAACATTGCTAATGGTGGGAACTTTAAAATAAATCAACAACGTACTGTTTAATATCATCATTAGTGTTGAACGGTTGGAACAACAAAGTTATATAGCATCTTGTTGGTTCATTCAATTAGCAGCAACACAAAGAGTCATAAAAAGAATTATACCAACATTGTTCACAAAGCACTTACGACCAATCAACTTTGGTTCCCTCAAGAATGGTTTAACTGAATACATATAATTTGAATCAACTGCACATGAAAAAAAAGATTTTATTTTTCTCAGGTGATTTATGGGGAGAAATGATGCAACTGAATATGATGTTGTTTACCTACCGGAGATAGAGTGGATGAGTAAAAGCTTGAATGTTTCATTTTTAATTGTTACATACAGCAAGCCGAAAATACTTAAAAGCATTCTATTAGTGAGGTGATTAAAGTATTTGAGATCATTCTACCTTCTCGATAATTGATTAATTATTTTTTCTATATTTATCTCGCTAAAGTATTCAGGGATACTACGGGAGAGAAGCCTGTTGGATTGCATGGGGTGTTCGTAACACGCAGCGGAAGACAAAAGCAATCCTAGGTAGATCTATTTGCGTTTAAAATTTATTTTCTACGTCTAAAGATCGGATCTTAGACATACCTGATAGCGCGAGAGTTGTTGTTAAGCTCCGATAATGCGAAGCCTCTATGCGTATCCACACCGAGACCGATCCTTGCTATCAACTCTTTGATCAATGGATCCGTGAACAAATTGGATTAAAACTATTGTGCCTAAGCTTTCTCAAAGCTTTTGCACAAACTAAAAGAACAAGAAACTAATTTTCTTGTCACAATTAATTTTTTCTTGGTTGTTTTTACTTATCAAGCTACTATCACAATAGTGGCTATATGTAAAAACATGGCTGTTTATGAATAAAAGTTGAGGAAGAAAGAAAAGACTTCATCATCCTTCCTTGGTCTGATTTTAGCCCTATTTATAGAGGTGTTTGCATGTTTGCACCCCTTTGCATGCTAGCCAAGTGTCTAGCTTTATTTGCCACTTGTTTTTAGTCATTTCATGCAAGAAGCCACTTGTTATTCTTCTCTTTAAGACATAGCCAAGTGTTCTTCCTTTTACATGCATGGTGAGAAGTGTGCAAAATATTTTCTTTATTAATATTATAATACATCTCCATGTATAATAATCATTAATTGCAAACTAAATATATATCACATATATATTAGTAATTATTTTAACCAAGAAATAACCAAGTGAAATAACTCAATTTTACTATTCTAAATAGTAAAACTCAATTTGTTCACATATTAATTATATTCTATGTGCTAGCAAAGAATATAATAATATTCCATTTGGATTAAATATTATTTAATCCTTAGCAAAGATCAGAACACTCGTTAGTGTGCGACCCCATAGGTTCAATACTAAGCCGGTAGTAAATTGATCATATCAATATACTAATCAAGGGTGGCGTCTAGCAACACTCCTTAACGACCGGATTAGATTGAAGTATACATTTTACTCTCAAGAACCTGTAGAAGAATAATGTCGTATTTCCTTCTGTCATTTTAGCTCCGAGTCACCCTAGGATATGGTTTAACTGTCAAATCCCAATAGGTGACCAACTATGTTTACATGTGGAATATAACCGACCAGTGAATGATCTAAGAAACTCTTTTCTCTTATGATTCAATTGCCCTGGCCAAGGTCTTAAAGTAGTCGTTTATAATTCATGACAACATAGAGCTTAAACTCATTACCAAGAGTAGACAGATTTTATCTTGATCGTTCATTAATTCTACAAGTATTTAATCATACTCAATATCCTTTCAACTATCGTCGTAGGACAATAGTGGTCTAGTATCAAAGTACAATAAATAACCTGTCAATTACTATGACGATCTCAGGTCAAGGAAACTCGTGCATTACATTCTTCAAGATAATATCCTATTGACAGATTATGGTAATTCAAACCATTAGGAATTATCCAATGAGTCGGTTCAGTGATCATATCTCCATATGCATCACCTATTTATGTAATTTAGTTAGTGAGATCAACTAATCTTTATCCAATAAAGACTATCACATAAATATTGATCTAGCCGGATCACTAATGTCCTAATTAATGATTTAGTGATCCTACGATCAAGAACAATTTTAGATTAAGTTATATAAGACTTGACTCTCATTATCACGATCTCCATCATGATGAAAAGTCTCAAACCTTAATCAAGGACTTTATCATATTAAATAATAATAACTATGATAAATGAATATCAAATGCCATATATTAATATCAAAATATGTTCAAATAAATAAATACGAGATTGGGTCTAGGGCATATCAACTATATCCCTAACAAAGCCTGCGGGGAAGAAGCAGAGATCATAAAGCCCGGGAGTAAAAGAGCCTGATAAAGAAGAGCGTAGCGATGTAAGACACTTAAAAGTTAAGAATTTATTTACTTCTGATTAATAGTTCAAAAGATATTAGTTACTTTAGAATAGAAAATCTGTATTGGTTTGTAAATATTGATCAATGAATATGCCTATTTATGTAGTACTTACAAGTATATGTGTAGTGATTCTATTGTTTAGAGCCGAAGAACTCAAACCCATGTTTAATCCCGTTCATTGCAGCTTTTATGCGTTATTGAAAATACTTTTTAATGTATGTTTATGTTTGTGACCATTTGTTACTACTCATATTAATGCTCACGTTGTTCTTTTTCTTATATATTGGAATGAAAATAATAGACATGCACACAGAAAATGTATGTCGCATGTATTTTCTTCATTTCAGCTACTTTAGGAATTTGATTTATGCAGCATATTTCATTTCCCGGCAATGTTTCTTTTTTTTATCGTACTTTCTTCATTTCAACTACTTTACTTTTAATGTCGATTCTATTCGATTTTGGCTTCTTTTGTTCTTTTATTTGATTCTTAATCTATAATGTACAGAATCTTTAATAGTAGTACCGTCATTTATGTGATTCTTAAAAAATTGAATGCGCGAGGTACACCCGCAGCATGCGTCTAAGTTTGAGATTCAAAATCAAATTACTATAAAATTCTTATATTGTTACGATACACATTGATATGATTTACAAGTTTATGTGATCTAATAAAGAGTCCACGTGTAACACGCGTGCTGAAAAACTAGTTATGAAAGACACACCAAAAGCTGCTGTGCAAAATTAGCCACATCTGTTAGACATTGGGCCAAAATATAATAAAAACTGATTGTTTCTGTGTTGAGTTTCTAATGCCTTGGTTGACGCATCAGGCAAAGACAATAGTATTTTTTGTAGAATATCATTGGTTGATGGATCAACCAAAGATAAAATCAGGAAGCAGGGGCCAAAATGGCTTTGGTTGACGATTCAACCAAATGTCAATCGGAGCATGAACACAGACACTGGAGAGTCGCTAAAGTCGGTCTTTCACGAAATGTTTGTGTGATTTAACACGCCGACAGCAATACAACTGGAATTATGGACGTATGTACTTTCGAGAATACAGTGTAGAAAAATACAGGTACTGTCTTACTACTATAATAAGCAGTGGAGTTTTAATGTTTAATAAATATTGAAGTGACACTATTCATCACATCCATTACTATTCATTATTACTACTTTATTGTTATTTAACTCTTTTAATTTATCTCTTTATATACACTTAATTATGTTCATGTAACTGTTTTATAATATTTATTTTATATCTTAACTTAGGCGTATATTATGATAAATAGATCATTTATGCGAGCATACTAGATGGGAGATTGAATAGTTATGTAGTATTTCAATTGAATTTTACCGTAATGTAATATGAATTTTATTGTATTGTATCGGAATGATTTCACTTTTTAAAAAAAAAAATTATTCGTTAATATATTTAATCTACAATATTTGCTTACAAATTACTATATTATTTAAAATTTTACGGTAATAAAATAATTTTGTATTGAATATCAATTATATGTGATGAATATGTAAAAAAAATAAATAAATAAACGATAGAATTTGTTTTATGAAGATAACAAATTAAAATTGAGATAAAAGATAATAATATAGTAACATAGAAGATAGAGAAGAATATAAAAGGGAATATCATTAATTTTGGAGAAAAAAATGGAGAAATGGTTGCAGTAAGTTTACCAAATATAAACTAGCATTTTCATCAATATTGTACAGTTTAGGCAGAAATCAAATATTAATTATAGTGGAAAAGAGCCACTCACACATGAAAGGGGTTGATTATTTTATTTATTTTACTACATGCATAAGGGTTTTAAAAAAAAAAAAACTTCTGTTCACAGAGTCACGCGCCTTTATTGTGGTTCGATCTCGTGACCCTTATTATTGAAAGACACACCAGAAGCCTTGGTTGACGCATCAGTCAAAAGCAATAGTATTTTTTTGTAGAATATCAATGGTTGATGGATCAACCAAGGATAAAATCAGGAACCAGGGGCCAAAATGGCTTTGGTTGACGATTCAACCAAATGTTAATCCGAGTATGAACACAGGAGAGTCGCTGAAAACATCCTCTACCAAATGTTTGTATGATTTAACACGACTAATCAATACAACTGGAATTATGGACGTATGTACTTTCGAGAATACAGTGTAGAAAAATACAGGTACTTTCTTACTCCTAATAAGCAGTCGAGTATATGTTTAATAAACATTGAAGGGCAAAAAACACTGTAGAAAAAATACATAATGTCTAGTATAGGTTGAGTTTCCCCAAAATTTTACATGCACCCTTCATCACAAAAAAGTATATAAACCACAGCGCGCGCCGCAACATAACAAAAATGGAACCGAATTATGCGGTATATTTAACGGAACCCTATATTTAATCTGTGTTACCAAATTACTAACTCTTTAACAAAGCGGCAGAGCCAAGTGGATTTTAAAATTTGAACCGAAGCCATGCCAATTAGTATTGCAAAAAAGAAACTTCCCTCCAACTGATTAATTAATCTCCCACCCGTTTTTTTTTTTTTTTTTTTTGCAGTTTTAAGCTTTTCCCTCCAAGGAAAACGAAATGTATGGCAGTAACTTATGCGGAGTACAACCCGGCCCATTATATACTGTCCCATAACCCTAAAAAAGGAAATTGTCACTCATAAGCCCCCTCAGTTCTCTAAAAAACCACACATATCCTCTTCTTTCCGCCTTTTCCAACATAGTGAAGTTAAATTGATATGCCTGCAGAAAGATCTAGACATTTTCCGCGCGTCGTTGTAGATAACCATGTTTTCCACTGTGTAGACACGGTGAGGACTGACGTTAATGTTATGGCCGTGCGGCTCGATCGTGTATCTCGCCAGATGGATCTGCTGATGATGCGTTTGGAAGGCTTCGTGACGACCTTAGAACGAGTTTTGCATAATTTTGGAGGCAATTGTCCTGAAGGAGCGCAAATTGACAGTCCTATAGCCTCATCGCGCCAGGATTTGGGTTTGTTCGTTTAAAGCCGTACTCGCGTTTAATTTGACTGTAATATATATATTTCCCTGTGTCTGAATCTGCTGTTCCTTTCTGAATTTGTCTTTGGGTGCTGCTAAATTTCTGATCCTATGACACTTGCAGCACTAGTTTATAATTGCACGACCCTTGTTCCTCCACTTTTCGAGCAGATGATCTTCGATTCGTTTGTTCCCCTCCCCTCCCCCGGTAATTTCTGTAACTCACGCGTATGTGAAGACGATTAATTAAAGAAAATGCTATTTGATGCTGATATAGTTGAGTTGGTATTGCATCTGTCCATGGTATTTTAGCATCAGGTTTCTTTGAACATCGTCTAAACACAAGATTTTTTGTTCTTGCTGCGCTTGTTTGTACCGGAAACTTGTCTAGTTACAGTATTATGTGGTGTAGTATTCCGTGGTGTAGTATTCCGTGCACAGATGTTCCTCCAAATACTCCGCTCTTGACTAATATTGGTCTATGTTCCCCCGAATGTCATATTAATTTATGTTTTTATTTCCAATTACCATTGACGAATACAATTGAAGTCAGAAATCAGTCCATTAGACACGAACTAAATCAAAACCACAAATTAATAAGTACTGGATCACGATTGAGCAGGCACGTTGTCTAGACACCTATTCATCCAAAGTAGAAGCAGGTGTTTCGTGTGAATCAACGCCTTCTGCTTGACACCATCAAAGAGCGGATAAGTTAATCCGAAAGTTTCAATGTCAACAACACGCAGATGACTGTTAACTAACGGGTGCAATATTGCCATGAATTGCATTATAAATTCATGTGTCCTGCTCCGACTTCGCCTCAGAACTTAGAATCCATTAATTTGCTGCAGTTACCATCACTAATGGCAGGTCCTCTGGTTTTAACCACCGTACGTATACCGTCGTCCTCAACCAATAGGGTAATCAACGAAACCATTGCCGTATTAGTTCTAATTTGTTCATTCTGTCAACAGGAGCAACGCAAACACATAATTGGACTATTTTTGGGCCACAGCTGATTAATTAGCGAATTGGGCCGCACCATCAATGAAGGCATGTGCTCGGCCCATGTAGAGTAAGCCCTCCAGCACGTTTTCAGCGAGTCCCCAGGAGTTGGGTCGCATAATCTATTCCCGCACGTATGAATCCTGATAGGAATTCAACATTCCCACACTCGCTGGCGTTTAAGTTTAGCCAACGACATGTGTAAAACAAGGACACTTGTTTAATCGAATTTTAGGTACTCTTTAATATTGAGCAGCTATCACATGCCCTGGTACTTTATTAATCAAGATGGGTAGAACTTGTTTTGGTTAGTAGACAAGTTCTTTGCCCTTGCAACAATACAAATAACGGGAATGCACGAAATCAGCCCAGCGGATGCAAACTTGGTGTATCGTACATGGACAAAAAGGAGAAAGTCAATACTGCTACTAAGTACTAAGTACATTACAACTTCAGACTGGACAATCGTTAGACAAGTACAAGCGCACGATCAGTCCACGATGAAGTAAGTACTGCATATATTGAGCCCAAAAAGGTGATACAAAGTATACACATCCCTAATAATCCAGACTAGAACCAAAGCTACCATCATTCGAACTTAAATCTGAATGACAAGGAGCTCCCATCTCAAAGTCAAACATCGGAAAGGTTAATTTCGTGGTTTCAACGTCAATGAGACATAGATCACAATTGACAAATAATTCACGGCAGCCGTAAATATCTGTCATATATCCGTTCCAGTGCCCCGGCCCCTGAAAGTGACAGCACCCGGTCTCTACGACTTTGCTGCAGTTTGCCGAACCAATCATCCTTTTGAGACGTCTTCTGCATTCGATCGTCTTATTTCTTCCGTCGGGTTCCTTCAATAGACTAAGCAGCACTTCCATCCCCGAGTTGATGCTAATTTCATCTTCCCTATCACACATCAGCAATGCAATCCCGTAATTGTACTTTGCTTGGGCCACAGCTGAATTATTAACGAATTGGGCCTCGCACGAAGAATTATTAGTGACTTGGGTCATATAGTGTAACCCCTCCTTGTTACCGGCAACAAAAAACACATGAGTCCCGAGAAGTAGGGTAGCATAATCAATTCCTTTGCTGCTCAGTCCATATAGAAATTCAAGATTTCCACGGTCGCAGCGTTGCAGTTTATCCAAGATCTTCTCCAGAGGCAGGTATCGTTGAAATTGCCCTGTAAACACCAGCTTACGTGTAAGGTCGCACCTGAAATTGTAAAATGCATGCATGATAACGTCGTGGCAAGTACTCAGGTATAAAAAAGTGCATTAAAGAATCAACAAATCATTCTTGAACTCACACTAAGGTCAGATTTGAGATATCAGCAACAGAAGGGTCGGATTCCATAAATTTATGGATTATTGATTCTACAACTGTTGCTGGAAGGTCTAGTAGACACGGTTCTTGCTTCATCACGTTTGGACAAGTATACGAGCACAACAATTATTTTTTCAAGATGGAGGACTGAAATCCCAATATGGTTTGTGAGAAGTATTTAAAAGCTCCACTTGAACTTCATAGACGATGCATTGAAACCATACACAAGACATAAATACTACAACCCCAACTACCCTCATCAAAAGTCCAACTACACTGGATGCACTAAATACGCCAACTACCGCTTTAGAACGCGAAACGTCAACTCAAATGACTAAATGGAGGTCTGCAACTATATTTTTTGAGGAGTACTATTACAAGTTTCACTTCAAATCAACTCAATATAAATTAGGTAACCTTGTGCTGTGAAAGGTGTATGGGTGGCTAGTTAATGGTTACGATCAACAAGTAATACGATGACCAAGATTGGGTTTTTACATCTACTAACAAGAACCACCATACCCCCTTAATGCTCATAGAATAATATGTTCTAGTGTTGGTAAAAAACATTGCTTTAGGACATTTTTCATCAAGAATATTCAAAATAATATTGCTAGTTCTGAATTTTTTAAACTTTTGTCATTAATAAAGAGAAACCGAAAAAAAAAATATTAGACCGGCTTCGAAATTTAACAGGATGTTATAAATTCATTTATTTGTGTGGATGACCACTACTCACTATTGTTCAATTGTAACATATGGTTTACTACCCCACTTTCTCCTACTTAATTCCTCCCCACTAAGCGACCCCTAATTCCTTATTAAGTCACTACTTAATTCTTGTAACCTTTTGCTTGATTTGTAACCTATGTATTTGTATCCTATAAATAGAGCACATTTGGCTCTATGGAAGACAGACTTGAAACACTTTGAGAATACAAGTTCTACCTACTCCTCTCATATACTTTAAATTTGTATTGTTCTTACTTTACTACTATTAGTTTTACAACACACGAGTTTTTTAAGTAAAATGACTTATGATTAGGGGATTTCCACTTTAATAATAATAATAAAGAAAGAAGTAAATATATATAATATGATGTCATAAAATATTCAAAAAGATTTTGTTAAATGTTATTTGTATAGAAAATAAAACAAAAGAAAATCAGAAAGTGAAAGAGTCATTTAATAACAAAAATAAATAAAAAGTAAAAATAATATATGTTCTGAATATTATGGCACAACAGAACATTTTTTATACAATTTTTCAATGGTTTCTCTAATTCTAAAATTGTGTCCGAAAATAAAACAAAAGAAAATCAGAAAGTGAAAGAGTCGTTTAATAACAAAAATAAATAAAAAGTAAAAATAATATATGTTCTGAATATTATGGCACCACAAAACATTTTTGATACAATTTTTCAATGGTTTCTCTAATTCTAAAATTGTGTCCGAAAATAAAATAAAAGAAAATCAGAAAGTGAAAGAGTCGTTTAATAACAAAAATAAATAAAAAGTAAAAATAATATATGTTCTGAATATTATGGCACCACAAAACATTTTTGATACAATTTTTCAATGGTTTCTCTAATTCTAAAATTCTGTCCGAAAATAAAATAAAAGAAAATCAGAAAGTGAAAGAGTCGTTTAATAACAAAAATAAATAAAAAGTAAAAATAATATATGTTCTGAATATTATGGCACCACAAAACATTTTTGATACAATTTTTCAATGGTTTCTCTAATTCTAAAATTGTGTCCGAAAATAAAACAAAAGAAAATCAGAAAGTGAAAGAGTCGCTTAATAGCAAAAATAAATAAAAAGTAAAAATAATATATGTTCTGAATATTATGGCACCACAAAAGATTTTTGATATAATTTTTCAATAATTTCTCTAATTCTAAAATTGTGTCCGAAAATAAAACAAAAGAAAATCATAAAGTGAAAGAGTCGTTTAATAACAAAAATAAATAAAAAGTAAAAATAATATATGATCTGAATATTATGGCACCACAAAATATTTTTGATACAATTTCGAAAATAACGACCTTATTTAAAACAAATATTTGAATATAGGCCCTACTAAGATTTCAATAATTTAAACTAAAATACTTAAATAAGCCTTATTAAGATTTCAATAATTTAAACTAAAATAATTAAAATTGGGCCCGCAGCGGCTGAGTGAGAGAGTGAGAGGATTCGAGTGTGAGGCCACGTGCCTAATACGAACAAAATAAGACTCAAGGCTATTTCCGTCTTTTCATACGGCAGCCACATATGGTGCGGCAGTACGCGCGCCAAAATGGTATGCCGCGGTTCTTTTCCGTATTTTTTATTGTTAAGCATTAGATACCTAGACCTCCTTCGTTTTAGTTTCAAGGAAAGAATACCATTTTACAAGATAGAGTCTATGTTTGAGTCATAGTACTCTAAAAAAAAATTATTGTGGTATTTTTAGAGCGGTTAATAATACTTTTAGGATGATAGATAATTGCATGACATGATTAGGCTTGTTGTTAAGGGTTGATTTAATCATTATTGTCTGTCCCGCAAGGGTGATCATTATTGTTGAACAAGTCAAACATGTTTTAAAAGTGTCAATTTTAGATTGAAAATCTCGTTTGTTTGACTTTTGAGTGAAAATGGAGAAGCCCAAGAAGTTTGTAAAATATAAACCATCGATCATGTAAAATAAGTCCATAATATAATTCTTATCGATTTGAGTGCACTTTTTTCTATAACAAAGTCAAACAATTTGCACACATAAGTAACTAATGAAATAGCCTACAAGTTTCCCTCTCTGATAACAAATTTAGTTAATATAGACCATATTTATACACTTAACAAGGATAATTTAAATATAGAAACCTATCGTCATACAAATTTGCATTCATTTCAAGTCAACAAATAATGTAGAAATCACTATTTTAAAATGTATTCACTAGTGTGTGAGAAATTATAGCCACCTCATTTCAAAATGAAAATCACAATAAGTTACCAACACAACATTTCAACAGCCAGTTTCCAAATTCAAGACCTCATTTCAAACTAAAAATCACAATAAGTTACCAACACAACATTTCAACAGCCAGTTTCCAAATTCAAGATTCAAGAGTTACAATTTTTCACTATTGTTATGAAACCAGCAAGACAATTCAACTTAGACTTAGGTTCTTTCTCTCGTAATTTTTCATATCAGTAAACCTGCATATTCAAATAAAAATAGAGCTTAAATGATCAAATTTCAGAAATAAGAAACAACATTAATAGGTTACAAGGGTACAATATTTGTACAATTTTTACATTATTATCTTGGCTATGAATACATTAATTTGAATTGTATATGTTCATTCCCCAGTCAGGGCAAAATCCAATGAGAAAGCAACCTTAAGAAGACCCATAAATTAATTGAACTCTGTTATGACTAAAACTGGATTAGTTGATGGCCATAACGCTCTAAATGAACAATCACAACAATACTATTTTCTCGAATTCCTCATGTTCACTAATCTACTAGTTGCTGGAATTATTAAAGAAGACCTGTTTCGTACAATGGTCGGTCATAAATTTGTTGGATGCTTAAAAAAGTGTCCTCTATTTTGCTTCATTTTTACAAAAACACAGAGAAAAAATAGGCATTAGATAGCACTCTTATTGGGCAGTCACTGAGAATCTTAAAGGTGAATAGAGAATCTGCATAAATATATGGCAGTGATGTAGCTTTCTTCTAGAAATCATAAAATAAAACACAGTTAAGTCTCTGTGATTGAACGATAATAATCTGCCCTCCAAGAGAGGTACAAAGCAAATGAATATTGCTTTATTTTGAATCATGAATCTGCATATCTTATGCCATACCAAAGAGATATAATGGAGATATGTTACATAATTCAACCTCAATAATAAATGAGTTGATAGTAACAACATATAAACATTGTTTGTTACTCTAGAGCGCAACATTCAAACTTAAAATCAAACTTAACAGTTATTAGATGATAGATTTGATTATTTCGTAACAAACATCTTTTGGATTGGGACCATTTTGTGGATAAAATGTTGATTTGTTTTCACAATTGGACTCCGAAGTGCCTGAAAATCAAGGAGTCGGTTGGAGAATCGAATCGAGCTCCAAAATTGGGACGCTTCCATGGTGAAAAACCATGAGGTTTTGGATCCTCTAGGGAGAACGGTACTTCAAATTTTATGGTATCCTCTGTATTGGTGTAATTTAGCCACGGACACGTGGTATGCTGAGACGGGTGCTCCACAGAGTTATGGCCTGACTTAGCTGTTGTGATCGACAAACTAAAGCTGTTCTTTTTATATGTAGGTGGCATAAGGTGCATTGAGAATGTTAGTATCCACACTGCTTCAATATTGTCCATCAATGCCGGGGAACACTGATTAGGAGTCTACATGAGAAATTGTATGCTTCACTATGCAATGTATAGGCAGTGGCGTACGCAAATTTTTTTATTAGTGGTGTCGGAACATAAAGAAGCGAACAAAAGAATAAATCACTATAAATGAATTCAAGTTTTCAATAGTTTTGATTGTGGCCTAGTAGGTTTAGTTGGTAGTCCTTATGTAAGACTATTATAGTAAACCTAGCTATTTAGCAATGAATTCAAGTTTTTAATAGTTTTGATTGTGGCCTAGTAGGTTTATGGTAGTCCTTATGTAAGACTATTATAGTAAACCTAGCTATTTAGCTAAAAAAAAATGGAAGTAAAATATGTAGCTGCCGGCATTTGACACTAGGCTCAAAGTTAAATTATAAGGGCTTCAACCAACTGCACTGCTGTTTCTTTTATTTCTAAAGTTTCATCTTTTTTAGTTATAACCAGATTTTTTCTATCTCTGCTTATTATAATTATATACGTATTTAGCAAATATTTTCGATTCAGTGGTGTCGGATGACACCGGTATACTACCTATAAATCCGCCCATGTGTACAGGAGCTATTTCGCGTTGCGGGCACCGGCAGAATAATCGTAGACGCATTTGGCAGTCCTAAAGTTAGGGGTGTCAATGGTTTTTCAAAAACCGATATAACCGACCGAACCGAATCTACCGGACCGAATTTTAGATTCTTTAAAATAAAACCGTAGGTTCTTATGCAAAGTTATAACTGTACCGATTATTATGTTAGGCTTTTTTATTTTATAAAAAGAAACTGAAAAAATACCGAACCGAACCGAATAAATTTATATGCATAAAATATACTCTATATATGAAACTTATATGCATAACTATATATAATTTAATTAATTCTAAAATCAACAAAGTTAATCCTTGGAGTGAAATTAGTAATGCAAAGCATCCCAACCTACTTAATTGTACTATTACAATTACTAAAAATTAAAACTAGCATGTTTCAATAGTGTATTGCTTTCGCCATTTTTAACTCTAAATTCCTTAAAATCTATTTCCTGATGTAGTGACAAAATTTATTATAGAAGGTCTTCGCAGACTTTTTTTGCATTCGTCTTGTAAATTTTATCCACTAGTGAAGGTTATTAAATTTATGTCGACTTATGTTTATTTGAACTTTGATTTAGTATAGAACAATACATCATAATTAAATACCTTATTAAAGAATAAACAAACATGAGTTTAACAGTCGAAATAATGTAAATAATTGTCTACATTTTTGTTTATTTTTCTTACCCACTCTTTCATAATATTATCTAGAGAGTAGATATTGTAAAGTGTTTCACTATTGCATATTGTAATGAATTATTTTAAGCACACTTCACCAAATATTTAATTGATTGTCATTGTTATCTCTAATATCGTTTAGTACTCTAGTAAGAAGATATTTATATTTTAATTTAATCACTAGAATCATATGAATTTTGCAATGAAAGTGATACTTATTTTGCAATATTGTTGTCTTGTTCGACAAAAATTGTAGTTTTAGTCTATAATTTTTTTTTAAATAAAAAAATCAAAAATTAACCGAATCGTACCGAAACCGAAGGGAAAGCGATATGATTGGGACGGTTTTGAAACTCCAAATTTTGGTATACATTTTAGAATAACCGAAAAATTGGTATGGTACAAAATTTTCGAAATAACCAACCGAACCGAACTGAACCATTGACACCCCTACCTAAAGTGTCTATGCAATTTTAGAGCTGCCAAATATTTGTTTTCTCCACCAATTAATTGTATTAATGAGCTCCATACAATAACAACAACATACACAATGTATCCCACAAGTAGATATTAATGAGCTCCATATCTTTGTTAAAATCGTTTTTAATAACCTTCTTTGTTAAAAGCGTGTAATATATGCAATCAACATTATGTAGGGAAATTTTTATCACTAGTCATTTTTGGACGCGCTTATTGGAGACTATCCACCGTTTCAAAATTCATTGAAGAATAGCCAAAAATTCGCGCGCACACTTAAGCTTTATTAGGTTAGAAAAACGCATCAGACTAGTCCCATAACAAAATACTGAGGCTTTGAACAAAACTTGTTCAAAGCCCAAATATTTTGTTATGGGACTGAAGTTTTATATAAAGTCCCATAACAAAATGCTGGAGCTTTGAACAAGTTTTGTTCACAGCCCCAGTATTTTGTTATGGGACTGAAGCTTTATACATAGTCCCATAACAAAATGCTGGAGCCTTGAACAAAATCTGTTCAAAGCCCCAATATTTTATACTGGGATTAGTTTACTGAAGCTTCCCAGTATAAATATTGGGGCTTTGAACAAAACTTGTTCAAAGCCCCAGTATTATATTGGGATTTGTCCGGATGTGGCTATTTCTCAGCGAATTTGTTTTTGACGGCTACAAATCAATTAACGCGCGCCAAACAGGCCCCTACACAAAATTTTTACCATTATGTAGCAATGTAATTTCAACATATGCTCTAAACTCTTCTCTGTGCTAAAAAAATCAATCTATTGATACAAAGTTTCTTAAGCCTATAGACAGACTCTTAAAGAAGTGTATAAAGAACCTCTGCTTGCCTATTGAAAATCTCATTTTTTTTTTCAAGCAACAGCCCCACTGTATGCACAGAGGCGTTGAACCCCACACTTTCTCTATGGTCTTTGCTCCCTCTTCATGCAGCAAGGAATACCTATACTGATAGAGGCATTTAGGTAATGTAAAAGTTATTCAATTTGTTCCAACTTGATTAACAATTAAATTGCATTCACATTCTCCTACAATCAACTTCAGTCTCGGCATATTTTGCAGCCACAGACTTTTTTACACCTCTTGTAGATCCAACTGTGTTGCTCAAGGTACTTATTTTTGCCAGACTGTTTATAGAACAAACTAAAGTACATCTTCTTACGAAAAGTCGGGTTTGAAAAATCACTGACCACTTCGACCAACCATTTTGTCTGAAACAAAATAAACAATATAAAACCTGCAAGTTCACTGCATATTCATCATCAAAATTCAAATACTCTTGTTCCTTCACAGATACGATACCAGATCAGCTGTATAGCTTTCCTAATCACAACTTCCATTAAACCACAGCTAATCACATTCCACATCATCTTAAGCAACTAACCTAATTATATTTGGATTTTGGATTGTGATGTCCTGATATCAATGGTCTAGATCTACAGCTAGATATTTTTACTGAAGTCTTACAAGAAAAACTAAAATAAGACCAGCCAGCAAAAGGTACTGTAAATGTCATTGAACACTTCAATCACTCTATTCCACTGTAGCTACACCATACCACTACTATAACTTCCCTAACCACTGTTCATTAAGTCATAGCAAATCGCATTTCACATTTCTGTCAATAGCATAATTTTTTTTTTCTTGAAGAAGGTAATATTTAATATATCATAAGCACAAAGGCTGTGCTCCAGCCATATATACAATAGAAAAAGAAGCAATTATGTCCCTGTTCTACTTTACAAGGATTCTAGCACATCTATTATTGAATCTATATCTTCCACTAATTCCTCTTTACACCAAAAATGCAGTAAAAGAACACAATTCATCTTGATCATTTGAATTGAGCTGCACTTGTCTTCAAAATACCTTAAATTCTGTCAATAGCATACTTAAAGCAACTAATCCAAGTATAACTGCATGTCTCCTAATTATGCAGATACTATAGCTAATAGCTGGTACCACTGTCGAGTCTTGAGTTGCCAAGTTGATTGATCTGAATCTGCTGAGGTGAACCAACTACTCAATCCATGGATGCAGCTTAACCATATTTTTTTAGAATTTGGATCCTAACAATTTGGTAGTAATATTTTACTTAGGATATAAGGACCCAATAAGGATGCACTGCCGTAACAGTTATAGCCGTCATTTTCAGATATAACACATTCTTCCACCAACTTTAAAGAAGACGCAGTGCACATTCTGATACTAGGATCCATATACTATTCATTTAGGATATCCTTTTTTTTCTTCTTTGTTGGAGTGTTGGTTTGAAAGTAAGCACACATCAACGTATTTGCCAGGTCAAAGGTTCATTTCTTACAGAAACATAACAAAGAGAAAGTTAAACTGTGTCTATGCTCAATTCAAAATTTTGGAAAAAGAGAATTTCGTACCAAAGTCCGAGAGTTTGTCTCCTAGAATGACGAAATAATTATGAAGATAATCACGAAGATATAACAGTAAAATATTAGGAAGAACAGAAAGCACCCAAACTTGATGATATTTCAGACATTAACTGTTATTCCATGATTTCTATTATTCCTCTGTCTCTTCATTAAGAGTTACTAAAAGTGATCACTAAAGAAGGACCTAGATCTAACAATGACCCTGCCAAGGACTATATATGCTAACCAATTTTGGCGTATTCACATTCGTCTTAGTGCTCGTTACTCTCACTCGGTCTAGTTGCACAATATGTACCTTTACAACACTGCTTTAGAAGAGAAAAAATATTCAATCACATTTACTTGGAATGCAGAAGGCAGTAAAAACTACAACCAGAAACATTCTTGCAAAGAGTTGTTCCACGGAAATATGCAAAAAACAAAAAGGACAGCCAAGATATCTAAGTGGATGTGGTGTAAAGATGGCCCTTATATATGCAATGTCTTTTTTTAATATTTGACAGAAGAAGCAGAATTGAACAGCATAGAAAAAATGTATAAAGTGAACACTTGCAAGATTAGCTACACAATTTGTCATTCAGCTGACCTGACTATTTGCAGTTTTCAGTATTAAGCTATTGGGTCATTTTGTAAAATTGGACAAACAAAGCTTTCAATGTAGAGTTCCGCCCTAAAACCACCTTGAACATTAATAATATTCGGATATCTGATTGACTTCTTCTCTGGATTGTATATCATTACATATGATCCAGACACAAACAAACTTTCACCTTTATTCGACATGCAAAGGGGTGCAGTCAAATAACATCCAGTTTCATTATGATATTTGATGGAATAAAGTTTCGTCCATGACTCTTTAACCCCATATTCCTTCATAACCCACAAATCAATTGGAGTTCTCGCATTGTTTCTAATATGGCTACAAAGCATAGATAAATCACTTCCCAACACTCCAAGCCTCACATCTTTTTCTCCTTTTTCGTAGGAGGGCAGCTCCACCTTTCCGCATTTCTCATCAACCAAATCAACAGACATTATGCCCCAACCATCATCACCACGAGTAGTAAAGGTAGTACCAGTAACCCAGTGAACCTTACCATTCACCAACTTAGCGGAATCATTGTATTGCATCAAGCATTTAAACACATCAAGATTGCTCCAAGAATCGCTCTTCAAACTATATATAAAGCCAATGGCAGGGCCATTATGGTTAATAGCGACTACCTTATAATCATCATGTACCTCATCATATCCAAAACCATACATGAACAAGTAATTAGACACACTATTTGTGTCTGGTGGAATAAGGTCGGGTACTTGCTTGACTTTTCTAGTTGAAGGATTCCACATAATCAACCTGCTATCACGCCGTTTGTGAAGACAAATCAACCCATTAACAGAACCCGCAATAACAATAGAGGGATCAGGGTTTTCGACGGGATGAACGAAGTCAAACGCCTGAATAGAAGGCCGATTGAACAACGCCGGCCTACTAACATATGGATCAGGGTTTTCCAATGGGTCAATTAAAGGCTCATCAAATAAAGAGGTAACAGAACAATATTTAACCTTGTGCTCAAATGGACAGTGTAACAACATTCTAACATCCTTATTAGCAGAGAAACGAAGATGGGTCTTGGCAAAAAGAGGGCTAGAAATTAAAGAAAGCCACTCTTTAGAAACACATTTCAATTGTAAGATGTTTTTAAATGGAAGTCTTACAAGAATAGCTACGATGAGTTCTTGAGGCAAGCTTGTAATTTTGGGTTTGCTCCATTTTGGTGGAGAAGCTTCATCTCCATCAGATTCCATTACAAATTTGAATGCTTGTGCTGTTCGGTTTAAGTCCAAGTTTTGTCAACTTTTGTGAAGAAAAGTTTGGGTAATGTTGCCTCATTTTTAAGTTGAAAATTTCATGTTGTGCTATACTAAACCTATGGGTGTCAAACGGGTAGGGGTCTACCCGTCAAAACCCGGATCCGGACTCATTAAAACCCGACTCCATCCGGACCCGCAAAAACCCGGACCCGAACCCGTAGACCCGCTAAAATATCCCTACCCGAACGGGTTTTTTTTTTTCTTAACAAATACCCGTATCTATTAAGACCCGTCAAAATTATGGGGTATTAATGGATATACCCGTACCCATACCCGTTAAAATAAATTGAGTAATAAAACTTGTACGTGGAGAAAAATGTATACACAAGTTTTCCACTCATGGTTTAATTTGTTTTGTGTCCATATTGTTAGTAGTAAAATATGTTCAAGAGAAACAAATTATTTATTTAATTAAAAAAATATTTTATATTCCATAATAAATCAACACTTGAATATATATTACTCTAATATGGTATAGAACTTCAACTATTAATTTCGATATATACCTCAGAAAATAAGCTACTTGGAGTTGGACAAAGTAATTATGGGATCAAGCACCATCAATGGCACCTACACCGGAGCATGATGGAAATGACATGGAAGAAATTACACAAAGAATTAGGCCTATTTAAATTTGTAATTTGAATCTTCATTATAGTTTTGATGTTGCACTTTTTAAATTTGGAAGTTTAATATTTAAGACTTTAATAGTTCAAGTATCTTAAATAAAGTAACTGTTTGAGTTTTTCCTATTGATCTTTTTTTAATTTATTTTAAGTATTTAAAATAATATTATTAAAAAATAAAATTATAACCCATAGCGAAACCCAATTTGTTAAGATCCGACCCGTACCCCTACTCGCTAAAACCCGACCCGTACCCCTACCCGCTAAGACCCGAACCCGCACGGGTTTTTTTTTTCTAGCCGAAACCCGTATCCGTTAAAAACCCGTAATTTAAACCCGTACCCGACCCGTACCCGGAACCTGTGGGGTTACAATTTTACAACCCGAACCCGGACCCGTATACCCGTTTGACACCCATAACTAAACCGTAGACACTACTTAGGAGTAGGCTAGGCATAGAGCTGAGCCGGCTCGGCTCGATTGCCTTTTAGCTCGGCGCGATCTTATTTAAAGTTTAGTTTAGTTTGGCTCGGCTCGGTTAAAGGTCGATCAAGCTCGGTTCGGTCAAAGCTCGGCTCGATACGATTAGCTTGATTAATCGTGTAACTTTTTCTTTAAAATATAACTTTCATTCATTAGGCTTAATTACCAAAAAAAAAAAATTAAAAGTCTACGTGTTATTTAATATTTTAATGCAATAATTAACAATTGATAAACTAGTACTTTTATCCTTTATCTATGATTATAATCAAAAAGAAAATTTAAATAGTATTTTTATGTTAAGTATGGGGACACAAGAAAAAAAATCGGCTCGGCCTCGGTCAAACTTTAGGAAAGCTCGGTTGAGCTCGGCTCGGCTCGGTATGTATAAAGCTCGGTTCGGCTCGGCTCAGGCTCAGCTCGTTCGGTCGATGCCCAGACCAGTATAATTTATTGTAGAATCTCCTAATGTTAAGTTATATTACTAAAATACCTCTATTAAATATTTATGTTACTAAAATACCCTTAAGTGCCCTTCAAATAATTCTATTTCAATAACATTTATGCACAAATTGTAAATACATATTCTAATAAATATTAGTACTAGTATTAGATAAGAAAAATCCATAATCAAGAATAGTGTTTTAATAACTACTCCCATAACAAAGCACTTAGGTCTCTTTCATCATTACTTTCCATTATTATTTTAATCCTCTTGAAGTTCATATAAATGAACTTTAAGTGTTCGACTTCAGATAATCTAACGCCGAAAGCAAATGAAAAGACTATAACATTTCTGTTGAATGAGAAGCAATATACAAAAAGCCACCTAGAAGTTTATAACATTTTTTTCATGAGAAGCTCCCGCTTTTATATTTGGTCGTTTAAGGATGATTGGGATCTCTCTATTTCTTCATTCTTGCCACATACTTAGGTCTTAGCTTGTATGCTAGTTGACATCACTAGGGTTGAAATCAAGAGCAAGAGTTTTGTTTGAAATCAACATGGCGGATTTGCTGGCTGTTCCGTAAAAAACCATAGGTGTGCTTTCAAACTTTTTATTCTTCTTTTATATCCTCAAATGTAGTTGTGTTAATATTTGCAACCTGTTCATTGCGTTATTCCATTACATCTGAAAGAAAAATAGTTGAAATTATAAGATTCCATGAGTTCGATCTCCCAGTGTCAACATTCAAGAAAGCCTTTGTTCCAACTTCTCTATTCCTTGGTATTTGGTGACCCTTAAAAGTAGTAATTTACAATGCACTAGTAAGTTTATTACAATCTCATACTATAATAAACTTTGTAATTTCAAATATCGGCTACCCTCTATTACAATCATGCTTGCGCAAAAAGGCTCTGAAATTCATTTATGGTGGTCAAGAAAGCATTTTACACGCAAAATATTGTATATGTGAGCAAATACATATCCTTCAAGTAGAAACGACGTAGTTCTACAGATATGGAGATGGACACATTTTAATATCTCTTTCCTATAAGTTTTTCATAAATAGAGTAATCGAGCTTCATCTGTTCCTTTCCCCCTTCGAAATCGAAAATGATCCTCTAGAATTTCGAAGAAAGACATGCTATCAACTTACGATACAGTTTCCACAAAATACTACTTTCGTTTGGTACGTATGCATATAGAAACTTTTAGATGTGACGCATTTGCGACCATAATCATTTGAATATCACTTTTATTAGAACATGTTCACTCACATGAACAACTGTACTTACTTTTCACTTTTACAAGGAATATTCTTGTCTATAGCAACTGGTTATGACAAACATCACAATGAAAAATACACAAACAAATCGTCTATAAGCAAGTAATATTTGAGACACGATCATATCACATTCTTGTACTAAAAATATACTACTACATAATAATGTACCTACAGATAGGATACACCAACTTAGCGGAACAATCGTATTGCACCCTGCATTTAAACACATCAAGATTGCTCCAAAAATCGCTCTTCAAACTATATATAAAGCCAATGACAGGGCCAGTATGGTTAATAGCGACTACCTTATAATCATCATATACCTCATCATATCCAAAACCATACATGAACAAGTAAAAACCAAAAGAGTCATTTGTATCTGGTGGAATAAGGCTGGGTACTTGCTTGACTTTTCTTATTGATGGATTCCACAGAATCAACCTACCACGTGCTTTGTGAAGACAACAAATCAACCCATTAACAGAACCCGCGGTAATAATTAAGGGATCAGGGCTTTCCCCGGGATGAACCAAGTCAAATGCCTCAATAGAAGGCCGATTACATAACCAAGGCACTTTACTAGCATATGGATCAGGGATTTCCAATGGGTCAATTAAAGGCTCATCAAATAAAGAAATAACGAAACAATATTTAACCTTGTGCTCATGTGGACATTGTAACATCCTTATTAGCAGAAAACTTAAGATGGGTTTTAACAAAAAGAGGGCTAGAAATTAAAGAAAGCCAATATTTAGAAACAGATTTGCACTGTAAGATGTTTTTGACAGGGAGTCTTACAAATTTAGCTTTTGGGAGTTGGAATGCTTGTGCTAAATGTTTTGAGAAATTTACACTGTATAGACATTCAGATGACTGCTTAACAAAAAATAGACCTATTTTACCTTTATTATGTTTTATAGACATTTAGCAATATGTATGTTACTTATTATAGACATTTTTATTTTGCTGATTCTTTTTCCCATTTAATGCCTATTTTTAGGGGATGTGAAAGATCAGGTTAGTTCTATTAATTAAAGATATTTATGAAATATTTCAAATTGATATCAAATAACTGAATTATCTCCTTAATTTAAGATATTCAATTCACTTGGCGGGATTCTAAAAGTCAAATAATTAACTGCTGTAAAAATTTGGAATACAACGTGAATATTCATCAGAAGTTCACTTTCTCTCTTTATTGGGAAGTAAAAAACTTAATTATGGCTTAACCTTTCTTCTTCTCCTTTCATCTTCTACATTGGGAAGTAAAAACATCATTTTATCAATAAAGTAAATACCTTTCTTCTTCTCCTTTCGTCTTCTCCGTTTCTTTCTCCTTGTTTCGCACTTAAATTAATT
Organism: Petunia axillaris subsp. axillaris; assembly: GCA_029990575.1. Classification (NCBI taxonomy): domain Eukaryota; kingdom Viridiplantae; phylum Streptophyta; class Magnoliopsida; order Solanales; family Solanaceae; genus Petunia; species Petunia axillaris. The sequence continues at coordinate 46,123,932 of JARKNS010000007.1, read as the reverse complement.
TTTTCTTCTTAGTCCATTTGAAGGTATTTATTTTGTATGTTGTTTCAGTTTTGATAATGGTAAAACGGCGGGGTAACAGTGTCTCCAAAGTCATGCATGGCACCGATGATGATGATTTCGAGGATTTTGATGTGGGTTCTGCCAAGATTAATTCGAGAAAATCTCCTAGGAAGCAATCCACTAAAAATTGTGTTGATAGTCAACTGAAATCTCCAAGTCAGAATATTAGATCAAAAGTTATTTTTAGTGAAAATAAGAGGCCTCGGAAAAATGTCGTGGTTAAGCAAAAGAAGAAGAATATTTCTGTTGATAAGGGTAAATCTGTAAGAATTGATTCTTCCTCTGATGATTCAGACAGCGACTCTCCAGTTAAGAAGAAGAAGAAGTTGTCTAGTGGTCCCTCTTCATGTACCCGTAAGAGGAAGTTATTTGATGTCAAAATGAAGAAGAAAGCAGTTATTTCTGTTAAAGATGACTTTCCTTGTGTTGATGTCGAGGTATCATCTGTTTATACTCCGCACGTGTTTTTTTTAATATTTTTCAATTTGTTTTATTACATGTGAAATATTCGACACATATAGCTGTTATATCACATGCATATTACTGTTGTTTTATATAATTGATCTGTTTCATTGTTGATTTTGCTCTATTGGTGGTGTGATTTGCATATTTTAAGTATCAACTTCACAGTCAGTACTGTACTAGCATAATATGCATTGAATTTATATAAACTTATTTTTTGGTTTAAATATCCCCCCTGTATTCATTTAATATGCACTCTTCTCTGTATATAGTTGGTGTACTATGTATTCCATGTCAATATGTCTTTAATATGCAGTCAATATGCATTCAATATGCATGTATGTATTTATATGTACTTGACATTCTATTTTTTCTATAATCTATTTGGGTTCTAATTTAACTTAATGTAGCTAATTTTTTAAAAATACGTAGTCAGTAATTCTTCTAGTATGCCTATTGCAAAAGCAAATATGCACTCTTTATTTCATAGTTTATCCCTGACTTTTTAACATGCCACCTGTAAAATAGTTTGTTGTTTCTTAAGTAGTTCAAAAGGGACATTAACTAAATTTCCATTTATATTTTTGTATTAGCCTTTGGAACTGTACTTTCGTCCAGACCAACACCGAAGCCGTAGAATTTCCACGCATACATCTGTTGAAACTATCCCAACTATTAAGAACCTTCTTGATGACAGATTGCTTGAAGTTTTTAGGAATACTTATTTTGGATATTTCCTTGATATGCCTCAATTTGTAACCTGTAACAAATTGCTAAATGTGCTGTTGATGTGAGAGATTTGCCCGCCAACGGATGATCCTGATTCTTTGTGGTTTAATTTTTATGGTAATAAGTTGAGGTTTGGTCTTTTGGAGTTTGGGTTGGTAACTGGGTTGAGCTGCATTGGTGATCATTTAAAGGAGTACCATTTCAATGAGCCTAATCGACTACTTCAATTGTACTTTGGTGGCGCTAAAAAGGTTACAAAGAGTGCATTAGTAGAGTGTTTTGTGAGCAAGAAGTGGCAAACTGATGATGATGCAATTAAGCTAGCAGTTTTGTTCTTCATTCATACATTCCTCTTTTCCACAAAGAATTCAGCCAATAATGATACCTTGATTCTTGAGAAGGAATTCAATATTGTTGAGTGTGGTGCGTGGCAGACATTTCCGTGGGGTACAAAGTTGTTTCTTGCTACAATAACATCAATGCATGACAAGCTGCGACCTTTTAATCAGTGTTATCGTTTTGGAGGCTTGCCGTATGCCTTGCAGGCATGGTTTTATGAAATATGTCCAACTGTGAATGATAAGATTGCATATCGGGTCGCAACCACCTCTCCACGAATCCTTAGTTGGAATGTTAAGAGGACTCATGGTTTTGAGGAATTGCAGAAAGGCTTTTTCAGTTTAAGGCGCCACCAGGTAAACTTATATTTAGAATTTTGCGTATATATTTAATATCTGTGTGATATTTTTAATTTTCATTTACTATTTTTGGTGTCTGAATGTGTTTATTTTATTGAAGGTCATCTTTACGAAGATTGTACCGTCCGAAGCTGAACTATCTTCACTAAAACTGCCAGAGTCAACAACAGCAGTCCCTGATCCTGAGATCAGAGTTGATTGTTCTTCGGATCAGCCTCTTGATGGTCGTCAAGATGTACCTGATATAGCTGAACAAGATGTATCTTCTTCTCGTTCGAAACATATTCCATCAAGATATATGCAGCGTTTGTTTGATCAACAGAAAGTTATGCAAGATGAAATGTCCGGGATGAAGCTTTATATGGTTGCTTGCTTTGAAAAAATTTTCAAGAAGCTTAATATTGATCATGATGATACTGATGAACCAATTGGGTTTAATGCTGTATGATTTTTTGTTCATAAGTATTTCTTCTATTACCTTTCTTGTTGCTGCTAATGTTTGTTATTTTATTTGTTTGCTTTTCAAGGTTCCTGATGATGATCGTGATCGATATCAAAATGTTCATGATGATATGGATGAAGGGAGTTTTCCTGCTCAATTCAATAGTATGCTTTCATTTTATGAAACCATTTATTTTTATTGTGTTATCTCTTTATTCAATAATTTATTTGATGGTTAGGACATGATGCAGATGGAATAGGAATAAATCTTGACCACGGATCCAAGTCCGGTGGATTGCAAATAGAAACTTCACCTGGTATCCTTACAATATACTCCAAATATACCATGACATGCATCCATTAATTTAGTGTAATTACTGGTTTTCTATTTATTTACTACAGTTTTCAAACAAAATGACAATCAAGATATGTTTGTGGAATTAGAGAATGATATCCGCGATGAATTGAGATTTGATGACATTGAATTCATAAATCCCAATGTGGCTGCTGCAAAGACTGTGTCTGTTGACGCAACGGATAAAATTGTTGGTATGTTGGTTTATAAATGTGATGTCATACCACAGCTAATGATTCTACTAGTCGCACTTATAGATGTACTTTAAATATGTTGTTCAGGTCACAGCCATGAAGGGTCTCCACAGAATCTAGACCTGGCGTCTAAAACAGTTGGGTCGTCATTGGGTAAATCTAAAGGTATTCATCAAATATATTGCCATATTTATGAAATATGCCTATCAATTGTTTGTGATATAAATTTGCCCATCTTACTGATACACAGGTGGCCATGAAGCAGGAAAGTCTGATATGCTGGTTGATGATGGATATGATATACGAGATGCTTTTCGATTGGGTGATATTGAGTTCACCAATCCAAATGTGGCCGCTCAGACTGGTGCTCCATTTGATGCCAGTGTAGTTGGAGGTATTACTACAGGTGTCAATTCTATGCCTTTTGAAGCTAATGTAATCATTCCTGGGATTTCAGTTGATGTCGGGGCTTATGCCCCTGATTTGCATTGCCATGGTGAAGGAAAAGTTAATGACCAGAAAGGTAATGCAGTTTACTAATTAATTTAAAATTCCAGTTATAATTTAATGCAGTTTTTTTTTTTTTTTTTTTAAAGTTCAACCCACTGATAGCCAACAAGAGAATGAAGGTCAGGCTGCTCAAACAGATGCCCCGCTTTCCGATAAAAATTAAGGTATTCACAAGTATTTCCAAAATATTCTTGGAATATGCATCTGTGTAGATGAAGAAGTATTAACAATCAGAGGCGTCACAGTAATACTAACTGCATTCTACTTTTGACACTTCATTTTTAAGTAGTTCCCACCATTGTAAGCCCTGAAGAGACTGAGGATCAGGCCCCTAAAACAGATGTCGCGCCTTCTGGAAAATCAAAAGGTATTCATTGATATATGCAAAGTATACCTTAAATATGCATAAAGTTTATTGATGCTCATAGTCATACAGAATACCTTTTTTAATTTAATACAGACTTGCTGTGGCCTAATTTTTTTTTTTTTTTGTTTAAGTTCAACCCACTGATAACCAACAAGAGAATGAATATCAGGCTGCTCAGACAGATGCCCCGCTTTCCGATAAAAATAAAGGTATTCACAAGTATTTCCAAAATATTCTTGAAATATGCATGTGTGTAGATGAAGAAGTATTTACAATCAGAGGCATCGCAGTAATACTAACTGCATTCTACTTTTGGCACTTCATTTTTAAGTAGTTCCCACCATTGTAAGCCCTGAAGAGACTGAGGATCAGGCCCCTAAAACAGATGTCGCGCCTTCTGGAAAATCAAAAGGTAATCACTGATATACTTAAAGTATAACTTAAATATGCATAAAGGAAGCTGATGCTCATAGTCATACAGATTGGTTGCAATAATACTAAACGCTAACCATTTTATTTTTGCTTTTTTCTATTAGTTCCCACCACTATTAGCATTCAAGACACTGAGGATCAGACTGCAAAAACAAATGATGGATCGTGTACGGATGGGGTACTAACTCAGTTGAATGAATCCCAGTGGCATGAACTTACTGCTAAGGCTCGAGAAGAGATTTCAAGTCGTGTACCAACTGTGGAGCCGGTCCAACCAAATATAGATGCTCAAAATATGGATCACGCTGATCTTTGTGGACCTGGTAGTACAGTGGGTGTGTGGAGTTACCTCCCAATGCAGCAGATGTGACCACTCAGGTTTTAGTTCGTACAAGAAAGCCGGCAAAATTTAATAGATCACCTTTTGTCAATGATTTTGGTTCTGGTGAAACAAGTTCACCTGTTGTGAATGATTCTGATAATGACACAACAAACTCCCAACTCGCAAAGAGATCGACCTTCCGGCTGATTCATCCGCTGTTTGAGGAGATACGAATTGAGCCTGATACTAAAATTATAAATGAATGGTGTTCTTGGATTGATTATAAAGCAATTGCCAAAAGCAAGTAAGACTATATCATTTTTCTTTTCGAATGGTTTATTTTTTATTCGGTTTTTATCATTCTTTGAGCTGCCTGTTTTTGGTTTGTAGGGTAGGTAATCTGTATCCAGCTTGTGAGAATAATCTTTTTCCAAGATTTAATTTTGGGGTACACGTGGTCGACAAGAAAGAGTGGTTTCATATACTCAATTATGGTTCGAAAACAATATGCACCACGGTATATCCCTTTTATTACTCTATGCATTTTTTTTATATCCTTGAATATTTGCTTGTTATTTAACTGATTTAACTGATATTCATTCTGTATTTAACTGATTTAACTGATATTCATCCTGTATTTATGTTTTAACTGATATTCATCCTGATTTAACTGATTTAACTGATATTCATCCTGTATTTAACTGATTTAACGGATATTCATCCTGTATTTATGTTTTAACTGATATTCATCCTGTATGAATGTTTTTATATACTGCAAATATGCAGCTGTTATGCAACTGATATACAGATATCTTGATTCCACATTAGATATATAACCCATCACCCCTTTTCAATATAGAAATGTAGATTACATTGTTTTATATTTCATCTGTACTAGTCTACTAACTATGTGTGTTATTTCTATAGCATATGGATGTTTTGTTTTACTATCTTCGTAAGAAGGCTAAGTATGATCGTGACATTGCCGTTAGAGTCAGCACCACAGATTGTTTGTTTGATGCCACCATCAGGGAGGTGTATAATGAATTCATAAGGTCTGGCAAAAAGATGAGTGTTGTTGATTCGGCGACATTGATTAATGAATATATATGTGGCCGTGCTTTGAGATGCAATACACCGTGGGCACTTGTTGATGATATATTGTTTCCTGTAATGGTAGTTCACGATTGGCATTGGATATTGGCCAGATTGTCCTTTAAGGACCGGCGTATTTACGTGTATGACTCCAGGCCTCATTTACCTGCATACAATGAAGAAATAATTCAGGCTATGGAGCGATATGCAACAATGCTTCCTCTCTTTCTTACTAACACAGATTTTTTTCAAAGAAGGCCTGAGTTGTTCTACAAGGGATCTCCTTATGAGGATAAAGCTATGGCTGATCCTTTTATGTTGGACTTTAGTATAACTGTCCCATCACTGATGAAAAGGTAACTTGCATTTCAATAATGCTATACTGGACACTGTTTTAAATGTCATCTATAGTTTTCAATTCTACATTTCTTTTTGTTCCAGTGATTATGGTGTGTATGCGGCTGCCTTCGCGGAGTATTATATCCAGTACCAGTGCATGCCTTCTGATGACGATGATCTTTCTGGTGTGCGAGGTCGGTATGCAATGTACTTGTGGCAGTATGGGAAGTCAAAACACTTGGCCGGGGCAGTTAGTGATGAAGACAATTGAGAAGCTGCTGATATGTCTGTTTTGTTTTTTTGAACAGTAGAAATAGTTTTTGGGTGATGCTATCTGTTTTTGGCATACATGACTGTTAATATCAGTATACATTTAACTGATATTAAATTTTTGCTGTCTTTTTGGTAGCCATGACAAAGTACTATTTATTAATAGTATGGATTTCATTTTGGTATTACAATGTTGATAAGCTATTAAAGTTGGTCATTTTTTGCTTAATTTGCCTATTTTGTATTTCTTTTACAATTTTAGATGTGCATCACAGATGCATTACTCATGAAGCTATATGTTCATCATCTACAATTACTACCTGTATAATATGCAAGTAATACAAATATGTTAAGGGAAGTCAAAACACTTGGCCGGGGCAGTTAGTGATGAAGACAATTGAGAAGCTGCTGATATGTCTGTTTTGTTTTTTTGAACAGTAGAAATAGTTTTTGCGTGATGCTATCTGTTTTTGGCATACATGACTGTTAATATCAGTATACATTTAACTGATATTAAATTTTTGTTGTCTTTTTGGTAGCCATGACAAAGTACTATTTATTAATAGTATGGATTTCATTTTGGTATTACAATGTTGATAAGCTATTAAAGTTGGTCATTTTTTGCTTAATTTGCCTATTTTGTATTTCTTTTACAATTTTAGATGTGCATCACAGATGCATTACTCATGAAGCTCTATGTTCATCATCTACAATTACTACTTGTATAATATGCAAGTAATACAATTACATTAGAACTCGCACGACGGTGAGAAATTAGTCTTTCTTCCAACGGGCAAGTGTGTAAATTGATAAATTTTCTGATCATGAAGACTCTCGAATCATTCAAGCTTGAAGAGCGAAGCATCCAACTACATCCACTGTTCACACATACTACTGAATATCTGTGTCAATGTTCAAAATACAAGATTTACGGATATGTAATATATATTCACCTAATACACACCGTAATGCATTCATAATCAGATGAGACAATATGTAAAAGGGATGATGAAATATATTTTAATAAATTAATATTAAAAACGCACCTTTTTGAAGAAGAACGATCTACCCTCATATCAAACTTTTCCTTCATTGCATAATTTTTCATCACAGTTTGAAGGGTTTCCTTGTTTTTGTATACTTGATTTTCTTCAATTTCATCATGCTCTGGATTGTCAATAACCCCCACCTCGTTTAATGATACACCTTCTAATTCTTCATTGGATCCTGACAGTATCATGTCTACCACTTCAGATATGTTAATATCATGTTGTGAATCATAGTGAATCAACTCGTTAGAAGTGATAACACGTGCATTTGTGCTTGAACCAATATCAACAACTTTTTCTTTTGTTGTGATGCAAAGTGGATATTCACTCATCTTTGTGGATTTTTTTTGCTCTACGTACAGTTCAACACCCATGTCGTTCTTCACTGATAATGGTTGGTACCCTTCTTCAATTTGATACTTGATATCCAACGAATATTTAGATGTGTCAACCCCTAGCTGTTTCACAATTACACCCAAAAAGACCACGTAACAACAGTCTTCCTTGAGAAGAATACCATCAGCCTTATAGTTGATGAATTTGAAATCATCAACCCATTCACCACCATATTGAAGCAAAACCTTAATTGGAGACATACCTGTTAAGAAGTTTAAAAAGAAATATTCAATAATATCTGGAAAATATGCAACGTTCTTCTGTTGAAAATATGCAACGTTCTTCTGGAGAGTACTGCTTTAAAGGAAGTATACGCATTCCTACTTATATGGTATGATGGGATACGCCTGTTTTAGGTTCCTACTTATATGGGATTATGGTCTATATAATAGGGAAAAGTGATAATTACTATTAATTATAGGATTCCTATTTACACGCAAATACAGTTAAACATCTAGCGATATATACGTTGAGTTTTAGGTAAAATATCTCTCTAGCCATATCTTTGTGGTGTGATTTTTGTCTAGACTTTGTTAATCACATCTAGTGTCTATTTTAATGTAGGGCTAGGCTTGTTTTTGTCTAGATATGTTTTTTTCTCATCTATTTTGGGTGATTTACGGATAAGACACTTTCGGCACCTCATCATAGATTTAATCCCTGTAAGAAAGATCTTACAAAAAATGATCCCGTAAGAAAAAGTTCATAGAGATCGCCAAATCTTTCTATTAGCAAAGATCTAGCGATCTCCAGAAGTTTTCCTCTGGCGTCTCCACCAATTTTTCCTGATGGAGACATTTTTTTTTTATCAGGATCAAAATTGTAGCAGAAGCCCCAGAAATATCTATTTTGTGCAGAAACTTCATAACTTTTTGGTCCTTAATGTTGCCCCCATTTTGAGTGATTCATGTAAATACACCAACTATATAGAAGATATGAGAAATTTTATTATATGTCTCACACGCCACATCATATTTGTGTAAGACTCTTAATTATTTGACAAATGAATTTATGGGTCCCATCTTATTAAAGGATAAAAATTAAAAATGGTAACTCTATAATCTACATTTATTGCTTTTAGAATTCTTAATGGAAAGACTAAAATTAGTAATAATAAAGAAAATATGGAAACAAATTATAATTGATTGAGAATTTGAAAAAGAAAAAATTACTTTAAAGCTCAGATAGTTTCGTCAATGCTCAAACTCTCACAAGTAATACTCTGTATATAATTTAATTAAATTTTGCTGAGTTGTTGAAACAATGGAAGTTGTATTAAGAAAAAGAAGAAGACCACTACACACAACATGCAAATACTTCATAAGAAGACAGTATAAATTAGGTCCAAACTAATTTACAATCTCATGTTAACTCAGTATACTACTTGAACATATATGCATGCTAATATTTTGAAAATATGCATTAATCTTAGTATAATAATTAATACATACCTTAATTCAGAAGCAAAAAACCAACCACAGAAAAATTGATTATTCAAGTGTATGAATCAATATCAGTCAAATTTTCTTATTCAAATTTTCAGTAATAAATTTTTTTATCATAATTTCTTTAATATTACAGTATTATTTTAGTCTTTCCGTTAAGAATCTTAAAAGCAATAAATATGGATTAAAGGGTTACCAGTTTTAATTTTTATCCTTTAATAAGATGGGACCCATAAATTCATTCGTCAAATAATTAACAGCCTCACACAAATATGACATGGTGTGTGAGACATATAATAAAATTTCTCGGTTCGAATTACCAAATGGAAATGACATCAGGTAGCCACTCTAAGTGTTGTTGTTTACATTTTTAGTCATTACATCCTGAAATTTGGTTTTGTAGTTCAAAACTTCAGGATAACGTGTCGCCTTTTTGTTAAAACTACTTGAAAATATAAATACTGGCTAAAGTTTAAATACAAACCCTAAATGGTTGTTTGTGCACTTTTGTGATGCGTCTTTTTGTTGGGCTCGAAACTACTGGGGCATTTTGATCAGTAGCCATTTTTGGACGCGATCATTGGGGACTATCCAGCGTTTCAAAATTCATTGAAGAATAGCCAAAAATTCGAGTGCACACTTAAGCTTCATTAGCGTTGGGAAAACACCCCAGACTAGTCCCATAACAAAAAACTGGGGCTTTGAACAAAACTTGTTCAAAGCCCAAATATTTTGTTATGGGACTGCAGAAGTCCCATAACAAAATAATAGAACCTTGAACTAACATGTTCAAAGGTCCCATTATTTTGTTATGGGACTTTATCCCATAACAAAATAAGTCTCATAACAAAATAATGGGATTTATTCTCATAACAAAGGTCTCATCAAAGGGATAAATCCCATTATTTTGTTATGGGACTTTATATATAAAGCTTCAGTCCCATAACAAAATGCTAGGGCTGTGAACAAGTTTTATTCATAGCCTCAGTATTTTGTTATGAGACTTAAGCTTTATACAAAATCTCATAACAGAATGTTGGGGCATTGAACAAAACTTGTTCAAAGCCCCAGTATTTTATACTGGGACTAGTTTACTGAAGCTTCCCAGTATACTTGTTCAAAGCCCCAGTATTTATACTGGAATTTGTCCGGAGCTGGCTATTTCTCAGCGAATTTGTTTATGACGGCTACAAATCAATTAGCGCGCGCCAAACTGGCCCCTACACAAATTTTTTACCTAATTCATCGGCTGAATTGCAGAAGAATGAGACCATAGGCAAATGTTTGCCTTTTTGACCCCTTATAACAGTAGTTTAGCAAAAATGACCTCCACTTGATTTAATGAATGAATTCCAGATGGAAATACCCTTATAAATCTAATGATAACGCCCGTATCTCCGCCCTCCCTTTTTCCGTAAGTACTGTTTAAGAGACAATATTTTCCTTTGACCCCTCTTTCTTAGGAAACATTGCCCTTGAATCTCACATTCTCCCAGATAAAGTGGTATTTAGACAGCACTTGCCCCTTCAATCTCTTTCCACATTCTTCAGATAACTTGAAGCGTCGTCTAGACAACACTTTCCACTTTAACCTCTTCCTAAGAGCCAATACTTTCCGATTGATAGCTTGAATTTTTGCCTATGGACCAAGTGGAGGCTATTTTACTAAAATTATGTTAAACAAGGATAAAGTCTTTGAACCAGTCAATTTTAGGGACACCAGGTGATTTTTTTTTTTTTTTGGTAATGCATCGAATAACTTCATTCGAATTAGATTATTAAAGTATTCATTTAAACTTTTGACTTTTGGATTCAAAATTTATAATTCAGAACCAAACAAAACAATCAAGTTCGTATTGTTTCAATTTTTTTTTAAGTTTTGTTTTGGATTTTCAAAAAAAAAAAAAAATATGTGTGTATATATATATATATATATATATATATATATATATATATATATATATATATATATATTAGTAGCCTAGATATATAAGTTAGAGTTGCTGTTATTTCTTCTTCTCCTTCTTATAATAACTAATCATTGACCGTAAGCACTGATGCAAACTACTGGTGTAAGAAAAGGTATTACAAAAACATGAACAACAACAATATATCTAATGTTACCCACAAATCGAATCTAGGAAGGATGAGGTGTACCCTTATCTCTATATTTATGAGAGATAGAAAAGTTATTTTCGATGATCCCACAGTTCAAAAAAGCATTTTAAGAAGTTAAGATGAAAATACTGAGAAAAAAAAGTATTGATAACGAATAGTAAAAATAACAAAGGAAAATAAACAACAATAATAATATAAGTCAAAGAATAAGAAAATAGTAGAAAAATAAAAAAGTGCAGATAAAGAGTAGAAGAAGCATATATAGGTACCCTAGAACGCCTATCACAAGAAGACGCTAATTCTAATAATTGAGAGGGTACCCTAAAACCATAATAACTTCCAGAATGAGGAAAAAATGCTCAACTACCTACTAACCCTCTACCTCAATCCTCGATCTTCAAACTCTCCTATCAAGAGTCATGTCCTCAGTGAGTTGTAGATGTGTCATTTCCTGTATAATCACCTCTCTCAAATTATTCATCTATCTACCTCTATCTATCCTCATACCTATCACTGCTAACCTCTCGCACCCTCACTAGGGCATCTATAGTCCTCCTTTTTAAATGCACGAACCATCTCAGCCTTTTTCCCCCATCATGTCCGCCATGGAGGTCACTCCCACCTTGTCCCATATACCTTCGTTCTTGATCTTTGCTTTTCTGGTATGCCAATATATCCATCTAAGCATTCTTATCTTCTGAACGTGTATGTTCTTACCCAACACTCTGTTTCATACAGAATAGTTGGTCTAATAACCACTTTATAGAGCTCGCTTTACTCTCGATGGCATATTTTATCACATGGGACACCTGATATGAGCCTTCATTTCATCCAACCTCATCTAATACGATGAGTGACATCATCGTCAATCTCTTTATTCTCTTGGGTTATTGACTCAAGATACTTAAAGCTTCTTCTTTTGGGGATGACTTATGTATTAAGCTTGCAATTTATGTACTCTATTTTAGTCCTACTCAACCTGAAAGCTTTAAACTCTACGGTCTGTCACAAAACTTTCAGCTTATCATTAACTCTGCCTCGCATCTCGTCAATCAATACTATATCATAATAGCATACACCGTGATACCTCCGCTCGAGTATGTCTGGATAATTCATTCATCACCAAGGCAAATAAAAACGGGCTAAGAGCTATTCCTTGGTGCAACGACAGGGAAATATTCTGAGTCTTCTCCTACTGTTCTTACTCCGGATGTTGATCCATCATACATGTCCTTATTCCTCTAATGTACGAAACAAGTATATTTCTAGACTATAAGCATCTCCATAAAACGTCGTTTAGAACTTTGCGCTACCAATCTTTAAAGATGAATGACTTCCATAGTTGATAGCTCAGGCGTAGATCCAAATTAGTTCTAAAAAATAAATATATCCTTCCTCATCCTCATCTCTATTACTCACTCCCAAACTTTCATAATTGGCTTAGATATTCTTTACACATAAAATACCCATCAATCATGAAACTAATGAAATATCAATCAAATTGATAAGAGAGAAAACATGTCTAGAAAATTAAAGTGGAAACTGTTTTTTAACCCGTTTAAGTTGTGCTATATGTTTTGTCGAAAAAAGGTTAATTCAAACAAACCACTCCTGCTTCAACAGAGAAAGTGGAAGGCTTATAACTTTTTACACTATCATGTTAAAGTGAAACATAACAATGGAATTGTTTGTAGTTATTTGGCGGAACCCTCCCCTCTCTCGGTCCATCGTACTGGAGCGATTCGAGAAGAACGATTAGGCTCATATTCTATCCTTTCTACAATGTCTATAGACGAAGTGCTTTTAACTTTGTGGGATAGAAAATTAAGCATTACTACACAATGTAAGCACTAAAATTTTAATGTTTCAATGTGACAAAAACTATCGAATTGGCGCGGAATTTGGGCTGATCATCTAAAGAGAAAGGGTTCTTTACATAAATAACAGCTCATATGAAGATATTTACTATCTTTTGACCATTGCTTTTTGTAGCTACTACATCGCACTAAAATAATACAAAAATCCTAATGTTAAGAATTATTTAATATTATTTTCCTTAAATAAAAGATATATATTAATGCTTAAAAAAATAAAGAAATATTAAATACTACTTTTGATATTTAGTATTTATTTTCTTCCTAAATTTAAGGGATATCACTCAATTCTAAATAATATGTCATGAAATAAATTTGGTATATACCAACAGACACCCACGTTTTAGGGACAATTTTAGGTGATTTTTTTTTCTTTTTAGTTTCCATATTTAATATTTGCACAAATAAAATATATATCACCTAAAATAAGAATAACAAATATTAAAATAAATAAATATTGAATACACAATAGATATAAAGAGTGATATATTGTGTTAAAATAGTAAATAAATATTCAATACATAATAAGTTAAAAATATTAATTGAATAAATATTACATACACAATATGATAAATTATTAAGTGATTAAATATCATATACATACATACAAAATATCATGTATTTTTATATTTATTTATTGGATACATGATATATATGATATTTAATATTTATGACATATCGTGTATTTAATAATTATTTACTTAATATTTTAATATATTATGTATGTACTATTATTCGATAATTATTCACTTAATATTTCGACTCTTGGCATATGAATGTAGCGTGACCTGGGACCTCCACGATGCTCTCCTTAGTTAGTTTTGGGATTTAGTTAGCTAGCTTCATATTTTATTGGCACTTGTTAATAGTGCAACAAATGTAATGATTATTGAATTTTGCTTTTTTGTTCTCTCGCCCTCTTGACTTTATATGTTAATAAGATTACAACCGATAGTGGATCACCTTTTGCTTAAAAAGGCTCGCCAATCTCATATCAATATATTAGACACTAGGCTCATTACCTAGTAGTATATTTACTTTAAAAAAATTAATATTTTTATATATTAATATTTATTTAATTTTAAATAAAGAGGAGAGATGAGAAAAATATGGGATATTGAATCATGTGTGAAAGTGGAAGAGGGATAGATGTTCATTGATTGTAATGCATTAATAACTCACACTTAATTACCAGAAATTTAGTGATTTAAAATATTTTAGGTCTTATCGTGATTTGTGATTAATCCTTGAATAGAAAGGATAAATAGTTAATATCTAACTGCATTTAAAATTTTATAATTTAATTAATAAATATTTGGAATAAAAGCTGAATGGATAGAGAAAGAAAAAGGAGTGAAAAGTGGGGTTAGCAACAATAAATAAGTACTATGAATGTGTATAGGTGGTAATTTTTCAAAGAACAACGTATATGATTTTATGCTCGTACTCTGTCAAATTATAGTATAGTTTAAGATATCGTCCCACAGAGATTGGAACCACCTAGGCTACAAATTTATATTGTCTTTGTCACTATTTGAGAGAATCAAGTTGGTGATATGAGAATTGTTTAATAGTCCTAAAAATTTAAATAACAGTAGAGTAAATATTTTATCGATTTTTTAAAGTAAATAAAAGATAATAAAAATAAAGGTTGGGATACTTTGAATCAGCAAGATAAAACTATTATAATAAAACAAAAATTTTATTATTTCTTCTCTGTTTAATGACATGATCGCTTATTTCTAATACAACCAAATTACATAAAAGTAACCAATTAATAACACCTCTTTCGGTTAATGTAGTTAATCGATTGAAAGTGAAACAGAGACCTTGTTCAAAGAATGATCCTTTATTTCTAATACAACCACTTCGCTTAACCACAATATATTAATAGCACCACTCGCGCTTATACTATTAATTTATTGATAGTCAGTGATATTAAACAATAATTTATTAATAACACATCTTTCGATTAGTGTAGTTAACCGACTAAAGTAATGATTTAAACAAGAAGCATCTTAGTTGAGTACACCAAGTGAGCAAAAACCTCTTTCGATTAGCTTTTACTAAATCAATAATTTTATTTGAGTCAACTCCTCCGTGAGAATTAGAATTGAAAGAAATAAGATAAAGATTATGATTAACCTTGTGTATAAAGATGATAAAGAGAAAAATCCAACATAAGAATATAACAAAATCAAGACTTCCATTATAAAAACTTTATCAAGCTTCAACTAATATCTCAACCAAAGAAAATTACTCCATTATGGTAGCGAAAAGAAAATAAGAAGAAACAACTTATAAAACTAAAATAAAGCTAATAGAGAGGTGTTTATTTTTTACACAGAAGATGGGATATCCTTATCAACAAACGTTAGACTACTTATAGAGAAATTTGCCAGCAAAAAGTTCCACCGATGCGAAGTCACTAATGCCAATGGTAGCATTTTCTTGTTATTTTCCCACGAATGCGAACCATCGATGACATCAGTGCCCTTTTGTTCCTCTTTCCCACTAATGCGAACTCACTAATGCCATTGGTAGCATTTCTTTATTCTTTTCCCACTGATGGCATCGGTGTCATTTTTTCCTCTTTTCTTGCTTTTGTATTCTTTTCTTTCCCGGAAGACTGTTTTGTATATTTACACATTTTGAAGATAATACTATATATTTTATTTAAAAATATTAATATATATAATCATTTATGTATTTAAAAATATATAAATTATATAACTATCATGGGTCAACCACAAATGCCTAACGGAGCCTGATGATAGTAAATTAGTACTATCAATACCTATATGGAGTAATTTTTCCAAAGATCTACTAAGAAATGAGTTGCACATATCAAGTACGTAGGACACATTGGCCTAAGATAAGTCTGCAAGACATACAGAATAATTCTCTAGAGATCCCAAGACTCAAATGTCGAGCAACCAATATTTTTAAAAGAATGTCGGAAGCATGCTGAGAAGAATACAACACAGCTCTTTTGGGTCACTCGTATAGCCTCAACCAGGGGCGGCCCAACAAAGTCACAAGTCTAAAGCTAAATTCTACATGAGGGCCTTAATTAAAATTATTTGAGGAAACGCAATATACTTTTATATATAAATACACACAATTCATTATTCTAGTTTTTTGTAGTGTAAATAACATTATGACAGATGATATGTATTTACACTCCATATTTATTTTATTTACAATTCATTCTTATAGCTTATTCAAGTAAATTATCTTAAAACATAAAAATAAAACCGTTCAATAAAAAAAATATGACTTGATGGAAAGGAATGAAAAAGTAAAACTAAAAGGAAGATAGATGTACAAAATAGCGAGAGATAAATCTTATTGTAATTTACTCATTCGCTTGAAAAACCTCTTAATTAAATTATAAATACAATAAAAACATACATTGTTGAACAATAATTATTAAAATAATATATTATTATATCTAATGGTAGCAAAACTCGAGGCCTTTCATATTTTGGGGCCTAAAAAAATAGCCTTAGTGGCCTTATGCCCGAGCCGGCCCTGGCCTCAACCATGTTATTGGAACTAGGAATCATTATTTATATCAGCTGCCAAGCTTTTACTTTCCAGCGGCTACTCTTGAGAAGTCTATGAAAGGAAGATCAAGACTAACACAACAAATACAGAAATACTCACCAATCTCAAGTTTTCTCTTATTCTTAGCAATAACTATATATTCTAAATTTCTAATATTGAGTAACACAAACAGAAAAAAATTAGTGAGATAAAAGAGTTTGAGTTGTATTATAAGTTTTTTTGATTAGCTTAGAGGATGCGGTGAGAGCTAGAAAAATTAATAGATGAAGTTGATCATTGGTGGTGAATGAACTAAAACCACGACTTTGTAAACTAATTACTGTTGGCCTTAAAAGAAATCTTTCGATCAAGGGACTGGACGTAAATACCATATTAGTGCCGAACAAGTGTAAATCTTTGTGTTCCTCCGCTTTATTATATTTTAGTTTGAATTTCTTTTTATTAATTCAGTAACAATATTCAGTGCATGAGTCTATTGAATTGCCTAGAATTCTTTTAATTTACAATTCAACCTTCTTCTTTTATTTTCAAACACGATAATCATTAAAGGTTCTGCTATAGTGACAAATCAAAGATTTTGAGTTAAAACCATGGTAATAAAATTACATGTGATAAAGGATAATCCTATCGGACAACCATGATCTAGTTCCTAAATATTAGTTACACTCTAACTCACAATATACATCCATATAGATATTGAGACCTCCTACGAATATTGAGACTTCCTACGAATGAAAGAACTCATTTCATCATAAAATCTATGCACTTCTTTCTGGTATCAGAGCATCAAAGGCTCTAAGGAGTTTTTTGATTCTGGGATAATTCAATCAGCACATCAGTTTTTTTTCTTTTTCTCCCCAAAACAGGAGCTAGTTCCTCACATCCATTACCATGGTATCAACCAAAACAACAGCTATTGTGGCCACCACATTCAATACATCATAGCAGCCCCGACTTTTCTCGATCAACCCAGCTTCACAATTACCTTTGAAAATTACCGATAATCATAACTTTCCTACTTGAAAAGCACAAATATTTACCCTTCTCTTTTGGTATGATCTTATGGGGGTATATTGACGGTACTGAACCATGTCCACCACAGTTTCTCAACTCAATAGATGGTTCAACCATTCAAACTCTGAATCCAGCATATAAGTTTTGGAAGCGACCACACAGTTGCACTAGTTATTGCCAATGCTCCAACATCTACAACTGCTCGACAAAGTCTATACACCACATATGCGAACAAATCACAAGCCCATATCTTTGGACTTTGTGAGAAATTATCCAATATTAGGTGCAACTCAAAATCAATTGCTGATTTTATGGGAGAGATAAAGACTCTTGCAGATGAACTTGCTTTCTCAGGTTCACCTCTTAGCAGTGAAGAATTAACAATTAAAGTTTTTAGTGATTTAAGAACCGAATATAAAGAGATCTCAGCAGCCATCTATGCTCGAGACACACAGATAAGCTTTGAGGAGCTTTATGACAAGCTTCTTGGTCATGAAGTTTTTCACAAACATGAAAATGCCAAGAAACAACAATTAGTTATTACTGCTCAATTCAATCGAAAAAACTCCAAAATTTTGGAAAGTAGATTTGGCAGTAACTATAATACCAATCGCAAATCCTTTTCCATGAACGAACAACCCAACTTCAACAATTAGTCTAGACAACATAATGGAAATCCATCAAGGCAGTTTAACAACTACAGAGTTCAATGTCAACTTTGTCACAAATTCGGACATATAGCCAAAGTTTGTCGATGAAAATCTCACTTTGCTATTGAAATGCCAGCAAATTTTACTGCTTGTATTAACACCTCAAATGGTCGTTGGGTAATGGACTCAGGCGCCTCTCACCATATGACAAATGATCCACAAAATCTTGTGTCAGTGTCAGACTTCTCTAGACCGGATGCAATTATCATTGGTGACGGTAATAGTATTTCTTATTTCTCACATGGAGTATACCTCACTCTCAAAACTTTTATGCCAATTCAATCCTTCTGTGCTTGATAATGTGTTATGTGCTCCAAATATTCAAAAAAGTCTTATTCAGTAGCTAAGTTTTTTAAACAAAATAATACCTTTATTGAGTTTTTTCCATATTATTTTCATAGGAAGGATCTGAGCATGGAAGCATCACTTCTTCAAGGCCGGAATAATGAGGATCTCTATGAATGGCCATCTAACTCACCAATCACCAAGAAATCACAACAAGCCACTCAGTTTGCAATATCTACTAGTTGTCCTCAATTACACTTATGGCATGCTCGCTTTGGATCCCAACCCCGAATAACAAAGTCTGATGGTTTCATCTTTGGATCTTCCAGTTTCTACATCCATACCTTTTACTTTTTGTGATTCTTTCTTATGTAATTAAAGCCATCGGCTATCTTTTGGAATAAACACCTTGTAAAACGTTTGTCCTCTTGATATTCTTTACTCCGATGTATGGGACCTTCACCCATTATTTCTTTTGACAAATCTCGCTATTACATAATCTTTTGTTGATCACTTCAAAAAGTATACATGACTTTTTACATTTAAGCAAAAATATGAAGTTGCCTCTTTTTTTTACATCTTCAAAAATTAAGTTGAGCGCTATTTTAATACCTCAATTAGATCTATTTACAGTGATGGTGGTGGTGAATATGTTGGTATGCGCTCCTTGCTTTGTAGACATGGTATTCAACACCTTACAAATCCACTTTATACTCAACATGTAGGTGCAGCAGAAAAAAAAAAAGCATCGTCACATAATAGAGACAATTCTCACACTACTGCATCATGCCTCAATTCCACTCTCTTTCTAGACTCTTTCCTGCCAAGCTGCAATATACTTAATTAATCGCTTACCTTCTCATAATCACTTACGAAGCATTGTTTCATACATCACCTAATTACTCCAAGCTTTGTGTCTTTGGTTGTCTGTGTTATTCTTGACTCGAGTCATACACTAATCACAAACTAGCCAATAAATCAAAACCATGTGTTTTTATGGGGTATGCCAAAGCATCAAGCAGCTATATCTGTTATGTTCCTCAACCTAAAAAATTTTACTCCTCCAGGCATGTTATTTTGGTTGAGTCGGTATTTCTTTTCAAAGGCTATCAAACCAACTTGCCTCGTGTCTTGCCTACAAATTTAGCGCCATGATTTCTCCAACTTGTGCAGAACAAAAACCTTCTGAAGATGATAAAGTATAATCCTATCAGATTACCATGAGCTAGTTTCTAAGTATTAGTTACACTCAACTCACAATGTAAATCCATATAAATATAATTGTGTATATATTTGTACTTATCTTCTCAAGTTTAATTATCTTGTAATATTGTATATATTGAGACCTCTATGAATGAAAGGACTCATCTCATCATAAAATCTCTGGACTTCTTTAACATGTACCGTAGACTCCGTCAAATCAATTTCCTTTTATAAGGGCAGAATTAGGCTTGAATGCTAATCTCAATTATTTTCGAACTTATAATTCCACATAGAGTACTTTAAAATTACATAGATATCCTGTTAAGATTAATTGTTTAATAATAGATCGACACACTGCATTTGAGCTGGCAGCCTCACAGTGTCGGTGTTCGTGGCCATAGCGTGCATGGTTTTTGGTATGAAGAAACAAAAAACAAAGTACAATTCGTGCAATAATTTTAGTACTAAAATAAACCATGTCAAATGCATGCTCTATGGATTGACATTGACATGTCAATTCAATATTTTTGTTTGTTAGGAAGGAATATGTAATGCGCGTTTAAAATTTTTGAAGAATAATTTGTAGTCCTCGTAGATGATTTCTTTTGAAGAAATTTAATTAAAACTTGTGTTGGAGTTGGGTGTTATTATAAGCATTACTATAACAATATCATGGGAATAAGAATAAGCATATTAATAACGCATAAATTTGTACTGTAAGAACATGTATAAAGAAAAGCAAATCAGATATTTCTGTATATGAAAAAATCGTGTGGTATAAATGCTGAGGGTTATGTGGTAAAATTTTGAAAATTAAGCTCGTTTTGATTAGTCCACAAACCAAAGACATCCTTTTGCTTGTTTCGGTTTATTTATTTTTTTTAAAATTTTTTTAGGAGAACAATATTAATCAAACAACTTTTAAAATTTGTATGTTCCTTTCAAAGGTTGTGGTGGAGCGGTAAGTGCTCTTTCATTCTTAACTAGTAGTATCGAATTTAAACTTATGAATAAAATTATCTTTGATAAAAAAACATTTTGTTTTGGAGAACTTCTCTGACAAAGGAAGTAAAAAAAAAAAAAAAAAATCTTATTGCTAACCATCGAAGGACTTCAGCAACTTATTAATATCCCATCAGGAGCAAGAAAGGAGCTATATATCCACTTTTGGTCGCACTCAAATAGATACCTTTTTTTTTTGTTGTTGGCTTCCCCTAAATCGAGAGACTTATAGAAGGATGTATCAATATTTTAAATGACATGGGTGTGAGATTGGGTATTTTATCTAGAACGAGACGTGGTGTAAATCACGAGCCAATGAGATTACACCAGATTACATTAGTGTATCATGATCAGTAACAAAAGTTGCGATGGAATGAGATTAGCTAATTTTAAGTTAAGTGAGCACAATTTGTGTAAAGACCTATGCCATATATTGTTTAGACATATGCCATGTAATTGGAGTATATAGTCGTTTGTGATAAAAATTTTACACTTGTTAGTTGTTATGAATCTAACTTGTTCAATTTGATGTTGGGAGGCAATGGTTATCTATAAATAAGGATTCTTGCCTTCTCATTTAAAAAACTTGAAAATAATAAGAAATATTTTTCTCTACATAATACTCTCTACTTCTTGCAATATTGTATCAATTTAGTTTTATTTTACAACAACACTTTCTTATTTACTTTTACTCATTTAGAACATGTTACTGATAGAAATTGGCTAGATTTCAGTCGAACTCTACTTCTAGATGACTTGCCAAATAATAAGGTTTTTGCTAGATCTCAAATCATCCAATTTTAGTCCAACTCTGGTTCTAATTAACTTACTAAATAATAAGATTATCGCTAGATTACAAAATTCATTCAAGTTTAGAATATTAACACTAGGAGTATAATGTGTCCTGGACTCGAGAAATTGAAGCAGGAAGCTGGTGGGGGGGGGGGGGGGTTAGCTCAGTTTGTTGCCGCCTTTAAGTTGAATGCTTTGCTGTTGGTAAATACAAAAAAGACAATTAAGAAGATGAAAATTAGATGATATGATAGCAAGAAAATTTTGACACACTAGTGTTTGTTTCAGTGATTGATGATAACATTGACAAGATTGCATGAGAATGAAATCACAATGTTTGACCGATCCATCCTGATTTTAGGATTCGCTTCACCAAATTTCTCTATAGAGCAACTAATTCAATGTTAATACACAAGATTCTTACGTTATGATAATTGTCACGGGTCATTTTTTCTTCTTTAGTCTAAATCAAACACCTGACTATTGCTCATCACTCATCAACGACTTTTTCTTCCCTCGTCATAGAAATTACTGTACTAAATTAGTACTCCATCCGTTTCAAAAAGATGAATCTATTTCCTTTTTAGTCTGTTTCAAAAAGAATGATCTCTTTTTAAATTTGGAAAGAAATATTCACTTTTACGCATCCCTAGATGATTTGTAGCCACACAAATATTTATACCTTATTTTAGACCACAAGTTTCAAAAGTCTTCTCTCTTTATTAAACTCCGTGTAAAGTCAAATGGGTTCATCTAAAGTAGAACGGAGTGAGTATCTCATATTGGTAGCAGAGAAAACAATTTTTTTTTTTTAAAAAAAAAAACCATAATAAGAAAAATATATTCATCAAACAGGTTAAGAGACAAAAGTTTGTTTATACTATCTACCAAATACTTTTGATGGATTTAAATTATATAAGGTTCAAGAGTAGTTTAATTTGCGATGGTAAGTTATACTTTTTATTTTCTGAGTTATTAAATTATTATTGTTAAGATTGTCTGAAATAACACATTATGATGCGAATTTGTCTTTATTAGACTTTTGGTTTGATCATATCTTTATTGTTAACAAATTGTCTCGTACTTGTTGTTTCTTTTAGTTAGCTTATTAAGTGTGACATGGGTGGACTGCAATGTCTCATTTATTTACACTTAATGAAGATCTTAATCTAAATAAATTAGAACTCAAAGTGTTTAGTGCATTTAATTTTTAATGTTCATTACTTAATCGGTGTAAATAAAACTGAATCATCCTCTTGAACATTGTTTAAATTTTATTAGGGGGTTTGCGAAGACAACTTTTCATCTATATCTATAACCACAATTAGCCACCTTGTAAAACTATGACAGTCGACCATAACCATCACCACTGCTAACTACTAGCAACAAGCACTAATCATCTCCTAGCATATCCACCGGTACCAGCCACACTAGACCAACCACCTCCGCCATCAGCACTATCACCATCCATGCTATCAACAGTAGATTATCAACTCTACCATGTCCACCACCACCCACTATCATCACAATTACCAGCCACTAGCAGCGTCAACCACCTCCATCATCACAACTAGGTTTGGGCATCGAGCGAGTCGAGACCGAGCCGAACCTAACCGAGTTTACTATGCTATCGAGTCGAGCTGAACCGAGCTTTATATCATACGGAGCCGATTCAAGCTCAACCAAACTTTGCTAGAGTTTGACTGAGTTTGAGCCGACTTTATTATTTTATGTTCCCATACTTAATAATATAGAAAATAATATTTTTAAATTTTTTTTATTATAATCATAAATAAGGATAGAAATACTAGTTTATCAATTATTAATTATTGTAATTAAAATATTAAATATAATGTAAAGTTCTAATATTTTAGTAATCCACCTAACCAAGTTGAACCGAGCTTTGACAGAGCTGATCCGAGCCGAGCCGAGCCAAACTTTAAATGAGCTCGAACCGAGCCTCTTTTCAAAATAAGCCAAGCGGAGCGGAGCAGAGCTAAAAGGCATTCCAGTCGAGCCGGCTTAAAATTTTTGCCCAAGCCTAATCACAACCACGACAAATGCAACCACAACCACCATTTCCCCTACTACTACTACCATCAACCTAATGGCGGAGCTAGAAATTAATGGAATGGGGTTCAAAAAGTATTAAAATATCTTATTTGGGAGTTGAACTCATGACCTAAAGTAATTTTTGAACCTCCTTCATCACTTTAGTAGTAATTTTCCTTGTATTAAAGGGATTCAATAGTGTGTATATTACCAAAAAATCTCATTTTTACCCTATTTATGCAGTGTAATTATCCGACAAAGGGGGTTCAATTTGAACCCCTTCCCAATGCCTAGCTCCGCCTAGGGGTGTCAATGGTTATTGAAAAACCGACCGAACCGTACCGTACCGTACCGAACCGAATCTTAGGTTATTTTTAGCAAAACCGAAGGTTTCAATATAAATCTATAACCGAACCGAATAATTAGGGTAGTTTTTTTTTATTTGATAAAAAAAATCGAAAAAATACCGAACCGAACCGAATATATATATATAATTTTATAAGTGTAAAAGTGAAAATAAAAATATATTTTTGGCCGAGGTCTTGGGCCATGGGGTGATGAAAACAGATAGAAGCTTGTATGAATTAGCAGCACCAGAAGTCTCAACTCCCAAACTTATTCCGCACTTGTATAATTCCGTTAAAATAAAATTAGTAGAGAGCCTAGACCAACAAACTTAAGCATTAAACTTCACAGTGGCTAAGGTATCATATATTTTTTCACTTGTCTAAATTTTTCTTCTCGGATACTTAATCTTCTAGTAGCCTAGCTCTTGACTTGTATTCGATTAATATTTGTCAACTCGTATAGTTTAGATTTTTCTTGTCTTTGCTTAATTAAATTTACAGCACCACTATAGAATAATGCTATGTTTATTTATCACCTTTTAAATAGTAATAATGTTTAGATAAGTTTTACCAAAGTCATGTATATAGCATTGTGTTATAATATTTACTTAATATAGAGTGATAATCATTTGTAGATCAATATAAGAGCAAAAATATGTCAAGTACTTAAATATTAGTTATGATCATTTAAGAGTTAGTACTTAATTCAAATATCATCTTAAATCATACTTTGTGTGTTACAGTAAATTTTGTAAGTATTTTACATAAAAATGGCGCATTCTAACAACGGTATGACTTTTTATAGAGTTTTTTTTTAAAAAATAACCGAACCGTACCGAAACCGAGATGATTGTGATGGTTTTGAAAAGTCTTATTTTGGTTATGCACAATAGAATAACCGAATATATGGTATGGTATAATTTTTTTGAAATAACCGACCGAACCGAACCATTGACACCCCTAGCTCCGCCCCTGCATCAACCAATCCACTGCCATTGCCTACCATCACTACCATCATAACCAACCACATCGGCTAATAAATGATACTCTTATCTATCACAATTTATGTGAAGGTGTTTGACTGAGCACAAAGTTTAAGAATTAAAGAAAGAATTTTGAAACTCGTGATCTAAATAAATCATAAAAAAAATT
Source organism: Petunia axillaris subsp. axillaris (assembly GCA_029990575.1). Taxonomy (NCBI): domain Eukaryota; kingdom Viridiplantae; phylum Streptophyta; class Magnoliopsida; order Solanales; family Solanaceae; genus Petunia; species Petunia axillaris. The sequence continues at coordinate 46,098,649 of JARKNS010000007.1, read as the reverse complement.
ATGATTAGAAATATCAAATTAAAGGTAAGTAGAAAATCTAACTTTAATTGTTACTAAGTATAAAAAAAATATATACTTTTCGTTTAATTAAAAAAGGTAACAGAGTCACATAAATTAGGAAAAGATAGAGTAACAAATAAATAGTCAAGTTCAGGGTGTAAATATAACGTACTAAATTTAGGAGTAATTAAAAATTGTGCCACGAATATATGATAAACAATACTTTTAAGCTCATTAAATGATTTGATACAAACCGGATAAATTTTGTCTTTCTCTAAAAGAGTTATTGTCAATGAGTGACTGAATCATCTTCACCACCATTTGATTCTCCACTATTTACTCCAACTTCTTCCCACAATTTTCATAACCATTCTTTATATATCCACACCCCAACAACACTCCCATTACTTCATCATACAATGGCAGCAACACTTGCAGAAACCATATTGCCAATCCACAATAACCCTCCAAGAAAACCACCAACAACAAGAAAGATTTTCCTTTCATATTCAGCTTATGCTAAAAATTTAATCCAAAATCTCAAGTCCTCAAACATAATTGTTGAAAAAGGACTTTCTGAATTTGAATTTACTACAATTGAGTCCAAATTCAACTTCACTTTCCCTCCTGATCTTCGTTCTATTCTTCAAGAAGGTCTTCCAATTGGTCCTGGTTTTCCAAATTGGAGATCATCATCAGAAACACAACTGGAAATTCTCAAGAATTTACCAATCTTGGGTTTTTGTAAAAAAGTGAAAAAATGTAATTTTTGGATGAATTCTTGGGGTATTAGGCCAAATGATGATGATTTAGCTGTTGATATTGCAAATGTGGAATTAAGAAAGTACCCTGTTCTTGTTCCTATTTATCAGAAATTTTATATTCCTGTTAGGCCGTGTTTGGCTGGGAATCCTGTTTTTTACGTGCATGATGGGGAGGTGAAATTATGGAGTTTTGATATTTCTGGTTTTTTTGACCAAGTGGAGTTTGAGAAAAAAGAGATGATTTTGAGGAGACCAAGTTTGTTAAATTTGCTTCACGCGCCGGCTTGGGCAGCGACGGAGGCGAGGAAGATTGAGTTTTGGACCGAAATGGCGGAGATGATGGCGGCGCGTGTAATGAATGGGGACGGCGCGCGGAATGTAAGTGGGATGGAAACTGCGGAAATGGTAGAGGCGCGTGGAAAAGATGGTGGTGGAGCGTGGGAAGGTATTGGGTGGCGCGAGGAGGATATGGGGGTGGCTCATGGTGGAGGAAGGCACCGACGGTGGTGGAGCGAGGATTTAGAAGGGTATTTAGAGGATGTGTTTTTGAGGTTAACGGAAGCTGGGTGGAAAGAAGAGGATGTTAGAGACATGATGATGGTGGACGGTGGCGGTCACGACGGTGGAGACAGTGGTTCCGGTTGTCGGAGGAGAAGTAGTGATGGTGACGCATTTGATAAAAAAAGGGTGGAGTCGCACGTGAGGTTGTTATCGAAGAGGTTATTACGTGCAGGTTGGAGCACGGAAGATGTCGTGGACTCGCTAGGGTCTCCAGAGGAAAATAAAATTTATACAGAAGAGGATTCTTGCATTGATTTTTATCAAATAAAAGAAGCTAATGAGTTATCAATTTCTTGAACTGTAAAAAGTACAAATTCATCAAAATCTTGGTCTAGGAATTATAGTATACTCCATTTTTTATTAGGTTATAAACTAGTTGAATATTATAGCACTCCTAATGGATAGAGATATTGTTCTCTCCAGTTTTATCTGCTTTAGAATATGTGTTTGCTGTAAAATGCTAGTAACAATTTCCAAATTTAGGCAATTTATTTCCTATCATGGTACCATTTGTGTCCTTTATTTTCGTATTAGTGCCTTTCAAAAGGGTTGTTCTTTTTCTATACTTAAAAATAATTTAAATTTAATTTAATTTCAATTTTCTAGTGGATTCAACAAAATGTAACAAAAACGCCACAACACTTTAGCTAAAACTCTGCCTCTTCTTACACCTTTCATAGCAAGGCTTGAAGGGTAAAATTGAAACCACAATATCATAATTTATTTTTTTTATTTATATTATCATCCTTTAGACGCGATCACGATAAGAATGAAATGAGTAGTATGGAAGACTAATCCACATGCAAACCTTAAGGATTTCTAATATTTTACATCTTAGTTTGGTTGACTTCTCTCGATTTAGAGCAAAGTGTGTTTTGTTTTTTAATTAAATTATCTGATATTCCATATTTGTTGAATTCAATTAACTTATTAGAGTTGAATCAAGTAATCCTACCACTAAAAGTTACGGTGGGATGATAAATATCTTTTATCCTTGATTAAATATCTTTGGTTCAAATATTTGAAATGAATTTATCTTTAGTTGGAAGAGTTTTACTTCAAAGAAATTTCAACACCAATTCAAATCAATAGGACCCAAAACAAATACATGACACTAGATTAGAAAACAAGAATCGAGAAGGCAGATTCAAGGAATTAGAGCGTAATGCTTGTTTCCTTCCACTTGGAAGAAAAAACTAATAACACATATTTCTGGATAGCCGTCCGGTTACTATATTAGGGAATTCATGGTGGAGAGGGGAGAGCCCCAAATAGTCCAATTGTAAGATACTTGGACAATGACAAATTATGCAAAGTCGAGATATAAAGGCAAAATTTCCATCTATGGGGCCACTAAAATAATTAGTAATAGACTTGGGAGATGTCTCGGAGCAAAAACTATACAACTTTTTGTCTTTTCTGATTTTCTTAGCCGTGGAGTTCTGTGGTGCCGGTAAAACCAAGTTGCATCGCTTGTTTACATAATATACACTATCCGTTTCTAGTTTATAAGTCATGATTTGGCTTAATACGAAATGTCAGGAAAATAGAGAAAGAATTTTAGATTTTATGATTGTAAGATGAAGCATAGATATTTATATAGTGGTAAATCTTCTCATTTGAGATAAAATAGATTTGAAAATAAAATATGTTTAAATTTAGAAATGTATAACTTTTTTCAAATAAAATAATAAAGAAATTGTATAATTCTTTTTAAACATATAGAGTAAGATTGGGAATGCTCACCGAAAATTAAAAAATTTAATCAAACTGAAAATCGAATCAAATCTAAAGAAAAAATTGATATTTTTTAGATTTGATTTGATTTTGGCATTTTAAAAAAACAAAAATTATTTTATTTTGGTTTTAAGGAAAAGTAATCAAAACAATCAAACCAAATAGAATAAATAAATACATATTTAAAAATTATAATTACATATACAATACTAAAAATTAGCTATTTCTCGACGGATAAATTAGTCGGAACATCGTCAAAAATATCAATTTTCCAACATCGTTCAGACGGGAAAACACATGTCAAGAACATAATGGTCGAAAATAATTTTCGACGGGGGTGTTCGACCTTGCTGTCGAAGTATTAGAGGACCGGATGAGTGGTGTATTCTTGGTCTTCTTACGGGCTTTAAAATAGTTAACAAATAAAGTATGTTATTACTATATAGGGCTAAGTACAATTATATACAACCCTAACACCAAAATTATAAAAAAAAATAATATTATTCCACTTTATAAAAAATACCAATATTTTTTTTACACATTATATACAAAACAAACAAAACTAATAAATTAGGGTTCCTCCTTCTTCCTACTGCCCCCCTCCCACTTCTACCACCCCAGGCGGCGGCAGTGCCTAGTCACCGCCGGCCACCCGCCGTTTTTTTTTTAAATCTAAAAAATGAAATACACATATAAACATTGATTTTTCTTTGAAAATATACTTACAACATACATACAAATAAAAAATACATGTAAATACACAAAAATAATATGTTTTACATACACTAGACACACACATACATACTACGATCTATAGATCTACACATTAAATACACAAATCTATATATATCACACATACACTTGACATACATACAAAAGAATATACAAAAATACAAATATATACTCAGATATACACGTTCATACAGTAATATACACGTTCATACACTTCTGTGTTTGAAATAAATACATGTATATACACGAACATACAGATACATACACTTGTAGAAAAAACTAACCATACACTTTCTTCCACCTTCAAACAACTATTAACAACCACTGTAATTAGTAAAAATATGCAGATATGAGCAAGGGGCGCACGTTTAGCTTAGGAAAAATGCTCTCGATGCACGTTTAGCTAGGATTGCTAACGTGAACCAAGAACAATGTCTCGAAAACAAACTTGCGCAGCTAGGAAACTTACTAAAGATGAAATCTATGAAACACCAGATCAAAATGAAATTCAACCCCGTCAACCACCAACTTTTGGTAGCTTTCTTCCACCAATGTTAATAGTAGCTGAAGAAGATGAACCTATTGATTCGACCCCTAATTTGGGAAAACAGGTACAAGGGATTGCCACAAAGATCAAAGAAGAGCTTGCTGGTCGGAGATTGCAGTACTCTGAAGCTTCATCGGAGCAACCAACACCGACCAAACCTAACAACATGAGCTCACAAATGGGTAAGTCGCTGCAATATGTTCCACCTATTATCAGAAATGGTAAAATTATGGTTAAACTAGATGAAGATGACATTAAGCCACTTAAGGACTATTGGAAAACTGCACTAGTAGGATATGTGATAGGTGATACTCCCAACCTAAAATCCATGGAAAACTATGTGAAAAATGTATGGAGCTTTGTAACACCACCTCAGATCCTAATTCATGATGAGGGGTACTATATCTTTATATTCAACACCATAGATGAATGTGATTTGGTCCTTCAATCAAGCCCCTTCACTTTTCACAACAAACATCTTACCCTGCAACACTGGTCACTGGAATTCAAGTTTCACCCTGAATGCCTTACCACCATTCCTTTATGGGTGGTGCTACTTGGATTACCAGTAGGATATTGGTCACATGAGGCACTTAGTAAAGTTGCTAGTGCCATAGGTAAACCCTTCTATACTGATAAATTCACAGCCAATATGGAGAAAATTTCCTATGCAAGAATTCTGGTTGAAATTGATATCTCTTATCCACTAGTGGATTTTATAGAAATAGACACACCAGTAAGGGTCATTCAACAGCCTGTGGACTATGATTGGTGGCCTAAGTTTTGTACAAATTTTATGAAATTTGGGCACATTACAAAGGAATGTTGGGCCAACCAACAACCTGAGGAATCTGACTTCAAGCAGCCCCCTAAGAGGAAAAGGATGAGGAATAGGAAGAAACAACCTCAGGTAAAATTGGAATGACAAGAAAAAGAGAAGTTAGAGGAAGAACCAATGAAGAAAAACTCTGGACTAGTAGAAGCAGGAGTAGAAGTGATTGAAAGCAGGTTGCAGCAAATGAGTTCTATCAAAGAAGCTAATAGCACAGCTGACACTGCTGAAACAGTTTCTGGTACTAGAGTTGAGAGTAATAGATTATCAAAGCAAGCAACTTTAGAAAGATTGTAACAGGCAATAGATATGATGTGCTTATGCAAGTGCATGAAAATGTGATGGCTTGCATACACCAGCTTAAACCACCATGAAGCTCCGTGCCTGAAATATTAGGGGGATGAATAAGCCCTTTAAACTCTTTTTGAAAAAGAATAAGATTGATCTCTTGAGATGCCTTGAGACAAGAGTAAAACAACAAAATTCCAAAAAAAAAAAATATTGAAAAAGTTTGTAAATGGATGGAATTGGTGCTGCAACTACCCTCAAGCACCAAATGGGAGGGTTTGGCTGATCTGGAAAGACAATCTGAAGGTGCAAATAGAGATGCTGAATGAGTAGTTCATCTACTGCCTAGTAGAAGAACCTGTCACTCAGTTCAAAATGACACTAACTATTGTGTATGCCAAGAATGAAATACAACAAAGAGAAAGGCTATGGGCTGAATTAGCACTATTACAGGGCACTGTGCAGGGGCCATGGCTTCTATGTGGGGACTTTAACAATATACTATCATCAGAAGATAAAATAGGAGCTTCAATAACTCAATCTGAGGTGCAAGGCTTCAGAAATTGCCTGGATGATCTTCAACTGACTGCTCTGAGATCAATAGGAAGGCATTTTACATGGTGCAACAAATAACAAGCAGCCACTAAGTTATACAGCAAAATTGATTGGGCTCTGGGAAAATTTCAATGGATGCAGAGTTATAGTCATGTTGCAGGTGAATACCTGGACCCTCTGGTATCATATCACTCCCTCATGGTGATATAATGTGGACCTAAACTGAAGCTGAAACCTAGGCCATTTAAGCTATTTCCACATATCATGCAAGAAACTGGGTTCAAGGCAATATTGGAGACTACCTGGCAACAACCACTGTGAGGAGAGGCAATGAGAAAGGTCTGGAATAAGCTGCATATGCTTAAGGAGGACCTGAAAAAACTGAAATCCTACATGGCAACCTACAGCCATAAAATGGAGAAAGCAAGGCAAGAATTAGAAGTTGCGCAGAGTCTTATTGCAACTCAACTGCATAATGAACACCTGATTAACCAGGAGAAGGCATTACTTACTGAAATAGAGAGATGGAGTGAAGTGGAGGAGCAAGTGCTCAGGCAGAAATCCAGGGCAACATGGATAACTAGTGGTGATGCAAACACCAAATATTTTCATGCCCAAATCAAGATCAGAAATGAAAAGAATGCTATAATTTCTATCTACACTGAACAAGGGGGCCTACTAACTGATCCCAAAGAGATAGAAAAGGAGTTCATTTCCTTCTTTACTGGGCTGATGGGCACTAGTGCTACAGAACTTCCTTTTCCAAACACAGAGATTATTAAATAGGGAAAATACTTGCAATATGAGCAGCAATGCAGATTAATCAGGGAAGTCACTACAGAGGAAATTCTAGAAGCAATAAAGGATATGCCTGCAGGCAAAGCACATGGTGTAGATGGATACCCTGTGGAATTCTATATAGAAAACTGGCAGCTCATGCAAGAGGATGTGGTGCAAGTAGTACAGGAATTTTTTGCTATAGGAAAACTATATGAGGCAATCAATGTAACAGCTGTCACTCTAGTGCCAAAAGTACCAACACCATCTTATGTACGAGAGTTCAGGCCAATTGCCTGATGTACAACCTTGTACAAGATTATTTCCAAGACCTTGACCAACAGACTCAAAGAGGTGGTAGATGACATTGTTGGATACTCACAATCAGCATTCATATAGGGGAGAAGTATCTTAGATAACATCTTGTTTAGTCATGAATTATTCAAGGGATATAGCAGGAAAGGGGTATCTCCAAGATGTGTGCTCAAAGTTGACCTTAGGAAAGCCTATGATACAATTGATTGGAGTTAATTAAGGAAATTGTTGTGTGATTTGGGCTTCCCATACAAGTTCATTCACTGGCTTATGGAGTGTGTCACTACTGTAAAATACTCCTTACTGTTGAATGGAGGACTCACTAAACCTTTTCAAGCCAATAGGGGGCTCAGACAAGGGGATCCTATGTCTCCTTATTTGTTTGTGATTGCAATAGAGTATCTGCACAGAGAAATGAAATAGCTAGCACTTGATGGAGACTTCAACTTCCACCCAAAGTGTAGAAAACATGAAATCACACATGTCTGTTTTGCAGATGATCTATTAATGTTCTGCAGAGCTAACATTACCTCAGTCAAATTGCTAAGAGTAGCATTTAACAAATTCTCAGATACCTCTGGGTTAAAAGCAAATGCTGACAAGAGCTCTTTATATTTGTCAAGCAATAAGTCATTTGAATGCGGAAAAGCCGTCCGCTCGAGGTTCTCTTTGGTATGGGACCATCCCCTAGTGTATTTACCCAAGATCGATCCCTCATAGAAGACTTGAAGGAAGGAAGGTTTTTAAATTCCCGGGTAGTTTCAAAGGCTTGAAGGCATTCCGTCAAGCTACTATAGAAGAATGGATTCCCGAGCGTTGGGTTTAAATTGATTGGTGCCCTTAGTCCACTTAATGCTAATAAGTAAAAAAGCAAGAATCAATGGTATGGTATTTACAGCTCGCTCTGTCAGTCTTGCTTCTTGGATGTACGATTCTATTTACTATGGAGATCTCTTTTTAGGGGATTCCTCAGTCTGCCTTGGCTGTAGAGCAATCACTCATAAGAGGCAGTTGTCTATTCGGCATGGAAAAGACTGAAAGCACAACCATCCATCTCAATCCAATTGCTATTTTTGCTAAAGGATCCCTTATTTCTTAGTTATCAAATTTCTGGCTGCTAGATGTCTAAACATGAGGGGGAAGGTAGTTGAATTAGCTTTGGTTCAGGAATTGAGAGAGGTGAATCGCCTAGCGTTGCCGGAACCGGAGCTGGGGTGATGCCCTTTCTCTTTTGTTTTCATACAATCTATCATCTCGGAGCAAGTCTCAAACATATATACTATACTACCATGAAAGAGTTGAAAATACTTTGAGCAGATTGGGTGAAGGATGTGTATATCAATGTGAGAGATCCTGGCTGGAGCTTCACAGAACACAAGACAGGAATTGCTGCAGGAATTGGGATTTCAGGAAGGTGAGCTACTATTGAGGTATTTGGGAGTACCTTTAGCAGCTAAGAAACTAACTGTAAGACAATGTTGTCCACTATTAGAGAAGATACTTGCAAGAGTCAATTGCTGGACAACAAAATTACTATCCTATGCAGGTAGATTGCAATTGATCAAATTTGTACTCTTTGGCCTCCAGACCTATTGGGCACAGATATTTCTACTCCCAAAGAAGAGTATGAAGGCAATAGAAACTGTATGCAGGACATATCTCTGGACAGGATCTAACTCAATCTCAAAAAAGGCCCTGGTAGCATGGGAGAAAGTGTGTTTACCCTACTCTGCAGGAGGGCTGAGTGTTATGAATCTGTGCATCTAGAACAAAGCTGCTATAACAAAGCAACTCTGGGCAATTGAAATGAAGAAGGACTTTCTATGGGTAAAATGGGTAAACAATAATTACATAAAGAAGGCCGATGTTGAATCCTGCACCATACCAACCAATGCAGCGTCGGTGGTCAGAAAAATTATTAAAATAAGATAAGTGGTTATGCAATGCACCAGCTTACAAGGTGATCTACACACAAGATTGTTGTCCCTACAACAAGTAAATGGGAAGTTTTCAATCAGGGAATTGTATCTGCAGCTCTTACCACAGCATCCTAAAGTATCATGGAAAGGACTGGCATTACAGACCAACATACACCCTAGACATAGATTCACTTTAACCACTATGGACAGGTTACAAAAGTTTGAGATTTAAGTGTCACTGGCATGTGCATTCTGTGGTGGTAGTGATCAACCATTTGAGCATCTATATTTTGGATGCAAATTCACCAGAAACTTGTGGAACAAGCTTAAACAGTGGATGAAGATTCAAATTCCAACTGGGACATAGCAACAGGAGGTGCAATGGGTAAGCTCAAAGGCTAGAAAGAAGAGGGGAATGAGACCTGTAATAGGAGCTACTTTTGCTATGCTAGTTTATAAAGTATAGAACAGCAGGAATGCAATCAGATTCCAGCAGAAGCCAGCAAGTCCAGACCTGATATGCAGGGAGATAGCCATGCATATTCATATCAGAGGCCAAGTAAATGACAAATGGAGGATAGCACTGGCTTAGCTGAATACCTGGCCATGAAGCAGGGGAAGACAGCTCATGATCAGTTTAGTTTCTTATATTAATTCAATTGCTTTAGGCAGTAGTTATGTTAAGTTTGATAACTGAAGTATGATGATTAAGCAGTTATCCAAATGTAATAGCTTGCTTGTTAGTCAGTATAGTCAATAGTTAGAGAGCCTATGGTCCGCATGAGGCCTGGTTGTAAAACTGAAGCAATTTTGGTTGAAATAAAAGTTCTATTTAAAAAATAAAATGCAGATACACTAAAATACAAAAGGATACATGTATGTATGTGTTTTTTTTTTTTAAAAAAATGAAAGAAAAAGAAGGAAAAGAGGCAGATCTGAAGCAATGACGAGCTTTGATCTGTAGAAGCACCGCCATGGTTCACAGGGAGGAGCAGATCGCCAGAAATGAGGGGGCGGCAGGTAGGGGTGGGTAGGAGGGTGGATGCAATAGGGGAGAGAGAGAGAGAGAGAGAGAGAGAGAGAGAGAGAGAGAGTGTGTTTTATTTTGAGAAGAGTGGAAGTGAAAAATGGTATATGTAGGATAATAAATTGAAAAATATTGGTATTTTTTATAAATATTTGAAAATTTCGGTATATTTTATAATTTTGGTGTTTAATGTGTTAACTAGCGTAAAAATTTCTACTATATATCTGACGGAAGCCAATCGAAAAACTAAAAAGTATCTGTTTGATTTTATTTATCTTCCGACGGGTCCCTGTTGGAACATAGTAATTTCTCGAACTATATTATTTCATTTTGTTAATCTTAGAATGGGTCCTGATTGAAATATATTAATACTTTAATGTATTTTCTGCCGTCAAAATATATGAAATACTGAAACCATTACCACAATTTTCTGACGGTTTCCAGCGGAAATCTGTAAAAAATTACTCTAAACTTGCAATCAAAATTATGCATTAGTAGGAAAATCACATGCACAAATACCAAAATTGTCAAAAACAACGATATTTCAATAATTCAACTCTCACAAACTAGTTTAAATTATCAAGCACAAGACTAAACTTTCAAAAACAAGTCTAAAGTAATAGGAACAAGTCTAAACTATTAAACACAAGTCTAAACTTTCCAACACTAAACTAAACAATTCAAAATAACCAAAACAAGTCTAAAGTTTCAAACATAATTATAAACTTAACATCAAACGAAGTCAAAAAAATAACATGAAAACATAAGTCTAAACATAATATCCGAACATAAAACAAACAATCCAAACACAAGTCTAGTCCATTCATTCGGAGTCATAGTCATCAGGTGCATGTGAATGTTTGCGCTGCATGAACTTTTTCACCATATCCTACAACTGTGCCATATTTAGCACGACCCAAAACCTGGGTCTGTGATGGAACTTAAGAGCTTCTACCCTTAAGCAAAACAATTCATAAAACTTTTTCATTTTTATTTTCAAGAAATCAAGATTTCAGAAGGAAATCAACAAGGAACAATAAAATAGAAGACTGAATAAAACAACTAATAATATCATACTGATAATATGAATAAAACGCTAAAATAGTTCATACCAACCCAAAATCCAACAACTAATCATGGAGCATCTATGAGTGTAACTATATATAACAATAGGTTCAAACCCAAACTAAAAATATAGGAAGGAAAGACTAGACACTACCACGAACTATGCGGCAACATCTACGTACAACGCTGGAATATAATAATAAACAGGAAAAAGATCAATTATCGTGCCTCAATAAATGAACCTACATATAGAAACTGTAAGGGAGTGAGTCATCACTGACCTAGTAAGATCCTCGACGATCCCTCATATCCCAGAGAGATGTTGACACCCAATTTTGTCTCTCCTTTCCATAATTGGCTGTATTTAGCTTAAAAGTGCATATTAAAATTTTCAACCAAAATTATATTAAATGGCATGCAATTATTTGTGTAACCCTTACCCATAATCTCATATTTTTACAATATTTACTTAAATATAGGTATATTGCATAATTGCATCATCTAAGTCATTTTCTAAAATTCATGCACAGTTTGTGATGATTTGCACAATTAATACACTTACGTACCTACTTATAATTATTTATACCTAATTAATATCATTTAAACTCATTTATAATTATTTTGTGTAAAATAATATTTTACCAAGTCATTTGCATTATTCACTATATTTTTCTAATTATTTTATCCATTTATTAGCATTTTTGTCTAAGTTAAATGAGCCAGTTAATTCTTAAATTACTTCACATATGCATACACTCATAGCCTCTCACATACACAGCAGATACACACTATACATACACTATCATACACTCACCCATCTTCCACATACACATATACATACACTATCATACAACTCACCCGTCTTCCACATACACGTATGCTCTCACACGACCTGTATATACACACAGACACACACGTGCATCTACGTGGGGCCATCCTAGCCTTCGTTCCATTCATCCTACTGTCCTAATGGAGTATAACCTTTTAACTACATATACTTACCCCAACTTTCAAAAAAACCTAACCTATTTTCCACCCTTCCCTTTCCATTACACAGCCGCCACCCTTTTGCTACTTCCTCTCTCCCCCTTTTACGCTGTCCTATCCCGATACACCCACTGCAGCGCCACCGCTCTCCTCTACTAGTCACGGTGACGAAGACAACAACGTGTAACGAAATGAAAGTATGCTAGGTTGTACCATCTGCTTGGAAGGGTGTTCCTAGTTGTTAGGATATTTTCTTAGTCTATCAGGTCCTAGGAGTATTTTATTTTATGCAGTTGAGTCCTTAGTCTTTTAATATTGCAGATGAGTCCTTTTTATTGTTAAGCAGTTAGCCACGTCAGCTGAGGGAATATTTTATGGGGCAAGTTATTTATATTCTGTTGTACGCACTATTTGGCATATATGAAAATATCTTTATCCTTATCTCTCTCTCTCAATTTCTTTCTTCTTCTATCGGAACTCCATTTCTCTGGTTCTCATATTCGATTGGATTAACTCCAATCGTTACAGTGGTATCAGAGCCAACTGGGCTTCGGTGGGTCCTACACGATGTCTAAAAATCAAGATGTTCGTGGTTTAGACGAAGGTATGAAGGAGCTCAAAGCTCAGCTTCAGTCGTTTATGGAGGTCGCCGGCAAACGGTTTGAACTGCTAGAATCCACGCAAGCTCAAATGGCATCTCAACTTCTTGAATCACAAGAATCGAACTGGAAAATGGATTCAGAAACAAATCGGAAGTTGGAGTTAATTTTAGCTAAGATGGACAAACCCAACAATGGTGTTGATGCAGTAGCTCCTCCATCGGCTCAATCAAAAGCTTCCAACGTTCAATCCATCCAAGAAAAGGGTCAATCCTCAGGCACCAAGGTATCCTTACCTCCATATTCTCCTTCTACTGTACCAGTAGGTCATGGATTTACTTTTCCCCCTGAACCACCATCCCATTTTTCCCCACTCTCTCTATATCAAAACCCTAACTCTAATACCAACCCCAACACCCCATTGTTACCTACCCTAAATTCCCCCAGATCTACACTCCTCCAGCTTGATCCACCCCTGAATCATAAGTCTTTTAAGGCGAAATTGAATTTTCCTGATTTTGACGGTACTAATCCTCGTGGTTGGATTCGTAAGTGTGAGAAATATTTTGACATATATGGAATTGCTGAAACTGAGAAGTTGAACTATGCTACTGTTCATGTCAAAGATAGAGCTGATGTTTGGCTCGATAGCTTTGTTACTGGTCACAGGGGTCAGATTACTTGGTCTTCATTTTGCATTGAATTATGTAGACGATTTGGCAACATTAGGCCAATGGGGATTGTGGATGAGTTTAACAAATTAAGACAAGGGGGTACTGTAGAACAATATCAAGAAAAATTTGAGGAGCTCATGAGTTACATGCTTATCATTAACCCATTGCTGAATGATGTACATTTTGTTTCCAGTTTTATCAGTGGCTTGAAGCCTGAACTAAAACCCTTGGTAACACTTGCTAATCCTACTACTCTGATGGATGCTTTTGAGATAGCTAAACTCTATGAAGAGTCTTTTCATGCTCTTGCTAGATTCTCCACTCCTAGACATTCCCCTACTTATCACAGAAACTCACCTCAACTCACTTATCCAAACAGAAATGCCAATCCTCCAAGACTACCAGCTCCTCCTGTTCCACGTAGGTTGACTTATCCCACTCAAGCCAGACCTCCAATCAACTCAGCTCCCTTCAAACCAAACTACTCTTTTGATACATCTAGGGATAGAAGTTTGTGTTACAAATGTCATGATAAGTACTTTCCAGGTCACCAATGTAACCCACAAAAACTGAACCTAATGATTGGTAGTACTAGTGGGGAGAAGAATGATGAGGAAGGGCAGTTGCAGGTCATTCAGGAAGAAGAAGTGTTTCAGGAGGCTAGTGAAGAACTAGGAGAGGAAGAACATGCTGAAATTTCTTTATGTGTAGCTGTGGGAGTGTCTCATTCTCCTTCCACACTAAGGATACAAGGCAATGTTAAAAAGAATCCTATCTCCATTCTGGTTGATAGTGGTTCTACCCACAGTTTCCTTAGCCCTAAGGTGATCAAGACTCAGAAACTGAAATTGACCCCTTTACCATCTCTGATGAGAGTGAGAATAGCAAATGGGGAAGAGATGCATTGCACCAATTATTGCCCTGATTTTCAATGGAGAATGCAGGGTGACCTGTTTTCTTTCAGTGTGAGGATACTGGAAGTTGGTGGATGTGACTTAGTACTAGGAATGGATTGGCTGGACCATTTTTCACCTGTTGTCTTGAATACTAGGCCCCTGAGTTTAACCTTTCTTAATGATTGACGGATGCTAACTTTGTTAGGGGTGCAAGAAGAAAAACAAGTCCATCAAATTGAAGGTGAAATGATTCAAAATTTACTGTGGAAACAAGGATGCAGCTGTGTAGCTGAGGTCTGCTTGGTGTTTAAAAATGACCAGCCCAGTCAGAAAGTGGTGAATCCTGCTATTATGCCTGTACTAAAGCAATATGCTGATGTGTTTGAAGAACCTAAGGAGCTCCCACCCCCAAGAGAATGTGATCATACCATCCCACTCATTCCAGGAGCTCAACCATTCAATTTAAGGCCATACAGGTACTCATTTGATCAAAAGAATTCTATTGAGAAGATAGTTAAGGAAATGTTGCAAGCACAAACTGTGGTGCCCAGTCAGTCTGCATTTGCATCTCCAGCTCTTTTAGTTAAAAAGAAAGATGCCTCCTGGAGGTTATGTGTGGATTATAGGAGGTTAAATGCACTGACCATTAAAAATAAGTACCCTATACCTATGGTGGAGGACCTTTTAGATGAGTTAAATGGTGCCAAGATATTTTCCAAAATTGACTTAAGGTCAGGGTATCATCAAGTAAGGATGAAGCTTGAGGATGAACATAAAACTGCATTTAGGACACATCATGGCTTGTGGCAATTTAAGGTTATGCCTTTTGGATTGACCAATGCACCAGCTACTTTTCAAGCACTAATGCATCAGGTGCTAGGTCCTTATTTGAGAAAGTTCATACTTGTGTTCTTTGATGATATCCTGGTCTATAGTAGGTCATTAGAAGAACATGTTAACCATTTACAAAAGGTGTTAGAACTATTGAGGGAAAACAGGTTGTTTGCCAAGCAATCCAAGTGTGACTTTGCTCAGCAAGAAGTAGAGTATTTAGGTCATATTATTTCTGGTAATGGAGTGTGCACTGACCCTAACAAGATTACAGCTATGACCAAGTGGCCTATACCCTCTAACTTGAAAGAGCTTAGGGGCTTCTTAGGGCTCACGGGATACTATAGAAGATTCATTGCAGGTTATGCTAGGATTAGTAAGCCTTTGACAAATCTGCTCAAGAAAGGAGCTTTCCACTGGTCTGATGAAGCTACAACAGCTTTCCAAAAACTGAAAATAGCTATGACACAGGCTCCAGTCTTAGCCTTACCAGACTTCAACAAACCTTTCATCATTGAAGTGGATGCTAGTGGTTATGCTGTGGGTGCTGTACTGATGCAAGATAGAAGGCCAATTGCCTTTTTGAGCCAGGTCCTGAGTACCAAACATCAGGGGATGTCAACTTATGAGAAGGAGCTGATTGCTCTTTTGATGGCCGTGGAAAGATGGAGGCATTATTTACTCACTAACCATTTTATTGTTAAGACTGATCATTTCAGTCTTAAGTTTTTGCAGGAACAAAGGATTTCCACAGCCTTACAACACAAGGGATTGACTAAGCTCATGGGCTTGAGCTTTGAAATTCATTATAAGAAAGGAATTGATAATGCAGTTGCTGATGCATTGTCAAGAAAACAGAAAGATTCACATCCAGAATGTAATTTGATGATTCAGTTGCAACCTGCATGGATGGAGGAGATTAGAGGCAGTTATGAGAATGATGCTGAAATTGAAAAAGTTATTAGTGCCCTTAGCATTGATCCTACTGCCTCAGCTGAAGTCACACTGCAACAGGGAATTGTGAGGTATAAAGGCAAGGTCTGGATTGGCAAAACTGGGGGGCTGAGGCAGAAAATTGTGCAACAAATACATTCATCCACCTTGGGGGGTCATTCAGGCATTACAGCTACAGTTCAAAGGGTGAAAGCTGTATTTTATTGGCCCTCTCTGATGGAGGATGTTAAAGGATGTGTGTTGACTTGTGAAATCTGTCAAAGGTGCAAAGATGAGCAAGTTGCTTACCCTGGTTTACTGCATCCTCTACCTATACCTTCTAGACCATGGGAACACATTACCATGGACTTTATAGAAGGGTTGCCAAGGTCTCATGGCAAAGATACCATCATGGTGGTGGTAGACAGGTATAGTAAGTATGCTCATTTTATGACCTTATCTCACCCTTTTACAGCCTTGCAAGTGGCCACATTATTTCTGGATCAGGTCTATAGATTGCATGGTTTACCTGCTAGTATAGTTTCTGACAGAGATAAGGTATTCTTGAGCTTGTTTTGGAAAGAGTTATTCAAACTGCTGAAGACTGAGTTGGTTTATAGCTCAGCTTATCACCCCCAAACAGATGGACAAACTAAGAGGGTGAATAGGTGTTTAGAAAATTACTTAAGGTGTATGAGTGGGCACAAGCCTTCTGAGTGGAGTAAGTGGATCTCATTGGCTGAATTTTGGTACAACACAAACTTTCATTCAGCAACTAAGATGACCCCTTTTAAGGTTGTGTATGGTTATGAACCTCCTCAGCTCACTTTTGAGCTGCTCTCTCAATCAAAGGTAGCTGCAGTTGATCAATTCATGAAAGAAAGGCAAGTGATGGCCAAGATACTCAAAGATAATTTGGAGAAAGCTCAGAGCAAAATGAAGTTCTATGCTGATAAACATAGGATTGATCGAGAGTTTGAAGTGGGAGACTGGGTTTTCATTAAACTGCAGCCATATAGGCAAGTTTCTGTGGCAGTAAGGAAGAATCTTAAGCTGTCTTCTAAGTTTTATGGTCCTTATCAAGTGATAAAGAAGATCAATCCAGTAGCATATGAGCTGCAATTACCCCCAACTGCCAAAATTCACAATGTTTTCCATATTTCTCAAATCAAGAAAAGAGTTGGTCATGGGCACATTCCTTCTATCGAACCTCCTGTATGTTCAGATGATGGTCAACCTTTAGCTGAACCTGTTGCAATTCTGCAGAGGCGATTGGTCAAGCTTGGAAATAGAGCTGCAGTCCAAGTACTGGTGCAATGGGCTAATCTACTTCCAGAAGAGGCCACCTGGGAGGACTATCATTTTCTGAAGTCGCAATTCCCTAATTTTGAACCTTGAGGACAAGGTTTTTGAAGAGGAATGGTATGTAATGAAATGAAAGTATGCTAGGTTGTACCATCTGCTTGGAAGGGTGTTCCTAGTTGTTAGGATATTTTCTTAGTCTATCAGGTCCTAGGAGTATTTTATTTTATGCAGTTGAGTCCTTAGTCTTTTAATATTGCAGATGAGTCCTTTTTATTGTTAAGCAGTTAGCCACGTCAGCTGAGGAAATATTTTGTGGGGCAAGTTATTTATATTCTGTTGTACGCACTATTTGGCATATATAAAAATATCTTTATCCTTATCTCTCTCTCAATTTCTTTCTTCTTCTATCGGAACTCCATTTCTCTGGTTCTCATATTCGATTGGATTAACTCCAATCATTACACAACGCTCCCCTCTTTCTCTCCCTCGTCTCGTTCACACCACAACTCAAACGGGATTTTCCCTTTCTCTCCGTTGTCATATTAACCCGAAAAGCAAAGGAGGATTCGAAATCATATCTTTCAAAATCGACACCATTCAAGCTCGGTGTGACAAAATCTGAAAAAGAAAAGGAAATTGAACTTGATTCCCTACTGATTGAGACAAAGCAGAAGCATAACGGGTCAACCCGACCCGGATTCCAATCGGGTAATCTCTTTCCTTCGATTATTTTCTATTACTGTGAATTTGTGTGCTATCACATGTCAAGATAAATGCTTTGTATTCTGAAAAATGCACAGTTTAAAAATTGCTGACTTAATGTCCTCGCTGAATAATTAGAAAAGAGATAGGCATTAGGCATATAATTTTTCTAGATAAAGGGATAATTTTATCTTGTTCATGCTTAATCATGATCATATGGAACTGCGTACACTTATTCGTGCATACCCACTGTTTTTTACATTTTCGCTACGTGAAATTGTCTGCGACTTCTATGATACATGATTGGTCTATTGATATCTTGTTAATTAAAAGCTAGACACATGCCCAGGTAACTTGATGTTTGAATACATTATATGATTAGATCCTGTCATATATTGTTATTGTTACCATGATTGAATAGCGTTTGGTTGCGAATGTCGCGCGTATGAATGCATGTAAATTGCCCTACAACAGGACATTGACGCCAAAAATCTACAAGTTCTATGAAAACGTTATAGCTGCACCTTCTAATTCACGTGTGTGTGTGTACAATGAATACGATTAGCTTTCCTGACTTTTAGATTGGTTCTTAAAGTACGTGGAATGCTTAAGGTAAGACATTCATACGTATGTGTGTATGTAGTATTCTGAGAAGAGGAAAATATCTCTTGATTTGTATTTTCGAATTACTTAAAAGTTATTTTAGGGTAATTAGCACAAGATCAGTATATGTAGTATATGTGTGAACATTACCTATCCTTTTACCTTTCTGATTTGCTTGATTCTACAAAAGCAAATATCTCTCTATTTCTTTTTCAAAATTCAAATAGGAGGAGGTATTTTAGAAAAATATAAGATTTTCTCCTTAATTTAAGTAATTTACAGAGCACAATCCCCTCTTTCCTCTTATTGAAAATCTCTGATTTCTCTTTTCCATACAAGACAACGATTTTAAAATTCGAACATCACTCACTACAACTATTTAAACCCATACTGTTATGAATACGTTGTATTATGGATGTCCATTACTCCCATAGCTTCCTGAAGAAGTTAGATCTACAAGCAGCTTACAAGCAGACAGCTGACAAGCAGCTTTATGAAAAGCCTTGCAGCAGCTTCTAGAAAGCCTTGCAGCAGCTTGATGAGGCTTGCAATCAAGCAGACAGCTTACAAGTACCTCAAGCAGACAGCTTGCCAGCAGCTTCTGAAAAGCCTTGCAGCAGCTTCCTGAAAAGCTTTGCAGCTGCTTCTTTTCTTCTATAAATAGGAAGTCATTTTAGTTTATTCTGTACATCAGTTTGAAATGAAATAAGATATCAGTCTCTCTCTATATAGTATCTCTGTTTGATTTACTTTGCAGCTTTTATTTTCACAACACGTTATCAGCACGAGGCTCTGCTATCTAGAAAAGGTGTAAGGTAAGGATTTTACTTTCTAAATTTATGGCTAATGTTTCTAAGATTGAATTTACTGCCCTTGATATATCGGGCAAAAGTTATCTTTCATGGGTTTTAGATGCTGAAATCCATTTAGATGCGATGGGTCTTGGAGACACCATCAAAAATAATAATCAAGCATCTAATAGAAACCGTGCTAAAGCAATGATATTCCTGCGTCATCATCTTGATGAAGGTCTAAAAATGGAATATCTCACGGTTAAAGATCCACTCATGCTGTGGAATAGCTTGAAAGACAGGTATGACCACCTGAAGATGGTCATACATCCACAAGCACGTTATGACTGGATCCATCTGAGGCTACAAGATTTTAAAACCATCAGTGAATATAATTCTGCTATGTTTAGAATTATTTCTCAGTTGAAATTATGTGGAGAAAATATCACTGATAGTGACATGCTTGAGAAAATATTCTCCACTTTTCATGCCTCGAATGTGCTCCTGCAGCAGCAATATCGAGAGATGAAATTTAGTAAATATTCTGAGTTAATTTCACATCTGCTTGTTGCTGAACAACATAACGGATTATTGATGAAAAATCATGAAAGTCGACCCACTGGTTCTGCTCCATTCCCATAAGAGAATGAGACGAATTTCCACCAAAAACGTGGAAAGTGGCGTGGCCCCAGTCGTGGCCGCGGTCGTGGTCGTGGTCGAGGTCGAGGAAGAAACTCCTATCATGATGATCGTTATGCACCAAAATCCCCTGACCACCAGCAGTGGAAAGGAAAGGATAAAAAGCATGAAGCGGTACAAACAAAAAATTCAGAGAATGGTTGCTACCGTTGTGGAGCAAACGGACATTGGTCACGTACCTGTCGTACGCCAAAGTACCTAGTTGGTCTTTATCAAGCATCTCTGAAAAAGAAAGGAAATAATGCTGAAGCCAACTTTATGTCTGAAGATAATGTGGACTTCACGCATTTGGACATAGCAGATTTCTTTGAGATCCCTGAAGGACAGCTCCCTGAAGGACAGATCCCTGAAGGACAAATAAATCATCTGACTGGTGATAGATCTGTAGCCAAAGAGGCTTAAATACATTTTAAGTTATGTCGTTTGTAATAGTTTGTATGTTTAATATTATTGTAGTAATACTAGTAAAGTTTTGTTTTAATAATAAAGCATGTAATATATGATGTCTGTTTTTATCTATGTTATTTTATTTTGAAGAACACATGGATATCCCTCAAACTTTATTTGGATCAAAGATCAATTCTGAAGATATTTGCGTAATTGATAGTGGAACAACACATGCCATATTCAAAGATCGAAAATATTTTTCACACTTGATAATGAGAAAGGCAAATGTTTCAACTATTTCTGGTAATACTAATTTAATTGAAGGCTCCGGAAGAGCAACTATATTTCTTCCTAAGGGAACAAAACTTATTATTGATGATGCATTGTTCTCTTCCAAGTCCAGAAGAAACTTGTTAAGTTTTAAAGATATCCGCCGAAATGGATATCATATTGAGATAATAAATGAAATGAATAATGAATATCTTTGTATTACAAAGAATGTCTCTGGCCAGAAATATGTTTTAGAAAAGTTGCCAACTTTATCTTCTGGCTTATACTGTACAAAGATTGGTACAGTTGAAGCACACTCTGTCGTAAACCAGAAGTTTACTGATTTAAATAAATTTGTGCTTTGGCATGACCGTTTGGGTCATCCTGGATCAATAATGATGAGGCGAGTCATTGAAAATTCAAGTGGGCATTCACTTAAGAACCTGAAGATTCTTAAAAGTGATGAATTTTCTTGTACTGCTTGTTATCAGGGAAAGTTAATCACTAGACCATCACCAACAAAGGTTGGGATTGAATCTCCTACATTTTTAGAACGTATCCATGGGGATATATGTGGACCTATTCATCCACCTTGTGGATTGTTTAGATATTTTATGGTCCTAATTGATGCATCTTCAAGATGGTCTCATGTGTGCCTATTATCATCTCGCAACCTGGCGTTTGCGAAATTGTTGGCACAAATAATTCGATTAAGGGCACAATTCCCTGATAATCCTATTAAATCTATTCGCCTTGATAATGCTGCAGAATTTTCATCCCAAGCTTTTAATGATTATTGTTTATCAGTCGGAATAAGAGTTGAACATCCTGTAGCTTATGTTCATACTCAAAATGGCCTTGCAGAGTCATTTATTAAACGACTACAATTGATAGCAAGACCGCTGTTAATGAAAACAAAATTGCCCACTACTGCTTGGGGTCATGCTATTTTACATGCAGCATCACTTGTTCGTCTCAGACCGACACATTATCATGAATTCTCCCCGTCACAATTAGTTTTTGGCCATGAACCGAATATTTCTCATCTACGAATATTTGGATGTGCTGTATATGTGCCAGTAGCACCACCACAGCGCACTAAGATGGGACCCCAAAGAAGGCTGGGAATATATGTTGGGTTTGAGTCACCCTCTATTATTCGGTATCTTGAGCCATTGACGGGAGATTTATTCACTGCTCGATTTGCAGATTGTCGATTTGATGAGACAACTTTCCCACAATTAGGGGGAGAGAAAAAGGAAATAAATAGAGAAATTGTGTGGAAAGTTCCATCATTATCTCACTTTGATCCACGTGCCCCCATATGTGAAAAAGAGGTCCAGAAGATCGTTCATTTGCAAAATATAGCAAATCAAATGCCTGATGCATTTACTGATTTAAAAAGGATTACTAAATTACATATCCCTGCAGAGAATGTACCAATTCGGATGGATATCCCAGCAGGACCATCTAGTAGTGTCATAGCCAGTGAACCTAAAGCACGCCTGAAGCGTGGTAGACCACTGGGTTCCAAAGATCGAAATCCTAGAAAAAGGAAAGTGACAAATGATCAAGATGACACTATAAAAGAATCTCTTGAAGAGAACCAAGATCTTAATAATCCTGAATTTCCTGAAGAAATTAATGAACCTGAGACTCAAGTGAGTGAGGAATATTTAATAAATTCCACTGGTGATGGAATAAATTTGAATCGATCTGAAATAGAGGTGGATGATGTCTTTGCATATAGTGTTGCACTTAATATTATGCAAGATAATGAGGATTTTGAACCTCAATCTATTCAACATTGTCGACAAAGAAATGATTGGCCAAAATGGCAAGAGGCAATTCAAGCAGAATTGAGCTCACTTGCCAAACGTGATGTTTTTGGACCTGTAGTCCAAACACCTAATGGTGTAAAACCAGTTGGCTTTAAATGGGTCTTTGTGCGTAAACGAAATGAGAAAGGTGAAATCATAAGATATAAAGCACGCCTTGTTGCACAAGGATTCTCACAAAGACCTGGTGTCGATTATGAAGAAACATATTCACCTGTTATGGATGGAATAACATTTCGATATCTCATCAGTTTAGCTGTACATGAAAAACTTGAAATACATCTGATGGATGTAGTTACAGCATACCTATATGGCTCGCTTGATAATGAAATTTATATGAAAATCCCTGAAGGATTTAAAATGCCTGAAGCATATAATTCAAAGTCTCGGGAAATGCACTCAATCAGATTACAAAGATCTTTGTATGGTTTAAAACAATCAGGGCGCATGTGGTACAATCGCCTTAGTGAGTACTTGATGAAAGAAGGTTATATAAACAATGTCAAATGTCCATGTATATTCATAAAGAAAACAGCATCACAATTTGTTATACTTGCTGTTTATGTTGATGACATAAATCTCATTGGAACTCCAGAAGAGCTCCAAAAGGCAATTGATTATTTAAAGAAAGAATTTGAGATGAAAGATCTCGGAAAGACAAAACTTTGTCTTGGTCTACAAATTGAACATTTAGTAGACGGAATCTTTATTCATCAATCTGCCTATACAGAAAAGGTCTTAAAACGATTTTACATGGATAAAGCACATCCATTAAGTACTCCAATGATTGTTCGATCCCTTGAAGTGGATAAAGATCCGTTCCGGCCTCAAGAAGAGGATGAGGAACTTCTTGGTCCTGAAGTACCATATCTAAGTGCAATTGGTGCACTTATGTATCTTGCTAACTCTACTAGACCTGATATAGCATTTTCTGTTAATGTTTTAGCAAGATTTAGTTCTGCTCCTACACATCGACATTGGAAAGGTATCAAACAGGTATTGCGATATCTGAAAGGATCTGTTGATATGGGTTTATTTTATTCTAACAAATATGGTGCAGATCTTGTTGGTTATGCAGATGCAGGGTATTTATCTGACCCACATAGGGGTCGATCTCAAACTGGTTACCTCTTCACATGTGGAGGTACTGCCATATCATGGCGATCTACTAAACAATCAATGTGTGCTACTTCTCCAAATCATGCTGAATTAATAGCTATTGATGAAGCAAGTAGGGAATGCGTATGGTTGAGATCAGTGATACATTTCATTCGAGAAAGATGTGGTCTTAAGTGTGATACCAAAATACCCACGATCTTATATGAGGACAATACTTCATGCATAAACCAATTGAAGGAAGGATTTATAAAAGGAGATAGAACAAAGCACATTTCACCAAAGTTCTTCTTCACACATGATCTCCAAAAAGATGGTGAAATTGACGTGCAACAAATATGTTCGTGTGATAATCTGGCAGATTTTTTCACCAAATCTTTACCGCCTGCAACTTTTGAGAAAATGTTATACAAGATTGGAATGAGAAAACTAAAGCACCTTGATCGAAGTTTTCATTAGGGGAGTAAAATACGCGTTGTACTCTTTTTCCCTTAACCATATTTTTTCCCACTGGGTTTTCTTGGTAAGGTTTTTAATGAGGCAACTGATAATGCGTATTACAAAACAAGTGTACTCTTTTTCCTTCACTAAGACTTTTTCCCACAGGGTTTTTTCTTAGTAAGGTTTTAATGAGGCACATTATCTATTAATGAACATCCAAGGGAGAGTGTTATGAATATGTTGTATTATGGATGTCCATTACTCCCATAGCTTCCTGAAGAAGTTAGATCTACAAGCAGCTTACAAGCAGACAGCTGACAAGCAGCTTTATGAAAAGCCTTGCAGCAGCTTCTAGAAAGCCTTGCAGCAGCTTGATGAGGCTTGCAATCAAGCAGACAGCTTACAAGTAGCTCAAGCAGACAGCTTGCCAGCAGCTTCTGAAAAGCCTTGCAGCAGCTTCCTGAAAAGTTTTGCAGCTGCTTCTTTTCTTCTATAAATAGGAAGTCATTTTAGTTTATTCTGTACATCAGTTTGAAATGAAATAAGATATCAGTCTCTCTCTATATAGTATCTCTGTTTGATTTACTTTGCAGCTTTTATTTTCACAACACATACCTTTTACTTTATTTCACACACATCTCATACACTGAATACACCTCTTACAAACTTTTACCACTTTCTTCTTCTCTACTACACACTCACAGAAAGATACTCTTTTTTTTCTTTTAAACACACCAAGTTTGATTCTTGCTGACCTTGCTAGTCGTAAAACCAAAGCAAAGATTTATCACTCATTTCTCAAAGCCTGTTGCTACAATACTCTCTCGCTATTCCTTTCTTTTTTCTGTTTGCTTGACCACGTTAAGGTATACTACTTATCGAATGAATAATCCTAAAACAATAAGGCATTGACATTGTTCTTATTTATTTGGTACCTGCCTATATTTGTGTGAATGTCATGACTACTTGGGCCCTTGTTAGGCCAACTAATAACCTTGTCTGCAGGCCTTACTCTAAGCCAGGGTATACTGGTTTAACCCTTTGGATAGTCATGAACAGACTACCATTAGAACCTTGTTTGTTGCAGGAGAAACTGTGAAAGAGGTGACACAAATAATTGGTCACTATTAGCAATCAACTAAAAGACACTTACTCTTGGCGTTTGAAAAGGATTGAACTTGTGAAGTTCAAATAAGTGCACACATGGCACTTTCTTTCTCCTCTCTTTAATCCCCCCAGACCCTATATTTATGTATTCATATAAGATTCCCTATTTGTATTTTAAGCACCAGTGCAAAATATTCCAAGTAAAACAGGGCAGCTGTGGTTTGAAAGCAGTGTTGGCACCATTAAGTGCTAAAATGGTTATTTAGGAGCCTATCTCTACTATTTTCTTCATTTTCGTGCATGTGTGAAATTTAAACGAGAAACAGGTTTATTTATGAAAACCTTTAGAATCTGTAAACTGAATAGGACAGGTTTAAAGCCAGTTTATAACAGGGATATAATCTGATTTTTTCTGAAATTAGGGCTATTTTTGCAAGTCTACCTCAATCAAAGTCTATTTCTGCAAAACTGTAAAAGCTGGCCCGTTTTAAGTTGAAGGCCAATTTTTTCTGAAAACTAAACTCTTTTGAAAAAGTTTACATCTTCTTTACACTAACTATTGCCAATTTTTCTGAAAACTAAACTCTTTTGAAAAAGCTTACATCTTCTTTATACTAACTAATAGTGTATAAGAGGAAGTACGGGCTTTTGGGGTCAAGCCAATACAAATAAAGGCTATTTTTCTTTAAAAAAAGGTACACTAATACTGTCCACATCATGATTTGCATGCTATTTATGAAACTGTCTAATTCCTATATTTGTACATATACCTATGTGTGTTATTTTTTATGCATGAGCTCTATAATCAAATATTTTTCAAATCATCTTTGTTTATTACAAGTCAAAAACGTTTTCCTTTCTTTATTTAATATGTATATATAAAGTATTACTTTGAAATGCTTTCCCAAAGCAATAGCCAATTCGAAATTGGTGTTTGACAATTAATGTCAATACATCCCTCAAAAGTGGCTACATTCCCTAAATGTGAGAATCTCGTTTGTCCCTACTTTTAGATTTTCTCATTTGTGGAAAAAATAAAAATGATGTTTGTGTTACACTGTTTTGAAAACGTTCTTTTCAGAAAACTGACCATTCTCTGATCAATCCGATTTTGAGTTATTATTGTGTTTTTAGCCTTCTAAAATTAAAAGCTGAAGTCACGGTCAAAACTATGATTAGGCAGTGATTTTAGGTCGTTTGTGCAAAACTTCAGAATTGTAACGTAAAAATTTAGTGTAGGGGCCTGTTTGGCGCGCGTTAATTGATTTGTAGCCGTCAAAAACAAATTAGCTGAGAAATAGCCACCTCCGGACAAATCCCAGTATAAATACTGGGACTTTGAACAAAATTTGTTTAAGGCCCAGTATTTGTACTGGGGAAGCTTCAGTAAACTAACCCCAGTATAAATACTGGGGCTTTGAACAAGTTTTGTTCAGGGCCCCAGCATTTTGTTATGGGACTATGTGTAAAGCTTCAGTCCCATAACAAAATGCTGGGGCTGTGAACAAAAGTTGTTTAAAGCCCCAGCATTATTATGGGACTGAAGCTTTATATATAAAGTCTCATAACCCATAACAAAATGCTGGGGCTGTGAACAAAAGTTGTTCAAAGCCCCATCATTTTGTTATGGGACTCAGCTTTATATATAAAGTCCCATAACAAAATACTTGGGCTTTGAACAAATTTTGTTCAAAGCCCCAGTTTTTTGTTATGGGGCTAGTCTGGGGTGTTTTTCCAAAACTAATGGAGCTTAAGTGTGCGCGCGAATTTTTGGCTATTCTTCAATGAATTTTGAAACGGTGGATAGTCCCCATTGAGCGCGTCCAAAAATGGCTAGTGATCAAAATTTCCCAATTGTAACTCACTTTGCCAGTAACAGCGAGCTCCATTTTAATTTGATTTGCATAAATGTCTTCTTTAACGCCTGCCTTAGTCTCCCAACCTTATTATCAGTAGTATAGATATTTTAAGTTCAACACTATTAGTCTCCATTACAACTTTGTGCTTTACATTTGGCCTTGAAAATTACTTTGGATCCTTTTGGTATGTTTAAGCTTAACTATATGTTTCGTCTATAACAATCCCAAAATTTGAATTCGGTCGGGAACAATCTTTCGTGGGTCTTGGGAAGTGCCTAATACCTTCTTCTCGAGACATTAGGACTTCTTACGTTAGAATCTCATGCTAAGTAGACCTACCCAGAGTTAACTTCAGCAACTTAGACACAAATAGGTGCCCTACGCCTAGTAAAAAAAAATATTAGGTGGCGACTCCAAATTCGTTCCAAACGAGCCACCTAGTCAAACCCGACTTTCGAACTCAACCAAGCTAAAAAAAAATAGGTGCGACAGAATTGCGACTTCGCTGGGAATATTTTTCAAAAGGTCTAACTGTAACGAATTTATTTTTGGGATTATATATTGTTTTATTTAATGATTCTATTTTTTTATATTATTATTATTATTATTATTGTTGTTGTTGTTGTTGTTGTTGTTGTTGTTGTTGCTGCTGCTGCTGCTGCTGCTGCTGCTGCTGCTGCTGCTGCTGCTGCTGCTGCTGCTGCTGTTGTTGTTGTTGTTGTTGTTTTTGTTTGCTAACTCGTTTTCCTTGTTTTTTACTTTTTTATGCTCCTTTTTATTATATTATTTATTTTAAATTCTATTTGTATGTTTTAGTAATGCATTGTTTACCTGTTATTTCACTCATATCGTCCGCTACTCCTTGCACTCCTATCCTCTTAGAGCCTATAGGAAGGAACGATTACGTGGAACCCACGGCCACCCTCTTTTCCCTAAAAAAATAACACCTAAGGGAAGGTCTTACAAAATTTAGCCAACTAGCGGGGCTGTTGGCGGTTCGCAAGCCTTCAACTTTCAAGTTGTTCGCTTGTAAGAACTGGTCTAGTTATACCCAAAATTCTTAGCAGAGACGTCGTTTAAGATATCATGCATCACATGCTTTAAAGGCTTCCAAATCCCCATCGTTTTCTTAAAATCTCTTATCAATATTTTTATTTTATGATTTCTTTTTTCACATTATTGGTATTATTTTGAATTATCGTTATTATTTTCACTTGATTTACTCAAATTTTTTAGACTACCTTGTTTCTTTTATCTTCCTTTTTTTTTTTCTTTCTTCTGGTAATTATTTTTATTTCAAGCTGTGCATTTAAAATTGTCATTTTGCTCATATCATCCGCTAATCCTGGCAACTTCAAAATCGTACGGATAAAATACGGTGGTTACGTGGATCTCACGACCACCTTTTTCTTAGAAAATACCCTTTATGAGGAACGACTTGGAATCTAGTTGGTCCGTGGTACAACCAACACTTCTAGACGTTTCCGCTCCCTAGTTGTCCGCATGGGAGGATAATAAAAGCCTTGTCTAGTCAAGCCAACTCTTAGTAGAGACGCTACTAAGTTTCATGCATCATGTAAAATACGACTTCAACCTATGTCTAAGTTCTTAGTTCACCATGCTTGAACGAACCAAACGGGTTATTAACCCCAAGAAATGCTTGGACATGACTATGTGTGCATTATTATTAAGGTTAAACGTGTCGGATGTGGACCGTTTAATTTTGAACGGTTGCAGTTAGTCCGGATTCAGTGTCATTCAAGAGGCGCAAAAGGTAACCAAAAAGGCATCAAAGGCCTAAATTGAAGCAGAGAAGGTCGTTCGATAAATGAGATGACACATAATGTACATTTATCCTTTAAGGATCATCTAAACCTATCAAGACTTAACATCCTTGGCATGTTAAACGTCTATTAGAAACCTTGTAAAACCGTCAAAAGGGATCCTAACCCAAGATGACATACTTTTCATATTATGTATTGCATCGATTTGAGAGAAGTTTATGCCAAGTGTAGATCACTTACTTAATTCCAAAGAGGCTTTGAAATGACACACTTAGCACCAAATGACTTTCAAATCAATATTAGGCCCACCTCTGGCACGAAGAGGTCCTATGCATTATAAGACACACTTTTATATTGCTTGCATGATGTTAATTTTAATCTGATTATTTCTTTAATTGCTCTCTTTCCTTAGTATGACTCGTGCGACCAGTTAAAATATGTTTCCCAATCCTTGTCCTACTTAAGCAAATTCTCTGAAAATATAATCTCCACATATCCTTACTTTCCATTACAAGTTAATACTCAAATCCCAATATTTGAAATATTTTGCATGTTTCAATTATTTCCTATCCCTAACTCAAAAACTTCCTTTCTAAAAGGTCGGCTCAAGTTGAACACCAAAGTAGGAGACATGGCTAAGTAAAGTGCACTTGTGGCTGACTTGTCAAAGCAAGATGGGTTTGTTGCAGCCAGCATTATGCACATGGAGAGAAAAATTGATGGGGTAATAGATGTGATGGTCAACCTCAAAGGCACCTCTAACGTGCCACATGATTTCCCAAAACCAATGTCCGAGGATCACTTTGTTGCTCCGATCTACACCGTTGCACCGCCCGCAATACATGAGTGTGATCCAAAGCATTTTCTAATTTTGCGCTCGTTCATGGTTGAAAGAGCATTCAAAGGGTTAGCAGAAAGCAATAAGGAAGTGAGAAGTGATGAGAATGCACCAAATGTTGCAAAAGTTTATGCACAACAACCAGAGATTGACACAGTGACGAAGCTTCCATTGTATGATGGAACCAAAAATCCCAATGTACATTTGGGAGCATATCTTAACCAATTAGAGAGTATGAAATACGATGATGAACTCAAGTGGAAACTATTTGTCAAGACACTTACAGGGTCGACAATGATTTGGTACATTAGGAAAGACACAAGTAAATGGACATCTTGGAGTGATTTGGCCGAAGACTTCATCAAGCAATATGGATCCTATGGCGACTTCCGTACACGCAATAGCCCGCTGAAACGGAAAATAGAACCAATCTTTGAAAAGGTCTTAGGCGGCAACTTGACTGAAGCACAACCTAAGGATATGAACGTTGTAAAGAAAAGGAAAGCTACCATTATCGAAACCCCAAGCCCTATCCCAATGTCTCTAAACAACCAAGCCATCATTCCCTTACATGAATCACTAGTTATTCTATTTGAGAAACTGAAGTCTATCGGGATGCTGCAACCACAATATGGAGAAGTATTTACCCCATTACTGCCTCAACTTTGATTCAACCAAACATTGTTCATTTCACTCCAACATACCAGGTCATGACACCAATAAAAGCACCGCTCTAAAAAAGGAGATTCAGAGTTTAGTGGAAAGTAGCAAGGTAGTCAAAGTGCCAAAGGGAAAACCTCAACTTATGTGGTGCCAACCTCTGACCTTCATGCCAACAATTGAAGATTTCTCACAGTCAGTTAAGCCAATTTCTTATCAGAAGCCAACAAATAACACTAAGAGTTCCTCTCATGATGCTCCTTGCAAGTTCACTCCTATTGGAGGATCATATGCAAGTTTGTTCGAAAGGTTGAAAGAAGCAGAGATAGTGCACCCTATTGGAAGGAAAATTTACAAGGAACCCTAAAAAGTAGATATGAAAAAGATCATGTGTTTACCATTCAGGCATGCTGGGGCACAATATTGAGAAGTGTTTTATTATTAAAGAGAAGATTGAAGAGTTGATCAAGTATTGGCAAATCAAAATTGAAAATGCTAATATCGAAGCAATTACAGATGACCAGGTCAAAGAGGCAACAGTTTAATGAGAGACATCCGAATACAAAGAGAGAGCTTTCAAGTTGCATAATCTTTGGAGACATTTATTTTACTTTCTAGCAAGCCTTATGGCACATATTTTTAAAATTTTCCCTTTATGTACTTCGAACTACGCCTGACCCGATTCCTGTCAGAAGCAGGATATTTAGGCAGCCCACACCGGGTTCGGTCCCTTTATAATAAAAATTTTATTTTTCCCAATAAGGAAAGTTGGTGCAAAGTCTGGAAATGCTGCATTTGGCTGGCATTAAGCATGTAAGACAATAGTGAAGTATCTTTTGAGAATGTATATGCACCGGTACATGCCCAATTTATAAAGGAAATAATGATTGCACTGTAGTCATTGGTGTTCGACAAGAGTTGACCTCGCTTTTAATCACACAAAGTCCATCCTTTTTCTTAACTATTCACAGTTTATCATAGCATCATTTTCAATGTTTCATCAACTAAAATTCTTGCTTTGACTGCTACATAAATCTCTTAAGCAATCTTTCAATTTATGTGCAATTTATCATAGTATTTAATTCAGCGTTAGTCTATCATCTATTGTCTAGGCATTCTCTTAGCTATACATTTGACTTTTACATGTTATTTTTCTTCGAACTTTACAATGTACTAACGTTGTTCTGTGTATTTTGTCACTTTATTCGGGCTGCCTAGCATTCGAACACAAAAATTGGAAAAAAAATCTGCATTAAGAAAAAGCTGAATGGCAGGCAAAGTTGAAATATTTACCTTTGGAACAAACACCTTAGAACAACAGACATATGATACCGAGAAAATTGTGACACAACAGGATATTTCAGACAAATCAAAAAATCCTGATTATACTACTATGCAAGTTGTGGTAATGGACAAGCAGAATCAGCTGGCAGTATACTTATAAGAGGCATAGAAAAGAAATCCATCCAAATGAACACGAGGTTTTACATGAAAAGCTCCATGGTTTGGAAATGGTCATAAAAGAAGAGATGAGTTTAAGGAACGTTCAAAGTTTGAGATACAAGGATTTGTGTCTACATCCATATGTTAAGTTACCTCTGATACAAAATTCCAAAATTCAATACTTGTAATAGAAAAGGGAACCCGTTCTTTCACTTGAAAGACTACTGCAACAGGCTAATTAGAATTGGACACAACAAGGCTATCAGAATGCAATTATTCATCTAAAGTTTATCTGGGTTGGAACTCACTTGGTACACCAAGCAAGATTTTAGCAAATGGAACACTTGGGAAGATATGGCCCGAGATTTTGTTGAGCAGTACAAGTTCAACATCCGAAAGGATCTGCACCTATATGAGATATATAAGGTCAAAAGAAAACCGATGCACGATTAGGAAAGAAAAAAGGGAAACTTCATAAATATCACCATAGCCTCTTATAGATAAATACGGATGTCTTCGTATCAGTCAGAGAGACTCTACTACACACTATCTTAGTTTGGATAGACTCTAAATCGGGCTCTGATACCAACTGACATGACCCGATCTTTCGGCTAGACCGTGCGGGAACCTGACATCCTCCCCTAGTCCTGTCGGGCAAACCCTTTCTGAGACTTCAACACAAAAATACCGAAACAAGTTGAAATGATAAATAAGACTTGGAAAGATATAATTATAATCTTATATAATTAAGCTGCACAGAAAAATTACAGCTGACTATCTAATGTGTTCGGTTTAGGGCTATCCAGACAGACAATACAAACGAAGTATATACACCTCCCGAAGAAATTAAAAAAAAAATTGATATAATAGACATAAACCTAGTGGCCATTCTGAACAAGAGTTGGCTCACCCTAACAGCTTAAGTCATCTTCGCGCCCAATCACACAGCGAACTCAATCTTGGAGTGAACCTGCCGAAACGAAATAGATAGACAAGAAACAAACAAAGGGTGAGTCGAAAGGACTCTATAAGTGGGGGCAGGCTAGGCACTATGAAGAAGCAGATATACTAGCCAGTGAGAAGAAAAACAGAAAAATCGAATTCTGCTTATTTCAACTATAAAAAGACAGAGCTAGATAATAACTGGAAATACGTAAGAAACTATAAACTCATAAACAACTAGGGACATAAGATATCCAAAAACATATAGGTAACCCAAAACATATCAACAACCAGAAATACATGACACATACACAAAACATCGCGCTACAGTCATGCTATACACATCAGCCCGTGCAATGAAATGTAATGAATATAGTATGATGCAATGGGGCACATGTACCCGACACCTATCTCCGACACGGGACTCTCATCGTCTACCAGAGATATAAATAACCCTTCACCGGTGCGGGACTATCATCGACTGTCAGGAAGTATTGCAGTAATAACCCTTCATCGGCGCGAGACTCTCATCGACTACCGGGAAATACTGCAATAATAACCCTTCATCGGTGCAGGACTCTCATCGAATGCCGAGAAGTATCTATAAAACCCATTACTAGAGTACAAAACTTCAAAGCTCAAGGCTCAGCCATGAAGATGTGATATGCAATGCCACACAATTCGAACTATCACACAATAAGTAAGCCTTGCGACCCTATAAGGATTTCCAACCTAGCAGGATAGTTCTATCTTCTAATTTATATTCATAATCATATATGGGCATCCCTTCTCAATTCAATACTAGACTTACAGATCAACAATAGATATTACTAACTTATATTAGATCTACTATACTCAATATACCATTTACGCATCGAGGCCTAGCAATTCAAGTTCAATTTCCAATAAGATATTTCTATTCATAGCTCGATACCGAGCCCAATATTATGCACCTATCATAAAGTTGCATATCACAAAATGGTAAACTCTTATTCAATCAATATCCATAGTCCAGTCTAAACCCTTTCATTCTACTCATAATCTTAGGCTTATAGCTCCTCAATTAACATTTATAGCAAACATAACTCTCCTATCCTTAACCCAACAATAAATACAAAAACTCTAATGTACATACCCGGTAAACAGAACACGTCACGCTTACAACTGGATTATCATACTCTCAAGTACACATTAAACACAAAACAACACTCAACAACCTAATAAATAGTTATTCACTAAGCTCCTGCGTAGTAAGTACACCTCTCCAACAACTACGCACGAGAAGAATACGTGCGTAGAACATCCATAAAGTCTGAAGGCTTTAAAAGAAAGGATGAAACCACTTACCCTTAATCTCAGGCTGAGTTGACTATTGAAAAAACTCCCTTCCTTCATGACGCCTCCTGTAACCATTTCCTCTAAGCCAAAAAAAAGTGAAACTGCATAAATAAGCACTCACAAATTGAATCTCTAGCTATTAGCTGGAGATGGAAGAAAATTATGAAAATATCCCAAGGCTGGGCTTAGCCGAACTTCCATTAATTTTTATATTTCCGGGCTCCTCATCTTCTTACGAGTCCAAATATACTATTATATTACATTTCCGAGTTCAACTCGACTAATTTCCCCAATTTCATAAGTGTAGGGTTCTAACCCCAATTTCCTTCAACCCAATTCATGAATTTCCCACTTTAATCGTTGATTAAACATTAAGGAGTGAATTAAAATTGATACCTGAACAATTGGGATGAATTGGTACCTTAAATTTGGCTTGGAACCGTTTAGAATTGGAAGGAACAAATTCAACCAACAAAGGTTTTTTATTCCAAAAATCAGCGCCAACTAGGGACACTCACGGGCCACTCCTCCTTCGCAGTCACACTCCCAAGAGTGCAGTAGTGCTTAGGGGTAGAAAATGACAGCGCTCACGCGCAGGGCTGCCTGGAAGGTACAGATTTCTGCACCAGCACCTGCTGGTACTGCGATTCGGGTAACCCCAAATTTTGTACAAAATTCATACAATACTTGTGTGACATGCTTACAAAGATGTATTCTGAATCCGATCTCCGAAACTCAAGATGTGGGTCCCATAGGAAGAGGTCGATTTCTTGACTTTTGGAGTTTTAGTGAAAACTATTCAAACAACCTCGGATTTCACTTCCGAAAGTTTCCACAGGTTACAAATGACCATACAAACTCATTTACTCAAATTGAGCTCGGAAACCTTTTTTAGGCATTACCAACAACCAATACGGAAACCTTTCTCGAAAACCTACCAAATGAGGTCTCAATCAACTCAAATTTTATAGATAGATTCTAATGGACCTTATGGAGCTTTAATGATTGTCCGCACGTCAATTGGAGTCCTAACTCCCAAAACAACTATCCAAGGCCATTTCAAGGGAACGATTGTTGTACTCGAGTTTTATCATTAATGCAAGATATGTGACCAGACATGGAGCAAGTATCAGGCTTAGTCAGGCCTTTACGCTTCATATTATGTCTTTTTCACTTATTGGCTGCTTAAGTCATGCTCAGCAGGTGGGGGACTGATTGTGTGGGTAAAAATATGATACATATGATTACGGGGATACGAGTCAAGCTGGCGAAGACTAGACTTACTGTACAAGTAACCGGGTGCTGAGGATACACGCCTGCTCATAAGTCACGGCCGCTCAACAGGCAGGGGCTAAGGGATGTAAGGCATACATCCTACTGCCTCAGAGTTACAGTCTCCTAGTTAGAGTTAATTAGTTTCACTGCCTTAAGTAAATAGACCCACGACCTATAGTCCTTGTATTTTACCATAATTAGGATTGGTGTTAACTTATAACTATAAATACCCATCTCCCCTGTTGTATCAATCATCAAGCGATTCTCCAAGAATCCAACTATTCTCAAGAAATACAATCTCTTTATTTATTGCTTTTCTTACCCTTTTTTTAGTATTTACTTTATTGCTTGAGCCCCGTTATTATTTATCTGTTTAACCTACTAAGTAATTTTTAGGCATAAACATCTATAATTTGGATACAAGAAGCGTATTGAAAAAGGCTTAAAGAAAAGGAAGGAAAGAAAATAAAACAGCTCCAAATAGAAGAGATTATCACATATCGGTGTGGAAATGGTTAATTTGTCTCGTTATAGGGCTTGGGAAATCATTTATTCTTGGAGCAACCTTCTGGGGTTTAGTTAGGCCCAAGCTCAAGGATTCCAATTATGATTTTATCTTGGTATCATAGCCATGTAGAGATCCTAGGATCGAGCCAGAATGACCCAAGGTCGTTGACCCACCATACATAAGTCCAACTAATCCCAACTAGGGGGAACGTGCGAAGAGAAGCACTCTATATACGAATATGTCCATGCCCCACCCATGATGGGTCTGGGTCTAAACAATGGGGGGCTGTTGGAGAAGTTATCCCAAATCGGTTTACGAAGGAGTAATTTGTCCCGTTATATGATTTGAACAATCCTCCACCCATTAAGTTATCTTTTGAGGTGGAGTTTAACTTAAACCCAATAGTGCCAAATTGTGATTTTATTAATGATCAACCTCGTTACTTCACAGAGTCAAGTAGAAAAAGCAACTCAGTTAATAAATGATACATGTTGTAAGTTCTAGAATACAGCAAAGTTAATGACACGACCCGCATTTTTGGCTAGGCCGTGCGGGCATCCGGCCACCTTCCCTAGACCTGTCGGGCGAACCCTATAGACAAAATCGATATAAACGGCGCAAAATTACCTTGGAAATAAAATTAAACATGACCTTAACAACATAAAATAACTCTCAAGGATAGACATATATACAAACTGTCTGGACAAAACAACTAACTACCCAGAATACACAGGTTTAAAGGTTTTCAGATCAGACATCTAAGAGGGCCAAAAGATATAGACACCTCCCAAAGGGAGCAAAAGTACGGAAAACTGTAATATCTGAAGTTGGTGGCCGCAATGAACAGGATGGCTCACCGTAGACAGCTGAGAACGTACTACTCCTCAATGGCGCGACTGGCTGGGTCTTGGAGCAGAATCTGCCGAACAAAAAGAAAACACAAGGACAAATAGGGGGTGAGTCATAAGGACTCAATAAGTGCGAAGAAACTAGCAACCTCAAAAAAATAAATAAGCTAGTCAGGGAAACGGAACCAAACAACAATCAACAAATAAGTAATGCACATATAAGCAGAATAGTAGTCATGTACAGAAAATCTACACAATAGTATAAAATGAAATGGAATGAGATGAAATTAAATGAGATGAAATTAAATGAGATGCAAAGGGTCACATGTGCCAAATGAATGGAGTGGAATCCTCCTGCTCCGAGGGCGGAATTCTCCTACCCTCAATATGATGCGATGGAGCGGAATCCTCCTGCTCCGAGGGAGGAATCCTCCTACCCTCAATATGATGCAATGGAGCGGAATCCTCCTGCTCCGAGGCCGGAATCCTCCTACTCTCAATATGATGCAATGATAACCCTTCACTGGCGCGGGACTCTCATCGACTGCTGGGAAGAATATGTCAACTCACAGCCAGAGTACAATGCTCAGATCTTCAATGCAATACCAACAACATGACATAACATATAATATAGAATGTAAATCCAAAGCTAAGGCGTAATGAGTACGCCTATCGGCAGCTACACACGTAAGGAACACGTGGTAGAAAATCCACGAGGCCAAGTGCCTTTAAAGAAATGGATATAAACACTTACCGTATTCCAAAGCTAGCCCTGCTACTCAACAACTGCTTTTTCCTTTGGATTAACTGCCAAACGATCTCACTTTATTCAATAAGTAGAAAAATTATATCAAATAAAGCTAAAGGTTTCATTCCTTATGTCTTAAGGCAATCCAGTTAGGAACCTGATACCCTATTCGCATACGCAAGGCCACGCCTATGTACAGGGTTCAAAGTTCCATAACCAAACCCTAAATAAATTACATTTATATGTTGCCCATAACTCACTGAGTACGAATATATAATCATTTCCATCATCGGGGTCCAATTGACCCTTTAAACTATCAATTTAAGTCATTAGGGCGATGTCTAATATCCCTATTTTTACCGTAAAAATATATTCAAACACACGTAATAAGCTAAGATAATGAGTTAACATCATTACCTGGAGATTTGGGATAAAAATTCCACTATTTTCCACCTCTTTTTCCCTTTTTTCCTCTTTTTATTTCCTAACCTTTCTTTTCTTATTTGTACGAACGTTTCTGTTTCTATATTTGACTTAATGTTGCTGCTAAGGGTTTTAATCCCTTAGCTAAACCGACACTATTTAATATTTTTTAATAAATTCGCTACGATGATTAAATTAAAATAGAACCCTAGAGAAGTCGAAATGATCCTAAATTTTTCAAGTAAGTTATACAAAATATATGTAACATACTCGCGAAGACGGATCTCAAATCGGACTCCCGAAACTCAAGATGCGAATTTAAAGGAAAAATGTCAAATTATTTAACTTTTGGCATTTTAGCGGAAACTAGCTGAACAACATCGAAATTCACTTTCGAAAAATCAAAAAAGTCACAAATAATCATACGAACCTAACGACGCTTTCAGATTTCGAATTGGAGCTCATTCGCCAAAACCGAGCTCAAAAATCTCTTTTTAATATTTATCGACAATAAAAACTGAAACCTTCTTCCGATGCCTACCAAACGAGGTCTGATTTAGCTCAAATTTTACAGACATGTCCTAATAACCCTTACAAATATTTTAAAATTATCGGACGCCAATCGAAATCCTAACTTCCGAAACGACTGACCGAGATCGTTTCAGTTAAAGAGAAAGTGGAAGAGCATGGGTAACTGAATTGATTTTAGTATATTAACTTAGGATTTTAAAATGAATTGTTTAAATAAATAAAATTTTGACTAAAGCATTATGTTTTATATATATATATATATATTACTAAATATGTACTATTTATAATTTTTCTATTTTTGTATAAAATTTACCATTTTTAGAGAAAAATATCCTAAGTAGTATCTTAGTTGGAGTCACATAGTTTTACTCCAGACAAAATTAGATCTCACTTGACATGACAAGCAATTATTTTTTGTAGTATGCTCCCAAATCATAAATAAAAGTAGTGATTTAAAAACAATTACATTTTATATTTCACGACCTTGTCATTAAATTGACTAAAGCATTATATTTTGTTTGTCATTATAACAGAAATAAGTGATGTGTGTTCTTTGAATAGAAATGAGATGTAACTCTAGTTCCTTCAAAATCTATAATTAATTTTATTACCATATTTTACATTAATGTAAATCTCTAAAAAACAATGACATAATAGGCAACTCATTAATAAGACAAAACAAAACATCAGACAAAAGCGTATTGTTATCTATAAATTAAATGAATTTTCCCCTTATTTTCTCAGTCTTATTCAGTCAAACCTACTTTTCCTTCTCTTTAACGCTTTTGAAATAGCAAACCACAAAAGTATGTGCCGTCAAAAGGTTGAAATGAAAAAAATTGAGTCTGAGGCGATACGTCTTGCAACTTTTTTGTTGCTAAAGACAATTATTTTTAAGGAAGCACATGAACTTTCAGTTACCATAGGGGCAGTTGTTGGTGTTCTTCTGTACTCGCCAAATGGAAACCCATATGTGTATGATTCCCCTGGTAGTTTTGATGCAAACACAAATAGGTTTCTAAACGGAAATCCATATGATTGTAAAAATAATCATGGTATGGCTGCATCTAATCGCGAACAAGAACGTGCATGGTTGGATGCTGAATCAGTAAGATTGGATGAACTTAAGAAGGAACTTGAAAGTGAATTGCAAATACGTCTCACACCTGTCAGTTCTACGACTTTTTCAACTTCAGCCGAAACAAGTCAAGTAACAAATGATCTGGATGTTGTTTCGGATCCAGATGACGAGGAGACTTTCGAAGCCAATTAATTAATGCAATTAATGGATTTGGTAATTATTAAAGAAAGAGTTTAACCAATTTGTTTTGGTTTTCTAATTTTTTAATTTATGATTTCTTCTAAAGTTTGCATGTTATCGAGTATTTCGGTTGATTATTTCTAAGAGTATGTGTGGTTTGATTTTGTTCGAGATTCACCCAAACCAAAATCAGATCAACTATTTGAATTTGTTTCAGTTTAATTTTTGCGATTTCTTTGTTTTTCTGACAAGGCGCATGAAATAAAAACAACAAATAATTATCTTCCCTATTCATGATAAAAATTTTCTTTATTTATCTAACTTAAATTCATATGTAATTACAAGTAATACTTAAAAAAAATAAACGAATAACTTATTCAATGATATTTGGGTAAACAAAGATGTTTAGTTCGAGTCTCACTGTCGCATGTTTTAAGTTAAAATATCTGAAATAGCAAAGCTTTACATATAGAAAAAAGATTCAAAAATATAATTAAGTAAAAAATATTGGTTCACTTTAATAAATAAAATATTTAAATGAAATGGTCACACTCTTAATTCAATTTTTTGTTTAAAGTTGATAACATTAAAATTCATTAGTTGTTGGAACTTGAGGAAAAAATGTCTTAAAATTAATTGTCTTCCTTCCAAAGCTTGTTTCCTCTTATTGATTTTGACATGGTATCAGAGCCTTGATTCGATCCAACATTTTTGATTGTGCATTGTTTGAGTGGTGAAATTCTTCTCTAAAGAAATTGTTTATGGCTGCCATATAAGGAGTTGTCGTTGCAGTCACAAGAGATCTCGTCGTCTAAGGGACTGGTCAGCAGAAGAAAAAATCTTCGTACGACATTACGTCTGTTGAATGGGCAATGTCTTTTCAGACAACTTTCCTTGCCCATAAGAGATTTGGTTTCATGGACAAAACTATTGAGAAATCTAGAAAAGGTTATGAGAATTTGCATAATGAACAAAAAGAGGTCATGATCTTTGCTGCGTAAGGAGCGACATCTTCCCGGAGAAT
This sequence comes from Petunia axillaris subsp. axillaris, assembly GCA_029990575.1. Taxonomy (NCBI): domain Eukaryota; kingdom Viridiplantae; phylum Streptophyta; class Magnoliopsida; order Solanales; family Solanaceae; genus Petunia; species Petunia axillaris. The sequence continues at coordinate 46,057,869 of JARKNS010000007.1, read as the reverse complement.
GGTGGAAACAAAATGAAAAGGGGTGAAGAGTCCAAAATATAATCGTTTAGGACATAATTGAAAATATTGTAATAAGATTATATGGTATGCGAAATGGTAGAAATCTGATTCTCGAAATAAGAATGTGTCACGTGCTCGAAACAATGTGTTGGGTAGCCATGGAAGAGTTATGCCTGGTAAGGCTATGAGTGGTCGTGGAGGAACAAGAGCAAATTTGGCTCATTCCGCAGATGAAGTGGAATCCGAGAGCTTTGAGGTCCCTAGATTGAGTAGTAAGCAGGTGTATATTTTTTGAGATTGTTGAATCAAGTAAAGACGGGCACAAATAATCGGCTAAATGATAAGATAGCTCATAGTCGGTAGATAATTGGTAACGGGGGCGTTAAATAATGACTAGATAGTTAAATGCCTTGAGATACCTACAAGACATTTTGCATTGTCCGGTGGGTCTACCAACGGAAGAATGGCATTGGCCAAAAGAGAAGGATCTATCAAACTTAATGAGCACGTGACCCTATGTAATGTCCTTTTCATGCTCGGAATGACGTGAAATTTGGTTTCAGTGTCTCAATTAATTGATCAATTTTATTGTGATATGTCATTCACTAATAACTTATGTGTTATACAGGATGGAAACACAGTGACATTGATTGATGCGGGTGAACGAAAGGATGGAATGTACAATTTCCGGACAATAGCACATATGAAAGCTTTGAAAGTAGACGTTTTGGATTTATGGCATCAAAGGTTAGGACATCCTTCAGTTCAATTAAACAAATGCAATTCTTTTCCAGTTTAAGAAGTTAGGAGTAGTAGTGGTAGTTGAATGAAAAATCATGTGATACATGTCATCGGGCTAAACAAATAAGGAAAATATTCCCTTTGAGTGACAACAAAACTTCCCAAAATTTTGAGTTAATACATTGTGATTTGTTTGTAGAACTGAATCTTCATGTGGTGCATCTTATTTTTTGACAATTGTGCATGACTGCTCACGGAGTTTGTGGGTATCTTTAGCAATTAGTAAGAAAGAGAAGAGTCAAATATTAAAAAACTTCTTTGTTATGGTGGATTGATATTTTGATTAACAAGTTTAGATTATTCGAAGTGATAATGGAACTGGGTTTACGAGTATGAAAAGCTACTTTCTTAAACAAGGAATTATCTTTCAAACATCTTGTGTCGGGATACTACAATAAAATGGGAGAGTTGAAAGAAAACGAATCACATCCTAAATGTAGCTTGGGCATTTAGCTTTTAAGAAAACTTTCCGATTGAATTTCCGGGAGAGTGTGTCTTGATAGCATGTTACTTAATTAACCGTACTCCCTCTTTGGTATTGCGTAGGAAGACCCCGTATGATATATTGTTTGATAAAGCACCAAGTTACAATCACTTGAGAGCGTTAGATGTCTATATTATGCTCGTAACGAGGGACAAACGGGAGATAAGTTTGCAAGCAGGAGCCGTCGATATGCTTTTGTTGGGTATCCATATGGGAAGAGGGTGTGAAGTTGTATGATTTGGATACTAAAGAATTTTTTGTATCAATATCTCAAGATGTGACATTTTATAAGATAGAATTTTTATTTGCACCAGCTAATGCTGTGAATGAGGGTCCGAGTCAAGATATTGTCATAACCGATGGTGTGACCAGAGTCAATGGTGTGGCTGAAGAAGAGGACTACGTTGAAGCAATGAAGGTGTTGAGACTCCCCAGCACAAGTAATATGTAAAGCACAAGTGAAAGAAGAACTAAATTCGAGAAACGAGGGGCTGGAACAAGATAGTCCGAGCCCATAAATTCTTCACGGGCACTTGGGTGCAGAAGTGATAGAGGAAAATTTGGGTTGAGGAAAGTGGACTAAGAAGGAAAATATTCTTTTGCAAGATTTTTCCAATAATATAGTCCGGAAACTTAATCACCGAGCATCAACATGTGTCCAGAAATCTTATCGTTCACTCTAGCCTAAGGTACGCCTTATCCTCCAACACAATATATTAATTATGATAATTTCTTGAGTTTTCATGCCAAAACGGAATGGCATGAGCCGACCTCTTTTTCTGAAGCTCTAAAGATCAAAACAGAGAATAGCCATGCAACATGAATCACAAGCTTAAAAGCTAACAAATCTTTGGTAATCAGACACTTGCCTCCAAGAAAAGAAGCACTCGAATGTTGGTGGGTCTATAATATCAAGTACTATTCAAGTGGTACCATTGAGCGGTAAAAAGTGAGGCTAATCATCTTTGGTGATCACCAAATTGAAGGAATTGACTACACCAAGACTTTTGCACTGATTAGTAAGATGGTGACTACTCGTATTTTTTTTGACAATGGTTGCTGCTAAAAATTGGGAATTACATCAGATAGATGTCCATAATGCATTTCTTCATGGTGATTTTCATAAAAAAGTTTATATGAAATTGCTTTCGGTTATCAAAATGACGGGCGTGGAGCTGTTTTTCACCTCTGAAAATCATTGTATGGTTTGAAACATGCACCCACATGTTGGTTTACTAATTTATCAGCAACATTGAAGAACTACGGCTTTCTTCAATCAAATTTTGATTATTCTCATTTCACGTTCAAGAAAGGAAAAATCCAGTTGAGCGGGCTTACCTATGTGGATGATTTTATTATCTCTGGCAATAATTCGAGAGTTATTCAAATCTTCAAGTGAATCTTCTGTTTTTATATAAAAGATCTCGGTGTTCTCACATATTTTTTTGATGTTGAAGTGGCAAGAGGTCCTAAAGGAATTTTTCTCCACCAAAGATAGTATGTCTTGGAGATTATTTTCGAGGTTGGTTTGATGGGTGCCCGACCTGTGGGTATGTTTATGGAGCAGAATCACCAGTTGGCTCTTGTTAGTGGCAAGTTTATTGAAGATCCAGAGCGTTATCAAAGATTAGTTGTGTGCTTGATTTATCTCTATTTTACGCGTCCGTATTTTTCTTACAGAATTCACGTTTTGTATCAGTTGATGCAACAACCACGAATTGAGTATTGGGATGCAGCTCTCTAGGTGGCGCGTTATTTGAAAGTTTGTCCAGGACAGGGAATTGTGATAAATTCTAAGCGTGATCTTCGTTTATATGAATGGTGGCTACAAGAAATATGGCCTTTTAGCGGGGGAAAATTTGGTCGTTAAAAGTGTAAATCCGGTCGCGATAGGCCATCATCCACTGGTAAAATCTGGTAGTCGCAAATCTTTATAGACCTAAAGTAGGATCTAAATCATGATTATGCTTTCTAATGGCCTTAGACACATGACATGAACCATCTAAGTTCATCTTGTCATTAATCTTACCGGGGCATCCTGTCCTCTTAGAGCTTCTTTGTTCTCTTGGAATCCTAGACTTGTCACATACAAATACAACATACAAAGGACGGTTACGACCCTTTTTGGTGGATGATCTTCTAACAACACAAAATCCTTTTAATCTTGCGTGTTCTTTATAGAACTCAAAGAAGATCTCGTACTAAACACTGTTAAGACCCAATTTTGTCCCTCCGTTTTTTGTAATTTGGCTATATTTAATTAAAATCGATAATAGTAATTTTCCAAACAAAATTGCATTAGACAACATGCATTTACGTGTGTAATATTATTATTAATCCCCTATTTATATAATATTTATTTAATTGTGATTATAATTACGTAATTGCATTCATTTAGGTTATTTTCTAAAATACGTGTACTATTTAACGCATTACGATATTATTTAATAATTATTTGTGGCCTATTTATATCTAATTAGTATTATTTGTGGTCATCTATATTTATTTATAATTAAGTATATTTATTTATAATTATTCATAAAATTTCATATTTCATGCTAATTATTTGTATTTATAAGTAGTGTAATTAAATATTAGCCATTTTGCTATTTTACAACTCATTTCTACTACATCCAGTCCTCGTCATCACATTTTACCCACGTGTACGCCACTTAGGCTCCTCCTAAGAATACACCTCACTTATTACACCCTCAGCATCATGTACAACTTCTTTAAGCGTGTGTACGACTCTCATAAGCGTGTGGTACTACCCCTTAAAGCACATTTTCCTTACACCTCAGCATATACTATCACACACACAACTTATACACTCACCCGAAGTGCCTATGTGGCACGATCTTTGCCCTCCAACTCATCAATCCAACAGCTCATATCAAATCTCCCATTTACATCTATACACTCACACCCCTCACCCGAAACCCTAAAATCATTTCATCTCTTTTCCTTTCCATAACATCAGCCGTCGCCCTTCATCTCCTCTCTCCTTCTTTCCCCAAAATCCGTCCAGGTCCACCATAACTCCACCGCGTCTCTTCCGCCATCAACGTCGTGACCTCCTCCCTCTTTCTATCTCTGATTACACGGGACAAATCTCTCTTTCCTTTGCCTCGTGAATCCGAAATAGGAACAAGGAATCGGGTACGAATCCCTCCAAATCCGGACACGATATACACTGATTCAGCATAAACAAGGCAAGCAGTCAATGATTCAAACTTGAATCGTCGACTTTAAGTAGAAACTGAAACGGGTCACGCGAACCCGACCCGACTTGACACAAAAACAGGGTAATTTCTTTTCTTTTATGTGATGAAGTTTCTGTCTAGATTCACAGTAGTCTAATTCTATTTTGGATCATTAGCATGATAACATGATTTGCGCATTTAATTCAGTCTCGTTTGCCTTCTAAAATATATGATTGATGATCCTGATTTTAGTGAGGGTATCAATACAGAGTCACCATATATTTTCCCTTTCCTAGTTGATTGAAGCAGATCTGATTGAGCATGTATAAACTTGTATATGGTACCGTTTCAATGTTACATTCATTACTTGGAAAGTTGTTAGATGGATATTAGGAGATGCGGATTCTGGTTAAGTAACAGAAGGGGGACAGATTGCCTTCATTAATTTTCCCTTGATTTTGTGAGAAACTTGAGATTCTGTGGCCTCGCTAATGCTATAAATACTAGCTCCTCTTGACACAATTGAGGACAGAGCTACACACACAGAATTAAGACAGCCCCCTTACCTCTAAACACCTCTCTTACACCCACACATCTCTGAAGATACTAAGAATACATCTTCAGAGATCTGCTCGTTCTCTTTCTCTGGAAACACCTTTGCATTTTTCAGCATTCCTCACTTGTGACATACATGCGGAAAAACAGTCTCTTCCATTACTTTTTCACACGCCTAGATTAGCTGCATACTCTGTTTACTCTTCTCTGAAGACTTCGCAAGCAGATTGTTCTTTTACTTCTTGAGAAATTGCTTGCTCACTACAAGCCGAGGTAAAAGGCTTGGCATCTTGCTACTGTTATAGCCAGATGGTTATACTCGTGTGAATAGATCATTGCAGGTTTGAGGATTGAAGTTGAGAGAGTCAAAAGGTCGATGATGAATCTGAAAAGAAAAGGGAAAAAGGCCCTACTCTTACCTTTTTTTTACTTCATATATTTTATCTTGTAATTAGAGCATTAAATACTTGAGAATTGTGAATTTGCTTGACTAAATACTTGTACTTAAGCACCACAAGGTGCCACTGGTTGATAAAGACAGGGTTCATATGTGCAGGTTGTTAGCATTAACAGTAAAGGACTAAACAGAGGCCAATCTTACTTTTCTTACGCTTCCTTTAATTTACATGTTGAAAAGGTTATAGACACAAACTGTTGTTGAAACAGGATTATTTGTGCAATGTTTAATGTGAAACTGCTGTATGTTAAAATCTAAAATTTTATGTTAAGCAGGGTAGTAGTAAAGTTTGATCTAATAGGAAGTATTTTGTGCAAAATATCAAAAGTAGGCTGAATTTGAAATGAATGTCGAAAGCTGGCATGTCTCTGCAAATCTAAAAGTCTGGAAATCTAACAGTTCAGCAGGTCTGAAATCGATTTAGGAAGAGGCTAAAATTGAAACTCTATTTTGAGACAGGCCTATTTTCACAAAGGCTAAAATTGGTGAGAGCTTAACACGTTTTAAACAAAAGCTATATTTATTTTTAAGTTTCTCCAAGTTAACTAATAACTTGTGAGGAATTTTTGGACTTTGGAGGTCAAGTCTCTAAAATTACACTATTTTAAACTTATGAGTTATTCTTTTGTATATTATTTGATACATTACTTACTTGTTGCCTTAATGCCCCTCATTTTATATATGTGTTCTTCATTATTTGCTCACTAAAATATAACACTTTCTAACTATTATTATTTGTTTATCATGTTAATAATTGCTCAACATGTTATGTGTTAATAATTGCTCAACATGTTATGTGTTAAATGAGATATGTCTTTATGTGTGCATATATATATATATATATATATATATATATATATATATATATATATACACACACACACACACACACACACACACACACAGAGAGACAGATAGATATTCTAAATATATTTCTTAATTTAAACTAAATATTTTAAACACGACCTCAAATCAAAGTTGCCGCTGAAGTTAACGGTATGTGATCACTAATGTCACAATGCCACCCTTTAGTGGCACACATTTTTTATACTATATGTTTCCTATTTGTTTGTCACTTAAAATTTAACTTTTCTCAATTATATTATAAGATATATGATAATATTGGTTAATTAATTATCGTTAACCATTATGGTTATTTATGCAGTACTATTATTATCCAAGTCTATTTCTGCAAATTGTACACATCTGCCTTGCTTTGCTAAACTTCTGAATTTGCATAAATATCCCAGGATATTGGATTTATTAAGATTTCAGCCTATTTAATTTACTTTAATTTATTTGTGCATCATGATCTAATTTACATTCTCTATTTAGTTTTTGTCCTTTTTGTTCCATTTTAAACCCAATATAGAAATCGACCGGGAACCACGTTTAGCGGAACTTAGGAGGTGCCTAACCCCTCATTCTATGTTAACTTGAACACTTAACTGAATCTCTAGTTAGCGAGACCAACCCGGAGTTATCTATTAAAATTAGTTAGAAATATTTAGGTGACCTAATACGCCTAGTTAAATAATTTATTAGGTGGCGACTCCAAAATTCTAATTCCAAACGAGTTACCCTAAGTCGGAAACTACTTACTTATTCAAGTGGGGTGCGATAGAATGGCGACTCCGCTAGGGATTAAATGTTCTAACCATTACGATTTTATATTGGGTTTATTATTGCTTTTATTATTCAATACTAATTTTTTCTATTTGAGGTGGGTAGCCTTTATATTTTTTGCAATTTTTGATAATATGATATTTAGTATATTGTTGAATTATTTGTTGCATTTCATTGAATTATTTGTTGCATTTCACTCACACTTCCTCCACTATTGGGAAACGACACTTGCACACACACGGCGATTACGTGGATCCCACGGTCGCTTCACCACAAAAAACCTTTTAGGAGGACATTTTGGGATATAGTTGGTCCGTGGTACAGCCAACGATTTCAAATGGTCCCACTCCTTGGCCGTCCGCCTTGGGGAACCGTGTCTACAATTACCCAACTCTTAGCGATCACTCTTGTCTAGGAACCATGCATCATGTCATGATTAGGAGATTTTGACTTCGGCTCATGTCTAAGTCTATTAGTTCACCATATTTGAACGAACCAAACGGGTCTCCGACCCTAAGGGACGTTTAAATATGTTATGTGTGCATTTATTTAAGGTTGAACGTGTCTAATGTAGACCATTTATTCTCAAAAGTGGAGATCATCCAATTATTTTTTATTGGATGATGTCACACGTCACGGAAATTTGGAAGAGCAAATAAAACAGACTTTAAATTGATTTTTCTACTTTTGTGTAACAAAATCAATTATTTATTTTTATAAATGGAAATTGTTATAGAAATCAGTTATTTATTTCTATTTATGTATGATTTTTTTTATACATTCATACAAAACCAATTATTTTATAAAACTATTTTTGGGTTATGAACGAAATTAATTTTTCTATTTTTGAAAACCAAATCATAGACTTTAAATTAATTTCTTCTACTTTTAATGTAGCAAGATCAGTTATTATTCCTATTTACCTAAAAATATTATTCCACATTTATACAACAAAATTATTTTTCTGTTAACTTTGGGTTATGAGAACAAATAGGATGACGCACGATACATGTTCAATTTTAAATATCATACTCAAACTTAGGAAGACTTAACATCCTTGGCATGTTAAAGTCCATTAGCCAACTTCGTCCAAATGACGCCTATCATGCATCTTATATGTGTTGGTCTTGTTAGGCCTACCTCCGATACAAGAGAGGTCCCTTGCATTATAAGGAGTGATATATTTTGTATTTGGTAATTATTACTTCAACACTAACTTATTGTTCTTCGTGTTTAAGTTTTACTCCCACTCCTGAGGTTGACTTGTGCATTCTGGTCGAGTATCAGTACCGAACGAGACCAGTTACAACTCCTCCCTCCTCACAAATGAAACGACCTCGGTCAGTCGTTTCGGAAGTTAGGACTCCGATTGGCGTGTCGATAATTTTAAAATATTCGTAATGTCCATTAGAACCTATCTGTAAAATTTGAGCTAAATCAGACCTCATTTGGTAGGCATCGGAAGAAGGTTTCAGTTTTTATTGGCAATAAATATTAAAAAGAGATTTTCAAGCTCGGTTTTTGCCGAATGAGCTCCGATTCGAAATCCGAAAGTGCCGTTAGGTTCGTATGATTATTTGTCATTTTTGTAAACTTTCAAAAGTGAATTTCGATGTTGTTCGGCTAGTTTCCGCTAAAATGCCGAAAGTTAAATAATTTGACTTCTTTTCATTTAAATTCGCATCTTGAGTTTCAGGAGTCTGATTTGAGATCCGCCTTCGCGAGTATGTTACATATATTTTGTATAACTTGTATCCAAAAGTTGGGATTATTTCGAATATCGTAGGGTATCGTTTTAATTTTTACCGTAACAGCGAATTTTAAAAGAAAAAAAAAAAAAAGAGGAAAAAGACAAAAAAACACAAAAGTTAGGCGGTGCCATCCCTTAGCCTATGTATAGATACATATGGAAACAGAAACGAAAACTGAATATGAAAGCAGAAACAAAAGCTTAGAAGCAAAACAGAAAAAAATGCCAGAAAATGAGAAAAGGGGCTGGAGAAAAATAGTATTTTCACCCCAGAACATTCAGTGGGATCGTTTGGCAATGAATCCAAAGGACAAAGCGGTTATTGAGTGGCTGTACTAACTTTGTAACAAGGTAAGTGTTTATATCCATTTCTTTGGAGGCCCTTGGCCTCGTGGATTTTCTACCACGTGTTTCCTTACGTGTGTAGCTGCCGATAGGCGTACTCATTACGCCTTAGCTTTGAATTTACATTGTATATTATATGTTATGCCCTGTAGTTGGTATTTTATTGAACATATGAGCATTGCACTCTGTTTTTGAGCATTGCAGATACTTCCCGGTTGGCGATGAGAGTCCCGCACCGGCGAAGGGTCATTATTGCATATGTCATTATTGCATATACTTCCCGGTTGGCGATGAGAGTCCCGCACCGGCGAAGGGTCATTATTGCATATACTTCCCGGTTGGCGATGAGAGTCCCGCACCGGCGAAGGGTCATTATTGCATATACTTCCCGGTTGGCGATGAGAGTCCCGCACCGGCGAAGGGTCATTATTGCATATACTTCCCGGTTGGCGATGAGAGTCCCGCACTGGTGAAGGGTCATCATTACATATACTTCCCGGTAATCGATGAGAGTCCCGAGCCGGTGAAGGGTCATTATTGCATATATCTCCTGGTAGACGATGAGAGTCCCGCGCCGGAGATAGGTATCAGACATATGTGACTGCATTGCATCATACCGCACTCATCCCATCTCATTGCACCGCATACTGACTATTGTGTGTATTGTGTTGTGTTGTGTTTTATGTATGCGGTATGTATACTAGTTTGCCTATATATTTCTGGCTCGTATCCCGGGTTGCGGGAATCGAGCTGCACGCCGTAATGGTATAAATATATGGATCGGGTTGCACGCCGCAACAGGATGAATATATGGATCGGGTTGCACGCCGCAACAGGATATATTTCTGATTGTTGATGTGTTCGGGATACCTATATGTTTTGGTTATCTTACGTTCCTGGTTGTCAATGAGTTTGTCATCCCATACGTGTTTCTAGTTATTATCTGGCTCTGCGTTTTTATAATTTAAATAAGAGGAATTTTGTTTATCTGTTTCTCCTCCCTGGCTAGCTATCCTATTCTTTGAGGTGGCTAGTCTGCCCCACTTATTGAGTCCTTTTGACTCACCCTTGTTTGTTTTTGTCTATTTATTTCGTTTCGGCAGGTTCGCTCCAGGATTGAATTCGTCACGTTGTGATGGAGCGAAGACGACTTCAGCTGTCAGGGTGAGCCAGCTTTTATTCCGGATGGCCACCAGTTTTATGTTTATTATTTCACTTGCATTTTGCTCCCTTCAGGAGGTATCTGTCTTCTTTTGTACTCTTAGATGTCTAGTCTGGATAGCCCTAAACCTAGCATGTTGGGTAGTCAGCTGTAATTTCTTTTGTACAGCTTAGAGGTATCAGTATGTCTGTAAATTTTTTTTAAAGTCTTGTTCTTATTTATGAATTGAATTATATTTATTTTCCTAATTTAATTGGTAAGGGTTCGCCCGACGGGTCTAGGGGAGAATGTCGGGTGCCCGCACGGCCTAGCCGGATTTCGGGTCGTGTCAACAAACTAGAAGAAGACGAAAGCGAAACATCATGACTGAGTTGAATAATGCTGCTCTTAGTGACGATAACATTGGGAATAATGGGACACCCCGCAAACTTCCTTTGGTTGGGTATGATGAACATGTTGCTACTTTAGAGCAAATAATTAAAGAACTTAAAGAGAAACTGACAATGGCCAGTTTACTCGTTGGAAACTCCGCCCATTCAAGGGAATCGGTCGATCCAAGTGGGTCAGCCCGCCCTAATGGAAAGGACCCTACACACCCAACTGATCCCCCTGTTGTTTACCAAACAACACAACCAGCTCCTTACCAAACAGCGCCACCTGCTACCTACCAAAGCGCACCAACCGCCACATATCAAGCACCGCTTCCCTATCCAGCACCACCATCTACTTATCAAGCACCACCTCTTGCATAACCTACTAACCCAAACACAAGCCAACCTCACACCAATACTGCATATCCACAGCCTTACAATCCCATGTTCACTGCTGAGACCAAACAACTCACTTCACCCGTCAAAGACCATGACAACTATGAATGGGCGAAGGATGAAACCGACGATGATGGGACAAAAGAGAAGGTTCGTAAGCTGGAGGCAGCCTTTAAGAAGTTTGAGTTAGGCAAAACCACTAAAGGCTTAGCTTATGAAGACTTGTGCATCTATCCTACTTTGAAATTGCCAGACGGATACAAGATACCGAAGTTCGACCTGTTCAATGGCACTGGAGACCCTATGGCACATCTGAGAACATATTGTGACAAGTTGATTGGAGCAGGGGAAGACGAGAAAGTACGAGTGAAGCTGTTCAGTCGAAGCTTGACTGGAGAGGCCTTAAGTTGGTTCTCTAAGACGAAATCAGGCACATGGCTTGGTTGGGAAGATATGGCAGAAGACTTTGTAGAAATATTTGGTTACAATACCGAAATGGTACCAGATCGTTTCTACTTAGAAAAGTTGAAAAAGAAACCCACAGAGACATTTAGAGAATATGCTACGAGATGGAGAGCAGAAGCTGCCAAGGTGCAACCCACTATGGATGAAAAGGAAATAGTGAACATATTCATCCGCATTCAAGAGGACGTCTATTACGATAAGCTATTGCATATGAAAAATCAGAAGTTTGCTGATGTAGTATTGATGGGAGATGACGTAGAAGAAGGGTTGAAAATTGGAAAGATTATTAGCCTAGCTGCACTACAAGCTACTAATACGGCCATCCGGTCTGGAAATGTGAGCCTTTCCAAAAAGAAGAAAGATGAAGTCTCTTTTGCTGCAATTGTTCGAGACCCTGCTTTCAACCACTATTCTCAAACATCGCCACCATTCTATCCATACCCTCACATACCACCTGAATATCCCGTTTATAATACTCAGCCCATTCGGCCTATATTTCACACCCCAGCACCAAGCCGTCCACCATACCAGCAAAATACTCAACCCAACTACCACAATGCACCATCATACCCTCCTAGGCCTCGCCCCGAGGAAAACCAAAGGCCCAAAAGGAACTACACTCCACTACCCAAATTTCTGACTCGTACACCAACCCGTAGTTAATTCTTTAAATGGAATTAAAAATTAATAGGTGACCTAATACACCTTAGAACTATATTAGGTGGCGACTCCAAAACATCCAACTCCAAACGAGTTACCTCAAGTCGAAAACCACTTTACTTAATTTAAAGTGAGGTGCGACAGAATGGCGACTCCAAAATTCTAACTCCAAACGAGTTACCCTAAGTTGGAAACTACTTACTTATTCAAGTGGGGTGCGACAAACACCATATCAGTAATTGGACCTACTAATAAGCAAGATTCAGTATAGTAACTATCATCCAATTGTTCATTCTGATCTCCATATTCTCCACCATCACATGGTATGTCTTCATCTTCATATTCATTTTTCCCTTTCCTTAATGTACTGATCTTCAGCAACCCCTTCAGGATGGTCTTCCTCTTGATCCATGCTATCCTCATCTATATTTATCCAATCATTGAAAGTGTCGTATGAATCAATGTCAGCCCCATTATCTTCATTGTTCAAGCTATCATCGGATGTCATTCCTAGAGCTGGGTATAATTGATGCCTAAGTTGTTGCTCATTTCCATCGTCTTCATATGAGTTCAATTTTTAGGTTAGATATTTGATTTTGCTTGAGAACGTGTAATGTTTGAGGGGAGAGTATTAGTAAAGTTTTTATTTAGGTTAAACCGTATAAAACTTGCAAGATTTATAATTTTTTTTTGGAGGGAAACTAGCCATTAGCCATATGTATATCAGATAAACGTATGAAAATACATATTTATATATATTAGAAATGTGGGTTTGGAGTACGACGAATGGTAAAACCGTAAATATAACAAAACTCTACCTTTAAATACATTAGGATTCTAGCTTTCAGAGTTTGTACTTCACGGTGAGTTTGCTGTACACTAAAGGGTACCATAGTCCTTTCATACGTAAAATACACCTGGCTTCCACTTATGCATCCTATTTTTTCGTCCCATAAAGACAAGTGTACTACTTATTGCACCTTTAGGCCCATGTGTCCTTCGTTTTAGCTAATAACCAGACTCACAAACCCACCTCTCCCTTTGATCCAGCCTTGCTCTCTCTATTTTTGTGTACTGTTTTCCGATTCATTGTCGTTTTTTTGTTCCCTTTGCTAAATTTCCAGGTGCTTTTTTTATTTTGTAGGTTGGTGGAAAGTGAGGTTTGTTGCAACGGAGCATTTCAATTTTTAGATACGGTAACTACTTATAATATTATTGCCACAAATCTTCATAGTTATATATACCAGTATAGTACCCGTGCGATGCACAGTATATATTAAAGAACATTAGAATATGAGGTTGTGATCTTGCTAAACTTTATAGCTAGTGATACAAACTGATGATTCAGGAAAAATAAAAACCATATGGAGTAAGAACTAAATAATAATATATTTAAAATTATCTTATTTAATATCTCAATAGCAGAAGCCGTAACTTCTGCCAATCTGGATCACACAAGTTATGATGCTCAGTATTATGATGTTGAAAGACAAACTATAATAAATATACACACAATAATTTATTGACAACCAACACATATTGTAATTCCAAATAATGCTATTTTATTCCCCTATATCTTCGCTCAGCTCAAAATTGAAACCTATTTCATTCTAACTTACCCACACATGTCGACTCTATCAACTGCTCAATTAATATGCTTGATCAATTGACACCTATTTCATTCTGATTTACCCACACATGTCAATTGGCTTGACCAATTTGTAAGAACATAAATATCAAGAAAGAACGAAAAAATTGTAGTCCATACTTAAACACTCCCATTTCAATCCATTTTAGTTTGGCAATGGCTACTGTTAATAGGCAAAAAAAAAAAAAAAAAAACTAATAGAATATATAGTATATTGCTCACCGAACAATGAAAAATATAAGGCAATCCAAAGATGGACAATTATTTTCATTGTAGGGTAACTAAATCAATATTTTAAATGTCAATAAAGTAATCTTATAACTTCTTTAACTTTATGTAAAATAATATTTTTTTATTTTATTTCACATAACTTAAATAATGTGAGTACCAAAATCACAACTTTATGTCTAGAAGCAAAATTTGTTGCTAGAGAAGAACATTTTTAGCTTTTAGCTATAATTAAATATGGCTTTTATTATATTCTTCAACAATGCTTCTCCGTACATAACACACAGACCATGATAATTCCTTTGATAATAACAAAAAAAGCATCACAAAGATAACCACATTTGTACATTATCATAAGTATATGAAGATAGAAATTAAAGAACTACCTATACTTCGACTCAGTGATAACACTGACAATCTAACATGTCGTTTATATAATTTTCAATCTCTAATTAACTTGGAAAAAAAATGTAAAATTACGAACAATTAATTAGTTTCACAGTCAAAACAATTGTCTTGTCTCTCCAGAACACCCATGAAATATACTAATTTATATTGTCATAGCTTCCTCTAGTTCTTCCATACATTTATAAATCAACCCTTTTACAACTTTCAAACTGCATGCCCACGACCATTCTTCTTTTGGGAATCAACTGTACCTTCTCCTCTAGATACATACTACATGACATCTTAATTTTCAAGTCAGAAATACGAATTGTGCAAGAGAAGTTGTAATGGTAGTACGAATCAACTAACAACACAAGTGCTCTTGAAAGCAACAAAAAATTCAAAAGAGAATTATATGCATCAAATAGATCAAATTAACGGAGATATCGTTTATTTTAATTACCTATAAATTGCTTCAGCTAAGAAAAGCTCCATTTAAATTTACAATATTCTCATCATAGATTTGCTAGGTCCTGCACTAAGAAAGACATGGGAAAAAAAAAAGAAGACATGAAACATACTGTATATATGAATGAAGTCAAAGAATAACACGTAAAGTTTTATTTTTTTGAAACACAAAGACTAACATAAGTAACTATTGAAAGCACAAACTGTTTTTTAAACGTCTACTAACATATAAATAAGAATAACATAGAAAGAAAGATCATTTCAAGTAAATTGTAAGAATGTTTGATGAAACTTTTATCAAATCAAACTCTACTTTAAGAATCAAATTTTAAAAGATGCAAAATGAAATTAAAGTTGTACACCTTTAGACGCGATCACGGTATGTAGTTGATATAATAGTTGTATCATTGAACTTGTGAACTTCTTGATGAATCTACAACCTTTTCATCATAGATTTGCTATGTCCTGCACTAAGAAGGACATGAGAAAAAGTACGGAAGACATGAACAACACTGTATATATGAAAGAAGTCAAAGAATAACATGTAAAATGTTATTTTTTTGAAACACAAAGACAACATAAGCAACTATTGGAAGCACAAATACTAAGAAGACAAAAACATAAATAATTTTACTCCTCTTAAATAAGCTTGGGAAAAAATAAAAAAGCATTGATAAACCGTTTTTACTGAAAATATCTCATGTTCGAAATTTTCTATTATTTCTTGCCACTTCATTTATTTGGAGTTTATTCTTGCATGTTCTAAACATATCTAACTAAAGGACAAAATATTTAAAAATTTATGTTTTCCATTGGAATGTCGATTTTCAATTTAATAAGTTTACTATAATTGCTACTTCTGTTTTAATATTGATCACTCACCGTGCGAGTCAAATGGAGCATTATTCAAATCTACTAACATGTTTTAATAACATGCAAAGAGAATTGAATTGTACCCTCCATCATTGAAGTGTAAGATTGTAACATGCAAAGTTTCCAATATGAAACTTACTCATCAGAAATTTGTTTCTAGTCAAGTATTTTAGCTATCCATAAGTTTTTGTACTTCCATCTCTTCCTGTTCAGCTGCCATATTCTAATGTTGTAGATATGCATTTTCGTCTCCCCACCTTGGTAGGACCTGATCACCTGACCTCTCCACCTTGGTGAGATAAAGTATGTTATATTTTATATTTCACCCCCGCAAATCCTACTTGTGAAATAAAACTGGTTATGTTGTTATAGATATACATTTTCTCTACAATCCATGTACGTATCAGTAGGTATTCTTCCTAACATATTTCCAACCTCCATCACATATTTTTACATCCTACTAAATTGTTTTACTGAGTGGTTGGCAAAAGAGAACTTCCACATCTATAGCACTTGAGACGTAAATGAAACTACAACTTCTTTTGCGACACAAAAATATTACAATGGTCCACTGCATCACTTTTACAAGCATAAGCATGAGAAAAGCCCAGTACCTCATTCAACAAAAAAATTAAAACACAAATTGGAAAAGAAGTTGCTCAATGAATGATTATGCCTAATTCTATAATACAGGATAGTATGAACAAATTAGCACTAACTCCTGTAAAAACTAAAAAAGGAGCAACCCTTGTATACAACAGTGCCAACCAAGTACTCCCTATCAAAGTCCAGACAAAAGAAAACCCCCAATTTTTGCACATGAAATGAGATAATATTTCTGTAAAATAAGTCTAAAAGAATGCATTTGTACTCCAGCCATCACTTGGTGACCTGTGTCTTTTCTTAAATTTAAATCTACTAACATGTTTTAATAACTATTTTCTGTATTATATGCAATTAACAGTACAATTTTCTCTCTTTACTTTTTCAGCATAAAATGTTAGAGTTTTAATTTTACATATTGGAATTTCCTACATGAACCAATAAAAGTACACATATGCACCTTACTATCCATGAATAAAGTTATGACTAAAACAACGCTAAAAGGATAAAAGGCCGTCTTTCACACACTCATTCTAAGATATATGGTTATTCCTCAATATTAACATCTAAACAACTGTGGTACCATATTGCCTTCACAAAGTCAACCATATTTCCTATTCAAGTATGTGAATCTATAGCAATACTTAAAAAATCAGTTAAGTTATATTCAAATCATGCTATAATGAGGTAAGTATTTTTAGATGAATCAATAAAGGGATAATGTTTGTCGTTAGACAAATATATCAAATGAAATGCAGAATCACCTCTCATACCACATACAGAAGACTGAGATTGGCTATCTTCAACACAAAAGGATTCTTGATTCATTGGGGAGATCGATAGTGC
The DNA here is from genome assembly GCA_029990575.1 of Petunia axillaris subsp. axillaris. Lineage (NCBI taxonomy): Eukaryota > Viridiplantae > Streptophyta > Magnoliopsida > Solanales > Solanaceae > Petunia > Petunia axillaris. The sequence continues at coordinate 46,040,541 of JARKNS010000007.1, read as the reverse complement.
ATTCCTCATAGAAGCGACAAATGTGCAGATGTGACAGAAGGAATCTACAGTACATTGATCACGATTGCTGCTTCAAAATCATCCAATCTTTTCAAGGGAATCGGAGAAGCAGGGAGTTATTGTTGTTCTCTTTTATGGAGAAAAAAGGTTCAATTTTTTAAAACAGTAAAAAAGAAGTTGCAGTCCTATTGAAAACTGATTCATCCCACCACTTATTTAACCGTGTATAGTAGTTGGTTTTGGAGTAACTTCCCTTTGTTTTTAAATTTTATCTTAATCTTACCAATTTCACTTTTTAGTAGGAAAAAATGAATTGTTAAATTTGAAAAAAATTTAAATAGTATAGCATTATGAACGACATTTGCTTACTAAAAACAGTATATCTGAATTCAATTTTATATTAGATATAAATATAAATGTAAATATAGAATATGATATAAAATAATGCACAGATATATTTCAATAAACGAATCATTTCTTACAAATAATGAATACTTTTATTGAAAGTTAAGGTATTTGAGCACATAGACGTTTTTCATTTTATCAGGTATCTTTTGTTCCTTTTCCTTTCATAAGTATGTTTCAATTAACATTCAACTTTGTTTTCTCAATTCAAATTTGTTTTCTCAAATTCAATTTAACTTTTCCGAACTCGAGACAAGGGACCAACCTCTTGGAACAGGAGACAATTAACCAAATTATCATTAAATTAAATTAATTATTATTTTAAAATTTAAATTTCAACCAACTCTCTCAATTAAAATTTAAAAAGTAACTAAATCACCTACTTTAACCAATTTGTCCTAAAATCTAACACATGACTTTTTTTTGCTGTGACACTTGGCTAATTATCAATGGCTAGAACACTCCTTTTAATATATATATATATATATATATATATATATATATATATATATATATATATATATATATAGATTCTTTGCGCCTACTTTTTAACAGCCTTAGTAGTCTTTATTGCTCCGTTCTCTTGCTAACTGTTGGGATTTGACTCTGATCTTTCTCTATTTCTCAATTTTGGTAAACTTTCTTGCCATTAATTATTTCTTTGATTACTGCACTTGTGTGCCTGAATTTATACCGGAATTTTATTTTATCTTTATATGCATGTTTAGAAACAGATACTTAGGTGCATTCGGTATTTCTTTTTGGGTATTTGATGAAACTACTTTGGTTTTCCAAGGTCATTAAACCTGTATTTGATCTGTTCCTCTTTAATTGTGAAACTGGAAGTAGGTTACAGTAAATTATTGTTATAGTTTTCAACTATACTTTTGTTTGGCTTTAGTTTTATCTAAACGAAAACTTTGTTCGAACCTTTTCTATACCAATAAACTCTTAAGGAGTAATATTTTTACGAATTAAATGATGGACCTTCGTACTCCTATCATTCTTCATGATGCAGAGTTCTTAGAGGAAAATAATTTTTTTAGGTAACATGCAGAATTAGAATTAAGCTTACCAATGTCCAACCCTATCCTGAGTAGGTGACTCCCCGTTTGGTGTAATAGTCACGAAGTCTTAATGTTTAGTTCTATTTTGCTTTATTTTCGCTCGAACGAGCCTCTATAAGAATAGAAACTCACAAGAAAGGAGACAGAACAAAAGAAAAACATGAAGAAAAGTTGCTTCCAGATTGTAGAGAAGAAGCTCTGACTTCAGATGGTATTGACACGTACACTGTTTTGGTGCTTTGAAGAGTAGGATTTTCACTATTTATTATGAAGCCCCTACTTCAGTTTGTAATCACAAACAGAACAGGTGTCATCAAAAGGGCGCTTTGGACCGGAGTTGTTGGACTGATGACACGGAGGCTGCTAAGCAACTCAAGGTATGCATTTAGGTTGCAACTTGTGTGCTTTTCATGCTTATTGTGAAGTCACCGCCACTGGCATTGACTCACAGAGTGAGACTAAAAAGGTGGAACTTCATCGTATCGATTGAATTTTGGAACCTTAATAAACTAAAACAAACATTATGAGAATAACCATAGTGAAGCTTTTTTAGCCTGCTTTGTATGTTAGAAGCATTGGGTTTGCAATGACACTTCAACTGTGTGTATTAGAATTTGGAGCTATGCATTAGACTGAGCCATAAATGATTATTGGTTGATTTATACAGTTGAATGTTTCAAAATCTGTATTCTCTACTCTAGAACTTTCTGCATCGATGTTTTTTGTACTTTTATGTTGTTTTTTCCTGTGTTAATATCTCATTGTAGTTTAAAATGTTACATAAAACCCCTAGGAGATTAAACAAATGAGATCCTAAATGAAATACCGAGAGGGACATGGTAATGTTTGAACTGGAAAATGACTTGTGCAAGTTGCAAAAGAAAGTTGAAGCACTTTGAGGACCAGTTCTCAAGTTATGTTGGAAAAAGGGCGGCTATAAGTTGAGCTCAAAAAGAAAAAGACCAAATACAACCTATACTCATGTTGCTGACTTGAACTTGAAAGACAAGCAAATAGTTCAGACAAATGAAAAGTTGCTTGATACTTTTATGGGATTATCAGAAATGAAGAATCAACCTATTGTGGAAGTAATATATGCAGTTAACGAGTTTGGAAAGGATGCTTTAAAATGTGACAACACTAGGTTGGGAACAAACTTGAATTGGGATTTCACCCTTTTAACGTGAAAAAGCGTGAAAAAGAGCAGAGCAGACATCCCTCGACTTCAATGAAGAACTTGATGAAGATATCAAGATTCAAACGGAGAAGATTATTTATTCTATTATTGTATTTTTCTTTAAGAAAAAAAAGAAACTTGATATAATTGTTGTACCAGAATGTAGTGTGAATGTAACTTCTCATTTAGCTTTTAAATTTGTTCATATTCATTTTAATCGGAGAATAATGTACAAATAATGTACCCAAACGTAACATGAATATCTGAAATAGCAATACCCAGGACCCCGTACTCTAGCAATACCCAAGACCCCGTGCGGAGCACGGGAAGTTCATCTAGTACTTTAATTAAGCATGCAAGATTTGGTGGCTCAAAGTGTGTTGGGATTTGGGATTGTAAAGTTTCAAAGCATGCTTAATAGACATAATTACTAACACCTTTTGGACCTAACCGTTGAGGACTTTGATGCAGGGAAAAACACGCAGAAGCTAAACACGATACAAATATGCGGAAGCGATAAAAACAAGATACGAGATATCTAGGATATCGAGAAATTAGAGACTAGGAAGGCAAGAAATAGAAGAAAGAATCGAATTCAATTTACTAACGTTAATCGAATTCAAAAGGGAGAAGGAAAACTCGAACCTTACAAGGAATTCACACTAGTGGTGAATCTCCATAGATTCCAAGTCGTACACGATTCTTGAAGCCTCGAGCTTCGGACTAGAAAGGCTCGGCCTTCTCTAATTCTCTCTTCTCTCAATTGTTCATACAATGTAAACTAATGAATGAAAATGGCTAAGGTTCCTATTTATAGTCTTTCCTAAGAGAATGTGAAATGACTAAAATGCCCATGGGTTGGGTCAAGACATACAATCCACTTAAGGGCAATATAGGAATTACACCACAAAAACAAGTCTTGAAACATTTCGGAACTAGGCGCCCCGCCTGGTGCTGAATAGAGGGGAGTAGGCGCCCCACCTGCTGAGAGTAGGCACCCCACCTGCTGAAGTAGGCGCCCTAGCCTAAAAAGTGGGCGGTCCGCCCCTTTTTCAGGCGCCCCAAAGTCCAGAGGCTTGCAATCAACTAGGCGGTCCGCCCTTTTGAGTAGGCGGTCCGCCCCTTCCTGGGGGTTCTTGGAATGGCTCAAAATGTGTCCCCCGAGCCTCTCTTTGGGTGCCTATGTGCTCCTCCTTCCTCGGCGCTCCAATGCATGATCTTCAAGACGTTTCCGGAGCCCTTTCCTTGTGTTCATTGTGCTCTCAAGCTTGGTTCTTGATGGTTGTTGATTAGGCCATTTTATACTGCATCATCCTCCCCTTCTTGAAAGGATTTCGTCCTCGAAATCAAACCATCAAAACCTACAATCAAAGCAAGCACAACCAAAATTTCCTACTTCACAAGTAGGTTAGCTTAACAAGAAATAAGTGCAAGTAGTGTTGAAAACACACTCTTGTGATAGAGCCAAGCATCAATACCAATGAAAAAGCTTATGTCCCCAAAAGAGACAACAAAGTCTTGGCTCGACAAGAACAAGCACTGATTTTCAAAACAAGCAAAGAGATCAAGGATATGCATGAAGCAATTAAATTCCCCACGACCCCTAAGCCTATGACCAACACACCAAGCCTTCAAATCAATTTTATCACAATGTGACACATTGGCTTTGGTATGTCCAACACTCAAGGTGTGCTCAACATGTGGGATGGAGTAAGTAAAATAGTTCAACTCAAAACTAACATCGACTACTCCACTCCCCTTCTTAAGAGCATTCTTGCACACACCGAGAGATACCCCCTCACCTCCCAAATCAACCCCTAGACAATCCTCCTTATTGGGCAAACTCCAAAGGAAGGTCTCCAAAATAGGTCCTTCATTATTAAAGTCCACACAACGAAGGTTAGGACTACTAGAAGATAGGTCAACACGACCAACACCAAGACCACTCTCCTCACTCGGAGTTCCAAACGTTGGATCATCTATAGAGCCTATCTTGACAAACCATGGAGGTTCGACTCTACTATCGACTCTAGTCCGATACAATTCACCACCACAAATGAGATTGCCTTCAAACAATAGAAATGTAAAGGCATGCACCTCAAATTCATGGTTACGCAAAAGCATAGAATCAAGACTAGGTCCTTCACTCTCACTCAAGGAGTCATCGAAAATGAATCGATCCATCTCACACTCTAGAGACTCCTCAAGGGTACATCCGCCCTCACGACGACACAAGATACCACCACTATCAATTAAGCAATCAAAGGGAAGAGTAAGATTATCATACAATTCATCTTCTCCTTTATCAAATATAGGTGGGGTGTCATGACAAGGTTCACAAACAAGGTCAACTACGACATCTTCACTAAAGAGAGGTTCAATGAAAACCGAGCTCACATCATGATGTGGCTTTTCAACCCTCTCAACTAGTGGTTCATTAGCACACACAAGTTGACCCTTCGACTCTACACTAGTTGCAAACACATTGTAATCATACAAATCATCAACTAGCCTAGAGTTCTCACTAAAAACATCACAAGACAAGGAAGTATCATGCTCAAGGGAGGAAGAACTAACACATACCTTTGAAGTGTCATGAATATCTCCACCTTGTAGCTCACATTCGGCATCTCCTTCACCTTGTATTTCCATTTTGGAACATGGTTGAGGCTCCATCGGTTTGCCTCCAAGAATTCCTACACAAGAACTCAAACACATAGAAGAAAAAGATAAGGGTTAAGGTTAGAATAAGGGGTGTCCTCACTCTCAATTTTTCTTTTTCCCTCTTTCTTTTCCCTCATTTTCTTTTCAAGGTCGGGTGTAGATTCGGGTGGCGACAACTCACTCACATCACTCAACACAATCTCTCCTTTTTCCACTCGAGAGTTGTCACCGGTCGCTCCCTTACTCCTCTCAATCTTTTGTCTCTCAAATTCGGGCGAATTGGGACGAGGCCCAAGAATACCTATAGCCGGAGTAGGTGGACTCTTTACATCGACCAGGAATCTAGGACTAGGAGACTCATCACTTGATGTCTCTTTTTTCTTTGTTGGTAAACCACTCGGCTTTGGAAGTGGCTTCGGGCTTACCTTGTTGACATTTGCCAACTCTTTTGTAGCACTAGTCCCACCATTGCTTGTGTTTGTAGGACTTCTTGTTCGCACATTGCCAACCATGGAATGAAGTTCTTGCTCCTTGCTCCTTTGCATAGCCAAAGAAGGTGCACTAGTAGGCATTCGGCTCCTCGCCCGGTAAGGCACAAAGTCATAAACTCTTTGCCCTATGCCCACAAGATACGCATCCTTCACCACACTATATTGCACCTTCTTCCCCTCCAACCACGGCTCACCTATCCACACATCCACATGACGCATGGGATACACATCACACCACACATAGCATTTATAATTCCTATGAGATATGAGTACTCGAGCCTCCTTAGAAACCCACACTCCATCATACTCATAAGGATGCTCTAGCTTATGGCATGGTATCCTAAGCCTATCAACCAAAGAGGTGCTAATACAATTGGCATTGGTACCACCAATCTTGAGCAAGTATCCTCCAATACCATCTACCTCAACAACGAACCTACATCTACCCAAGTCTTGCACATTGGCACCCAAATGAGAATTTGGACGCCCACAAGTGTCAACACCAACAACTTGGGTCTTCCTTATCCCTCCACTAGTGGCAACACCACTAGAACAATCTCCACTTCCCGTCACTCTCCCAACATTAGCAATGTTGTTGGAAGTCAAGGAAGGAACCTCGCCATGGAACCCATAAGTGCCTCTCGCCTTGGTTCCATATCCCATAGTACTACTCCTACTACAACCATCCACGCCCCTCACGGCATATAACCCCTTTGTAGCAAAAGCAACACCATCTATCATACCAACCTTATCATGGGAATTAGAAGCATTAGGTCGCTTAGCTTACCTAGAAGATGCAAGCTTCTTCTTTCCCACGGAACAACCACCACCACCTCCCATACTAATGGAAGGTCCTCTACTACTCCCTTGTACACCGTTAGCAACACTAAGAGAAGATGCATAAGAATAACCCATATGTTCAACATCATCATCAATTCTATCTATGTCACTACCATCAATATCAACTTCTTCACAAGAAGAGTAAGTAGGATCATCATACCTTGAAGCGTCACCATCTTCATTTTCTTGACTAGAAGCATAAGGATCAACACATTCATCTTCATGAGCCTCATAGTCTTCATCAATCTCACGATCATCATAGTGAACCGCTTCATCTTCATAGGAGCCATGGTTTCCATCATCATAGTAATGGCTATCATCACCCTCGTAGGAACCATAGTCTCCATCATCACCATACGAGTCATAGCAACTCGCATCATCGCCACATGAGCCATACTTTACTCCATCATCAATATCCGACATTGTTGCAATCACCAAAGACAAAACCTCCCAAAAGTCACTCCCTCACGTGTATCACTCAATATATGTACACTCAAGAGCGAGGCCTTATCAACTTGGGAACCAAGGAAATCACAACTAGCATGTCCAAGTTAAAGTTCGGAATGGAATTAATGAGACTCTATGGACGGACGGTTATTTAAAGTGCGCACTTGAGGCCAAAAGGAGTTCTACGACTCTTCTTTGAATTCTAATCTCCTCTACGCACGAATACCTAATACGCTAAAGGATTAGTGTCAATTCAGTAGGCCAATTACTCTAGAAATACTAACCAAGAGGTACGGAAGCAAACGGAACATAAAAACACACACAAATGGAGTCACCCCAGGAGTGGGCGGTCCGCCTCTGTAAAGTGGGCGCCCCGCCTACTCAAAATCCAGAGAGCAGCATAAAAAGAGGCGGTCCACCTCTTAGGAGTGGGCGGTCCGCCTACTGGGCTTCTCAGCACGGTCCGAAAACGGGTTTTTGGCTCGTTTAGCACTCAAAATCCAACGTTTTCGACTTGTTTTCGATTCTAATGATACCCAAAGATGTATTTGATGATTCTAAACAATCCCCAATAGGTTTTAACCCCAATCAAACAACAAGGAATCGATTTTGATTCTTGAGCAAAATTCTAGGGTTCTTTGAAAATTTGGGAATTCGATTTCTTCAAATTTTGAAATACACCACCAAATCTTGTAATTTTGGTACCAAAAGATCGGGAATACGATATAGAACAAACCCCATTGATTTTAAATGTATGGGTGTTTCAATCCAACAAGTTCCAACAATTTTGTGAAATTTTCAAGTTTTTCTATTTTTTTGTATTTCTTCTTTTCTTCAAGAACAAACACAACAACAACAATAATACTAACACGATGAACAAGGAACGGGGGTTTGTAAGAACATAACCCGAGCCTTGCTCTGATACCAACTGATGCAGGGCAAAACACGCGGAAGCTAAACACGATACAAATATGCGGAAGCGATAAAAACAAGATACGAGATATCTAGGATATCGAGAAATTAGAGACTAGGAAGGCAAGAAATAGAAGAAAGAATCGAATTCAATTTACTAACGTTAATCGAATTCAAAAGGGAGAAGGGAAACTCGAACCTTACAAGGAATTCACAATAGTGGTGAATCTCCATAGATTCCAAGTCGTACAAGATTCTTGAAGCCTCGGGCTTCGGACTAGAAAGGCTCGGCCTTCTCTAATTCTCTCTTCTCTCAATTGTTCATACAATGTAAACTAATGAATGAAAATGGCTAAGGTTCCTATTTATAGTCTTTCCTAAGACAATGTGAAATGACTAAAATGCCCATGGGTTGGGTCAAGACATACAATCCACTTAAGGGCAATATAGGAATTACACCACAAAAACAAGTCTTGAAACATTCCGGAACTAGGTGCCCCGCCTAGTGAAACAGGCGCCCCGCCTGGTGTTGAATTGAGGGGAGTAGGCGCCCCACCTGCTGAGAGTAGGCACCCCACCTGCTGAAGTAGGCGCCCCAGCCTAAAAAGTGGGCGGTCCGCCCCTTTTTCAGGCGCCCCAAAGTCCAGAGGCTTGCAATCAACTAGGCGGTCCGCCCCTTTTTCAGGCGCCCCAAAGTCCAGAGGCTTGCAATCAACTAGGCGGTCCGCCCCTTTGAGTAGGCGGTCCGCCCCTTCCTGGGGGTTCTTGGAATGGCTCAAAATGTGTCCCCGAGCCTCTCCTTTGGTGCCTATGTGCTCCTCCTTCCTCGGCGCTCCAATGCATGATCTTCAAAACGTTTCCGGAGCCCTTTCCTTGTGTTCATTGTGCTCTCAAGCTTGGTTCTTGATGGTTGTTGATTAGGTCATTTTATACTGCATCAGACTTGATGGACCTTTTACCGGGCATATCCATTGTATGTCAATGCGGGTATAGTCAAATAGCATGCAGCGTCCTAAAATTAAACTGGTGACAATAAGTGACCACCGTGATAAACTTAATTAGGTAATTCAGAAAATAAATCATTAGTAAAGACATAAGATATATCGAGATCACCAAATTTCTCGGGAGGTGGTGATACGCAGGCCAATCCTGAAAGATTATTATTTCATCTAAAAATGCCTAATGGCCACAGTAATCGTTTGCGGTAGGCAGGACACTGCGAAGTATACCAGAATTAGGATTCTTGGACACAGTCATCAACTAATCAGTATATACTTGACGTGGTGCACGCCTACCTGCTGGCTGCTGCGTGTGAAATATAAAGATATAAATTAATTGAGATAGCTGAAAAGGTTGGGAAAAGAACACAAGAAATCTAATTGGAGCAAAGGGAGTCATGACGTTTTCTTATCTAATACTGTATAATAAAGTCCCAAAACAGCAGGTAGGATCATCTTAAGGCATTTGTCGATTGTGAAACTGGGTACTAATTTATTGGTACATGATAAAAGGTCGCCATCCGACCAACCACGCAGGACATCCCTCTCTGATTTAATTAGTTTTGTGCATCTACAAAGTACACTTTTTTTTATACCATTAAGTTAAATTAATTTATACAGTAAATAATTCCTTGTAACAAACTTTATACATTAACATATAATATAATACTCCCGCAGTTCCAAAAAGAATGTTACAATTTTATTATTCGTTTGTTAAAAAAAAATTACAATTCTAAATTTGAAAATATTTTAACTTCAAATTTATTATTTTACTCTTATTGTGATGATTTATAGGCACACAAATATCTATATTTTATTTTGAACCACAATCTCAAAAATAGTCTTTTTATTTTTTTAAAACTTTGAGCGAAATACTTTTAAATTGGAATAGATGAAGTAGCATTGTTGTAAGAACTTTAATTCAAATAGTATATAAGTTCTTTATATTATTGTCAAATGCATATTAACTTAAATCTTTTCACAAATTACCCCCATAACATTTTCTTTTTTAATAATCAAGCCAATGGTGCACTGCTATCATTAAATAACAACTCCTTACCGTGGTATTCCTTATGAGTAATACAATGCGCACTTACCATTAGATCAGAATCATAATCCTAGATATTCCCAATCTTCCAACTCCTCAGCACCAAAAGTTCTTAGTATTCCCTTCGTTCCAAAATGAATGATGCTATTTTCTTATTAGTCCGTTTCAAAAAATAATAACATAATTCTAAATATGGAAATATTTTTGAGTTAAAACAACTACTTTACCCTTAATGAAATGTTTTATAGCTCACATATGTATGTATGGCTTATTTTAGACCACAAGTTGCAAAAATTTTACCACATTTCTTAAATTCTGCTCCAAATCAGACTATGACAACTATTTTGGAACGGAGGGCTATTAAGTTTCATTTTCCTTCCCTTTTTATTCCCAAGTTTCCCTTCCAAGACTCTTCTAACTTTATAGGAGTTTTCAACAAACCCGAGCTATACTAAGAAAATAAGAGTTCATCATTTTCCTTCCCTTTTCTCACTGATCCTCTTCTGATATATAGATGGGTTTTGGTGATAATATTGATATTTGTGGCACGGGCCTTTACTTAGGATTAGGCTTTTCATCAACAGCCAATCAGAGATCAAGAAAACCACAAGGAAAAGGAGCCTCTCTTAGTTTTGAATCCTCTCTAACTTCAGGCCTTTCCAATGATCAGATCTACGATCAGAAGGCAGTAAATCATAAGGTTAATATTTCCAGGGCGTCGTCAAAGGATATTCAATATGCTGATTTGAGTTGCTCCTACTCTCACGTTAGTGTGAAAAGAGAAACAGACGTTTGTACTAATTATTATAAGGAGACAGATGCAGACGATGATGGTTCAAATGGAAGGAAGAAACTTAGGCTCACTAAAATACAATCTGCACTTTTGGAGGAAAGCTTCAAGCAACATAGCTCTCTCAATCCTGTGAGCTAACATTCTTCTAATTTATCTTTCTATCTGCATTAAACTGTGACCATTTTACCTAAAAATTTATTCACATTTTATCTAAAATTAAATTGTTAAGCGGTTAGAAAGCACTATTTTATTTAATAGAATATCCACATGCGGTTGTTGGTTGAAGGGTGCGTTTACTTGATCTAAAAGCTTAAACTATTAAATAAATACACTTTCGTATTCATAATTATATTTTGAACCGTCCTCATGTGGGGGCTTGATTCCTTTTTTGTAGAACAGCATAAAGTTTTTTTTTAATGTGCAGCAATGAGATAGCATGTTGAAAAGTGTAACTATATCATCTTAATTTAAACTATTGATGAAAAAACTACACTTTTATATGCTTAATTATATCTTGAACAGGGCCAACCCTCTCTTTCTGAGGAATTAAAACAAGGACCTCTCTGTGTGCTTGATATGAAATGTTGAAAATGTGGACATCATTGCTTAATCTATTTAAAAGAGTGTGCTTTTAATAAATTACGTCATTAACTTTTCAACACTCGATATAAAAATCCGCTCTGATTTGATAGGGATAGATCAAAACTGATTCACTATTTTCGAATAACCCAGAAGCAAAAGCAGAAGTTAGCTAGGGAGCTTAACGTAAGGCCTCGTCAAGTGGAAGTTTGGTTCCAGAACAGAAGAGCCAGGTTAGAGATCTTCTCACTTAGTACCCGCACATCATATCTATAACAATGGATTTAAAATAAGATGTATTAATTGTATAAGAAAATTACATTATCAGTAGTGTTATCTAATTAATTATAGCATGTTATTACTCTATTTTCATTACTTTATTAGACTTGTGAAAGTTATTTTACCATGGTGTCAAAATTTCACACTGTCAATACATAGAGCTTAAACCCTATTTAAGTTACCTGCATAATAAAACTGATCGCATAAACAAATCATATATAAGGTAATTGCATGTTGGGAAGTCTTTATAATTAGTAGTATTAGTACTTGATTAACAACATGATAAAATGATAATTAACTTATTATACTTTAAAAAGGTTAAACTACAATGTGTAAAGAAAAAACTGTTTAAGACTCAAGATACAACTTAAATTCTTTATATTTACCATAGGAATTCATTTTGGAATCTAAATTGCTGGTGTTTCTACAGAACAAAGCTTAAGCAAACAGAGGTCGACTGCGAGTTTTTAAAGAAATATTGTGAGACACTGACACATGAAAACAGGAAGCTTTACAAGGAATTGCAGGAACTGAGAAAAGCACTAAAACTAGCGCCACAGCCCTTGTACATGCAGCTGCCCACGGCCGCAGCCACTCTCACCATGTGTCCTTCCTGCGAAAGAGTTGTAGGTAACGCCTTACCATCTTAGGCCTATCCAGCGCAAATCCGTGGATTAGTTGTGATAATGGATTTCGACCTAATGATTAAAACAAAAAGTCCTTGAAAATATATTGTACAAATGAGATTTACGTTACCTACACTGTCAATGTAAAAGTATTAGCAATATGTTTGCATATTTTTATTAGGTTATCATAAACCCCCACCTTTTTCTGGGTTAAGGGCTTGTAATGAAATGAAATAACTAGTATAATTCATAGTGTATAAAGTTACACATGTTAGGAAAATATACTAATAACCATGCGGTTGTTAGTTAGATTATTTCTTGTTAAACAATTGTTGCTTTATACATTTATTAAATATAATAAAGTTTTATTTATTTAGATCAATTGTGTCATGAATGTCCTATTATTTATACAGTAGTTGATTTAGTGTGTAGAGACAGGCTTATACACGGAAGATTAAATCATCGGTTCTTATAAATAATGAAGTAGTGTTCGCAATCTAAGATGGAAATTGGACAAAACCATCGGTATGATTGTAGTACAAGATTATATATAATTTATCTTGATTATGGGAACGGTATAGTTCCAACTTCTTGTGCTAGTACACTTTCTGTGTATTGAACGGACCAAGTAGAGATAAGTGTTTTTATACTGACTATATAAAACAAACTCTCTAGCTCATCAGGTGTACTTATACTCTTAATCTTGATATAGCTATTATGAGTGATGTATATTATTCATTGTCTTGATTTATCAATAGGTGAGGTACAGGATATTTGGGTCAAATAATTCCTGATAAGTTGGATAATGATAATATGCATTTGCGAAGTTAGCTAGTTGATAGAATCCACGTCTCGCTATAGAGATTGATGACATCCCTTTATGAAAGCTTATAAGCTTCTATGTGTAAACCTAGCTAGTGGATTTTGTATCCGACACATGGAATAAGTTAAGCGGAAGTCTAAAGGATATTCGTTTAATCCATATATTAAGTTGTCAGTAATTTAATATTATTGATTGGTGTCTGTAATCTTAACATGGGGAGTTAAATAAGATTTGATGGAAGAATTCGAAATTCATCTAAGGAGTGCAATTACGAATTTATAGTGGAAATAATTTGTAATTTATTATGGAAAGGTTAATTCTAGAGAAAAAGAATTAATTCCATAATTGGAAGCCTTATTAATTGATTCTGTGGTCCCTGTTGTGACCGAATCCAATTTGGACCGGGAGAAAGTTGTTTGGTGGAAAAGGAAAATCCTAACAGGTTTTGGAGAAGGGTTTTAACCCTCAAAACTTAACCTATAAAAGGAGGATTTCGGCCTCCACTGCAGACACACGAAAAATACATATTTTTCACCCTCTTTCTCTGAAGCACTTGTTCCACCCAAGTACTGTTGGTCCGGGAATTGATCGGGTACACAACAGAAGACCGTGGAAAGCTGGAGCAACTGGACAACAAGGTTATTGAAGGTCTTTGTGTGGGCTTTAACAGGTATTCCGTTTTATATTATTGCAAAACTGAATGCTTGCTACTAGTTTGTCTACAATACATGTGAGTATGATGTTTGAACTGCTTCCGCTGCATATATGTTCTTACAACATAGAAGGTTACCAATCAATCTCTTTAATTTGTTTCTTTGTCGTAGTACAACTCTGTAAATGGTTAAAGCATAATCAAATAATATGAAGCAATTATAGTTATTATCTATAGCAGAAAATCATATATTTTTCGTTATTTTTGTTTATCTGCTATTCATAATCTCAAACCTGTATTTTATACTCCAACTCTATTGTCAAGTTTCGTTGTCAAAATTATTGGGGTTATCAAAAAGCAAGAAAAAAAAAGAAGGTAAAAGATGATTGATCAGATGATGCGTACAACAAATTTTATTTTTTATTTTTGGTTATTATTATCATTAGAAAGCAATGATTTAAAGCCGGAATGAGCCCAATATCATGGATTTAGAAAACATGATCATCCATCAGGAATAACGAGACCTTGGTTTTCTTCCATTAAAATATACTAGTATCAATGATATGTTGTGTTTAGCCTAAATCCGATTTTAGGCCAATTAACAATTAAATTTGTATTTGTAGAGTCACGATCAATAGTTGAGATTAAGAGTTTTATGCGGTGAGCTGAGACGACTATAATATGAAAACGATATAAGAATGTTAACCAAATAAAATGTAAATGCGAATAAGGAGAAGTAACCGTAGAGTGTCACTCGTCTTCGAAGAGAGTTCTCCGTTACCAGAGCAGTAAACGCGAATGAAATTATCTGAGCAGGAGAGAGAGAGATTATTCTTATTGATATTGCAGGTAGGAAATCAAATATGATTACAATCGATTAAGGCAAATACTAGTTATAAGCCTGGTAGGCACCCGTTGGGGTTCTGTAACCGCTGGGTATAGATCCGTTTGGATAAGTAACTGCCGGTCACCTATCCGTTGGAGTCATAACCGCTGGGTTGTAATGATTGCCTCAATGATCATTAATAGACTGATCGTGGATGATTGTGTTAATAACTGCTCATTTAAACCGTGTTGACCGTTGAAGTGCTTCATAACTTCTTCGAGTCTGTTCGTGACGAATGTCTGCCCGCTGGATGTCTGTCCGTTGAAAAGTCTGTCCGTGCCACGTGGAAGATACGTGTCACATTTTCAAGTCTAGTCAACTTTTATCCAATACAGATAGTCCCCGCACTTCTCGAGCAGAATATCTGTTCGAGGAGTGGATACAATTTTTTGGCAGGAATCTCTTGGGAATTTTTGTCTTTGCGTGATGTATTTTGATGACGTACGATCCTCATCAGCTACGTGACAAGCCCTTATGATGTGTGCATTTAATGCGCCGTAACAAAAGGTAATTGCAGCTGGCACGACTGCAAGATTGCAGGTCACTCCAAAATGACTACTGCGTGCCCCAAGGGTAAAAGTAATAATTTTAACTGCTTTAGTCACGTGCACACGTCGTCTGATGATCGCGAGGCGACCGCTACTTTCCAGAATAATGATGATACGACAAAGCTTTGGCGAACCCTTTTCCTCTTCTCGACGGCCAGATCTGATAAGGATTTTTCGGATGGCCTCCACGTGTCTTGAAGAAAGTTGGTAGGGCTGAATTTTCACTCCTATAAACAGGGGTTTGTCTGATAAAAAACTTTTTACTTGCTTTCATTTCTTCTCCGCTGTCTTTAGGATAAAACTTTGAACAAGCTCTTGAATTCTTCCTGATAACTTCACATTCTTATTGTAATCATGACTTCACGAACTAGAAAAAATCAAGGCACTGATGTTGCTGGTAGTTCCTCGGTGGCCACTCCCAGGTCCCGGGCTACCAGTGCTACTGCTGCTGAAATAATCCCCAAGAAGTGGGGTGAACTTGAAGCGGATTGTAATGTTGTCCTTCCATAATAAAGAGGGAGATACGCGGAACTGGCCGGCGTATAGGTATAAGTCTGGGATCACAAAAGAGGTGATCCCACGAGTAAGGATGGACTGCCACTGGGGCGATGAGGTTCTCATTTTTCCCGTCTCCGAGGAGGAGAATATTACTTCCCATAGGGCCGGGTGGACAGCCATGTGCACCTACCCTTTCACCGTGGGATGTAGATTACCCCTGCACCCTGTGCTAGAGAGGCTTTGCAGGGAGTACCTTCTCTGTCCGGGGCAACTGAGCCCCAGTATATATAGAATAATTACTCTTTTGGATTGGTTCGCGGCAGGAACTGATCAATCTTTTGGTTATGAGCATTTTATTTCTTTGTATAGTATACAAATCTTTAAAGACGGCTATGTAAATTCCAGAATGCGTGGAAGCAAAGGCTTGGTGTGCAGTTCTGAGGATACTGGTGACCGAGGCTGGGTACATCGGTATTTATTTGTGCGCTCCTCCGCCTTGACTTTTGATGACAAGGCGTATCTTCCAGAAGTCTGAAATAAGAAGCGTAAGTCCCCGAGTATTTCTTAGAAATCTTGATGTTCTATCTTCTTTTCATCTTCTAACTCCTGTTCAATTTGTAGCGGCCAAGCAACCCTACGACGGACTCATTTCTGTTGAAGATTTGACCGCGTGGGTTGAGCCAATTTTGAAGGAGTTTCTCCCCAAGAAGAGAGAGTTGATGTATTTCGCCACTCAGAAGAGTTTGGTTGTACAAAATCACGGTGAGAATATTTCTGCTTTCGTGATCGTTCTTTTTCTTTGATCCTTCTTCATATCTGATCGTTCCACCTTTTAATAGGTTTGGGTACTTTGGGAGATTTCTTTCCTGCCCCTCCTCAAGACGGGCCTCCCGAGCCTGCGGCTGACCCTGAAGCTGAAGCTGAGGCTATACTAGCTTTAGTGGATGCTCTGCGCAGCAGGGAGGGCGGCGAGGAACTCCTGTCCGAGGGACTCGGTCCCTTGAAGAGGAAGAAGAGGAGCCAAGGCGAGGGCGGAGCGCGGAAGAAGTCTGCTCGTAAGACTTCTGTGGCTGCCGGGCAAACATCGTTGGGTGGCGGTGATCCTTTTTCTAGGGCCAATGTACCGGAGCCCATGAAAGAGGATGTTGGTGCTGCTGCCGAAGTCCCCGAGTCTGTACGGAGGGAAGGAGTAGCTGCGGAGGTTATCACTCTTTCGGACACTGAGGCCGAAGTGGATGTTCCTCTTAGGTGAAGGCCTCACCTCCGTAGTGACAGGAGAAGGGCCGAGGAGGAGGTCGTCCATACTCCGCAGAGGAGTCCCCGAGTTAGTGATGGGGCGGAGGCAGGTCCTTCTCGTGTCGACAAAGGGAAGAGAAAAGTTGTTGAAGAAGAAAAAGAAGAGGTGAAAGAAGAAGCAAGGGAAGAAGCTTCCCAAGAAGGTAGCCAGGGTCCTCGTGTTTATCGTTTCGAGGATCTGGAGAACGTGGCTATTAGGGGGCGGCCCCCGTCGTTCTTCGTGAATATGAAACCATAGACCCTGGAGTGGAAGGTGACTCTAACCTTCCCTCATCAAGGTTCGTTTGGCGGTCAGCTATTGGTGGCCGGACAGAGCTGAGTGACATCACGGGAGTGCGTTACAAGTTCGGGCCGAATTATCCCTCTGAACAGGCTTGGGAACCTAAGTTCTATGAGAGGAATCACACTTTGAAACTTGCCCCCGATGTCAACTTTGTAACCAGGCCACGCAGCTTGGCTAAGGTAGTCTTTTTGCTCATCGGTCCCCATGAAGAATGGGTGCTGAGGGGGCTAACCGATGAGGAGTTGGCCTTCCAGATTGCTTCTGATTCTGCCCAGGTAAGTTCTTTCCCGCTTTGTTTTGGAAATAACTTCTAGCCTCGGACTTTTAACTCACTTACTTTGCCTTTTCAGTCGAGTATGCTGGCTGCCGAGATCATGTTTCGCTCCAGGCTCAACAATGCTAATCAAGTGGTTGAAGTGAAAAAAGAATTGTTGGAAGCTCTGAAGGATAACAAGACTCTAATTGAGTAGTGTGGTTTCCTTAGTAGAGAAGTTAATCAGTTTACTGACGTCAACAACGGACGTCTTGAGCAAATCAACGTTCTCACCAGGGAAAAGGACCTTCTTCTCGAGGAGAAAGAAGGGTTCGCACGCTCTGTCCAGGGTTTGGAGAGACTGCTCGAAGAATGCCGAAATTCTTTGAACAGTGCTAATGATGATTGTCCATCTCTTGAGATGGATCTGCAGAGAGCTAATGAAGAATCGGTTAAAGCCAGAGCTGATCTCCAGGCTACCAAGGATCAGGTCGCTCAGTTAACGAGTGTTCAGACTGCATTAACTAAGGACTTGGTGAACCTGCGTGATCAGTCGGAAATCAAGACTAAGCTTGCAGCTCTTGAGGCCTAGCGTACATTGCTCATGCAGATCCAGGCTAGACAAATTAATGTCGAGGAGATGCTGCAAACAACCAAGAACGTTGTTCGAAGGATAAGGCAAGCATTGGGTCTCTCCCCTGAAGAGTCTGACGATGACGATGATGATGAAGACGAAGATGACAGCGAAAATTCAGGGAATGACGGCAGGACTAACGGAGCTGGTGCGTTGAGTCCTTGTCATGGCCCTTCATGTTAGTGCCCTTTTCTCAATCTTTGATTGATGTATTTTTATTTTGTCTGGCGAGAGCCGGACTTGTCTGTTGGTGGAAAGAAGTCTAGTAGAGACTTTCTGGTCCTTTGTATGGCTGGTTTGTTTGGCCTTTTAACACTCTGCGAATTTCTGTCAGCCGTATTCGGCATTTTATCAATTCACAAAGATAATGTATATATGCTGCTTAGATCTGTCCAGTGACTATATTTAGTTTGAACTTCTTGATCTTTTTGTTTGCATGTGTTGTGGCTTTCGAGCCTTGTGATTGGGAGTTTTCTGAATTAAGAACTTTATTAAGTTCGTATCTTCAAGAGTCTGCCCGAATGTTTTTAACTTAGCCTTTCGTTAGGAAGAGGTCGTAAGTTGTAGATGACCGAATGTTTTTAACTTAGCCTTTCGTTAGGAAGAGGTCGTAAGTTGTAAATGGTCTGACCGAATTGTGGTCGTTTAGAGTTTTGGTCGAATCGTTGCTTTGTGCGTGTAACTTTGCTTATCGTTTCGATAGTTGAAAGTTGTTGCATAGCTTTGTAGATTGGCTCTGGCCGAGTCGTTGGTTTGGTGAACGACTTCTCTTATTTTCGTGGAAGCCTTGTCACGCGAAAGTTTTTGTTTTGTGAATGCCTCCTCTTATTTGTTGTGGGAGTTTTATCACGTGATATTTTTTGATTTGTGAATGACTCCTCTTATTTGCTGTGGAAGTCTTATCACGTAAAAAGTTTTTGGTTTGAAAAACTTTAAAAATTTGCCTCTTGACGAGGTCTTTTGCCTTTATGAAGGTCTTAGACTTTAAAATTTTGCCTCTTGGCGAGGTCTTTTGCCTTTATGAAGGTCTTAGCTGGCCTACAGGGGCCTCTCACCACCCTCCTTCTTTTTATGTTGGAGCACGTAAAGTGATAACATGAAAAGAGTTGTCGGTGAGCTGCACATGGAACACATATAACCAAACGAGGAGTGTGTCCGTTATGGGATTCGAACCCACAGCCGTGAAGTTGAAGAACTTCGAGCTCTGCCAGTTGAGCTAAATGGATCTGACCTTGTTCAGGTCGTTAGTACCATTTAGAGAGAATATATAATAAAAGTAAGAACTTTCGTAAAGATAAAGGGTAAGTGTAAGATAACTAACCGTTTTACCACTTAAAAGTGATACCTTTTGAGGTGAACCACATTCCAGCTGTTCGGGACAGTAGAGCCGTCTGGTCGTGCCAAATGATAAGACCCTTTACCGACCGAAGCGATTACTTTGTAGGGGCCTTCCCAGTTAGGACCGAGCTTTCCTGAATTTGTTTCCTGTGTGCTCTAGGAGACTTTCCTGAGTACAAAATCCCCAACTTGGAAGCTTCGTACGCGGAGTCCCCGATTGTAGTATTGCTCGATTCGTTCTTTTTGAGAGACTACTCGTACAAGGGCTAGCTCCCTGCGTTCTTCGAGAAGATCCAGCTCTTCGGATAGGTTGACTGAGTTTGATTCCTCAGTTGCATGTGCGCATCGTAAGCTGGGCTCTCCGATTTCAACCGGGATTACAGCATCTGCACCATATACTAATGAGTAAGGAGTTTCTCCGGTACTCATTTTTATGGTTGTGCGATAAGCCCATAGTACTCCAGGTAACTCCTCTACCTAACATCTCTTTGCCTGCTCGAAGCGCTTTTTAAGGGACTAAACGATGATTTTGTTGGTAGATTCCGCCTGTCCATTTGCAAAAGGATGATATGGAGAGGAAGTGATCCTCTTGATGTGTAGATCTTCGAGGAATCTAGTCACTTTCTGACCGACGAGTTGCGGGCCATTGTCCATGACTATTTCCTTAGGTGCTCCAAAGCGACACACGACAAAACGCCAGAGGAAGTCGACGGCTTCCGTTTGCCGTATCCTTGAATATGCTGCCGCTTCGACCCACTTGGTGAAGTAGTCAGTGATGATCAATAAGAAGCGCATCCCCCTTGGTGCTGTGGGAAGAGAACCAACGATGTCCATCCCCCATTTCATGAAGGGCCACAGGGAGATTATTGAATGGAGTGGCTCTGCTGGCTGGTGGAGAAGATGAGTGAATCTTTGGCATTTGTCACACTTTCTGACAAACTCGTTCGTATCTTTTTCCATCTTGTCCCAATAATAGCCTGCACGAATCAGCTTCCGGGTTAGTGCCTTACCTCTGGAGTGATTTCCGCAACAGCCTTCGTGGACTTCTCTCATTACGTAATTGGTCTGATTGGGTCCAAGGCATTTTGCAAGAGATCCTGCGAATATTCTCTGGTAAAGCTCGCCGTTGAGAATTTTGTATCGGGCAGCTTTCACTCGGAGTTTGCGTGCAGCTTTCGCATCCGTAGGCAGAGTTCCATGGATAAGATAATTTGTTATCTCATTCCGCCAGTCCCAAGCAGCGTTGATGGTATTGACTTCGAACTTTTCTCTATCCATGGTTGTGTAGAGAAGTTGGACAACAACTGAAGAGCTGGTTGCCCTTATTTGTGCCACTGATCCCATGTTTGCAGGAGCATAGGCTTCATGGTTCCCTTCCCGTGGAATCTGGACTGCTTCCCATTCGTCAAACTGTGCTAGGAGCTCTTTCACTCGGGCGAGGTATACCTGCATCCTGGATTCTCGTGCAACGAAACCTCCATTAATTTGATTAACCACGAGCTGAGAGTCGCTTTTTAGCTTGACGATAGTTGCTCCATAACTTCGGGCTAGTTCTAGTCCTGCAATAACGGCCTCATATTCGGCCTCATTGTTAGTAATGAATGGGCATTTGATAGCCTGCCTTACCATTTTGCCGGATGGAGCAACAAGAACCAGTCCAAGGCCGAACCCTTTGACGCTCGAGGAGCCATCAGTGTGAAGGGTCCATGTGCCGGGAGCCTGCCCTACATAAAGAATAGATTCCCTTTTTGCTTCAGGGTATATGTTAGTGCTGAAGTCTTCTACAAAGTCTGCTAGGACCTGTGATTTTATCGCTACTCTAGGCTGATAGGTGATATCAAATTCAGATAATTCTATAGCCCATTTCACCAGCCTTCCTGAGAATTCGGGTTTGTGCAGAACATTTCGCAAAGGAAACGTTGTAACCACAGCTATCGAATGACTTTGAAAATAAGGGCGTAACTTACGAGCAGCAGTTACTAAAGCCAGTGCTAATTTTTCTAAAGGTTGATAGCGTGTTTCTGCATCAATCAAAGCTTTGCTAATGTAATAGATAGGAAGTTGTTTACCTTTGTCTTCCCGAACTAGTACAGCACTTACCGATGACTCTGAGACTGCCAAATAAATCAGCAGTTGTTCGCCTTCCTGAGGCGTGGAGAGCAGCAGAGGATTAGATAGATATCCTTTCAAATCCTTCAATGCTTGCTGGCACTCGGGGGTCCATTCGAACTCCTTATTTTGCTTTAGGACATCGAAGAAACTTTTTCAATGGTCAGATGACCGGGAAATAAATCTGCATAGAGCCGCTACTCTTCCCGTCAATCTCATGACGTCTTTCCTGTTGTGAAGTATGTCTGGGATTGACTCAATGGCTTTAATCTGAGCGGGATTGACTTCAATGCCACGCTGAGAAACAATGAATCCCAGGAACTTCCCTGATCCGACTACGAAAGCGCATTTCTCCGGATTCAGTTTCATGTTATACTGATCCAGGATTCGGAAAGCTTCCTTCAGATGTGCCAGATGATCCTCTGTTCACTTGGATTTTATTAGCATGTCATCGATGTACACTTCCATAGTCTTTCCGATATGGTCGTGGAACATTCGATTGACTAGACGCTGATAAGTTGCACCTGCATTTTTCAGTCCGAAAGGCATAACTTTGTAACAGTACGTACCTTGACAAGTGATGAATGCTGTCTTTTCCTGGTCATCAGGGTCCATGAATATCTGGTTGTATCCGGAATATGCGTCAAGGAAGGTTAGTACCTCGTGTCCGGCTGTTGCATCGATCAGTTGATCTATCCTGGGGAGAGGGTATGAATCCTTCGGACATGCTTTGTTTAGATCTGTGAAGTCAATGCAGACTCGCCATTTGCCGTTCTTTTTAGGTACGACAACTACGTTGGCCACCCAGTCTGGGTATTTTACTTCACGTACTGAGCCAATCTACAGCAGCCGGTCAACCTCGTCGTTGATGACCTGGTTCCAGAATGCTTCTTGATGGCGCGTCTTTTGTTTCACCGGGTGGTGATACGAATCAACATTCAACCTGTGAGTAATGATGTCAGGAGAAATACCTGTCATATCTGCGTGAGACCAGGCGAATGTTGTATGCTACTCTTTGAGAAACTGGAGGATATCTCCTCGTAGGCGCTCGTTCAGCTCGGTCCCTAGGTACACCTTCCGCTCTGATTTGTCGGCGAACAGCTCATCGGGTTCCAAAGCTTCAACAGTCGGCATATGGTTTTCTCTTTTGTCCATCTTCGTGACGAATTCCGGGACTTCGTACTCAGCCGTTTCGGATGGTGCGTCTGGTCCTGGTCGCTGTAATTGCTATTTGTTCTCTTCAGGAAGTTTGAGAGCCACAGAATAGCAATCTCAGGCAGAGTGTTGCTCTCCTCGAACCTCACGTACTCCCCATTCGGATGGGAACTTCAACACCTGATGATAGGTAGAAGGAACAGCTTGCATGTCGTGAATCCAAGGTCTGCCAAATATGATATTGTAGGCCAAATCTGCATCGACAACATGGAAAGTTGTCTCCTTTGCTACTCCTTCGGCAAGAGTCGTGAGGGTAATCTCCCCGAGAGTCTTCTCACTTGAATTATTGAAACCGAATAGAACTCGAGATATGGGCACGATTTTGTCTGACAACTGCATCTCTTGGACAACTCGGGATTGGATAATGTTTGCGGAACTGCCCGCATCAATAAGCACTCTTTTGGCGTCGAATTCCGCCACGCTTAACGTTATGACTAACGCATCAGCATGTGGGAATTGCGAGCCATTTGCATCATAATCCTCAAATGTGATTATTTCTTCTGACCGTGGGCGCTTGTTGTTTGTGACAGTAACAAAATCCACCTCGATCCCACCTGAAATAATATTAACTTTCCTCTTCGGAGAGGCTGCTCGCGGAGGGCCAGGTTTGTATTGCTGTGCCTTTGCATGAGTCTGCTTTCCCTTCTCGGTCAGGAACTCCTTCAAGAATCCCTGTTTCAACAAATGAGCAATTTCATACCTGAGGGCTTTGCAGTCTTCGGTGGTGTGCCCGTGATCACGATGGAACTCGCACCACATATCCTGATTTCGCTTGCTTGGGTCGGATTTCATGTCTTTTGGCCATCTGACCTTTTCTCCCATGTCCTTGAGTGCCGCTACTACCTCAGACGTTTCCACGTTGAAGCTTGGCAAGCTTGGTGCTCCGCGGAGGCTTGATTCCGAACTATCTCACCGGGATAATCCTTTGTTGTTGCGGTTGCGTCATTTGGAATGGCTGTGTGTCCGATCAGGGTATGGTTCATAACGTACATCTATTTTTTCTGACTCTGCCTTTCCGCCGGATCCACCGCTACGTGCCTGAGTTCTCCCTCGAGTACCTGTTCCAATCAATTTATCTTCATCGACACGTACCTTAGAGTTGTAACGATTGTAGACGTCTGACCAACTGGCTGCTGGGAACTCGTGAAGTGACTCGTACAGTCTTCGTGTGGCCTCCGAGCTCCTCATGTCCAGGCTGTTGGTAAATACGATTGCTGCCCATCTGTCTGGTACTTTGGGGAGCAACATACGTTCCCTCTGGAAACGATCCACATACTTGCGGAGAAACTCGTCGGGTCTTTGGTTGATCTCAAAGATGTCCTCAACGCGGGTCTCCGTCTTCTGAGCACCTGTATGCGCCTTCACGAACAACTCGGCCATCTCTGTGAAGGATCCAATGGAGTTGGGTGGCAACATCGCAGAGCTCCATCTGCTAAGGTCTCTATGAACTTCTTCAATTGAACGGACTCGATCTCCTCGTCAGTGAGGTCGCTGGCTTTGATAAAGTTACTTAACATCATGAGATGGTCGTTGGGATCAGACGTTCCGCGATACCTAGGGATGTTTGGCATCTTAAACGTTTTAGGTATCGCTTTTGAGGCTGCCTCCTTCTTCCAGGGTCGCTGTGAATAACGCTGGACATCAACTTTCTTCAGTGTGGGCGGAGCGCCTGGAATCTGATCAATCCTTTCGTGGAGAGACTTCTGAAGTGCTTCCTGACTCTCCTTGAATTGCTTGGTGAGGGCTTCCACAACAAGGCTCACATCCGTTGGCGCCATAAATCCTCCATTCTGATTTTGATTGACTTGGGTCGTAGGATCTATGGCACCACCGTTGTTCCGCTCTCCTCCTTGCCTTGATGTATGTGAAGATGGCGCTTCACGACCAGGTGTCGTAGCTTCGATCTTCGCAGCCGAAGGGTTGCTTCTTCGGAGAGACGTGAGTGCCTCGTTTATTCCTCGGTTTACTTCTGCCTGTTCCTGCATAAAAGCAAAGAGTGTTTCTTGGAGGTTCCCTCGGCCAGGGGAGAGACTCCTACGGCGCCGTCTCCTAGGTGGGGTAGTGCTCTGAGAGCGCATACGCCTGTATCGCTGCCTGACCGGTCCTTGGGAAGATTGCTGCTGCCTGTCGGACGAGTAATCGGGAGAATAATCTGGAGAGTAATCGAGATGGAATGAAGGAGTATTTACCTGTTCTCCACCTACGATAGTTCGTTGGGAGTTGCTTTCTGCCATGTTAGTTATAGAGCAAAAAGATAGACGAAAATAGAGATAATAGCAAAGACAAACTATTAACCTACGAAGGCTATTGACCGGCTCCCACTGTGGTTGCCAAATTGTTTAACCAAAATCCGATTTTAGGCCAATTAACAATTAAATTTGTATTTGCGGAGTCATGATCAATAGTTGAGATTAAGAGTTTTATACTGTGAGCTAAGATGACTATAATATGAAAATGATATAAGAATATTAATCAAATAAAATGTAAATGTCAATAAAGAGAAGTAACCGTAGAGTGTCACTCGTCCTCGGAGAGAGTTCTCCGTTACCAGAGCAGTAAACGCGAATGAAATTATCTGAGCAGGAGAGAGAGAGAGAGAGAGAGAGAGAGAGAGAGAGAGAGAGAGAGAGAGTATTCTTATTGATATTGCAGGTAGGAAATCAAAGATGATTACAATCGATTAAGGCAAATGCTATTTATAAGCCTGGTAGGCACCCGTTGGGGTTTTATAACCGTTGGGTGTAGATCCGTTTGGATAAGTAACTGCCGGTCACCTATCCGTTGGAGTCATAACCGCTGGGTTGTATTGATTGCCTTAATGATCATTAATAGACTGATCGTGGATGATTGTGTTAATAACTGCTCATTTAAACCGTGTTGACCGTTGAAGTGCTTCATAACTTCTTCGAGTCTGTTCGTGACGAATGGCTGCTCGCTGGATGTCTGTCCGTTGAAAAGTCTGTCTGTGCCACGTGGAAGATATGTATCACCTTTTCAAGTCTAGTCAACTTTTATCCAATACATGTTGCACCAGAGATATATACTATCGGTGGAGCCAAACTGTTTTTGTTGAATGCGATTAACTAGAAGACTTACTGTAATTTTCGAATGGATAAATTTTAATTTACATCTATAAGATAGTGCACTCATTTTCTTAAAGTTCTAGATTCGTAACTGCACGGCTTCATCCAATATTCCAATATAGTAATCAACAAAAGCCGAAGATAATGACATTCAGTGTTTAGATAGTTGATGGAGTAGTTAGTCATGATAAAATTAAAGATGATCATGTGTATGTGGAAAGCTAGAAGTAGGAGTCAGCTCATGTGTATTTGTCTGTAGTTATGTTAATAGTTTTTTGATTGAGAAAGTATCCAACATGAAAAGGGGAAGGGTGACTATGCCTACCTTAGAGGCGTGTAGAGAAGGGAAAGAATGGGATAGGCAAAAGAACAAAGTTTTTAGTATCGCAGAATAAGTTACTTATCCTTGAACTTGTTTCATTTTAACATTTTCATACTTAATCTTTACGGGCATCTGTTTACCCTCTTTAGCAACTTGTAAGTAATATTATGTCCCTATTATTTGGGTAAGTTAAAAAAAGGTCCCAGGCAAGTCTTTTAATAAGAAAAAGGACTTTAATTTTTTTTAATAAGTAAAAGGTCCTTGTTTAGAATTAGTGCTAATTGCTCAAAAGGTGTATAAAAAATTAATCCCAAGTCTTTTATTTTACACTTTGAACCCACCTACATAATCCCCTTTACACCCAAATATACGCCTCTATCGTCCCCCCATTGCTGCCCACACTGCTCCGCCAACGTCGGACGCTTTCCGACCGAAGTTTTTTTATTTACTCTCAGCTCCCCTAAGTAGATACAACTACCATTTCTAAGTACACTGTGTTTTTTCAACATATTCGTTGTGAAAATATTTGAGAATTTTTTAAAATTCTTCCACTATTTCCAACAACAATCTTAGTTATTCCTCGAGGATTTCCAGCCATTCTTTGCTCTCTGGTAAGTGTTCTTAAATTTTATAGTTGAGAAATTCAATTTGAAGCTATTGGGATACAAAACTGATTTCATGAATTGAGTTGGATTTCTGGTCAAACATCTGTCGATGAGATGCTTGATGTTTAAACATCTCATTGATGTTTTTGTGCACATCATATCATATGTTTAAATATATGTTGTTGCTGAGTGTATGTTTAAACCATCAAATGCTAAAATATTTGGAATTATATTTAAATATTTGAGATGATGTTTAGAAATCCTAAATGATATTTAAACATCATTATGGATGTTTTAAACATCATTACAAATGTTTAAACATTGAAAAGTATGTTTAAAAATTTGATATGATGTTTAGAAATCCTTAATAATATTTACACATCATTCAGGATGTTTAAACATGATTCCAAATGTTTAAACATGTGTATCAATGCGTAAGCACTATAAATTTTTGACATAATGTTTGAAGCATTACTGATGGCTTCTATAAACAACTATATGATCAATATTAGGATATAAGGACCCAATATAGACACTCTTTTTAACTTCAGGACAATTAATGGAGACTGTATTATTGGTAGTTCATTATCTTTGCCAATGTGATGTAAGCACAGGAATCACTTATGGCGTGTAAATATAACTACTTGACGTCCCTAGCTAGAGCGCCTCAAAAGAATATGAAAATCAAGAACTATTGTATGTTGTTACTTGAATTATTTTGGCATGTGCTAAATGAGAAATCCAATGATGTGTTAGGAAATGATATTTGAATTTGATCCCAGAAATGATTGCTTGTGTTTAATTGTTGTGAACGACTTTGTTAGTTCTCTTAATCTTGTGCTTAGAGGGAACAACCAAATTGTGACTTAAGAGAAAATGTGGTCCAAACTTGTTGAAGAAACTAATTTTTACTTCAAAGTTTTAATTGGCATTATTAGTTTCTTTGACTCATTCTATTATTGTGATTTATTTTTGAGCCAAGTATTTTATATTTTGTTTGGAAAAATATTATTTCTTGATCTTGAATGCTTGGTTAACGCATATCATATTATTTATCTTTAATGCATATCATATGGATACTTGGGTTAACATTCATGTTACTTTGACTACAATACTAGAAAAGTGCCATTTACGTGAGGATTTTTCTGGGAATTTCAAAGTGAAATTCGCAGGTAACGATACTTCCTGCGGATTCTTCTACAAATAAAATTCCGCAGGTAATATGCTCGTAGGTAATCAGTACATGGGGATTTTAACATTCCGCATGTAATTTACATGCAGATATTATATCCCAGCAAACATTTACCTGGGGATTTTATATCGGTATGTAAGTTACATGGGGATAATTTCACACGAATTAGCCCGAACTCATAGGAAATTTTCGATGAAAATTGTGGAAAAAATGGAATTTACTTGGGGAATTAGATAGGAAAATATTTGCATGTAATTCCCTATGTAAAGCCCCAGGAACTTGTAAGCGATTTTCGCTGTCAAAAAGGAATTTTGTTAGGGATATTTATGTAACTATTTCGTAAGAAAATCTCCATGAAACTTTGGTAAGAAATTCCCAGGTAACAATTGACAGATAAATTCGCACGTAAATTCTATTCAACGTCCCTACAAAAATCTCTAGGTAATAGTTTTTGTAGCAAAATCCCAATATAATATTTGCAAGAAAATTCTCATGAAATATAATTTTACTGAAAAATCCACGAGTAATCAAATGCTAATTTATTATTTTTTTGGGAGAAACCAGCCGGCACATTCACTAAGATTAAGCAGCAATCAATCTGCAGTGCCATTTCATCCAGAAACCAAGCCAAATACAGAAAGTTTACTCATAATACTAAATAGTTCTTAATGGAAAACAATTTGAAGAGTCTCGACAATAAACCCAATAATTCTATCCACTATCTCATTCTTGATCATGGCCGGTATCATATCCACAAATATCATAGTCGTCATCACTTTCACTCTCGGATAGCTGTGCATTTGAAGAAGATGCATTGTGACCCAAACGCTCTATGAGTTCATTTAATCTCTTATTTGTGTGACCCAACTCCCTCCTTAGCTCTTTGTTTCCGTCACGCTCCTTTTGCAACTGAGCAAATAATTTGAGATCTAATCATCTTACCAGCCAACTTCTTCTGACATAGAAGATGTGGATCGCATAGGTGCTTTTACAGATCGACCTAAGGAACCAAGACCTGCAATATGTTCTTTTCTCTTTCCACCCACAGATTGCACCCAAATATCCATTTCAGTTAATTGAGAAGGCTGACCGAGTGAATTAGTATCTCCCTCCTCAGTTGATGCACCTTGAGAAGCTGATAATTCTTGTTTCATTTTTTTAAGCTTGTTCTGCACAACAACAATTAAAACACAATCAATAGAATCAATTCACTTTATGTTTAGGACCTTCTCACAATAAGTCATTGCTAACATAGAGAATAAGACAGATCCTATTCACTTCAATATCATTATATCATTGCACAAAAGAGTATAATCACAGTCCTAAAAACACAGAAAGAACATATAAAGATGTCCACTTTCTGAAGCTGTCAGAATTTTAGCTCAACTTCAAATATTAATCTGCACTATTGTGGTTCGAATTAGGCTCAAAAATTCAACATGAATTAAGGTGTTGATGTCTAGTTTCTAAAATGACAAACCATTCTCAATTTGGATATTTCTATAGCAAGTTATACACTTCAATGCTACAGCTGTGAAAATCTGGACAGAAACACATTCGCCGACTTTGACAATAATTCTGGGATGATTCACAACGAGTTAGGCTGCCAAACTTTCGAGAATTGTAGTTCTATATGTCTTTTTTCCATAGAGTCAAAGTTTGTGCAATTTGGACATCTCTACACAATATTATGGACATATTACCAAGGATGCTCAAATCTGCCGGGATTTCAAATGGATGAACTTCAGCCCTTTATACTAGGTGGATTGCTTTGAAGTCACTTGCCCTTTTGAACTCAGTTAATAAGGGCGGCGTGAGAGCAGATTTGGTAGCTGAATTTCCTTACCTATATGATATTTAGGCCAACATATTTGAAGATCCGAAGTAACTACCAATATGAAGATATTTTTAGTCTTTCTTTTCATATTTTGTTTTCACTGAATTTTGTTGTTTCAATTCAATCCTTATTCAAGTTTTCCTACGCCGTTACGATTATGATTACAAGATATATAAGCACCAGGATCTCTTTTCACTTTCATAAGAAGGAAAAAGAAACTCGAGCTACGAATTGGTAGAGAACAAATGCACCTTATTTTCTTAACTTTGAGAAAGAAATAAATTCAATTAAAAATGTATAGAGTGAAGACTTACATAATAAGCTTCAGCTTTCTCATTTACCCAACTTTTATCTTTATTCTTACGATGAGTGCGAAAATAAAAATCTGATAGTGAAGGATCTTCTCCTTCTTTTTCTTCCCTCTGTAACCAAAGAAATAAATTTCTGTTATCATCGCAAATTTGACATTGTTTACTATAAAGAAAATATTTAAAAGAATCTTTATATTACCATTCTCTTCCAATGCACACGATGAGGTATACAACCACCTGTATGAAGTGAGGCACCTGCATTTGAATCGCGACTCTTTTTATTTTGCTCAGACTTTGCCTTAAATTTAGGGGACTCCCAAAACTCCTTCAGCTCCTTGAATACAGAATCTCTCATCCAATTTGGCTGCATGGTCAAATCTTTTCTAATATCTTCATATAACTGAGTCATTCTTCCTGACCCCTTTTTCTCAAAATTGTGCTGAACAGCATCATTATAGCAAGGGAGCCACCTAAATTTCTTCTACAATATGTAAAATCAAAATTTAATAAGCATTGGACATATAAAGCTGAGTCCAAAAGTAGAGGTCGTACTATTCACTTGCTTATCATAAAATTAAATAGATGACTAGTTAATTTCTCCTTCTCTAGCAGAATATTTTCTGGACGAGGTGGATCCACAATTGGGCATGGTTTTATATAAAGATAAATTATGTTCAAGTTTACCATCAATTATCTTGGTTATAATTTTTTATTCTTAGTTTCTCTAGTAGCAGAATTATGTTCAAGTTTACCATCTGCATATACGATTACAGATGCCTACTCTGGCTAGAAAAGTTACTATGAGGACATAAACTAATTCTATAGGTTGGAATCCTATGGAGCCAATGAATTTCACTGCTGCACCTCCTCACACAGCTAATTAATCCTACAATTACTCACACATACAGGGAACATAACCAAGTAGCACTTTTTAAATGCCCGCCACCTTTCATCCACCATCTAATTTGTGCTGATCAGGAAGGGCATTTTTTTTGTTCAGGTGTCAAGTAGATTAACTTTTTGTAATACTAATGTAACTGTTGAGAATACTACACAACTTGCAGCAGATGTACCAACTGTAATTGGCACCGCTAATTCAGTAGTTAATCATCTAGTTTATCCTTATTTAGTAGTATGTTAGCAACATGCACTCAAATTCCCTGTGATGTTTTAACCTCATAATGAAATTTCAGTCTTTTTAACAAAACAAAAAAAAAAAAGAAAAAAAGAACAAAAGTAATAGGGGTAGACTACATTACTCTCCCCTGTAGCTTGTTACAATCACAGAAATATACTCTCTATTGTCAAAAAGAATACAATTAAGTATAAATGACAAAGTAATCTGAACATGAGCCTAATGATATATTTGCTTACCTTGAATTCATCAAACCACATATCACGAACAGATGCTGGGAACTTCGTCCAAGAAGGTTTAGCCAGCTCAAGTTTACTACAAATACAATTAGCAATTTCTTCAATAACTGGTTTGTGAGGATCAAACCTACATAAAATAAAATACAGGTTAACTATATGTTAATCAAATAGCATAAGCATATGTACGACAAGTTATTAAAATTACCCATCAGCTTCAGGCATAATCCACATTCGTTTATCTCCATCGCCATCGCCTTCAACAATTACACTAGATGAGGTGGCTGGAGTCATATTGGCTGGTGTAGACGTCACTGGTTCAGAGACTTCATTTACAGTTTGGGACTGATAAGTGATGTGTGGCTAAAATACCACACCTTACATACTTGTACTTGGGCTATTGTTGTGTTAAATTGATGAAATAAGTGCATTTATCATGGTTTTATTGTATTTTGTAGGTTGAATATGTTGGAGAAGAGTTATGGAAGAAACAAGTCAGAAAGAAGTCAAGTTGAAGAAAAAAAAGAAATCTGGCTAGTCTGTCAAAAACGTAGCAGAAAAGTGGCTATGCATGAAACAGTGACTAAGTTGAGCAGTGAAAATGTGGCTAGCAGGTCAATTTCAGTACCAGGGTGGCTATATGACGAAAAATCAGTCATTTCTTTGTTTTAACCTAGGGATAATTTTGGGAAAAATGTGGTAATTACTTGGGGACTACAAATAGATAGTTTTACCATAGTTTACATATCTTTGGCTACTTATCCAAACTTTGGGAGCAAGAATCATCAACACACCTTGGAGATTAAAGATTGGGTGTACTTCAAATGAGAAATTCTTTATCCCTTTCTTTATTTCTTTGATTTGTATGCTACATTTGGTTAGTTGATGTTATTGATGAACATGATTTTATAAATATATTTCATGACTAGGATTTTATATATGTGGGTTTTGATTATCTAGCTTCTATTGTTTTTGTTGCTTAACTTTAATGCTCATGACACTAAAGTTACATGTCTACTTTGCTAATTAAAGACTCGGGAGAGATTAGTTAGCGTAGAATAGTGAAGCTAGCGAGGATTTGGGTTGATAGGCTATTTCATAGACTAACTCATCTAAAAGAAGTTACGCTCGGAAGAGGTCTGCTTTCCTCGGGTAATGGGTAGTGCTTTATACGCTCAACCATGGCTTTGACGAGCGCCGTTAAGGCAAATTCCTTCTAGGCCGGAAGGATTCTAGGGATTACATTAGAACGACTCGGCCATAATATATAAACCCCGTTCTATATTTGCTTCCTAGGCTCAAATATTGTCTTCCTTGGTTGTGAGAAGGCCATTGATCACATTTACTTGCTTCCCTAGTGTAGTTGTTAGTTGTTAATATCGTTTCATCACCTTGTTATCCTTGTTTGGCTTCGTCAAGTAGGTTTAGTTCCTCCGCTACTTTAATCATATCACTTTGTTCCTTGTGGATTCGGCCCCGACTCCGAGTTGGGTAAATTGTATTGCAATGACCGTTCATACCTCAAGCCGAGGTGTGTGTTGAACGTTGTCAAAATTGGCACCATTGCCGGGGAACAATTGGCGTATTAGAGTAGTTTGAGGAGTTGAGCTTGTTGGCTTAGTTCCAAATTTTGTGAATCTTTTCCGTGGGAATTGTGAATAGTTGTTATGTTCTTTGTAAATTATAAATATTTGTTTGTATATAGTGTTTACTTGTATTAGTTAGTTAGTTAGTTAGTTAGTTAGTTAGTATAGCTTAGTGGTAACTATCTTGAAATGGCATCGAAGAACCAAAATCGGTCAAATTTTGAAAATCCATACAAGAGTGATCCTTATCCTTATTGTGGTGGATCTCACTATTGGCAAGATTGTCAAATTGTTTTCGGGGGCGAGTTGTGTGAACCTTCTCAATCCTTTGAGTGGAACATATGTCATGAGTCTGGGGGCCAAAATGGTCATTGGGATGGTTGTCCTAATATTTTTATTCTTCTCCTAATGATTTTTATGATGGTGCTAATGAAGCCTATGAGTTTAATAGGTCCAATAGAATCATGAATATGGAACTTGAACCCGAATGGCAAGGCATCCAAGAAAAGTTTCAAGAAGAGATGGACTTATCCACTTCACAAGAAGAATGCACTCAAAATGAGAGATGTGAATATTTGATGGAGCGGATACTTGAACGACATTGTGAGAATATCGAAACCTTCAAAGAGATAAAAGAGACGATCCACCAAAATGGCTTAGCAATTCACAATTTGGAGTTTCAATTGAGCCAATTGGTTGACACTTTCAATGACCAACAAGCTAAGGATGTTGCCAAATTTCAACAAAGACTTTATATGGAAGATGAGCTTGAGTTCCAAGAAGAACATGTGGAAGAAGAGAAAATTCTTGATGAAGTTGATGCTAAAGAGGTAGAAATTGCACTAGAGTCTTGTGTGGACTTGAAAAATATTGATTGTGAAGAATCTAGTGCAATGGGATATGATGATGCCAAAAGTGAGGAGAACTTGAAGTTAAAGCGTGTTAGACCTCATTCCTTACATTTTTCAACATTGTCTTTGGATGGTGAAATAAAAATTAAATCATCGGAGTCGTTGGAGGAACTTGGCAATGATGAACAAGGTGCTTACATTCTTGAATTTGTCATTCCAAGAAAGCAAAATGACATCCCCTACTTAAAGGCCAAAAAGTGCAAAATGAAGCATTGTGGGTTTGACACTTGGAGATTCGTACCACCACCCCGAGAGCACGATCGGAAACTTGATTCAAAATTGGGGAAGCAATTCATATTCTCGAAATGGAGAGAAAAGTGATGATGTTGCTACTCGTCTTGCCATGACGTTAAAAGCGGCGCTTCTCGGGAGGCAACCCGAGCGTTTTAAAATTTTATATTTTATATTTATAGATTAGTTTCATTTATTATTTTTAATCGTTCTACCAAGTTTCAGGATTTTTGGACGCATTTGGATTGAATTTTTGAACTTGGACAGTCGCAACTATATACAAAAATTGCTTCAGGCTGCTCTCTGCATTTTGAAACGGGCGCCCCGCCTCACAAAGTGGGCGGCCCGCCTTTCTTCAGAAGGCTTTCTTAGATATATACATGCCAGGGAAGTCAAATACTAAGAGGAACAATAGATTCATTCAGACCTCACCAGTCACCAGTGTCCCGATTCCCCTCACCGATCCTCTCCACCTTTCACCACCGACCTTCGACTCTCCATCCACCGGCGACCAGGTAAGGATCACTCTCTCTCATCTTCTCTCTCCCCCAGTTTAAATTCTCTTCCCTGTTCTCAATTCCAATCAAATCCATCTCTTTACACCACCATTCGACCGCCACTGTGCACCATCACTGCCGATCACCTCCAACATCTGGCAGCCACCACTCCTCCATCCGACAACCCAGCTCATGATTCAAGTATGAGTTTCTCTCTCTTCATCTTAATTTCCTTCCTCTATCCTCAATTCCCAATTCCCACACATCCCTTAGCCGCTGCTATATCATCGCTTCCACACTACCAGTACACCACCAGTCGCATCGTCGCTCAGGTAAATCGCTTTCTCCTATCTCTCCTTCTCGCTCGATAATTCTGCCCCTGTCACAAAAATTCCATTCCCCGTAATCCCCATTACCCCTCTCTGTTAATGTTAATTCTTGTGTTGTTCTGATTGATGATTGGTGAGGAAATATGCTAGTTTTATGCTGATTCGGTTGTTGAAATATTGGGGGAAGTCTGATGTACCCCAAGTGCTTAAACTTTGAACCAAGCTGCTGTGCACATCAAATGTTCGACAGAATGCTTCAATGAATTTTCTTTTAGTAGGAATATTGTTAGAAGTGCGCTTTATTATTTCCGAATGTTCCACCTAGTTTAGCTACTGTTTTGCATTTTTAATTGATCACTAACAGATGTGAATTGGCAAAGTTTAATTGTTTCTTCGCTTGGTTGCTGCTTCTACTTGGTTCTGAGTATTTCATGACTTCTTTGAGTGCATAAATGATACGGCAGTCCAACTGATAAGTACCTCTATTTCATACTATCTCTTGTGATTAATTATTCAATCTAGTGAGGTCTGATTAACTAGCTACATTGAGTTACTTCTGCTCCTTTGTTTACATGTCCTGGTTGTTGTTTACTTGTGTTGGTTGTTGACTACAAGTGCTTGCTTTGATTATGGTATATGAGTTTGGATGTTTGTCTCTGCTGCTGAAATTTTCAGAAATATTGTGTCAAAATACTGAAACATGAATTCTAAAGTGTGGCTAAATGAGTTCTTAAGCTTCTAGCTATTTGTTTTTGTTTTAAGTGTGAATTTTGTTTCAATGAAATGGGGAAGTAGGCTTGTGTGAATGGACTCTGTTTTGGTGCCATAAAGTTTGCGATTGGGTTTTAACTGCAATAATAAGATGTTTGGCCACTGTCTTGGCTTGAAAGTACTTTAGCACCAAATATTTCTTTGGTTTGGATATCGAAGTGGACCTTCTTGTGTGAAGTGTACTGTTAGCTTAAATTGGACCGTGCTTTAGTGAAGATCTTACTGTGTCATTTGGTGTGGTAGTGTCTGCTCTGCATCATTTAAGGGTGTGCATATGTGTTTGTTGAATTCAAATGGAAACTATTGGCTTGAGTTTGAAAGTTATTTGAGTAACATGAGGAGTTCTCTGTGACAAATGTGATCAATTGAAAGGTGGAATTATCTTTGGTTTAAGTTTCTTAAAATCTTGAATGCTTCATCCTTAGTGCTTAAGTGTGTTTGGTCATAATTGAAAAGTTAAAAGCTACTGCGGGTTGAATTTTAGCTGCAATTCTGTGGCTATTCTTTTGTGCATCACTGTTATAGAATTTTCTTGGTCTTAAGAAAAACGGTTTGCTGCCTGGTTCTGTTTGTATACATGCTCTTGCCCTGCTCACAAGTTGTCCGATCATTTGTCTCAATGAATTGGTTTACTCTATAACTATGCCTCTGCCGGTTGTCTGAATTAATATCGTTAAGATGTTTTCAGCTGATAAACGGGAAAATGTTTGGCTTTGTATAAAGGAAATCACATGTTGTGTATTAGGCTTGAGTTTTGATTGAAATGGCAAAAGCTGAAATTCCAAAGAAGTTACAACACCAATGTCTTTGAGGCTGAATTTTTAGTTGTCGGCTATTGTAAAGTTGTCCATGTTACTGAGTTTATGATTGCCAATATGTTAAACTTCTATCTTGAGTGCTTTATGATGTGTCTTATGATAAATTTGTGAACTTCCTGAAGGTTTGTGCATGACTTTGGCCAATTGCATTCTCAGCTGTCTCTTTTGAGCTTTTAAATTTTCATGATTCAAGTGTTCTTTTAGTGGTTGTAATCTTGTTACAGTGACCAAATGGGTAAATGTTGGAGAAGTCTGAGTACCCTTATCACTATGTCTTCTGGATTCTGTATGCTCGCATTAACTATCCATCTTTGCAGGTATACCAACAGGGCAAGCACTACAGAACCAAATAAATTGGACAAGATAAGCAAATAGTGTTAATACTTGAAAAAAAAAAAGGGGGAAGAGAGAGAGGGGTTTAGCTGTAAAGCTTTTTAAGCACACTGGACATCACCTGTAAAGCTTCTCAAGCACATGAAACCTGTATTCTCATCTAGATAGTTCGAGAAGGAGCACAAAGTAATCAGGCAGTTCCTAAGAGACATCAATTTTCAGGGGAGTCCCTCTTACTTTTCTTTTATTGTTAGTTGCCTTGAGGGCAAGGCAACATTTTAAGTTGGGGGGAGGAGCTTAATTATTTTGGGATGACATGATTTCTTGATTGTGATGTACTTTAACTTGACGAAAATGGTAAAATTGATCTTTCTTAAACCTTTTAATTTTATATTAGTATGTTTCTGGTAGTAACATTTCATTCTAGTTTATTTGTTTATTTGTGTTCTTAGATAGTACTATTATAAAAAAAAATGAAAAAAAAAGAAAAATGAAAAGCTTCAAAAACAAAAAGTACTTCCATGAACTACGCTTGGGATGTTGCTTCGTTTTATCTGATTCACCTTTGTGTGATACGTAGGCATCCCACTTGGGTGCGAAAGCCTCATTTGAGTCCGAACAACCCTTTTCATTGTAAATACCATTTTTGTACAAAAATTTTGAAATAACCTCCTTGGTTTTTCTTTGCCATGGTTCTTTTCCAAGGAAGTAATTGTGTTGAACCGGGCATCTTTAGGATTTAATTAGTAGTACTAGTAGTATAGTAGTAATTGTGGATTTTTGCCCCTTGGCCAATTTTTGGCATGTTTGGTTCCACCATTATTTAATCCTTGTCATATGAGCTTGTTTTAAAAAATGGATAGAAAAATTTAGTTGCTGAATTGTGCTATGATCTTTAAGTTCAACTTTGACTCTTATGTCACTAATTAGCTCTCATTAGGCTATGAGTAAACTTTGGATGCTTAATTGCCTTGATTGGGACTTGAATATACTTGTTTTCCTTGCTTTACTTGTGCCATGTGTGATGAGGTTTTAGTGTGTTCATGTGTGTGCTTCTTGATCTAAAACTTGCCCTAAGTGTGCTTCGAGGCGAAATCCTAGGTGGTGCTTGACTTGAAAAATGATGTTACGCTTTCTTTGGCCCACTAGTAACCTAAAAAGCCTACCCTTGCATTATAACCTTAGTCAACCCCTTTGAGCTTAATATCCTATCTTTTGGCAACCACATTATTAACCCGGACCAATTCTAAGTGCTTAAAGCACTAACTCTCTTTTTGGCCCTACCTCCTTGAGTGCATTGAAAGACGTGCAACTTAGGCAAAAAGCGTAAGTTTGGGGGTGACAAGAGTTATGGTTAAAGTGTGGAAGTAATGAAAATCAAAAGACAAGAAAAGAAAGAGCAACAAAAGTGAGTTGAAAAAAAAAGGAGAAAAGAAACAAAAAGAAGTAAGTGAAAGAAAAGAAAGAAAAAGAAGAAAAAGAGAATTGATGAATAAAGAGGAGAAAGACTAGTGTATAATCCTCGATTTAGCAAGGTTTAAGTGCACGAAAAATGAAGTGTGTCTTAAATTTTTGTATGGTGTAGTGCTCAAGGAGGTGTGTAGTCACTATTTACCTAAATTTTACCCCACCTTTAACCAAAAGCCTACATTACAACCCAAACAAAGTCCTAATTGATTTCGGGTCAAGCATTCCTACATTAGTGGAGAGGTACACAAAGGGCAAACTTATGGATCTTTAGCGTGCGTGATGAGCTTCTTTTGAGAGAGTGAGTGAATTCTTCCTATCATTAATCCCATTTGTGTTGTCATTGCATTTTTATAGTTGGGATATTCTCTTGAGTGGTGAGGGCACTTGTGAAGTTGAGTTGAGGACTTGTGTTTCACTTATCAATTGAGGTGAGAAAAGCAAAGAGGTGAACTCTTGTGACGAAGAGGCAAACTTTGAAAATTTTGTGTCATGACATGTATGCCTCCTTTGGTGTTTTGTATATATGAAGGGAGCCACCTAAATTTCTTCTACAATATGTAAAATCAAAATTTAATAAGCATTGGACATATATAGCCGAGTCCAAAAGCAGAGGTCGTACTATTCACTTGCTTATCATAAAATTAAATAGATGACTAGTTAATTGCTCCTTCTCTAGCAGAATATTTTCTGGACGAGGTGGATCCACAATTGGGCATGGTTTTATATAAAGATAAATTATGTTCAAGTTTACCATCAATTATCTTGGTTATAATTTTTTATTCTTAGTTTCTCTAGTAGCAGAATTATGTTCAAGTTTACCATCTGCATATACGATTACAGATGCCTACTCTGGCTAGAAAAGTTACTATGAGGACATAAACTAATTCTATAGGTTGGAATCCTATGGAGCCAATGAATTTCACTGCTGCACCTCCTCACACAGCTAATTAATCCTACAATTACTCACACATACAGGGAACATAACCAAGTAGCACTTTTTAAATGCCCGCCACCTTTCATCCACCATCTAATTTGTGCTGATCAGGAAGGGCATTTTTTTTGTTCAGGTGTCAAGTAGATTAACTTTTTGTAATACTAATGTAACTGTTGAGAATACTACACAACTTGCAGCAGATGTACCAACTGTAATTGGCACCACTAATTCATTAGTTAATTAGTTTATCCTTATTTAGTAGTATGTTAGCAACATGCACTCAAATTCCCTGTAATGTTTTAACCTCTTAATTAAATTTCAGTCTTTTTAATAAAACAAAAAAAAAAAGAAAAGAAAAAAAGTAATAGGGGTAGACTACATTACTCTCCCCTGTAGCTTGTTACAATCACAGAAATATACTCTCTATTGTCAAAAAGAATACAATTAAGTATAAATGACAAAGTAATCTGAACATGAGCCTAATGATATATTTGCTTACCTTGAATTCATCAAACCACATATCACGAACAGATGCTGGGAACTTCGTCCAAGAAGGTTTAGCCAGCTCAAGTTTACTACAAATACAATTAGCAATTTATTCAATAACTGGTTTGTGAGGCTCAAACCTACATAAAATAAAATACAGGTTAACTATATGTTAATCAAATAGCATAAGCATATGTACGACAAGTTATTAAAATTACCCATCAGCTTCAGGCATAATCCACATTCGTTTATCTCCATCGCCATCGCCTTCACTAATTACGCTAGATGAGGCTGAGGGTAAACTTTAAATAATCAAGGAATGCTTGCCTCGATTTCAGAAGTAGTACCACTTCAAATTTTAGATGTTCCAATTTAAGGGTTCAGGTATGCCTTGCAGATCTTCAATTTGATAAGATCCTTTCCGAATAATTGCTCTGACTTTGTAAGGTCCTTCCTAGTTTGCGACGAGTTTTCCCCCGCTCTTTTCCTTCATTGACTGATTTGTAGCCTTCAGCACATAGTCGCCAACTTTGAAATCTTTAAGTTTGTCTTTCCTGTTGAAATATGCCTCGATCTGCCTCTTTTGTGCTACTAGCCGAACAAAAGCCAACTCGCTTTTCTCCTCGAGCAAGTCCAACTCTATGCGCATGGCTTGGTGATTTGCATCCTCGGTGGTGTGAGCATACCGAAGACTTGGTTCGCCCATTGACGAGGTCCAAAGTGCATAGGAATTGTGTTCTCGTTCTTGTCAAATTCTAATATAGTTTAAGATATCGTCCCACAGAGATTGGGTATTCTATGCTACGGACTTGTAGTATTTTAATTACTATTTGAGAGAATCAAATTGATGAAAAGTGAGTTTTTAATTTAAATTTACTTAAACTAAAAGAAAGAACTTCCGGAAGATTTCAAATTTAAAAGGAGTTGGGAATCGTTGAATTCACTTGGTAATACTTATAATAAATATCTCAGTTTTGACATGTATTTCTCTTAAGAATAATTGCTTATTGCTAATTCAATTATATTTTGCTCACTAAGAAAATAATCAATTAATAACACTCCGTGAGGTTATGCATATTAATCAAATTATAACTAGTGACGATTAAACCGAAATATTTTTCTTGCCTGAATTGTGCTAAAAAAGTAGTAAAAACTTCGTGAGAATATTTTTACGGAAAATCAATAATCTTACCTACAACAATTCCTCCGTGAGAATTAAAACTGAGGTAAACAAGATTACAGACTTGGAAAAATAGTTTTTACTCTACTACTTTATTCATCAGTTATTATACATTAATTTTGCTCCGTGAGAATTACAAAATTAATATAACAATAATCTAGATATAAAATAGACGGATGTGAAAATAAAGATTTAGTAAAAACTATAATTCTAGCACAGTGTTAAAATGTGATTAAAAACTTCAGGCTAAGCATGTATTAAAACTGAGATACGTATTATAAATATTACCGAGTTTCATCAACTATCCCAACAAAAGAGATTACTCCATTATGGAGTAAGAAAAACTTTAAAAATATAAAGACTAGGAAGAAGTAGTATTTCTTCTACAAAAGAAAACTACAAAAGCTTAATGTTATAAAAGACAAAGAAAGAAAAAGAGCAAGAGAAAGTAGTTCTTGCAAGATGAAAATTTGATGATCTTCCATACAAAGTTTACTACCTATTTATAGATAAATTCCAAAGCCAAAGTTCTACCTAAGATGGCATATCCTAAGGTGGTAGGAAAATTTTCAAGATGGCCAAGGTGAGTTGGGTTTAGATGACAATTTCAAATATTCATACGTAGCTTCCTTTCATGAACTTTCTTCCGCTTGCACTTTTATTCTTCAGCATAAAACAATTCACGGACATTACTATCAGTGTTATAATCACACTATGAATAATGTAATCATCAATGGTCATCCCTTATTTTTCTTCACCTTGGATAATTTCTTCTTCCTGCAAAATATGTTAGAAAATATGCGAGAGATGGATATATTTATTCACGTTTTATTTAAAATACTTAATATTTAACTATAAAAATATATCAATAAATTATATCCATCAAATTCTCCCATACTTGAATCTTTGCTCGTCCTCGAGGAAAAAGATCTTCTTTTTTTTTTTTTTTTATTAAATAAAAATATTTTCTTCAAACTTATGATCTTTGTAGGATAAAAAATTTATTCAAGATAAACTTCTTTCATCATGCTCAATGCAATTATTCTTTTTTACTTCACCAAATTCTTTACCTTATTTCTGAATTTTGACTTGATCAACAAGAACTTGCAGCCTTCTCCCCGTGAATCTTTTAAAATTTATAGAGTTATGATCATGTATTCAGTAAGTATCATTGTCTTGTCCATAGACTTGCTCGTCATGTTCATCTCCACTAATATAGATACAATACTGACTTTCAAAATCTTTTTAGGACTTTTCATGGCTTGTAATGTTAGGCTTCAGGCTGGTAGGATAAGGATATTTGATAGTGACTGTTCTTTTTCCAGCATGGAGCTCACATTTCTCAATTCTTTCTCCATTCGGTAATACTTTTTTTTTTTTTTTTTTTGCTATATCATATATATTCATATATTCACAACATTGCTTCTTTTGGTAATATTTCTTCCTTTTGGTGATGTTTAATCTTTGCTCATTCAAAGCTGGAAGAAACAATAACTCTTTTTTTTTTCTTTATATATATGTAAACAATATATACATATATCATATATATCATTTTTTTTTTTTTGTAATATATCATGGTGTTGAGAAAAAAAAAATAGGATTAAGGCTCAAAGAAGGGTTTGAAAAGATAAAAATATGTATATTTGGATAGAAAATTGAGAGGCTTGAATTGTGTATCAAAGAAGGCCTAATTTCATTTTTCAAAAATCAGTATCATCCATTATTTCGCCTCGAAGAACATTCAGAGCAAGTTCTAGCCAAGTTCATTGATTCTACCTTCTTTGTGATCATAATTTTTCTCAATTCCAATGATTTTCTGAGTTGAAGATGTTTGCTCTTGCTTTCACAAAGTCAAAATCATAGACATGAAAAATCATATGGTGAATATAAAAAGAAATAATATTGAACAGAACGAACAAAAATTTATATTGTTAATTAAAAACCTACAATTAAGACCATAAATAAGAGGAAAATAGTATATAATATATAAATAACCTCCCCCATACTTGAACATTTCATTCTCCTGGATGAAAATGCTTTTTAAGATAAGTGAAAGAAAGAAGGGTGAAAAAAAAAAAGAATGAAGAAGGATCAAGTGGTAGTTGGATTATATAAATATAATATAATTAATATAAAAATACTATTTTATTAGTAAAATAAAAATCTTTTTGGCTTTCAAATATACGATCACAGAAGAAAGCTTGAAAGAAACTGTGACCACACATGTTCTATGTGTAATAGACTGGATTATTTTTAGACCTTATCAGTCATTAGGTCCTAGTTTGAATATAAACTAGAAATTTACCTGTGCCAACATTAGATTTGGACAATGGAATGGTTAACCAACCAGTAACTCAGGCATACCGATCACCATGGAGTTACTCCTGTCTAGGTGACTCTGTTTTTGTAGAGGCCTTCATGAGATGTTCCGGTTGTACAATAATCTGGATATTGACCAGATCAATTGGTTAAGCATTTAATTAGTCAGATCTAAGTGGGACTTATGAGGCTCCATTGCTTCACCCTCAATGGCTACGGGATAAAGAACCATAGTTCTGAGTTTAACGTCGTCAGCTCGACGTAGTAACAGCGGCACTCATCATACTATCATGGTTACTGAAGGGTGTTGTTCAAAATGTCCTCCAAAGTACAATTTTAGCCTGTGACCATTGACCTTAAATTTCTCTCCTCCATTGCTTTGTTGAATTTCAATTGCTCCGTACGGAGTAACATTTGTAATATTGTAAGGACCTGTCC
Organism: Petunia axillaris subsp. axillaris; assembly: GCA_029990575.1. Classification (NCBI taxonomy): domain Eukaryota; kingdom Viridiplantae; phylum Streptophyta; class Magnoliopsida; order Solanales; family Solanaceae; genus Petunia; species Petunia axillaris. The sequence continues at coordinate 45,996,656 of JARKNS010000007.1, read as the reverse complement.
ACCTGGATTTCAGTTTTCCTGGGAATAGCCTGAGACGGCTATTGTAAAGAAGTACCTGATCTCCAATTTTAAAATTTTTTGGTCGGATCAAATTGTCATGCCATTTTTTTGTTTTTTCTTTGTAAATCTTGGCATTTTCATAGGCTTCCATCCTCAGTTCATCCAACTCATTAACCTGCAAAAATCTATTTTTACCAGCAGAGGTTAAATCAAAGTTCAATGCTTTCAGTGCCCAAAAGGCTTTGTGTTCCAATTCAACAGGCAAATGGCAAGCTTTTCCAAAGACTAATTTATATGGGGATGTTCCAATCGGCGTCTTGAACGCCGTTCGGTATGCCCATAATGCATCATCTAATTTTAAAGCCCAGTCTTTTCTTGAGATTCCAACAGTTTTTTCAAGAATTCTTTTTAGTTCACGGTTGGAAACCTCAACTTGCCCTTGAGTTTGAGCATGATACGGTGTTCCAGGTTTATGAGTCACACTATATTTTGACAATAAAGCAGAAAATTGCTTATTCATGAAATGAGTCCCTTGGTCACTAATGATGACTCGTGGTGTGCCAAATCTGGTAAAAATATTTTTTCTGAGAAAATTGCACACTGTTCGAGCATCATTCTTTCTTGTGGGAATGGCTTCAACCCATCGTGAAACATAGTCAACAGCCACAATGATATATTCAAATGAATGAGATGAAGGAAAAGGTCCCATAAAATCTATACCCCAGACATCAAATATTTCACATACCTGAATAGATTGCAATGGCATCTCATCTCTCTTTGAGATATTACCTGTTCTCTGACACCTGTCACATTGTGCAACATACACACGGGCATCCTTAAAAAGTGTTGGCCAGAAGAATCCAGCTTCCAAAACCTTGAAAGCAGTTCGGTTTGCAGCATAATGTCCTCCAATTGCTCCATCATGACAATGATACAAAATCTTTGACATTTCATCTTCAGGTACACATCTTCTAATGATATTATCTGCACAAATTCTAAACAAGTAAGGATCATCCCACAGATAATATTTAGCATCAGATATAAGTTTTTTCCTCTGTTGGTAAGAGAGATCTCGAGGTGTCCATTTTCCAACCAAGTAATTTGCAATATCTGCAAACCAGGGTGGTTGAGTCACTACTGAGCTGACAGAAAAGATGTGTTCATTAGGAAACTCTTCTTTTATATCACTAGACTCAAGAGGAGGGTTCTCTAATCTAGACAAATGGTCAGCTACCTGATTTTCTGTCCCTTTCCTGTCTTTTATTTCAAGGTCAAACTCCTGGAGAAGTAAAATCCATCTTAACAATCTAGGGCGGGCATCTTTCTTTGCTAAGAGGTATTTTAAAGCTGCATGATCAGTAAAAACAGTGACCTTGGTTCCTATTAAATAGGAACGGAACTTATCAAAAGCAAATACTACTGCCAGTAGTTCTTTTTCTGTTGTGGCATAGTTGAGCTGAGCTTCATTCAATGTTCTACTGGCATAGTAAATGGGACGGAAAATTTTATCTTTTCTCTGGCCTAAAACAGCTCCAACAGCTGTATCACTAGCATCACACATGACCTCAAAAGGTTGGTTCCAATCAGGGGACACAACTATAGGGGCAGATGATAATTTCTCCTTAAGAGTGTCAAAAGCTTTCATACAATCTCCTGAAAAATCAAACTTAACATCTTTCATCAAAAGGTTAGTCAACGGTTTTGAAATCTTTGAAAAATCTTTTATGAACCGTCTGTAAAAACCTGCATGACCTAGAAAACTTCTAATGCCTTTAACAGTTGTGGGAGGGGGTAATCCTGCTATAAGATCAATTTTTGCCTTATCAACTTCTATCCCTTTAGCAGTGATTTTATGTCCTAAAACAATTCCCTCGGTAACCATAAAATGACATTTCTCCCAATTAAGAATCATGTTTGTCTCTTCACATCTCTTAAGAACTAAGGTCAAGTGATTAAGACAATCTTCAAATGTTTTACCAAAAAGGGTGAAATCATCCATAAAAATTTCCAAAAATTTTTCAGTCATGTCTGAGAAAATAGCTGACATGCAACGCTGAAATGTAGCAGGTGCATTACACAAACCAAAAGGCATTCTCCTATAGGCATAGGTTCCATGGGGACATGTGAAAGTTGTCTTATCCTGATCTTCTGGTGCAATTGATATCTGGTTATACCCTGAATATCCATCAAGAAAACAGTAAAAACCATAACCTGCTACCCTTTCCAACATTTGATCAATAAATGGTAAAGGAAAATGATCTTTTCTTGTGGCATCATTGAGACGCCTGTAATCAATACAGACTCTCCATCCTGTTACTGTTCTGGTAGGTATGAGTTCATTATTTTCATTTTTTACAACTGTCATACCTCCTTTCTTTGGTACCACCTGAACAGGACTTACCCAAGGGCTGTCAGAAATGGGGTAAATAATACCTGCAGCCAAAAGTTTTATTATTTCATTTTTCACAACTTCTTGCATTGCTGGGTTCAATCTCCTTTGGGGTTAGACTACTGGCTTGTAGCTATCCTCCATGAGAATTCTATGTGTGCAAATAGCTGGACTAATGCCTTTGATGTCTGCTATAGTCCACCCTAAGGCTCCTTTGTGTGCTGTCAGTACTTCAATCAATTTATGTTCCTGTTCTGCAATCAGAGAAGATGAAATTATCACAGGAAATAATTCAGGCTCAAGATAAACATACTTCAAATGGGAAGGGAGAATTTTGAGTTCAATTTTTGGTCGAGCATTTTCTGATAGCATTTCTCCCTCTTCTTCAGAATCATTTTCCAATATTTCAGCTTCACTTCTAATTGTCGGATCATCATCCTGCCTTGTGCCAGATTGGGCCAAGCATCTTTCCAATGAGTCTGAAATCAATTGGTCATCTTTGAATTCATCTGCAAGATCACTAATCATGTCAATTGAAAAGCAAGAAGATGATGTCTCATCTTCGGGAAATTTTAGAATCTTGTGCATATCAAAAATGACTCTTTCTTCGTCTACTCTCAAAATTAGTTGTCCTTGATGGACATCTATGATTGCTCTACCTGTAGCAAGAAAAGGTCTACCCAAAATTATTGGCTCATCAGGACATTCTTCCATTTCAAGTACTATGAAATCTACAGGGAACACAAATTTATCTACTCTCACAAGCACATTTTCAATAATTCCCTTAGGTTTCTTAGTACTTTGATCAGCAAATTGAAGAGAGACAACAATATTTTTTATGTCACCAAGATCCAATTTTCTAAAAATAGAAAATGGCATCAGATTTATTGAAGCTCCAGAATCACAAAGTGCTTTTTCAAAATATACTCCTCCCAAAGTGCATGGAATCGTAAAACTGCCTGGATCGCCAAGCTTTTGTGGTAGCTTATTTTGAAGTATAGCACTGCATTTTTCAGTAAGCATTACCACAGAAACTTCTTCTAACTTCCTTTTGCTTGACAAAATTTCTTTCAAAAATTTAGCATATGAAGGCATTTGCAATAAAGCATCAGTGAAAGGAATATTAATGTGAATCTGTTTCAGAATTTCCAAAAACTTTGCAAATTGACTGTCAAGCTTTTCTCTTTTCATTTTTTGTGGAAAAGGGATTGTCACAGGGAGAGGAGTTATTTTTTCAAAATTCTTTTCATCTTTTTTCTTGATTTCATTCTGTTCTGATGGATCATATTGTATTTCAACATTCTTACCCTTTGCTGCCTGGTGTTCAAAATGGTTCTTTTCCTGTCTATCAGCATATGGATCATCAAGATTCTTACCTGACCGTAAGGCGATGGCCTTAAGGTGTTCCTTTGGATTTTTCTCCGTATTGCTTGGTAAGGGACCTTGAATCTTTTCTGAAACAAGAGTTGCCAATTGGCTTACCTGAATTTCCAAGTTTTTGAGGGTTGAGTTTTGGCTTTCCATCTTTTCATCAGTGGCCTTAATGTACTTGTACAACAAGTCATCGAGACTTGAACGAGCTTGTTGAGGCCTTTGCTGATATGGAGCTGCTTGTTGATATGGCCTGAAATTCGATTGCCCACGATTTTGATTTTGGTATCCAGGTGGACCCTGTGCTGGTTGCTTCTGGAAGCTTTGAGAGTTCTCAGCACCATTTGAATTGCTCCACTGAAATTCTGGATGTTTCTGTGCCATTGGGCTTCCAAAAGGGTACGACTTGTAACCGATGACATTAGCCTGCTCATCATTCTGATTGTTTGCGCGGCATTCATGGTTAAGATGGTTTCCTCCACACATGTCACAAGCCTCAGACTGGCTTGGTTGTTGTGCATTCACCTGAAAAGATTCAAACTTTTGTGCCAAGGAGGCAATCTGTTGTGTTAGTGTATTAAATGCATCTGCCTGGTTTACTGTGGCAGCCTTTTTGATGGTTACACGATCAGATGGCCACTGGATTGCATTCTCAGAAATTTCATTCAACAATTGCAATGCTTCTTCTGTGGTCTTTCCCATGATGGAACCTCCTGCAGCTGCATCTATCACATTTCTAGAAGAGCGTGTTAATCCGTGATAGAAAATATACAACTGCATATGTTCAGGAATGTCATGATGTGGACATTTTCTTAACATTGATTTTAATCTTTCCCATGCTTGATAAACTGACTCAGTGTCAGTCTGCAAGAAATTAGAAATATCTTGTCTTAACTTTGTTGTTTTAGCAGGGGAAAAATATTTGTTCAAAAACTTCTGTGTCATCTGGTCCCATGTGGTTATAGAACCTCGGGGCAAACTTCGCAACCAAGTCTTGGCATCTCCTTTTAAAGAAAAAGGAAATAGTCTTAACTTAATTGCTTCAGGAGGCACTCCATTATATTTAGCAGTTTCAACTAGTTCCAAGAAATCAATTAAATGGCTATGTGGATCTTCACTTGGATCACCAGTAAAGGTGCAAGACTGTTGAATTGTTTGAATTAGGCCGGTCCTAATTTCAAAATTGTTGGCTGCTACAGGTGGGTTCCTAACACTAGATTCACAATTGAAGTGGTCTGGTCTAGCATAATCCCTTAGGATTCTGTTTGCAGGTCTTGGTGCCACTTCATCAAACTGATCCTCTACATGGATTGGTGGTACTCCCAATGGGTTATTGTTATCTCCTACTTGGTGCTCCATTTTGTCAAAAATTACGCTTTGAGAAGATGATAGTTGTCTTTTCCTGCGTAATTGCAAAGATCTTTCAATTTCAGGATCGTAAATGATCAACTCTTTGTTAGAGGAGCGGGTCATAAACTAGTTGAAATTAGTTAGTGAAGTAGTAGTAATGATAGTATTACAGAAAAAAAAAGATTAAAAAATAGTAGAAATAACTAGTATTAATAGTTTAAAATATATAACAAAAAAATTAGATATTAATAATATCAATGAAAGAAGAAGATGATAAATAATATATAACTATTAGATAAGAACGATAGTTTAGAGAGGTAGTGATTAATAATAAATAGTAGTAGGACAGAAAAATTTAACAACAGTTGGTGTTCAGTGTATGGTGATATCATTATATGTAAATAATACTAATATTAAAGGTAACAACAAAAGTTAGTAAGAAAAGGATAATGACAAAAACAGTGGGATTAATAATGAAAATAATTTGTATAGTACTATTATTACATAAGTAGAGAATTAGTGGTACTGGTAGTCAATTTTAGAAGATAAATAATAATAATAATAATAATAAATACTAGTAATACTTAAAAGTAATAGAACTTTTAATCCAAAAAAAAAAGTAGTAATGATGGTAGCAGAAGAAACGAAACTAAAAAAAAAATTTGCAGAGAAACAAAACGAAATCACAAAAACAGTAAGTAGCAGCACTAAAAATGAAAAAAGAAAAATATAATGCAAATTAAAAGTAGTGGTATTAATAGTAGTGATATTTGAGAAAGTAAATGTGATGATATGAATAGTTAATTATAAAGTAGTGTGATGCTCTAGGTAGAATTAGTACTAAAAAAAAATAGTATAGATAGAAAACGTTGATGACGGAATAATTGGATGGATGTACTGCTAATGTGAAAACACCAAAGTACTTTTGTTATTATTATATTTTTTTTTATTTTTTTATTTTTACCTTTTATTTTCCTTTATGTTGTTAGAAAAAAAATAAATAAATAAGAAACACTTAATATAATTAGAAAATAATTTATATATAAATATATTATATATAGTAGTAAGTAGTAGGTAGTAGTAGTAAGATAAGGTAGTTAAAGTGATGGAAGACAAGATGGTGATAGGAAGAATGATGTGGTTTTATAGGTGGAAGTTCATACGGTAAGAGTGAGAGTTATACTATAGGTAGATATACTAATAAGGACAAATGTAGGAAGAAGCAATAGGTAGAAGAAAAAAAAAATTAATATACTACTACTATATGATATAGATAAAACTCTTAGTAGTACTTAAAATTATAGTTATAGTAACAATTACAATAATAAAGAAAATCACAATGGTGATAAAAAGTTAAAGACGGTATACTAGAAGTAAAATATACTTATAAAATATTGTTACTAAATATAATAGTATAATAAATACAATAAAGAAAAGATAAAAATGATGTACTAGTTATAACAAAAGGTAGTAATACTAGTAAACATAACAAAGTGAACGAAAATGATGATTTTAAAAAAAATAGTGGTACTTCAAAATAGAACGAAAGAGAGGGAAAAGGAAAAGATAATACTAAGACAGTAGTTGTTAATAGTAGCAGTGATTAGTGATACTAGTAAAGAACTTACAATTAAAATAATAATATAAAGATAATTTCAATAAAATAGTAGTTATAAAAAATAATAATAGAAACAGTGAGGAAGAACGTTAAGAATTAATAGTTAACAGAGAAAGAGTAGTAAAAAGTAAGTAATAGTAATGTACTAATAACAGAAAAGACGCAAAAGACAAAGACGATAAGTACTAGTATCAATAACTAAGTAAGAAAAAAAAAGTAGTTAGAAAATAGAGATAGTAATAAAATTTATAAATAACAATATATATACTAAACAGAAACGAAAATGTTAGACACGAAAATGTTAGAAACAAAAACAAAAATATTAGTAATCAGAGGTTAGTTATAGTAGTATTTATTAGATCAAATTAATATTAATTGTATTAATAAGTCTCAAATTAGTAATCCAATATTTAGTCCGAAGTAGATGTACGCCAATCCCCGGCAACGGCGCCAAAAATTTGACGAGGTCCAAAGTGCATAGGAATTGTGTTCTCGTTCTTGTCAAATTCTAATATAGTTTAAGATATCGTCCCACAGAGATTGGGTATTCTATGCTACGGACTTGTAGTATTTTAATTACTATTTGAGAGAATCAAATTGATGAAAAGTGAGTTTTTAATTTAAATTTACTTAAACTAAAAGAAAGAACTTCCGGAAGATTTCAAATTTAAAAGGAGTTGGGAATCGTTGAATTCACTTGGTAATACTTATAATAAATATCTCAGTTTTGACATGTATTTCTCTTAAGAATAATTGCTTATTGCTAATTCAATTATATTTTGCTCACTAAGAAAATAATCAATTAATAACACTCTGTGAGGTTATGCATATTAATCAAATTATAACTAGTGACGATTAAACCGAAATATTTTTCTTGCCTGAATTGTGCTAAAAAAGTAGTAAAAACTTCGTGAGAATATTTTTACGGAAAATCAATAATCTTACCTACAACAATTCCTCCGTGAGAATTAAAACTGAGGTAAACAAGATTACAGACTTGGAAAAATAGTTTTTACTCTACTACTTTATTCATCAGTTATTATACATTAATTTTGCTCCGTGAGAATTACAAAATTAATATAACAATAATCTAGATATAAAATAGACGGATGTGAAAATAAAGATTTAGTAAAAACTATAATTCTAGCACAGTGTTAAAATGTGATTAAAAACTTCAGGCTAAGCATGTATTAAAACTGAGATACGTATTATAAATATTACCGAGTTTCATCAACTATCCCAACAAAAGAGATTACTCCATTATGGAGTAAGAAAAACTTTAAAAATATAAAGACTAGGAAGAAGTAGTATTTCTTCTACAAAAGAAAACTACAAAAGCTTAATGTTATAAAAGACAAAGAAAGAAAAAGAGCAAGAGAAAGTAGTTCTTGCAAGATGAAAATTTGATGATCTTCCATACAAAGTTTACTACCTATTTATAGATAAATTCCAAAGCCAAAGTTCTACCTAAGATGGCATATCCTAAGGTGGTAGGAAAATTTTCAAGATGGCCAAGGTGAGTTGGGTTTAGATGACAATTTCAAATATTCATACGTAGCTTCCTTTCATGAACTTTCTTCCGCTTGCACTTTTATTCTTCAGCATAAAACAATTCACGGACATTACTATCAGTGTTATAATCACACTATAAATAATGTAATCATCAATGGTCATCCCTTATTTTTCTTCACCTTGGATAATTTCTTCTTCCTGCAAAATATGTTAGAAAATATGCGAGAGATGGATATATTTATTCACGTTTTATTTAAAATACTTAATATTTAACTATAAAAATATATCAATAAATTATATCCATCACCCATTTCCAAGGGGATAAGGGAATCCATGCCATAAGAGAGTGAAAAAGGGGTTTCACCGGCGCTGTTCTTCTCTGTTGTTCGCATGGCCCACAACACACCTGGCAACTCCTCGGGCCATGGACTTTTTTTCTCACTAAGCCTCTTCTTGAGATTTTCAATTATCACCCTATTTGAAGATTCGGCTTGGCCATTTGCACTTGGATGATAGGGGGTCGACGCTATTCTTTTTATTCCCCATTGCTTGAAGAAATCAGTGATAGCTGCCCCCATGAACTGCTTACCATTATCACAAGCGATTTCCCTTGGGATGCCGAACCTGTAGATGATATTTTTCCTGATAAAATCGATTACTTCCTTCTGTTTGACCTCGGTGAGAGCTCCTGCCTCCACCCATTTTGTAAAGTAATCGGTTAAAACGAGAATAAATCGAACACCACATTATCCCTTCGGTAAAGGGCCAACAATATCCATTCCCCATTTCATGAAGGGCCATGGTGACACGACCGAATGCAAGGGTTCAGCTTGTTGATGAATCATTCGGGCGTGGCGTTGATACTTGTCACATTTTTGCACGAAGGCCTTTGCATCTGCGCTGATGGTGGGCCAATAGTACCCAACTTTAAGTAATTTTCGCACCAAGGACTTCCCCCCGAGTGATTGCCATACTCGCCTTCGTGTATTTCAGCCATCACATATCTAGCTTCGTCTGGACCCAAACACTTGGCTATCGAGCCGCAATACAACCTTCTATATAAATTGCCCTCGATCATAGAGTATGAAGCCGTTTGGATCCTTAACTTTTTGGCCTCTTTCTTATATTGGGCTACCCCGAGTCGAAGGAAGAGATAAACTTACTCCGTCAATCCCATTTGTGGTCCACCGAGTTGGCTTGCAATTTCATCTCTCTCATTTGCGCAGAAAGCAACTGAACCACTGAATCAATCACCAAGTGAACTTCATCGACAGCCGAACCCAAGTTTGCCATGACATCGGCTTCGGTATTTTCCTCTCGAGGCACTTGTTTAATTTGCCATTCTTGGAATTGGGCTAAAACCTCTGTGCTCGATCCAAAAATAACTGCATCCTGGGCTCCCTAGCCGTGTATTCACCGGGCACTTGGTTTACCACCAATTGTGAGTCGCATCTCAACTCAACTCTTTCCACCCCCATTTCTTTAGCTAACTCCAAGTTTTCTAAAGTTGCTTCGTATTCGGCTTCGTTGATAGTCACCTTTTTAAACCGAACGGAGTGCCTCATTTTCTCCCCGGTGGGCGCTTTCAACATTATGCCTAATTCCGAACCCTTAGAATTAGTTTCCCCATCGGTGTAAAGTATCCACAGTCCCGAAGCTGTCCCTTTTGACATTGAGTTCTCCTTTTCGGCTTCGGGTAGGATCCCAACACTACAATCAGCTACGAAGTCAGCCAAGACTTGGGATTTAATAGTTGTTCGAGGTTGATAAGTGATGTCATACTCGCTTAATTATACTGCCCATTTTGATAACCTCCCCGATAACTCAGGTTTATGTAATATACTTCTCAAGGGGAAGGTAGAAACTACTGCTATTGGATGACATTAGAAATAAGGTTGTAGTTTCCGAGCAGTAACAATTAAAGCAAGTTCTAGTTTTTCCAAGTGAGGATTCCTGGTCTCAGCATCGAGGAGTGTCTTGCTCACATAGTAGATGGGCTGTTGTTTGCCATCTTCTTCTCGAACCAATACAGCACTGACTGACACCTTAGATACGGCTAAGTAAACTAGCAGAGTTTCACCATTTTTTGGCTTGGCGAGCAACGGCGCGTTAGCCAGATAGCGCTTCAACTCCCTTAGCGCTTCTTTACACTCCGGCGTCCATTCGAAGTGATTATTCTTCCTCAAGACAGAAAAGAATTTGTGGCATCGCTCCGAGGACCTTGAGATGAATCGACTCAAGGCAGCGATCGGCCAGTTAAGCGTTGAACTTCTTTCACCCAGATGAACTCTTCGGGGATCTCTTCGATGGCCTTGATCTTATCTGGGTTGGCTTCGATCCCTCATTCAGAAACAATGAATCCCAAGAATTTGCCCGACCCTACATCGAAGGCGCACTTCTCAGGAATCAATTTCATGCCATATTGCCTCAGAACAGCGAAGGCCTCCCTCAAATGATTCAGATGATCCTCCATTCGAATTGACTTAATTAGCATGTCATCTATGTAGACTTCCATATATTTTCCATTGTACTCCTTGAACATATGTTTTCCTTGAACATATGATACACTAGTCTCAGGTATGTCGCCCCAGCATTTTTCAAACCGAAGGGCATCACTTTGTAACAAAAAGTACCTCGGTCGGTGACGAACGAGATTTTCTCTTCGTCCTTCGGATCTATGAGGATTTGTTTGTATCCCGAATAAGCATCCAAGAAGGTTAATAGTTTGTGTCCAGCCGTAGAGTCTATTAACCTGTCTATTTGTGGCAATGGGTAGGAGTCTTTGGGGCAAGCTTTATTTAGATCAGTGTAATCTACGCACATCCTCCACTTGTCATTTTTCTTGGGCACGATGACCACATTAGCCAGTCACTTGGGGTATTTAACCTCTCTTATGAAGCAATTCTCTTGCAGCTAGATGGTTTCGTCTTTGATTGCTTTCTTTTTTACCCCGGCGTGAGGTCTTTTCTTCTGCTTCACTGGGGTTAATTTGGGGTCTACATTCAGTTTGTGGATCATGATCTCCAGATCGATACCAACCATGTCCGAATGGGACCAAGCAAAGCAAAGCAATCGTTGTTGGACTTCAAGACTTCGAGGATAGCTTTCTTCGACTCTGGGTCCAACTCCAAGCCGACGAACACTTTTCTTTCAAGAAAATCTTTCAATAAGGTGAAAGATTCCAGCTCTTCAGTAGTTGAGTCCTCGGCTTTTTGTTTCCGAGGCTCTTGAATACACACCGGGATCTTTTCTGTTACTCCTAGGGGGTTTTCCTCGCCCGACCCCGGTTGTATTAGTTGCTATTGTTTTGGCCCCGGCGGGGCGACTCCACTTTTCAATGCAACCGAATATCATTCTCTTGCTACTCGTTGCTCTCCCTTTATTGACCGAACTCACCACGGGGTAGGAAACTTGATCACTTGATGAAGAGTGGATAGGACAGCCTCCATGGAGTGGATCCATGGTCTGCCGAGGATCATATTGTATGCTATGTCCTCGGGCAACACTTGAAATAGTGATTCCTAGCTAACTCCTTCAGCAAACGTCTTGAGTGTGATCTCACCCAATGTATTCTCAGTTGAATTGTTGAAGCCAGTCAACACTGTTGCCTTGGGGATGACTTCCCCTTTAAGCCACATATTTTTAATGGCCCCGTAGCTGATTATATTGACTAAGCTACCAGGGTCAACCAGGACTCGTTTGATATCCGAGTCGTTTATTCTTAACATGATGACCAAGGCGTCGTAATGAGGGAACATCATCCCATCACAATCGTCATCATCAAACACAATTTCTTTACCCGAGGCTCCCACTCGAGTTTTCTTTTCCATGGTGATCGACAGCTTGGCGAACTTCTTTGCAGCTGCAAAGTTCACCCCGTTCACCTTTGATCCCCCGGTGATAACATTTACAAATCTCTCAGGGGGTGGAGCCTGAGGTGGTTGTCCATCACCTCGGTTCTTGGTGTAGTTGTCCTTTCCCTTGTCGGTGAGGAATTCTGCTAACACACCCTTCTTCAACAAATGTGCCACCTCGAGGCGCAATGCTTTGCAGTCCTTGGTACGATAGCCATAATCTGCATGGAACTCGCAGTGCAAATTTTGATCCCTTTTGTCTACTGGAGTTCTCATTTCTTTTGGTATTCTTACCCCGGTGGTTCCCTTTACTATGTTGACCAGCTCCGAGGTCAATATATTGAAGTTGTAGTCGGGGATCCGAGGTAATTCTTTATTTTTTTGACACCAAAGCTGGGCCTGAGGAATTTCTTTGGTTCGAGTTGGGGGAACCTTTATGTAATCACCTAATTTTGACTAATTTTTCTTTACTTAGGACGTTAAAATTTGAAAATTAACAAAAATTATATGTTATATGTTTAATTGTGATTCTATGTTTAAATTATGATAATATTGTAATTTTATGCGGTTTAGATTATGAATATTTGTGTATGTTTTGGTAAGTAGTAATCATTTTAATGGCCATTCGTAAAACATGGGCAACCCATTTTCGTTGGCCCATCAGCCCAAAACCTAAAGCCCACGACCCATATACCCCAACTATATATGCCAAAAAACCTCTCAATTCTCTCATTCCACTAAAGCCTCTTGGCTTGGCCAAGCCTTGACGAAATTTCACCAGCCCACAGGAAAACCTAGTCCCACCGCGTCTCCGCCGTCTTTCGCCACTGTTCCGCCGGCTGGCCACCACCTCCGGTGGCTAGAAAAATACAAAAAATATACAATCTGAAAGATCTCGGCCCTCTCTTGCCATTTCTCCTATTGGTTTTTTCAAATTCATAGCCAATTCACGTAGATCGGCAGTCAAAATCTCGATCAAAGCTCAACTCCGGCCACCTTGACTTTTTTCCGGTGAGTTTTTGGATTTTTCTCTTCCCCTTACCCTTCCCCGTCACCCCACATCTCGTTTTCCAAAAAATCCCTCCCCTTTACCCGCTTTCTCTTCATCCGTTTTCTGTTTTTTCTCTTTTCTTCTTCTCATTTTCTTTTCTTTTTTGTTATGTTGTTCATTGTTGCATACTATTTCTGGCGATCCTATGTGAGGGTAAGAGGGGTTGTTCTGATTTATTGAGATGGCGCAGTGGTAGAGGGTGATTGTTTCAAATGTCTTGTTGTGGTTTGGGGTTGTGAGGACGATGGGAGGTGTTGTCGTTTGTTTGGTACAACGGTGTGTGGGTTTGACTATAGGGCTTGTTTTGTGATGGGTAGGCTATAGCAGTGGCTATGTTGTGGTTGGGATATGGTGATAAAACTGCAGTGATGATTTTTCTAAATGGTGTGTGGTGGCAATGGAGATGTGTTAGCATTCGTGGTACGACAATGTTGCGAGGGACAATACTTAGGCAGTTTGTCATCAATTTAGTGAGGCGACATGATGCCGAAGGCGATAGGCAGCGATGGGAGGTTTGGGAGGCAGTTTCAATGATGTTTGAGACTGATCCAGGCGCAGAGATGACAGAAAACTGAGCCTATGATGGCTATTGACGTTGAAAACTGGTTGCTCGTGGTGGAATTGGCGCAATGAGGCAGTGATAGTGATGCGAGGAAGCATTTTGGGGCTCGGCGATGGGTGATTCGTGTTGGCCTTGCTGTGATGGAGCAAGTTTGATGATGTTGTTTCGGCTTCAATGGTTTAAACGAGAATTGTGAGTTTGTTTCTGTATTCTGTCCGTTAGTTTAGATTAATGTTAGTTGTAAAGTTAGTATTATTAGGATATTTGATTGAAAATTGAAAATCAGGTCTAGTTCAATTTAGTGTATGCCTACTTCACGTCGCTCAATGAGTTCGTAAAAATTTGGAAATGTTTATGTTGTTTCAATACTTTCAAAGTGGAATTTGGTTAGTATACCATTAATGAGGTTGCTGTGAAGTTTTGTTGGCTTAAGTGTAAAGTTTACTTGATCTGTTATAGCATGAAATGAATTGAAGTTGTTTTCCATTGAATGAAACATGAAAGCAATGACTGATGTATTATGTGTGCTCTTTCTTATTGCTTGGTTCAAGTAGTGTATGTAATAGCTTTATTTGGGGTCTTAAAATGTTTCCAGTTAGCATAAGTTAATGTTTCCTTTACTTCAAGTTAATGTTCAACCCTGGGATGGTCTATGGCCAGCTTGTAGAATCTGGTTGCATTAGTTTAGTTTAGGCTTAGTTTTGGGGCTGATTTAGTTTGCTTAGTTGGTCCTAGTCCTTCTAGTTAGTGTAATAAGTATTGGGTGTCCTTTTAAAGGACACCACTTGTAAATTTTCAACTTTTGGGGCAGCATAGGCTGCTGAAACAGTGCCCTATAGCTGATGTACTGTTTTTTGAAAATTGGGACTAGTACACTCAAGTATAGGGGTGTGGGCTTGTACTTTTGTACAAGTCCACACCCCACCTTTTGGTCTCATTTTTCAGCCTTAAATAGGAGCATTTACTCCTCACTTTATCAACGACTACCAGCTGAAATTACATTGAAAGAGAGCAAAAAACACTTGAGAAAAAATAGTAAATTTGAGAGTTAGATTTAGAACCAAAAGTCTTTACATCTAAGGCCTTTTGGAGCATAAATTTAAGGTTTTAAAGGTTGAATAGAGGTATAAATGGGATGTGTTTGCTGCGTTTTTGGAGGCTTATTGCTGTGCTTGGGAGCTTTATTGTCATCTGATAAATTTTCTTTAAATCTTGTACCAACCTTATGCCTCACGTTTATGTACATTATTAGCTCGTTAAAGTCCAAACATGCTGAAATTTTAAGGCCTAGTTTCTGGTTCACTTTGGACTAGGCATGAAAGAACTCCTTAGTTATTTAGTTTTGTATGTCTAGTTTTGTATATCTGCTACTTTATTAACTTAGCAAACGTATTTTTTACAAAAATGGAAGAGCTGTAATTAAGGTCCATTTTACTGTCTCGTAATTATTTGTTAAGCAGATCACGACAAGTTGGATATGTAAAGTCAGGTTTAGAAAAAAAAAGGGGGCATGCAATTTATGCAATACACTAGGCAAACTTTGGTTTAACACACGGAAAATGTAGGCAAAAATGCACCTTTAGTGAGCTTTGATTTAGACACGCATTTATTTTAATTGAAATGTTGAAAATATAAGCCATAATTTGAACGAAACAGAGCTGAAGCAACCATAAACGGACCATAACAATTTGCGGAAACAGCCGTAGTTGGATAAAAATAGGCATCTCTTAAAAGAATTATAAAAATGTGGTTAATTATGCAAGGCAGGCCTTGAAGCAGTTCATTTCTGCAAAATATGTCAGCCCACTTATTTTATCAACGACGTTTACTGAAAATTTCCACTTTGCACAAGTAGTCTTAAAAAAAACCTATTAACAAAAAAACAGGTCAGCCCATTATTTTTAAATATAATTGATTTACAAAATAGCCTTCCACTATTCATGAAATAACCACTTTATTGTGAACAACCGCATTTTGGTGAGGGTGATCCATAATTATTTAAATTATGTCAAGTTAGTTATATTCTAATATAATCCATGTAATTGACGTTATTCTAAAGAAATAATTTAGCCACTAGCCATTGAACATTTAAATTGAGAGTTATTTAATAACAGAATATATAATGATAAGTATGATTTGTGATCTACTTATTAAGCTAAAGGAAAATTAAATTGAGATAAACCAAAACTAACATGATTATTTTTTGAAGTTAATTAAATTCTCTTTTTTAAAAAAAATAGACAAGCCCTTTGTAAGGTTGGAAATACGCAATACATTTTATTTTATTTTATTTTCGAATCAAGTGTACATTCGTCCAGTCCTCTGTGAGGTTGGAAAAGAACGATACACTTTTAATTTTTTTAATCAAAGTACAAATTCAAATTAACGGCATCAATATAACAACCATATTTAATCAATTAAAATTGCGACAATAAAGCAACTGTGCTCGGCACAGGACTCGAGGATGCCTAATACCTTCCCGAGAGTCAACTGAAAACTTTACCCGAGTCTCTAAACGAAGACCATTAGACGAGTCAGAGGTGTTCCAAGGTACCTTTTGGTGACTTGGCACACCTTAAACTATGTCAAGTGGCGACTCCGAGTTTTTCTCTAAAATAATTTTGTACCTTCTTGAACACCAGTCACGAGCCTTTAAACAATAAACCGCGCAAGTTAATTAATTTTTTAGGGCGTGACACTTTCCTCCGAGCCGTTGGCTTACATGTGGGCTCACAAACGAGTTTCCAAGAGAATTTCCCAGCCTTTGGCTGACAGGCTTCCTTGGTGAGGTGAATGGTTCGTACCTCCCCTTCGAGTTTTCTCACGACGACTCGGCGCGATAGGAGGATTCGGCTCGGTTCCTATAGTTGTGGCCTCGGCCATTATTTTTAAATTCAGCTTCCTCCAGCCTTATTTTGGTGTAGGCTCGTTTGTGTAAATCGTCCCACTTCAGGATTTGGTACTGCTGGAGCTCTTTTCACAACTCAGCAGCGGCCTAGGAGTTGCGAACATTGATACCCTTTTCAAACGCCATGATGGCTATAGTATCATCCATTGGAGGTAGCTCCATGCGCTCAGCGTGAAAGCGCTCGAGGTAGTCCTTGATTAGCTCACCGGGCTGTTGCTTGACCTCGCATATATCCTCCTTCCTTTGGAGAATTTTCTGTGCTCCGGTGTGAGCCTTAACGAAGACGCTAACCATTTCTTTGAAGGTTGAAATTGACCCCGCTGGTAAGCGCATGTACCAACGTAGCGCTCCTTTCTCTAAGGATTCGCCAAATTTTTCAAGAACATTGACTCGAGCTCTATCGCTATTAGGTCATTGCTCTTTACCATCGCCATGAACTCAGTCACGTGTTCTTTGGGGTCGGTGGTCCTATCATACTTTTTCAAGAAGAGGAGCTTGAAATTTTTGGGAGTTGGAGCTAGTGTGGCTTCGGACTTGAATGGAAACTCCCTATATTGGTCGATGTCAAGATCGTTTTCAGCCTTAGCCACCCCGGGGACACTCTCGGGGCACTTTTCCACGCGTGCTTCGACACGAGCCTCAACTCGGGCTTCGATTTCACGACTTAACTTTTCAACGTCAACCAAAGATGCAGTTTCTGCCACGGTGGGAAGCGTCCCGAAGTGTGGCGTTGTGCTCGGTATGGTTCCGGAACCCCCAAATGTGGCCCCATTTTGAGGTCCCCCAGTTATCGGGCTCGTAGGAACGAAGAGCGGAATGCCTCTATTTGGAGCCACAGGCTGAGTGCCATTCGGGGTCGAGCTGTTCCTCGCTTCTAACGAGGCGTGAAATTCGGCGTTGATGTTAGCTTGTTCATCTTGCCGCCTTGAAGAGCTCTGAGTGAGGCAACAACATAAGCTTGAAACGCTTCGGTTGTCATCAGAGATGAAGAAGTAGGATCTGATTGAACGCCAGTCTGTCCATCGTGAGTTAACTGCTGTTCAATAGGATTTCTGCTATTATCAGCCATATCGTCGAGTACGTCGAGTGAAAAACGTGAATTCTACTAAAGAAAACGTTCAACTTTGGAACAAAGCATGTATGCCTGTATTCCCACAGACGGCGCCAATTTGTATGTGCCTAAATCAGTTTAGGATTACAAAACGAATTTGGGTAAGAATACAAGCAAATCTTCGTATCAAAGTCAAAAAAATGCTAAGAGTAAGCGAAAATGCGAGAAAATAATACGATTTCAATATATTGTTGTGAGTACAAATTTTGCCAGAGTTTCTGTATATCTTTCTGAATGCATACAATGTAAAATGAAATGTTATTTATAGATATAAGGGCCTGGTCCACGTTCCCCACGGCTGGTAGTGGCCAAACCCACGTTCTGAGCATTTATTCATGGAGTTAGTGGGCTGAAGTAGTAGGCTGTTGAGCCGTTATGGCTGAGGTGTCCTACCGAGGTCAGAATATGTTGCTTCGGTGATGCGACTTTGCCATTCGGTTGAAGCGAGGATTACCGAAGCGCAGCTTGTAGCTTCGCCTTCGGTGATAACCTCAGTGATTGACTTCGACAGCTTGTTTATTTGCTTCGGTTTGCAGCTTGTCATCACATGCTCGGTTACCATCAGATCATGTTACCAGGGCGACACGTATTAGGCCAATTTTTACCCAATACATGGATATTGTAGTAGTGAGTAGTTGCATGCATGGGAAGAGGAAAGCATACTCATTATGCCTTTGCATGGGAGTGTAATGAACTAGGGTTTGGAATTATCAATGTATGAATTTTCAACTCAAGAACTCAAGAAATCAATTCAAATTCTATTAACAATCAATGATTACACGGGGTTACAATTGACTGATACAATGAACAAGTAACCTAAGAACTGGACTAGAGGAAACAGAGTGGGAGAGAGAGAGAAAGAGATAAGAAGGAGACGAGAGAGAGAAGAGATCAGTGAGGAAGAAGAACAGATCATAACTGACTGATTCTCTCTCCTGTCAAGTTGTTAGTTATACTAACAACTTGTTAACTAACTCCTCGGCTCATCCTGACCCTTGCGCCTCATTAAACTACTTCTAATCTAGGCCTTACACGTGTCCTTATAACCCCTCCCCTAACTAACATACAAAGCCTTTAACTAACTTTCAAATCAGCTCCTCCTATCGAATCCTGTCAGCATCCTTCCATAACAATCCCCACTGCATCAAAACATCCTTGACCTCAAGGATGTGAATCAAAATCAGGGAACTGAGTCTTTAGAAAAGCATAGTCCTCCCATGTAGCATCCTCAGGTGGGAGGTTCAGCCACTGCACTAGGACTTTAACAGCTGCACCACTACCCTGCTTTACCAACTGTCTTTGCAAGATTGACACTGGTCTGACTAAGAACTGTCCTTCATCATTAGTGAGTGGTAGTGTAGTCTGGGGTACTGTATGCTGGCCCACTTTCTTCTTCAACAAGGAGACATGGAACACAGGATGTACCTTGCTGGTGGGGGGTAACTCTAGTTTATAAGCCACCTGGCCAATTCTTTCTAGCACCTTATAGGGTCCATAGAACTTAGAGCTGAGCTTCAGGTGCTTCCTCAAGGTGATAGATGTTTGTCTGTAAGGTTGTAGTTTCAAGTAGACCATGTCACCTACTGCAAATTCTCTCTCAGACCTCTTCTTATCAGCATATAATTTCATTCTTTCTTGAGCCTTCACCAGGTTATCTTTTAACAATTGCTGCATCTGTTGTCTTGTGGCAAGTAAGTCTGCAGCAGCTGGCACCTTGACCTCCAGCATAGGACCAAGAGACAGCTGAGGGGATTAGAATCCATAGAGTGCTTCAAAAGGGGTACACTGCAGACTTGTGTGGAAATTGGAGTTGTACCACCACTCAGCCAGTGGCAGCCACTGTTTCCACTGCACAGGCCTGTGAGAAGTCATGCATCTTAGATAAGTTTCCAGGCACCTGTTGACTCTTTCTGTTTGTCCATCTGTCTGTGGATGGTATTCTGAGCTGTACAGCAATTGAGTTCCAACCAGCTTGAATAGTTCCTTCCAGAAGTGACTCAAAAATACCTTGTCCCTGTCAGATACAATGGATTCAGGGAACCCATGTAGTGTGTGTATTTTCTTCAGAAAAACCTGTGCTACTTTAGCTGCAGTGAAGGGATGGGCTAGTGCCACGAAGTGTGCAAACTTAGTCAGTCTGTCAACTACCACTAGGATGACTTCCTTGCCTCTGGATTTGGGAAGACCTTCAATGAAGTCCATGCTTATGTGCCTCCAGGCTTGGTCAGGAATGGGCAATGGTTGCAGTAGGCCTGGGTAGGGCATGTGTGCATCTTTGTTTCTTTGACACACATCACAGTGCTGGATGTGGCTAGTGGTCATGTCCTTCATGCCAGGCCAGTAGAATGTGCCTGACAACCTCTTATAAGTTGCCTGTTGGCCAGAGTGGCCACCCACAGGTGATTCATGGAACACTTTGAGTAGTTGCTGCCTCAGGTTGCCTGTAGAACCAATGTAAACCTTTCCTTTTTTTCTTAAGATTCCCCCAGCAAAGTGATAGATGCTAGGTCCCTGCTGGACCACTGATAGTTGAGTGATGAGTTCTTGAGCTTCAGCATCATCTGTGTAACTGTCTTGAACCTCCTGCATCCATAGTGGTACTGATGCAGTGATTGCTTGGATACTGGCTTCATTAAGATCAATCTCCTGTCTCCTAGAGAGTGCATCAGCTACTCTATTCTCAGCTCCCTTCTTGTACTGTATCTCATAGTCAAGGCCTAATAGTTTGGTGAGGCCTTTTTGCTGAATAGCAGAGGTTACTTTCTGCTCCAGCAAAAACTTCAGGCTGTGGTGGTCTGTTTTGATTATGAAGTGTTTATACTGCAAATAATGTCTCCACTTATCCACTGCATTAAGTAAGGCCATGAATTCCTTCTCATATATAGATTTGCCCCAGTGCTTGGGGGCCAGTACTTTACTCAGGTAGGCAATGGGTCTGTTTTGCTGCATCAGCACAGCACCAATGCCTGTATGGCATGCATCAGTTTCAACTATGAATTCCTGCTCAAAGTCAGGAAGTGCTAGGACTGGAGTTGTGGCCATAGCTTGCTTCAAGGCCTGAAATGCAGCTGCAGCCTGATCAGTCCACTGGAAGGCATTCTTTTTGAGAAGTTCTGTGAGTGGTCTGCTGATAGTGCCATAGTTGGCTACATACTTTCTATAATACCCTGTGAGGCCTAGGAAGCCTCTGAGTGCCTTAACACTGGTTGGCTCAGGCCACTCAAGCATGG
Organism: Petunia axillaris subsp. axillaris; assembly: GCA_029990575.1. Taxonomy (NCBI): domain Eukaryota; kingdom Viridiplantae; phylum Streptophyta; class Magnoliopsida; order Solanales; family Solanaceae; genus Petunia; species Petunia axillaris. Next base: position 45,975,700 of record JARKNS010000007.1, on the reverse strand, counting down.
CTTGCACCTTAGAAGGCTCAGTGGATACTCCTTCAGCACTAATCACATGCCCCAAATACTCAACTTGCCCTTGCCCAAAAGAACACTTAGATTTCTTAGCCCAGAGGGTGTTGCCTCTCAGGATCTGGAACACCTTCTCTAGATGTTGTAAATGCTCATCCATGCTTCTGCTGTATATCAGTATGTCATCAAAGAATACTAAGACAAATCTTCTTAGAAAGGGTTGGAACACCTGGTTCATCAAAGCCTGAAAGGTAGCTGGGGCATTAGTAAGGCCAAAGGGCATTACTCTAAACTCATAATGCCCCATATGGGTCCTGAATGCAGTTTTATACACATCCTCCTCCTTCATTCTGATCTGGTGATAGCCAGCTCTTAAGTCAATTTTAGAAAATAGGGTAGAGCCATGCAGTTCATCTAGAAGGTCATCTACAATAGGAATGGGATATTTGTCTTTAATAGTGATGTTGTTTAGCCCTCTATAGTCAACACAGAATCTCCAGGACCCATCTTTTTTCTTTACTAGCAGTACTGGGGATGAAAAAGGTGATTGGCTATGTTGAATAGTCCCTTGCTGCAGCATCTCTCTGACTTGCTTCTCCATTTCATTCTTCTGGTAGTGGTTATATCTGTAGGGCCTAATGGTGACAGGTTTTGCCCCAGGTATCAAGGGAATGGTGTGATCAGCTTGTCTAGATGGGGGTAATGATTTGGGTTCTTGGAAGATGTCATCATATGCTTGTAATAATTGCTGAAGGGATTGATCTTGGTCTTGTAGTTCTGTTACAGGTACTGCACTCATCATAAACAGGTGAGCCATCACTGTTTGGCCTTTCCGGATTAGTTTTCCCATAGCATTGCCACTGATTATGCTCAGCTCACCCCCTTCCTTCATACCTTGTAGCATCACTTTCTTGTTACCCTGGTGTACTGTCACCTTGTTCTTGACAAAGTCAAAAGTGACAGGATTATGAGACTTCATCCAATCTGCTCCAAGTATTATGTCACACCCTCCTAGCTTGATCATTCTCAGGTCATCCTGAAATTTCATGCCCTCCATTAACCAAGTAAACCCAGCACAGCAGGAGTTGCTAATCATAAAGTTTCCATCAGCTACAGTTACTCTAATGGGGTCACAATAAGCAGGTCTATAGCCTGTTTCCTTGACTGTCTGAACATCAATAAAGCTATGGGTACTGCCTGTATCAATGAGTATGGTCAGTTCCCTCTTCTTAGTATGCCCTTTTACTTTAATGGTATTGGCACCATTGCTGCTTCCCAGTAAGGCATTCAAGCAAATTCCTTCCTGTACCTCTTCTTCTATAGCATCTTCTCCCAGCACAGCTCCTTGTGGCTCCTCAATTTCCTCCTGCTCTTCCACCCATTGCCCAGTCTCTCCTATAATGCAATGTAACTGTTGCAGCTTGCACTGATGCCCTGGCATAAACTTCTCCCCACATTTGAAACACAATTTATTTGCCCTTCTATAATCATATGTTTCTTGACTCAGTCTAATAGGGTTGGTTCTTGCTGTAGAATTCACAGAATTCACTGGTCTCTTGTACTGTGGTAATGTGTTAGTGCTCCTATTCCCTTCCTTCTCCTTAGAAACCTCAATTGCCTTTTCTTGCATCCTAGCTTGTTCTATTGCATCCTTTAGAGTCCGGGGTTTGAAAAGCTTAATGGCATATTTAATTTCCCTCTTCAATCCTCCAATGAAGTGAGATAGAAAATGGGCCTCATTAAGTGCTGGATTCCTAATTATCATCTCAGCCTTCAATTCCTCAAACTTAGTTAAGTAGGCCTCTACAGAAGTGGTCTGTTTCAGATCCTGGAACTCCTCCACAACATCCTCTAGTGGGTTGTCTCCAAACCTTACACACAATTCTTCTTTAAATGTGGCCCATGGAACTAAACCATTACTTAACAAAAATGCATGATACCAAGATTCAGCTTTCCCATCTAGGTATAGTACAGCTACCTCTAACATTTGTGCTTCCGGAATCTTATACAGCAAGAAATATCTCTCACATTTCCTAATCCAAACTTTAGGTTCCACACCACTAAAATAAGGGAAGTCCAATTTAGGGGCTTGTAATTGCAAACCTGGCACACCTCTGCACTGTCTCAGATCCTGTTGCAGTATGGCCCCATTTTGCTGTGGAACTGCTCCTCTTTCTTGGACTGGTGAGGGAAGTAATCCATTGCCTTGTTGATTAGAGATTTCCCCAGCAGCTTGCTTCTGTTCTATAGCTGTTAACTTTTCCATTATCATTTCCAATGTTCCTTGAATGCCTGTGAACTGTTCATCATGCTTTGCTAGCCTCTCATCCATTGCTTTCATTCTTGTTCCTTCAGCCATTGATGACCTTCAGCAGCTAGAAACGTGCTGGCTCTGATACCAATTGTAATGAACTAGGGTTTGGAATTATCAATGTATGAATTTTCAACTCAAGAACTCAAGAAATCAATTCAAATTCTATTAACAATCAATGATTACACGGGGTTACAATTGACTGATACAATGAACAAGTAACCTAAGAACTGGACTAGAGGAAACAGAGTGGGAGAGAGAGAGAAAGAGATAAGAAGGAGACGAGAGAGAGAAGAGATCAGTGAGGAAGAAGAACAGATCATAACTGACTGATTCTCTCTCATGTCAAGTTGTTAGTTATACTAACAACTTGTTAACTAACTCCTCGGCTCATCCTGACCCTTGCGCCTCATTAAACTACTTCTAATCTAGGCCTTACACGTGTCCTTATAACCCCTCCCCTAACTAACATACAAAGCCTTTAACTAACTTTCAAATCAGCTCCTCCTATCGAATCCTGTCAGCATCCTTCCATAACAGGGAGATGACTTATCATCTTGTTGCTGCCATATATAATTGTTCTCTTTGCAATGGGCATCTACAGGGTTAATTGGTATTCTAGTGTTTAATTTTGAACGATCTAGAATGTAAGTCTAATTTTGTTAATTTGCTTATATTGATTTAATTCAAAATCGATTGATTTTCAAAACAAATTGATTTCAATTTTCGACACTAAAACGATTCTAGGAAGAGAATATCTTAAAATACACGTTATCATGATTGGTCACTGGCAAAGAGTCCTAAGTTGAATCACTGGAGGATGATTCATTTGTCCAACTTCTATGGTCCACATAGAGATATCACTATCAGTTTGTTGTCCGTACGTGTTTTGTGTGAGAGTGCAAAAGAGAAGAGGAAAAAAGGAAAACCTGGAATATTGTTTCCTAGAAGTTGCTACTTTATGCTAGTCTTATCATCATCATGCTTTTCATCAGCATCGCTATCATGTACCTTTTTCTTTACTTTTTCCGATTCCATCTTTATAATGTTTTGGACTACATATGGACGGGTTAAACACATAGTACCATGGTCCATGAGGGTCCAACATGGGAAAATCAAGAATGTGGATCGTCAAAATCAAATACTACCATGTAAAGACAATGAATCGTAGGTTAACTCAGTTAAAAGCTACTACATCCGTCTCAAAATAAGTGTCTGAGTTTGACTGGGCACAGAGTTTAAGAAAATAATGAAACTTTTAAATCTTTTGGTTTAAAATAAAAGTTGTGCGTAATGTGGGCAGTATCTTTAAATCCTGTGGTCCAAAATAAATCTTAGATTTAAAGAGTTGCTATAAAAGAAAAGAGGCACTCATTTTAGGACAAATAAAAAAGAAAAAGTAGACACTCATTTTAGAACGGAGGAAGTAACTAATAAGATAATACTCCCTCTGTCCCATTTTGTTTGTCATACTTTCTTTATTTGTCCGTCCCAAAAAGATTGTCGTATTTCTAAATTTAGCAATAATTCAACTCTAAAGTTACTTTTTGACTCATTTATAGCCATACAAATATTCATGGCTTATTTTAGACCACAAGTTTCAAAAGTCTTCCTTACTTTATTAAACTTTGTGCCAAGTCAAACTACGACAAATAAATTGAGACGGAGGGAGTAATGATTTGTACCGAGACAATAACCTTTCTCAACTAATGTAGGACACTCTACACTTACCTTCCCTCGTACCTCCCCGCACATCCAGAAGTAGACATCATCTAGATTGTGGATAACATAATAGCCCAACATTGAGTAAACCAAAAAATATGATGGGTCTGGCTTTGATACAAAACCAACAAAAAGAATATTGAATCTAGCTTAATTCCAATTAGTTTGAGGTGAGGCTGCCAAACCAGAGGCAAGCAACAATAAATTCAAACAGTGAGAAAATTTCAAGGTAAAGCATGAAGGGATTCACTTTCCCTTTATATCATTTTCTTGAAATTCCCATCTCCATCGTCAAATGTAGCGTGTCCATAAGTAATGCTAATGAGGTTAACCGCATGGAGATAATCGCGATACGAAATCATTTAAAAACATCTGTCCTTCAAGAATATGTGGCATTTTAAGTAAATTTTGAAGTTAAGAACCACAAAGCAGCTTTAAGCAAACTGATAATACATAATTTGATGTACAATAAAAATATTTAATTTCGGACTTAACTCAAAGAACTACTACCGAGATACAATTGTACTGTTGAAGATATATCGTAAAAATGCTACAATGTTCACTCTTAAATATACGTGGGTTCCTAACTTGGACTGATATGCCTACAAGTACAGTTTAGTCACTTATACCTTCTGTTTATTTTTTTTTTGGAACTTACATTTCTTGCTTTGAGAAAAGAAAGAAAGTGATAATATTGATGCTGTAAATTAAACAAAACTTTACTGAGTTTTTTTAACTTAATCAGACTCCTTGTTTACTGGAGGAGCTCGGTGATATGCTGGTATTGTTGTTGGGAAGAACATTTGCCTGACCCCTTCTGCTTTTATGATGGGAAATATGATGCCTGATGCAGCCTGAAAAAAGAGCATTTATGTCAAAAGAGTCGCATTTTTGCACAAGGTGAATGATGATACAAGAACTCCGACGGGACAAACGGCAATATAGCTGTCACGGGCCGATTCCTCCATAACGACAGCGGCACATAAATAGTACGTATGTGTGGTGCTCGCAGTCCCACCTAACTACAAGCCAGCCAGCCTTTCCTTATCCCAGCGTTTCTTGGAACTATCACATGCCGATGATGAAGCTTTGACTGTGGAGGTTTGGCTTCACCATAGGCACAGGGCACTTAGGATAATAGAAGGCTGACTTGTAGTCATGTTGGATTATGAGTGCTGCACGGGCTATTTGCATGGCGCTGCCGCTAAGGGTGAGGTGTCCCGTGAGATAGCACAAGCTCAAAGATTTAATGGAAAACAAAGTTTAGCAATCAAATTTCAGGTACATACCGAGATTAATCTAGCTCCAATCCACAATCTTTTCGGAGAAGGAAATGGAACAAGCAAACGACCAACTCCATATATGGCCACTGCAAAGAAATGGAGAACCAAGCTCAATGGGCGAGGATTAAGACCAGACAGTAGAGCTACAGGTCCTGTTGAACAAGTGCCTCCAAGGCTCAAATAGTCAAAACATGCTTCTCGCATCTCTTTCCTCGCTTGATCAGGAGAAGCACAGAACACCTTGTAAAGAGCTCCAGCTAAAGTATTTATAGTGGAAGCCACTGGCTGCGAATGAAGACGGATACAATAATGAGTGATAGGCTAACTAAGACATGAAAAGAAACCATTATTTTGATCAATAGTTTCAGTTCAATTTGTTTATACTCTTTTTGAGGGAATAGCTCTTAAATACCGGTGTATTTTTAGACATTTTACCCTACTTCAAATAAGATACTGGTTTCTGTAGAAATTTGTAGAACCTTCCTGGTAAAAGATATCTCGGGCCACTGAAATTGCTATTTTGTAGTTCATAAAACGTGAATAAAGCATTCAAAAGCATAGAAAAGAGGACATATTTTTAGCTAACTTGGTAAAAACCAATGATAGGAAGCATATCCTTGTTCTCCCTATACTTGATCAAGAAGCTGAAATTAATCTTCTAAACAATCCAAAACACAAAAATACAAATCAGTCAAAACTGATGAGCGAGTACACCAAACCAAAGGACATAGTCTTGTAGCTTTACCTTGCGCAAAGTATAAAAGGACTCCAGATATTTACATAACTCATCCGCATCATTCAGGTCGTGCAATGGCTTAAGAAGATTCCTTAACACTGCAATATCTGAAAGCGCTACAGTCATTCCCCCACCAGTTAAAGGATGACGCATGTTGAAAGAATCGCCTAGTAACAGAGCTCCAGGGGTAGGATAGGGAGCAGCTGGCATACTCCTATTTGGCATAGTTCTTATATGTCCCTTATCAATTGCAGTTAGAAAAGCATCACGCAGCTCAGGTGGAACCTGAATAAATGTAAAGATCAATCAAAGAAATACGTTGGAAGGAACCAAAGAAGTATCTTCTGAAACAGCAAGAAAAAAAACAAGGATTTATTTAAGAAGCTCTGTGTATCTTCTACTGTTCAAAAGAATGGATAACATACGGAGAGAGAACATTGGTACCTGGGCAGCCACCATAGTCTTCAAATATTTTGCCATATCACCATTAGCGAGCGAAGGAAGCTTTTGACCAGGTACATCAACCAAGCAGCGAATTTCCGTGCTACTGATGGGATAAAATAAGATGGGTGAAGGATCTGCCAGAATGACATGCCCATGGTTTGGGTATGGAAGTTGATCGTTCTCCAATTCCAATACCAAACCAACAAAGCAAGAGGGAATATCAACCTGCAAATGTCATAGATAATCACACTTAAATCAATTTCAAGATCTAAATATGCCAAACTCAGCGCAATCGACATATATCACCAAGCGTAGATACTGTTTGCTTGGCCTGATGAATGCATTTCATGCTAAAGAAGCAACCAAATGACATACTTAATGTTTCTAAATTCTAATTTCACCTTAGGGTTGCAAAGAGAGCGTCGCAAGTTTGAAAAGCATCCATCGCATACTACTGTAAGAGGAGCTTGCGCTTTAAGTTCTTGACCAGCCTTCGTTTTGTACTGAACACCCTTAATGGATCTGTTATCTTCAATCAGAGATGTTACGGTGCCTTGTTCCAGTCGTACACTGTACATAATATTTAAGAACAAACAGTGAGTTAATTATTTGGAACAATGTAAGGAGGACAAAAAAAAGACAGCATCAACTGCTAAATACATGAACTATACCAAGAAGCGCTTCTAATCCTTATAAATAGCATATGGAAAGCTTACTTAGGAAGAGTTGCTGCTTTTTCTCTCATCTTTTGTATGAAACGCCCATTGTGGAAGCTTCTCCCAGCCACATCCGAATGGAAATTTTCCAAGGGATAGGAAACACTTGTACTCTTCCCATCCTTGAAAAGAGCATAGCCAACCACCCGCTGGGCATCAATATCCTCAACACAATCTGTAGACCAATGGCAAAGGTCAAAAGCACACTACCAAAAACAATTACTACATTGAAAGGTGAAGATTTTGTCCATAATTTAATTACAGAACTTCTTTCATTAATTTATAGTAAAATGTAGTATTGCTCCTACCAGCTCTATCAAAAGATAATTAACTGTAAACCCTTTGTGTTTTTTTATTGTTGCCTTATTTTCTCTTTTATTTACAAACCTTCAAGGCCCAACTCAATCAACTTAAGATAACCCCCAGGTTGTAGCAACTCGCCGACAATACGGTCAGGCTCTGCCAAATCCCTTTCAATTACAAGAACTTTTCGTCCTTCCTACAACAGTGGCCAAAGGAAAAGCTTTAGAGGCAGGGAGAAGATCAGGGCAATTGGTAAAAGCTCAAACGATATAAGATTTTCTTGTGTCCTTGTGGACTGATAAGTAAACAAAAAGCACAAGCTGTAGGAATCAAGTTCCAAATTTTCCATGACAGCTAGAGACTCTTAGTTTATTACCACAAACCACTAAAAGATCAGAACTTGCCATCAAGATTAGAAAATTGACAGCACCCTTATGGTGGATTCAAGAAAATACTCTAATTCCCACTATCTGAGATGTTTGGTCCGTTCCCAACATTCAAACTAAGGGAATTTTGATCAACATCTTTAATGTCTTCAATATACCATTTCAATATGAGAAGAATTGCGACTTATAATACTATTCCTATGATTTCCAGTCAACTAAACTATTTAAAAAATAATAATTATTATTCTAGTCCAACTAGCCCTGAAAGTTAATCCAATAAATTCTTGGTAAAAAAAAAGCGGCAGACTAAATTAGGACGGAGGGACTAGTTATTGATACATACAAGGCATTAAAATTCAGAAAACCTGGAAATGAGTTAAAAGTTACTCTATTAGAATTTTTCATGAACCTAGATATGCAAAAACATATTTAATAGTTCGTACCTCTTTCTACCTATCCCCTCCCCAATTACACAGTCTCCTTTCTTTTTGGGAAAGAATCAACTACTCTTCTCTTTATGAAAAAAGAGTTTTCCTTACAAGTACTCTCCCTCTATTTCATATTATGTGGCTGTGTTGATTGATCACGAAGTTTAAGAAAAACCGACTTTCGCACATACCAAAAGTACACTTAGAACTTGTGAGGATAAACACATTTCCATGATAATAAGAACATATCATTAAGCATAAAATGTGATATTTAAAGTTAAAAAAGTTCAGTATAGAAAATTGTCATTCTTTTATTTAGAACTGACTAAAAATAAAAGAGTGTCTTATACAATAAAACATAGCCTTAACTGAAAACTGAAAATAGTAGTACTACTTATATTTTATGAGGAAAGGGTTCTTTTTCATGGTAGTCCCTCCGTCCTATTTTATATGGCGGTGTTAAACACAGTATTTAAATATACCTTGAATGAGGAAAACAAAAAGTCATACTTTTGGCACGTATCACAAGTAACCTTATTACTTGTCGTCCTAAACAAGTAATAACATGTCGATATGGGCAAAATGCACATTTAAAGTTAAATGAATTCCAAATATAGAAATCCGTCATTCCTTCGGAATATATTAAAAATAAAAAAGTGGTGTATAGATACAAATGACTAATAGAAGAAAAAAGGAACATACCTTGCCAAGGGTATGAGCAAGAGCAGCACCAGCAACCCCAGCACCAACAATAATAATATCTGCATCTGACCCTTTTTCCAATTTGCATTCACCATCTAACAAATTGCTAGAATTTACATTCTTGGTATCAATGTTTTGGCTATTTTTTAAATCTTTTCTCTTGTGATTTGGGTTTCTTGGTCTTAAAATATAAAGAAGAAGAAATCCCAATAATGAAACAATAAAAGTTGGAACAATATATTTATCCATCATAAAATTCACCATTTTCTCTTTCTGAATATTGGATGAATTAAATTGAACCTTTGTATTTTTCAAAGATTTGGAAAAAGAAATGAAGGGTAATTTTTTAAGCTTTGTTGGGGGTGGGGGTATTTGGTTGGTAGGCACAAGAAAATTGTGTTTGGAGAAGACGAGGGAGAAAGAAATATTTGTGACAGTATTTATAAGCAGCATTGAAATTGAATATTGGAGATCCAATTTTTAATTTTTTTATTTTTTGGGTGGAAATAACAAGAACAGCAAAATAAGAAGAGGACAAATTTAAAGTCTTGTAAGGGTTAACAACGGTAAAGCCTCAAAGGTTGCTGGGTGAAAAGTGACTTGAATAGGACTTGTGTGAAGAAAAAGACAACATCACGCATATAAATTGTGTATGTTGATGGTGCACCACCCCCTCCAAACCCCAACCCCCAACACCACCACCATACAACGTAGCCCTACCCCCACCTCAACTCCAAACACCCACCACTACCCTTACCCTACGGCGGGCGTCGTTGGAACTAAAAATCGTCAGGTCTGACCTCGCTTTTGCAATGTTCCGACGACTATCTGTCGGTACGTTTAAAAAAGGTTTTTCATTTTTTTTTGTTACATCTCCGACGGAGGTCTTTGGCGGATCTAATCGAAAAAAGTTCTGACGGCTATCCATCGAAATATTAAAAATAAAACAACAACATACCTAGTGATATACTCACAAGTGGGATTTGGAGACGGTGAGAAGTACGCAGACCTTACACCCACCAAGGTGGAAAGACTGTTTTCGATGGACCCTCCGGCTAAGGAATATTAAAAATTGAATATAAAAAAAATAGTATTAGTGTCTGATGGGCATCCGTCGAAACTTGTGACGGCGCTCTGTCCGTCGGAAGTTTGACCACCAATCCCGACCACCCAACCATGACCCCAACCTCATCCCTGTCCTCTCGACCCCCCCCCCCCCCATGACCGGGATTAGTGGATTCCTTTTTTTTATGCTTTTCTTTCGTTTCGGCTTTCCTGCAGCTCTTTTCCCGATCTCTTTTTCTTCATTAAATTGACAAGCCGCAGACATATAGTCAGGGAGTGCCATCCCTAAAAAAGAAAAAAATCACTTTTTTAGAGCTATGACTTACTTAGTTTAATCCTACTAGAAGAGCAGTGAGTGACCTACATTGAGTAGGAATAAGTCAATATCCCCTCTAAGCCTAGGAGCTCTTGGAGGCATTACCCCCATCACATTGGAGTTGACGGTCCCAGTCTTTTCTGTTTGCGTACCTTGACCCCTCAGTCCCAACCTCGAACCCTTGGCCACTGACCCCTTAGCCTGTCAAACCCAATACTCCTCGAATTCTCAACCCCAACCTCGGCCCTGACCTTCTGACCGGAACCTCAACCCCCACCACCCTTCCCGCCCCCTCGCCTTTCCTTCCTACCTCTCACCCTAACCCTACCCAGTTATGTTTGTCTATATATTTTCAACTAGCTTACCAATAATAAAAAAATAAGTAAAATGATCAATCTTTTACTCTTACTAAACACACCGTTAATCAAGAGTGAAACTAGAGACTTATACAATGGATTTAAATAGATCAAGTGAGGTTGGTAGGGGAGGGTGAGGTTATCGAATAGCCAAGTACGGGGTAGTTAAGGTTGCGAAAAAATTCAAGCGTAAATTATAGTAATAGGTAAAACCTATCAATGGCGAGTAAGAGTTGTGTTCAATTGTAAACATTGTCATATTACAGTCGATTAATCCTAAACTAAGGAAATATATCTTAAATTGTTGGCAGGTGAGAAGGTTGACAATTCAAATAAGGTTGCTGGCTAAACTAATTACAACAGCAACAACAACATATCCAGTGATATCCCACAAGTGGGGTTTCGGGAGGGTGAGATGTACGCAGATCTTACCTCCACCAAGGTGAAGAGGCTGTTTCTGATAGACGCTCTCAGCTAAAGAACATATTTTGCAAATATATTCAAAAAAAAATAAATGGATAAATATACCATGTCAAGGAAAATACTAGCATAAAAATAAAAAAAACACCCAAAGTAAAAAAGAAATACCAATAGCAATACAGACGAAGAATCAAATAAAAGCAATAAATACATGAATAATACTACTGCTAATATGGCATAAATCGCACGACTAGCTATCTAGTCTTCTACCCTAATTCTCGATCTCCACACTTTCCTATCTAGGATTATGTCCTCGGTGATCTAGAGGTAGACCATGTCATACCGAATGACCTCGTCCAATTCTTTTTCGATCTACCTCTATCTCTCTGTTTAAAACTAGTACAACCAACCCCGCGCACCGGCTAAACTAATTATTGAACATAAGTTTAAATTAGTAAATCGAATATAAGTTTGGCATTGTACCATAGCACATAAAATAAATCACAATGAACGATAATGAAATTAGTTCAAACAAGAATTTATTAGTTGATGCGTAATTTGGCCAAATGTGTTACTGATTAGGTAAATATGCCTAAAAGTCCCAACAAACAAAACATTTAAAGAACAAAACCACCTCTTGTGAGCCTCTTAGGAGGCTATTAATTGTCTGTTCCCTGTTTCGCCAGGATTCTTTTTCTATCTTAATTAGTACCACCTCTAGTGAGCTACTTAAAATGGTGAGAGCAGAATTCAGAATCATTAGGGCGATAAATGAATACGCTATGAAAATCATTTGAAGATGAAGCTCCGGTCTTTTCATAAACCTAATATTGTATAATTTTGTCACGTCCCGCCACATTCAGGCGCTCGTGCGGCGTCTTGAGGCCTCCGCTCTGCTCCAAGACCAGCCTTCCATCTTCCGTGCCAACTGGTTTCGCCCTGCCACGGGCTCATCAGGGAAGCGGCAACAGCTCCCGACCAGTTGTGCCAAGTGCTTTCGCAAGGCCCCCTTCATAGTCGCGCCACAAGCTTACCGCACACATGCGGGTCAACAAGTCAGACTCTGCCAGACACATGCATACACTGGCTAACAACCTCTCAACGCTATTGCCGCCCCAGCTTTTAGTCCACCATGGCAGGATTCTTCGGGCACGTCCCTCATCTCCAGTGTCACGCAAAACAGGGCGTGACAATACGCTATGAAAATCATTTGAAGATGAAGCTCCGGTCTTTTCATAAACCTAATATTGTATAATTTTATTACGCCTACTTAGCTTTCTAGTCCGATAATGCGTTTTGTGATCAGTTTTATTTTTCCGAGTAACCCGTCATAAGTTTAGAAAATTACTTTAGTGACTTTTGTAGAAAAATCATAAATTTGATGATTTGAAAGTGTAAAAAAACATATCAATGACTTTTGTAGAAAAAAAATCATATACTAGTAATTAAGTTGACGCATGTGAGAAATTTACTCTAAAGAACCGTTGGATTTCAATTTAGCCATGCTAGAAGACAAAGAGGTGAATCCAATATTAAGGGCAAGAGGATTCAGAGAAAATGCGAATTTATTACACGTAATGTTGTATTTTACATGCATATACATGTGTGTTATGGTTACGAGGAAGACATAAAAACTCGTCCTAAATCCGTCTTCACTAAGGGCCTGTTTGGAAAGCCACTGTGTAATTGGATTTGGGTGTAATTGGGTGTAATTACTCAGTTTGGCGTGTTTGGCTGACCAAGTAATTACTTGGTCAGCATGTAATTGGGTGTAATTGAGGCTATGTAATTACACTCTTCAATTCTTAGGGGGGAGCTGAGAATTGCTGGTAATTACACTGTGTAATTACAGGGTTACTTTTTAATTTCTATTATCTTTGTTTTTATTTTAAGTTTATTTTCTTTTTAATTTCTTATTCTTTTTTTATTTTAAAATTCTTAATTTTATATTAAATATATAATTTCTTTAAAATCATTTCTCTTTTATTTTTTTCTTCTTATTTTCTTATCTTTACTTTTTGCTTCTTGGTAATCTTTCTCCTTTTTTATTTCTTTACTTTGAACTTATTTTGTTTTTGACTATATCATATATTTGTTCATTGTTTTTCTTTCGTACCTCCCTATCATTTTGACGACATTTACTTCTTGCAATTTCTTATCTTCCTTGGTAATTACAACGTTATCTTTTTTTCTTTTTTATTTTTTAATTTCTTGTTTTAAGTATATTATTTATTTTACATATTTTTCTTTCAGTTCTTTTTTTTTCCTCACTTTCTAAGTATCTTTACTTTTTGTGGTACCATATAACTTCTCAAATTTTATTTCTTCGTTACTTTCTTTATTTTATCTTCTTTATTTCTCTTAGATGAGTTACTACTCTAGTTTTTTTGAAACTTTGTCTCTTGATCTTAGAAAGACGAATATTAATAAAAATGATAGGTAAATTTCAAAAAAAATAATTGAACAATAATTTGGTATAATAGGTTTTTTTTTTTAATTTAAAAAGATCTAACAGTATAATTGCACTTGTGCAACCAAACGGTACGCTTGTAATTACACTGTAATTACACTATGGCAGACAAACAGGACTTCGTAATTACTTTATTGTGTAATTACTAGGCTGTGTAATTACTACCCTAGTAATTACACCAAATCCAATTACGAGGTGGTTTCCAAACAGACCCTAAAAAGTCTTCTAAAATATGTGTGATTGTGTTGAGAGGAAGTGGAGAAAATCTAGAGCGTGTGGTTTGGTCGAGTAAGTAAAAGACCGCGGTTTAGGAAAGACCCCAAAGAGAGTAAAAAGACAAGAAGGTAACAGTCGTAGAATTAATACTCCAAGTAGAAAGACTTGCAACATTTCTACTTGGACCAATAAAGAGATGACTAGGGAGAATAGAATTTAGACGAGTGACTTGTCGTGACTCGTTTACTTGTCTTTTTCTTTCTTTTTCCCTAGTCTAAGTGTGGAAAAGAAAACCATATATATATGGAAGTCAAAAGACAAAATAGGGAGAAGAACGACAATAAGGAGAACTAATTTTTGTGGTTTAAATTTATACACTGTGAAAGACTGAAAGTTACGAGTAACTGCGCAAAAAATTATTATCAGCTTATATAAATCAAATTCTTTAATTTTGCCGAAAGAATTGAGGGAACTAGGATAGAGTTTGCAACAGTTAAAGTTCAAATCCCATTAATGTAGCTCATGTTGTAAATCCAATTCATTGAAAAAGGAACGACTAGTAAATTGTTTCTATGTTGAGTATAAGAAAAAATTGTTGGCAAGGAATTTAGCAACTTTCGAGAATAATATCATGCAATTGAAATCAATACATTACCATTAATTAAAAAAAATACATTACCATTAAATTGATCCAGAGGTTTAGAATATACAATGAGGACAAACAACTTCAGCTTCTGTGGACTTAAAGTGACCTACACCAATATTTAATTGTCTACAGTACTAAATCTAATCTGATAACTTGGAGACGAACTACATCACTTGTTATAACCATTTAAATCTTTTAAATCTTATCTATTACTCCCTCCGTCTCAATTTATGTGGCACTATTTGACCGGGCACGGAGTTTAAGAAAATATAGGTTGACCTTGTTAATTATCAATTTTACCCTTGAAAAAGTAAGAGAGAGAAGATTTGAGTAATAAAAAAGTTGTTGATAGGTTTAAAAGTATATAGGGCCCAACAAAGGTAAAATAGAGATGATGCATTAAATAGTTGTCAAATAAGGAAAGGTGCCACTTATTTTGGGACAAACAAAAAAGTAAATGGTGCCACATAAATTGGGACGGATGGAGTATATGTAGAAAAGTCTAGCACCATATTAAGTCAAGTGAAACAGTGCCGGCCTTAGCCTAAAGCTACTAAGGCAAAGGCTTTAGGCCCCCAAATTATTGGGGGCCCATTTTTAGTAGTATAATAGGTTTTATGGTTAATTTTTTTAATTAAAATTTAATATTCTAAAATGAAAATTACAAGATTTATATAAAAATTAAAGAGAACTTGTTAGACGTGACTAATAATCCATATTCTCATTTGAAATAAACAGTATTAGAAGAAATTTTCTAGAATTTGTTAGTAACTTTGCATCTACAAAAATTATATAAATAGAAATATATATAATTTTTTAAAAAAAAATTAAGTCCCCTTAATAATATTTTGTTTTAGGCCACAAGTTTTGTTAGGCCGCCCCTGAAGTCGAAGCTTTTAAGAATGCCACATGTAGACTCTTAGGACAAATAATTAATTTAGTTATGTGGTCAAAAAATTTAAAATTTGAATCTAAACCTAATCTGAAATGGGAAGAATTTGAATTTGAGTTAAAAGATAATTAATGATTTTTTTAAATTTATTTTTAAAATTATATCTGCATGTGAAATGTACAGTTAATATCTGCAGTTAATTAATTTTAACCCTACGTGAAGAACGATTGTAGGGAATGGGCGGTTACTGCATATCTCCATATGAAAGTTTCTTTTTCTCAAATTTTCATGGCACCTTCTCATCCAAAAAAATTGAATTAATATCATGGTCGGTTCAAAAGACCAATAAAATATACTCCCTCCATTTTACTTTAGATGAACCCATTTGACTTTGCACAGAGTTTAATAAAGAAAGAAGACTTTTGAACTTGTGGTCTAAAATAAGTTATAGATATTTGTGTGGCTACAAATCATCTAGGGATGAGTAAAAATGAATATTTCTTTCCAAATTTAGAAAGAGGTCATTCTTTTTGAAACACACTAAAAAAGAAATAAGTTTATCCTTTTTGAAACGGAGGGAGTACTATATAGAAGGCACTCATACATCAATCATTAGTTTGAGACTTGATTTGATACATGTACATGCAATTTTCTTTTCTACGAACTTCCTTATTGGATGAATTTACTATTCGATGCTAAAGTAATTGGGATTGCATCCAATTATGTTTTTATCTCTTCTTTTTCATATCTTTAAGTCTCAAGTTTTATAGTGTTAATGATTCTGTTTATAAAAAACTTGAAGGTAAGATACACTATAAATTATCAATTAAGTATCAGTTAAGTTCTAAATAAAAATTCTCTTCTTTTAGGACGTATGCATGGTGGAAGATAAATATAGAAGTAGATGTTTTGTCTTTCAACATCATATGCTCCATTAAAAATTAATAATTGCCCCGCCTAAGTATAATTTTATTTTAATAAGTATATAATTTAAAGTAGTTAATTTAATTACTCTTTTTTTCTTATTGTGTTTTATACTTCAGAACAGGCCTCCAGTTTGTGCTCAACCAAGCAATCAATAGAATTGGCTGGGTACCATCTCATTTCAAGTAAATTTTTAAAAGTGTTGTACATTTCTTCATCTTTGTTGTAAGTTTCCTTCTGTTCTTCATCTTTACTCTTGATGAAAAGTATGAATGCTATCCATCTCTTTGGCTTATTCTTTTCATGAGTTGACTGATTAGAAGTGGCGCATGAAAAGTTATTAGAGTTTAGGTTCCTAATGTGCTTTGTAATATTAGTTGCTTAATCATGTTTTTCTACAAATCTATGTTGCAAATTCAGTATTACGAATCTGTTTTATATTTAATTGGTCCTTTGTTTGTTTGGTAGATTCTGAAGATTGTAAAAGTGAATTACTAGCTCAAAGTGAAAAATGTGGAGGTCGTTTTTTAAATGCTACAACGCAGTCGCACTTTTCAAATTGTTTAAATTATTGTAATTTACAAGACTTAGGTTTTAAAGGCCCTAAGTATACCTGGTCTAATCATAGGAGATTCTCTAGAGGTTTAATATTAGAAAGACTTGATCGCCGTATTTCAAATGATCTCTGGCTTCAATTATACCCTGACACTGCAATCACGGCCAACAACTCACTCTGATCATAACCCTATTTTAATTACCTTGCAAAAACCATACCCTTCACATGTTCAGAAACCTTTTAGGCTTGAAAATTTTTGGTGTGCTCATCCAAATTTTCCTAAAAAAGTGGATCTAAATTGGTCTCATAAAACTCTAGAGGATGTCATTCCTCACTTTATCTCCTCTCTAAAAACTTGGAGTTCTGAAACTTTTGGTAATATCTTAAGAAATAAAACTAGAATTCTAGCCAGACTAGGTGGTATTCAAAATTCAGTACACTACCATTCTAGTTATTTCCTCCAAAATCTAGAACAACAACTTCTTCGTGACTATAATGAGATTTTGTCCTAAGAAGAAGACTACTGGAAAATGCGCTCCCGTATAAACTGGCTTAATGAATGGGATACCAATACAAAATTTTATCATATTACTGCCCTTAATAGACGTAGAACCAATAAAATTAATTTCTTTAAGGATGATAATGATCAATGGATTGATGACCATAACAAATTATTAGATCACCTTTTCACTGATTTAAGAAATATCAGTGCCTCTACTCCAAGTTTCCATACCATAGACCTATCTTCACTTGATAGACCTCTAATGGAATTCGAAATAACTAAGGCTGTTTTTTCTTTTAAACCCTATAAAGCACCAGGGCCTGATGGACTACATCCTTTCTTCTACCAAAAATACTGGCATCAAGTGGGTCCCTCTATAACTAGATTCTGTTATGATGTCTTCACACAGTACTCTATTCCTCCTGATATAAATAAAACAATTCTGTGCTTAATTCCAAAGTTCCACAATGCAAACAATCTTAAAAACTTTAGGCTTATTGGTCTATGTAATACTGTTTATAAGATCATTACCAAAATTATTGTTGTCACGCCCTAAAATTTACTAAAAATAAAAGGTTGTGACTTAGGTGTTTAAAGGTACATTATTTATTGAGATTTACGGAGTTGCCACTTGACAAGTTAAAGGTGTGCCAAGTCACCAAAGTGGTGTACCTAGAACACCCTTGACTCGTTTTAGTGGTCTGCATCAGAGTTCCAGGTAAGAATCTCGATTGACTCGCGGGAAGGTGTTAGGCACCCTCGAGTCCCGTGCCAAGCACAGTTGCTTTTACTGACGCATTTCGACTCTTTAAATTTGTTTGTTGTTTATTGCCTTTATTATTTTCGCTTTAATATTTTTCGAACTAAAGATTGTATTAGCTAACCCACTAGGTATACTTTAGAACAAATTGCCTCTCTGTTTATTTTGGTGTGCCTAATAAGTAGATCACGAATCATACTTATTTATCGTACTTATCTTTAAATCGACTTGACTTTTTTATTTTTTATTGCTCTTTGCCTAATAAGTAGATTACAAATCATACTTATTTTTGCCTAATAGAGCGAGTCTTTATTTCTATTGATTTGCCTAATCGAGTCATTAAGAAAAGACGTTGGTTACTGTATTCTTACTTCTCTTTTAAATTCATTCAACGTGGGCTTAAACAAAACAACTACTTATCACCTTAGTTGAATAGTACTAGTTGCTTTTTATTTCTAAGAGTGTCCATTTTAACGTTCTGGGCCTCATTACATTAGTGAATTTGCATGACTGTCCTGGTTTGCCTAGTTATTTTAGATTTAGCCAAGTCTTAAACAAAATCACTCACATTTCCATACTCCAATAATCTAAAATGGGTCTAATCTTAAACATGCAGTCTAATACTTATTCCAGTTATTTGACATTTGAAGCCCGTTTTATCTTGTTGTTAATGTCCAGATTTTCCATTTGCATTACATCTCTAGTTGGTGCATATTTGTAAAATCATACTTCCTTCATGTCTTATTTTTACATGGTCAATACAATTCTAAAATTTATCTATCAACAAGCCCATTGCAGAGTAAGATGTAAGCATATTTAACAGCTTTAATACAAAATAGATTTTGCAAAGATAAGGGAGGAAAGCTTAACGGATCTGGACCAAGCCATTTTTTTATATTTTATAAGAGCCACTACTTTCAACACAAAATACAAGTCGAATAAAATATTTACCTAAGGTACAGAGCAAATATCCTAAGCAATCAGCAAAGATGAGTTCCAAGCAAACCACAACCAACGACAACAGCTACAGTAGCAAAAACAACTAACCAAGACTCCATCTCATAATTCTGCTTTTAAAATCCTAAATAAACTTGCAAGTAAAACTCCAGAGACCCGTCTTCCTTTCTCTCTGTTTACTTTCCTTTCTATTTTTTTCTACCAACTTTTCTCTTTTTTTTTTTTTTTTTTTTTTTTTTTTTTTTTTTTTTTTAAGACTACCCGATCTAATGCTCTCTCAAGTTTGGGAGTGAAGGTGTTTTCAGATGTTCCTCCTCTATTTTCAGATCTGCTGCCTTCCTTCAGAGAGAAGAGAAGAAAAAAATGTGTTTTTTTCCAGATCTCCTCTCTCCTCTCTCAGATGTGTGTCTGCCTCCTTTTTTAGAGAGAAGTTCTTCCTTTTTTATCAAGAAAAAAGGAGCAGCTTATATGAATGGGAAGAGGGGGGGGGGGGGGGGGAGAATAGGGTGAAAGTGATGTAAAGAAGGGGGAAATTGGGGTGAAAAAATGGGGGAAGTAGCTGTCCCAAAGCTGGTGGTGTAGACAAAAATTACCTCTTTTATACTATGCTTTTCACCAACCAAAAAGAAGCAAAGCTGTAACTATCCCCTTTTATGCACCCTCTTGTCCTTTCTTTTGACTTTGGACCCCTCAGAAAGTGACTGAAATCTTGAATTTAAACTTACGGAAATTAGTACAACTCCACTACACTTAAGCTCTAAAAATTCAGACTTTACTTAAATCCAAATGAACTCCCTAAACGACCATAACATCAACTCCCAGTTTCCAAATAACTTAACTCTAAGCAAACCAAACAATGCAACAACATGGACAGATTTAGAACTAAATTAACCAATCAAATCACGCTAGTACAAGCAAGTTATACGTTGACCACTAAACTAACATCCTTGATCTAACACATGTCCACATGAAAAGCTGAAGTAAATATATGAGTAACCTAAAAACTAAACAAACTAAGTAGCTTTAGACCATAGCAAAGAGGAGCAACATTCAGACTTACTACTTTCATGCTTTTAACAAACAAACATCTGAAATCAAATGTCAAACGAGGCTAAAACAGTAGGAAGAAAACATAATTCAATAACTGATGGAATGATAAACAAAGACTCATTCATTGAACAACCATATGCTTACAGATTACATGCTATTACTGACGTCTTAAGAGTTATCTGTGACTAACAAGATGAAATACTATTTTTATCACTAACATGAACAAACTAAATAGGAAAGAAACAAAAAAACAGGGACTGATTTCAAACTAAGCTAACAGCATAAACAATGGAAACAAGGAAAACAAAGGGCTTTCTACTTCTAAGTCGCCAAGGCAATTACCATCACTGCCCTCGATCAGCTTCCCGTTGTCGCCACTGGCATCACTAATTGAATCACATCCAATCAATCAACATCGCAGCAACCACCATAGCTAATGCCGAGCACTGAATCCCAACCATCATTACACGCACAGCCTCACAGTCTCACCATTGCAACCACCATCAAATTACCACTGCCCTACCTCTAGGTTCGCTGCATCGACATCGACGAACCAAAACAGGCAGCACCATCACCATCAAAATCAAAACAATCACCCTTTTCTCGTTCTAATTGAAACGACCTCATTTGAGGTCGTCTCAACTAGAACAAGAGAATAGTGTAAGATAGAAGCACGAGAAATAGACAAGCAAGCGGGTTCCAAGGCTGTTTCCGTTCGGTTTTAGCCGGAGGAGGATTTCGGCCAATTGGTATATACGACGAGAACGTGGAGAGGAAGCCGAGCCTGGATATGTAAATTTTGGCCGGAGGAAACCAAAAAATCACCGGAGTAGGAACTTTAAAACCCAATCTACGAAGAATGAGCGAGAATTTGGCGAAACTAATGGTGGATATGTGACGAGGGGGTTTCGGCGAGTTTGGGGGTGTGTTTTTGTAGTTTTCCGACGGCGGCGTCCGGTGGTCCGATGGTGGACTGCCGGCGGAGAAGTGGCGGAGGCACGGTGGAGCGATTTCCGGTGGGGACTGTTAAAAATGGCAAGGGTTCTTTAATTTTGATGATGTTTGTGAAAAATTAACAAAAAAGGCAGAGAAATGGGTTTTATATCAAGGGTGAGATGGGCCGGGTCAAGGAGAATTGGGCTCACAGATATGGGCTGATTTCTTTTGATTAATAACCAATAGCCTATATTGCTAATTAAACTAAAATCAACACGAAATATTAATCAATTACTAGGTAAAAGCATAATAACACATAAAATGTCGTATTGAAACTTACCACACTTGATTCTATTTTTTTCAATAATTTTCTAGTATTTTTATCTAATAAATTAAATTGAAACAGCTAAATAGAGGCTAGAATCTAGTAAAAAGAATCACAAGACAATTAAAACAACTATTGTACGTATTTTGGTATTTAGGTGCCAAAATTAGGTGACTACAGCTGCCCCTCTTTGTTCGAGAGCATGAAGAGTTTTCGGATAAAGATGTAATCGACAACTAATTTTGGCTTTTTCGGTTCTAGCCGAGAATACGCTTGCAAAATTGTGACCGTACCTTGACGTTTCTGTTTAACCGTAGTTTCGTTTTATTAGGTTAATTTACAATTAAATTTGTAGAGCGGAGTCACGGTCAATAATCGAGATTAAAACGCTCTTAATGAAGTGAATATAAATGATAGCAATAAAAATCGACAAAAAGTAAAGAGGCAATTAATGCGATATAATAAATGACTAATTGAATGAAAAAAGGAACCGTGCTCAGGCCGTTCAGACTTGATTAAATTCCCTTCCTCGTACTCTTTATGAGATTCAGTTAACGAGACAATAAAGAAGATCTTTCGATCAGCAATAGTAATAAATATCTGCTGGAGACAAAGAATTGAATGCTAGTAAATAGTTTGAATACAAGTGTAGATTCAGAGAAGCATTAGATTCTATGCTCGTGACTTAGATTACAATATATAGGCAGCTACGTGTCCGTTCACAAGCAGTTGTAACTCCTTAGTCGAGCAGTTGCGTTGTTTGTGGATAAGATTCCTATTTTGAACTGCCTTGGTTGATGGGCTGCGACTTTTCTGGCCGTGGCGACTGTTTATCTGTCAGTTGTAACTGTTTATCCTCGATCTTATCCATTGCCCTTATATCCACTCGCAGCCACGTGTCGTCTGTGCGCCGTCCTACATGGACGCCAAGTCATCAACTTTGGTGACGATGGATTTAACCCAATACAGATAGTCCCCGCACTTCTCGGGCAGAGGATCTGGTCGAGGAGTGGAAAACAAATTGCGAGTGGGAATGAACTCTTTTGACCTCTCCTTCCATAGTAAGCGTGAGTTCTTATAAGATACTGCTCGTTGGACTGATCGTTATCCCTTCAGTACGAGTATTAAATATTTTCTCAAAAGCTTTTGACTGATTGGCGTCCTTTTAGTGTGTGCATTAAATGCTCTGCTAAAGACAAAACGTGCAAGCTCTGGAGAAGTGACTGTTGCGTGTTCCGAGACTGCAGGCGTGATGATTGAACTGCGCCTACTCACGTCTTGCACGTCCCAAGACGAAAAACCGTCATTCCGATTTTTATTTCATTATTTTCTCCAACGGCTGGATCGATTCATCTTTTGTGTGGATGTTTGCCACGTGTGGGTTTTGCGAACCCTATAAATATGATTTCTTCCAGCTGAAAGTCTTTTACTTCATTCCAAATTTCATACTAACCTTCAGAGCTCCAAACAGCTTTCCAGCAAAAAACTTGAAACGCGACAAATTCTCTTAATCTTTTAATAAAAATGTCTCCAAAAGCTAAGAGGGTTCTGAATATGGATGCTGCAGCTAGTACTTCTTCGGCAGCGGCTGGTCAACCCACGAGTTCTCCAACTTCAGTCGCCGATGTGTGATAAGACCCAAATAGGCGGAAGCGATAAGCTAATGATGCGGAAGCAATAATCAAAGATAACAAGAAAGTAAGGGATGGGAAGAACAGAAATAGAAGAAAAGAATGGACAAACGATTCAAACCGTGAATTGAATATCCGAGAGAGGAAGGGAAACTTGAATCATACAAGGATTCCGTACTAGTGACGGATCTCCATAGGCTCCAAGCAAAGAGATAATCCGAAGCTTCAAGCTTCTACAAAGAAGAAGGCCTTGCCTCTCTTACTAAGTTTATTCTTCAATTCTAAAACAAGCTAAGTGAAATAAATGACTAAGTGTGGTATTTATAGGTTCACCACACTTCTAAATAAAATGTCTAAATAGCCCCTAAGTCTAGTCAAAACAATACATGTCACTTAGGGCTATAGTTGGAATTACACTCAAAATAAGTAGGAAACCCGGATGGGCCTTCAGCAAACTAGGCGCCCCGCCTGAATAGTAGGCGCCCAGAGTAGGCGCCCAGCCTGGAAAATGGGCGGTCCGCCTCTGCAGTAGGCGGCCAGAGATCCTGAGAGGTGTAGTCAACTAGGCGGTCCGCCTAGTCCGATGGGCGGTCCGCCTCCTTCCTGGGAGACTTGGAAACGGCTCAAAATGGACTCTAAGTGTTCCTCCTTGGTCCGTAGCCGGTCCTCCCTCATTGGCGCTCAAGTCCATGACTCCAAATCACTCTCGAACCCTCCTCCGGTGCCCTTGCCTTGTATCCTTTGTGCTCTCATGCTTGGCTCTTGATGGTTGGCGCTTTGGCTCCAATTTGGATCTTATCATCCTCCCCTTCTTGAAAGGATTTCGTCCTCGAAATCAAACCATCAAGCCTACATTCAAAACAAGCACAAACAAAGCTTCCCACTA
Source organism: Petunia axillaris subsp. axillaris (assembly GCA_029990575.1). Lineage (NCBI taxonomy): Eukaryota > Viridiplantae > Streptophyta > Magnoliopsida > Solanales > Solanaceae > Petunia > Petunia axillaris. The sequence continues at coordinate 45,951,758 of JARKNS010000007.1, read as the reverse complement.
CAAAAGTAGGTTAGTGTCAAAAGTGTGGGAAAACACACTCTTATGGTATAGCCAAGCATCAATAACAATGATAAAGCACATGTTTCCGAAGAAAACAACAAGCACTTGGCTTCCCCAATGGGTACACTCAATGCATAATTCATCAAGGAGATCAATAGGATAGAGAATATGCAAGATCAAGCCATTAAAATCCCTATGATCCCTAAGCCCAATAAGAACACACCAAAACTTCCCACTACGAGAGTAGGAAAGTCCAACAAGAGTGAATACAAGTGATGTGAAAATCACACTTTTATGATAGAGCCAAGTATCAATACTAATCAAAAAGCTTATGTTCCCAAAGGAAACAACAAGTTCTTGGCTCAACAACGACAAGTACTCACTACCATAACAAGCAAAGAGATCAATAAGATATGGAACATGCAAGATTAAGCAACTAAGTTCCTTATGACCTCCAAGCTTATGGTCATCACATCGAGCTTTGGCATGCTCAACACTCAAGGTGTGATCAACATATGGGATGGAGTAAGCAACATAATTCAAGCGACAACTAACATCGAATACTCCACTCCCCTTCTTGGAAGCACTCTTACACACCAAGAGTGATTTCCTCACCCTCAAACCCAACTCTAAGACAATCTCTCTCACTAGACAAACTATCAAGGAAAGCTTCCATAATGGCTTCTTCATCATTGTAGTCCACACAATCAAGATTAGGACTACTAGAAGACGGACCAACATACTCAATTCCAAGACCATTCGTCTCACTTGTCATTTCAAACAATGGATTGTCTATAGAGTTAAACCTATCAAGCCATGGAGGGTTAATTTCACACTCTTCATACACACTTGAGGAGTCATCAAGTATAATCTTATCCATCCTACTCACTAGGGACTCCTCAAGGTCACTACCATCCCCACCACAACACATAGACCCACCATTATCAAGCAATTCATCAAGGGAAAGGATAGGGTATTCATTCAACTCGCCTTCCACTTTATCAAAAATTGGTGGTGTGTCATAGCAAAGGTCACAATCAAGGTCAACTACACAATCTTCACTAAAGAGAGGTTCAATGAAAATCGAGCTCACATCATGATGTGGCTTATCACTCCTCTCAACTAGTGGTTCACAATCATACACAAGTTGACCATTTGATTCCACACTAGTTGCAAACACATTGTAATCATATATATCATCAACTAGTATAGAGGTTTCACAAACACTCTCACATGACAAGGAAGTAACATGTTCAAGGGGAGAACTATCACTTACCTTTGAGTGGCCATCTTGCTCGCTCAATGTACTTGAAGTGTCATGGATTGGCTCTCCACCTTGAAGCTCACATTGAAGGTTTGCTTCACCTTGTCCTTCCTTTTTGGAAGATGATTGAGGCTCCAATGGCTTGCCTCCAAGATTTCCTACACAAGAAGTCACACAAGTAGAAGAAAAAGATAAAGGGTTAGGGTTAGAATAAGGGGTGTCCTCACTCTTTACAATTCTTTTTCCCTCTTTCTTTTCCCTCATTTTCTTTTCAAGGTCGGGTGTAGATTCGGGTGGTGACATCCCACTCACGTCACTCATCACATCCTCTCCTTTTTCCACTCGAGGAATGTCACCGGTCACTCCCTTACTCCTCTCAATCTTTTGTCTCTCAAATTCGGGTGAATTGGGACGAGGCCCAAGAATACCCATAGCCGGAGTAGGTGGACTTCTAACATCAACCCGGAATCTAGGACTAAGAGACCCATCACTTGACGTCTCTTTCTTCTTTGTAGGTGAACCACTTTGCTTTGGATCTTGTGGTTCGGGGCTCACCTTGTTGACATATGTCAACTCTCTTTTTGCACTAGTCCCACCATTGATTGCGAGTGTAGGATTTCTCTTCAATGGTGTCCCACTACTTCTCATGTTCATAGGGCTTCTTGATTGCACTCTTTGGAGCATAGGGCTTCTCCTCATTGGTGTCCCACCACTTCTCATGTTCATGGGTGTGCTTGGTTGTATTCCTTCTTTCCTAAGAAAAAGGATTTGAAACTTCCCTTGTGCTTGAACACGGTAGCCAACCACAACTTCTTGTGCGATCTTGAAGTATCTATTGGAAAGCCAAGGCTTTCCCAACATGACATCACATCCCACTAAGGGGCCTACTTTGCACTCCACTTCTTCTTCAAAGTTCCTTTGTGAAATAACTACCCTCGCCATTCCATCAACACAAGGTATTCCCAACCTTCTCACTACAAGATGGCTAATCCAACTTGCCTCACCATTATCCACTTGAAGCACATACCCATGATTCCCATTAAGGCTCACTACGAATTGACACCACATTCTTTCTCTCATGAATTCATCTAGGTAATGCCCTTTACACATCCCATCAATAGTACCATCACTAGTTGGGTACTTCCTCATTTCACCACTACTAGAAATACCATAACCTATAGTGCGACTCATACCATCTCTTCCCTCGGCCTCGTTCTCTTTCATCTCATCCTCCAAATGTTGGACCCTAGTGTCCATTGCCTCTATTTGAGCCAAGAGGCTCGGAAGGTAGGCTTCAACTAACTCCCTCTCACTTACACCTTTCTCACCACTCCTACTTCCCTCCAAACCTCCCTTATGGCTCCTTGTACCTGCAAAAGACATGTTAAGAAAGTGCAAAGGTTAGTATAAACAACCTCACTTGCTCTCCCTTACCTTTGGTGGTGGCTCTCAACACTCCTTTTAGGGTGCACACTCCCAAACCCCCACCCAAAGATGCCTTTATCTCTTCTAGGAACCACAATGGTAAGATCAATCAACTAGTAGATCCAAGTAAAGGTCCCGAATGGAATTTAGGTGAGTCGATGTACGGAAGCTAATTTAGTGCGCACTTGAAGCAAGCAAGATCTACGACTTTAAGTGAATACTCCAAGACACACAACACCCTAGGGAATCAAAGATTAGTGTTAATAAAGTAGGACTAATACCCTAGAAACACTAACCACGAAGTTCGGAAGCAAAGAACAAGCGAAAACCTACAAGAAAACTACCCGAAAAAGGCTTCAGGTGTGAGGCCCTCCGCCCTGAAATTGAGGCCCTCCGCCTAGAAATTGAGGCCCTCCGCCCTGAAATTGAGGCCCTCCGCCTCTTCAAAGTAGGCGGTCCGCCTCCTAAGCTAGGCGCTCCGCCTCCCAAATTTCCAGAGAGCTAACAAAAATGAGGCGCTCCGCCTCCAAATTGAGGCGCTCCGCCTCCTGCAACTTTCAGCACAGTTCAACAACGTGTTTTTTGACTTTAACACCCAAAAATCCAACAATCCACACGTTGTTTTAGCAATCCAAAGGTACCCAAATGTTGTATTACCCACAAGGATCAAACCCCAATGATTTTTAACAAACCCCAATCGAAAACAACGAATTCACCATGTTCATCCTCTTCAAGAACACAAGGGTTTATCAAAGGGTTTCAAAATGGATTGTGATTCATCAAAGTAGGTGTTATATAGGTCCAAATCCCACAAAATTGGTACCGAATCATTTGTTTTTCAATGAAGATCAATCCCCAATATCAAGTTTTCAATCCAACATCAATCCAACCCAAGAATCAAGCCAAAATTCATCAAGAACAAGTTCATCAAGGGTTTAAGGTCAATTGGGGTTTCAATTTTTCAAACTCCACCAAATCCAACAATTTTGGTACCCAAGTAACGGGGATTCATCCACGATCAAGAATCTATAACACCCATATCAAAAATCATCCAAACCAACAAGATACACCAAATTTTTAGATTTTTCAATTTTTCAATTTTTTTTTGTAATTTTCTTCTTTCAATAACAACAAACAAGAAACTAAAGATAGGAATCGACCTAGGCACGAAGAATCAAGGGTCGGGGGTTTGTAGAAACAAAACTCGAGCCTTGCTCTGATACCAAGCTGATAAGACCCAAATAGGCGGAAGCGATAAGCTAATGATGCGGAAGCAATAATCAAAGATAACAAGAAAGTAAGGGATGGGAAGAACAGAAATAGAAGAAAAGAATGGACAAACGATTCAAACCGTGAATTGAATATCCGAGAGAGGAAGGGAAACATGAACCATACAAGGATTCCGTACTAGTGACGGATCTCCATAGGCTCCAAGCAAAGAGATAATCCGAAGCTTCAAGCTTCTACAAAGAAGAAGGCCTTGCCTCTCTTACTAAGTTTATTCTTCAATTCTAAAACAAGCTAAGTGAAATAAATGACTAAGTGTGGTATTTATAGGTTCACCACACTTCTAAATAAAATGTCTAAATAGCCCCTAAGTCTAGTCAAAACAATACATGTCACTTAGGGCTATAGTTGGAATTACACTCAAAATAAGTAGGAAACCCGGATGGGCCTTCAGCAAACTAGGCGCCCCGCCTGAATAGTAGGCGCCCAGAGTAGGCACCCAGCCTGGAAAATGGGCGGTCCGCCTCTGCAGTAGGCGGCCAGAGATCCTGAGAGGTGTAGTCAACTAGGCGGTCCGCCTAGTTCGATGGGCGGTCCGCCTCCTTCCTGGGAGACTTGGAAACGGCTCAAAATAGACTCTAAGTGTTCCTCCTTGGTCCGTAGCCGGTCCTCCCTCATTGGCGCTCAAGTCCATGACTCCAAATCACTCTCGAACCCTCCTCCGGTGCCCTTGCCTTGTATCCTTTGTGCTCTCATGCTTGGCTCTTGATGGTTGGCGCTTTGGCTCCAATTTGGATCTTATCAATGTGATCCCAAAAATTTGGGGAAATCTTGAAAATGACTGTTCAGTCAGCTCGTTTAGTCATTACGGCAACGTAAGGTCATGGCCTTCAAGCCGTTTCAAGAGTTCAATCACTCCTGACCTTCTGCCCAAGGTTAGGACAGATTGCGGGTGGGATGATGACCTTATGATTTCTTGCCCCCTCCCGACGGAAAATATCACTTCAGTAAGGCCTGGATGGACGGCTATATCTACATATCCATTCACGATAGGCTATACGTTCCCGCTGCACCTTGTCATAGAAGATATCTGTAAATACTATTTGATCTGCCCGGGGCAGTTGTGTCCCAGCGTTTATAGGATCGTTACCCTGCTGCAGTGGTTCGCCGACGAGACTGAGCAGGATTTTGAGTTCAAGCACTTCATTGCTCTGTACAGTCTTCAGGTTGCCAGGGATGGGTATATTAATGCCCGTATGAGGGGGAGAAAAGCTCTAGTGAGCAAGTCCGAAGACTCATGGGATAGGGGTTGGATGCACCGGTATGTTTACGTGCAGTCCAGACTCCTTACACGCGGCGACAAAACTAATCTCCGCGAGGCCTGGAACAAGACTCGTAAGTCCCCGAGTATCTGTGTTGAATATTCTTTGAATTATGTATCTGCACTTTCTAATTTCCATTCTTTGTTGGTTAGCTGACAAGATTCCCTATGATGGCCTGATTACTGAGGAGGAGTTGTCTGCTTGGGTTGAACCAATTCTGACAGAGTTCACCCACGAGCAGAGGCAATAGCCTCACTATGCTTCCTTGAAGCACTTGTCTAACCCCAGCACCCATGGTAGGATTTTTACTTGAATCCCTTATTAACTTATGCAGAGCTTATTATGGCATTGATACGCTTCTATTTTCAGGCCTAGGTACTGGTGGTAGTTACTTTCCTGCTCCTCCTCCCGAGGAGGTGGTTGTTGATCCTGTGGCTGAGGTCAACGAGGAGGCGGCTGCTATCCTTCAAACTGCAGCAGCTATCAAAGCTAGGGAGGGTGGCGAGGAGGTTCTTGCGAGCCTGAAGAGAAAGCAAACCGACTCTGAAAAGAGTAAACCCAGGAAGAAGAAAAGGACAGCTCGCAAGACCCCTCAGTTTTCTGAGAAAACAGTTGAGGCCACTGTAGCTGCTGCTGAGACCCCCAAGTCTGGGCAGGAAAGCATAAAAAGCTCGGCGGCTGCCCCTGAATCAGCTGAGCCCGTGGTGGTTGTCCTGTCAGATTCAGAGGTCCCCGATGAGGGCTTGACTCAGAGGAGGAGGGCATATCTTCGGAGTGATAAGAGGAGAGCTGTAGAGACTTCCTCTTATGCTTTCGAGCAAAGTCCCCGAGTTGGTGATGGGGAGGGGGACAAGGCTGAGGAAATAGGGGAGGAAAGAATGCACGAAAGTTTTGCATTTTTCCTGAGGCTTCGGAGCCAAACGAGCCTGAACGGGCTGGAAGTCAACAAAGTGAGCCTGAGCCGGCCAGCAATAGGCGCCCAGGCAAGGAGCCGATGGGAGAAGATGATGAGGAGAAGGGTGAGGAGAAGGGTGAGACAGGTGAGGAGGTTGATGATCAGAAGAAGGCTGGGGGGGGGGGGAAGCTTAACCCCAGGTCTTTTATTATAAAGACATGATAAACTTGGCCGCTGACGGGGTGGCGCCAGTTTACTTGCAGGAGTGCGACACCCTGGGCCTCGGCGAGTCAGGCGACGTCGAAGTCTCTCGGACTAGGCTCACCAGGCGAGTATCTTTGGGAGGTACGATTGGTGCGTACTCTGTTAAAGGTATTCGCCACAAATTTGGCCCCGACTACCCTTCAGAGCAGGCGAGAGAGCCCAGGCCGTGCATGAGGGAGTGTGACTTCATCATCCCCCCAGACACGGATTTTTTGACGAAGCCTGGCCACTTAGTCAAGGTAACGTCCAACCTGATCGGCCCTCGTGAAGAGTGGAACATGCGCAGCATGAACGATGAGCAGTTGGCTTATGCGATTGCTGAGGACACTGCTCGGGTAATGTTTCCTTCTTTTACTTTCCTTATGTTTGTCAAAAATCCTTAGTCCTGACTATCTGTGTATTTCCTACTTGTTGCCAGGCGAGTATGATGGCTACCGAGCTCATGCTCCGCTCCAGGTTGAACAACCAAGATCAAGTCCTTGGCTTGAAAAAAGACCTTTTGGAGGTTCTTCAGGCAAATCAGGCCTTGGAAGAGGAGAAAAAGGTTCTGATCGGGGAGAAGCGGGTCCTGGAGGGGAGACGCGACTTTTTTGAGGATAAGATAGATAGGTTGGAGAAATCCAACGCTGAAGCTAACGACAGGATAAGCGCACTCCTCGAGGAAAGGGACCGTCTTCTAGATGAGAAGGACAGGTTTGTGTTGTCTTTTGAAGATCTAAAAGCAAAGATGGACGAGCAAGGCCGTCAGATCTCCCAACTTGCCCATGAGCTCAATATCAAGGAAATTACTCTGGCAAGTATCCGCGACGCTTCCGACCTGATGTTGAGGAACATGAACAAAGCTGAGGCTGAATCTCAAGCTGCTCGAGGAGAACTACAAGAGGCCAGAAATCGGGTCGCGGAATCTGCAAAGGTTCAAGAGCTACTGAAGAAGGATTTGGCTAACTTGCGGGATCGTTATACGATCGAATCCAAGTTAGAAGCTCTGGAGGCCAAAAAGAAATTGCTCATCCAAATGCAGCGCGGCCAGATCAATGTCGACTTAGTCCTCGATCAGACCATAGCAGCCATCATCAGTGTCAAGCAAGTCTTGGGCATGGAAGCGGGAGCTGATGATGACGGAGTCGAAGGGGACGATGAAGGCAGCGAGGACAATGAAGATGAAGAAGATGAAGACTTGGGCGGGGATCCGACTGATGGGGCTAGTGCATCAGGTCGGGACCCTGGTCGACATGATGATTGATGCCTTGTCTGGTCCTTCTGTTAAATTTGTTGGATGTTGTTAACTTCGAATATTTGTTAACTTTATGAATGTATGTTTTTGGCTGTTTTCCTCTTTTGTTTGACTGGTTGAGGCTTGACGACCATCTTTAGTCTCTCAAGTCTTATTCACATGAATGCTGATTGTTGCTTAGTGGAGTTTTCAGAGGTCAAGATTATGTTTCAAATCTTAGTGTCTGAGTACCCCTTTTGGTTTAATCTGCGCAGATGTTTTGAAATAAAATATGATCGTAACCAGGTTAAGTTACCCTTAGTTAGGATGACTGAAGTCAGACCTTCTGGGCTGAACGAAATCAGGTCGTTCCGACTGACCAAAATTTGACCGTGTAAGACGGTTTTGGGATAAACTTTGCTTATCATACTTGATAGTTGAAAGTTTTTGCAGAGAAACGAAAAAATTTATTTGGTTTGGTTTGGTTAAAACTGCCCTGTTACTTCTATTGAAAAGGACAAGTAACCCAATGACCAGAATGTAGGATTGTTTGGTCGTAAATCAGAACACAAGATTGTCTGGTCGTAAAATTGTGGGACTTGAGCGGATGCTGGCCGCAAAGACGTAGGAGATAATATATCACAAGTAAAATAGTTCTATTGAACTTACTTGATTTTGCTTAGCCGTGCTCTTAACGAATGACCTTGCTCTGTTCGAAGATCACCTGTGTTAGCCGGGATTTTGGCCTACTGGGGCCCTCGCCACCCCCTGTTTTCATGTCGAAATTTCGTAATTTAAGACATGAAAAGACAGTGGGTAAAGCGCTGAATCTGAGAACACATATAACCAAAAGAGGAGTGTGTCCGTTGCGGAATTTGAACCCACAGCCGCGAAGCACGAAGACTTCGAGCTCTACCAGTTGAGCTAAACGGATCTGGCCTTTTGAAGACCGTTAGTACCATTTAGACAAAAATAAGAAAACAGAGCAACTTAAAAGAGAGCGAAGGCATGTAAGCAACGTAAAAATGGATAGAAACACTAACCCCTGTACCACTTAGAAGTAGTACCTCTTTAAGTGAGTCACGTTCCAACTGCTGGGTAGAAGCGATCCATCTGGTCGTGCCAATCGGTATGAACCTTTACCAGCTGATGCAACCACTTTATACGGACCCTCCCAGTTTGGACCAAGTTTGCCGACGTTAGCCTCTTGCGTACTCTGGGAGACTCTACGCAATACAAAGTCCCCGACTTCGAAGTTACGTAGCCTCAGTCCCCGATTGTAATATTGCTCCACCCTTTCTTTCTGAGCCACTACTCGTATTAGCGCTAACTCCCTGCGTTCTTCCAGAAAATCCAATCCCTCGGAGAGGTTGACTGAATTAGATTCTACGGTTGCATGGGCATATCGTAGACTTGGCTCGCCAATTTCGACTGGGATCAATGCGTCGGAACCATATACTAAAGAGTAGGGCGTCTCCCCGGTGCTCATTTTCGTGGTTGTTCTATATGCCCAAAGAACCCCGGGGAGTTCTTCCACCCAACACCCTTTGGCCTGCTCGAGGCGCTTCTTGAGTGAATCCACTATTATTTTGTTGGTTGATTCCGCCTGCCCGTTTGCCACTGGGTGATACGGGGAGGAAGTAATCCTTTTAATATGCAGATCTTCAAGGAATTTTGTGACCTTCTGACCTACGAACTGGGGACCGTTATCCATGACAATTTCTTTGGGTGCTCCGAATCGACAAATGACGTAACGCCACAGGAAATCAATTACTTCCGTTTGACGTATTTTCGAATATGCTGCGGCCTCAACCCACTTTGTAAAATAATCAGTAATCATTAGCAAGAAACGCACCCTCCTAGGCGCAGTGGGTAGTGGTCCAACGATGTCCATCCCCCACTTCATAAACGGCCACGGGGAGATGATTGAATGCAAGGGCTCCGCCGGTTGATGGAGGAGATGCGCAAACCTTTGGCACTTATCGCATTTTTTGACAAACTCGTTAGTATCTTTCTCCATCTTGTCCCAATAATAACCTGCTCGTATGAGTTTTCGCGCAAGCGCCTTTCCTCCCAAATGATTCCCACAGCACCCCTCATGAACTTCTCTCATCACATACTCTGTTTGGCTGGGGCCTAGACATTTGACGAGTGGACCTGCAAAAGTCTTTCGATAGAGGGTGCCATCTATAATTGTATATCTGGCAGCCTTTATCCTCAATTTTCGAGCAGCCTTAACGTCTGATGGCAAGGTTCCATGCAATATGTAATTGATTATCTCATTCCTCCAATCCCAAGTTAGACTGGTCGTGTTGACCTCCATTGCGTCTTTATCGATTGTTGTGCACAGGAGGTGAGCTACGGCCATTGAACCTGCTGCTCCAATTTCTGCGACTGAACCCAAATTGGCCAAGGCATCGGCTTCATGATTCTCCTCTCGCGGGATCTGTGTGGCTTCCCAATTGTTGAATTGTGCCAACAAACCAGTAACTCGGGCAAGATACCTCTGCATACGAGACTCCCTTGCAACGAAACCTCCAGTTATCTGGTTGACGACCAGGGCGGAATCACTCTTGAGATGAATCCTATCTGCTCCATAATCTCGAGCTAATTTCAATCCTGCAATTACGGCCTCATACTCGGCCTCATTGTTAGTAATAAAAGGACATTTTATAGCCTGTCTGATGGTCTCACCCGAGGGAGTGGTGAGGACTAAGCCCAGCCCCGACCCTTTCACGCTCGAGGATCCATCGGTGTGCAAGGTCCAAGTCCCTGGCTCGGATCCGGCGAAAAGAACCGCCTCACGCTGAGCATCAGGGTACATGGTGGCGCTAAAATCTGCGATAAAATCTGCTAGAGCTTGAGACTTTATTGCTACTCGGGGTTGATAAGATATATCAAATTCACTTAATTCTACTGCCCATTTTACTAGTCTGCCCGAAAATTCAGGTTTGTGCAAGATACTACGTAGGGGGAAGGTTGTAACTACGGCTATTGAATGACTTTGGAAGTAAGGTCTTAATTTGCGGGCAGCGATTACCAATGCTAGTGCTAGTTTCTCCAAAGGTTGATAGCGTGTTTCAGCATCTAATACAGATTTACTGATGTAATAAATTGGTAGTTGCTTACCTTTGTCTTCTCGCACCAAGACTGCACTTACCGCTGACTCAGATACGGCCAGGTAGAGTAATAGTTGTTCACCTGGTTGTGGCGTTGAAAGTAAAGGCGGGCTTGACAAGTACCGCTTCAAGTCCTTAAGAGCTTGCTGACATTCAGGGGTCCATTTGAACTCCTTGTTTTGTTTCAGCACGTCGAAGAAGCTTTTGCACCGATCAGACGAGCGGGAGATGAATCTCCTTAGCGCCGCTACTCTTCCGGTCAGCCGCATTACATCTTTTCTGTTGTGAAGTACGTCGGGGATGGCTTCTATTGCTTTTATCTGGGCGGGGTTTACCTCGATCCCTCGCTGGGAGACAATGAAACCAAGGAACTTCCCTGAACCTACTCCAAATGCGCATTTCTCCGGGTTGAGCTTCATGTTGTATTGATCAAGGATTCGAAAGGCTTCCTCCAATTGAACCAAGTGGTCCTCTGCTCGCTTGGACTTGATCAGCATGTCGTCGATGTAAACCTCCATGGTTTTGCCAATGTGATCGTGAAACATCCGGTTGACTAACCGTTGGTAGGTTGCACCTGCATTTTTAAGTCCAAAAGGCATTACTTTGTAGCAATACGTACCTCGGCAAGTAATGAAAGAGGTCTTCTCCTGGTCATCGGGATTCATCAAGATTTGGTTGTAGCCTGAATATGCATCAAGGAATGTGAGCACCTCGTGCCCGGCCGTTGCGTCGATTAGTTGGTCAATTTGAGGTAGTGGATAAGAATCTTTCGGGCAGGCTTTGTTCAGATCAGTGAAGTCAATGCAGACCCTCCACTTGCCGTTTTTCTTCGCCACTACGACCACGTTGGCCAACCAATCGGGATATTTGACTTCTCGGACAGAGCCAATCTTGAGCAAGCGGTCAACTTCGTCGTTTATGATTTGGTTCCTGAATGCTCCTTGCTGACGTTTCTTTTGCTTCACTGGGCGGAAGTATGGATCCACATTCAACTTGTGAGAGATAATCTTTGGGGAGATTCCCGTCATGTCTTCATGCGACCACGCAAAGGTGGTGTGCCGCCCCTTGAGGAAGTGCAAGATGTCTTTCCGTAAGTCTTTGTTCAGCTCTGCTCCCAAATATACCTTCCTTTCAGGCATGTTGTCGAAAAGTTCTTCTGGTTCCAGAGCTTCAATGGTTGGCGCGTACTCTTCTCGTGCATCCAATTTTGATATGAATTCCGGGATTTGGTAGTTTGAAGTTTCATTGCTCGATTCCGATCCCGGATTCCTTAATTGCTATTTTGCTTCCTCGGGGAGCTTGACTGCGACTGAGTAGCAATCTCTAGCGCAACGCTGCTCTCCTCGAACTTCTCGTATTCCCCACTCTGAAGGGAATTTCATCACTTGGTGATAGGTTGACGGAACTGCCTGCATGTCGTGTATCCATGGCCTCCCAAGGATTATGTTGTAGGCCATGTCTCCATCAATGACATGAAACGTTGTCCGTCTCATGACACCTTCGACCAGGGTCGTCAGTGTAATTTCTCCCAACGTTTTCTCGCTGGAATTGTTAAATCCTGAGAGAACGCGAGAAATTGGTACAATCCCATCGTATAGCTTCAACTGCTGCACGACCCGACATAATATGATGTTTGCTGAGCTGCCTGATCAACGAGCACTCTCTTGACGTCGAACTCCTCCACTCGCAGCGTTATCACTAAAGCGTCCATGTGAGGAAACTGCAAGCCATCCGCATCTGCTTCTTCAAAAGTCATCGTATCCTCAAGTCGCGGTTGTTTGGTCTTCGTAATAGAGACTTTGGCATACTTCTTTGCTGTGTATGTGACTGCATCAACCTCAATTCCGCCAGAGATGACGTTGACCGTCATTTTTGGAGAAGATACTCGGGGAGGTCCTGATTTGTTTTGCTGGGCCTTCGCGTGAGTCTGCTTCCCTTTTTCTGTCAAGTACTCCTTGAGATAGCCCTGTTTTAACAAATTAGCAACTTCATACCTTAGAGCCTTGCAGTCATCCGTTGTGTGGCCGTGATCGCGATGGAATTCGCACCATAAGTTCTTGTTGCATTTGCTGGGGTCACCCTTCATATCCTTGGGCCATTTGACCTTTTCGCTCATCTCCTCGAGCACTGCTACAAGCTCGACTGCTCCGATGTTGAAGACGGGCAGGGTTGGGATCCCACTAGAAGTTGAGGCAGAATCAGTGCTCCTCGCCAGGCCTTTGTTGTTGCGACCGTGTCCGTTTGAGTTGTTGCGTGACCGGCTGGGGTATGGCTCGTGCCGTGCATCTGGCCTATCCGTCTCCATCTTTCCCCCAGCGCCGTTGGTGCGAGTTTGGCTCCGTCCTCCGGTACCTGTGCCAATTAATTTATCTTCGTCTATACGTACCTTGGAATTGTAACGGTTGTAGACATCCGACCAGCTTGCCGCAGGATATTCTCGTAGGGATTCGTACAGTCGCCTGGTCGCCTCAGAACTCTTGACGTCCAAGCTGTTGGTGAATGCAATTGCTGCCCATCGATCTGGAACCTTGGGTAGCAACATACGCTCACGCTGAAAGCGATCTACATACTTCCGGAGAGACTCCCCAGGCAGCTGCTTGATTTCAAAGATATCCTCAACTCTTGTCTCTGTCTTCTGAGCGCCTGTGTGTGCTTTGACGAATAACTCCGCCATCTCGGCAAAAGATCCTATTGAATTTGGTGGCAGCATGGAATACCACCGTAGAGCGCCATCCGCCAATGTTTCCACGAACTTTTTTAATTGCACTGACTCGATCTCCTCGTCGGTGAGATCGCTTGCTTTTATGAAATTGCTAAACATCATCAAGTGATCATTGGGGTCAGTTGTTCCCCGATACCTTGGTATGTTTGGCATTTTGAATGTTTTGGGGATGGCCTTTGGTGCTGCTTCTTTCTTCCAAGGCCTTTGAGTGTACCGTTGAACGTCAACTTTCTTCAAAGTGGGTGGTGCGCCAGGGATCTGGTCGATCCTCTCATGAAGAGAGCGCTGCAGAGCCTCTTGACTCTCTTTGAACTGCTTGGTGAGGGCCTCCATGACTTCGCTCATCTCAGTTGGCACCGCTGAACCCGCATTCTGATTTTCTGCTCGCCTCGAAGCATGAGACGGTGAAGCATCCCTTGGACGTCCCATGGGTGGATTTCCCGTGTTTGGCAGGTTCTGTCCTCGCAGGCTGTCGATAGCTTCCCGTATTTGCCTGTTGATCTCGGCCTGTTGCCGTATGAATTCGAGGATAGCATCTTGAGAGTTCCTCGAATTCCTTGGGCCATTGGGTCTTCTAGATCCTCCAGCTCCCTGATCGACATTTACTCGGCTAGGATTGCGGCTATTTCTGCTACCTTGCTGGCTGTGCTCGTTCTCCTGTTCCGCTGGGAGCACATTCTCGTCCTCCGCAATGGGGATCACGTCGTCGTCTGCAAGGGGAACATCTTGCTGCCCGTCTCCGGCCAGATTCTGGTTTATCTGCTCCGCAGCGTTGAGGTCTTGTTGCTCTTCAATAGGAACGTTGTTGTGCGAGTTGTTATCTTCCATTTCAACAAAGAGAAAATGGGGAGAACCAGCGATCGAAGGAAAAACGAATAGACAATAAAATACGACGAGCGATTTAACCTACGGAAGTTATTGACCAGCTCCCACTGTGGTCGCCAAATTGTTTAACCGTAGTTTCGTTTTATTAGGTTAATTTACAATTAAATTTGTAGAGCGGAGTCACGGTCAATAATCGAGATTAAAATGCTCTTAATGAAGTGAATATAAATGATAGCAATAAAAATCGACAAAAAGTAAAGAGGCAATTAATGCGATATAATAAATGACTAATTGAACGAAAAAAGGAACCGTGCTCAGGCCGTTCAGACTTGATTAAATTCCCTTCCTCGTACTCTTTATGAGATTCAGTTAACGAGACAATAAAGAAGATCTTTCGATCAGCAATAGTAATAAATATCTGCTGGAGACAAAGAATTGAATGCTAGTAAATAGTTTGAATATAAGTGTAGATTCAGAGAAGCATTAGATTCTATGCTCGTGACTTCGATTACAATATATAGGCAGCTACGTGTCCGTTCACAAGCAGTTGTAACTCCTTAGTCGAGCAGTTGCGTTGTTTGTGGATAAGATTCCTATTTTGAACTGCCTTGGTTGATGGGCTGCGACTTTTCTGGCCGTGGCGACTGTTTATCTGTCCGTTGTAACTGTTTATCCTCGATCTTATCCATTGCCCTTATATCCACTCGCAGCCACGTGTCGTCTGTGCGCCGTCCTACATGGACGCCAAGTCATCAACTTTGGTGACGATGGATTTAACCCAATACAGTTTCGGTTCTATCCAAGAACAAGGCTACCTACATATCCCCTGACTAAGGAATCAGGTCAGTGTAGTTCCTCACGTGTGGTAGCTGGGACTACCACATTCAAACAGATACTAAGACGCTGCTAGACTCTCTAGGACTGACGCTTGACACTTCTAAACTAAGACTAGGCACTCTCTAGACATATCCGAGACTGACTCAAAATATTTATAGAACTAACTAGGACTGACTCGACGCTCCTAGACCTACCCGGACTGACACAAGACGCTTTTGACATACTAGACTTGTTGCTGCTGGTTGCTGGCTGGTGGTCATTGCTTTACAAGAAAATGAAAATACAACATTGAAATGTAAAAATTACGATTCCTACTCTAAGTCTTCATTTTTCTTGAGATGAGCTTCTTGGTTCTTGCTCCCCTTACTTGTTGAAAATAAAACCACCGCTCTTGGTTCAGGTGGGTCTTGCTTTTTACAGAAATGGATTGCCTCGTTCTTCAGATGGGTGCCTCAAATTTCTCAAAACTACTCCCTCATTCTCCAGGTGGGTGCCTCAATTTCTCAAAACTACTCCCTCATTCTCCAGGTGGGTGCCTCGACTTTCTCTAAACTGCTCCCTCATTCTCCAGGTGGGTGCCTCGACTTTCTCTAAACTACTTCTTCATTCTCCAGGTGGGTGCCTCGGCTTCTCAAACTACTCCCTCATTCTCCAGGTGGGTGCCTCGGCTTCTCAAACTACTCCCTCATTCTCCAGGTGGGTGCCTCGACTTTCTCTAAACTACTCCCTCATTCTCCGGGTGGGTGCCTCGGCTTCTCAAACTACTCCCTCATTCTCCAAGTAGGTGCCTCGACTTTCTCTAAACTACTCCCTCATTCTCCAGGTGGGTGCCTCGGCTTCTCAAACTACTCTCTCATTCTCCACAAGCTGATGAACTGGATCGAAGCTCCAACTAATCCAGTGGGTCTTGAAAACTTGAAATTGCCGCCCGAGCGGACTTTAACTTGAAACTTGCAATTGCCGCTCGGGCGGGTTTTAACTTGAAAGTTGAAATTGCCGCTTTGACGGGCTTTGACTTGAATGTTGAAATTGCCGTTTTGACGGACTTTGACTTGAATGCTAAAATTGCCGCTTTGACGGACTTTGACTTGAATGCTAAAATTGCCGCTTTGACGGGTTTTGACTTGAATGAAATGTCGCTTTGACGGGCTTTAATTTGAAAGATAAAACTGGAACCATCACTCTGGTGGGTCTTCTTCTTGTTGAATTGAAAACCATCACTATGATGGGTCTTCCTTTTGCTGAAAATTAAAACCATCTCTCTGATGGGTCTTGTTCTTGCTGAATTGAAAACCATCACTCTGATGGATCTTGCTTCTGCTGGAAATTGAAAACCATCATTCTGATGGGTCTTGCTTTTTGTTGAGAATTAGAAACCATCACTCTGATGGGTCTTGCATCTTCTGAAAATTGAAAACCATCACTCTGATGGGTCTTGCTTTTTCTTGAAATTGAAAACCATCACTCTGATGGGTCTTGCTTCTTCCTGAAATTGAAAACCATCACTCTGATGGCTCTTGCTTTTTGTTGAAAATCATAAACCATTACTCTGATGGGTCTTGCTTATGCTGGAAATTGAAAACCATCACTCTGATGGGTCTTGCTTCTTCTGAAAAATTGAAAACCATCACTCTGATGGGTCTTGCTTCTTCTGAAAAATTGAAAACCATCACTCTGATGGGTTTTGCTTTTTGTTGAAAATTAGAAACCGTCACTCTGATGGGTCTTGCTTCTTCTGAAAATTGAAAACCATCACTCTGATGGGTCTTGCTTTTTGTTGAAAATTAGAAACCATCACTCTGATGGGTCTTGCTTCTTCTGAAAATTGAAAACCATCACTCTGATGGGTCTTGCTTCTTCCTGAAATTGAAAACCATCACTCTGATGGGTCTTGTTTTTTTGTTGAAAATCAGAAACCATCACTCTGATGGGTCTTGTGTTTAAAGTTGAAAATTCTATCCCATTATCCAATGGTTCTTGTCTTGAAAGTTGAAAACCACTGCTCCCTGCTCGGATGGTCCCTGATTTCTTTCTTTATTTCTTTTTCTGCTTTTCAAGTTTGTCCCCGACGAGCAACTGACTTGATGTAGTTGCGTTCTCACACTTTTCAACCCAAATTCTCATATCGGTCTTTGATTGAACCTTTGTAGAAATAACAAACCATTCCCTGGTGATCTTCATGGCACAATCTCGGTATTAGGCTCCCATTCCCGACCTTTCTCGTACAACTGAAACTTGTAGACAAGTTTTGCAAACCTTTCTGAATGCCCAAAAATAATGAGAAAGAAATAAATGAACAGGAAAGTGAAGAAACTCAAAAGGAGACATCAAACAAAAGATGTCCCTGGTAGATAGAAGAAACTTATTTGGAGGTGAAATGACTGCCTTAGTAAAACATGACATGCAATTAGAATCAACTCTTGATCTGATTCGCACGGCCTAACCCTGACCTTACTCCCAGTTTGACAACCTTTCTTAGCCCAAAACCTGACGACGAATTCCATGACCCTCATTCGACTAGTAGTGCCCCCTCGGGATTTTCACCAACTAGACTCTCTCTTTGATCTTTTACCTCACTTTTGTCTTGTGGCGCCTTTCAGGTTTTCACCAATAAGACTTCATTTTTCTTTTCTCTTTTTTTTCTTTCTTTCATTTTTGCTCTTCCATTGACCTCCCATCTTTCCTTGATGCTCGACCTCGTCTTTCTTTTCTTCCTTCAATTTTGGCCTTTATCTTGATTCCCCGGAGAATTTTTCCTTTAATAACCTTGGTGCTCCCAGCTCCTAAATGCGATTGTCGGCTTATAAGAATGCAACTTTACAACATGGAACTTATCCCTTGATACCCTACTCGGCTTGATATTCTCAGTGATCGGTCAGAAGGGTCTTTATTTGGACTATAACATTGGATTTGGTTAGGCTATGAAGAAAGAGGTTCAACATAAAAGCTTAGAAACATCTCATGAGACGATCAGATGAATATCACAAACTATGAAATCACCGCTTTTTTAAAATAAAACAAACTTATTTCCCCAGTTTAGGTAAATTGGGGACTATTTCTCTTATTCTTTTTTTTTTTTTTTTTTTTTTTTTTGAGTTTTCCTCTTTAGTTTGAAAAGCGGTATGGAAACATCTCATGAAATGACTTGGTGAATGATACAATCATTGGAATCATTTCTTTTAAAAATAACAACAAACTGTAGCCCCGGTTTAGTGAAATCGAGGAATTATCTTTTGAATTTCTAATATGAAAACATAGGGAATATTGAGATTATCCCCCGAGATAAACAAAATGAAAGAAAGGGATATCGACTTTCTCCTCTTTTTTTTAATTTAAATAGACTTCTGCCCCAGTTTAGGATAAACTGGGGTGCTTTGAGTTTTTCCCTCGACTTCGAGACTGATATATCAAACATCTCATGAAATAGACGAATATATGGTATGATAAAATAGAAGTTTGTTTTTATTTTATTTTATAAAAAATAAAATAAAAAAAAAAACTTCTGCCCCAGTTTAGCATAAAATGGGGAAAAAAATTTCTTTTGACGTTGGCCGCAAACTTGGAGGCAAGTTTTGCGTCAATATGAACAGAGAAAAAAATGAACTTTTTCCTGTTATGACCGCACCCGAATGGTTGCCTACGTATCCTTTTGAGAGGAATCAGGTCAGACGTAGCTCTACCACTGAGGTAGATTTTGTTCTTTCTTTTTCAATTTTTTTTTAATTTTCTTCTTTGTTTCTTTTTTTTTGATTTTTTCCAATTTCAATCACATTGATTCCAAAGGAGGGTAGCCAAAGAAAAATACGCAAGGCTCAAAGGGCTAGAAAACTGGTATAGTGTTTGGGTAGCAAAAACGAAAGCCGTTCGTCATCCCGACCCGAGAATGCCTCGCACAAATAATGATTCAAAGAATTGACCTAGACTGATCCACGCGTGTCATCGACTTCTGCTTCACTGATGGTTCTCAAAACTAGTATTTCATATTCGGTCGAAACGACCGTGCACGATTTTGAACTTCTCACCGATATCCCTTATCGGATGACTACAAATTAATTCCCAACTTATTTCGCTCCCTCTTTTATCCCTCTTTACTACTCAAGTAGCTCACAATGCCAGAGCGCGTGTCTAGATCAAGACGTAAATTCCGCACGCATGTCATGTTATTAAGGTCGACAAAACATAAAATAGAAAACTAAGGAGGTAAGAACAGGAAACATAAAAGACCGAATATTAGGACGAGATGGATCTCTCTTTCATTTAATTGAAGATAAAAGGCTTTGAACAAACAAAAAAAGCAAAATAATGCACTTGGGTTACAACCCTTGAATAACCAAGTACATAGAAAGATTAGCAAAACAAGCTACAATATTTCACAGTCACTCAATTGCTAGTCAGGGCCAGTTTCCTGCTTTGCATGCATTGTTGAGCCCTTCACAAGGATGCACCATACTGACACCAAAAAAAATTCCCTGAATCTGGCAATTTCTTCTTCTTTTCCTTATTTTCTTCAATCCCATCAGGATGGACTTCCACTTCCTTGGGACTGATGAATGATCGAGTAAGATTTGGAATTGGCTTCTCAAGAGACATGTTCTTCTTCTTCATTTCACCACCCCTTACTCTGTCTGCTACCCCAAGCTCGTTTTCAGGAACACAGTTCACTATCACAAGCATTTGGTTAGCCCAAATTGACACATCACCAACAGGTACTAGCGGCATTGCAGATTCAGCTCTCAAATCTTCTCCACATGCCATTCCCACCATATACACATCATCATGGATGGGCAATGAGTTCTGGTTGATATCTGGTGCATTTGACCCCTCGACTTGGATCAGACCATTATCTATCAGAGCTTGGATATCCTTCTTGAGAAAATGGCAATCCTCAGTGTCATGCCCCGGTGCACCTGAATGGTAAGTACATTGACGAGAGTCGTCAACCCTATCCCTAGGATGCATTCCTCCATTGATCGGTTTTAGTATGTCTAAAGCTTGCAACTTCTGAAAAAGTTCGGCATAAGATTCTCTAATCGGCATGAACTCATTCTTTTTCACTTGATGCA
Source organism: Petunia axillaris subsp. axillaris (assembly GCA_029990575.1). Classification (NCBI taxonomy): domain Eukaryota; kingdom Viridiplantae; phylum Streptophyta; class Magnoliopsida; order Solanales; family Solanaceae; genus Petunia; species Petunia axillaris. The sequence continues at coordinate 45,931,582 of JARKNS010000007.1, read as the reverse complement.
CCTTTTATACTCAACTTTTGGGCGAAACCTTGGAGGACCTCTTGGTCGGTGGGGAAGGTTCGGTGGAGGCTGGAATTGGTTATGTGGAGTTTGGTGAATGGGATATATAGGATGTGGGGCTGGAGCGGGCCATTGCGGATAAGACGATATTGGAGCATATGGCTGCATTATATGGATTGAGTATTGGGGTGGAGGGACAGAATACTGCGGATTTTGTGTGGTGTAGTAGTGTTGTGGAGGGTGTATTTGTGGGGCTTGGTATGAGTGGGTTTGATTGTATCTTTTCTCGCTCCACTTCTGTGAACCCGAGCCCACCATGGCTACATCATCTTGATTCTTCTTCTCCAAGGCTCCTGCCTGGGCTCGCAAAGCTGTTTGGCTGACAATCTTGCCTGCCTTGATTCCTCTCTCAATCATCTCCCCAATTCTCACTGCTTCACTGAATTGTTTCCCCATGGCGGAGGCCATTGCTTGATAGTAGGTCTCATCAAGCACCTCAATTAACTCTTCGATCATTTTATCATTGGGTATCAGAGGACTCACACGCGCTGCATGCTCGCGCCATCTATATGCATACTCCCTGAAACTTTCACTTGGTTTCTTTGTGATCGTCTTCAAGGAAGAACGATCAGGAGCAGCCTCCATTTTGTAACCATAATGGCTTAGGAAAGCGCTGGTCGTGTCATCAAAGGTGACCCACTTCGAAACATCTTGTTGCACAAACCATTCTATTGCCGGTCCTCTCAAACTGTCAGCAAAGTATGCCATCAACAATTCATCCTTCTCAATACCCCTCATTTTGTTAAGATAAATCTTCATGTGGATCCTTAGATCACTTTGTCCAATGTACAGATCAAATTTGGGCACAACAAAACCTTCAGGCAATGGAACATGAGGGAACAAACACAGGTCTTTGTATGAAATATTGGTTTTACCCCCTTGCCCTTGTATGTTTTTCACAGTTTGCTCCAAGCTTTTCAATTTCCGAGCAAAATCATTCTCTTTTGTTTTTCCCAACCTCTCGATATCAGCATGTGATTCTGGGTGGTGTCCCTGATCATATGACTTGGTTTGGCGGAAGACATTACCCTGAGCTTGCTCAAATTGTTGATCATGGGCCCTTAACTGTGGGTAACTGTTCAATCTTTGCAAAGTGTGTCCTGCAGGAATGGTGAATGTTGCGGCGGGAACCTGGGGTTGGCCATGCTTTCCTTGTTGTGGGAATTGTGCCCCCGGTTGTATAGTAGAAGGTCCGGCTGCATTGTCAGTTGCTGGATGTGGACCAAATCCCGGAGGGTAACGGGGGTCTCTTGCCACTGTGGATTGCCCTTGCCCTGGTGGCTGAGTATTTGCCATGAAACCAGCAGCACCTGGCGGAACAGGAGGTGCCTGAACTGCTGCCAAGTTACGAGTTAGTAGCGTCATCATTTCTTTCATGGCTGCAAAGTCCTCGGCCATCTTGGCCCTTTGCTCAGCCAAACGAACCAACTCAGTGTTCTCAGTTTCCTCGGCCATCGTTGTTGGAGTATTTTCCTGAAGAGGTGCTTCAACCACTTCCGAAACAGGCAGTGGTCCCTTGATTCTGGTGGAATAGGAATGTGGGGCCAGCACAACAGTTGCTCAAGCTATTGAACCAAACAGGTTAGCACAAAAGAAGCACAAATTGCAGCCTAAGGTTGTTATGCGTCATCCCGAAACTGTTAACGGCGCGAGTGTACCAACCGAATTCCCCTAAGATTGCTTACGTGCCTTGAGAAAAATCAGAACAAAATTGTAACTGGCACGTAATTAGAACAAGGACAAACTGGATGACTTTTTTTTAATTTTTTTTTACCTCTTTTTCTAACACAAAACATAATTTAGACAAACGACACGAGACAGACTCGAAATAAACTGCTTAACATGATGCACTAGTCAAAAGATATGTACGAACTGACACATTGGGTGGGTACACCTGGACGGTGAAAATAATGAGACTCGACATTTTGGCATAGTCAGATTATTCCACGAGGATCGACGCAAAAATACAACTTAGCTAATTGCAATTTATCGTCTGCAACCTAACTTGGCCTTAAACAAAACAAAATAAAGCGAGACCCTAAAACAAACATTTTTTTTCTTTTTTTTAATGAAAAATTAAGACTCAACCGAAGATTCGAAATGGAACTTAAGAACGGATTATGAAACAAACTATATTTTTTTATCCAAAAGGTGACTCCAAAGTCGGACATTACGACAATGCGAAGATAGACACGAAAAATTGATTTTTTGAAATAAACTCCTCGATCTAACTTGAAAATTAATGTTAGAGTATTTACAAAATCTGGCCATTATAACGGCGTAAAACCCCGATAAATTACTTTCAAAACTTGGTCTTGACTTGGACGCAAACTCAAATACAAAAGGGCCCCCAAAATTTTGCCATTATAACGGCACAAAACTATAACAAATTATTTTCTAATATTGGAACAAACCCGGACACAAAAGGAGATTCAAAAAATTCTTGAATTTTGCCATTATAATGGGTAAAATAACAACTAAAGATATTTTGACACACGGGACTAAACCCATTTTTCATTTTTTCCTTTTTTTTTGTTTTTTTTTTACACTCGGCCCCCAGTGATAGGTCAACATAACAACCTTTCGAACATATGCAGCACAGAAAATGGCGTAAATGTGTCTTTCTAGGACGTGGGTCCCGCCCGGACACGAAGGAATTCAGCCTAGACAAGTGCAGTACCGGTGTACCGCACCTCACTAAGTCATCAAATGAAATGCAGATAAATCGGGCCTAAAAGTTCAACTCTAGGTGACAAAATTGACTCGGTGTCTAGACTGGCTGAAAAACCCGGTGGACAAATCAGGTGGAAAGCGCATCAAGGTCATCCGGAGACAGTGTGTCCGACCTAAAACCCCGTCACGCCTTCCTCCTAAATAATGGGCAATTTAGTAAGAAAGTCCCAGATGCCACAAGCAATTTGGTAAGTGCACGTGTGTGTGTATTTCAGAGACTCAGAGAGTTGCGGAGGAAGATAGTTTATATACGGTCCGACAATATCAAAGCGGTAACATTCAAGATATGGCAACAAACAACAAACAATATTCACTAGCTGAAATGCGACAATTTATTAAAGCCTGAGACTCTCAGTTTTCACTTTCTTCCCCGGCGGAGTCGCCAAGCTGTCACGCCCTAAAATTTACTAAAAAAATAAAATAAAAGGTTGTGACTTAGGTGTTTAAAGGTACATTAATTATTGAGATTTACGGAGTCGCCACTTGATATAGTTCAAAGGTGTGCCAAGTCACCAAAAGGTACCTTGGAACACCTCTGACTCGTCTAATGGTAAGCGTTGGAGACTCGGGTAAGGTTCTCAGTTGACCCTCGGGAAGGTATTAGGCACCCTCGAGTCATGTGCCAAGCACAGTTGCTTTATTGTTGCAGTTTTAATTTATTAAATATGGTTGTATTATTTTGCCGTTGATTTGAATTTAAACTTTGATTCGGAAAAAATTTAAAATATTATTCTTATCCAACAACACAGAGGATCGAACGGATTTACACTTTAATTTATAATAGATAAAATATATTACGCATTTTCCAACCTCACAAAGGACTGGTCTATTTAAAAGAATTTTATTGACTTCATCGAGACTATTAATGAAAGGTGAGTTGTATATTGCCTTTATTTGTTTCCTTTGCTACGCTTGGATTTATTATTTTCTCATTTTCATTGTATTTTTGTTTCGGCGACTCGGCCGAATATTTTTGCGCAGGCACTTCACCCGTTCGAATCTCTAATATATATGAGTCTCTGTATAAACGTCGGACATTGATTTTATTGAATGAGCCTAAACGTCGATCGCGCCTTAACTCACCTAAAATTATTAGATTTGCTTTGAGGATTACTATAAGTGTGGTGTTTCACTAATGATAATTTTATTAGATTTAATTCACGGTAATGTTTCTCGATATATGTTTCGGCATTTGGGTTTTGGTGAGAACATCCCTAGCGATTTATTATAGCTAGTGGTTCAACTAATTGAAACTCTTTTGAAAATCTTTGAAGAATAACCATATCCCTTTATTAAATAGGTGAGGCTGTAACTTAAAAGACTTGACTAATTGTGGGTTAGGCTTCAAATTGATTAAGGCCCAGAATGCCTGTTCGTCGTTATTTTCAGTTTGCAGAATAGCCCTTTTTCTTGTTATGTTCAGATTTTGGCCTCCTTTTAGCATGTACCAAATGGGTTTATTTTGAAGTTGTTCATTTTATGTCCTCACTTTGCCAAAATAATTTATTTCCGTCTGTCAGAGTTTCCAATTTTAATTCCTTGCTGATCTAACACTATGATTGAGATAGATATCAAATTCGCCTACTATTCACATTACATAGCTTGTTTGCAAAAAGATTTCAGATTTATGCTCAAGGTTCTCTAGCATGAAACTTAACCTTTACCTACTTGGAATAACATGTACAACAACTAAATAAGGAACCAAGTTAAACAACTAAACAGATTTCTAACTTGTATCTTTTTTTCAACAGATTAAAAAAAAAAGGCATAAACAAGAGTTTCATAACTTAAAATGCTGATTTCATGATACAAATTTGATAAACGTACAAGGAATTTTTGTATTTACCTTGTATGCAAAGGAAAAAACTGAATATAAGTGGGAGATCCGCAACACTAGTCCAGCAAGAATGGCTTAGCAAACCAACAGCAACAAACACTGGAAACCCCTCTTCTTTCTTCACTCAAACCTCAAAAACCTTGGTTTAAACTACTGATCTTTCTTCTTACTTTCCTTCCTTTTCTTTAATGTTTCAGCCTCTTTTTTTTATTTGATAGTTTCTTTTTGTTGAAGGTGGGTGAAGAGAGTTAATTTTGCTCCTTTAATGTGTAGTAAATGCCTATATATATAGGAGAGAGAGTCAGGTAAGAAGGGGGGAAAGTGAATGTAAAAAAGAAAAAACCAGCTGGTAAAATGAGCTGTTGGGGTGCAAATATCCAAGCTCATAAATGCAAAAGATTTACATTTCCATTTTTGTACTAGACTTTCACCAACCAAAAAAAGGTAAAGCTAAATTATACTATTTTTGTGCTACACCCCCTCCCAATGTCTGACTCTTAAAATCCCTTTTTTTTCTTTTTTCAAATTTTCAGATTTTTAAAACTTAGCCAAAATGACTCAGCCAAGGCATCAAATAGATGAAATCCACAACCAAACGACCCCCTAAGTATACTCTACTTGCTGGATAAGCTGAATTGGGCTATCCATTCCCAAGTTGAGTTTAAACTCAATTGAGTCCTCAAAGAGAGGTCACACTGATCCTTTGGAGTCCAGATTATATTCCCAGGGACTGGTTGGCATGCTAAATATGTGACAGCGCTAACAAAACACTCGGACAGACAAAGTGCACAACTTGACAACATTATCATATACTACGAACTAAACACAAACACACAAAATAAGTTTATCTACTCCGTTAACAAACCAAGTGATGAACTATGCTAAACTAATCACTCATTCAAACAAGTACATGGCGACCAAAACAGAATGAAAAGAATCAGGGAACTTCATCATGCTCTAACCTCACAAACTTGACAATGAATGAATAACAAAGTTGTCCAAATCCACATCCAAACCTTACTTGAACTAAACGAACAGGAACCAATTCATGTTATCAATCAAAACTCAAGAACATGTTTAATTCATATAAATTCACAAGGGCATCTTCATACACATGATTCACGAAACAAACTCATCAGAATATTATTTGATACCATCAACATGATCTTAAGCAAATAAGAGACAAGGAAAGCAAAGGGGTTTCTACTTCTAGGCTATCAAGGCAATTACCAACACTGCGCATCGTCGCCAACCTCGCCGCTGCTTTATTTTCGGGTCACTGCCTTGTCACGGAACCAAAGTGTTGCAGCTAATAACGCCATTGCAGCAGCCTCGCCAAGCCGCTGCTTAGCAGACGACGTGTCTCCGTCCCCTGAACAAAACCAACTTGCTATTGCACCATTGTGACTACCTAAAACAAAACTCACCCAACGCCTAGTCTCCATCAGCACAGCCTCTCAAGACCCCGCTGCTTCCTAACCCATTCTTCATCATATCGCCCTTGTCACCGCCTAATCAGCCCCGATCAGTACTAACTCACAGTCATGGCTTCGCTAAGCCCTCGTCGCAACCTCAAACACCACGACTTAGCCATTATCACACACATACGTCGCCCCTACCACCATGAAATCAAAACCATCATCACCCACATACCACCACCAAAACAGTCCCCATGCCCCCACTGCCTCGCCAAACAATCAGAATTACACAGTCCCCGTTGCCTAACACCCCAACCAAAATCATCTTGATTCTCCATAAAATTGCCTCCACATCTCACAATCACAAAACCACCAAACAACTAACAACTCTGCCATTTAAACAACCAGCCAAACCAAACCGTTCAACAATTTCAGACCCGTCACCCTCTTCTTCTAACTGAAACGATCCCATTTGGGGTCGTTTCAGCTAGAAAAAGGGAATAATGGAAAGAGGAGAAAAGCAAAACAGTGCGTACCATGTAGAAATCAACGGAAAAGAAGAAAAGACTCACCGGAGCTTTCAAACTCCAATTTACAATGATTCCTAGAAATTTCGTGGAAACTAAAACCAGATCGGGGAAGAGGAGTCCCAGGCGGTTCAGGGGATGTGTTTAATCGACGAAAATTACGGCTGGAACCAGGCAAAGCCGCCGGCAGCGGCGGTCTGGTGTGGAAAGGAGACTTTGCTAGGTCTTTTAGTTTACTGATGTAGTGAGGAAAAAATGAGAAGGGGAAATGATTTAAGTGTGACAGTGATGGGCGTTTGGGTCCGTTGGATCAAAACAAATGAATGGCTGAGATTAAAACGGGTCTAATAGGGTGGGTTGAGATGTTGGGCTTCCTTAGCTCTCCTTTTGGGTTTCACAAATAGCTCTAATTGCAGGTTACATATTAACTAACGCACACGCAATTAACAAGTAAACTAATTAACAACACTTAAAACCACTCTCATGCTAGATTAACACAGTCAAAATGTAAAGATATAGTTAGACACATAACAAAAATAATATTCTTTTGATAATTTTCTAGTATTTTTCTCCTAATTAAATGACTAGAATTAGCTATGATACATATAAAAAGATGAGGAAAATTAGCAGTGCTATCTTACGCAATTTGGTATTTTAGGTGCCAAAATTAGGTGATTACAATTGTCAATAGAATAAAACCTTTTCAAGATCAACTCATCAGCCCATGTCAAACAAGTTTCCTTAAAGGTAGACGTACAGCTGATAATGCCATAATTATCCAAGAAATTATGCAGCATTTCAGAAAAATTAAAGGGTCAAGATCAAAGATGATTCTTAAGATTGACCTGGAAAAGGCTTTCGATAGGCTTGAGTGGTCCTTTGTTAAACGTACCTTAGAGTTTTTCAAATTTCCTCCTAACATCATTAAGTTGATCCTTTCTTGCTTATCTATAAGTTCAATTGCTATTATGGTAAATGGTACCCTAACTGAATACTTTTGCCCATCAAGAGGTATTAGACAAGGTGATCTAATGTCACCTTACATCTTCATCCTCTGTATAGAGCTATTATCCAATCTGATCAATCATTATGTTGATTATGCGCTATGAGACCCAATTCAAATTAGTCCTCAAGCCCCCCCCCCCCTTCCCACTTGTTTTATACTGATATTCTTACCATAATGGCTAAAGCTAATGCTAAAAGTGAAAATTTTATCCAGCAATGCCTTTCCCTTTTTTGCACCCTGTCAGGCCAAAAAATTAACTCACATAAAACAAGGCTAATTTTTTCTGCTAATTGTTCACTCGCAACCCAAGAATCCATTGGCAATATTCTTAACTATACTATCACTTTATCTTTTGGTAAATACCTAGGATTTCCCATTCTTAATAGAAACCCCAAAGCATCTGATTACCAATATATCCTTGACTCTATGATGCTTAAACTAGCCTCATGGAAATCAAATTTCCTTACTTTAGCAGGTCGTGTTACCTTGGCTAATGTTACACTCAATGCCATTCCTACTCATACTATGCAATATCATCTTCTTCCCAAAAAGACACTATCTTCCATAGATAGAATCCAAAGGAATTTTATTTGGGGTTCTACAACCACTCAAAAAAAATTACACTATATTAACTGGGAAACTCTCACTCTCCCTAGGCAATATGGAGGTTTAGGAATTAGAAAGGCTGGTCATAAAAATTTGACTATGCTTACTGCCCTATCTTGGAGAATGCTTACTAACCCCTCTCAACCTTGGGTTACCATACTCTCACATAAATATTCACTATCTGCACGTCCATCTCCACCTTCCTTTATTTGGAAAATATCCAAAAAGGTATGAACATTGCAAGGAAAGCCTTAACATGGTCTGTGGGTAATGGTGTCTCTATTAACTTTTGGCTTGACTCATGGATTCCCTCCCAGCCTCCTCTTAGAAATACCCTGTATGGACCCTTGCCCCTTAATGAATCCAAACTCACAGTCCATCAAATGAGATGCTCATCTTTTTGGAATTTTCATTTGTTGTCCTTTGATCTACCTTCCAACATTATTAATGCAATCAATCTCTCATCCCCTTCAACTCAGCAAACCAGCACTGACAAACCATTTTGGACTCTTACATCCAATGGACTATTCAGTGCTAAATCAACCTACCAACTCATCCAACAGTACCCAACAATGAATATTGATTTTAATTGGATATGGAAGCTTACAACACTTCCAAAAATCAAATTCCTCTTTTGGAAGATATTACATAATTGTTTGCCCACTAAGTTGTATTTAGCTCAATTAGGGTTGCCAATTAATCCACTATGCTCCCATTGTCATCAACAAGAAACTATTGAGCATATTTTTTTGTCCTGTCCTCTAGCCTCTACTTTCTGGAATGCTTTAAACATTAATATAAATGTTCTTGTCTTCCAAGGGCATTGGTTAATTGGTCTCTACGAACAATTTCCACATCTTTCGTTTGATTCTATGCATGTTTCTTGGCAAGAATTATTTCCCTTTGCTATTTGGCACCTATGGATCAACTGGAATTCAAATATGCACAATAATATGCATTCCTTGCCATCCCTCTCTCAAGTCTTCATGAGAACCCAAGAATATAAATTTTCTACTGGACACTGCCACAAAATTAACCCTAAAATAACACTCAAATTTTCCTGGTTGCCACCTTAACATGATCACTTAAAGCTTAATGTTGATGGAGCCTTTGATCAACTAAATGGTAGAGGTGGTATTGGTGATGTTTTCCGAAATCATAAGGGAGAATGGATATTTGGTTTCTCAATGCAACTATCAGGCCCTTCCTCTATCTTTTTTGAATTATCAGCTCTTTCTACTGGATTACAACTGGTTGCAGACCATAATTTCCAATACCTGGAAATCGATACTGACTCCCTTGAGGTGCTACAGCTTTTAGAGTTAAATAAAACACTCCATGATGATCTTCTCGTTAAATGCAGGTACTTGCTCCGGATGTTGGGGAGTCCAGTGGTACGACATAGCTTTAGAGAGGCCAATAGGGTTGCTCATATTTTGGCTAAACAAGCTCTCTATCTACAAGAAGGCCATCACGTAATGCACTATATTCGGCCACCAGAGTTTATTCTCGAAGCAACCATTTCTGATCAAGATGCTACTATCTATTCTTGGTCTATTACTCCTAATGTTTGTAATATTTTGGCTACTTATGGCAACATCTGTGTTCTTAATAGTAGTGCTCTTGTTACTACATCTACTGGTGTTTCTACCAGCTCTGTACCTACTTGTGCTCCATGCATAACTATTAGTTAATAAATAATATATATCGTGTTTTACCCAAAAAAAAAAAAATTTGAAGATTGTCATAAAAATGATATTGAGATTTATGTTTTATTTTAAATTTTATCTTTTTTTAATTTGTGAAAATTGAGAGAATATTCAGAAATGGAAAAGGAAGGAATCTTCCCACTTTGATTTCATTGTAACTGTTATGCGTAATGTACAAGCTTTTGATATATATATATATACAAGTCCAATAGCTTAACTAACTTTCATCCTATGTGGCAACTAGGAATATCTACAGTGTATTTACAAAATATCTACTACTCCTTTACATTTTTACAACTCATCATCCACTAGCTAAAGAAGTCCTATTTTGAGGAGCACACGTGGCAAACCCAGTACCAAGACCCGACCCAGTCGGGTCATTTAAATTTGTTGACTGTTGCCCTTTTACTGAAGTCATTCCAAACGACCCAAATTGTAACCCTATCGTCGCATTCTCAGTGGCGACTGAACTTGCCAATCGATTATCTGAAACTGAAGAAATCCCATCTCCAACACCCCCCTCAAGTTGGAGGGCGTTGAAAGAACCACCAACTTGCCCAAAAGATCCCGATGAAGAGGACCAGAAAGGGGTTTAGTGAAGAGGTCAGCGAGTTGCTGATTAGAGGGAAGAAAAGACAACGAAATAAGGCCCGATTGGAACTGCTGCCGAACAAAATGACAGTCAAGTTCCACATGCTTTGTGCGCCCGTGGAAAACAGGGTTTTTCACAATGTGTATAGCAGCCTGGCTATCGGAATGAAGAGGAATCGAAAGGTGAGGTGGAATAGACAGATCTGAGAGGAGACGCACCAACCAAGTAATCTCAACAACGACTCGGCGCATGGAACGATACTCAGCCTCTGCGGAAGACAAAGAGATCAAAGGCTGTTTCTCGGACTTTCATGAAATAGGGCAATCCCCTAGGCTAATGAAGAAGCCACTAATGGAGCAACGGGAATCAAGACAAGATCCCCAGTCAGAGTCGCAAAATGTAAGCAAATCAAAAGAAGGGGATGCAAACATAAAAAGCCCCAAACATAGATATCTGAGAAGGTAACGAAGGCAGTGATAAGCAGCGGAAAGGTGAGGCTCACGAGGATCCTCCATATACTGGCTGAGATGTTGGACAGTAAAACTAAGATCCGGACACATATGGGTCAAAAAATTAAGCTTGCCAAGGAGGCGACGATACAAAGAAGGATTAGGCAAGGGAGGACCAACACCAGATTGGAGCTTACACAAAGGGTCTAGAGGAGAAGATGCAGGGGACAATTGAAGGCAATCAAACTCAGCAAGGAGCTCCAAAGCAAATTTGCGTTGAGTCAAGATCAGACCTTGTGATTCACGAAGGACCTCTATGCCCAAAAAGTAAGACAAATTACCCAAGTCCTTGATTTTAAACTCATGATGTAAAAACTCCTTCAAGTCTGTGAGTTCTTGTAAGTTATTGCCTGTAAGCAAAATATCGTCCACGTACACAGCAACTAGGGAAACTGAATCACCATCTCGTTTGTAGAATAGGGATAATCGTTGAGAGAATGAGTGAAACCCTTAAAATTGAGAGCTGCAGTCAGGCGGGCATACCATTGCCTAGAAGCTTGACGAAGACCATAGAGTTATCTCTTGAGACGATAAACCAAATTAGGTGCTGGGGGCTGTAAACCAACAGGAAACTTCATATAGACCTCTTCGTGGAGGTCACCATGGAGAAAAGTGTTATTGACGTCCAATTGATATAAACCCCAATTTTTCTTAACTGCAAGAGCAAGAATGCACCTGATAGTGGTCATTTTGACCATTGGTGAAAAGGTTTCGGTAAAATCAATCCCTTCACGTTGTGTATCACCTCTAAAAACAAGGCGAGCCTTAAGCCTCTCCACACTACCATCAGATTTCAATTTAACCTTGTACACCCACTTAGAAGGCAGAGCTTTCTTGCCTATGGGCAAGGGGACAACCTCCCATGTATTATTGACCTTAAGAGCATCAAGTTCTTTGGTCGTAGCCTCTTGCCAACTAGGGTGACTAGCAGCCTGTGAATAGGAAGTAGGCTCCTGGATATGAGAAAAAGAGGAGAGCAGGGTTTGATTGGGAAGGGAGAGTGCATGAAATGAAAAAATTAGAGGGGAAACAGGTTGGGTAAAACAGGAGGACACATCTGTTAAAAGGAGAGTATTGCAGATAAAATCACTCAAGTAGGAAGGGGTCTTAGACTCTCTGAGTGACCTGCGCAACGCAGGTTGCACACTGGGGGGAAGAGTAGGTACAGTAGTTGACTCATTAGAAGAGGAATTGAGTAGAGAGTTGACAGTAGTAGGAGAGTGAAGCTGATGAACAGGAGACAGACTAGGTGAAGAAGGAGTGACAGGAATAGAAGGAGGGTCCTGAGGAGACTGAGAAATGTCACAAAAGTCTGGAGGGGAATTAGGAGAAGGAGAGTTGAACTGTGTGGTAGCAAAAGGAAAAACTTGTTCATAAAACACAAATGCCTGGAAACAAACATTTCCCTAGTCTACAAATTCAATACTTTGTAGCCCTTCTTGCCATGAAGGTAACCAAGGAAGGCACACGCAGTGGCTCTAGGATCAAGTTTTCCCCTACCTTGAGAGAGTGTAGAGACAAAGCATAGGCAGCCAAAACATTTCAAGGAAGTGTAGTCTGGTGGTTTGTGAAATAGGATCTCATACGGTGATTTGTAATTGAGTAGTTTAGTTTGAAACCTGTTGACTAGAAAAGTGGCAGTAAGTAAGCATTCACCCTAATAGCAAAGGGGAACTTTTGACTGAAATAGCGAAGTTCTACAAGTTTCCAATAGGTGTTTGTGTTTCCTCTCCACAACTCCATTTTTTTGTGGAGTAGCAACACAACTGGTCTGGTGAATAATGCCTCTGGTAGAAAAATAGGCTAAGGCTATAATGCTAGTACCTAGCTCTAAGGCATTGTCTGACCTGATCCTTATGATTTGCACTTCAAATTGCCTTTCAATCATGGAAATGAAGGACATTATGACAGTGAAAGCACTACCCTTTGTACTCAAAAGATATGTCCAAGTACCCTTACTGTAGTCATCAACTATAGTAAGGAAATACTTGAAGCCATCATGAGTAGGTGTCTTATAGGGTCCCCAGGTGTCTATATGTATAAGTTCAAAAATGTGGGAAGAAGAACTTGTACTATGTGGAAACGGTAGCTTATGTTGTCTAGCTAGAGGGCATATAGTGCAAGGCAAATCATCCAAACAAATAGCATTAGAAGGTAAAGTAGAAATGTATTTCTTGCTTGGTACATGCATATGTCCCAGTCTGATGTGCCACAAATTGTTACATGAATTTGCAGTAGAATTAGTAAACAGAATATGAAAAGGACTAGAAACATTGCTAGAGACTGATATATTATTATTTTGGTGCAGGAAACCAGCAGAGGAATGGGTGGAGGACAAGATGTAGAATCCAGCTTGAGTGTCACCAAGAACCAAAGGCCTCTTCAAGGAAGGGCCCTGTAAACAACAAGCAGAGCTAGAGAAGATAAGGCTGACATTAAATTGGTTACGTAATTTCTGGACTAACAGTAAGTTGAAAGTGAAATTAGGCACTAAAAGTACTCTATCTAGAGTGAGTTCGGGTGCACAATGGCTTTTCCTGCATGAGTGACCTTTACTTTGTGAGAATTAGGTAAATTAATGCACACTGGGTTAGGAAGTGGCTGAATGTTAAACATGATAGAGCTATCAAAACACATATGTTCTGAAGCTCTAGAGTCAAGTATCCAGATATGACTTTTAGCTTGAATAGGAAGGATAGAAGTGTTGGATAAGGCTATACCAGCACAGTTAACAGTGGCATGATCTTCATAACTTGTTGCTGCCTGTTGGCCAATCTTCACCTGCTGTAAAATGTCCATTAGTTGGGAAATCTGATCAGGGTGCAAATTGAGAGGTCTTGCTGTATTAGGATGCTGAAAATTCTCAGTGGATAGCACTGCATGTCCCTGCACACCATTAGGATACCTTCCCTGATTTCCTTGATTACTGATCCCTTGAGTATAGCCCTGATTCTTCTTAAGTTTGAGACAATACTTTATAGTATGTCCAGACTTCTTACAGCAGTTGCGCCACCTGTTTTTGTACTGATTTCTGTTGCCATTATTGTATTTGTTGGTATTGATTCTTCCTTGTCCTTGATTGCCCCTACTCCCAGGTCCTGTATATTGAGTAAGTCTTGCTCCAGGTGCAGCAAAAGAACTGGAGTCTGCCTGATGGTTTCCCATGATTTGAATGCTTCTCTGCCTTTCTTCTTGAAGAAGAAGATGATATGCCCTGTCAACACTTGGTGAAGGATGCATCATCATGATATTTCCTCTACAGGTAATGTAAGACTCATTCAAGCCCATTAAAAATTTTACTAACTTTTGTCTCTCTTCTAGAGCTTTATTCTTTTCTTCAGCCCCACACTCACAATCACCAGAAACACATGGTGTTCTGGCATTGAACAACTCAATTTCATCCCAGATTGCCTTCATCTTATTGAAGTAAGTGGATATACTATTAGGTCCTTGAACTGTATCAATTAATTCTTTTGAAAGATTGTGCCAAGTTTTGACTGACCATACATATCTTCTAACTGTTTCCAGAGAAGCCTTGTGGATTTTGAGTGAAGTACACTGGACTTGATTTCTTTTGAAAGAGAATTGGTCAGCCAAGCAAATACCATGTCATTGCAACGAATCCAAAAACCTAGTTGAGGATCATCATCCTGTGGCCTTGATAAGCTATTATCGATAAAACCTAATTTATTCTTTGCAGATAGTACAATCAACACAGATTTTCTCCATGCTCCATAACCAGAACCATCAAAAACTGGTGTAACCAGTGCTATTCCAGGTGAATCTGAGGGATGAACATAAAGAGGATGGTTGCTTTCAATCTTCTCCATTTGTTGATTGAAAATTACTGAAAAACTGATGCAAAAACTGATAAAAAAATCTCAAAAAATGATGCAGGAACTGGTGAGATTGCTGGAGGATAAAGCTGAAAACAAAAAATGGCGATAGAAGATCTTCAGAAACTTCTAGATGCTTCCGGAATCATCAGCAAGTGAAGAAAAAACCAGAAAAAAAAAACAAAGAGCCCAAGCTCTGATACCATGTGAAAATTGAGAGAATATTCAGAAATGGAAAAGGAAGGAATCTTCCCACTTTGATTTTATTGTAACTGTCATGCGTACTGTACAAGCTTTTGTACATATATACAAGTCCAATAGCTTAACTAACTTTCATACTATGTGGCAGCTTCTAGGAATATCCACGGTGTATTTACAAAATATCTACTACTCCATTACATTTGTACAGCTCATCATCCACTAGCTAAAGAAGTCCTATTTTGAGGAGCACACGTGGCAAACCCAGTACCAAGACCCGACCCAGTCGGGTCATTTAAATTTGTTGACTGTTGCCCTTTTATTGAAGTCATTCCAAACGACCCAAATTGTAATCCTATCATCGCATTCTCTGTGGCGGCTGAACTTGCCAATCAATTATCTGATACTGAAGAAATCCCATCTCCAACATAATTTAAGGGTCATAAATTGTGGTGTCAAATGGATTCTCAATGCTTATGTTTAATGCGTTGTGTAGATCTTCTTTATTTCTTTTCTATTTGTCATTAAGTAGGTTATTTATCTCATTTTTCTCCTTTTGTTTGGACGATCAGGAGAGTTTGTGACTTCAGGGGAGAAATAGGTGGAAGTTGTCAAAAGGTAAAAAAATTCCTCTCTTTGCTAAACTATTTATTTACAGTAAATATTTATCATTTTTCTTAGTAATTTTTCTTAGTTAATTTATAAATACTTCGTTCTATATGTAATGCTTTCTTTCTGCTCTCTTATGCCCTATCCAATCTGACATATATAAGGTCATTCATATCACTTCCCTCAAATATCAATGAACTATATATTGTCTGTCTATGAAATATTATAGGTATTACTTTTTGTGGCTGGAGTTATATATTTGTCGATGAGTGGAAAATTAATTCGTAATGATTTGTTGCATGATAGATTTTTGATTTTATGGTCACATTACCGATGAATAGAAAGTTGCTATGTTCATCTTGCTTCCAATAACATAGTTTAGTTCCTAATGTAACAACTCTGGAAGAGAAATCTCTTCAATTAAAACTAAGGAGTCCTTGGAACCTGAAAATAACAATATATATTGTATGTGCCTAAATCAGTTTAAGATTATAAATCTAATTTGCGTTGGAATACAACCAAATCTCCATATTAAAGTCAAGAAAATGCTAAGAATAAGCGTAAAATGCGAGGAAATAACTTGATTTCAATATATCGTAATGAGTACAAATTTTTCCAGAGTTTTTGTATATATTTTTTAATGCGTACAATGTAAAGTGAAGTACTATTTATAGACTCAAGAGCTTGCCCCACGTTCTCCACGGCCCGTTCATGGCCAAACCCACGTCTGGAGCATTTATGGTTGAAGTTAAATGGGCAAAGTAGTGGGCTGCAAAGCCGCTTGATTCGAGGTGCTTCACCGAGGTTCAAGCGTATGACCTCGGTGGTAGGGCCTTGTTGCTCGACCGAGATGAATGTCATCGAAGCTCAGCTTGCGGCTTGCCTTCGGTGATGACCTCGGTGCCTGACTTCGGCGATCCACTCACTTGCTTCAGTTTCTAGCTTGTCATCACGTGCTCGGTTGCTATCAGATCATGTTACCGAGGCGACTAATCGTGAGCCGATTTTTACCCAATACAGAAAGTCCCCCCACTCCTCGGTCGATTACCGAAGTTACCGAGGATTGGAGTGAGATTTCGCGGGAAAGTGATGTGGCTTGAACTTATCCAAGCGTTTCAAATTTTGTCAACGGTTCGCATCTCTTGAGATTACTGTTCATTAACATGTGCCACCCATCCGTTGGCTAATCAAACAGTCACGCCGCTTTTTGTGTTTCCCCCAACGTTACAATGATGAAATTGCACCACTTGTCTTCTCCCCGCCTATAAATACTTCCTCACCAAGCCATTCTCATCACTTCCAATATTAGCAAACAACAGTGATAAGAAAAGGCAAGAACTTCCATTGCTCACTCTGATCAATTCTTCTCTGTTAAAAATCTCAAGCTTTTAACTCCATAATCTTGTCTGCAACACACTCTAGATAGGATTCAAGCGACTCTGGTGAGAGAGTGAGGATTTCGCGCTACGCGGCCGCTATAGCTAGTGGCAATTTTATCACCACCGTGCCGGCATTGCAGGTAATAGAGGTGGAGGGTGGCGGAGGGGTGACCTCAAGCGCTAGTGTCTCCAAGCGGCGTAAGGAGAGGGCCAGGTGCGACACCGCTGTGATGAGTGGATATATCAGCATAGAGGGGGATGACGTCGTCGGTGATGACGACATAGTGGTAGGTGGTGCTGATGATGTCAGCCATAGGGATGATGATAGTGAGGGCAATAATGCCGAGGCGAGGGCGAGGATGACGCCGAGGCTGAAGCTGAAACAGGGGGTGAGCTGCCTACCGCCGAGGAGGGGCATGATCCCGAGGTTGGACCTTTGGGCCCTGAGAGGAATTTACCAAAGATTCCCCTTGAAAAAGAGCTCGAACCTCATCAAATTATCCCTTCTCACTTCGACAACAGTAAAGATCATAAGCTTCAGAAACAATCTACTGACCAATAGGAGAAGAACAGGAACAAACCAGTGAACATGATGCCGACTCGCATAACGTAAGCTCACATTGAGCGAGTTTGGAAAGATTGTGGATTTGGGCCCGAGGTGAGGGTTGTCATCCCCGACCCAGCTAGTAGGGTGTGCCAGCACGTGGAGGGGCTATCCTTTGCATACACTTACCCATTCACCATCGGTTTCACCCTCTCTGTTCACAAGGTCATTGACGATTTTTGCCGAACATACAACCTATGTCTGGCTAAATTAGGCCCTAGTATTTGGAGGGTTGTTCAGTGCATGGATTGGCTGAGCACAAAAGCCGGGGTGGATTTCACCTTGCAATATCTCATCTCTCTCTATTACCCTTATTTCCACAAAGCCGGGGTTGTGGCTTTAAACAACCGAGGCAAATATGCGCTTCTCCATAAGAGCGAACATCACGGGGACCGAGGCTGGAGTGATCGCTACGTCCTTTTGGAGACCTGTGTTTTATCCGCCGAACCCAATTTCCCAGAGAGGTGGACTAACACACGTAAGTGTCCCTTCGCTCTTTATTTCCTCCTTGGTGATCATTCATGTTAGCTAACCCCGATTCATTTGTGTTTTTCAGTATCGTTCCTCCACAGGGGTTGACCGAATGGTTTAGAGTTGTGGTTGGGGCTCGTGAACACCCAACTCGAACGTGGATGAAGATGGCTGCTGAATTTGGTTGGCAGTGTAAGAGGCACGGTAAGTTTTCTGTGGTGTCTCACTTGGTATGCTGTTTTGAAGCTTTTGCTTTGGTTGCTAACTTTCCTCCCCTCGATGTTAGGTTTCCCAAACCGTGCCATCAACACGAAGAAAGAAAAGAAGAAAAAAGGAAAAGGAAAGGAAAAAGATGATGAAGATACTGAGTCAGATGACGAACTGGCTTCGGTGGCAGGTTTAGCGGGAGACTTGAAGGAATTGAAGTCTTCCCAGCCTTCAAAGATTTCAAAAGGGGCACCGGGTCAAGGATCCTCCAAAGGTAAACACTATCCTTGGTTAACTCACTGGCTTTTACTTCTCTTCATCCCTTTGCTCAAGATTCTTTTATGTTGCCCTTCGTAGGTGTGAAAAAGAAGAAGGTGGTTTCCAAGAAGCACTCTCGCTCTGTAAATCCTCGCACTGAGGTGGCTACTTCCCCTAGGCCCGAAGTGGTGGCGGAATCGCGCCGAAGGCTAATTGATGAGCCTGATGATGTTGGTGCCGAGGACTTAGTGGCTCGAAGAGCAGTTGAGGTCTTAGACCTTGAGGACCATGAGCAAGACTCCGAGGCGGCAGCTGCTAAAGCTAGAGGCAAGGCCAAGGTTGGGGAAGTTGTGTCTGCTGTCATTGAGAGGGAGATTGAAGTAGGCGCAGTTCGGGCACAATCCGAGCCCGCAAGGATTTCGTCCTCGGTGGGGTCTTATCGGAAGCTCGAAGTGCCATCTTCTTCGAATCTGCTGGAATGCAACTGAGGTGATATCTTGAGCCTTACGTCTTTGCTTGGCCCAGAGGAAGAAAAAGTTGTGCAGGCTTTCTCTCGAGGTCATCTATACAACACCATTGCTGCCAATGCTATCAGAGTGGGTTTCGTCGTTTTCCAATTTTACCTCTGTCTTCGGTCAGTTGCTGATAGTGTTTTTTAATTGATCTTCATTCAGAGCTTTGTTCTGTCATTGAGGGCTATCGAGGTTGAGACCTCGAGGGATGAAGAGGTTCGGCGCATTGCCCGTGCATGGGACAGGCAAAGAGACAGCTTCAATGCACAAATAGCAGAATTGAAGGCTAAGTTGTCCAAGTCCCAATCCAATTTGCACGAATCCGAAGCTTCTTCCGAAGCAAAAATTAAGGCCCTCGGTGATGGCTTCTAGGTTGAGCGCTCGAGGCTAGAGGTTGAAGTTGCAAAACTTAATGCCGAGCTGACTCAAGCGAAGGGCAAGCTTGAAGACATGGCCAAGAAACATCACGAGCAGCTGAGAAAGCATGTACTCCATATTCAGAGGTTGGAGGGTGAGACCTCCAAACTTTCAGCTCGCGAGGCCGAGGTCAAAGCTCTTCGAGAGGAAATCGCTGATTGCAAAGACAAAGTTAAGATCAAGACCAAGAGGGCGGTGCTGGATAAGCGATGGACTGTTATCAAGTCTCGGCTGAAGCTGCTCAAGCAGTGCCGCGCTGGTGAGCTCAATCTGGAAGAAGAAATTTCCAAAGACGAAGAGAAGGCAGCCCAAGCTCAAGCTATCATCGATGATCTTCCATCAAGCGAAGCTTCGAGCGAGGATGAAGGAGAGGATGATGATGAGGAAGACGCCGAGGGGGATTTCGAAGTGGGAGGTGACCCCCCCGAGGCTTAAACTTCCGTTTACATTTTTTGTTTCGTGTAAGCCTTTGGGCTTTTTATTTGTTCATACTTTGGACCTTCGGGTCCTTTTGATGTATAAATTTGCAGCCTTCGGGCCTATCAATGAAATAATTTTTTACTTCATCTTAAATGTTAGTTTTTGCATGAACCGAACACTTAAAATAGATAATTTGCTTGCAAGACTTAATTAAATGGAACCGATGCAAACTTAGAACGACGTCTCGTTCTCGAGTCGATGCATTTAAAGTGCAACTTCGGGGTGCAAGATTATAGAAACAAAGAGATATGGAATCAAGTTTATTTCATTGATAATATCAACGAGCCAAAATCGGCTTTTTACATGAAGTCAAGTCGAAGTAGACCTTGGGCGTAAAAACAAATTGACAACATGCCACTATCGAGCGTAATTACAATGTACTAATCTATTCCTCGGGTGTTAGTCCCTGGTTGTTGAATAGATAGGCTTCGGTTGGGAGGCTCAGTGTCGACCTCGGTTGTGACCCGCCTCTGACTCCCCCTCAGTGTTCGGGTGTGAATCTTGATGAAGATCCGAGCACTGGAACTCGTTTTGTCTGCTTCCTGAAAAGGTCAAGCAAAATGAAACGAGGAGCAAGTTAGTACATTTCAATAGAGGCCCTGGGAGCATTTTCCGGCTTGAGGCTGACTATAAATTTTAAGTCATCAAGGAATGCTTACCTCGATTTCAGAAGTAGTACCGCTTCAAATTGGAGATGTTCCAATTTAAGGGTTCGGGTATGCCTTACAGATCTTCAATTTGATAAGATTCTTTCCCAACAATTGCTCTGACTTTGTAAGGTCCTTCCCAGTTTGCGACGAGCTTTCCCCCATTTTTCTCCTTTGTTGATTGGTTCGTAGCCTTCAGCACATAGTCGCCAACTTTAAAATCTCTAAGTTTGGCCTTCCTATTGAGATATGCCTTGATCTGCCTTTTTTGGGCAACTAGCCGAACCAAAGCTAACTCTCTTTTCTCCTCGAGCAAGTCCAACTCTATGCGCATAGCTTGCTGATTCACATCCTCGGTGGTGTGGGCATACCGAAGACTTGGTTCACCTACTTCCACGGGGATAAGGGAATCCATACTGTAAGCGAGTGAAAAAGGGGTCTCACCGATGCTGTTCTTTTCTGTCGTCCGCATGACCCACAACACACCTGGAAGCTCCTCGGGCCAAGGGCCTTTCTTCTCATCGAGACTTTTCTTGAAATTTTCAATTATTATCCTGTTTGAAGACTCAGCTTAGCCATTGGCACTTGAGTGATGGGGGTCGAAGCAATTCTTTTGATCCCCCATTGTTTGAAGAAATCATTGATGATTGCTCCCATGAACTTTTTACCATTGTCGCAAGCGATTTCCCTCGTGACACCGAACCTGTAGATGATGTTCTTCCTAATCGATTACTTCTTTCTGCTTAAACTTCGGTGAGAGCTCCTGCTTCCACCCATTTAGTAAAGTAATCAGTTAAAACGAGGATGAACTGAACACCACCTTTTCCCTTCCGCAAAGGACACAACAACATCCATCCCCCATTTCATAAAAGGCCGATACGACCGAATGTAAAGGTTCGGCTTGTTGGTGAATCATTCATGCGTGGCGTTGGCATTTATCACATTTTTGCACGAAGGCCTTTGAATCTGTGCTGATGGTGGGCCAATAGTACCCAGCTCTTAGTATTTTGCGCACCAAAGATTTCCCCCCGAGTGATTGCCACACTCGCCTTCGTGAATTTCAGCCATCACATACCTAGCTTCATCGGGACCCAAACATTTGGCATTGGGCCGCAATACAATTTTTTGTACAAATTACCCTTGAGCATGGAAGATGAAGCCGCTTGGGTCCTTAACTTTTTAGATTCTTTTTTATCTTGGGGGACAGTCCGCGAGTCGAAGTAAGAGAAATCTTATTCCGCCAATCCCACTTGTGGTCCACCGAGTTGACTTCATCTCTCTCATTTGTGCAGAGAGCAACCGAACCACTGAATCAGTCCCCGAGTGTGTTTCATCTGCTGCCGAACCAAAGTTCGCTAGGGCATCGGCCTCGGTATTTTCCTCTCGAGGCACTTTTCTAATTTGCCATTCTTAGAATTGGGCCAAAATCCTCTGTGCTCGGTCCAAGAATTGCTGCATCCTGGGCTCCAGAGCCGTGTATTCACCGAGCACTTGGTTTACTACTAGCTGTGAGTCGCATCTCAACTCAATTCTTTCCACCCCCATTTCCTTAGCTAATTCCAAGCCTTCTAAAGCCGCTTCGTATTCGGCGTCATTATTGGTTACTTTTTTTAACCGAACAGAGTGTCTGATTTTCTTCCCGGTGGGCGCTTTTAACACTATGCCTAATCCCGAACCCTTGGAATTAGTTGCTCCATCGGTGTGGAGTATCCATAGTCCCAAAGCCGTTCCTTTTGACATTGAGTTCTCCTTTTCGGCTTCGGATAGGATCCCAACACTAAAATCAGCTATGAAGTCAGCCAAGACTTGGGATTTGATGGCTGTTCGGGGTTGATAAGTGATGTCATACTTGCTCAATTCTACTGCCCATTTTGATAACCTCCCCGATAACTCAGGTTTGTGCAATATACTTCTTAAGGAGAAAGTTGAAACTACCGCTATTGGGTGACATTGGAAGTAAGGACGTAGTTTTCGAGCAGTAACAGTTAAAGCAAGTGCTAGTTTTTCTAAGTGAGGATACCTGGTCTCAGCGTCAAGGAGTGTCTTGCTTACATAATAGATGGGCTGCTGCTTGCTATCTTCTTCCCGAACCAGCACAGCGCTGACTGACACCTCTGACACCGCCAAGTAGACCAGCAATGTTTCACCATCTTTTGGCTTGGCGAGCAATGGCGCGTTAGCCAGATAGCGTTTCAATTTCCTCAGCACTTCTTTACACTCCGATGTCCATTCGAAGTGATTATTCTTCCTCGAGACAGAGAAGAATTTGTGGCATCGCTCCGAGGACCTTGAGATGAATCGACTCAAGGCAGCGATTCAGCCAGTTAAGCGCTGAACTTCCTTCACCCCGGTCAACTCTTCGGGGATCTCTTCGATAGCCTTGATCTTATATTGGTTTGGCTTCGATTCCTCATTCAAAGACAATGAATCCCAAGAATTTTCCTGACCCTACGCTTTAATTTCATGCCATATTGCCTCAGAACAACAAAAGCTTCCCTCAAATGATTCAGATGATCCTTCATTCGAATTGACTTGATGAGAATATCATCTATGTAGGCTTCTATAGATTTTCCAATATACTCCTTGAACATGCGACACACCAGCCTCTGGTATGTCGCCCCAGCATTTTTCAAACCAAAGGGCATCACTTTAGAGCAAAAGGTACCTCGGTCAGCGATGAACGAGGTTTTCTCTTCATCCTTCGGATCCATGAGGATTTGGTTGTAGCCCGAATAAGTATCCAAGAATGTTAATAGTTTGTGTCCAGTCGTGGAGTCTATTAACCCCTCTATTTGTGGCAATGGGTAGGAGGCTTTGGGGCAAGCCTTATTCAAATTAGTATAGCCTATGCACATCCTCCACTTACCTTTTTCTTAGGCACGACGACCACATTAGCTAGCCATTCGGGATACTTTACCTCCCTTATGAAACCATTTTCTTGCAGCTTCGTGGTTTCATCTTCGATCGCTTTCTTTTTAACCCCGACGTGAGGTCTTTTCTTCTGCTTCACCGGGGTGAAATTTGGGTCTACATTCAGCTTGTGGGTCATGATCTTTGGATCGATACCAATCATGTCCGAATGGGACCAAGCGAAGCAATCATTGTTGGACTTTAAAAATTCAATGATTGCTTTCTTCGACTCTAGGTCCAACTCCGAGCCGACAAATACCTTTCTTTCAAGAAAATCTTTCGATAAGGTGAAAGATTCCAACTCCTCAATAGTTGAGTCCTCGGCCTTTTGTTTCCGAGGCTCTTGAATGCACACCGGGATCTTTTCAGCTTCTCCTCGGAGGTCCTCCTCGCTTGACCCCGGTTGCGTTAGTTGCTATTGTTTTGGCCCAGTCGGGGCGACTCCACTTCTCAATGCAACTGAATAGCATTCTCTTGCTACTCGTTGCTCTCCCTTTATTGATCAAACCCCCAAGGTGTAGGGAACTTGATTACTTGATGAAGCGTGGATGGAACAGCCTCCATGGAATGGATCCATGGTTTGCCGAGGATCACATTGTATGCTATGTCCTCGGGCAACACTTGAAATATTTCCTTGCTAACTCCTTGAACAAACGTTTTGAATGTGATTTCACCCAAAGTTTTCTTCGTGGAGTTGTTAAAGCCAGTCAACGCTGTTGCCTTGGGGATGACTTCCCCTTTGAGCCACATCTTCTTAATGGCCCCGTAGCCAATTATATTGGCCGAGCTACCGGGGTCAATCGAGACTCGTTTGATATCCGAGTCATTAATTCTCAACATAATGACAAGGGCATCGTGATGAGGGAACATCATCCTATCACAATCGTCATCATCAAATACAATTTTTTTACCCGAGCCTCCCACTCGAGTTCTCTTTTCCATTGTGATTGACAGCTTGGCGAATTTCTTTGCAGCTGCGAAATTTACCCCGTTCACCTTTGACCCCCCGGTGATAACATTTACAACTCTCTTAGAGGGTGGAGCCCGAGGTGGCTGTCCATCACCTAGGTTCTTGGTGTAGTTGTCTTTTCCCTTGTCGGTAAGGCACTCGGCCAACACACCCTTCTTCAGCAAATGTGCCACCTCGTGGCACAATGCTTTGCAGTCCTCGGTTCAATGGCCATAATCGGCGCGGAACTCGCAGTGCAAATTTTGATCTTTTTTTTCTGCTGGAGTTCTCATGTCTTTGGGTACTCTTACCTCGGCGGTTCCTTTGACTATGTTGACCAGCTCCGAGGTCGATATATTAAAGTTGTAGTCAGGGATCCGAGGTAGTTCTTTATTCTTTGAAACCGAAGCTGGGCCTGCGAAATTTCTTTGGTTCGAGTTAGGGTGAACCATTCTTCCGAGCCGTCGGCTTATATGTGGGCTTGCGAACGAATTTCCAAAGGAATTTCCCAATCTTTGGCTGATAGGCTGCCTCATGGAGGTATATGGCTCATACCCCCTTTTGAATTTCCTCGCGACGCCTCGGTGCAATGTGAGGATTCGCCTCGGTTCTTGTAATTATAACCTCGGCTTTTTAACTTGGCCTCCTCCAGCCTTATCTTGGAGTAGGCTCATTTGTGTAAATCATCCCACTTCAGAACTTGGTATTACTGAAGCTCATTTGTGTAAATCATTTGCGAACATTGATTCCCTTTTAAAATACCATGATGGCTAGAGTATCATCCATTCGAGGTAGCTCCATGCGCTCAGCATGAAAGTGCTCACGGAACTCCTTGAGTGGCTCACCGGGCCACTGCTTAACCTCGCAGATATCCTCCTTCCTTTGGAGAATCTTTTGTGCTCCGGTGTGGGCCTTAACGAAGGCATTAACCATTTCCTTGAAGGTGGAAATTGACCATGCTGGTAAGCACATGTACCGATGCAATGCTTCTTTCTCCAAGGATTCGCCAAACTTTTTCAAGAACATCGACTCGAGCTTTATTGCCGTTAAGTCATTGCTCTTTCCCATCGCCATGAACTCAGTTATATGTTCTTTGGGATCGGTGGTCCCGTCATACTTCTTTAGGAAGAGTAGCTTGAAATTTTTGGGAGTTTGAGCTGGTGCTGCTTCGAGATTTAATGGCAACTCCCTGTATTGGTCTATGTCAAGCTCGTCTTCAGTCCTAGCCACCCTGGAGATGCTCTCGAGGCGTTTTTCTATGCGCGCCTCGACGTGGGCTTCAATTTCTCTGGTCAACCTCTCAACATCGACCGAAGATGTAGTTTCTACCATAGTGGGAAGCGTCCCGAAGTGTGGCGTTTTGCTCGGTAAAGTTCCCGAACCTCCAGATGTGGCTCCATTTAGAGATCCCCCTGTTATCGCGCCCGTAGGAACGAAGAATGGGATGCCTCTATTTGGAGCCGCAGGCTGAGTGCCGCTCCGTGCAGAGCTATTCCTCGCCTCTAATGAGGCGGAAATTCCGCGTTGATGTTAGCTTGCTCGTCCTGCCGCTCTTGAAGAGCCCTGAGCGAAGCAACGACATAGGCTTGAAATACCTCGGTTGTCATCAGGGATAAAGAAGTGGGATCTGATTGGATACCAGTCTGTCCATCGGGAGTTAACTAGCGATCAATAGAGTTTCTGCTGCTGTCAGCCATATCGTCGTCGTAAGATTATGGGCTTCAATGAAAAAGAACGTTTTACTTTGGAACAAAGCGTTTCTGCTAATATCCCCACAGACAGCGCCAATTTGTATGGGCCTAAATCAGTTTAGGATTACAAATCGAATTTGGAATCGAATACAAGCAAATCTTCGTATCAAAGTCAAGAAAATGCTAAGAATAAGCGTAAAATGCGAGGAAATAACTTGATTTCAATATATCGTAGTAGTACAAATTTTACCAGAGTTTCTGTATATATTTTTCAATGCGTACAATGTAAAGTGAAGTATTATTTATAGACTTACGAGCTTGACCCACGTTCTCCACGACTTGTTCATGGCCAAACCCACGTCTGAAGCATTTATGGATGAAGTTAAATGGGCAAAGTAGTGGGCTGAAGTAGTAGGCTGCAAAGCCGCTTGACTCGAGGCGCTTCACCGAGGTTCAAGCGTATGACCTCGGTGATAGGGCCTTGTTTCTCGACTGAGGTGAATGTCACCGAAGCTCAGCTTGCGGCTTGCCTTCGGTGATGACCTCGGTGCCTGACTTCGGCGATCCACTCACTTGCTTCGGTTTCTAACTTGTCATCAAGTGCTCGGTTGCTATCAAATCATGTTGCCGAGGTGACTCATCGTGAGCCGATTTTTACCCAATATACATATATATATATATTCTGAATTTAAACAGAGGTTAGAATTTGTTATTGAGCCAATTGATTCATTCTGCGGTCCTATGCTACCTTACACAAAAAGTAGAACAAAGTTCATTCTATTTTCTTAGTTCCAATCTATTTTTAAGACTAAAGGGAGCTCTTATATTATTTGTACGGTTGTTTTAATACTTTCTTCCTTTTCATTCACTGCTTCCTTGCTTAGTATGAGTCAATTAATTGGGTAATTTGTGTAACCAGAAAAAATATTTCAATATTACTAAAGACTTTCACATGATTGTTCTGGACAAGTCACTTAGTCCAACATTTAAGCATTAAATTTTTTGAAAAAGAAGACGTTATTATGGGAATTTCGGTGCCTGCAATATCTAGGGAGAAAACTTGAAGGTGGTAAAGAAACATCATCAGAAGAAGTCGATGCATATTCTGTGTACATATTAGTTTGTTGGTCAAATTCAGGTAGCTTCAATCTACACATTTACAAATAATAAGTACCAAAATCTATGGTTGTCTGCGTACATTAGATCGGATTTGGTCATTTCAGTATTGAGCTACGACAATAAAGCGGAATTAACAACTTTCTCCGTATGATTAATTGCATCAAATTGTCTTTCAGTTTCAGGAACAAGCTTCAAATGCATGTATCATGGATGGTGTATATTTTACAGTATCTCTTTTTTGCTTTGGAATAGTGACGCCAGTCGAATCATAGGAGGTTTGCCAATAAACTGAAGGAAGGTTTAGTAGAGGTTTAGCAAGAAGAATGTATGTGCTTCAAATTCTGGCTTTGCTATTTGTTTTTCAAATTGTATTTTGATGGTGGCTAATATATATATTTTTTTTCTGCTAGACGTATCATGAGAAAAAAAAGTCAATGTTTTAATCTTCTTCTTTCTCTAGTGCAAAAACTAAAGTGATACCACTACAACAATACCGGTAATCTGATGATTTTCTTTATCCAATCTTTTTTATTTTTAGAAACTTTTCATGAGTTGTTGCTCCCAAACGCACACGTAAGTATACATGGTCGACAAGTAATAAAGTGATAAGATTGAGTATCGTTCCTATGAGGACTAGTGTTAATGACTGTATCTTAGCAAACAATTTCCTAAAAACTATTCAGGGATCTTTTTCAATTTTGTTTGATTTTTACTAACTAAAGAAGCAATAATTAGAAGCACGTAATGAAGTCAAGTAATCGAGAGCAATTTACGAGTTGTTATCAATAAGAGAGAAACGGTCCAGGGTCAGAGCTACAACCAATCCAATTGAGTTTTCTAGTTGATTCTACTTCTTGATTTCCTAGATTGCTAACTAATAGGTTAATTACATTCGTGAATACCTGTCGATTCTTTATGACTCTATGCAAGCTACTCTAACACCTACATGTCTATGGAATTAAATCACATGCATGCATTAAAGAACTCTGCAGTCAGCTAAGCCAGGCGAATAGGTATATGTCTATCCTACCCGCAAATCGAATCTCTGATGCCCAGGTTCAAAATCAAGCCCTATTCTTTCTTATGTGCATTCATAAATTCCCTCTGTCGAGTTCAACTCTTAAACCGTAGATAGTGTTCAATTATCAGGCCTCAATAACCAAACAATTAGGCTCAATAAAGAGTAAACAATATGTAATGGTAAGTGAAACGACCTCGGTTAGTCATTTCGGAACTTAGGACTTCGATTGGCGTACCGATAATTTTAAAATATTCGTAATGTTCATTATGACTTGTCTGTAAAATTTGAGCTAAATCAGACCTCGTTTGGAATGCATCGGAAGAAGGTTTCAGCTTTTATTGTCGATAAATATTAAAAAGATATTTTTGAGCTCAGTTTTGGCGAATGAGGTCCGATTTGAAATCCAAAAGCGCCGTTAGGTTCGTATGATTATTTGTGACTTTTGTGATTTTTCGAAAGTGAATTTCGATGTTGTTCGGCTAAATGAAATGACCTCGGTTAGTCGTTTCGGAACTTAGGACTCCGATTGGCGTACCGATAATTTTAAAATATTCGTAATGTCCATTATGACTTGTATGTAAAATTTGAGCTAAATCAGACCTCGTTTGGTATGCATCGGAAGAAGGTTTCAGCTTTTATTGTCGATAAATATTAAAAAGAGATTTTCGAGCTCGGATTTGGCGAACGAGCTCCGATTCGAAATTCGAAAGCGCTCTCAGGTTCGTATGATTATTTGTGAATTTTGTGATTTTTCGAAAGTGAATTTCAATGTTGTTCGGCTAGTTTCTGCTAAAATGCCGAAAGTTAAATAATTTGACATTTTTTCAATTAATGTGCATATTGAGTTTCGAGAGTCCGATTTGAGATCCGCCTTAGCAAGTGTGTTACATATATTTTGTATAACTTGTATGCAAAAGTTGGAATTATTTCGAATATCGTAGGGTACCGTTTTAATTTTTACCGTAGCAGCAAAATTTTAAAGGAAAAAGAAAAAAAAAGGAAAAGGACAAAAATGAAAAGAAAGGCGGTGGGTCCTTAGCTTAACGAGCTAATTTAGTAGGATATAGAAACAGAAAGCTTGAATGATATGAAACAGAAAGAAAGAAAATGAAATGACGCAGTAAAAAAAATGCCAGAAAATGAGAAAAGAGCCGGACTAAGATAGAATTTTCACCCTGAAACATTCAGGTAATGATCTTAATGCATTATTTGAGTTTATTACGTGTGTTTTGAATGTATTTTGACGGTAAAAATTGGGATATTAGACATCATTTTAAGAAGTTCAATTAATAGTTTAAAGGGTCAAATGGACCCCGATAATGGAATTGATGATATATTCGTACTCAGTGAGTTATGGTCCACATATAAATATAGTTTATTTAGGATTTGGTTATGTGACCATAAACCCTGTACATAGGCCAAGCCTGCGTATTGCGTATGCGAATAGGGTATCAGGTTCCAAACCGGATTGCCCTAAGATGTGAGGAATGAAGCCTTTAGCCTAATTTGATATATTTTTCTGCTTATTGAATAGAGTGGGATCGTTTGGCAATGAAACCAAAGGATAAAGCTTGTCGATTAGCCGTACTAGCTTTTGGAAGAGGTAAGTGTTTATATCCATTTCTTTGGAGGCACCTGGCCTCGTTGATTTTCTAGTTATTATCTGGCTCTGCCTTTTTATAATTTAAATAAGAGGAATTTTGTTTATCTATTTCTCCTCCCTGGCTAGCTATCCTATTCTTTGAGGTGGCTAGTCTGCCCTACTTATTGAGTCATTTTGACTCACCCGTGTTTGTTTTTTGTTCTTGTCTATTTATTTCGTTTCGGCAGGTTCGCTCCAGGATTGAGTTCGCCACGTTGTTCAGGAGCGAAGACGACTTCAGCTGTCAGGGTGAGCCAGCTTTTATTCCGGATGGCCACCAGTTTATTGTTAATTATTTCAGCTGCATTTTGCTCCCTTCAGGAGGTATCTGTCTTCTTTTGTACTCTTAGATGTCTAGTCTGGATAGCCCTAAACCTTGTATGTGGGTAGTCAGCTGTAATTTCATTTTTTACACCTTAGAGGTATCATTATGTTTGTACTTTTTCTAAGTCTTGCTTTTATTTATAAATTGAATTATATTTATTTTTCTAATTTAATTGATAAGGGTTCGCCCGACGGGTCTAGGGAAGGATGTCGGGTGCCTGCACGGCCTAACTGGATTCCGTGTCATGTCAGTAAGATAATAGGTAGAAATCAACTTTCAAACATCAGCCTTCATGCATTTTCTCAAACCCTAGAACGGTATGTTTAGCTACGCATATTCATAATAACAACACAATAATTCATAGAATAAATATGGAATATTGTAATAGATTTAGTAAAGGAATTAAGCCCTTGGTTCAATGCGTGAGGAACTCAAAACTTGCTCCAAAAATCTGACCTCCCTTAATATTCACGAAATAATAAGCTTTTATAGCGTTTACAAAGTGCTAGGATAAGTTAAACCAAAGCCTAAACTAGTTGGGAAAACTTAATTCACGTCAGACTCAAAGCTTTCTTGGAAACCCCGCTTCCATATAGCTCCCAAATTCAAAGCTATCTCTAAAGCTTTGCTCTCATGTCAGCTTCCAAATTCCAAGGCTTTCTTGGAAGCCTTGCTTTCAAAATAGCTTCCAATGTATCAGTTTACTCCAAGCCTTGCTTTTCAACATATTTTGCTCCAATTTGATTGTTCTTGCCTCGATTTCATCCAAACCAATCCTAAAATCACAAACACAATAAGTGAGCACAAGAAACACAATTATTCCATGTAATAGGCGAATAACGTATCAAAATGCGAGGAAATATTAAGGTAAAATAGGTAAATATTGGCAAACATCATGAGTACTAAATTGTGATAGTATGGGTAGTTATCAGTTTATTACAACTTTTAAAATGCAGTCATATTTGATCAATTTTTTTTGTGAAATATTTATCAAAATTTATTTGAAAATGATCTAAACAGTACATAGTAGGTTATTTTGGGGATTGAAGTTTTAACTCTAATTTGACTACAGTAACAAAAAAAAACATGTAATGTAGAACTTTTTAATATTAATTAAGATAAAGAAATAAAGGAAGTAAACTTAGTAGAGTATAGAGGAAATATAAACGAGATAATGGAAATTTTATTTTCAATCTTAACGCAATGTCAGAAATTAAGGTACCTTGAAACATTTTTTCATTATGGAAGGAGATGAAAAAAGTTTATTTGCCAAGAAGCACGAAGGTTGAAGCCTTAAACTGTGTCTATAGGAACCAAGGGACATGGCTTATAAATCTACTGCAAGACAGCACCTATCATCATGAATCATGAAAAAGGTAAAATAAATTTATTTTTTGGCTTTGGTTCAATAATTCTTTAGTTGCTCATTGAGACATGGAAAGTTGATGCGAAGGAATTTTTATGTATAAAGTTTTTGGCTGGTTACGAAGGTTGATTGAAAATAAACGTATGAAGCGTCAACTAAAGAGTGATATTATTAATAATTGGTATAATCTTGACAAGTTTTGGTTCTTTCTACGACTCAGTTTTCCATCATCTTATCCATTTTTTTATGATATTTGAAAATAGGTTATTGAAATCATATTTAAGACTTTAACTATATATACCATGTATCATGTTAATCAGGCTTCTCTTTCTTTATATTATACTAACATTTGGTATTATAAAAATCTTTAAGAAATAGCTTTTATATGTATACGTGTATTTAAATTGCTTTAGCATGTGCAATGGTTTCACATTGTATGTATTCCCAAATTCTTGGCATTTATCTTATACTGAGGCACTTCATTATTTTAATTGATTGGCTTATCTCATAATATGTCTTTTTAATGCTTATAATGTTATTAAGCCTCCATAGCATCTAAAGAAAGAGGGACCAAAAAGCTAGAAAAAGTTTTGCAAGTTTTATTTATTACTTATTCTCATGCCATATTCAATTATTGCAATATCTATATTCCTACTACTTCTAATGTAAAAGTATTTCGCTTGCAGTTATTCTACAAATTGATTTTGCTGGTGAAAAAGTATTTCCTATTTTAGTTGGCCATCTACACGGAAAGTCGTTTAATTATCTGAATGGATTTTATGCAAAAAGCTTATTATTGGACATCCTTTGGATGGTGGTATTATTGACTATTGGTATATTTTGGAGACATTATGATCTTATACTTTCTTTGATTGACTCCAAGTTTGATCCATAATCTCATCCAGTTAAGCACCTCTTAACCCCTAGTACAATTGAAAAAAATGGCTGATCTATAATTGAGACTTTTAAAGTACATGTCATGTATCTTGCTAATCATGGTACTCCTTTATTATATCTAACTAATCAAATAATTGTATAATTATTTTGGATTTACTCTACACGCATATATTGGAATTGCTTTGATAAAAATGTGTTGTATAATTCTTATGGTATAGTTTTACATGTATTGGTTATTCTTGGCGTCTATCTTAGATCGAGGCAGCATAAGTTTTCATTAAATGATCTTTACATTGGACGTTATCAACAATTTTCTATACAAAATTTACAATATTTTAGAATCTCATATTAAACTCCATATCCTAACAACAATATGCTTATTAACAAAAATATTAAAAGCTACGTTACTAGCTGAAATTAGAAGAATATATAATCGAAAAAGTAATGACAAGAACAACAAACAAATTTTGAAGTAGTAGCTTAAAACATACAATTTTTATTTTTTTATTTTTTCTGTATAAATTCCAAAATGATCATACATATATTTACCCATATTGTTTTGTTCTCCGATTTACTATTTTCTTTTCGCAAATGGAGATGAGAAGTACGATTTAAATTTCAAGGACTGAAGTCTAATACATTGAGACATCATTACAGAACATTTCAAGTTTGTTGTAGTACTTGAAATTAACTATATAGGTCTTCTTAATTTATCGGTCAACGCCATGATGTTTGAAATTGATCCGCTGCAATTTATTTATGCAAGATGCAAAGATTTAGATTTCTAACTTTAGGTTATTCAATTTTTGAAAGGACAAGTCACAAAGTGTGATATTTATTTGTGATCAAATTTTAATTTTGTAATAGCAATTTATATTCCAGTTGGAATAGTAGCAATAACAAAATTCGTAAGACAATTTCCTTCTTAGTGCAAGAAGAAAAAATTTTCACAGAAAAATGATAACAAGTCGTTCCTGCAGGCGGAAATGATTTTCATAAAACTCTCTTGAACTCTTATTTCAATTTATGTAATAGTGTTATAGTCTAATAAGAGGTTAGCAAGATAATACTCTTAGGGGTCGTTTGGTACGAGGGATTGGATTACTTATCCCGAAATTAAATTTGGGAGTATAATTATCGCATTGGATAATTCTATCCTATATAGAAGGTGGGATTAACAATCCCAAGATTATAATTCCGGGATTGTTAATCCATAATCTTGGGATTGTTAATCCCTGGATAATATGAATAGCTACCAAACGACCCCTTATGGTATACCGTACACGCTTCATTGTTTACATTGTTTGGATGCTATGATTGTCTGTCTATGCAAAGTAACAATGCATTATCATTTTCATTGCGCTAGAACATTAACATTTCCTATGTATCGTTGGTCAAAGATAACGCATTTATTTATAGCTTCTATATAAGTAGGGTAAAGGGAATTCTAATAACAGATATAGAAAAATGTGTGAGAGAATAAGACGCCAAGCGACAAAAATAAGATGCTCCATATGAATACAAAAACGGGCTACTCTTATTTCTATTGCTCTAGAAGAGTAACATGGTAAAAGATTTGTTAAGATAGTAACAAAGATTTTAGTCTAAAATTTAAATTCAAAAGTTGGGATAATTCGTTCACTCATTTATATAGCCTTTATATAAGTAGGGTAAATGGCATTCTAATAGTAGATGTAGAAGAAAGTGTGAGAGAATAAGAGGACAAACGACAAAAATAAAGTGTTCCCAATTGATACAGAACATGCTATACTCTATTTTTCTTCATTTCTAAATATGTGATCCTATAGCTTATTTATGTTGTTCTAATTTCTATCTTAATTAGTTTTTCATTTTTTCTGTAATATGTCTTGGTTAAAATAGAATTATTGCTGTGATTCCTCTCATATTTCGAAGTCTTTATGTAGATTAATTAGGTGTGCATGTTCTTTGTTTCATGACCACAATTAAAAGTCAAGGCGAATTATTATATAATTTATGCTGACTATTTATCAAAAAATTGTTGGTACATATACAAAAGTCCTATGAATTTTTACAAATGCAAGAATATAGGGACTTTTGAAGAATTTAATGATGAATAATGCATAACAGATCAAGTTTAAAATGTGTTAAATAACGATGTTTTTCTCACTTTACTTCAACGATAATAAGATTCGTTTTCCTTAGTTTTATAACAATCTCTTATTATATTTATAACATTGAAAAACAAGGTTATATTAGATATTTGGTTCAAAAAATATGACAACATTTTAAATATTCTTTGATCCGCGCATCGCGCGAGTATTAAGACTAGTACACTAAAAGTGTAAAAAGTTACCAAGCCGTTAATCAAATATGCAACCATAGCATGGTGGGATAGGAGAGTTCAATGGAAATCCTTTAGAAAATGTGTAAACAGGGAAAAAACAAACGTTTTTGTTATATAAAAATTGTTGATTCCCCTATAGTCAAGATCGTTTAGCAAGGTGTATATTCAGTCTCATTCTAGCATATATTTTATCTTTTCTAAAACTGCTCTCGGTGCACGTTTAGAGTGAATTGCTAATGTGCACCAAAGCTACCATGGCGGGAGGAAAGAAAGGTAAGACAGTAAAAAAAAAGCAGCTCACAGAGATTAAGTCGGTGGACCGGAAACCCGCTGGAAGAAACCTCTCTAGCACCCAACTCCAAACCCAATAGCACAATCAGAGGGATTAATAAAACCTCCATGTACAATTATGAACTCACAGTTGCAGAGAAGTGGGAAGGAAGTGATTAAGGAATTATTATCGAGAACTGGTGTGAATCAAGAGGATAATTCGAGAACCACCCCCAACCCTAGCTCGATTTCAAAAAGTACAGTTGGAATCAGTAGTGCTAATCAACAACAGACCTCTGGGAATTTGGGGAAATTTAAAATCCAGTTGCTCAAATGCACCAAAAATAGGGATCTATTGATACAACCACTACCTGGACAAATATGGTGGCTGGAAATAAATTGGTGATGCGAGGGATGAATATGAATTTCATTGCTCCGATTTTGCACAATGGCAAAAGAGGATGTAGAATAGGAGTATGATAAGTGGAGCTCAGCAATCATATTATATGTCATAGGCTATTCTCCAACAATAGGAGTTGTGGAGCGATTTTGTGCATAGTGGAAGCTGAATGGTAAGCCTCAAATCTTCTACCACAATGAGGACTACTTTGTATTAAAATTATCAAGCATTGCTGAAAGAGATAATGTACTTTATTCTGGACCTCACACAGAGGCAATAGACCTATTGTCATGAAGGTTTAGACTCCACAGTTTAAGCTAGAAGAGGAAATTTTAAGCTCAATTTCTTTATGGATTAAACTGCCAAACCTACCTTTGCACTGTTAGGGCATGAAGTCACTTAGTAGGATTGGTAGTACCTTAGGAAATCATGTTTGTGCTGATGAACGTACTAGTAAAATGGAGAGGATATCATATGCAAGACTACTTGTTGAGATGGATGTTACTAAGCCTTTGCCAAGGTCAATTGCATTGAAAGATCCTGATGGATGTTCATTTGAACAAGGTATGGAGTATGAATAAGAGCCATTGTACGGTGATACTTGCCTTTAACTGGGGCATAGATGTGAGAAATCTCAGGATAAAAGAGCACCAGTCAAAAAACCAGGAAAAACAAGGATGCTATGGCAGCCTCAAAATTCAAAAGAGGTTGGAAACACAAGCTCTGGTTTAGCAGGCCCTCAGAAATCACAGAAGGCACTGAACTAGAACCAGCAAGATGAAAAAATGCAACTGGCAATGCATAATACTCAAGAGAAGCAAGTTCAGCAAAAAGAGCAACAAAAACCAAGAGAAGTAAATTCAAGCCAGGAACAAAGCCATAGAAATGAGTGGCAAATACCCAGGAAAAAACAACCGCTAAAAAGGTAAGACCACACATGAGACCTGAAGTTGTACAGAAAAATAATGGGTTCACTCTTTTAAAAGAGGCAGGGCAGCAAGTTGAGCATGCATATGCCCATATAAAGGATCAGGAACAAATGAGCACTGCATGGGGGGTCTATAGATCCTAATGCAAGGTACAATCAGGAGAGAGGAGGAAGGAGTCATAGTGGAGACCCTGGAGGTACAAACTTTAACCATCTATAACTATGAATATTGTTACCTGGAATGTGAGGGGGTCTAATAAGGCATATAGGCAAAGGGAGTTTAGAGTAGCAATAAAAGACGGGGATATATCTATGATAGCAGTTCTTGAGCATATGGTTAAAGAAAAAAAAGAGAAAAATATAATAAATAAGATCACCCCTGGATGGGAGTGGAACTCAAATGCTGAAAATAATAGAAAAGGCAGAATTTGGCTGTTATGGATCCAAGGAGAGTTCAGGTATCTGCAGTGGAACTTGATACACAATGTATTCATGGGATGATTAGGAAAGTGGGAGGATATATGAAGTTCGCTTTCACTGCAGTGTATAGGCTTCATACTATACAAGACATGAGAGGTCTATGGGATAAACTTAGGCAGGTGTTGAGCCTACAAAGGGGTCCATGGCTAGTGATGGGTAATTTCAACACTATTTTGAGTACAAAGGACAGACAAGGAGCACCAGTGCAAGGGTATGAGACTAGGGACTTCAAAGAATTCATGTCTGACGCTGGAATGGTAGAGTTGGTTGCTACTGGGAAAGAGGAAAGACTATACTTGGACCAATAACCACACCATCCGCAGGATAGACAAAGGCATTGTAAATGCTGACTAGATGAATAATATGCGCATAGTCCATATCCAGATTTTGGGACTATATATTTCAGATCCTTCCCCATATGCCTGAGCCTTACTAGTCAGCATGAGAGAAGGAAAAAACCCTTTAGGTTCCTAAATTGCTTGGCTGAGCACCAAAGCTTCTTACTTGCAGTACAAACAACTTGGGACTCTCAAGCACAAAGGGGTTGCATGAAAAGGGTATGGGCAAAGGTGAAATAGGTCAGAGTGGAGATGAAAGAACTCAACATCACACATAGATCAGAGAACAACTAGAAGAGTTGTAGGCAAAACTAGGACAGAACTTCAAGATAATGCTATGCAAGAAGCAGAGAAACAGTTGAGGCTAGAACTTGAGAAATGGGGCAATATAGATGAGAGCATATACATGCAGATGTCTAGAATTCAGTGGCTTCAGTTAGGAGATTCTAATACTGCCTATTTCTCTGCAAACATGAGCAATAGAAGTTTTCAGAATTGTATAACCACTATAACTAGCAGAATGGGACTAGTCCTGAAGCATGAAAGGGAGATTAAAGGTGAAGTAGTGAGCTTCTATAAAGAGCTACTAGGATCATCTACAAAAATCCTTCCAGCTATCAGCCCAGTAATAATAAGAAATGGTCCAGTACTTGCCATAGACCAACAAAGAGAGCTGATTAAACCTGTCACCAGAGAAGAAGTAGGCATGGCATTACAAGACCTGAATGATCTGAAAGCCCCAGGATATGATGGCTTCAATGCCTTATTCTTCAAAAATGCATGGCCAATCATAGGTGAAGAGGTTATTGAAGCAACATTACAGTTCTTTAGAACTGCAGACATGTATAAGCCTATAAACTGCACCCAAGTGACTCTGTTCCAAAGGTAAAGCACCGTACTACTATCAAAGAGTATAGAACTATATCTTGTTTTACCACCCTTTACAAGATAATCTCCAAGATCTTAAGAAATAGGCTTCAAGGAGCTATGGATGGACTAATGGATGCTGCACAGTTTTGTACCAGGTAGAATAATCAGAGACAACATCATCATGAGCCATGAACTGGTTAAGGGGTATGGGAGAGCAGGGATATCATCCAGATGTATGATGAAACTTGACATGCAAAAAACATATGACTCATTGGAGTGGATTTTTCTAAAACTAGTGCTAGGTGGTTTGTCCTTTCCAAGGCAGTTCATTGCTTGGATAATGAGTTGTGTTACAAGTGTATCATACTCCATCTTAATGAATGGTGAGCCTCTACCACCTTTTGAAGCAAAGAGGGGTTTGAGACATGGAGACTCACTATCTCCCTTTCTCTTTGTCTTAGCTATGGAGTACCTAACAAGAAGCTTCAAATCACTGCAACAAGTTCCAGATTTTAATACCACCCAAGATGTGAAAAGCTCAAGTTAGTCCAGCTGGGATTTGCAGATGATTTACTACTTTTCTGTAGAGGAGATATTACTTCAATGATGTTACTGTTTGAATGCTTCCAACAATTCTCCAAGGCTTCTGGGCTTAAAATCAACAAATAGAAGAGTTTCATCTTTATGGTGGGCCTATCACTGACTGAGCAGCAAGAAATACTAGGAATTATTGGGATTCCTAGGGAGGACCTACCAGTAAGGTACTTGGGTATTCCTCTAAGCACCAAAAGATTGTCTATATCACAGTGTCAGCCTCTATTGGAAAAAATGATGAGTAGGATACACTCTTGGACTGCAAAATTATTGTCATATGTAAACAGATTGCAGCATATAAAGAGCATTCTTATCTCTATCCAAACTTATTGCGCTCAGGTATTCATTCTACACAATAAGATCATTCAGAACATTGAGACCATCTGCAAATGATTTCTATGGAAGGGGGGGACTGAGATAACTAAGAAGGCATTGTTAGTGATGCAAACCAAATTGGCTATCATGCATTCCATCTATCCGGGCAACATGATGGAGGTGACTTAGCATTGGAGAAGGAGGGACGATTGAAGAAAGTTGAGGCCGAGACTTGGGGAGCTCAACGAGCTACTCAACGAGCTCATTATTTGGGGAATTGGTAGCGTAGAAACAGGCAGCAAATTGTTGCACTCAACGAGCTCCTCAACAAGCTTTTATTAGTTATTTTGCATAGATAGTCTTGAGTAAGATAATGACACTTTATTGACCCTGCATGGTCACTTTAAATATAGCCAACTTGTGGCTTTTTCGCTGATATTTAGACACTTAGGACCGAACCTATATAAGCCCAAAGTGTTAGGAATTTTTCATTCACTCTAAAATATTCAGAACATAAAAAAAATGCACCTTTATGTTCTTGAAAATCCCATTGCGTGAACTTGTCCATTTTTGGTTTGAATCGAAATTGAACTTGTTCCAACACTTGATCAAATAATTTACAAGTCTTTAGTTGTCTTGAGGATTGTTTGTATAGCATAGGTTCTCCTTGGCTTCATCCGGAAGGTAAATAGACTAGTTCTGATATGAACCAAACTATGCGGAAGCAAAATAAAGAGATGTGAAAGCAAGTAAACACGATACCAAGGAAATAAGGGACGGGGAAGAACAGAAATAGGAGAAAGAATGGATAATTTGAATCAAAACATGATTGATTATGTTGATTGATTATCCAAGGGAGAGAATGAAACTTGAACCTAACAAGGATTCATACTAGGATGACATCCATTCGGTTCCAAGTAAAAGAGTCCATGGAGCCTCGGGTTTCCACAAGATAGGCTTGGCCTAATCTATCTCTATTCTCAACTATCAATTCAAAACTAACTAATAAAATGAAAGACTAAGGGAAGCTTTTATAGTTTTTCCATACGTGAGTGTGAAATGACTAAAAGCTTCTAAGCCTAATTAAACAATGATAAATGGCCTAAAATGCCCCTTCAACAAATTATGGAAATTTGTCAGATCAAGTCTTCATCGCGATCGCGCAAGGCACTTCGCGATCGCGCAAGGCAATTTGGTACTACATCGCGATCGCGTGGATGAGCTCGTGATCGCGCAGGGCTATGTGTTCCCTACATTCCAGCAAGCTCGCATCTTGGTCTTTCGGCCTTCTTTGACTTGAATCCTGGTTTCCAAGCTCTCTTTGAAGCGTTCTAAGTTCCGCATGTTGAGCATAAACTCCCCACAGCTTTGGATACCAATTCAGATTGCATCATTCTCCTCTTCTTAAAAGGATTTCGTCCTCGAAATCAAGCCAACAAGACCTACAAGCAAGGCAAAGACAAACAAACTTCCTACCCCAAGAGTAGGTTAGTGCCCAAAAATGTGGAAAACACACTCTTATGGTAGAGCCAAGCATCAATATCAATTAAAAAGCATGTCCCCAAAGGAAACAATAATTTCTTGGATCAACAAAGAAGTGCATCCAACACTAGAATAAGCAAAGAGATCAATAGAATATGGAACATGCAAGATATAGCAATCAAATTCCCTATGACCCCTAAGTGTATGACCAACACACCAAGCCTTCAAATCAATATTATCACAATGTGACACATTGGCTTTGGCACGCTCAACACCCAAGGTGTGATCAATATGTGAGGTGGAGTAAATAAAATAGTTTAATTGGCAACTAACATCAAATACTCCACTCCCCTTCTTGGAAGCACTCTTACACGCACCAAGAGTGACTTCCTTACCTCCAAATCCAACTCCAAGACA
Source organism: Petunia axillaris subsp. axillaris (assembly GCA_029990575.1). Classification (NCBI taxonomy): domain Eukaryota; kingdom Viridiplantae; phylum Streptophyta; class Magnoliopsida; order Solanales; family Solanaceae; genus Petunia; species Petunia axillaris. The sequence goes on along the minus strand of JARKNS010000007.1, from coordinate 45,890,627 downwards.
ATCTCCCTAACTTGACAAACTCCAAAAGAAGGTCTCCAAAATGGGTTCTTCATCATTATAGTCCACACAATGAAGGCTAGGACTACTAAAAGATGGTTCCATACAACCAACATCAAGACCACTCTTCTCACTTGGAGTTCCAAATAATGGATCATCCATAGAGTCTAAATTTACAAACCATGGAGATTCTATTTTACTACCAACCCTAGTCTGATACAATTCGCTATCACAATTGGGATTGTCTTCAAACAATGAGAATGTAAAAGCATGCACCTCAATTTTATGGTCAAACAAAAGCATAGCACCAAGACTAGGTTCTTCACTCTCACTTGAGGAGTCATTGAAAACAAATCAATCCATCTCATACTCTAGAGACTCCTCAAGGTCACAACCATTCTCAGTACGACTCATAGGTCCACCATTATCAAGCAATTCATCAAGGGAAAGAATAGGGTATTCATTCAACTCGTATTCCTCTTTATCAAATATAGGTGGGGTGCCATAACAATGTTCACAAGCAAGGTCGACTACACATTCTTCACTAAGGAGAGGTTCAATAAAAATCGAGCTCACATCATGATGTGGCTTATCATCCCTCTCAACTAGTGGCTCACAATCACACACAAGTTTACCAATCGACTCCGCACTAGTTGCAAACACATTGTAATCACACAATTCATCAACTAGTATAGAGTTTTCACAAACACTATCACATGACAAGGAAGTGACATGTTCAAGGGAAGAACTTTCACATACCTTTAAGTGGCCATCTTGCTCACTCAATGCACTTGAAGTGTCATGAATTGTTCCTTCACCTTGAAGCTTACATTGAAGATCTTCTTCACCTTGTCCTTCTATTTTGGAACATGATTGAGGCTCCATTGGTTAGCCTCCAAGAGTGCCTACATCATGATGTGGCTTTTCAACCCTCTCAACTAGTGGTTCATTAGCACACACAAGTTGACCCTTCGACTCTACACTAGTTGCAAACACATTGTAATCATACAAATCATCAACTAGCCTAGAGTTCTCACTAAAAACATCACAAGACAAGGAAGTATCATGCTCAAGGGAGGAAGAACTAACACATACCTTTGAAGTGTCATGAATGTCTCCACCTTGTAGCTCACATTCGGCATCTCCTTCACCTTGTCTTTCCATTTTGGAATATGGTTGAGGCTCCATCGGTTTGCCTCCAAGAATTCCTACACAAGAACTCAAACACATAGAAGAAAAAGATAAAGGGTTAAGGTTAGAATAAGGGGTGTCCTCACTCTCAATGATTCTTTTTCCCTCTTTCTCTTCCCTCATTTTCTTTTCAAGGTCGGGTGTAGATTCGGGTAGTGACATCCCACTCACATCACTCAACACATCCTCTCCTTTTTCCGCTCGAGGAATGTCACCGGTCACTCCCTTACTCCTCTCAATCTTTTGTCTCTCAAATTCAGGCGAATTGGGACGAGGCCCAAGAATACCCATAGCCGGAGTAGGTGGACTTTTGACATCAACCCAGAACCTAGGACTTAGAGACTCATCACCTGAAGTCTCCTTCTTCTTTGTTGGTGAACCACTTGGCTTTGAAGCTTGTGGATTCGGGTTCACCTTGTTGACACTTGTCAACTCTTTTCTAGCACTAGTCCCACCAATTCTTGTGTTTGTAGGACTTCTTGATTGCTCAATTTCAACCATGGAATGAAGTTCTTGCCCCTTTCTCCTTTGCATGACCCAAGAATAATAACTAAGTGACATCTTACCCCTCAATCCATAGGGTACAAGCTCATATACCCATTGACCTATGGCCATTAGATATACGTCCCGTTAAGCATTATATTCAAACTCTTTGTTTGCCATCCATGGATCACCTAGAAAGACTTCCTAATAGGGCAAGGGATACACATAACACCAAGCATACTCTCTATAACCCCTATGAGATATGAGTACCCGAGCTTCTTTTGAAACCCACACTCTATTCGACTTGTAAGGTTGCTTTTAGCTTGGCATTGTATCTTTTAATGCTTAACCAAAGAGGCGCTAATGTAATTGGCATCGGATTCACCAATTTTACCAATTTTGAGCAAGCTTCTGCCAACACTATTTACCTCAATAACGAACCTACTTTCAACCAAGGATCGTATAGGTTTATCCAAGGAAGATCTTGAATGTTCAAGAGTATCAACAACAAAAACATGGGTCTCCCTTATCCTTCCTCTACTAGTAATATTGCTAGTGTAACTTCCACTTCCCATCACTCTTCCAACATTACAAGTGTTGTTGAAAGTCGAGGAAGGAGTCTTATAGTCAATGGCACGACTCCTACTACCTCTACTCCTCACATTGTTAGAATTATAAAAGCCTTTGGTAGCACGAGCGACGCCACTTCTCAGTCCACCCTTCACATGGGAGTTAGGAGCATTAACCTCTTTAGCACAAGTAGGATAGACAATCCTCCCTTTTCCCAAGGAACAACTACCTCTTCCTCCCATACTAATGGAAGGACCTCTACTACTCCCTTGTACATCACAAGCAATACCAAGAGAAGATGCATATACACAATTCATATTATCAACTTCACCATCCGTTCTCTCTATGTCACTATCATCATGTTCAAATTCATCACAAGAAGAGTAAGTAGGATCATCATACCTTGAAGCATCACCATCTTTGTTTTCTTGATTAGAAGCATAAGACTCTTCTCATTCATCTTCGCAAGCCTCATAGTCTTCTTATTCTTCATAATCAACATAGTGACCCGCTTCATCATCATACGAGCCTTGGTTTCCCAAATCGTCATAGCAATACCCATCATCATCATCATAGGAACCATAGTCTCCATCATCTCCACACGAACTATACCCTCCACAATCATCCTCTGAAGCCATAGCTATAACAAATAAGAGTAAAGGACCTCACAAGTTTACTCCCTCACGTGTGTCACTCAAGTAATGTTCACTCAATTTTCTTTCCACTCGTGTATACACTCAAGGCCTTTGGCTTTTATGACCACACTATATTGTTCTCACCACTCTTAGCCTTTTTCCTCTCAAAGGTAGCCTTATTCCTTTTATAGGAACCAAAATGAAAGATCAACAACTAGCACGTCCAAGTATAGGTTCGAAATGGATTTTATAAGACACCAAGAAACGAGTAAGGACACACAAGTGGACTAGGAACAAAGGAAACAAGCAATGAAACCAAAAGAGAGAAGTTACAAGACTACTAAGGAAGTGACACAAGAAAGACTCGAATCGAATTGGCACTAAACGGATTCGGAATTGGATGGATTTTTTTTTTGTGATATAGAAACTTACAATATTTGATGATACAATTGGAGTTTTGATGATTGGAAGCTGTCCTGAAGCTGTTGCGAATGTTCTGTCTCAAAACTGAAATTCTGGAAAAATATTGTTCTTCGCTGTCGCATGAAGACTGGTGCATTCGCATAGAACAAAGAATTCCCAAGATTAATTTTTCTCTTTGATATCGCGCTCGACTCTTTGCGATCGCGAAGAGTAAAATTTTTCTTCAGCGCGATTGCGCCCTGGCTTGCGAGATCGCGCAGCTCTGCTGCTGCCGAACCAGAATCCGATTTTGAATTTCAACTTTTCACTCGATTCAACTTGTTTTTCAATTCCCAAGGTACCCAAAGTTGTATAATTTGTTTCCCAACAAACCCCGATGAATTTAACATCCAAACAAACAATCAAACACAAGAATCAATGTCTTCAAGCTCAAGAACAAGGGTTTCAAAAAATGGAAACTTTAATTTTTAAATTTTCAATCCGTATCACAAAATCGTGATATAAGGGTACCAAATCAATGGGTAAACAATATAGATCAATCCCCAATACTGTTCAATGGATGGGGAATTCGTTTCACAACACGAATTTCAATTTTTCATATATTTTATTTTATAAGAACAATAACAATAAGAACACGAATCTAAAGACACAATGAACAAGGAACGTAGATTCGTAAGAACGAAACACAAGATGCGAACCAAACTACACGGAAGCAAATAAAGAGATGCGAAAGCAAGTAAATACGATACCAAGGAAATAAGGGACGGGGAAGAAAAGAAATAGAAGAAAGAATGGATAATTTGAATCAAAACGTGATTGATTATCCAAGGGAGAGAATGAAACTTGAACCTAAAAAGGATTCATACTAGGATGATATCCATTCGGTTCCAAGTAAAGGAGTTCATGGAGCCTCGGGCTTCCACAAGATAGGCTCGGCCTAATCTATCTCTATTCTCAACTATCAATTCAAAACTAACTAATGAAATGAAAGACTAAGGGCAGCTTATATAGTTTTCCCATACATGAGTGTGAAATGATTAAAATCCCCTAAGCATAATTAAACAATGATAAATGGCCTAAAATGCCCCTTCAGCGAATTCTAGAAATCTGTCTGATCAAGTCTTCATCGCGATCGCGCAAGGCACTTCGCGATCGCGTAAGGCAATTTGGAACTACATCGCGATCGCGTGGATGAGCTCGCGATCGCGCAGGGCAATTTGTTCCCAGCATTCCAGCAAGCTCGCATCTTGGTCTTTTGGCCTTCTTTGACCTGAATCCTGGTTTTCAAGCTCTCTTTGAAGCGTTCTAAGTTCCGTATGTTGAGCGTATACTCCCCACGGCTTTAGATACCAATCCGAATTGCATCAGGTTCGTACTTTCAATTCTTGGCAGATCATTGAGTGTCTATCTTTTAACCTTGTTTCTTATCTTTCATAGATTAGATTGCATCAGTTGGTATCAGAGCAAAGAAAGGGATTGTTTCTACAACCCCAATCCTGTTCTTCGTGCCTTAGGAATAAGGGTTCTTAGTTTAGTTTCTTGTATTTCCATTTTTTATTTTTTTTAAAAAAAGAAGAAAACGTGAAAAAGAGGAGTAGCCGTGAATTATTGTTGGCTGATGATAATACACGCCTAGGGTTTTAGAAAAGCTGAAAAAGAAGTGATATTGGTTGATTCTTGAAACCCTAGTTAAGTTCTTGAACGATTTCTTCAAGTTTCTTGACGTGTTAATTGAATTGCTCATTGTTCTTGGTTGAAATCTTGCTAGTTCTTGGAAGAAAGGGCTTGAATCATTGTTAGAGCAATAGGGCTGCGTTATTCTTGAAGTTAAAACGTGATTCTTGGCTAAAATTTTCATAGTTCTTGAAAAACAACTTTTTGTTCTTGAATAGGAATTAATATAGCTTGAAATGATCTTAAATCCCATAGCTTTTGCACATGAATTAAGCTTGTTGTTGCTGAATTTTTTAGTTGAAAACAAGGGGAAGAGGCGCTGGAAATTGTAGCTAAAGAAGTAACCCTAAGCCTAATTCAAGAGGGAAACAAATCCCAATTCAAAGGGGAGAAGTTTACCCACTTTTCAACTAAGGGAATTAGCTTTTCCTTAGGCTTTTGGGAGAGTAAAACATGTTTTTGACAAAGGAAATTCAGCAAGTTTGTAGCGTGTAGAGGAGATGGAAAAATTGGTAAAAGTTCTCCAAATCAGAGTCGGAAAGCCAGGGAAAAGAGGGAAAACTTATCCTACTCTAAAAAGGCTTGTCTTGTGCACCTATTTAAGGAACATACATCTATGACTCCAAAATCTGCTTGTAATGATTCAAACTTGGGCAATCCCCAAGTAGTTATGCAAAAACCAAGGTTCCACAAGTTAAAGGTGAATGTTTGTGAATATAAGGGCTTTGATCCTTAGCTGGATGACTTGTGTGAAGTCACACTTATCTCTCCTGAAGTTGTCGATCTTTTGCACTTAACGTGGGTGAGAAGAAGATATCCATATCTCGATGATGGATATAAGGCTGAGTGGAAGGTCAAGGTGATAGTGTCACGTGGAGAATACTTTGAGACGGTGTGGTGTGATGTGTGCCTTCTTCAAACATGTGATTTGTGTTTTGGGCAGCCACGGTTTCTAGATCACAATGTTCCATATGTGCGAAGTTAGATAAGGCATGTAGTGGATGACGAAGGGTGGTCTCTAATGCCATTCCCACTTAGAAAGAAAAGTCCAAATAGTGCCTATGCCTCTTCTATGCACGTAGAGGAGTGTAATGCCAATCAAAAGGGAAAGTTTGGGATGACTAATATAGTTAGGCTGCCGCAAGAGAAACAAGAAGATGTAATTAAAAAGAATATGAGAGAAAAGAAAGAAGAAAATGAAGGAGAGAAAGTCTTTTACTCTAACACTTGTAATTCTTCTTTTTCCTCTAGTTGTTTAAATTCTCTTACAGGTACCATTGAAAACAAGCTTGGTAGTGAGCACCACTTATTGGAAGTGCAAGAAGATGGTATTTTAAGGGCTGCCTATGGTGATGTAGGGTCTGCCCATGTCGACTCTAAGCTTGAGGAGGAAGAGAATGAAGGTAAAGAAGGTCAATCTTATGACCTCCAAGGTAAGTCTACTACACTCAATACTCTTGGAGCTAGTGAAGAGCAAGTTAATAATGTGAGTATGAGTAGCGGTATGTCTTGTTTGGATCTTAAGTCGTGGCTACCTTGTAATGAAAATTTAACAAGGTTTGTGATGATACACTAGTTATTCTTGAATGTGCTCCTAAGATTGAAACTACTTGTGAACTTAATGTAATGAAAACTAGTGTTGACACTTGTGTTGAGGGTCTAGGTATTAAAAGTAATGCTTCTAGGGATGTCATTGATGAAATAGTGCATGCTGTCCTAGAAGTAGACTTTAAATATCACTTGTTTGATCCCGGAATTAAAGGTGTAGAGTCCTTTTTGAGTTCTTTTAACGTCGCAACTGAGCATGATAATAAAACTGAATTGTGTGATGTGTTTGGTTATGTTGACGTCAATGGTGAGGTGAACTTGAGTGAGACTTTTCTTGTGAAACTATTCTTACTTGGGGAGACTTGTTGTTTAGATAATGAGTTTGAGTTTCTTAAGATTCTTTCTTGTGATAGAAGTAACTCCTTGTTTGATAGTAGTTCACTTGGTAGAGGAAATTGTCGTGAGGAGGAAAGTGTGGATCTTATTTTAAATCCCGTTTCTTCTTTGTGTTGTCCAAATTACGGCTTTGAGCATTGTTTTAATTCTGATTCTGAAAGTATGCTTATCGAAGTGGACACCATTGATGAAGTTATACTAGGAAACACTTTTCTTTACTATTTGTTTGCCTATGATCAGGGCCATCTGGGTGTTAGGAGTTCTTATGAGATGGATGATAATTCTGATTGTTACACATGTATTAATTCTTTTTCTTACTCTAGGATAGAGGATGGGAAATATTTATGTCTCATGATTCATGCTTCTTTGATATACTCTTGTTGTGATTAGATACATCCTTGTTCCTACAGCTTTGCAATCTGAGTTTCTTGAGACATATGTTATGTTTGATATGTTGACCTCGTTGGTTTTTTACCCTTGTATTGCTCTTAAAAGTGATAACTTGTTTGGCTTAATGGCTTTGGGGTGGGCTGGTACAATATTCCCGAATTTAGGTTTGAGATATCCTACTTCTATTGTGCTTCACCATGGAAAGCATTATGTGTGCTTTAAAGTAAAAAAAGTGGAGAGTTGTTGGAAAGATACTCCTTGGGAGTTATTGTGGTATGCAACTAGACCATGTAGACTCCATGAGGACGGTATGTTTTCTTGGCTCATACTTATATTTGGGCTTTCTAAAGCCATGAAGGTTAGTATAATCGTCTTTGGGCAGTTTAGTAGCATTCTTGTGCCATATCATGGTTATGTGATTGTGAGGCTACTTAGCTATTGCCCAGTTGAGAGTTGGGAGATATCTATACTCATTCATGTCCATGTTTTGCAGGAATTAGATTCGTGGATGAATCCTTTTCAAAAGAGGGAGAGTGATGTAGATGTAATCCATAGAGGAGAGGCCTTGATCATGAGCCATAGATGTCGTGATGTTGATGCTGTAATTTCGAGGACGACATCCTTCCAAGAAGGGGAGGATGATGCAAGCCAAATTGGCTATCATGCATTCCATCTATCCGGGCAACATGATGGAGGTTACAAGAGGCGTTGATAGCATTGGAGAAGGAGAGACGATTGAAGCAAGTTGAGGCTGAGACTTGGGGAGCTCAACGAACTACTCAACGAGATCATTATTTGGGGCATTGGGAGCTTAGATACGGGCAACAACTTGTTGCACTCAACGAGCTCCTCAACAAGCTCTTATTAGTTATTTTGCATAGATAGTCTTGAGTAAGACAATGGCACTTTATTGGCTCTGCGTGGTCACTTTAAATATAGCCAACTTGTGGCTTTTTCGTTGATATTTAGACACTTAGGGCCGAACCTATATAAGCCCAAGGTGTTAGGCATTTTTCATTCACTCTACAACATTTAGAATATAAAAAAATGCAGCTTTCTGCTCTTGAAAACCCCATTACGTGAACTTGTCCATTTTTGGCGTGAATCGAAATTGAACTCGTTCCAACACTTGATCAAACAATTTACAAGTCCTTACTTGTCTTGAGGATTATTTGTATAGTATAGGTTCTCCTTGGCTTCATCAAGAAGGTAAGTAGACTAGTTCTCCTTGGCTTCTATCTTTTATCCTTGTTTCTTGTCTTTCATAGATTAGATTGCATTAGTTAGCATGGGAATATGTATGTTTGCCCAGAACTGCTGGTGGTTTCAATTTCATAGTCCTCCATAAGTGGAACTAAGCAGCAATGTGCAAACACCTTTGGAGCTTGAGCCAGAAAAAAGATAGGTTGTGGATCCAATGGGTCCATGCCTACTATATGAAATGCAAACAACCATAGAAAGTGATGCCTAACCAAGCATCACGGATCATCAAAAAGATAATAAAATCTGTGAAGACTTTTGGGGAAACTGGAATCACTCATGCAGAGATCTTAAATATCCAACACTTCTCAATCAAGGCAGTATACCAGAGACTGAGAGGAGTATATCAAAAAGTGGAGTAGAGAAAACTTATATGCAACAATCAGGGGTGCCCCAAATGGGTTTTCAACCTAGCAATGGTGATCCATGGCAGGCTATATACAAAAGGCATGTTTCTGAAGTGGGGGTGTAGTAACTGATCAAACATGTGTCCTATGTGAGCAGAATCTGGAGACAAGAGATTACATGTTTCTTTAGTACAGTTTCTCAGCATCTCTATGACTGAAGCTGTTAGCTTGTCAAGGTATAAGGAGATCTGTACTATCTTGGAAACAAGAGCTGGACTGGATAAGCAGACAAGCTAGATGGGGAGGTGCAAAGGCAGCTGCTTAGGATGACTATGGCTGCAACAACCTACTTCATATGGCAAGAAAGAAATCAACAAATTTTTCAAGGAAAGACAAGAGCTGTAGAGCTAGTATGCAGAGCAATTATACAAGCAGTGCATTGCAGGGGAGCTAAAAATAGGATGGTGGCAAGATACCTGGAGAACCTCAATTTCTACCCGTAAATGCATTTGGATCCCAGAAGTAGCCTAGACTAAGTAATATGCGTAGATATGGGAGAATGTTGTTACGAAGTAGGTAGTTTTATTAACTAAAGCTTGGGGTTTGTCCAACTTTAGTGGGTTATGAACTTAATGTAAATGCTAACCCTTGTAATAAAATTTTATTTACCAAAAAAAAAAAATTGTGATCCTACATATAGAAATATTCCCGTATATATAGTGGCAAAGAGGGTTCAAGAAATTATTTTGAATCATCCTATAATTTTATTCCAAAGATGTGATCCTAGAGCTTGTGTAGCAGTTAAGTTTTTCTTTATTTTTTTGAATTCTCCCGTATGAATTCTTTGCTCGAAAACTGATTCAGGGGGATAGGATGTGTGGGCAGTGGGAGTCACCTTCAAAATCTTATATTATCACCTTCTTTGGGTGAGAGATCAAGTAAAACTTTGGTTCTTTCACATAAGTATGAAAATCAAATAGTTTACTAAATGGAAGATTAAGCCAAACGTTGTACAGGAAGAAGAAAATAGACTGAATCAGGACAACATTTATCATTTGCGGTACTAGTTTTTATGAGTTAATTAACTTAAATGAATGCATCAACAGTATATTCGTGGAAGAGTGAAAACAAAAATGAGCATGCAGATACAATCAAAAAATTGAAGTTTCTCGTATAAGCCAAGGAAATTAGGAATATCATTTATTCAAATAAGTAATCCCGATAAAACTTTGAAAACACTATTAAGTGCATAGAATAAGATAGAGAATTTAGCTATTTATATAGTATATTTTTAAAGCAAATGACGGCCCGAATGAGACCAAATATAAATCAAATTGGAATGATCTCAACTTAACCTAGAGTTTGGTTAAAGGAAAAGTTATAGAGTGGTGAATCATAGGCAAAATAAATCTAGTTAATGAACAACTTTAAAAATTAATTCAAACCATTAACATCTTGTTAGTTTAGACGACCCTCGACAAAAGAGGGGGGTGAATTGGGTCGATAATGGTTTTGCCTATTTTTAAATTTTAGACTAAGTTAGAACAGCTCACTTGAAACTGTTCCTACGGGTGTTCCAATTGGAGTTTAACAAAGCAATAAAAAAGCAAAAATAGACAAGGCACACATGATTTTAACGTGGAAAACACCTTGACTCAAAGGTGAAAAAAACCATGACCCACACCCCTGTGGAAATTTTAACCAATCCACTAAACACACGAGCGAAAATAAGATTATAAAGGTAATCCCAAGGACCAAACTCTAAGCCCTTACACAACAATCCTAGACTGTTGCTACCCTTCCAAACTACCCTAGTTTGGAACACAAAGAAATTAATCCTAAGCTCTTTATCTAATGGGATTTTAACTCTAGATTACAACCTCAAAAAGTGCTTCTTATAAGCTGCACGAGATTAAAATATAGTGCATAATACATGAACTAAGAACTGGACTCAAAATTTTTTAAATAACTTGATGAGACACTTGTCCAGACTGTTCCAACACCCGTTCCAACTGCTTCAGAACTTTTCTCTCTTGTACGCTCAATTTCTCTTTTTTTCTGAAGTGTTTTGGACGCTTGCTTTCAATATGTACGTGGACTTCTTTTATAGATAAAGACTTGATAAGTAAAAACAAGGTCCAAGTATGTTAGGGATAAACATATAACATTTATTCTAGTCCATTCTCCTTATCACTTTGGGATTTCTTTGAATCCTACTCCAACTCCAAATCTCTTAAGCCAAATCCAGTAGAAATCAAATATCCAATAAATCTTATCAAAAACATTTACTTTAATCCATAAGTCAGCCATACAATAATTTCACCAAAATTAGCAATTAATGTGTATTCATCTACTTACCAATAATTCAAGAAAATTAGTTCCACAAATAATGCCTCCATTTATTTCAATGTAACAAGTACATTTTATTTATTATCATCAAAACATCATATACTCAACAAATTCCCCTTTTTTGATGATGACCAATAAAATGTGCTTGTTTCGCTTTGATAATAACAACTTGACTTAAGACAGTTAAGGACCAAGACAAGAAATTTATTTATCTAAACACACATAATGTTTCTTTCCCCTGTTTGCCAAACTCATTTATTATCAAATGCACATATAAGTAAGGGACAATGAGACAAAATTAAAGTGGAGTATTTGACAGAGATATACAAAACCTAAGGGCAAGCACATATTACTCTTCCCCCTTTTGGCATAATCGAAAAGCATCAACTACTGTCAAAACCAACAATGCAACATATATAGATAATCAAGTATGTCACACCCATCGCCACTGGGGCAGCAACTCATGTAAGCATAAGCATAAATTTCTCAAGTATTGATACTAAGCGATATTGGCCATCCTGCTTGAAATCACAATTCATCAAAACAATCAACAAAGGACAAATCCAAATCTGTACCAGTTAAGCTTACAAGCCCAAAATAAAATGCTTAGTGCATAATCTTGTTCATAGGATTTAAAAAATATATAAGGTTAAGGAACAAGGCATCGAACAGGTTCAAGATTGGGCTGATATGAATGTGAGGTTAAGGAAAGAGTTAAGAGTTTCTAGTGGTGCTTAGCTTAAGATCCCCTCTTAACTTTCAGCTCTTGATCAATTCTGGAAACATAGGATATCAAATTTTCATTCTCCTCCATAAGAATAGCCAACCAATTCTCTAAAGCAATATTTGAACATTCACATTAGAGATGACTATTGGATTACTAGTAAAACCAGGTCCATCACGTGTTCCATCATCTTGGCAGAAATGATCTTGACAATAGATCTGTGACATTTGTCTTAAAAAGATTTTACATCAAATATTTCCTCCACATAATAAAATTATCACACTCATCAAAACACTCATTTCTGTTTCTGTTTCTGTTTCTTTTTCTTTTTCTCCTTTTTTTGTCCCCCTCAACCTTAGTTTCCTTCACATTTATCCAAATGAAATTGTCTTCTATTATTTCACATTTGCAACTTTGTCTTTGGAAGTTCTTCTAGGCCAAATCCGAGGGAGTGGTGGTATGAAAGAAAATGAAAGAACATGGTCATTTTTTTTAGGGATGATAACTTTTAACACAAGTGGATATGGGCTGGTTATGAGAAATGATGATGAAAAATTATATGCACAAGCCATATTTTGGAGGTACAGATCTAGAACAGTTTAGAACTCATTTATCCTCTATTTCATGCTTTAAAAACTGTGAATCAATCAAAAGAAAATAAGGGCAATATCATTAGATCTCAACAAGAAAAATAATGAACTCATGACTTGAGAGCATGCATATTACAACACAAGAATTGAGTTAGACACCTTTTTCTTTAAAAAAAATATTTATGCATTGATAGAGATCGAAGAATGACATCTCCTAGTCAATCATTGGAGAAAAAGCAGTACACTATGTACTCAAGTATATATATTCATGCCAAGATCCAATTTATTTACCTCGAGATGTCCCCCACTTAGTACTTTAGCAACAATGTCAGCAATTTTTTTTATATACATATATATATTATTTTATAAAACACTAAACAAAAGATAGAAAGAATGACATACTTGCAGTTCAACATTGGTCAAATAAGAACTCAACATAACCAACATCAACATGCCTAAAAATCAAAATTATACATGTTGAAGTTCAGATGATGTGAATTTTTGTGAGTTGATGGGTGAGATCCTTATTTTAATCTTTCAGCTCATGATCTGGAATAGGGCTTTGAACTATTTCAACAAGTTTTGTTCCATTTGTTCTTTCCCCTAATTGTTGCAGATTGTGCCCACGTTCAGAAGGACCTGTTCAAGACCTGTTCATTCGGGCTGGATATTTGTGGGATCCTTTTCACTTAAAGCTTGAGTAAGTCCAGTTTCAAAAACACATTCTTTTCAGCTAAAGCATTAAAAATATCACTTGAACAACTTCTCAAAATATTACCATTCACAATTGTGCAACAACTATGTAATTTCAACTTTATTTTCATGGTTATATAATTATGAAATATTCAATAAATTTATCTTAAAAAGATCAACCAATAAAGAATGAAAGAGTGATTTATCTTTCTTGCCTACATCAAAGATTTACCTTTCCTACCTTCACTAAATGTCACACTCCCTTCATTGAAGGCTGTTGGTGAGAGGAATTTTATTTTACTCCAATAATAAGCTTCGAGAACCACTAACCGAATACTATAATTGGTTTCTCCCTCTCACCTTAGCTTGAAAAAACTTGACTAAGTGTTAGACTTAGGAACCCAAACCCTTTTGAGTCCCTTTCCTTGAGAAACAAGAAACATCATATCTTTTCTAACTCATCTAATAATATTTCTATTTTTTTAAGAGCCTTGATTCTAGCTAAACATTCATACCTGTAGTGACCAGTGTGTCCACAATGAGTACATAAGAAATATTCAGAAAAATTAGCATTTTTTCTATTAATATCACATTTAACCTGATCACTTTTGTAACCCAGACCACTACGAATCCTACATTGATATTTAGTTAGCCAATTTAAAGCTTCATTGGACTTGTTCCCCTTTTTTATCATAGCAAGTTCATTGCTCACATTTTTCAAATTTTCTTGAAGCTCTTTATTCTTTTCAATTTCATGACTCAACTCTCCTTTCAAAGTATTCGGATCAGATTTAAGACTTATTTGATCAACAATAACCTGATTATCGCTCAGAGAAAGAGATTTCTTAAGTTCATGAACTTCAACATTCAGAGATGAAACAGTTCCATCCAACTTACGAATTCCCTCTTTGAGAGCATTATTAAAATTTTCAAGTTCGGTTTTATTTCTTTGCAAACACTTGCAATCAGATTTCAAACTTGACACTATAGTAGCTAACTCATTTCTCTCAGCACTCACATTTTTAAAATCATCCATTAAAGAAAGCAAAAGACCAACTACTTTACTTTTGGATAAATAATGAATTTTTTCTTTAAGTTGAGTGAACATTACCTCTGAGGATTCATCTTCTAATTCGGAGTCACTCTTGGCCATCAAAGAAAATTCATCACTTTCATCTTCACCTTCTGATTCTTCACAGTCAAAGAGTCTCCAAAGGGTGCAATCATGGATTTCTTGAAATTTTTATTGGATAATTTCTGTTGCCTCTTGGAACAGCTTCTGGAACGTTCCTTCATTTGTTCATCCTTAATTTGATGAGTGTTCTTCCGAGTTTCATAAGTATGCAAATTACCTTCATGAGCCGACTTGAGAGAATCCCAAATTTCTTTGGTAGTTGCGCATTCAGTAATTTGGTTGAACTCATTAGTTCCAAGACCAAAATAAAATATTTTGATCGCCTTTGCATTCTTGCTGAGCATTTTGAGATCTTCAATAAGTTCCTCTTTAGATTTTGATACCTTGTTGCGCGTACAATCAGTTTTGGTAGGAACCATGGGCCCTTCAGTAATGATTTGCCACAACTGATAGTCTTCTTCTTGTAAGAAGATCTCCATGCGAGCTTTCCACCACTTATAATTTTAACCGTCAAATAGTGGAGGCCTAGTGGTGGATTGACCCTCTAGTAGTCCTATTGGTGCACTCATTTTAAGGATCTCTCAAAGATGTTAGCCTACATATGAGATACCTGCTCTGACACCAATTGTTAGTTTAAAGTACGCTCGACACAAGAGGGGGGTGAATTGGGTCGATAACGGTTTTGACTATTTTTAAATTTTAGACTAAGTTAGAATAGCTCACTTGAAACGGTTTCTATGGGTGTTTCAACTGGAGTTTAACAAAGCAATAAAAGAGCAAAAATAGACAAGGCGCACGGGATTTTAATGTGGAAAATACTCTGGCTCAAAGGTGTACAAAACCACGACCCATACCCCTGTGGGAATTTCAACCAATCCACTAAACACACGAGCCAAAACCTGATTACAAATATAACCCAAAGGACCTAACTCTAAGCCCTTACACAACAATCCTAGACTGTTGCTACCTTTCCAAACTACCCTAGTTTAGAACATAAAGAACTTAATCCAAAGCTCTTTACCCAATGGACTTTTAACTCTAGATTACAACCACAAAAAGTGCTTCTTATAAGCTAAACGAGATTACAATTTAGTGCATAATACATGAACTAAGAACTGGACTCAAACTTTTTTAAATAACTTGATGAAACACTTTTCCAAACTGTTCCAAGTCCCGTTCCAACTGCTTCAGCACTTTTCTCTCTTGTACGCTCAATTTCTCTTTTTTGCTGAACTGTTTTGGACGCTTACTTTCAACATGCACATGGACTTCTTTTATAGATAAAGACCTGATAAGTAAAAACAAGGTCCAAGTATGTTAGGGATAAACATATAGCATTTATTCTAATCTCTTATCCTTATCATTTTGGGATTTCTTTGAATCCTACTCCAACTCCAAATCTCTTAAGCCAAATCCAGTAGAAATCAAATATCCAATAAATCTTATCAAAAACACTTACTTTAATCTATAAGTCAGCCATACAACAATTTCACCAAAATTAACAATTAATGTATATTCACCAACTTACCAATAATTCAAAAAAATTAGTTTCACAAATAATGCCTCCATTTATTTCAATATAACAAGTACATTTTATTTATTATCATCAAAACATCATATACTCAAAACATCTTTTCCTATTGAATAAAATAAAAATAGAAAGAGAATGAATACATTGAAAGCTTTGTTGCTTGAACTTCTCAAAATATGTTGTCGCGTGTGTGCCGAATACTCCAAAAATACTGTATTTTTTAAGGATTTGATACGAGTGTTGAACCCCAAAAATTACCCCGAAATGGATAAATTCCGGAATATCGACAGGATATACTAACTCTTTTGGAGTTTTTGGAGTCGCCACCCAATTTAAGGAAAACAGGGAACCAAATTAGCAAATGCGTGCAAAAACTCCGTTTTTATAAAAAAAGACGGTCTTTCGTTCAGAGATTCTAAAGTTAAGAGGTTTTATTAATTTCGATAGAAGGTTTTTAAGGCACTTCCGAAATTCCGTTAAAAACGGTTAATCCGACAGGTTTCCAAATATTTACAAGTGTGCTTTTCTTTCAAAAGAATTATTAAAAAAAATAGTAATAATAATAATAAGAATAATTAATCGAATAAAAGCTTATTTGCAAAAATATTCTTTTACTTGCACGCATTTGCTAAGACGGCCACAATTTGCAATAAATTAAATAACGACTTCACAATAAAAGGCGATGAACATAAAGTAAAGCAATCTACAAACAATTAAATATTATTGATAAATAAAATATTCTACACATTTATTTGCATAAATATCTCTAAGGAAAGAAAGGAAAAGTTAAAGATAAAACCCGAGAAAATGATCAACTCGCGGGAGCCTTGGATTTTCTAAAATTCTTAAGTCTTATTTTGAATATTTGAGTCCAAATTCAAGCCAAACGACTCCAATACAACGGACTATCCCCATTTGTAAGTTAGCCAAAAGTATTCCCTAATTGTTCGTGCCAAGATGTATCTCGCAATAAAAATGAGAATTAAACTGAATTAGTACGATAATAAAGCGTAATGATTAATAAAATAAAATAACAATAATAAAGTAATAAAGTAGTAATAATAATAAAATATATAATAATAATAATAATAATAATAATAATAATAATAATAATAATAATAATAATAATAATAATAATAATAATAATAATAATAATAATAATAATAGTAAAGGGGTTGTTTTTGCAAAATTTAGGCTCAGGTTCGTATGGCGCGTCATGTAGAGGTTCGGGGTATTGGTATGGTTGCAAACACGGAGCCCGGGCCGTGTTGCCATGCCAAAGTATCAAACCCACCACTCTATTCGACTTGCTTTGCATAATTTCATACTTTCATCATCGCCTTTTGCTTTAGGAACACGGGGACGGGACCGTTCAAGTGTAGTATCCGTTCACAATCAGTTCCGAGGCCTCAATACGTGCATGTGTATTTTTTCATTGGCCAATGTAGTATCGGTTCAATATCAGTCCGTCAATTCTAACATATAGTATCCGTCAATTTCTTGTATAGCCGTCAATTCAATGTATGTTTACAAAGGCCACAAGTGCAGTACTGTTCACGATCAAAGTGCAATACAATAATGTCCAGAGAGCTGCAACAGTGAGATTCAAATCAAGTTAATAATAGAAAATGGCCTAATCCGCAATTAAGCAAACATCAGAACAACAATAGAGCCAACAACGTGTCTCAGACAGATCCAAATCGAAAGCGGGTCAATGACAGTTCAAAATCAGCAAGGTAAACGACCATTAATATCTTATGAGTCAAAATTCAAAAGCACAGTATGGGTAAAACATCAGTGAACATCGTTGGGTTAAAAATCCGGCTGGACAACGTTCATAACAACCAGTCGAAATGGCTTGAAGCCCGTCTCCAGAATCAAAAGAATAGATCTATAGCAAACGGTGACCAGTTTCTGGTGGAAGAGAGAGAGGGGAGCGACCGTCGGCGAGCTTTTCCGGCAGAACTCCGGTGAGGCTCGCAGCATCACTGCTACCCTTTTCTCTCGCCTTTTCTTCCGTCGTTTTAGTGACAGAGAATAGAAACAAATCAAGTACTGAGAATGATAGCCCCCTCGATCTCTTCTTTCCTGTTCCAGATCTGTTAGTGTGTGTTTTGGTGTATCTTTGCTTGATTCAGTACGTGTGTGTGTGCGTATTGATTGTGAGGGAGATGAAGTGGGATTTGTTGTAGGTGAAGTTGATTTTTTGAGAGGGAGATGAGGGGTGAGGATGAGTTGGTCTTGTGAGGGAGAAGATGAGGGGCTGATGTGTATATGATAGGAGAGGGGCTTTTTCTAGATCTGATTTTTAGTGAGGGGAGCGTTTTCGTGGTGATTGGGGAAGATGGTGATTAGTGTGTGTAAGATCTGAAAATTTTAGGGGTTGTGGGGATGATGAATAGTGATGGATGTGAGGGTGGGGGTAAAAAATGAGTGGGGGTGTGAGACGCTAGGGTTATAGATAAGGATATATATATATATATATATATATATATATATATATATATATATATATATATATATATATATATATATATATATATATATATATATATATATATATATATATATATATATATATATATATATATATATATATATATATATATATATATATATATATATATATATATATATATGATTTGCACAAATAGGCTAATGCTTTGGGGGTGAGCGGATTTGGCCTCAATTTACAATTAATTAAAATTTTAAAACAAAGTAAATGGGTTGCACGGGTGGATTAAAATTGGAGGAATTTTGCAAATTTAGCACATTCTTTGAAATTTCAGTTGAACATCTCTTATTATCATTATTTTATTTTATTTTCAAAATAAACCTAAATTATAAAAATATTGCCATAATTTAATAATTTTGAAAAAATTCGGGACAAACTTGGGTGTCAACAGCTGCCCTCTTTACCCGGAAAGGATGAAAGAGTTTCCAGTGTAAAGAAGTTGACGTGAAACCCAATTTTGTCACGGTAAAGCCAAGACTCCAATTCCTGGGATCAAAATGTGAGGCTTATGGACATGGCCGCGCTCCGGTTTCTGAGTTTCCTACATATCTCGGGCTGAAAGAGAATCAGGCCATATGTAGTTCGACGCGATTTGAAAATCAAAGACGAGATAGTAACGACTACTCAAACACGGGAAAAGAGGCTTGTAATCACCCAAGTTATGAAAATGTGGTCGACGACACACCCATAAAGAGGGATTTACACGGACATAGCTTCCACTGCACCTCGATAACCGAGCCATCTTGTCTTCAATCTCAAACCTCAGACTCAGGGTTAACAAGAGACTTACCTCTAGGGTGGATGACTTAGGCGGGTGCGATTCTTCAGGTCTTCGTTGACGAGTCTAGCTCATATCAACGATTTTCCAGTTCACCACTAAGAAAAGCTCCATGTTATGCTCCAAGCGCTGCTGTGGTGCTGCTAAAAATCCTGTAATAATCTCAACAAGCGGTAAGCGTGCAACTGCTAATAAACTGTAATAATTGGAATAAGAAATAGATAAAGTGTTAAAATTGTAAATGCGGGTTGCGGTATCATCGATTTGTTCTTCCTTCGATCATCTGATAAAGTACTCCGCCCGGAGAACCCCTAAGCTGATCCTTATTCTGAAACAGTAAAGCAAGACAATAAGTAAAGCAAGAACGAATTGTAAAATGCAAGGCTTTCATAAAATAAGTTGACTAACGAGACATAATATCTCAAGTTGACTTGGCTAATCTATATCCTCCGCAGGTAACATAACGTTCATTTATAAGGCGAACGATCTCAAACATTCAATTATAAGGCGAATGAGCCTAAAACGTTCAATTATAAGGCGAACTAGCCTAAAACGTTCGATTATAAGGTGAACGAGCCTAAATTTGATAGCAGCCTGCAAAACAAAGTTCCAAATTAGATTAATTAAGGCAAGATGATGCAAAACAAATAAGCAAAACTGGGTCGTGTTGCTTGAATTAATAGTGCTGCAAAGCGTTGAATGCCTTCAGTTCTTCTTGAATCTGATGTTCAATTTCTGCAAATTTAAAGTAAATGCATTAAAAAAATGAGTGAATAATAAAGCAAAAGCTATAATGAAAAAAAAAGAAATAGATTTGCGTTGCATATGCGACAAGGCGAATAATATTTGAGAAACTGATGGTTGACGGTAGGAACAATAACAAAAGAGCCTTCAGTTGCCTATGATAGGCTTCATAATCATGCCTCCAATTGCTTATGGTAGGCTTCAAATGATAACGATGTCTTCGCTTGCTCACGATAGACTTGATAATAAGACCTCCGATTGCTTACGGTAGGATCAATAACAAAGGAGCCTTCAATTGCCTACGATAGGCTTCAGAATAATGCCTCCAATTGCTTATGGTAGGCTTCAAATGATAATGATGTCTTCGCTTGCTCACGATAGACTTGATAATAAGACCCCCGATTGCTTACGGTAGGATCAATAACAAAAGAGCCTTCAATTGCCTATGATAGGCTTCGGAATAAGGCCTCCAATTGCTTATGGTAGGCTTCAATGCTAATGAAGTCTTCGCTTGCTCACGATAGACTTGATAATAAAACCCCCGATTGCTTACGGTAGGATCAATAACAAAAGAGCCTTCAATTGCCTATGATAGGCTTCGGAATAAGGCCTCCAATTGCATATGATAGGCTTCAATGCTAATGAAGCCTTCGCTTGCTCACGATAGACTTGATAATAAAACCCCCGATTGCTTACGGTAGGATCAATAACAAAAGAGCCTTCAATTGCTTATGATAGGCTTCAGAATAAGGCCTCCAATTGCTTATGGTAGGCTTCAATGCTAATGAAGTCTTCGCTAGCTCACGATAGACTCATAATAAGGCCCCGATTTCTTACGGTAGGCATGACGTAATTTGTAAGTGCAAGCTGCAGTATCTTTGATAAATTGTCTTCCCATCCACTGGCGAAGCAATAAAGCAAATGCGAAGGCATAGTGCAAAGCATTTTCAACAATCTTGACAAATCAACTGGCAAGCCGGTCGGGCATGAAGCAAGGAGGGTCTTGGGGTTGATTTTTGAACAAATATCAGCTGGCGAACCGGTCCGGCACGAAGCAAGGAGGGTCTCGGGACTGACCTGTTAACCTGCTAGGCTAAAAGTAAAGCGGTTCATAATATAAAGCAAGTGCAAAGGCATAATTGAAAGCAAGTGCAAGGCAATTTGAACATCTTGACAAATCAACTGGCAAGCCGGTCGGGCACGCAGCAAGGAGGGTCTTGGAATTAATTGTCTACAAATCAGCTGGCAAACCGGTCCGGCAAGAAGCAAGGAGGGTCTCGGGGCTGACCTGTTAACCTGCTAAGCTAAAAGTAAAGCGGTTCATAATATAAAGCAAGTGCAAAGGCATAATCGAAAGCAAGTGCAAGGCAATTTGAACATCTTGACAAATCAATTGGCAAGCCGGTCGGGCACGCAGCAAGGAGGGTCTTGGAATTGATTGTCTACAAATCAGCTGGCGAACCGGTCCGGCACGAAGCAAGGAGTGTCTCGGGGCTGACCTATTAACCTGCTAAGCTAAAAGTAAAGCGGTTCATAATATAAAGCAAGTACAAAGGCATAATTGAAAGCAAGAGCAAGGCAATTTGAACATCTTGGCAAATCAATTGGCAAGCCGGTCGGGCACGCAGCAAGGAGGGTCTTGGAATTGATTGTCTACAAATCAGCTGGCGAACCGGTCCGGCCCGAAGCAAGGAGGGTCTCGGGGCTGACCTGTTAACCTGCTAAGCTAAAAGTAAAGTGGTTCATAATATAAAGCAAGTGCAAAGGCATAATTGAAAGCAAGTGCAAGGCAATTTAGCGTGAAATGTAAAGCAACGCTAAAGCGATTTAGCGAATCAACAGGCGTGAAAGTCCAATCAAGAGAGAAGCCCCGCCTGGTGGTCAACCTGAAAAATGTAAAGCAAGGCATCAATTTTAAAGCAAGTGCGAAGGCATAATTCAAAGTAAGTGCAAAGAAAAGCAGTGCGGGAATGTAGAGCAATGCAAGAGCCATTTGGCGAATCAATAGGCGAGATAGTCCAACAAAAGGAATCCTCGTAGCCGATGGTCAACTTTGCCAGGCAACTTTGGATGCGTGTTCAAATAATTGTTCATCCATAGTGAGTGATCCTTTCATTGTATGCTTTCATGTTCCTGCTCTCAAAGAAAAATTTGTTAGCTTTGGGGAAGGAGGAGGAAGAGTCTGATTTGTGCAGACTTCATCCTGATCTTGCTGCTCCTGCTGCTTCTTCGTCTTCATTGGACTTGGATTTGCATATTGCTTTCAAAAACTTGGCTCATGAACTCAAATAGCATAGACTTTGAAAAATAGAGGCAAGATAAAATATTTTAATGCAATATAGCGAGTGAAATAAACATGCAAAAGATGCATTTCGAAAATTTTGCCTTGACTTAAACTTGTAACACATTTTAAAACAAACTGAACGTCCTTTGGCTTAGACTTTGCACTGTTTGCTTAGCAAATTACAGAATCCTTGCCAACTCATTTTAATAATCAACGTCGCTTCTTGCAAAATTCTGCCCCAGTTATTATCTTTCACATCTCCAACTCTCTTTGCAAAATTGCCCAGTTGTCCTTCTTGGGGGAAAATAAAAATTTAAATGCTAAAGGGTCGAGCCCGATGCGGGAGCCTACGTATCCCTTCTTAGGAATCAGACCGTGCGTAGTTCTGCATCACTGTTTCAACGCCATATACCAACAAATAAAAGCTGCCCCAGTTGAAGTTCTAACAGATAGGGCGATATCCAAAGAGCGCAGACAGTGCATCGTTTTCAAATTGTTCAGTTGTTTTGCCATATATCACAAGGAAAGCTTTGGCAGGTTTATCAATTTTAATTTTGAAACAGAAACAAATGCAAGCGTAAATAATATAATAAGAATGCGATGCATTTTATTTCAACTTTCATAAATTCAAAATGAGTTGATTCAGATTAACATAAGCTTTAAAGTACAACGCAATTCAGGGCCTCAATCTGAATTAAAATTGAAAATAATGCTACTAAGTTCAATTGCCAAGTTCTTTCAAACAATGCCATTAGCTTCTTGTGCTGCATCGTTCACGAGCTAGAGCGTCTACCATCAATCAGATTTCGAATCCTTTACGTGGTGAATGGTCAGCCACTTCACAAATCCAACATTTGCTAGAGAAATAAACAAAACAAAAGAAACCTCTCAAAGGGTAACTAAGATAGTTTGCATGTCATTCATAGGATTGCATACAAGCAAGCAACACCTAGTATTTAACGCATTTTGAGCAAATAAAGCAAGGCAAGCAATTAACATGTGACACAGCCCATGCTCTCCACAGCAACTGCACAAAATTCTAAACCCAAATGCCTAAAACCCGAAACAATCCTCCATAGCTTCTGCAAATATCCACACTCCTCCAATAACAACTCCCAATTATTTCACAACATCCAGGGGAAATTTCCAACTGCCTCCACAATACCAGACTGCAAATCACGAAAGGCGCCAATTGGCCTTTCAAAATAAAACCTCACTGGTCCTCGGCTTTAGACAAGCCTCTCAGCTTCCTAGGTTTTGCAAGGCTCATCGACCTTGTTCATAGGGCTCCTCACTGGTCCTCGGCTTTAATCAAGCCTCTCAGTTTCCTAGGTAGCCAAGACCGCACTGGTCTTCAAGTAGGGACCCCATTGGTCGTTTATAGACATAGGGCTTCACTCTCCTAGTATGCGACAAGCATACTTCAATTATCATGAATGCAGCTGAACAGTCAACATAGGCCTGCACACACACAAAGCCATTCACGAGAGCGACCCCACTGATCCTTTCAAAGACGCCAGGGGCTTCGCCTCTTAGATCTCATTACACCAGGCCATCTCCAAAATACAAACCAACCAAATCTGTCGAACTTTCCCCCCGGACTGCAATTTTGTCTATGATATCAATTCTGCTAAATTCTTTCATTTTTGACCTAAAGACAACATAGGAGACAAAATTTCAAATCTGATTTTGCTCAAAACATGGTTAGGACTGAGGATTCGTCATCACACAGCACATATTATGCATTGTCATTGGGTTTCAAGAACCCCTTGACAAAAGGGCGGTTTCTTAATTCTTGGAAACGGTATCAAGGACCGAGTCCAAACTAAGGTGTATATGCATGCATGAACTAATCTCCTTCTAAGAGTGGGCTAATGGTTGAGGCTGATTCAGACCTATGCGGGATAAACCTGGCCCCATAAGCCAGTAAAATCGGCCATGACAAAACCAGGCAAACCATACCCCAACTAACTTTGATGACACGAAAGAAGTTTCAAAGAGTGAGGTAAGGGCAATGCCCTTCTTGCATAACTACCCGTCAAGCGGGTACCCCATGATGAAATCGAGGAGGTGAAAGAGAATTGACAGGCTCCATGAGAGAGGAAATATGAACGGAATGCAGACTATGCACAAATAGATACAATACATACTTTATAAGGCAAACCAAACAAACAGATATAATAAAGCAAATAAATTAAGCATGCTAGTTGCAAACAATTGGAAACCTTTATGGTCAAAACCTTTATTGCTCCCCAGCGGAGTCGCCATGTTGTTGAACCCCAAAAATTACCCCGAAAGGGATAAATTTCGAAATATCGACAGGATGGACTAACTCTTTTGGAGTTTTTGGAGTCGCCACCCAATTTAAGGAAAACAGGGAACCAAATTAGCAAATGCGTGCAAAAACTCCGTTTTTATAAAAAAAAGACGGTCTTTCGTTCAGAGATTCTAAAGGTAAGAGGTTTTATTAATTTCGGAGGAAGGTTTTTAAGGCACTTCCGAAATTCCGTTAAAAACGGTTAATCCGACAGGTTTCCAAATATTTACAAGTGTGCTTTTCTTTCAAAAGAATTATTAAAAAATAGTAATAATAATAATAAGAATAATTAATCGAATAAAAGCTTATTTGCAAAAATATTCTTTTACTTGCCCGCATTTTCTAAGACGGCCCCAATTTGCAATAAATTAAATAACGACTTCACAATAAAAGGCGATGAACATAAAGTAAAGCAATCTACAAACAATTAAATATTATTGATAAATAAAATATTCTACACATTTATTTGCATAAATATCTCTAAGGAAAGAAAGGCAAAGTTAAAGATAAAACTCGAGAAAATGATCAACTCGCGGGAGCCTTGGATTTTCTAAAATTCTTAAGTCTTATTTTGAATATTTGAGTCCGAATTCAAGCCAAACGACTCCAATGCAACGGACTATCCCCATTTGTAAGTTAGCCAAAAGTGTTCCCGAATTGTTCGTGCCAAGATGTATCTCGCAATAAAAATGAGAATTAAACTGGATTAGTACGATAATAAAGTGTAATGATTAATAAAATAAAATAACAATAATAAAGTAATAAAGTAGTAATAATAATAAAATATATAATAATAATAATAATAAAATATATAATAATAATAATAATAATAATAATAATAATAATAATAATAATGATAATAATAATAATAATAAATGGGTTGTTTTTGAAAAATTTAGGCTCAGGTTCGTATGGCGCGTCATGTAGAGGTTCAGGGTATTGGTACGGTTGCAAACACGGAGCCCGGGCCGTGTTGCCATGCCAAAGTACCAAACCCACCACTCTATTCGACTTGCTTTGCATTAATTTCATACTTTCATCATCGCCTTTTGCTTTAGGAACACGGGGACGGGACCGTTCAAGTGTAGTATCCGTTCACAATCAATTCCGAGGCCTCAATACGTGCATGTGTATTTTTTCATTGGCCAATGTAGTATCGGATCAATATCAGTCCGTCAATTCTAACATATAGTATCCGTCAATTTCTTGTATAGCCGTCAATTCAATGTATGTTTACAAAGGCCACAAGTGCAGTACTGTTCGCGATCAAAGTGCAATACAATAATGTCCAGAGAGCTGCAACAGTGAGATTCAAATCAAGTTAATAATAGAAAATGGCCTAATACGCAATTAAGCAAACATCAGAACAACAATAGAGCCAACAATGTGTCTCAGACAGATCCAAATCGAAAGCGGGTCAACGACAGTTCAAAATCAGCAAGGCAAACGACCATTAATATCTTATGAGTCAAAATTCAAAAGCACAGTATGGGTAAAACATCAGTGAACATCGCCGGGTTAAAAATCCGGCTAAACTCCGGCGGGACAACGTTCATAACAACCAGTCGAAATGGCTTGAAGCCCATCTCCAGAATCAAAAGAATTGATCTATAGCAAACGGTGACCAGTTTCTGGTGGAAGAGAAAGAGGGGAGCGACCGTCGGCGAGCTTTTCCGGCAGAACTCCGGTGAGGCTCCCGGCATCACTGCTACCCTTTTCTCTCGCCTTTTCTTTCATCGTTTTAGTGACAGAGAATAGAAACAAATCAAGGACTGAGAATGATAGCCCCCTCGATCTCTTCTTTCCTGTTCCAGATCTGTTAGTGTGTGTTTTGGTGTATCTTTGATTGATTCAGTGCGGGTGTGTGTGCGTATTGGTTGTGAGGGAGATGAAGTGGGATTTGTTGTAGGTGAAGTTGATTTTTTAAGAGGGAGATGAGGGGTGAGGATGAGTTGGTCTTGTGAGGGAGAAGATGAGGGGCTGATGTGCATATGATAGGAGAGGGGCTTTTTCTAGATCTGATTTTTAGTGAGGAGAGCGTTTTTGTGGTGATTGGGGAAGATGGTGATTAATGTGTGTAAGATCTGAAAATTTTAGGGGTTGTGGGGATGATGAATAGTGATGGATGTGAGGGTGGGGGTAAAAAATGAGTGGGGGTGTGAGAGGCTAGGGTTATAGATAAGGATATATATATATATATATATATATATCGGTAGAGGATTTGCACAAATAGGCTAATGCTTTGGGGGTGAGCGGATTTGGCCTCAATTTACAATTAATTAAAATTTTAAAACAAAGTAAATGGGTTGCACGGGTGGATTAAAATTGGAGGAATTTTGCAAATTTAACACATTCTTTGAAATTTCAATTGAACCTCTCTTATTATCATTATTTTATTTAATTTTCAAATTAAACCTAAATTATAAAAATATTGCCATAATTTAATAATTTTGAAAAAATTCGGGACAAAATTGGGTGTCAACAACGAGCGCTTTGGAGAGTCCGAGCAGTGCATCTAGAATGCTTACACAAGCATTGTCGAGTTTACCTACATGTAATAAAAGTCTTGTACCCAATGTTTATACCAATCAGTACATACACATATAATACATGTGACACTCATATACTTAACCCTGATAAGTGATATGAATCCAAACTTTAATTTTTAACAACTCCGTTAATTTACTTGGTTATATGTAAACGTGAGAATAATTTTTTACCATGTCGGCTTTTCATTTATGCAAAAAAATTCACCGCATGCGCTACATAAAGAGTGGTTTTGCAAAATTGCCCGCGCTAAAGAATGTTTTAGCAAAATACCCTTATTTAGTCCAGAGCCAAGACTTCAACCAAAAATTTTGTAAGTCTTGACAATTGGCTATACTTCAAGGGCAAGTACTGGTTTACCAATACTTCAAGTTATATGGCGATAATGCAGGGAAGACTGGAAGGGAAAGTCTTGCCAATTGCCAAGATATACGGCGAAGTGCGGCAAGTGTTGCCTTTTGCCAATACTTGTCGTTCAAGTGTTGGCAAATTGAGCAGGGGTCAAAAGCAAGTCTTGCCTTTTGCCAAGACTTACGGCAAAATGTGGTAAATTTTTCCTTTTGCCAATACTTGAAGGGACAAGTGTTGAAAAACGGAGAAATATAAAGGCAGGTCTTGGTCCCGACCTAAAACCTTGACAGGAGTATTTCCGTCCGGATTTTTTCCATTAAAACTTAACGGGGATATTTTTGCAAACTATCTGTTAGTGCGGGTAAAAAGGCAAACCATTGCTTCCAGTGTCATATTTTTGCAAATCAGCCCATCTATGACCCAACCTAGTTAAACTTGAGCGCAGGTCTTAATTATGGTAAAAATTTAGCCCACAGGCCACTTTTACCATTGGTATTTGGTTTGAAGCCACTTTTTTATTGGTTTTACATGAGAGAACACCTTTTGAAACTTTAATCTTTGTGGGCTAAAGTTCAAACCTTGTGAGTTGAACTTCATGCCCAAGTTATGAAGTTCAACTTCAATCCGTAAGGGCTGGACTTTTAGGCATAGATGCGTAAACTTCAACCCTTGTGGGCTAAAGTTGAACTTCAACCCTTATGGTGGGCTAAAGTTGAACTTCAATCCTTATGGTGGGCTGAAGTTGTGTGAAGTTCAACCCACAAGGATTAAAGTTCCAAAAAGTTGCATCTCATGCAAAACCAGTAAAAAAAAGTGGTCTCAAACCAAAGACCATTGGCAAAAGTGGCCTCTCATGCACTTTTCCCTTAATTATGGACAAAATTTGATAATATGTACCCTACGACAAAGTGACTGAACTTCATGGTAAAATTTGATCAATATGCCTACTGTTGACACCTAATTTTGTCTCGGGATTTTTCAGTTAACGTCTAATTATGTTTAAAATAAGGCTAATATTTAGAATAAATTAAGTTCATAATTTTAACGAAAAAGGCCGCAATCGTTCTTCATTTTAAGTCTTAGTTTATTTATGCAATAGGCATTTCCCCATTTTGTCTTGCTTTACTGTTTCAGAATAAGGATCAGCTTAGAGGTTCTCCGGGCGGAGTACTTTGTCAGTTGATCGAAGGAAGAACTTATCGATGATACCGCAACCCGCATTTACAATTTTATCACTTTATCTATTTCTTATTCCAATTATTACAGTTTATTAGCAGTTGCATGCTTACCGCTTGTTGAGATTATTACAGGATTTTTAGCAGCACCGCAACAGCGGTTAGAGCATGGAGCTTTTCTTAGCAATGAACCTGGGCAATCGTTGATATGAGCTAGACTCGTCAACGAAGACCTGAAGAATCGCACCCGCATAAGTCATCCACCCTAGAGGTAAGTCTCTTATTAACCTTGAGTCTGAGGTTTGAGATTGAAGACAAGATGGCTCGATTATCGAGGCACAGTGGAAGCTATGTCCGTGTAAACCCCTCTTTATGGGTGTGTCGTCGACCACATTTTCATAACTTGGGTAATTACAAGCCTCTTTTCCCGCGCTTGAGTAGTCGTTACTATCTCGTCTTTTGATTTTCAAATCGCGTCGAACTACATATGACCTGATTCTCTTTCAGCCCGAGATATATAGGCAACTCGGAAACTGGAGTTCAGCCATGTCCATAAGCCTCGCACTTTGATCCTAGGAATCAGAGTCTTTGCTTTACCGTGACAAAATTGGCTTTCACGTCAACTTTCTTTACCCTGAAAATTCTTTCATCCTTTTTCAGGTAAAGAGGGGCAGCTGTTGACACCCAATTTTGTCCCGGGATTTTTCAGTTAACGTCTAATTATGTTTAAAATAAGGCTAATTTTTAGAATAAATTAAGTTCGTAATTTTAACGAAAAAGGCCGCAATCGTTCTTCATTTTAAGTCTTACTTTATTTATGCAATAGGCATTTCCCCATTTTTCTAGCCCAATTCTAAAACCATACCCCTCACCCATATATATACCCTTAAACCGTAGCCCCCATGGAGGATTCATTCATCTTCCCCACCATTACCACACTAAGAGAAAATCAGATCTACATAATCTCCTTGCTAAAAACACCAAACATAAAAAAGGGGATCTTGCCTCTAAAAACCCCTATCTCCTCTCCTTTACCCACATCACCCCACATACCTACACATAAACATACACCATACACGCATACCATCCCTTTCACTGTTTCTAAACACATCATCATCGTTACACACACGCACCAAAGATCAGAACAGATCTGGGAAAAGGTAAGAGGAGATCGAAACAGAGCGATTAAAAATACCGGTGGGGGGAAGATCGGAGGCAGTGAGAACCCACCACTGGTGGTAGCACTTTCGCCGGATTCCACCGGAAATACCATCATAGATCGCTTCCTTCCTATGTTTTTCCTTATTTGGACCAATTATTATTGAAAGAAGAAAGAAATGACATCAGCGAAGGAGAGTGGCAGCGACGCCGCGGGTTTCGCCGGAGTTCTGCCGGAAAACCTCGCCGGCTGTCGCTCCTCTCTTTGCGTTGACTGCGCCACCGTTACTCCATTTTGTTGTGGTTCTGGTCATTACTGTCACTGTGTTCTCGCCAATAATTTTGTCCAAATATTCATTGCGATCTGTTAGCGATTTCTTTGAATCGTTTTGATCTCTGTTGGCATTTGAGCTTGTTCGCCTGGTTATTTGTTCCGCTGATATGATTTGGTCAAATTTATTACCACGACTGGATTTTATCTGTACCTTTTATTGAATGAATATGCCGCTCCCGGGTTCTATCTTTTGACGTTATTTTCATTATTTATGTCGTTAGACTTGATATAATTTGTATAATTTATTTGTAAAATGAACCTTTGATTATATATGATTATTGGATTGATTGCTTTACTTTATGTTCATTGCCTTTTATTTTAAAGTCGTTATTTAATTTATTGCAAACTGGGGCCATTTAGCAAAATGAGTGCAAATTAAATATTTTTTATAAACAAGTTTTATTTCAATTAATTATTTTTAGATAAATTTTCTAGAAAAGCATATTTTGCAAATATTTTGGAAACCTGTCGGATTAACCTTTTTTAACGAAATTTTGGAAGTGCCTTAAAAACCTTCTTCCAAAATTAATAAAACCTCTTACCTTTAGAATCTCTGAAAGAAAGACCGTCTTTTTATAAAAACGGAGTTTTTGCACGCATTTGTTATTTGGTTCCCTGTTTTTCTTAAATTTGGTGGCGACTCCAAAAACTCCAAAAGAATTAGTCCATCCTATCGATATTCCGGAATTTATCCTTTTCGGGGTAATTTTTGGGGTTCACACCTACTATAAAAATATAAAAGAAATTCATTCACACATATCGTATTCTTTAGGAAAAATCGCTAAGTACCCCCCTTGAACTTGTCCGGTTTTCATAGTTGAACACTTAAACTTTGCGGAGGTCCTATGACCCCCCTGAACTATTACGGTGTATAATAAATACACACTGCTCAGCCCACGTGGCCTCTGTTGGTAGTCTAAAAGCTGTGCATGACCCTCACTTCCCATTTAACAATTAACAAAAAGTCGAAAAATAAAAAAGAAAATCGAAAAGGGTGAATTAAATTTTACAGAGGGGTAAAATAAAATTACAAAACACAAATTTTCAGTTCTTTCCTTTCTTTCACAGTAAAAAGACGCGACCCTACAATTTCTCTTCAATGAACCGTCAATTTTCTCTTCGCTAAGTTGATCGAAGGCAACAAAGGCGATTACAGGTAACCCTAACTAATTAATTTCGTGATTTATTTTGTATACATTAGGGTTTTACTGTTTAATGTAGTTTACAGGCAGAGAATTAGGGTTTTAGTGCTAAATTAGGGCTTATGTTAAATATTCCTTTTTGAATGTGATTCCAGGTTACAAATGGCATTTACTTATGTTACTTTGCGTTTCTTTCATTCTGGGACTATTCAATTTGGTCCCCCCCCCCCCCGACATATGTTGGTGGAATTATCACAGATTGTCTAGATAGGGATATTGATACCCTGTCTTATTTTGAACTGAAAGATTACATAAAGGAATTTGGGTACACTAGTGACTCTGTAGTTTATGTTAAGTCCCCCTTCACTGGTGCTTTATGTGAAATTAAAAGTGATGTGGAGATTATGGTAATTGTAGATGAGTTGGAAAATGGGGACACAATAGAAATATTTGTGCAACACCCAATAAGTGTGCCTGTCCCTAACTTATTATTAGAATATAGGGACTCACATGCTGATGTTGAGGAAAATGAGACAGGAGTGAATGGTAGGACCTATGAGGGTTTGACTGGTGAGAGATTAAATACTGAGGGTTTGACTGGTGAGGGGGTGACTGGTGGCAGATTAAATGCTGAGGGGGTGACTGGTGGGGATTTAAATAATGAGGGGGTGACTGGTGGGGATTTAAATACTGAGGGGGTGAGTGATGACATAGTATCATCTGATAGTGATTTAGAGGTCTTACCCTCTGATGTTAGCACTGAAGACAGCTCTGATTCTGCTCATAAAGAGCTATTTGAGGAAGGTGAAGGGGACTATGGGTCAGATGTACATGAGGAATATAGGCAGTTTAGAGAAGAGAGAAGGCTAGTCCAAATAAGTAAAAGGAGGGATTCATAAGCTGTTCCTGATGAAGAAGTACCTCTTGAAGAGGTAGGTCCTGATCCTGGGTATGATGAGAATGGAAATAGGATTAGGAGAAAGAAGAAAAAGAAGAGTAAAAGGAGAGAAAGAGCAGTAGATGATAATGAAGTACCAGCTGAAGATGTAGGACCTGATCCAGGTTATGATGAGTTTGGTAACAGGGTGTATACGAGGAGTAAAAGAAGAGCAAGAGCTATTGATCCTAATGAAGTACCTCTTGAAGAGGTAGGTCCAGACATTGGCTTTGATGAAACTGCTGAAGGGGGTGACTTAACTGGTAAGCTTGGAGGTGATGAGCCTTACTATGCAAGTTCTGAAGCAGGCAGCTTTGAGACTGATGATGAAGATCCTAATGAACCTACAAGGTCTCATAGAAGAAAGAAGAGTAATAGAGTTTACTTTGACCTAAGTGCTAAAGTTATTATGTGGCAGCTAGGGATGGTGTTTGAGAGTGTAGTTCAATTTAGGGAAGCAGTGACTGAATACTCAATTCAAAGGGGTATTCAAGTTGTAAAGTTTATTAATGAACCTGGTAGAGTTAGGGTGAACTGTAACACAAAGGGCTGCCCTTGGCTCTTGTATGCTAGCATTGATACCCCAACCCAAGACTTTGTGATAAAAACCTACAACTAGTGTTTCAAGGTTTTTATGTGTGCTTTGATGCCATGAAGAAGGCATTCTTAGAGGGGTGTAGAAAGTGCATAGGTCTGGATGGGTGTTTATTGAAGGGAGTCTGCAAAGGGCAAATACTAGTGGCAGTTTGTAAAGATGGCAATAATCAAATGCTACCCATTGCATGGGCAGTAGTGGAGTATGAGAACAAGAGGACCTGGTCATGGTTCTTGCAAATATTACAACATGATCTTCAGCTGGAGGATGGAATAAATATCACTTTGATAAGTGACATGCAAAAGGTAATCTCTCTGCCTATTTACTATTTAATTGTCTATGTTTAATATATGTTCTAACTATTACGTTATTAATGATAGGGACTGGACTTGGCAGTCAAACAGCACTTGCCAAAAGCTGAACACAGGTGGTGTGCCAGGTATATACTGGCAAATTGGTCAAAAAGATGGAGGGGACAAGAAAGAAGAAATGCATTTTGGAGGTGTGCAAGATTAACATTTGAAGCTGAAGCAAAGGTACATATGTCTGATCTTAGTAGTGTAGGTTTTTACATTTGAATAGGTGGCAGTGTTCCTACAACTTGTTTGAACATGAAGGTACATATGGCTGCTCTTAGAAAGTTAGGGGATCATAGGATTACTGAAGATCTTTTGTACTATAACAAGGAAAAGTGGTGCAAGGTTTATTTCTCAACTGTGAATAAATCTGATATGGTGGACAATAATATGGTTGAAAGCTTTAATGCCTGGATCTTGAGTGCTAGACAGAATACAATAATAACCATGCTAGAGGAAATTAAAGTCAAAGTGATGAAGAGGATTGGGAAACTAAGGGAATTCTCAACCAAATGGCCAACTGCAATAACTCCTATGGCATACAACTGTTTGAAGAAAAACATTGATAGGTCAATGAAGTGCTACATTGATTTTAATGGAGATGCAGGGTATGAAATTGTAGAGGAGACCAAGATAGGTAAATTTGTGCACAATGTAGACATGAGGAATCTGACATGTAGTTGTAGATCTTGGGAGCTCAAAGGCATACCTTGTGCTCATGCTTGTTGTGCAATGCATCATAGGAAGGTGAACCCAATGGACTATGTATCTCATTGGTACAGTAGGGAAACCTATCTTAGGACCTATTCTCACTTTATTCATCCAATGAGAAATATGAAGATGTGGCCGGAGTCTAACAATCCAGTTGTTGCACCACCAGAAGTTAAGAGAATGCCAGGGAGACCTAAAAAGCTGAGAAGGAAGGAGGCCACTGAAACTAAGAAATCTGGAAAATTGTCCAGGTGTGGGGCAGTCATGACATGCAGTAGCTGCAAGGAAAAGGGACACAATAAAAGAGGTTGTCCTAAGGCACCAACAGGACCATCTATATCAAGAGCTGCAGGGCCACCATCTGCTTCAAGAAAAGTTCCAAGACCAACTTCAAGTGCTGTAGCGTCTGGTTCAACACCTTCTACAAGTGCAGCTCCTACTTCTAGTACTACAGCAACTACAGGGCCACCATCTGCTTCAAGACAAGTTCCAAGAGCAAATTCAAGTGCTCCATCTTCAGAACCTAGTTCAAGTGCAGCAACTAGAGGGCTTGGAAGAGCAAGGACAAGGCCACCATCTGATGGTGGAAATGGTCCAGCTACTGGACATTACAAAAGGCCAAGAGTTGTTGGGGTTGGTGTTTTTCAAGCTGATAATGGTTTTACTGCTATAAATGTAAGTGCTCCATACATTGTTAAGTGATTTCTCACTCTATGACTTCCTATTAACATGTTATGTTTACTATGCAGCCTGGACTAAGTGGAAGTAGGGTGCTCAACCATGGCTCAAAAACTGTGATAAGATCTGCTGAAGTCACAGGAAATATTGGTTTCCAGCCTTCAAAAGGACTGAAATGGCAAGGAAAACAAGCAATATCCTCCAGCAAACTACAACAGATGACAGGGGAAAGAAGAGTCCAAGCCAGGATGAATACTACTCAAGCTACTGCTGGAAATAATCCAAGCCAAAGAAGCACAACTGCAATACCACAACAGCCATGGAAATTGTAGACCATTTAGTTGTTGTCTAGTTTAGGCCTCTAGTTTATGCATTACTAGAACAAGTTTAAATCCTTTTTGGTTTGTTGTCTATTCTAGTTTCTGGCTGTTGTTTTGGTTTGTTGCCACAGTTAACTTTTATTTTGTCAACACCTTTTGAACCTTTCATTTCATCTATGAAATATGGCAACAATTATGGTATCATTGTTGCGTCTTTAAATCTGAAATTGACATATTGTTGAATGGAAAAGGACATAACATAATACATACATAATTCAACATCAAAATACCATTAATTCATAAAAAAAAAGACATAACACAATACATACAAGAAACAACACCAACCACCATTAATTCATAAAAGACAAAGACATAACACAATACATACATAATGCCATTTGCAATATTAATGTCCATCCAACATACTCTTAATAGGCTCATTCCTTTTCTTGTCCAAGCATATGCCAATACAAACTACAAGAACAATGACAACCCAAGCTATGACAATGGTAGAACATATATTCCTTTTCTTCACATGCGGCTTCACCTTCTCAATAGGTTCATTCTTTTTCTTCACATATGACTTCATTTCAATAGGCTCTTCAATGTCCATGTATAAGTTTTCCTCATCATGTAGGAAAACAATGCCTTCTTCCAACTCTTTCAATTTATCCACTAATCTTGGAAGCACGAACTTGGACCGCTTATCAATTTCACCATCCCGCCATCGAAAGAACTTGCACGACATATCCTAACAAAATGTATAATCAAACCAATAAATCAAGAAACAAGATTTTAAGTATCTAATCACCAAAAATTAAGGTCTATTATGTTACACTTACACCATAGTAAGGACATGACCAATAACGTCTTCCAGGATTATTCTTGGACCAAGATGTTTGTAATGGGAGTAAGTGTCCATGGTTGCACCTAACCTTCAAATGTGCCATGTGGTCATCTTCATCCTCACAAATACTCTTTAGCAAAGCTTTGGACATTTCGATAACTAACAAAAAATAAGGTAGAGGGCAGGTTTAGTTTGGTCAAGAAAACTAACAATGGTGAAGGTGTTAATTTAAGGAAGAAGGGAATTTTTAGTTTGGGGAAGAAGGGTTTATTAATGTTGACCAAAATTGGGATTTTCGTGTGGAGTATGTAAAGATTAACGGTAAAATATATCCTCTCACGCGCTTTTTTTACGTGGACTACCAATAGAGGCCACGTGGGCTGAGCAGTGTGTATTTATTATACACCGTAATAGTTCAGAGGGTCATAGGACCCCCGCAAAGTTTAAGTGTTCAACTATGAAAACCGGACAAATTCAAGGGGGACTTAGCTATTTTGCCTATTCTTTATGTCATACTCCCTCCGTTTCATAAAGATTGTCATGTTTCGGATATCGAGAGTCAAACGAGTTTATCTTTGACCGTAATATTTTCATATGTCTTTCAAATAATTTGAATTATTAATTATTGTGACTTATAGTACTTTTTATGTAGTTTCCAAATATATAAATATCATTCGAAAAAATTTAAAAATTATATGTTTAAATTTACGGTCAAAATGAACTCGTTTGACTCTCGAAATCCGAAACATGACAATCTTTTTGGAACAGAGGGAGTAATTTTTTTATTTCTATGCTTCCCAGCCTGCTAAGAAATTGCTTGTAGTTCTACGAACAATTTGCACAAAATAGCAAAGATATGGACACCATTTGCAGTTTAAGAAAAACAAGCAGATTTTGCAGAACATAAAACCAGCAATTTTAACAATAAACATTTTTTAAAAAAAAATCCAGGACTGGTGCTAGATAAACCCGTCCACCAAGAATAGATAAAGTGGTTGCTGCTCTTATACCCCAACCAGCAGCTATTAAAGCTAAAATTAAAAACAATTCAAAGACGGACAAGGACCATGAAACGATGTGTCCAATGGCAGAAATCCATTACTCTCAGCAACTTTGGAAAAACTCCATTCTAAAACAGTAAAAACATAAATTGCATACGCTGTTAGGCTTTTACCTAGTAGAGATTAAGTGCAAGCACATCAATATTAGTACAATAAAAAAGATTAAAAATTGATATTAATCCCTTAGTTTCTCTTGTTCCTTCTAATTAACTGCTTGTTGTTTTACCACCAGGCTGCACTAATTAGCAAAGATACGTACACCACCATAATTTAACAAAAACAAGTAGATTTGCAGAACATAAAACCATGCAAAAGTCTGCACCAAATTCTCATCTTTTTAAGAAGCTCCAGCAATTTTAACAAAAACAATTCTTTTATCAAGAACTGACGCCCAGTAAACCCGTCTACCAAGATTACAACAGTTGGTTCAACAATAAACAGGTCTACAATTTGCAGAAATCCGATTACATGGATAAAGAAAAGGAGTAAAATGGAACAGAGTATGTCAAAATTGTGAAAAAAAGAAAAACCAACCACAAAAGTTATCCAAAATGAGGTCTCTCAAGTTTTCTTCATGTATGACAAAAGGTTGTCAAATTTTATCAAGTAACAGCATCATAAAGTAGATTATTACGTCCAATGAACACCCTGCAGGAATATATACGATACGTTAGACTTAGGATGAGAAGTTGATAACGCAAATTAGTAAAACACTAATAACCTGGGCCGTAACAAAAGAAACAGTACAACAAAGTCTACTTTTTAACCATTTGATTTACTAAATTCAGTTACCTGACTAATCCAAGTTCGTGCCTTATAAGATCACAAAGTTGAAGTCACTTCCTTAGAAACCTAGTAAACAAAACCAACAAATTGAAGTCACTTACCTGAAAATTCATCCATTCATTTAAGGTGTCATGTTTCAAAATTGACCTGAGAATTTCCGGTGATATCATCTTTTTCACCATTAGCCGATCCCAACATGTTTGGGGAGACACAATTATTGTTGTCCTCGTCCTTTTCACCATTTTCTTTTTCAGTATTGTCCTGGAAAATTTCTGTGATGTTATCTTTTTCACCATTAGCTAAACCCACCATGCTTGAGATTGAGGCAGAACTATTGTCGCCCTTGTCTTTTTCACCATCTTCTTTTTCAACATTAACCAGTAAACTTTTCTCACTGTTGTCTTTTTCACCATTGATTGCTTCGCTCTCCGATGACTTTGTACTCCTAGCAGCTATAACAACATCACAAATACACTTATCATGTGATACGCCATTTCAAAGGCTTTTAAATAGACTACTAAAAACACCGTTTAGTCGTCATAAGTACTACTATTTCGGTATATGTAAATATGGTTAGCCATTAATATTTCCTAATATTGAAACTTCAATGTCTATACTGGTAAAATATAGAAGAATTTGTTTAACGAATATTTCTAGTGAAATACTACTCCGCAATGGTTTTTATTCCAAAATTTTAAATTATTTTCTAGGTGAAATTCATATTGAACCACTTTGTCAACTTCTTGATACTCATTTCCAATTTCGGTCCGTTCTCCGACTTGCTCGTTTTGTTTGTCATCCATTTGTTTAGATGCTTTTTATAGATTAAAAAATTCATACCTCGAGGTGAAACTTTTCCAACAAGTTGATCCTCAATGTTGCCGTCTTGGTCACTCCCTTCATGAGAAACATATTGGTGAAACCACAATCATTATCATTGCTAATAAATATATGTACTAGTATAATAAGTCTAAACTCATTAAATACCAGTTGGATAAAATAAGAAAATTTAAGTAGTTACTTGAAGCTACCGTCTTTTCAGATAAGGCTTCGTGTTCATTATTGAACAAGTAAATATTCGTAATGTCTTTTTCATCATTCTTATTTGGAATTGAGACGTTGTTGATGTCATTCTTTTAGTTGCTGTCATGAATGTTGACCAACAAATTTTTCCGGCCCATGTTATCTTTGTTCTCAAGTGATTTTGCACTGGTAGGAGCTAACGAGATCACGAACAAAGATAATTATTGGCAGATCACATTCATGTACAACACCAACTTAGTTGGGACATGATAAAAAAAAATGTTATAGTAATAGGTTAAACTATACGAAATATCAAAATATCTTTACATGTGAGTGTGTATATACTCCCTCCGTCCCACTTTGTGTAGTTCGGATTTTGAAGGTCAAACGAGTTTATCTTTAACCGTAATCTTTATATATGTCTTTTAAATATTTTGAATTGTAATTTATGGTGACTTATAGTACTTTTCATGTAGTTTTCAAATATGTAAATTTTATTTAAGAAAAGTTAAAGATTTTATATCCTAATCTACGGTCAAATTTAAAAATTTCGACTTTCGAAACAGTAACTATGACAAATAAAATGAGACAGAGGGAGTATAATATAACATAAATTGAAAACTTTTACCTCGAGGTGGAACTTTTCCAGCTAGCTGAACCCCAATCTTGCAATCTTGGACATTCCCTTCATGAGAAATAGATTTGTGAGAACCAAGATCATTACAGGAAGCATTTGATAAAGCGTCAAAAGAACCCCAATTAGACGCTCCATTTTGCGTTGAGGCGCAACAAGCGACTGGACCTCTAGGCATAAAGCACTGTGTCGGTGCATGCTGTGAGACGGACATATTAGTGCCTGGATAAATAATCCTTGGGGGCATCATATTATAAGTGGCCCAATGATAATGAGGAGGATACATCCCATAATTAGGACACCATCTACAATCTGCTGCATATATAGGGTAAAAACTGTATATATTGAAAATATCTGTTGCTCTCTTTTCCCTTAATTTGGCTTGTTTCACCTCAACACGTTTCTTATTCAATATGTGAAAACCTAACGAACTTGTTGCAGCTTCTTCTGAATCATAAATGATAAATCCAAATCCCCTAGAGTTTTTAGTTTCTTTATTGTATAAAATTGTTGCATCTTCAATTCTTCCAAAAGCCTCAAAATATTTTTTTAAATCTTCCTCTGATATATCATCAGGCAGTCCACCAACAAATATCTTCTTGCTGTGATATTTTTCCTGTTGCGTTTCGGATTTTTCACCTTTGGGTCTCGCCCATTTAACATCAACCTAGTATAAGATGAAAAAGTATAAAAATGCAGAAGAGATACTTTGTAAACGGGAGCACAGAATAGAAAATTAAAATATTGATGCCATATGTCAAAAATTAATATATTCTTGATTAGTCTGTGGTCCTAAATGAAAAACTACTATAATTCATGCAAAATAGTAGCATAGAATATAGTGAAGATGGGGAATGTAGAATATTAAGTTAAACAGTCTGCTGAAGAAAAAAAAAAACCTTAAACTCTTAATCATGATTGTACATAGTGATTATAGGAATCTCTAGACTCATAAACTTGGTTGGACAGTGTCAAAATTTAGTGTCAAAACAAAAAAAAATCGCTAAGGGTGTTGTTCAAGTAATTTTTTCACAAAAAGTATTGAATTGACCACCATTCCCCGACTATATATATGGAGTACTTAGAGAAGCCTAACCTGAGCAAGTCACTTTCAATTGATTCAGTCATAGTGTTGGTTTCACTTTCAAAACTAATTTGTTAAGGGAAGCAAAAACTGGTGACTCGTAGTGTATGGTTGCACTTAACATGAAAAACAAGTTCATAAAACAAACTCACGTGATGCACTTGTGCATAAGCAGAAGAAGAAAAAAAGATTCAACCCATATCCACTAACATTGCACTAGTAATAAAACTTTGACATTATCGGTACAATTAAATTTATTATACAGAATTTTCACTATACGAAGAAAGCATGCACGAATCACACGAAGCCATCAAAACACCGTAACAAGTACAAGTCCAACGGATTTTCGTTCAAACACAATGCACTTTTCCAGTAGTGTACTTTACTTACCTTATCTTCAGTCTAAAAAGTTATACAACTATATAACCGTGTATAGCATGCATATAAGCTAAAAAAAGTTGTGCATTACCGTTCTTCCAAGAATGATATGTTGATCTTGAAGAACTTTATCAACAACAGAAGAATCAACGAAGGTAACAAAACCAAATCCTCTTCCAAAACCTGTCTCATATCTAAGTACTTCGGATTTCATGATTTCTCCATAGCGACAAAAGTGTTTTGTTAGTGTTTCTTCAGTTGTCTCATGTGATATTCCACCAACAAAAAGTTTTGCTTGTTTCACAGTCGCCATTAGTTAAGTAAACCGTAATGAAAACCCGTCCAACAAAGAGTCTTAACTCCTATGCAGGGACTCGGGAGCGAGATAATAGGGTCCAAGATAATTGGGTGAAAGAAGGAAGAGAGTAAAAAGAGGAAGTTGTCTTTATTCGGAGTTTGTTGTCTATTAAAGTTCGTAATTATATAAGTTCGGAAAAGTTAGAAGAAGAGTTTGAGTTGATATGGATTGTCTATTTTATTTTATAGTTTTTGCATTCTCCCGAATATTATCATGGGTAAACCCCAAAAAATAGGCGATATGTTAGGTTTAGGCTTTTGTTCATTTTTTTTTTCTTTCTTTTCTCTCCTTTTTCTACTATTCCCGCTAAATAAAAGAGATGCGGGTTCTTTTGCTTTAAGGAGGGAATTAAAACTGTATGTATTTAAATATGAATGATTAAATTTTTAGCAATAGCATCTTTGTACTCAAAAATTATCCTTTCTTTGTATTACTAAGTTAAGTCTTTCTCAATTTATATGAAGTAATTTGACGATGCACATGGTATAAGAAAGAAATAAAATTTTTGAAACATTTAATCTTGAACATGAAATTTGTTACGCTATAAAAATATATTATCGAAAGTAAATTAATGTTAATTACATAGAAATATGTCTTTTTCCTAACATATTAAAGAGAGAAGTTTCACTAAAATGCACCGAGACTATAATTTTTCAAAACTTAAGTTAGTTAAATAATTTAAAAGATTTATTAAGATACTATTTAATTAGTTTCAATATCATATAAAATAGGAGAGACACGAGAGGTATGAACAATACCAAACAGTAACTATATTACAACAACTCTTTATTCTTTTCGTTTATCTTGTGAATGAGTGGTCAGTGTGACGTGTTAATCAGTATGAATTGTTATCCTTGAGAAAATAATAATTTTGAATTATTTTTCAGTGTTTGATTGGTTGTAAATGTGTCTATCAACAAGCTAAGTTATGGCCATGAATCATGATATAGGGATAATATTTCGGTGATAACCTTGAGAATTAAAGGTTGCAAGTATAGTATGCGAGTGTTGTCTCAATAAAAGTGGAATTTCCCAACTCCTAAGAGTTGAGAGTATGAATATTAAAGGGAAAACGACTATTATCATAACTTAAGTGAGGGTTATTGGTGGCATAAAGTCAAAACTTAGTAGGATATCATAAACTTTTTAATAAAATCGTGTATATTTTATTTATAATTTAGTCTTTTAACTTTTGAACTGTAAAACAATAAACAATTTTTTTTGATAAGTAAATGAATTTTATTACCAAGTATTAAGCGCAAATACAAAGTACCACCTTACGATCACCTCAACCTCGACATATCCAAGTCAACCATAATACTAACAGACTAAGTCCTAACACAATACTAATTGTAAAAGTCTAAGCTGGCATAGTTTCTCCCATACAAGTAGTGCTTTTTTTATGGTGTCACTTGCCATGTCCATAAGAATTTCCCACACATGCTTTCTACAAAATGTAATCTTTTTAAGCAATACAAACATTCTGGTCAATACAAATATCTGAGACCAGAATGCTTGCATAGCAAATAGTACACTTGATTGGTTGTATTCTCCCTCCATAAGAAAGAAACTTGTTAGTCCAGGAGGTAATCTGATGGAGCATCTTGTCTAGTAGTGGTTGACATTGAATAATGGACAACTTTTTTATACTGAGAGGCACCCCTAGATATCTAAATGGAAGTTCAGCTTTAGCAAATCCCATATTGTGGAGGATATCCTGTTGAGTCCTCTCATCAGCACCACCAAAGTAAATAGAACTCTTCTCAGCATTGGCTTGTAGGCCTGAAGCTTCAGAAAACTCTAAGAAACCTTTATACAGGAGCTGGGCAGACATTAAGTCCCCTCTACAGAACATTATTAGCAAAGCTTAGTTGGGTTATTTGCAGCCTTTCACACCTAGGATGGAAGTTAAAATCCGGATTCTTTCCTAGTTGTTTAAGCATTCTGGTTACGTATTCCATTACAAGCACAAACAGGAATGGTGACATTGGATCATCCTGCCTAAGCCCCTTCTTGGCTGGGAAGGGTTTAGTGGGCTTACCATTTAACTAGGAAAGAATAGGTCATAGTAGTGACACACTGCATCACCCATTAGACAAACCTGTCTGGAAAGTTAAGATATTGCAACACTTTCAACAGAGTCATAAGATTTCTTCATATCCACCTTTAACATTCATCTAGGAGAAGTGCCTTTCCTATTGTATCTCCTTACTAGCTCATGGCTCAGGATGGTATTGTCAGAATTATTCTACCAGAGACAAAAGCAGACTGATTATTGTCCACTAAATGATCCATTACTTCTTGCATCCATTTAGTAATCACCTTAAAGATGATTTTATACAGGGTGGTACAGCAAGATATTGGCCTAAACTCAGACAGTTTAGAGGGGTGTTTAACCTTAGGAGTCGATGTCACTGTGGTACAGTTCATAAGAGAATACATCTTACCTGTTGTGAAAAAGTGTTGCACAGCTTTAGTAACATCTCCCTATATTATTGTCCATGCTTTCTTAAAGAAGCATGCATTCATACCATCACAACCTAGAGCTTTCAGGTCTCCAACATCAAACACAACTTGCTTTACTTCCTAAGGAGTGCATTCCTTGATAAGATTCATTTGTTGCTCTTTTTTTAGCACTGCACCATCTCTCATTACAACTGGTTAATGTCAGGTAATTGCACTACAGCTATGCCCAACAGTTTCATATAAAGGCTAGAATTTCCTGCTCAATAGGCCCTGCTTTGATATTGTAGTTCCATCATATGTAACAAGGGTGTGAACTTTGTTTTGAGCTGTTTTGTTCTTAACATTTGCAAGGAAAAAGGATGTATTGGTATCCCCCCAGCTTCAACCACTGAACTCTAGACTTTTGGCTCATTATACTTTCCTCAATTGTTGTCCATTTTAAATCTCTAGCTTAAGTTCTGTTTTTTAGTGTAGTAACTCAGGTTGTACTCCCCACCTCAGTTCACTTTGAATCTCACCCAGCTGGTCTCTTAGTAAGGACAGCTTCTGGCCAATTTTACCACCCTCTTTTTTTTTAGACTTTTAAGGTCCCCTTTTACTTGCTTTAACTTCTGCCAAACATTCTGCATTGGGTTAGTGGAAGTTGCTACAACCCAGGCCACACCTATTATTGTAGGAAACTCATTATGGTCGGCTAAATAGTTGTAGAACATAAAAGGCTTAGGTCCATTTGATCCCTCCACCTCAAGCTGAATGCTTAAAGCTGAATTCTTACAATAAACTATTTCGTGTAAGAATTAGTTCCTTCAAATAATACGTTAAAAAAGGGTTCCTATAGCTATT
Source organism: Petunia axillaris subsp. axillaris (assembly GCA_029990575.1). NCBI lineage: Eukaryota > Viridiplantae > Streptophyta > Magnoliopsida > Solanales > Solanaceae > Petunia > Petunia axillaris. The sequence continues at coordinate 45,846,269 of JARKNS010000007.1, read as the reverse complement.
TCTCTCTGTGTACGATAGCGTGCTTGCTATTATACTCCCATTGGAAATGACACAGGGACAACCCACAAAGAAAGGTAAGACCAACAAAAAGAGCACCAGCAACCTAATGATGAAAACACAGAGCAAAGGAAAGGGTATAGCTACATTACTTAAAGACGCTACGATGGGAAGTGAGCAAAGGCCGGTGATTAGTGATTGTGAGCTGAAATCTCCACTGAAGATTCAAAGTATGGGGAGCTCATTAGCTAGCTTCCCGCCACGATTGCTGACCTCACAACGAAATCAGTTCTAAAATAGGTGAACCTAAGCTTAGAAAAAGCTGTTATGAACTTGGTAGCTAAGGACTCATTAGTAGAGTCAAGTAGCTCGATAAGAAAAAAATGGGTAAATCAGAAAAAATTGCTAATCTATTCATTGACGACAAGCTATCCAAACGAGGTATGACTTTGAATAACTTTGTTGAACTCATGATTAAAGGGGTTGAGAAAATTGTGGAGCTCAAAAAAGAAAGTGTGGATTAAAACCTGAAAAATAAAAGCAGGCCTTAGTGATGTATTTAGTGGGTATTGAGCCATCTGTAGGAGCAGTTAAGAGGTTTATTTATTCTCAACGGAATTTATTTTCGAACCAAAGGTCTACTATCATAATGAGGGGTATTTCTTGGTGATCAAAGTGTAACAATTTGATTGACAACGATGAATTTTATACTCAGGTTCATACGCTATGAATAACAGGCCTATAACGATGAAAGTGTGGTCACATGATTTTGATTTTACGTCCACAATCTTACAAACTATATAACTTCGACTGAAATTTCTCAATTTCCCACTCAATTGGTTGACTATTAATTCCTTGAGTAGAATCAGCAGTGTCTTGGGCACCCCTCTTTATGCTAATGCATGCACTACAAATGTAGAAAAGACTTCCTATCCAAACGTTTTAATAGAAATCAATGTATTGGCCTAAATCAGCTTAGGACGATAAATCAAATTTCGAATAGGTTTACAAGCAATGTTAAGTATAAAAATGACGTGAAAACACTGAAATCAAAGTGAATAATCGAATGAAATGCAATAAAATGTAAGCTTTCAATATCAATTATGATGAGTACAAATTTTGGCAGAGTTTTGATATATATTTCTGGATGATTTCAACATGAAACCAAATGCTATTTATAGACTAGTGAAATGGAGAAGTTCTAGTCATATTCTCAATGTTCTAGTCGTGGCTATGCCCACATCCTATTCCCTCGGAAAGTGAGATAGTGCGCTGAGATCGTGGGGCAATTATCATCCCGCTGAAATAGAAGCGGTCCACCGAGGCTAAGATCCTCCGCCTCGGGGACATGAGTCCGCTGATTCACTGAGGCTATTGTCTCCCGCGGTATATCAAGAACTATGGCTTCGAGCGTCCACTTTGGTAGTTATGTTGTTTTGCCTCGGATACAAATATACTGAACCTTGTTTGATGTGCTCCGAATCATGCACTCGAGCACCACGTGTGCAAACAATTTACCCAATACAGATAGTCCCTCCACTTCCCGGGCAAGTACAAGAGTTACCGAGGAGTAGAATGAATTTGAGCGGGAGAGTGACGCAGCGAAATGCACCCAAGGATTTCAAAAAGGAGTCAATCACTTTATCTTCCCATTGGGCCATGCAGGGCGACCGTTGATTGGCTTTGAACGGTCATGCCGCTTCAGTTGCTCTCCCAACGTTATAGTAATGATGGCTTTTTCCCTATAAATACACCCACTTTAGCGGTTATTTTCCCTAATTGTGATCATTAAGCAATAGTAAAAAATTTCCAAGGCAAGCAAAATTCCCAAATTGTTCTAACCCAAATCTTCTTTCAAACCTCAATAGATTATTCCCAACTCGCCATTGAATCATGTCTGCATCAAACTCTATTCAAGGTTCTAGTGGCTCTTCACTGGGGAAAGTTCCAAACGCCTACACTATGATCGGCGGCGGCTCTATGATCATCGGTGGCGAGTTAGTGAACATTCCTCAGCCTTTAAACATCATCACATCGATGAAGGGTGATGATAAAGTAACGCAGGCTGGTTTTTTAAGGCGGCGCAAGGCCATTGCCTACTGCGATAAATTCGAAGAGGTGGTTGTTGGCGATGACGACGAGGCTGATGAAGGGGATGATGGTAATGATGATGTCGGGAAAATAGGCAGCAAAGATACCGAGGCTATGTCGGCAGATAAAACCGAGGCTAAAATTGAAGTTGGTCCCTCGAAGTCCAAGAAGAAGAAAATTCCAGCTGACCAAGAACAAGAGCCTCCCCAAATAATTCCATCAAGTTTCAACATAGACAAAGACTTCAAATTACAAGATCAATCGGATGCCCAATAGGGTTGGATAGGAATGTGCAAGTCCAAAAAATATCGTCTGATTATGCAAGATTGTATAGATTTGGTTCGGGAGGACTGCAATTGGGGGCCCGAGGTTGAGACCATGGTTCCGGCCGCGGAGAGTTGTGTTTCAAACTACATGCCTGGGTACTCCTTTGTTTACACTTACCCTTTCACTTTAGGTTTTACTCTTCCCATTCATGGGGTGATCACAACGTATAACTTATGCCTCACTCAACTCGACCTCGAGTTCTGTAGAGTTGTGCAATGCCTCGACTTCTTGAGCCAGAAAGCGGGGTTAGATTTCACTTTTCAGCACTTGATTGCCCTTTATTATCCCTACTTCCACTAAAGATGGATTGTAGCCCTAAACAAACGAGGTGACTTCCCTTTGATCTCGAAGAGCGAAGACATGGGGGCTGAGGTTGGTATGATCGGTACGTTCTTCTGTCCACAAGACTGCTTTACACCGAACCAAGATTTCCCAAGGTGTGGAATGGTGAAGGTAAGTATCTCGCCGTGCAGTATCAATTCGTCCTCCAAATCCTTCGGTCATAAGTGATTCATCGTTTCTTGTCTCTTTTACAGCTAACAGAGTTTCGGTCAACCCCCCGGCTAATTTGCTTGAATGGGTAATTGACTTGTGGGCTTGTAAGAGGCATGGTGAGCTATTTGCCACTTTGCGACTATTTTGAAGTTTTTCCCTCGATTTCTTTCCTAATGATTTTCCTCCCCTTCGCCTTACAGGTTTACCGAACAAGGCAGTTAACCGAAGGAAATAGAAGGCGAGGAGAAAGAGAAAAAGAAGAGAGAGAAGAAAGTGATTGACGCTGAGGAGGGTGTCAATTTGATGGCTAGCTTGGCCAAAGAAATTTCCAAAGCTAAAGTGTCCAAGGGCTTTTCTGGCCAGGGGACTTCAAAAGGTGACAACATCTTTATCGATCGGTTTGTTTGCGTCTCAACTTCTTCTTCTTATTTTGTCCATAAGCTTTCCACTCAATTTTTCACAGATTCGAAGAGAAAGAGAGCGGATTCAAAGAAGTTTACTCGATCGGTATGCCCTCGAACCGAGGTGACGACTACCCCTAGCCCCGAAGATGTTGTTGAGTGGCGCAGTAGCACGATTGATGAGTCCAGTGACGAGGGCTTTGAGGCGTATAAGAAAACCGAGGTGATAAACCTCGAAAAGCCGGAGCAATAGCCAGATCAAGTTATCACCAAGGCTAAGGGCAAAGCTAAGATGGGGGAAGTTGAGATCCCTGTTGCAGAAGAGGGGACAGCTACGGGTGTGGCTCGAGCTCATTCCGAGCCTGCCAAAGCTTCAGCCTCGGTGAGGCCATTAAGAAATTGGAAGTCTTAGCTCAGGCAAACCTCTGGGAATTATCGCGTGAGGATATTTTGAGCTTCGGGTTATTTGTAGGGCCGAACTTTTCTCTAAAAGTTCACCCCAGCGAAGCGGGCCGCCACTGCTGTAGCTAATGCACTACGGGTAAGTTTCCACCAACTTTGCTTTCTATTTACTCCAACACTTCTCTACTTTTAACCCTTCAACGATTTTGTTCAGGGCTTTCTTCTCTCCGTGAGGAATGTTCAACTTGAAACTGCAAGGTTTCAAGATGTACCGAGGATAGCTTCAATGCCCAAGTCTCTGAGTTGAAGGCTCAGTTAGCTAAGTCTCATTCTAATATGTAAGAGGCCGCTGCTTCTTCTAAGGCTAAAATTCAAGCCCTGAATGATGGCCACCAAAATTGAATGCTCGAGGCTGGATGCTGAGGTTGATAGGCTCATCGATGAACTGGCTCAAGTCAAGGCTCAACTTGTTGAGAATGCCAACAGGCATCATGAAAAATTGAAAGAATACACCCTCGCTATTAAGAGGTTAGAAGTCCGGGCGGGCAAGATCCCAGCGTTAGAAACTGAGGTTGCCCGACTTCGAATGAGAATGTTCATTCTGAGGAGCGAGCCAAAGTCAAGGCCTCGAGGGTGAAACTTCAAAATACCTGGGCCCTTATCAAGACTCGGCTGAAAGTCCTTAAGCAATGCAAAGCTGGGGATATTAACCTTGATGAAGAAATTGCCAAGGCTGAAAGGGACACCGCCAAAGCTCAAAGGATTATTGATGAGCTACCTCGAGTGAAGGCTCAGATGAGGGGGACTCCGAGGACAGCGAGGAAGGTGATGAAAGCGCCGAAGAGGAGACTTCTAAGAAGGAAGAAGATCCCAAGGCTTAGCAACTTTCTTCTTTGCCTTTGTTTTTGTTGTGGCCATCGAGCCGCTTTCATGTAGATAATTGTGGCCTTCGGGCCTGTTCTAATTAAATGTTTCTTTTGAAGCCTTCGGACTTGATTTAATGGAATTCATTTTCGTTTCTAAGTGTTAGTGTTTTCTTTGCTTTAGAAGTGTTCGACCATGCACTTAGTATAATTTTTGTTTGCAAGACTTAACAATTTTAAATCACCCAATGCTAGCTTGGAACGACGTCTCATTCACAAACCATGGCATGAAGAAGTGACCTCGGTTAAATAGCATATCCTTGGTAAATTAAATTATTGAAATAAAGAGATGTTGAACCAAGTTCATTTCATTGATAATGATAGTGAGCCATAACTGGCGTTACATAAAACCTAGTCGAAGTAAGACTCAGGAAAATTTTGAAATAGAGCCACTATCGAGCGGAAAATACAAGATACCAAACTACTCTTTGGGCGATAGTCCTCGGCACATCAATAGCTAGTCTCTAAGTTTGTTCTCAGTCCCCAGTACGAGAGGCTGCGACTCAAACTTGACTGTATAGCATCTCCTACATCTCCCCCAGTGGTCAGGTGTGAATTTTGATGAGGACCTGAGCACTGTACTTCGTTCCCTCCACTTTCTCAGCATCAGAAAAAGTACAGCATCAAATTGGAAACATTCCAATTCGAGGATTCGGGTTTGCCTTTCAAGTTTTCCAATTGATAAGATCCCTTTCCAACAATTGTCTTGACCTCATAGGGTCCTTCCCAATTAGCAACAACTTACCTGTGTTCTTCTCCTTGGTAGATTGATTTGAAGCTTTCAACACGTAATCCCCAATTTTTATCTAAGTTTGGCTTTCCTGTTGAGGTAGGCCTCGATTTTCCTTTTATGAGCGGCTAGCGAACGAAGGCTAGCTCTCTCTTCTCCTCAAGCAAATCCAATTCTATACGCATAGCCTGTTGGTTAGATTCTTTGGTAGCATGAGCGTATCGAAGACTGGGCTCACCTACTTCTACGGGAATCAACAAATCCATTCCATAGGCAAGAGAGAAATGGGTTTCACCAGTGCTATTTTTTTCTGTTGTTCATTTCCCACAATACCCCGTGCAATTCCTCGGGCCACGGACCTTTTGCTGCATCGAGCCTCTTCTTTATATTTTCAATGATCACACTATTCGAAGACTCAGCTTGGCCATTCGCACTCAGATGATAGGGGCTGATACGATCCTTTTAATTCCCCATTTCTGAAGAAAATATGTGACATTCGCATCTATGAACTGAGGACCATTGTCATAAGTAATTTCCTTTGGAACACCGAACCTGTAGATGATATTCCTTCGAATGAAGTCAATTACCTTTTTTTTCCTGACTTTGGGAAAGGATCCCACCTCTACCCATTTGGTGAAGTAATCAGTCAGCACAAGTATGAACGGAACACTTTCTTTGGCTTTGGGAAGTAGTCTAATTATATCCGTTCCCCACTTTATGAAGGGCCAAGGTGACACGACTAAATGAAGAGGCTCGGCCTGTTGGTGAATCATTCGTGCGCGTCACTGGCATTTGTCACATTCTTTTACGAAGGTTTTGGCATCTACGCTGATGGTTGGCCAATAGTAACCGGCCCGAAGCAACTTGCGCACCAGAGCCTTTTACCCTGAATGATTGCCACATTCGCCTTCGCACACCTCTCCCATCACATATTTGATTTCCTCTGGACTTAGACACTTGGCCATCGGGTCGTAATAGTACGACTTCCCTAAAACTATTGAGTAAGAAGCTGCCTAAGTCCTCAATTTCTTGGCTTCCCTCTTATCTGTTGGAAGAGTCCTCGAGTCAAAGTACGAAATGAATTTTGTTCGCCAGTCCCATGTATGATCTACTGCATTTACTTCTAACTTCATTCCTTTCATCACCAAAGAGAGTAACCGAACTACAAAGTCAGTCCCCGAGTGTTATTCTTCGACGACTGAGCCTAGGTTAGGCCTCGGTGTTTTCTTCTCGAGGTATTTGTTGAATTCTCAATTCTTGGAACTTTTCCAAAACGTGTTGAGCTCAGGCTAAGAATTGCTGCATCCGGGGCTCACTGACACCTTGGATACGGCTAAATAGACCAATAATATTTCCCCATCTTTTGGCTTGGCGAGCAACAGTGCGTTCGCCAAATAACATTTTAACTCCCTCGATGCTTCCCTGCACTCCTGTGTCCATTCGAAGATAGTGTTCTTTCTTAAGACTGAGAAGAACTTGTGGCGTTGCTCTGGTGACCTCGAGATGAACCTACTCAAGGCAGTGATGTGTTGGTATTTTACCTTCATATTGAGCTCTTTATGAACTTTTATTCTCTTTTAGCTATTACTGGTGAACAAATCTTATATAAATTCTTTTTGTTTCAGAAAATTGGTGATGCTATGAGTTAAGGAGCCAAAGGAAGCTAAAAAGACTCAAGGAATAACAAAAATGAAGCTTTGGACTCAATTTAAGAAACTGGAGAAAAACCAAGGTAGAAATCATCGGCTCCTGCTGAATTACAGGCTGAATGAATCGGTGGGGTTGCAGAATCATCGTTTGTACAGCCGATGGAGGCAGAGCCAATTTGAAATCAGCTCGCGATGAATGGAATCGGCTCCTGATTCGGCTGCTAGCCTTTTCATCAGCTGCCAGCCGAAATCAGCACGAAGGGCATTTTTGACAACTTATTATATTTAATTATAAGATAGTATAAATAGTTTCTTAAGGTCATTGGGCAATGATCGTTTTCTATTTTCCAAGCTTAGGGAGGAAGACCCACTTCTAAAATACCAAGAGAGTGAAGATTTGAAGCAACCCAATGAGAATTTTTTAATCCTTTTGCTTATTTCTTCATTTTCATGCTTTGGATTGAATATATTTGGCGTTGTTGATATATTCAGGACATGATTATGTGAATATGTCTTTCATGGTTAGGTTTTCATATTAATGAGTTAATGTTTATCTAGTTCTTATCATATTTCATATTCAAGTTTAAGGTGTGGCCACACTTGAGCTAGCCCTCCACTTTGATTTCATCACCCGAACGAGGTTGAAGGTGTGTGTTTATAAGAACTAGCGAGGATTTAGATTATATTGGCTTACGAGCCTACCCTATCTAAAAGAAGTAGCTAAAATTGGCTATTTCTACTCGGGTCTTTAAACTAGATCTTTATGTGCTCATTATTGACCCTAACGGGCTTAATGGAGTAGATGCTCACTATACCTAACGGTTTTTTAGTGTTAAATATGTGGTTCGGCCATAATACATAAATCACGTGCCATATTTGCAACCTAGAATCCGAACTTGTCTTCCTTTGTTTGTCAGAATGTCATTGATCACATTTACTTACTTTCCTAGTGTAGTTAGTAGTTGTTAGTATCGTTACCCTTCAATTTATTACACCCATTTGGTTTAGTTCAAATATTTTAGTTCATCGACTACCTTAATCGCATCATATTGTTCTTTATTGACTCGACCTCGACTCCTAGTTGGGTATTATTATTGCGACGACCATTCATATCTCAATTCGAGGTGTGTGTTGCGCGTTGTCAAAATTGGCACCGTTGCCGAGGAACAATTGGCGTATTAGACTAGTTTGAGGAGTTGAACTAGTTGGCTTTGACCCAAACTTCGTTGATATATTTCCAGTGAATTGTGAATATTTTTTTGTGACTTGTGAAAATTTGTTGTGTTTAGTGTTTACTTGTGTGTGTTAGTTATTTAGTTAGTTTAACCTAGTGTTAATCATCGTGAAATGGAATCATGGAATTAAAATTGGTCAATTGTTAGAAATCCATATGTGAATGATCTTTGTCCTTGTTGTGGAGGGCCACACTATTTTCGAAAGTGTGAAAATATTTCCGGGAACGAGTTGTGTGTACCTTCTCAATCCTTTGTGTGGAACATATGTCATGAGTGCGGTGCCAAAAATGGCCATTGGGATAGTTGTCCTAATAATTGTACTTCCCCTAATGATTTTTGTAATGGTGCTAATGATGCTTATGAGTTTGATAGGTCCAATGCAAGCAAGAATATAGAACTTGAGCCCAAACGGTAAGGTGTCCAAGAAAAGTTTCAAGAAGAGATGTACTTATCCATTTCACAAGAATAACATGCTCAAAATGAATGATGTGAATATTTGTTGCAACAGATACTTGAGCACCATAAAGAAGAAGCCAAAGCCATCAAGGAAATAAGGGAGGTGGTCCACCAAAATGACTTGGCCATTCATCACTTGGAGGAACAAATGAAGCAAATAATTGAAGCTTTTAATGATCAAAAGGCTAACGAGGTAGCCAAATTCCAAGAAGGACCTTACATGGATGATGAGCTTGGGTTTCAAGAAGAACATGTTGACGATTTTTAGAAAAGAAGAGTTGAGCAAGGACAAGATATGAAACAATTTGGTTGGGCTATTCATGCCCTGGAGGATGCATTGAATGAATTAGTTGAGGCGTCTAAGACCCAACTACCTTTGATTGTGGATATTCCATTTGGTGATGATGAAGTTGAGAATGGACTTAGAAGCCAAATTTTGGAGCTAATAGCAGAATCCTAATTATTTGACCCGAAAGTTGAAGATGATGCCCAAGAGGAAGAAAGTGCACGAGAGCGTCGTGTTGAGTTGGAAACATTATTGTTGAGGACTCTAGTGCAATGGAAAATAAGATGTCAAAAGTGAGGAAATCTTGGAGTTAAAGCGAGTTGGACCTCATTCCTTGCATTTCTCCACATTGAGTTTGGGAGAGGAGATTGAATTGAAACTTTCAAACCCTTGGAGAACATTTGCGATGAGGAACTAATTGCTTATTTCATAGGGTTTTACATGCCAAGAAGACAAAATGACATTCCCCACTTAAAGGCAAAGAAATACAAGATGAAGCACATGTTGTTTGACACCTCGAGATACATACAACCACCTTAGGAGCACAATTAAAAACTTGATTCCAAATTGGGGAGGCAATTCATCTTCTCAAAGTGGAGAGAAAAGTGGTAATGTTGGTACTCGTCGTGCTGCGACGTTAAATCAAGCGCTTATTGGGAGGAAACACAAGTTTTACATTTTTGCAATTAGTTAGTGTTAGTTTTCACATAAAGTTCTTTGATTGTAGCATTTGATCTTGGTTGAGTGGTTTAAGTGCAGGAACGAAAGCATGGAAGTGTGCAAAAAGTGGGGAATTTAGTCCCAAGAAGGTGAAAAACAAAGGTGGTCGAATGATATTCTAAATGGCTATATCTAAAAACAAAAACACTACCAAAAAGGGGGAGCCCAACAGAGCAAGAGCTTGCCACCTCATACCATCGAGGCATTACCTCTGGCTTTCTCCCGAGACAGACAGAGTTCCAAAGCAAGTGAGGAAGTCCAATACAGAGAAACTCCATCCACTCCACTTGCCATGAAAGATTCCCCCGAGGTCACATTACAGTTCACTACTTGGCAGGGAGCCCCTTCACTCTCATTCTAGTTATTTTTGTGCTTATATGATAATTTTGTTGCTTGGGGACAAGGCAACGTTTCATGTTGGGGATGAGGTATATGTGTTTGATTGTCCCATGCTATTTTATACTTATTACTTGCTTATTGTCTTTACGTTCCTTAATTAGTCGTCTTTAAATACATAATGTATTTATCTTTCAACTAATAGTTAGTTGTTGTTATTAAAGAAAACCTAAAAACATTGAAAAACTTGAAAATCTCAAAATATCAAAAGGTACTCCTATGAACTACGCTTTGGATGTTACTTCTTTCCTCTAATCCGCACTTCTTGCGATACGTAGGCAACCCACTCAGGCCCGAACCAACCATTGTGAATATCATACTTGTAAATAACTTTTAGACATAGATAATACCCTTCTTTGTTTTTCTTTAACACGGTTTTTTTCCAAGAATGCAATTCTTTTGAACCGGGCACTTTTTAGGACTTAGTCATAAAAGTGTCATCTTGGTCTTATTTCATGGCTTGTTTGATACCAGCATATTAGGAGCACATGTGAGAAAGTAATGTGGATTATTTGGTGAGCGTTACCTTTTACAGCCTTTAGGTTCTTGTGGTGACTCTATGCATGTGAAGTAATAAAGCTTAAATTCTTACTCTTGGTGCTTGTGCGAGTTAATTTGTCTATCTTATCCCTTGTGCCATGTATGGTGAGGTTGGTTGTTGCTTGTATTTGCATTGCATGCTAGAACTTGGCTTGCGTGCCCTTGAAAATAAATTGAGTGTCAACTTAGTGTTGGATAGGATGATAGGCATTCTTTGACCCGTTTGAGACTTTTCAAGCCTACCAAATAAAATAATCCCTAGTAGGCAACTTTGAGCCTATTACCGTTCTTTAGTTTACCACATTACTAGCACGGACCAATTCTAAGTAATTCAAAGCACTAAGCCTCACTTGGCCCTATCTCTTTGAGGCATTGAAAGACGTGCAAATTAGACTAAAGTCTAAGTTTGGGGGAGGGGGAGTAAGGGAGTGAATGCTAGGTGGCTCTTCAAAAGGAATACAATGCTAGAAAAGTTGCAAAAGAAAAGAAAAAGAAAACAAAAGAAAAGAAGAAAAAAAATAGAAAAATACAAAGAAAAAGAACAACAGTAGAAAAGAAATGTAAAAGAGAATAAGAGCCATAAAGAAATATCAAAAGTGGAAATTGGGAAATAAGAGCTAACATGAAAAGAAAAGCCCAAAATAAAATGAAAAGTTAGTGTAGTGCCCAAGGAGGGAGATTAGTCACTCTTTGATCCAAATTATACCTTACCTATGCCCAAAAACCTACATTACAACCTTAGAAAGTCCTATTTGATAAAACATTGACAAGTGACACTATGGCCAAGCCTATGGCCTTGCATGTGCATTACTTGCATTTTCTTGTGGGACTGAGAAGTTAGACTTAGGGTCCCTCGTTTAAATTTCATTGTGGGATAGGAAACCATTCCTTGCAGTGAGGGTACTTGGGACTTGAAAAGATAGAAGACACAATATCATGAGCCCAGAGTGAGAAGTCTAAGTAAAATGTGTTAAGCATGCTCTAATTACTATTAGAAGCTTTAGCTGATGTTATTTATGACTTTGGTTCTTGGGGATGGTGATATTTCGGTTGGATTCTCATGTGTAAAACTAAATGTTGGTACCAACCGAAGTTATGGACTCTTGTATTTTTCCAATATTATTCTGTCATACCCGATTATGGACTCAACTCGAGGCGAGTCGGGTTTCGAATTTGACTGGGTGAACTCGTTTGAGTTAAGGTGTTGGAGTCGCCACCTAATAAATTTTCTAGGCGTATTAGGTCACCTATTAATTTCTAATTCCATTTAAATAATTAACTCCGGGTTGGTCTACGAGTCAAAGATTCAGGTAAGAGGCTCAAGTTAACTCGAGAGGAAGGGGTTAGGCACCTCTCGAGCTCCACAAATGTAGTTACCGGCCGGACTTATAATTGGGATTCAAAATAAGTAACTAAGCAATTTAAACTAACTAATCAGATATAGGCAAATAACTAGATGACATAATAATTAAGATAAGAGGTCCTAATAAGCTTCCTCCTTAAGGATTGCACCTTGCAAAAAAAGATGAAAATGAATTAGTAAAATAATAATAAATAATAAATAGTAATAAAAATAATAATAAATACTAATAATAATAATAATAATAATAATAATGACAAAAAGGCTTCTCTTTGAATTGTTCTCTTTCAAAATAGGTTATCGTCTCTTTCCAATTTTACCTCGCAAGATTTAAAGAAAAAGAGTTAGTGAATAATAATAATATTTATAATAATAAAAATAATCATAATAATAATAATAATAATAATAATAATAATAATAATAATAATAATAATAATAATAATAATAGAAGAGTAATAATAATAATAATAATTTTAATAATAGTTTTTTTAAGGGAAAGGGATTTTTAAAAGTGTCGGCTCAGGTGTGTATGAATTGGTTGGAGGTTACGGGCGTCGATACGGCTGCGAGCACGCCGGCCGGTCATGTTGCCATGCCAGTATCGGTCTCATCACTCCATCACCGGCTTGTCACGACTTATACACGTCATCATAGCCTTTTGTTTTAGGGACGTGGGAATGGGATTGTTTATCAGTAGGCCTCGAATAAACAATTATTTTCCTTGGCCCTGATTAGTCCGTCAATTCATTGTATTTCCGTCAATTCCTTGAGTAGGCCTCAATATATGCAAGAATATATTTTTTCATTGGCCAATTTGTAATCACAGTCACTGTCAGAATCGAAGTCCACAGTGTCAAAGGATCTGCACCAAATTCTCAACAAAAGAGTCAGTAATAGTCAGAACAAAGGAAAATAGCAGGACCCAGTCAAACAAATGATCGGGTCATAACAACAAGATAAGAGTAGAATCAGTCAACGAAAGACTCAAACAATAGAGATAACAGAAACAGAAACGTGAGCCATCCAGTTGAAACAATGGCAGAACACCATAACAAACAGAGGAGCTTTCCATCAAAATAAATTGAGATGACGGAGCAGAGAAGAAGGGGAACGACGCCTGGCGGATCTCGACGGAAACTCCGGTGATTTCGCCAGCGTCACTGCCACCCTTGATCTAGTTTTGCTTTCCCCCTTTTTCTTGTCAACAATAATCAAAATAACCAGAGATCAGAGTAAAAAGAAATCGCATAAGAATAGAGAAATAGGGAACCAACGATGGCGTTCCCGATTCAGATTTCATTCTGTACTACTCCCTATTTTGATCAGTTAAACCCCTGTCCCCGATCTTCCCTGTTTCTGCAGTTTCTGTTGGATTTTTGTATGGATGTGTGTGTAGGTCTCGATCCGGTTTGTGTAGTTGGTGGTGTGGGGTGTGTATTGGTCTGCAAGTGGTGGTTCCACCACTGTTTCTGGTGGTGTTAAAGAAAGAAGATCGTGGGGATGGTGTGCGCATGTGGGTGTGTCGTTGGAGGAGACGGTGGAGATGATGTTTGGTGTTTCTGATGTTGTTTTTGATTGGGGCGTAGAAGAAAGGTGGGTGTTTGTGAATGGTTTTGATGTTGATGGAATTCGTAGGTGTAGACAGTGTATGTGGTGTTTGTATATAGATGTGGTTTGTGTTTCTGACGAGAAGAGGCAGAGGGGTGTGTACTGTGTGAATGGGAGTTTGTTCTTGGTTTTTGGTATTTCTGATGGTAGAGATGATGATGTGATGTGTGGGGAAGATAATAGGGGTGATTTTTGTGTGCGAGGTGTTGTATGATTGGAGGAAGAAGAAGACAATGGTGTAGAGAGGAGAAGGGAGTCTGTCGTGTGTATCTTTTGTGTGAAGTGTGTGTCTAATTCATGATCCTGTGAAGAAGAAAAAACAATTATAAATAAAGAATTTTTTTAAAAAAAATTAGTTGTTGGGGGTTTTCTAAAAGTAGGAGAGGAAAATTAGGGATTGGATTATAGAGAAATTAGGAAAAGATTAGGAGATAATTATGGGATTTTAGGTAGATTTGGATAATGATTTAGGGGAAGATTTGGGGGGAAGAACTTGAACAGGAAGACGTATCTAGACTATTATTTGGTCTAGATTCAATGTACAATTAGGAAGAAGGTTTGAGATTTAAAAATTCAAATAATAAGGATGTATTTGGTTGGAAAATGTGGCTAGGTTCAGAGTAAAAATGTAAGTAAATAAAAATAAATAAAGATAAATAAAAAATTTTGGGTAGTAATTTTAAAATATGGAAGAGTTAATAAAAGTATTTTGGACACTTTAATTGGCTAATATTTAACTTAAAGGTGTAAAAATACAATAAAATATAGATATACATATATTATAAAATGCACACAAATAAATATTAAATAAACTCAAATAAAATTATTTAAATATATATAATCACAAATAATTACTAATTTGCACAAATAATCACAAATTGAAACAAACTTGACATGTAGCCTAAATGACGTAATTATATAATATAGCCTCGAATATTATAAATGTACTAATTTCACAAATAGTCACAGTTTTGACAAACAGCCTAAATGATGCAAGAGCTACGTAATATGGCCACACTTAAGTATGTAATATATAAATAGAGGATAACGCATGCAAATGCATGATTTCTAATGCACATTTTGTACAAATAGTCACATTGCACCCTTAAGTTGAATTATGGCCAATTTTAGAAAAAAGAGGGACAAAATTGGGTGTCAACAGATTGAATTCAAGTCTTGGTCAAAATTATAAGATGAGATAGAGCCTTAGTGTTGCTTGAGGACAAGCAAAAGTTCAAGTTTGGAGATGTGATGTGTTGGTATTTGACCTTCATATTGAGCTCTTTATGAACTTTTATTATCTTTTGGCTATTATTGGTGAACGAATCATATGCAAATTCTCTTTGTTTCAGGAAATTAATGATACTATGAGCTAAGGAGGCAAACGAAGCTAGAAAGACTCAAGGAATAGCAAATGAAGCTTTGGACTCAACTTAAGAAACTGGTGAAAAAGAAAGGGAGAAGTGATCGGCCCCAACCAAATTATCAGCTGAATGAATCGGCGGAGCTGCAAAATCGGCAGAGCCAATTTGAAAATTGGCTCCTGCCGATTGGAATCTTTTTATCAGCTGCCAGCCGAAATAAGCACGAAGGGCATTTTGGACAACTAATTTTATTCAATTGTAAGATAGTATAAATAGTTCCTTAAGGTCTTTGGACCATTATTTTTGGCTATTTTCCAAGCTTAGGGAGCAAGACCCACTTCCAAAACACCAAGAGAGTGAAGATTTGAAGCAACCCAATGGGAATTTCTTAATCCTTTTTGCTTATTTCTTCATTTCCATGCTTTGTATTGAATATATTTGGTGTTGTTGATGTATTCAGGACATGATTATGTGAATATGTCTTTCATGATTAGGTTTTCATATATATTAATGGGTTAATATTTATCTAGTTCTTATCATATTTCATATTCAAGTTTAAGGTGTGGCCACCACACTTGAGCTAACCCCCACTTTTCTTTCATCACCCTAACGGGGTTGAAGGCGTGGGTATATAAGAACTAGCGAGGATTTTGATTATATTGGCTTACGAGCCTACCAATCTAAAAAAAAGTAGCTAGAATTGGCTATTTCTACTCAGGTCTTTGAACTAGATCTTTATGCTGCGAAGTAGATTCTTGACGTCTTTCTGCACGAATCTATTCTGAGTTGGTTCGATGCTTCTAAATCTCTAATAACATGCCAAAAAGAATGAAAATAATTTGTTGATTGCTTGAAAATTAAATTATCCATTTTGTTTCCAATTAGAATTTGATGTTATCATGATTGACCTTGTTTAGCATATTTGCTATGATAGAAGAAGTTTTATATGTATTTTCATATAATTTATCTATAGTTTAACCTTTTTTGGTGATATTTTAGGCATGTTTAGTTATTTATTTATTCGTTTCATTCTTATTTAGAAAATTATATAATTTAAATTGATCTTTTTTTTTAAGAAAACATGCTAAGACGAAGAAGCTATAATTTCTCTATAATTGAACCTTTTTTGTTGATTCTTGTAATTTTTAATTATTTATATTAATTTATAAATTAATTAAATAATAAAAATCCACAAATTTTCGCCCAGCACCTCGGAACTTTCGCCTCGCCCGTTTCAAGCAAAATGCCCCGTCTCATGCCCTCGCCTATGAAAACACTGCTTCTTAATTAATAAAAAACTTCACAATTTTGTTTATTGGACTTCATGGTTCAAATGGTTACTAAATTTTTGATAATTAGCCTCAAAGTGGTAATTCTTTCATTTGTTGTTCAAAGATTACCTCACTTAATATAATTGGCTCAAATGATTATTTCCATCGATTTTGGCATTTTCAGGTCACTAGATTAGGGCGTGGTATGTTCTTTTTTTTGTGTTTTTATTATTAAAATCCTAAACCATTTAGGACTCTAGCCCAATATAAACCCAACCTAACCACGACCCAATCCCGACCCAACCCACTATTATCGATTCACTATATAAGAGAGGTCATCTTTTTATTTTTAATAAAAATATAAGCTTCCTCCTTCTAATTTCACACTTACGGGTCGTTTGGTTGAGATAGAGTTTACGCGGGTATTAGTAATGTATGTATTAGTAATGTGGGTATTAATAATGCGGGTATTAGTAATACGTGTATTAATAATGTGGGTATTAGTAATGTAGATATTAGCTATAGGAATTATTTCTTGAATCACTAATATATTACAAATTAATGTACAATGTTATAATTTAAAATATTTAGTTACTCCTTAAATATAATTTAAAATTATCTTTATTATTATGAGGGTTAATATTGTCATTTTAAATTTTAATACCTACATTGTTAATACCCACATTATTAATTCCACCTTCTACCCAGCATAAAATAATACATAGATTTCCTCATTAAGTTATGCGGGCATTATATCTTAAGGTCTAACCAAACATTGTATAATTTTTATGCAAATAAAATTCCACCCAAAGCAACCAAACATGGTAATAATTTTGTGTGGATTTTAGTACATGTATTAGGCCTTTATACACTCAACCAAACGACCCCTTAGGGTTCTTCACAATGCAAATATTTTGATTTTGCATATTTTGATTTCTAATCCATAGAGGACGCTATCCTTTCATTGTTTAAAAATAGAGAGGAAACCATTTGCTTTTTAAAAAGATGGCCTCTCTTATGAAGTGAACAAAACCGATAATAGTAGGCCGGCTGGGGTTAGGTTAGGATTTGAGTTTAGTATTTATAATAAAAGAAAAACTTTGAAAACATCACATCATATTTTAGAGCTCGGAAAATACCAAAACCTTTCAAGACCAAGTATATATTTACTATAACATTTTGTTACAACTAATTTCCAACATATACAACAAAGACGACAACAACAAAAACATTATACTCCCACAAGTAGAGTATAGGGAGGGTGAGGTGTACACGGACCTTATGCCTATCTTGAGTGAGGTAGAGAGGTTGTTTCCGACCGACCATCGGCTAAAGAAACAGTTCTGAAAACGAGTTTGGAAAAAGAAAAGAAAACACATACAATTACAAAATGCTACATTAAAAGAAAGGTAACCTTCTAATTTCTTTACCTTTCTTCTTTACTTTTCCTGCTACCCAAGAGCTTTCCAACATATACTATGAGAAAATTAAACCTGTATGCATCCAATTCCCCTGGAATTAAAAGAAGATATTAGGCATTTATACAACAGGAACTTTGCAGCAAATTTCAAAGATATCTTCCATCGGAGCATGGTCGCCGGTCCCTTCATCCTTCCATGCATACAACAACTGTTTCCCTTTGAAGAGGAACATCCCTCCCTGAAGATACAAAGGAATATTACTATCTTTACAGCAAGGACTCTCGCAATCTCAATAATCATAACGGTGTCAAATTAGCCGGGTTAGACTACATTTGAATGAGTTAAAACAGATTAAATCAATAAATGGTTTGGATAACAACCCGCACAGTTTTTGCTATGGTCAAAATGGAGGTGTCTGTTTGGACTTAACAATGGGTGATAACCCAAACCTTCCAACTCAAAATCACTTTCCATTTGTCCATTTGATCTTTTATAATTTGTTAATTTACCAAATCTAACCTAATAAAGTATATTCTTTTGGTTATGTTTATCAAGCAAATCAATACTCAAAAAGGCTATGGGTTAATCTGGGGTACATATGCAGCACAAATTGGCCTTAACATTGGCTTCGAATGCAGCCGGAACTTTTCGATGAGCAAACCTGGGTCATGGTCAAAACAACCTGCCATTGAGTATGGGAGAAGTGCACGAAGAATCAATTTATAGGCACCCTATTTAAACTTTAACCAGTTTTTAATAACTATTTAGTTTTCAGCCACTTGTTGGGCATAGGAGGTTTGAAGTTCATTATAGTGCCTAAAAACTGAATAGTTTTTAAAACCTGGCGAAAACTTAAACGACGCATCTAAAATTAGCTCCCACATGAAATTTTTGAAATGAGTATATACCCAGCACAATTTGCCCATGTCTGATGAATTGGTCGGGTTATATTTTCATAGGCTAAACTTGACAACCCTACTCATGAACAACAATTCAGCATTAGAAGGTAAAAGCTTAGACCTGCTGTAAGACACCACTTGCGTCATCTGGGGTGGCTTCAATAGTGTAGTTCTTTGTAGCTTCTTGCAGTTCTTTGAATCTAGAAAGCACTTTAGCCTATATATAGTCAAGTAAATGGAAAATTTAATCGAAGAACAAGTAGTTTTAAGGATCAGAATACTTTATATGAAGCGAAATTCTTTGAGATTATTACACTTGCTGGGTTGAAAAATGTTCGCCCAAGACCATAATACAAGCCAAGAACATCATATGCCTGAGATAAAAGGGAATGTCAAAATATTTAAGAAAAAAACATCGAAAGGAAAATGATGTAATCGTATAGTTGTGGTGGAGATATATAGACAAATACTAACCTTGCGGTCGGGATCAGCATACAAGCAATCCAATGGAAAAGGTAACTGTCCACATAAATGAAGCTTATAAAAATCAGCTTAAGATCCTTAAATCATACAATCAAGTTCTTAACAGCATGATCAGTTAGCAGATTAATTTCAGAACTACAATTGCTATGGCCCAATCATCCCAAACTCTAGTTTGAGATGGCTATATGAATCATCAATATCTATTTTTCACCATTTGGACCTGTTTCATTCAAATGATCAACAATTTGTTCATTTAAGACTAATTAATCCCAACTTATGTACATGTACCCTCACCGAACCTGATGTAAGTGTACCAGCATGAGTAAGTCTTCCGTCCAACTAATTGGTATCACCTATATTGAGTTCAAATTAAGAAGCTCCTGAAAGTACTTTATAATATCCTTAGATGCCAAAAAGAAAACTACTTCAAAGGATCAGCACTGTAGCTATTTCTTATGAGATTTCCATGCATGATCGATCCAGACAGCCTGTGCGTCACAGGAGTTCAGCATAAATGCATTCTTACCACAGAAGATGCCACATATAGAGGTGCACATATCAACTGAGCACAGTATACAATATATATCTCTTAATTATTCACAAATTACATAAGCATTTCCATCATGTGTTAGTTGACAAAGCTTAATGATAACAAATAGTGCCCATGCTACATTAAGTCTAAAGGTAGCGTAACTAAAAACAATATTCTGGATATATACATATCAGTATCTCCTAACTTTTTCCTTCATAAGTAAATCAAGTTTCACATCTAGCCCAGATTTCTCGACAATTATCAATATTTGCCCCCACTAACTCCACATCAAGAACAAATGACACACAAAAGCTCGCATGCTTGTTGTGGAGCATCCACTTACTTGCTAAAACAAACATGACATAGAAACTAGGATAAAGAAAGCTAAATCCCAGAAGAAAATCAACTTTAGCCAATAATCATCGAATTTCCCAATCAGTCAAATCTCCCACCCTCTGCCTCTCAATTGTAGAAGTAAACAAGGATTTCTAGATTAATTCCTAACTCTTGTTCTTACTTTTTAAACATCCAATTACAGAACTCAGTTAACGTTTTCCAGTGAGCACATATTTATAACTTTAACATTTACCAAGCCTTCAGTGTTTGTCCACATTATTTGTTGAGCACATGTGCGTCTTTACTTTCTTAAAAAACAAGCCTTTATTTACAATAATTGAGAAAACCTTCAAATTAAGGAGTGAGCTTAAGTTGATATTTCCTGAGAGGAAATTCAACTCTTAAAAGAAAAGATTGTGTAAGATTTTGGACGCCTAGTGCCCTCTACTTGATCGCATTGCTGTAGTATTACAGCACAAAGAAAAATAGACAAGATCAGGTCTGTGGATACTTTTAGGAACAATATTCCCCTGCTCCATTTTATGAGATTAAGATAGAGAAAAAGTTGAAAAAAGTGTTGCCAAGTGCTTTGATCCTTTCTACTATCCTTTCTACTAAACTTACATGTAGTTCATTGTCACTGGATTACCAATTTTAACACTACAATATTAGCTGGGAAGTTTGCATAACTACTGCAGCAAATAGGAAAGCCAAATTTGCGATAACTTCTTTAAAAAACCAACTAAAAATCCACAATAACCTTGTTTGCAATTTTGACATGGGAAAAAGGAAAGAGAAAAGGGAGAACCAGGCAACGAAAGGAAGAAGATAGCGCTAACATGGGGATGAATTAGCATAAAATCTGAAGAGTCAAACAGAGAGGTCAGTAAAGTTGATAGCACTGTGTCTTTGATTTGATTACCATGGTTAGAGATAATTACATTTCATTCTAACTGGAACTCTTTACACAATAAACTGTGTGTTGACAAAACAAAATTTAGCTAAATTTTATTGTACTTAAAGTCAATCTGGTTAGGTCAAATATAATGTACAGTATCAACAGGATCAACTCAGTGCACGAATAGGATGTAGGTAAGTCTTGATTTACTACAATCCACCTCTCTCATTGGACTGGTCATATCCGAATTATACCTTTAAATCGGGAAACTTTGATCCAAACCAAATTGAGTCTTACTTTAATGTTACATTATGTAAACTAACAAGTTTTTCCCATTGTATCCAAGGTTGTTTAAAACACCTTCTTTAGTTTTTGTTTTTCCTGGAGAAGGACTCCAAGCTAGTGTTACATCTGAAAAGGGGCAGCTTTAAATCTCAAATCACCACAAGATACCCAACTCACACCTTTTAAAAGGGAACCACCAATTTGATTAATACAGAATACTTAAATGATGTTTACTGATAGACATACCGTCAAAGATAAAACCAGTAACTTCAATGAGTTATTTTACCACGTAACTCCAAATTGTTGTCGACTTAATCTGTGCTCAAATGGCTATGCCACCATTAGTGACATGGTAACTAGGAATATTACCATATCTTTTATCTAAAGCCTTCACTTGTAGTTGAGGAAAACTAACAAGAGCACACATAACCTATATGCAAATTTAAGTCAAGCAAAAAAGAACTTGCAAATATGAGCAGCGGACAACAAAATATATGAACACTCTCCCAAAACCAAAATTTTCACCAACAAACATACTAAATTATTATCTAAACCTAAAGACAAGTAAATTTCTGTCAATAAAGTCTCAAAATTTCCACCAATGACACATAGTTACTATGCAAGCAGAATTTTAACTAAGTAGAGAGTGTATTTGAAGTTATGGTTTAAAAGTGTATTTCAAAGTGAAGCTTTTCAAATTATCAACTTCCACTCACGATTCTTCGATGCGAACTTTTCTTAAACTTCAACTTTTCAAACACAACTTCAACTTCTAGAACCTTTTTTTTTTTTTCCATTATTAAGTTCAATTTCCACAAACTTTTTTCAACTTCAACTACAGATATAGGCCCGTAGGGGACCAACGCTCGGTCCACCAGCTAGCCAGATGTTTGATATGCCAAACTGTTGCATTGTAAGAGCATAACTAGCTCATTTGAAAGAACCATTGTAATATATCAAAGAAACTAAATTATTCACAAATTTCTTTAAGTAGACCATAGAACGCAACAATAGAGATAAAGCCGACCTACCCTTTCAGCAAGAATACGAGCTTTGTTAGGAGCACCAACACCGACAGCAATTAGCTTTACACCAGCAGAATCAAATCTTTCCTTCGACTCTTTGAGTGCTTTAGCAAGTTCCCAGCTAACAATGCATATCCAGCCAGTACATTTAGAAAAAAAAAATAAAAGAAAAATTGAATGGTAAACATTAAAAATGAAATTATTAGATAAAACACCAAAAGTATCGCCCCAAAAGCAAAGGGTGTCATGACTTACCAGCAAGGACAGCCAAAATGCCTCAGGAGTGCAACAACAGCTACTCCCTGGAGGATGAAACAAACTGAAAAATGTTAAACTGGCCATAACATAGGCATTTACGGAACAAAAACATCACGAGCAAATTGATCATGTGTTAAAGAGAACTATTAACAATTCTTTAGTACTCCATCCGTCCCAATTTATGTGGCACTATTTCCTTTTTTTGGTCTGTCGCAAGAAGAATGTCATATTTCTATACATTGTGCCAAGTCAAACACTGCCACATAAAATGGGACAGAGGGATTAGTTAACATGAGCAAATGCCGCATTTTTCCATTCAAGGCATACACTTGCCATCAAGTTTCTGATTTTCCCGGACTAAGTAGTTTATTTATTATATTTGAGTTTAAGTTCTACGCACTAACGGTGAAAAAAAAAAAGTTACTCAACCAGGTCATCTTATAAAGTGATTACAAAAAAATTTTGATGATAAACATTAACTGCTCAGAGTTCAATTCAATGAAAGGCAAACAAATACCTCATTTTGATCCCATAGATCCTCAAATTTGACAGAGTCACCATTAGCAGTGAAGATTGTAACATCACCAAGGACATCACTAATGTTCTGAGGGAAAGCAGTGGTGGAATAAGCATTAGTCACTAAAGAATTTCGTTTTGGCTTTATTGGTTTTGTTGGAAAGAGTGAAGCAGTGGTAGTTAAAGAAGTAGCCGAAGGTGATAAGGAAGGAATAGTGTCAAGAAACTTGAAAGTGGGAGAAGAAAATGAAGGGAATTTAACAAGTGTTGTTAGACTCTGCAGAGATGTCATCATGGTTGCCATGTTTTGTCTTCACTTTAATCTAGAGCTCATGGAATTACGAGTACAGTACTAGCTAGTTATATAGTAGTAGATGATTTTGTGTGGCTAATGGCTTAGTTAGTGGAGCTGAGGACTTGGGAGTTGGGCGCTTCTAGTTAGGCCAAGTTTCCTAACTTGGACCAATATACGACCGTCTGTTTTCTCTCTCTTTTTCTTTGGGAGAAACTGATCAAACTTACTTTGTAGTTTGTACCATTCGAAGTTACTCATTTTGTCATTCATTTCAGTCCTCTTAACTAGACAAGAAGACCTCTCAAGTCTTCTTCTATGGAATACTACCCTTGACAAAATTAATGTTTAGTTAGTTAATCTAGGACCAGCTTATACTCCATTTCTGGCATATTATTTGTCGTATTTTTCTTATTATTGTGCTTCAAAAGAATTGTCATATTTTTAAATTTGAAAACAATTTAACTTAAACATTATAATTTTACTCATTTATGACCACACAAATATTTTATGATTATTTTAGACCACAACTCTAAAAGTCTTTATTTTTTTATTAAACTTTGTGACAAGTCAAGTTATGACAAACAAAGTGGGATGAAGTGAGTAACAATAAAAACTTTATGGATAGTTATTAAAACTGCAAGATTTTAAAAAACACTCAGTTTCAAATCGTATCATATATTATTTAGCTCTCATCCCCTTCTTCTTTCTCGTGGTGAAGTAAGAATCTGAAGTTTATGTATTCAGAATCCAATCCTTTTAGGTAACGCGGTTCTAAAATAATAATTTATGTATATCAAATAAAAATTTTAAGACAAATATAAGGGTTGAATCAAAGGTACACAATTATGTCGACACACCCCCTCCCCCTTTACTAAAAAAATGGAAAGAGAAGCGGAACGTTCTATCGTTAAACTGCCTAATTACGTAGTTAAATACGATTTATGTCGCTATTTGCCTTTTTCGGTCATCAGTCAGTTGGTAATATCATTGTAGCTAAGGTCATTCATCGCAAAATCTGATGCCAAAATCAGTTTTTTTTTATAGTGCCCCCCCCCCCCCCCCCCTCCGTTTTTGGTAATTAAATGATTTTATTAATCACCAATTTTGGAACTATAATGCAGCTTAGCTTGAACTCAGCTATCTTAGACTTTATTGCTATAATAAAAATAATATAACTATTTAAGACAACATAAACTAAACTTCAAATGAAACTCTCGCAACTAACAAATATACTACTTGAAACTATGCAATTGCAACTGCGCTTGTATTTTTGGAGGAGTCTTGATCGCACATGTCATTGTTATGTCCCTTATAATAGTATCCCAATCTACTGACTTTTTCAAATACTCTTTGGTTCCTTTCTATCCATTTGGCATGCACAGCCTGAGCATAAACCATTTTTGAAAATGCATGCTCGAGTGGTCTTCCCTTTGGCACTTCTTGTGATCCAATGTAAGTGTTGGTTCCAGGATGAACATGTGCTATAAGGAAGTTGTACCCAGTCTAGTAGTTTCAGACAAATCCTCTTAGCAAACTTATACTCCACTTACATGTGACTCTAGTTTCATGGGCAACTAGGCACAGTGTACACTGAGGATCAATATTCAACCCCCATTTACTTACTGTCACTTGTAAGAAGCCTACCATGTAACTCCAGCCACATTGTAAATTTAGCTTTTGGCCTAACTTCATTTCTTAAAATCAGACTCTTCTAATCAACTATAGGAACATTACCTAGGAGCTGGCCATATATACTCGTCTGATGATGCTTTTATTGGTATTTGGAGTGTGATGAATCAGCTTCAGGTCTTCTCTAACTCCCATGATCTTGCTCACCATCCAGTAGGCTTGCTGAGGGATTTTACAGGTTTGAAGTAGTACTTTCTTAATATAATATGAGTGGATCTATCTGATCCATAGCTCATCATGCTTGTGAGCAAGATCTCAACAATTCTTAATTATTGCTGCTCTATTCCACACTCTCAGGTTGGTAATATTAAGATCTCCTGATGCTTTAGGACTGCACATTCTATCCAAAGAGATGAGCGATTTCTTGGTGATATCATTAACCCCTGACCACATATAACTCTTGCAAATGCTTTTACAATCTTGATCACCTTGACAGGCAGAACAAATAATTGTGCTCAGTAAGCTTGAATGCCAAAGATGATTGTCTAAACAAGTTGCACTCTTCCAGCATAGATCATCTTTTTTGTAGTCCAAGAAGAAATTCTTGTAATAATTTTTTCTATGAGTGGCTGCCATTGGATGAGTGAGAGCTTCTTTGTAGATAAGGGGATGCCTAAGTATCTAAAAGGCAATTCCCCTATAGTATACCCTAACTTCTAAAGGATTAGCTCCCCTCCCTTTACTGCACCCCTCCATAATACATTGAACTCTTCCCCAGATTAGCTTGCAATCCAGATGCCTTTGAAAAGATAATACAAGCCTCATGCACCAGTGATATAGAATGTACCTCTCCTTTTGCAAACAATTGTAAATCATCTGCAAAATTAAGGTGAGTAATGTTTAGTTTTAAGCACCTGGGGTGATGTTTAAATTGTTTATCCTTCTGTAACTCATTAAGAAGCCTGCATAGGTATTCCATAGAGATGGCAAACAGGAAGGGTGATATTGGGTCACCTCGCCTTAGTCCTCTAGCAGCTAGAAATGGCTCACGTAGTTCTCTATTTATCTATATGGAGTAGCTCAAAGTTTTCATGCATTCCATCACCCAAGCAATAAATTGAGCATGGAAGCTAACATACTTCATGACTTGTTCTAGATAGATCCATTCCACATTATCATATGCTTTCTAGAGGTCTACCATAATCATGCACCTAGGTGAAATATTCTTTTTTGTGTATGATTTGACTAGTTCATGGGTCACGATAACATTATCTGCAATCTTCCTCCCTAGGATGAAGCCAGATTGAGCTTCACAAATAATGTGGGACATAATAGGTTGCAATCTTACAGACAAGATTTTAGAGATGATTTTATACAGGAGACTACATCAAGCTATAGGCCTAAACTCCTTCACAGTAGTGGGGTGGACTATTTTCGGCACCAAATTAACTATAGTGCAATTAACTTCTCTATATAGCTCTCCAGTTATATAAAACTCTTTAACAACAACAATTACCTCTCCTTAATGATGTGCTGGACTTTCTTGAAAAGATACGAATTATACCCATCAACTTCAAGAGCTTTATCATCCCCAATTTTCTTGAGTCCCTTATAAATTTCATTATCACTGACCTAGGCACATAGTGCCAATCAGGGTTGGACCCTTTTTCATCACTTTTTTTGTCTATTGTTGGCAAAGAGCTAGCAGCTGAACCTATGAAGGACTGGTAAACGTGCACAATTTCCTTCTTGAGGGCTTCTGGATCAGTTTACTTAGCCCCTATGAGTGAAGTGAGCTCAATTATTTGCTTCTTCTGCACTTTTTTTTTTAACCACAACTGTGAAGTACTTGGTATTAACGTCTCTAAGAGCCTGTTTGGGTGGGCTTAAAAGTGACTTATAAGCTTATAAGCCCATTAATATATGTTTGGTAACTTAATTTTTTTTAGACTTTTAAGTCATAAGTGACTTAAAAGTCACTTTTTGAGAAGTTAGGAAATCCTAACTTCTCAAAAAGTGGCTTTTAAGTCACTTTTTGACTTAAAAGCCACTTAAAAAAAGCCACTTAAAAGCCCACCCAAACAGGCTCTAAGATTAATCCAAAAGGGCCTCGATTTTTGCTTCATACATAGCACTCTCTTCAATGAGAGACCATTGTTCTAATCTTTACAGGGTGTTTTTCTCTAAGGTACTTGTCGCACCCCACTTTTTATACTCCATCCTCCGGACCGCGCGCCCGGAGCGAAAGTAAAGTAAGTGGTTTCCTATTTAGGGTAACTCATTTGAAGTTAGAGTTTTGAAGTCGCCACCTAATAAATTTTCTAGGCGTATTAGATTAGCTAAAAGCATTTGTAATTCAATTTAAAGAATAAATCCGGGTAGATCTACTAAATAGAAATTCGGGTAAATATTCGAAATAATCTAGAATGAATGGGTTAGGCACCTCCTAAGTTCCACTAAATGTGGTTCCCGCCGATTTCTATAATTGGGTTTAACATATTGCTTCTAAAAGGATAAAAGCTAAATAAAATAAACAAAAGGAATATGGGATGCAAATAAATAAATAAATAAATAGAAGGGACAATTACAAATATATACAACCCTAATACCATATTTACAAAAAATACCGATACTTTACCATTTTACAAAATATATCAATACTTATTTTACATAGCATATACAACTTCCATGGAAATGAAGCTTTTACTCCTCCCAAGCTTACTGCTCCAGTTTCAGTTTTTCCTCCGGCAGCCAGTCGCCGGCCGGCGGCGGCAGGTGGCCGGAAATGTGTTTTTTTTTTTTTTTTTATAAATCTGGAAAACAATATAAACGAGTATATAGTATACAAAAAATACACATTCATACTTATTATACACAAAAATACACTTATTATACCCGCAACATTCAAAGACATACAAAAATAAATTTTTAGATATGCAAAACACTTATTCACATACACTTAAAACACACATACACTTAAATATGAGTAAATACAAAAACATACACATACACAACCAAAAATATTCCAACCATACAATTGAAAATACAAAAATACAGAAATATACATAACAATACAAAAAATTCAATAGCCATTCGAAAAAGTTTTAAAGTGTATTTAGGTACAAAAAATACACAAACACATTAATACAAAAATGTATATACGTATATACACATTAATACACTTCCAAAACAAAACAAAAAAAAAAAAAAAAAAAGGAGAGAATCAGATCGGAGGCAGCAGATCCGGCGCCGCCGACGAGCACCACCAGCAACAGATCTGGGAGCAGCGGCGCCATCCAAATCAGTAGCAGCAGCGCCGCCAGAGCACAGCTCCCGAAATTGGCCGAAACAGTAGCATAAACACCCAAAAACGAGCTACTTGGTTGGAGAAATACAGTGGCTAGTCGCCGGAGATGGAGGTAGGACGGCGGGTGGGTGGGTGGTGGGTGGAGGAGGAGAAAGAAAAGAGAGAGAAATTAGGGTTTTGTGGTGGGAGAAAGGGGGAAATGAAAAAATTGTATGAATTGTAATATATTTAAAATTATCGTTATGTTTTGTAATATGTTAAAAATGTCGGTATTTTTTGTAGTTTAGCTATTAGAATAGTCATGTGGTGTAAATTTTCCTAAATAGAATATTTAATACATTTGCATAAGCAATCTAAAATAATAATTATGTTGCACAAATAGCCACAATAAATAATAAATAACTAATTAATCATTTGAATAAATAATCTTAGGTTTAATTATCCTATTCGGATCAAAACCCGGCTTTTATCGGCAAATGATAGTTTCAGAATCCACTATCACATATGGAGCTCGGGAAATTTGCATCATCTCCGAGCGGCTTAATTTACCCTTAACAGCCATACCCTCTTTAAGTATTTAACTAGAGCGAGTTCCTAATATTTAAAACATCCTAAAGGTTTAATTAATGTCCCAACTTAAAGTCCTGGAGGCCATTAGGACAACTAATTAAAAAGAAGTATCTAGACACCCTAAGTACATTAAATGCCCCAACTAAAACAACTAGGCGGCAAATCGATATGGTCATACAAATCACACAAAATAAATTTTAAACCAGCAATGTTAAGTGAGAAAAACACTTTCAAATTTAAATGAGGCCTCCAAATTAAACTTAAGTAAAAGCCATATCCGCTGCGTAAAACTGTTACGTTTCAGAACATAAAATTTGCAGAAACAATCTGACTTAAGAATGCAGTTTCAGTTCCACCCACTGTTAACAAAATAACAAGTATTGTTACGTTTTAGAAGTCTCAGATTTGCACAAATAGGCTAGCTTTAAAATGAAGTTGTAGTTGAAACCTTTCAGAAAATTATTCGCAGCTTTTCTAGATATAATTACTTTAAAAAAACAATCAACTTTGTAACAAACCTTTAGATTTTGACTTGCAAATATGGTCCAATTTCAGAACTAGGAAGTGTCCCGGGTTGGATAGAAATAAAACATGACATGTATTATAAAAAAATAACTTTTTATGAAAACACAAGTGCATATACCTGTTTTACAAGGATCTATTATCTTAAGAGAGTCATACGATGCCATCTAAAAATGTTAAATCAAAATGGAGTAGTACTTAAGAAATTCTGTAAGCATGACTACTTTTTCTTTAGCACAATAATTTAAGATACCTATCAAGATATGTATTTTAGAAGCATAAAACTTAGCTAACCTAAGATAATATGTAAGTGATATAGTCTCCACAGCAACATGATTATGTATTCAAGTAATATTCAAAATATTAGGCCGACTGTCAAATAAAATTAAAAATACTACAATAAAATTGAGTCATAATTCAAGACTAGATGAGAAACATATCTTTCAAGATTCAAAGAAAAGCAGTGATGCTTTGTCACTTACCGATCGCAAAGTCCGGCTTGATGTTACAATAATTTTTGGAATTTGCAGAGTTGTCTTTGAACAAATTTAAATTATTCAAAATGATTTGACATGAGAATGAGGTGTTAGGCTATAAGAATTGAGTTGTGAGGGATGAGAGATGGGAAAGGTATGATAGATGAGAGGAATAGAGAAAAACTTATGTAGAGAAGGGATATAGAGATGTCTTGATAAGGGAAAAGTAGAGAGAAGTTGTGTGTCCTCCATGGTGATTATTGAGTTGAATTTATAGTAGAGGAATAGGTGCTAAGAATGGTAGGAAAATATTGACTGCATGATTTATGGGGATCTTTTATTTTGAGTGATTTTGAGGAGAGAGATTGGGGGAAGATATTTGAGGGAAGATATGGAATGATTTGAAGACTATGTATCTAGCATCAAAAGAAAGACAAATACGTTAGGCCTTTGTCCAAATTCAAGGAGATTTTGGGAGGTGATTATGGAGAGATTAGAGAGATAGTGAGGGGATTGAGGATTTGGGAAAGAGATTGAGAGGATTGAGGAAATATTGGAGAAGATTCTTAATTTTTGAATTCTTTTCCAAAAATGGGGAGATAAGAGACTAATTAGAGGAATTGGAGTGATGTTGGGGATATGATGGAGTAATTTAGGGAGAGAAGAGAAGATTGAAGAGATGGGACATAGTATGAGATACGGATGGATTTAACAAAAATGTATTTGGACTTTTGCTTGTCTAGGTTCAGAAAGGTGAGGGGCTAAAAATTGAACATATTGTGAGATTTATGAAAGATTTGGAAGGATTTGAATTCAAATTAATTTAAATTCAAAAGAATGTGGCAAATAATAAATCAAATAAAATGGAAGGAGTATTTCTTTATTGGACCTACATTTAACTAAAGATGCAAAATAATAATAGAACAAATAGAAATGCATATAGAGACCATGCACAAATACAAACAATGACAAAATAAAGTTAAATAAGTACAAAATAGGTACAAACAGTTACTAAAATATTATAAATGCAGCAACTTGCACAAATGACCATAAACACACATTTAACAAATAGCCTAAAATTGAACGATACAACCATAATTATGTATATAGTGTATAATTAGGGTATAACACACGTAAATACATGTTTTCTAATGCAAATTTATCAAACAGTCAATATTGCACCTTTAGGTTAAATATAGCCAATTTATGAAAAAAGGAGAGACAAAATTGAGTGTCAACAGTACTCATATCATCAATATATTGTATCTGCATTCTATATTGTATTGTTTTCAGCTCTTGCCTAGCTGAGGTGATCTTCTCCCTTATGCCTTCAAATTTTGTCTTGTTAATTTTGAGCATAGGTATGAGAGGTTTCAATTTAGTCCATACACTCTTCATGGCTCGATGCTTTGAGTGAGTATGCCATACTCCTTGCACAATCTCTTTGAAATCTTCATGCATAGCCCATACATTAAATAATCTAAAAGAAACCTTAATGTTGGTGTCAGTTTTTTTAAAAGTAGGGGCATTTGGGGTATGGTCTGAGAAGTTATGTAAGTCATATCCAATGGCAAAATGTCCCCATTTGATCATCCATTCAGCATTTCCAAAGACCCTGTCAATTCTGCTATATAACCTATCATTTCCCTGTTGTTTATTTACACAGGTTTAAAAATACCCTTACCCTAGTAGTTCATTAAGCATCAGTCCCTGGATATAATCGGCAGACTCTTTTATCTCAGCATAAGTCATAGGATTACCTTGAAGTTTGTTTTGAAGAGATAGGACTGCATTGAAGTCCCATCATACAAGCTAAGGTTTTGACACTAAAGAACTCAGGTCAATCAAATGTTGCCAAAGCTGTCTCCTTTGGTCAGTTGTATTATATCCATATATGACAGACAGTTTGCACTTCAAGTCCTCTTCTCTTTCTCTAATAAGGCAATGTAGCAATTGTGCATGTGTTTGCAGAACTGGGACATCATAGCAATTCTCATCCCAAATCAACCAAACCCTACCATTATTGTCACTTTAATAGTTATTATAAAATATTAAATTAGGAGCTACTTTCTTAACCACCTTGCAACCTTCCCTTCCTTTACTCTAGTTTCTATAATTCCAACAAGCTTGATATGCTTTATTTTGAGGTAATGTTTCAGTTCCTTCTGCTTGTACCTCTTATTTATTCCTCTAACATTCCAAAATAGTCAATTCATTGTGATGTGGTAAAGTTCCTCCCTATCAAGAGGGAGGGTGGTATCAATGGCATGCTCATCAATCCTCAAAGTTGCAAACCCATTTTTTTTAGGGACAATATGTAATTCTGGAAAATCATTTTTAGTGAAATTAGGAGCTTGAGTCTCTACCTTTTTGTTGGTTGTACTCTGGATCCTTTTGCCTTTATCCAGTGATGTTGATTAAGCTTGTAAACTGGCACTCTTATCACTTGTTGTGGCAGTTTTGGGGATATCATGACTCATTGTTTCTTCCTCATTTTTAAGCTCTACCTCTTCTAGGATAGTAGTTTCAGGGTATTGCTTTGCAGCTTCAGGAATAGAGCTGGTATTGGCCCTTTATACTGCTACTGTTGTGTTGGCTGACCTCTTTTTCTTCTCCTAGAGGGGCAGGTTGTGGTCTTTCATTTTGCTCAGGGATCTTACAGACATGGCCAATTTTTTTGGTACTTTCCACAAAACTCTAGTTTCCAATCATGGGCAACTGATTGCTGAATTTTTTTTCCAAAGGAGTCTTGAACTGTCACCTCCAATGGATGGGGCTTAGTGACATTAACCTCAATAAGCATTCTAGCATAAGAAATTTTATTTTGCTTTGTTGTGCATTCATCAGTAAATAATGGAGTGCCTATGGCACTAGCAATCCTACTAAGTCAGTTCACTCCCCAACAATTCATAAGGAGATTGGGGAATTTCACCCATAGTGGTATATCAGGAAGAAATTCTTTATTGTTGTCAAAATTAGCAGTCCAAAGTTTGATGATCATAAGGCTCACAGTATATGGATCATTGTGTAGAACCTCGTGCATATCATCGATGGTCTGGAATTTAATTACGTACTAACCCTAATCATGTAAGAACAACTCGGGTTCTGCTATTATGTTCTAGATCTGGCTAATATATCTTTTCATGAAGTTATAACCTGGATTGTCCCCTAATACATATGCTATTATAGCTCTCTTGCACTCATTTTCTTGTTCAACATCTTCTTTATCAAGTTTCACATTGATTTGGCCATTAATTATTTCAGGAGGGATATAAGTTAGATGCAATCTATTACCTGATCTGCGGTTTTCACTAAAAAAATTTACCTATGTTTCTAGCTCATCTTTCTCATCTTGCAGATTTGAGCTAAGATCAGCACCATCTGGTTCATCATTTTTCTCCTATTTCTCAGCTGAATACTTGTCTCAGATTTCTCAACTTCACTTTCAGTACTCAAGTTAAAGTTCTTAGCTATCCATGCTGACCCAAATGGAGAACCCCCAATTTCGTTACTTAGTTGTTGGGTCGGTGGGGTTTGGATTTGATTCTCTATAGCCGGAGAAGATGCTTGAATATGAGCTCCAACTGAACTTCCTACTGTCATTATAGGATGTTTTATGGGCATGTTGAGCCCTCTACCTTTCCTCTTCTTCATTGCAAAGACACAGTGACATAGGTTTAGCTAACCTGCGCCGAGAGCATTCGTCGAACACCCTTTCAATACTCTAGTTTCAAGTCTGCTTCCTCCTATTCCAATTCATTTCAAAATTTTATATCTCTGTTCCCTTCTCTCCTCTTCTTACTCATTTTTCTTCTTCCTTTATATTTATTTTAATCCATATCTTTTTCGTATCCTTTGTATTTGTTTTCTTCTTCTCTCTCACATACTCTTTTTACTGTTTAAACTTTAAGAGGAGGCTCATCCTCCTTCTAAATCACTATCTTCATTATTGTTTTCATGTTAAACATCTCTCAAGATGTTTGAAACAACCCAAGAGATGTTTAAAATATCCCTATAGTGGAGATGGTGGTGGGTTGTGGTAGGTTATAGAGGGAGAAGATGAGGAGGAGAAGGAGAACATGGATGATGAGTAAGGAATTTTGTATATATAAGAAAATTTGGGGTGATAAAAATATTAATGATTCCTTTCTATTCAATTTTTAAGACTCGAGTCTTTTTCGTTTTATTTGACACTCCAAAATCTCTTTTTACCAAAGGACCCCAAAAAAACAACTGTTCAATTTCATTTTTATGGCTTAGAATAATTTAAGTCAAAAGAGTAGCCATTGGCAGATCTACGGTTAAGGTGATAGGTGCACAGTGCACTACAACCTTTTAGATAGTCATTAAATGTACCACTATATTGAATTTCAAGTGAAAACTTCAATGACATGGTCAATTGAGATTTATTTTGAAGGTTACTTTTTGTGGCTGAAAATTCCGCGACTAGATTTAAGCAAAATAAAAATAAAATATCGAGAAAAAACAAATATTGAGATCGTTGTACCAATAAAACAACTTTTCAAGAAATTAACAAGACCCACATCATCAATTACGCTAAATCTAGAATAGCCCAAATCGTTTACAAATCAATGAAAAAGATGAACAATTGATAAATGAATTAGGAAATGATGTGACCTTTCATTTGTTCATAAAGTTGGTCGTGTTGAAGACTTTGAAAGAAAATGGAGGAAAGAAAAAACGATTTTAGAAAATGAACCAAGTAACAAAAATATGAATAAACATTGAAAAAATAACAAACATACTTAGATCAAGGAAGAGGGCATGCGACTCGAACGCTCACATGATATATGATGCACTCACTAGTGCACCAAAGTGTTCTCCGAAACATGGGTTACTCACTTAGTAAGCTAACACATAAATTGCATGGCCGTACATGGTCTAGAAAGATGAACCCATGCTCCACATAAATCCCCCTTTGGGTGGCATAAGTTTGTACCTATTTCTTGCTTAGTTTTTAATCATACCATTTTCAGATCGATCGAAAGAATCAAATCTTACTCACATATATGGGAAGAAGAAACACATGGATCTACTACATCGGATGCCTCAGCATCCTGCCAGGCTGGCAGTTCATAAAACTGCCTCTGCGGCTGAACTAAGCCGCTACACTGATAATTACCTTCTGAAAAATAACTGCCACCATGCCCTGAACCTTTACTGGATCGTTGCATTTCTCTGGCTAATTGAGATCTAAATGAAATCCCTGCGACTGTGCAGGTGCCTGATGACAAGAGAAAAGACGACTGCCTACTTGTCGAAGTAAACAAAAACTACTCAAAGGATAACCCGACTCACAACAATGATAACACCTTTTCACTGAAAATGGAAGCTGGACAGAATGTTGATAGCTGTAAAGAGAAGACTGAGTCTGATCTTGATGAGCTACTGGCGCACTCTAAGAATCACGCTCTACAAGCTGAGATAACCTGGCAAGTAACCTCTCAAAATAATCAAAACTCTTACCTCCAAAGGAGGTACCATGGTGCCCATCAGGGCCGTGGGATCTTTTGCTCTCCCGCTCTAACTCTTCCTGACCTAACTTATGGTATGCCTCGTACCTTCGGGAAATATCAACAACAACATTAAATGAAATCTCGACCTCAATCACTCGAGCCATCTGGGATCTCAAAGAAAAAGGAAGGTCATCAATATATCTTTGAATCTCTCGAAAGGCTCATGTACTAGTTCTAATGCATATTCAGCCATTCTATAGAATTCAATCTCATATTCTGAAACCAACAGGCTAACCGACAGGCTACCCTGTCTAATCCACTCAAACTGGCAATACTCTTTGTCTCGCTCGCTACTCGAAAGGAATTTTCTACTAATCTAGAAGAAAAATCGAACCAAGTTACCTAATAAGAGAGCGGCCCACCAATTCAAGGCTGGACCCTGAAACTGGAAAGAAGAATAATCAACACCATACCACTCGATATAATCAAGAGCCTGAAGGATACGCTGACATCATTTTATTTTAAAAAGAATCACGAGGTTTATCTGATGCATTGCTTAAGAATATTGGAAGGTTCAACCGCGTAAAATAATGCAACCTCTTCGGACACTCGGACCGAGCCATTACTCAGGCTAACTAACCAGCAAGAATAACTAGAAGCACAACATATGCTGTCTCCGGAACATAATTTACTACAACAATATTAAGAAACTGAATAGGAGCACCCTGAGAACGAACGTCTGCACATGCGGCAACTTGATAAGCTGCCCAGCGAATAATAGGTTCTTACGGTATCTGCGTCGCCAAGATTCTCGTAAAAGCATCGTAGAGAGCCAATGGAACCACAAGGCCCTGCTCCCTTGCCAATCGCAAGCTCGTACTGCTGGGACCTCTGTAACTCGATCGTCATCACGATCAAAAACACTCGGGGCTTCGTTAGTGCTAGCCCCAGGCTAGACTGCTTCGTCTTGTACTCATACTGTTTGCTGATTTATCACACGAGGGTTCACAATTACCATGAAGGAATTAACGAAAATACTTTTGCATCCTAGACCGACACACAATCAGAAAAGAAGGAAGTGAAACTTCCTAAATGCCATCATAGCCCCTCGTAGATAAGTACGGACGTCTACGTACCCATCAGCGAGACTCTACTAGACACTGTCTTAGTCTGGATAGACTCTAAACCAGGCTCTGATACCAACTGACACGACCCGAAATCCGGTTAGGCCGTGCGGGTACCCGACATCCTCCCCTAGACCCGTCGGGCGAACCCTTACCAATTAAATTAGGAAAATAAATATAATAATTCATAAATAAGGACAAGACTTAAAACAAAAACACAGACATACTGATACCTCTAAGCTGTACAAAAGAAATTACAGCTGACTACCAATATACTAGGTTTAGGGCTATCCAGACTAGACATCTAAGAGTACAAAAGAAGACAAATACCTCCTGAAGGGAGCAAAATACAACTGAAATAATAACCAATAAATTGGTGGCCATCCGGAATAAAAGCTGGCTCATCCTGACAGCTGAAGTCGTCTTCGCTCATTCACAACGTGGCGAACTCAATCCTGGAGCGAACCTGCCGAAACGAAATAAATAGACAAGAAACAAACAACAAACAAGGGTGAGTCAAAAGGACTCAATAAGTGGGGCAGACTAGCCACCTCAAAGAATAGGATAGCTAGCCAGGGAGAAGAGTAGTTAAACCAAATTCCTCTTATTTAAATGATAAAAAGGTAGAGCCAGATAACAACCGGAAACACGTAAGAAACTTATAAACTCAACCAAGGATGCGAGCCAGAAACATATCAACTATAAGCAATGCACATATAGGCAGAACAGTAGTCATGTACCGCAAGTCTACACAATGGTATGAATTGAGATGAAATGAAATGAAGTGAGATGAAATGAAATGAAATATGATGCAAAGGGTCACACGTGCCCGTAATCCCATCTCGAAGCGGAATACTCCTGCATTCGAGAGGAATCCAATCTGATAACCAACTGGAGCGGAATACTCCTGCTCCTGGGGCGGAATACTCCTGCACTCTCCTGGGGCGGAATACTCCTGCACCCGATATAATGTAAAGCTGAGGCGGAATACTCCTGCACTCTCCTGGGGCGGAATCCTCCTACCCTCAATATGATACAATGGAGCGGAATACTCCTGCTCTTGGGGCGGAATACTCCTACCCTCAATATGATACAATGGAGCAGAATACTCCTGCTCCTGGGCGGAATACTCCTACCCTCAATAAGATATAATGGAGCGG
The DNA here is from genome assembly GCA_029990575.1 of Petunia axillaris subsp. axillaris. Classification (NCBI taxonomy): domain Eukaryota; kingdom Viridiplantae; phylum Streptophyta; class Magnoliopsida; order Solanales; family Solanaceae; genus Petunia; species Petunia axillaris. The sequence goes on along the minus strand of JARKNS010000007.1, from coordinate 45,808,805 downwards.
AATACTCCTGCTCCTGGGGCGGAATACTCCTGCACCCAATATGATATGCAATGTAATGCATGTGAATGCAACGTGATGCAATAATAATCCTTTACCGGCGCGGGACTCTCATCGACAGCCGGGAAGTAGATGCCAACTCACAGCCAGAGTACAATGCTCAGATCCTCAATGCAATACCAACAACAGGACATAACATATAATATGCAATGTGAATTCAAAGCTAAGGCGTAATAAGTACGCCTATCGGCAGCTACACACGTAAGGAACACGTGGTAGAAAATCCACGAGGCCAGGTGCCTCCAAAGAAATTGATATAAACACTTACCTCGTTCCAAAGTTAACACTGCTGCCCAACAACCACTTTATTCTTTTGGATTCATTGCCAAACGATCCCACTGTGTTCAATGAGCAGAAAAATATATCAAATAGGGATAAAGGCTTCATTCTTCACATCTTAGGGCAATCCGGTTAGGAGCCTGATACCCTATTCGCATACGCAATACGCAGACCAGGCCTATGTACGGGGTTTATGGTCACATAACCAAATCCTAAATAAATTACATTTTTAAGTTGCCCATAACTCCCTGAGTACGAATATATAATCAATTTCATTATCAGGGTCCATTTGACCCTTTAAACTATTAATTGAACTTATTAAAACGATGTATAATATTCCAAGTTTCACCGTTAAAACATATTCAAACATACGTAATAAACACAAATAATATATTAGGATCATTACCTGAATGTTTCAGGGTGAAAATTCTACTTTTCTCCGGCCCCTTTTCTTATTTTCTGGCATTTTTTTCTGATAATTTTCTTTGTTTCTCACTTTCTCAGATTCTGTTTCGTTTTGGTTCCTCTTTTTGACCTTAGCATATATGCTAAGCATATATAGGCCCACCGCCTCTCATTTCTCTTTCTTTCATTTGTCTTTTTCCTTTTTCAATTTTTTTATTTTCTTTTCCTTTCTTTTCGTGATGAAAATTAAGACGGAACGTTACGATATTCGAAATAATTTCAACTTTTGCATACCAGTTATACAAAATATATGTAACATACTCGCGAAGGCGGATCTAAAATTGGACTCCCGAAACTCAAGATGCGAATTTAAATAGAAAAAGTCAAATTATTTAACTTTCGGCATTTTAGCGGAAACTAGCCGAACAACATCGAAATTCACTTTCGAAAGTTCACAAAAGTCACAAATTATCATACGAACCTAACGGCACTTTCGAATTTTGAATCGGAGCTCGTTCACTAAAACCGAGCTCGAAAATCTCTTTTTAGTATTTATCAACAATAAAAACTGAAACCTTCTTCGATGCCTACCAAAAGAGGTCTGATTTAGCTCAAATTTTACAGTCAGATCCAAATGGACATTACGAAAATTTTAAAATTATCGACACGCCAATCGGAGTCCTAACTTCTGAAACGACTAACCGAGGTCGTTTCAGTAGTACTGAAGCAAGAGTCTGCTTTGGATTCAGCCATGAAAACACCTGAATAGTTAATTTTTAGGGAGAAATGGAAGCTTGCTGGAACAGACGTCTGTGCAAGGAATTTTGCAGATGTGTGTTCATCTAAACAACAGTCGGCTATGCAGTGTTCAGTGAAAAAAGAGGAAGTTATGGATTTTGCTGTTTTGCCAGACAGACCATCAAATGATCCAGAAGGAGGAGAGCTGTTAGGCAGGGGACATAGGGTTCGTAAGATTAGTCGCCACTTATTATTTCCATTCAGGCCTTTTGAGCCAAAGGAAAAGTGTGATTGGAAGCCTTCTTATAAGCGTGTATGCTTTTTTCATACTGTCAATGCCACGTCTAATTGTTTGGCAATTTTTGATAAATGGTTGAAGCAAGACTTGAAAGTGACTGATCAAAACAGCGTCTCTAAAGTGTAAGTTATTTTATTTTATTTTTTTAGTTATTGTGTATTTTAAGTTACAGGGCGTTGTAGATTATATAAGTAAATTTGTATTGTTTATGTTGTTTGTGTTTAACTTTTTTAGGGGTGATGATCTTTATGATGACAAAATTGCAGACATCAATTCACAGAACAAAATTAGATTATATACTGTTTCAGTGAAGAGCAAAATGTGGTTTAGAGAGATTGCAGATAGAAGATATTCACTTACCAATGAGGTTTTCTACAGCTTTTTTTTTTTATTATTGGTTCTGTAGTCTTTTATATATATATATATATATATATATATATATTTGTTAACTATTTTTTTTTTTTTTTTTTTTTTTTGTGTTTTGTGATTTTTTTTGTCATGCAGCATGTTGATGTTATACAGTATTATCTGAGGAAGAAACATGTATATCATTTCACAAACTACTCAGCGTTGTTTACAACGACAGACTTGAATTTTGATTTTTTTGTAGAGTCGTTGTTCTTTTCGAAGGTTGAATCCTATTTTGAAAATATGGGAAAGGAAGAGAAGACCAGGAGAATAAAAGAGAAGAAGGATAGAATGGAAAAAGAGTGGAAGAATAAAGAAAATTTTGAAGAAATGAAGGCGAAGAAGAAAGGAGCAAAGAGGACTCGTGCTCAACAAAAGAAAAAACAATATAAACCTCCAACAGGAGTAGTTTTTGGAATTCATGACTTGACATTGGACGATTTAGAGAAGATTGAGTTAGATTTTGACCTAGCACAGTTTGAAGGAACTACACAGAATAACCTAAATGAGTGTGTGAATGGGTCTACTAATCAATATGGCATAGCATAGACTCAAGTCGAAAAAGTGTTTATGCCAATTAGGAAGACTTCAGTTGATCCTGATGATTACATGTCTTGCACTCATTATTGGTTGTGAGTTTATTCTATAAAACATCATAGAATAGATGTCTATGATTCAGTTTTTGATGGGGATGAACATTTTGTGAAGATCAAGATGGCAATGTATGCAATTGTTATACCTCAGCTACTAAAAGAGATGAATTTTCATACAAAATATCCTAATTTTGGTACGACGTACAAGAAACTTGATATTGTTTATCAAACAGCACCAAAACAATTAGGAGAGACAGACTGTGGTCTTTTTGTAACAAGGTTTACAGATCTGCTCATGCTTGGACAGGATTTGTTTAAATATGAATGGGGAGTAGAAGCTATTACTATTTACAGGAGAATGGTTGCTACTACTGGAGCATGGAAAATCAAAAAGAGATGAAGGCTATGAAACTCCACCAGAGAAATTGAATGATGATTATGGAGAGCATGATGAGAAGCTAGCTTGTGAACATGGAAGGCTGCCTCTTCTTTGAATCTTTATTTATCTTTTTTATAAACAATGCAATGTACACATTTTTTGAAGTATGTATAGTTAATATATTGTTTGTTTGTTATTATTTATTAGCTTGTGACGTATATAAGTAGGAATGCTAATACTTTAATTGTAGTATTTTTATATACTGTGAGTTCACATATGAAGCACTTGCACCCCAGCACCAATGCCTGTGAGCGGGTGGGAAAATCCCTTCGTGCCCATTATAAAATACTGGGACTCTGCATTTTTAAGCACTTGTGCCCCAGTTCAAAAATTATGCGAGTTGCATCCCCCTCCCCCCCCCCCCCCCCCCCCCCGCCCAAAATACTGCGAGTTTGCGCATGAAGTACCAGAGCCCCAGTTAATATACTGGGTATAATTACTTAGTATAATTTTTTTAAACAGTCGATAATGTAGTAGTAATATAGATAAGCAACGACGTCGTATATCACCTTGTTCCTTTTTTATAACATGCAATTATACCCAGACAGTATAATTATTACTATATTATCGATTTTTTAAAATAAAAAGTCGTGCTTAAAATTAATGTATTGTCTTGGTAGAGTGAAACTTTCACTGGAAAGGCTGAACTCTACCAAGACAACACATTAATTTTCTTGAAGGAGAGTTGATTAATCGTTATAAACACTGCAATGTTTTATAAAATTTTCGGTGTGGGACATAGATTCTAGGTATATAGTCCCAGTTTTTTTTTATATACTGTAAGTTTACATATGAAGCACTTGCACACGCAGCACCGCGAGTGGGAAAATCTTTTCGTGCCCATTATAAAATACCGGGACTCTGCATTTTTAAGTACTTGTGCCCCGTTCAAAAATTATGCGACTTTGTATAAAAGCATTTTAGCATACGTTTCCACAACCCCCCCCCCCCCCAGTCCAAAATACTGTGAGTTTACATTGAAGTACCAGCGCCCCCAGTTAACATACTGGGTATAATTACTAAGTATAATTATTTTTACCAAAATAATTAGGGGTCTGCAGTTATGAGTTGGTTATTAGCATTCCTGTTTTTTAGGGGTGCAGTTGTGCGTATCTGTCTATAAATACAGTCTTTGAGAATTTGTCTCAAATTTTTTACTTGCAGTCTTTTGGAAAAAAAAAAAAATCTCTCCCACAGGAAAATGGGCATGTAGTTGAGAATGGACATGCACTTCAAAATGTGCAATCTACAGATCAAACAGGGCGTGATTTGTATTGGGAGATTGCAGGGTTGCAGGGAGACATTGAGCAGTTGACTCGTACTGTAGATCACCTCTGATTATTAATTATTCGGCAAGATCAGAAGGTTGAAAGGAAAGAGCGACAAATGACAAGGATGATGAGGACAATCAGACAAATCCCAAACTATAATGAAGTACATACTCCACCAGGGTCACTAGAGAACTAATTTTACTATTTTTAATAAACTTATGTTGTATTAACTTGATAATAGAAAAAAGATTGGGTCTCCATCAATGTTATATTTTTAATGCTTGCATCTGCAAGTGTAATTTATCTTTTCTTGTACTTTGAGGATACTTCTTTTGTGTTTTTAGAAATATTTTTTTTCTGTAATTTTTATGTTAATCTTAATTAAAATCCCTGTAAGTTTGCGTTTGTTTTGTGTGAAAAATGTTATCTAATATGCTGGGGATGGCTAAGATGTTTTTGCTGTGGGTAGTAAAACAAGGCGCATGGATCACACACCCCTCCCAGATGTTTATTCTGGGGCTAGTATTTTAAGGCACATGGACGCCCAAGATGTTTTTGTTGTGGATAGTAAAACAAGGCACATGGATCACACCCCCTCCCAGATGTTTATTCTGGGGCTAGTATTTTAAAGCACATGGACGCCCCAGATGTTTTTGCTGTGGATAGTAAATTAATGCACATGGACATTTGAGTTTTTATTTTTATTTTTCCAATGCTCTTTATACTTGGCCCTAGTTCTGCATCGTAAAGGAAAAGAACAAGCAATGTGCAGCTTTTACATAAAGAATGAAGAATCTTTACTATCATCCAAAAGCAGAAGGACAATACACTATAATAGAGAAGATTTCTTGTATAATTATTTTAATATAAATAGACTACTTTGTTACTGAATAGAAGAGGCAAATATTTTTTGTATTTTTAAGATGGGAACAGTCGTTAAAGCAGTGTTGAATGAATTGGATGCTGAATTAGATCAGTTTGTAAGTTAATCATACCATTTTTTTTTAAAGTGTTATTTGTTTGTTGGTCTTGTTATGCTTCGCAGACTTCACCCTGTCTTTACACTGGGATGTTATGGTAAATATAAAAGGCGACCCAGCTTTTTTTAAGTCTGGGTGAATAAAAATACAGAAATACCAGCAGTTGGGTTAATTGCCTCCCTAACATGGGGATTCGAAAAGTCTGGACTTTATAGAAGGAAATAGGGAAGACCAAACAAACCTACCATTTTTTACTACATTTATTGTGATATTTTTAATCGATTCTTTGACCATAACAGCTGGACAAAAGTTAATATTAGATAAATAAGCTATACCCAGCATATTAGAGAATATTTTTCATAAATAAGATGGGAACAGTTGTCGAAGCAGTGTTAAGTGAATTGGATGCTGAATTAGATCAGTTTGTAAGTTAATCATAGCATTTTTTAAAAGTGTTGTTTTAGTTTGATGTTATTATAAAAGTTTGTATTTCTTCTTTTGTTTTGTTTTGTAGATTTTGCCAGTATGATTGGCAATTAGGCTTCCCAGACGTGATGTTCTTGCGACTCTTATTTGCCGTGGTATTCATTTCCAGATGAACCACCTAAAAGTAAGAAGACAGAGAAAACTTTGTAATGGATGGAGGGAGTTTGTTCGTACTAACAATCTTGGAGAATCTATTGATTTGATGAAGAATTGAGTCTAAAATGAAGAATTTAGAGAGAAAAATAATTGAGAAAATATCTCTATTTTGTTAACTGTCAAAAGTGTAAGGCACAACTAATAAATAACCCTTATTTATACTAACCACTAACCACCGACCTAGTTTCTTAAATAAATTATTACACCCATTGACTTCATCTAATTACATAAGAAATCCTTTTATAAACAACCTAACTAATTCAACTAACTAGTCAACTAGTTAATGACTATGTACAACAATACTAGTAACTCCAATACTCCCTCTCAAGGTGGAGGGTGAAGAATGTTTAGAACTCCAAGCTTGCCCAGCAAAAAAGGATGTTGCCCCGAAGATAATCCTTTTGTAAGCAAGTCTGCCTGTTGATCTCTGGTATTCACATACATTGGCATGAGTGTTGAAACCCAAAAATTACCCTTTCTTTTAAGAAGAGACAAGTTTCGGGTATATTTCAACAAAATGGGACTCCAAAGGGTTTCTTTGGAGTCGCCACCTAATTTAAGGATTATTAGGAACCTAAATTAACTAATGAGTGCAATTTATTCTTTAATTAAATGAAATTAAATTAAAAATCAGAGATTCTAGGTAAGTGGTTCTATTAAATTCGAAAGAAGGTCCTTATTACGGGAGCACTTTCGAAAATCCGCTAAAAGCGGTTAATCCGGCGATTTTCACGAATTTTACATAACGATAATCAATTTGGGATAAATTTTAAATAAAAATAAATAGATAATGAATAATATAATATAAATGAGATAAGGTTGATTGATTTATTAAATAAACAAGGGCTAAATAAGATTAAGTAAATAAATAAAACAAACTAGATAAATAATTGGATAATAATAAAGGATTAATTAATTGATTGAACAACTAGATAAATGAATAAGCAAATGAATAACTTAATTAAATAAATAAATACTTATCAATTTTAATTAAATAAAGGAGTAAATGAATAATAATTGATTAATTAAATAAATATATGAATAAATATTTAATTGATTAAATAAATTATTAATTGAAATCAAATAAATTAGATTAAATAAATAAATAAATAAATAAAGGATCAAAATTTAATCGATTAACTAAATAAATAAATTTAGATTAGAAAAATAAATAATTGAATATTTAATATAATAAATAAAGAAGCAATTCAAATGCGAATTATGAGGAGGGTACGATTTTCATCGAATTTTATTTGCACTCATTAATTGACAAATGATTCTAAACATCCATAAATAAATTGGCGATTCGCAAAGAAATGATACAAAGTATTCATATAAAACAACTTAAGTAATTTACAATAATTATTCACAATTCAAATACCATTTCTATTCTACAGGGCTCCTAAAATATGTTTTTCTAAAGAGGACGGGAAAGAAAAAGTTCAGAAAGTAGAACCCGGAAGCGCAAACTCATCATTGAGTCTTGGACCTTGTGATTTTTATTTTTTTATTTTTTACATTTTCGGGGATATCAAGTCCCGAAAATGCGAGGCGGAGCAAATAACTTCAAATGCAAACAACCGTCCCAATTTGTGAGTTTTAACCAACTCGATCCCAAGGGTGTTCATGTCAAAGAAGAAAGGAGAAAAGGAATTAGTACTTATTCAATGATAATACAAACAAGTTATTTACAACGAGAGTATGCAAAATGAATTTAACATGAACCACCATAACCGATTTATCATTTTTTTACAGTTGATTACTATAGAGCTAACTTAGTGAATAGGGACAGACACCCATCTGCACATTCATTAACTTGAAAAGGAAAACAGGAAGAAACAAGAGAAGAAATAAACTGGGAACAGGAATCTGGACCTCACGGGATGAAAATGCATATATTGAAACTGAAGATCAACACAAAACCAGGACAAAACTCGAGCTCTAGGATGGGATTTATCTTTCTAAATGACTGATCAAAACTGGATTACGCAACCAGAACTTGACTATGTTGAATTCCAAGATAAAATGGGCACTTTAGAACCCATATTGCCATGCCTAAATAGGTTAAATCAAGACTTATTAAGAAGACACTTTGCCATTACAAACTCCCACAAACCACCTGAACACTCTCCCTACGCACCACCTGAGACATCACAGACACCTGGGCTTCTCTAATCAGCCCGCAAACTACTAAACAACACCCCAGCACCTCCATTAAAACACTCCAGCATATGCACATAACCAGACAACTCCCTATTATTTAAGTGAACACATACATTCAAGAGTTGAATAGAGACATCTTAGATTTAAAAGAGAAATGCTTTCAACATTATAACAAGAGAGTACCATTTTTAAACCATAAAATCATTTAAGCAGCAGCTAAAGAAGTTTAAAACAGGGTCAGGCTTTATTCAACAAACTTTCAATTCTTATACCTAAAGATAGCAGGAGCAAAGAACGTTCTTAACTTAAGTGAAAATTAACTGAACTCAATACATAATCTATCCAAAAGATTAAATTACGAGAAAAGATGCTTGAATTAGCAAAAATGTGCAGCAAGCTTAATCATGTTAACCCCAAAAACAAACCAAAATAGTACATTCTTATTAAACAAAAAAACTTAACTACTGATGAAGATTTTCAAAGAGAATAATCCTATGGATAACCCAAGCTTACCAGAATTTTTTTTTATAAAAATAACAGACATGGCTAGCTTATTTGAGGCTTAACAACACATCAATTCAACTCTAAATAGATCACATTCCTTCTTGACAGTAGCAACAAGTAACCGAAAAAAAAAAAGAAGGAAGAAGGCATGGATAGCTTAACTTCGGAAATTATCAAAAGCAACCAGGGACAACAATCTTTGAACTGAAAACATACATTCAGGACCCATACAAAAAAAAAATGACCAGAGCCAAACTCCCAACTCAAAACAACCTCCAGAATCCAGAAAACTAGCTAAACTCCATTCAAGACTCCTTCAACTCTCAGCTTAATAGACCCCTTCCCTCTTGAACCAACTATCAAACAACTGCTAATGCAGACACACCTGCATACACACAACCATACACCTGCATACTACTACCTGAACTCCTGGATACTAACAGACTCCAAACCAACAGCACACGCACCTGAACATACTCCCTCACACACACATCTACACCTGCTAAACCTCCTCACATATCGTAAACCACCCCTGCTATCTGAACAGCCTTGCACAGCACCTACAGAGCACCCCCAACAAAGACAAACAAACAGACCCTCCTGAACCTAGACCAAACAGCCCTGCTCACCCTGCAGATCAGCCTCTCAGCTAGAAGCAGAAACAACTCACACTTTGAAAGCTTCTACACCCTCCTGAACACCTCCTTGAAACAAACTACACACCAACTATTATACCAGACCACCCTGACTCTCACAAACAACCCTCAGCTCACTAGAAAATCTCCAAATACAAAAAAAAAAAACCTGCCTGAAACACTCCTTTCAAAATCCTGGAAAGCAAACTCCAAGCTGAAACCACTCTCACTGCTTCAAGAACTTCAGAAAAATAGCTAAAATGCAACCAGAAGCAAGCCTCCAAAATCTATCCCAACCTCTTGCATATCAGAAACAGCCTCCTACACTAACTGCGCATAACTATTTGGCAACCCTTTACACCTTGCTACACTAGGAACAAAATTCCCAACTACTATTGCCTTTATCAACTTGAACTGCCAGAAGCAACTCAAACACCATGCTATATCCAAAACAACTTGAAATAAACATCGACCCTATGGACAAAAAGCTTATACAAAAAGGAAACAGGACACGAATAGGGAACGCACTGATACCATTTTATAGATAAAACAACTATGAAACTGACTTGAGAGTTGGGAATTTAAGCATATACACACTAGCAGAGGTTTTAGGATCCCCATTATCATGTTAAGCTAACAAAATCAGTTTCATACTACCAGTACAAAAGAGTTAAAACTTTCTTTTAAAAGAGGAAACATATAGTTCCAGTAAGCTAAAGACTAAAGATTCTTAACAGAAATACAATCTCTATCAAGCTAAACCATCCATACACTGATTGAATAAACCATTACTTAGGCTAACATAAATTAATAAGGCAGAAACAGGCAAAAGCAAATAAAATGCAAGTAATAAACTACAAAGGAATGGAGTTATACACTGACCTTTTGCTAGGCAGTGAATGAAAGCGAGGGATTTGAATACGCGCACTTGAACAAAGCGATTCGAAACAAGGCGACGGCTTGGAGACTGAAGCGACAACACAAAATCGAAAGCGACGTTCCACTCGGAACAGAAACTAAAATGCTATGTATATCTTTTCCTTAAACTGAGAGAAAAATATTTTCTCTATAGAAATGCTGCCGTTTTTGTGTTACCCTCCCCATTACTATTCTGAAATAACATCAATTTATACTAGGAAAATTTAGGGTTTACCTCTTATGAAATTCCGAAACACCCCTCTACTTTTTGATCGACTCCCTTGTGAGATAAGGGTGAGAGGGTCCAAATCGTCCCCTCTCGTCCTTATCTCCAAGACAATTGATCAAGGGCTCGAGATTGATCTTTCTTTGAAACTAACGGACGAGATTGAGTATCCGTTGGGGAGAAAATAAGTGAGAAAATGCCAAAACTACAGCTGGAATAACATCACTCGTCCAGCAAAGATCTGTACGGAGAAGACAACCTGTTGGATTTTGTCGCGGGTCACGCTTGAATGAAAACGGGTCGCGAAGGGGTTCAACGGGTTGAAGGAAACTGAGATAACATACGTGTTTTTGTGTGTGGTGTTTATTATATATATGTTTTGCAGATGTAGGCTGATCTTATAGACTTAGAGTGAAATTGACCCCCATCTTAGGATTAAATTGAAATGAGAGTGTCGCGCGGGTAGGACAGAAATTAGGATGCGCCCTGGTAATTTTAGCCCTTTTTTTTCTTTTTTTGAATTTCCATAAATTTTCAATTATTATTATTATTATTTATTTTATTTTCAAAGCTTATCATTAATTATAAAATATTGTGACAATTTATTAAATTTAAGAAAATTTTCGGGACAAAATTGGGTGTCAACAGCTGGCCCTCTTTACCCAAAAAGGATGAAAGAGTTTTCAGGGTAAAGAAAATTGACGTGAAAACCAATTTTGTCACGGTAAAGCCAAGGACTTTGTTTCTAAGAAGCAAAGTGCGAGGCTTACGGACATGGCCGAACTCCGGTTTCCGAGTTGCCTACATATCTCGGGCTTAAAGAGAATCAGGCCATATGTAGTTCAATGATACTTAGACACAAAAACTCGCACGATTGACAAAAAACGACGCACGAATAGGAAAGAATTCAAACTGACGTCCTAATCTGAAACAAAAGATTAGGATAGAATTTGCTTGTTCGAGTGCGATTCTTCAGATCCTCGTTGACGAGTCTAGCTCATATCAACGATTGCCCTAGTTCACTGCTAAGAAAAAGTTCCATGTTATGCTCCAAACGCTGCTGCGGTGCTGCTAAAGTCCTGTAATAAACTCGAAAAAGGGTAAGCGAGGACCTACTAATAAAGCCTGATAATCAAAAGTAAAGAATGATCAAATATTGATGATACAAATTTTCAAGTGCGGGTTGCGATATCATTGATAAGTTGTCTTCCAATCAACTGGCGAAGCAATAAAGCAAGTGCGAAGGCATAATGCAAAGCATTTTCAACAATCTTGACAAATCAACTGGCAAGCCGGTCGGGCGCGCAGCAAGGAGGGTCTTGGAATTGATTGTCTACAAATCAGCTGGTGATCCGATCCGGCACAAAGCAAGGAGGGTCTCAAGGCTGACATGTTAATCTGTTAAACTAAAAGTAAAGCAAGTCATAATATAAAGCAAGTGCAAGGTCATAATTGAAAGCAAGTGCAAAGCAATTTGAACATCATGACAAATCAACTGGCAAGCCGGTCGGGCACGCAGCAAGGAGGATCTTGGAATTGATTGTCTACAAATCAGCTGGCGAACCGGTCCGGCACGAAGCAAGGAGGGTCTCGGGACTGACCTGTTAACCTGTTAAGCTAAAAGTAAAGCGGTTCATAATATAAAGCAAGTGCAAAGTAATAATTGAAAGCAAGTGCAAGGCAATTTGAACATCTCGACAAATCAACTGGCAAGCCGGTCGGGCACGCAGCAAGGAGGGTCTTGGGGTTGATTGTCTACAAATCAGCTGGCGAACCGGTCCGGCACGAAGCAAGGAGGGTCTCGGGACTGACCTGTTAACCTGTTAAGCTAAAAGTAAAGCGGTTCATAATATAAAGCAAGTGCAAAGTAATAATTGAAAGCAAGTGCAAGGCAATTTGAACATCTTGACAAATCAACTGGCAAGCCGGTCGGGCACGCAGCAAGGAGGGTCTTGGAATTGATTGTCTATAAATCAGCTGGCGAACCGGTCCGGCACGAAGCAAGGAGGGTCTCGGGACTGACCTGTTAAGCTGAAAGTAAAGCGGTTCATAATATAAAGCAAGTGCAAAGTCATAATTGAAAGCAAGTGCAAAGCAATTTATCGTGAAATGTAAAGCAACACAAAAGCGATGTAGCGAATCAACAGGCGTGAAAGTCCAACAAGAGAGAAGCCCCGCCTGGTGGTCAACCTGAAAACGTAAAGCAACGCATTAATTTTAAAGCAAGTGCAAAGACATAATTCAAAGCAAGTGCAAAGAAAAGTAGCGCGGAAATGTAGTCGGTGCGATAGCCATTGATAAATCAATTGGCGAGACAATCCGGCAAGGATGGCCTTGTGCGGATTATCATCCGAAACAAAGCGATGCCATATTTGGCTTAGTTTTGAAAACACAAAACAAGCCTCGACTTTGTCGCCTATTAGGAATGAAAGCCATAGAGGTGGAAATGCCGCCTGTTCGGCAATAACTCATGACAAAGCATTATGCTTTAAGTCATGAAAAGGGAAATGCGACGCGATTTGCAAGGCAACTTTGAATGCGCGTTCAATAAATTGTTCATCCATAGTGCAAATGATCCTCTCATTGCAAGCTTTCTCATTCCTGCTCTCAAAGAAAAATTTGTTAGTTTTGAGTAGGGGCGTTTGATTTGTGCTGATTCATCTTGAACTTGCTGCCACTGCTCCCTCGTTCTTCTTTAGACTTGGGCTTGCAAATTATACTCAGAGACTTGACTTATGAACTCAAATATTGTATAATATTTCAAGATAGAGGCAAAGTAAAGCAATTTGGTAAAATAGTAAGCAATTAATCACTGATATGCAAATGAAAAGTTTATAATGCATTTAAAATTCATGCTTTAACTCAAACTCATGACATATCTTGAAACAAACTGAACGTAAATTGTCTTTGCAACTTGTGCTAATCTCGAATACTTTTAGAACTTTGCCACTTAATCCTTTGATAAGCCATACCAATTTTGCAAAAATCTGCCCCAGTTATAACCTTTATGCCTTCGAACTCTTTTGCAAAATTTGCCCCAGTTTCTATCTTCCATATCTTCAAATTAGCTTTGCAAAAATTGCCCCAATTGCTATCTTTCAAATCTTCAAATTATCTTGCAAAATTGCCCCAGTTGCTTGCCTTAGGGGAGACTGAAAATTTTAATATTATAGAGTCGAGCCCGTTAAGAGCGCCTACGTATCCCTCCACGGGAATCAGACCGTGCGTAGTTCTGCTTACATAAAGATTTTTGGGAAAGTATGGCAATCTAAGTACGAAGCCGTATCCGAATTGGAAAATCCACGCGTCTGCCCAGATGCATAGTTCGGCATTACATCATAAAAGATAAACAAGCCTAAAGTGTTATAATATTTTGACCGAATCCGATGGGGATTGCCTACTTATCCTGTTGCCATTCCAGGAATCAGGTCATAAGTAGTTCAAAAATACATAAAAGAGGAAATAGGGGATTCCTGTGCTAGTGCAACCGAACTCTATATGAGTTGCCTACGTATCCCGCCTCGGGAATCAGGTTACGCGTAGTTCGCATTACATCAAAGATTACATCCAAACCAATGCTAACTTGCGGTTGCTTCAGACATAGTATCTCTTGACAAAATCTGAGCTGATTATCTTAAGTCAAACTTGATCACGAACATCTGCCAGTATTAGCGTTCTTCCACATAATGACATTGCCAACTTGGCGCAAATTTTCCCATTGCTTCTTCTTAGTTAGGAAAGAGATTCTTCAATACCAATTGCCCCGGTTTGAAGTAAACTATTCAAATCTTCTCTTTGCGCATTCAACATCTTCCAACTTATCTTCTTGAATGGTTTCTCAAATAAAGGTCTTCCATTTGTATAGATAAAACGCTTCAGCTCCAATTGTCGGCAAACAAAGCTGCCCCATTTTGAAGCTCTAAGGGTAATATAATATCCAAAGAGTGCAAAAGGTAACTTTCCAGGGCATCATCCTTAAATCGTTCAGTTATTTCGTTACAGATCACAAGCAAAGTTCAAGCAGGTTTTGTTAATTTTTAATTTTGAAACAGTAGTAAGTATATTAATCAGAAGCAAATAATAAAGCACATAAATAATTAAAGTATAGCAAAATAATAAGGTAGGAATGCAGTGCATTTGTTTATTCAAAACCTAATTTAGGGAGGCATACAACATAAAAGTAAACATGCAGGATTAAAAAAAGTTATTTGAAAGACATAGACATAAACATAAAGCAAAACACAGTTCAGGGCCTCAAGCTGACTGTGATGCCAAAACAAAAATAACGAGTTCATTCATCAAGTCTCTTTTGGACCACAAGTCCAATTAGCCATCACATCACTTGGTTCAGCATTCTGCACATGTAGCTCTTTCTCAAAATCTTCAATAGTTGCACTGCGTTTCAATCCATCATGCAAGAATAGGCTGCCAACACCTTCAATCAAATTCTGCATGGCCATTTCTGGTGCTTGGACAAAAGACTGGTTCAATGGTAAAAGAGGCTGTAGCATGACACTAGCCGGCTTCTTCTCAGACTCAACCTTTTCCATCTTTCCTTCAGCGGGGTTGCCACCTAGGCCAAAAGTTCCCTCATTCTTTGGCAATAGAGTTAGTTCTTGCTTAGGTACTTTAAAAGCAATATTATCAACCTTTACATCATAGACAGAGACTATGGTGCCCTTCAGATTTGGTTCTTCCTCAAGAGAAATCATATTAACTGCATTGTTACCATGATTGGGAAGAGGATTATCATGCACATTTGGCTGAGTGCCGGTGAGTTGAATGGTGCCTGCTTTGATTAAACCCTCGACCTTGTCTTTGAAAGTATAACATCTCTCAGTATCATGGCCGGCTGCCCCTGAGTGATAAGCACAGTGCTTATTTGCATCATACCATTTTGGAGGTGGGTTTGGAGTGTTATCAGGGATAGGCTGCACAACTCCCGCATTTCTTAATCTCTCAAAAAGCTGGCCATATGACTCGGCTATAGGAGTATAGGTTTTGGTTGCTCTCCTTTCGTAATTCTGATTAAACCCTTGCACATTGGGACGAACAGGAGGACAAGGCTAGTAATTTTGGGGTGCTTGAAAATTTGGCTGACGAGGGTATTGATTAGGTGCATGTGCTCTAGGTTGGTAGTAATTTGCTTGTGCATTATAAACCGGATAAGGAACAGGTGGCATCTGGTAGTGAGTGGGGTAATTTGGGTAATATGGGCTTTGGTAGGTGGGAAAAGCATACGAATTGTCAAAATTCAACTTTCCAGCTGGTCGACGCTCGATGTCTCCCACAACAACTCCCACTTCTTCTTTCTTCTTCTTGTTAAAGCCATTACCAGACCCAGACTGGATTGCCTTACTTGTAGCTTGCAAAGCGGCCAAATTTGTGATTCTACCAGATTTCAAACCAGCTTCATACATCTCCCCCGTTTTCACTAGATTGGCAAAAGTAGAGTTAGTCATGGATGCCATTCGATCATAGTAGAACTCATCCAATGTCTCGATGAAATGTCCCACAAACTCTTCCTCACTCATGGGAGGCTTAACTTTGGCCGCCTCACTCCTCCAATGTACCGCGTATTCCCTAAAAGTCTCGGTCGTCTTCTTCTTAAACCTTGCAATAGCCAACCGATCTAATGGTATTTCAGTATAGAAACCAAAACGCTCCATGAAGTCGTGAGCTATACTCCTCCAGTTAATCTATTTTGAGGGATCCTGCTCGGAGTACCAGTCTAAAGCTTCGCCTTCAAGACTATGAATGAATAATTTCATACGGAGCTCTTCATTCTTCCCCACTCCCAAGGTTTCACAGTACCTTCTCAAATGGGCTCGGGGGTTGCCTTTGCCATCAAACTTAACAAACTTTGGTACTTTGTACCCTTCTGGGTATTCAATCCCAGGATGAACGCACAAGTCTTCATATTCTAGACTTTCCTTGTCCTTGCCTTTTGATGCTTTGATAAGAGCACTCATCACCCAACTTTGTACCTTTTTCTCCAAATCTTCACCCCCATCGACTGCTTTTTCGGCTCTTCTAACACCATTTTGAAACTTCACATAAGGAGGATTGGTGTAATCATCAATTTGCACAACAGGAACATCTTGCCTGCCAGACACCGCCACTTGGACTAATGGTGCGGGTGGATTTTCAGTATAAGCTTGCGGGATGGGTTCATTTTGGTAAGTGGAGGTTTGGTATGGATATGGAGTGTTTGTCTGATAATAAGTGTTGGCAGGGTGCGGGGTGTATGATGGGTGTTGTTGATGTGATGGGTAGATGGGTGGTCGGTTAATTATTTGGCTAGATTGAGCGTTATTTGGAGGCGGAGCTTGGACAAGTGGCAAGTTGCTTTGGTGGACTGGTGCTTTTAAAGAATTGTGGGTGTTCAAAGGTGTGTTCATATTGGCGACCCCATCAATTGAGTTCAGAGATTGCCCCAGAGATTGTCCCGTTTGAACCAGAGAGTGTGATGCATCGGGCCCACGCAGCGGCGTGTTTTTAGGAGTTTGCCCTTTTACCGCAGCCAGCTCATCTTTTAACATCTGTAGTTCCTTAGCCATTTCAAGAATCAGTTCGTCTTGAGCAATAATGACATTTCCTCTTGATGATTCAGGAGTTGTAAGATTTTTCTCGGTATTGCGAGGTTCATCATCTATTCCAGACATTGTCAGTTGTGGAAATGTGTACCAGTATGCAGATTGGTCCTTTGTCCTTGTGTAATAGGAGTGATCAGCCAGCTTAAATCAGCACAAATCAAACCTCTGAATGGGGGGATAAATAAAACAAAAGAAAAAGTTCAAAAGTAGCCATGTTAGTTTGCATGTCATTGGCAAAATTGCACACAAACCACGTAGCGCGCATCACGTAGCGCTTTGTATTTTAAACAAATTCAACATGTGGCAAACACAAGTAGTTGGGCGTAAATGAAAATGCAAACGCTTCCTACCCTGTAAGGTGCCTCTTTGTGCCAGAGGTAGGCCTAAGACGCGCAAACAAGTGATAACGAAAAATAGTTCATGCCAGTTTTGAGCAATTCAGATTTAGAGTAAGCGATAAATAATAACAATAATTGATAATAATCAGCTCTCCGCCTCGACACTGCAATTCCATTATCCCAACTGACTTCCAAAAAGCTGGGATCAACTCGAAATTCTAACACATCTCATGCTCTCCACAACATCTGCACCAAATTTCTAAACCCGAATGCCGAACCTGAAACAAACCTCTATTCCTTTTGCAAACATCAACGCTCTTCCAAGCAGAACTCCCAATTGTTTTACAACATCCAGGGGTGAAATTTCCAACTGCCTTCGCAATACCAGACTGCAAATCATGAAAGGCGCCAATTGGCCTTTCAAAATAAAACCTCACTGGTCCTCGGCTTTAGCCAAGCCTCTCAGCTTCCTAGGTTTTTGCAAGGCTCACAGGCCTTGTTCATAAGGCTCCTCACTGGTCCTCGGCTTTAATCAAGCCTCTCAGTTTCCTAGGTAGCCAAGACCGCACTGGTCTTCAAGGAGGGACCCCATTGGTCGTTTATAGACATAGGGGCTTCACTCTCCTAGTATGCGACAAGCATACTTCATTCCGTAAGAATTTGCAGTTGGGTTAGTCAACATGGGCCTGCACACACGCAAAGCCATTCACGAGAGGGACCCCACTGATCTTTTAAAGACACCAGGGGCTTCGCCTCTTGGATCTCACTACACCATACCATCTCCAAAACACAAACCAATCAAATCCGCCTAACTTTCCCTGGACTGCAATTCTGTCTATGATCTCAAATTCTATGTGGACTGCTATGACCACATAGATTCTGCTAAATTCTTCCATTTTCTGACCTAAAAGACAACACAGCAGACAAAATTCCAAATCTGATTTTGCTCAAAACATGGTTAGGACTGAGAATTCGTTATCACATAGCACATAATATGCATTGTCGTTAGGTTTCAAGAACCCGCTGACGTAAGGGCGGTTTCCTAACTATGGAGGCGGTACCAAGGACCGGGTCCAGACTAAGGTGTAAATGCATGCATGCTCCTAAAGCTCATTCTAAGAGTGGGTTAACGGTTGAGGCTAACAGGTGAGTGGCAAGCGGCCTCGCAGTCGAATTACTCCCACGACAACCGCCGGTATACCAACTCGTCATAAGGGTTCTTTAGTGGAAGAAAGTGCGGGTACGCACGAGCGTACCTCACGGATATTTGGGGTGAAAATGCAAGAGTTTCCCATGAGTGGGGGAAGTATGAACGGAATGCCAGTTTATATGTGCGCAAATAGGGGTGTAGTGACATGCTTTCGTGACACACAGCAATCAATTAAATTAACTAAGCATGCTCGCAAATAAACAATAGATATAATCATGCTAGTTTCAATATACAAACGCAATAATTAAATAAGCTACGCATACTAGTATTGGCATACAAGTCAAACAATACAAACAAACAAATTCGTGAAAGCCTTTTGGTTAGAACCATTTGTGTATCCCCAGTGAAGTCGCCACGCTGATGAAACCCAAAAATTACCCTTTCTTTTAAGAAGAGACAAGTTTCGGGTATATTTCAACAAAATGGGACTCCAAAGGGTTTCTTTGGAGTCGCCACCTAATTTAAGGATTATTTGGAACCTAAATTAACTAATGAGTGCAATTTATTCTTAAACTAAATGAAATTAAATTAAAAATCAGAGATTCTAGGTAAGTGGTTCTATTAAATTCGAAAGAAGGTCCTTATTACGGGAGCACTTTCGAAAATCCGCTAAAAGCGGTTAATCCGGCGATTTTCACGAATTTTACTTAACGATAATCAATTTGGGATAAATTTTAAATAAAAATAAATAGATAATGAATAATATAATATAAATGAGATAAGGTTGATTGATTGATTAAATAAACAAGGGCTAAATAAGATTAAGTAAATAAATAAAACAAACTAGATAAATCATTGGATAATAATAAAGGATTAATTAATTGATTGAACAAATAGATAAATAAATAAGCAAATGAATAACTTAATTAAATAAATGAATACTTATCAATTTTAATTAAATAAAGGAGTAAATGAATAATAATTGATTAATTAAATAAATAAATGAATAAATATTTAATTGATTAAATAAATTATTAATTGAAATCAAATAAATTAGATTAAATAAATAAATAAATAAATAAATAAAGGATCAAAATTTAATCGATTAACTAAATAAATAAATTTAGATTAGAAAAACAAATAATTGAATATTTAATATAATAAATAAAGAAGCAATTCAAATGCGAATTATGAGGAGGGTACGATTTTCATCGAATTTTATTTGCACTCATTAATTGACAAATGATTCTAAACATCCATAAATAAATTGGCGATTCGCAAAGAAATGATACAAAGTATTCATATAAAACAACTTAAGTAATTTACAATAATTATTCACAATTCAAATACCATTTCTATTCTACAGGGCTCCTAAAATATGTTTTTCTAAAGAGGACGGGAAAGAAAAAGTTCAGAAAGTAGAACCCGGAAGCGCAAACTCATCATTGAGTCTTGGACCTTGTGATTTTCATTTTTTCGTTTTTTACATTTTCGGGGATATCAAGTCCCGAAAATGCGAGGCGGAGCAAATAACTTCAAATGCAAACAACCGTCCCAATTTGTGAGTTTTAACCAACTCGATCCCAAGGGTGTTCATGTCAAAGAAGAAAGGAGAAAAGGAATTAGTACTTATTCAATGATAATACAAACAAGTTATTTACAACGAGAGTATGCAAAATGAATTTAACATGAACCACCATAACCGATTTATCATTTTTTTTACAGTTGATTACTATAGAGCTAACTTAGTGAATAGGGACAGACACCCATCTGCACATTCATTAACTTGAAAAGGAAAACAGGAAGAAACAAGAGAAGAAATAAACTGGGAACAGGAATCTGGACCTCACGGGATGAAAATGCATATATTGAAACTGAAGATCAACACAAAACCAGGACAAAACTCGAGTTCTAGGATGGGATTTATCTTTCTAAATGACTGATCAAAACTGGATTACGCAACCAGAACTTGACTATGTTGAATTCCAAGATAAAATGGGCACTTTAGAACCCATATTGCCATGCCTAAATAGGTTAAACCAAAACTTATTAAGAAGACACTTTGCCATTACAAACACCCACAAACCACCTGAACACTCTCCCTACGCACCACCTGAGACATCACAGACACCTGGGCTTCTCTAATCAGCCCGCAAACTACTAAACAACACCCCAGCACCTCCATTAAAACACTCCAGCATATGCACATAACCAGACAACTCCCTATTATTTAAGTGAACACATACATTCAAGAGTTGAATAGAGACATCTTAGATTTAAAAGAGAAATGCTTTCAACATTATAACAAGAGAGTACCATTTCTAAACCATAAAATCATTTAAGCAGCAGCTAAAGAAGTTTAAAACAGGGTCAGGCTTTATTCAACAAACTTTCAATTCTTATACCTAAAGATAGCAGGAGCAAAGAACGTTCTTAACTTAAGTGAAAATTAACTGAACTCAATACATAATCTATCCAAAAGATTAAATTACGAGAAAAGATGCTTGAATTAGCAAAAATGTTCAGCAAGCTTAATCATGTTAACCCCAAAAACAAACCAAAATAGTACATTCTTATTAAACAAAAAAACTTAACTACTGATGAAGATTTTCAAAGAGAATAATCCTATGGATAATCCAAGCTTACCAGAATTTTTTTTTAAAAAAATAACAGACATGGCTAGCTTATTTGAGGCTTAACAACACATCAATTCAACTCTAAATAGATCACATTCCTTCTTGACAGTAGCAACAAGTAACCGAAAAAAAATAAGAAGGAAGAAGGCATGGATAGCTTAACTCCGGAACTTATCAAAAGCAGCCAGGGACAACAATCTTTGAACTGAAAATATACATTCAGGACCCATACAAAAAAAAAATGACCAGAGCCAAACTCCCAACTCAAAAGCAACCTCCAGAATCCAGAAAACTAGCTAAACTCCATTCAAGACTCCTTCAACTCTCAGCTTAATAGACCCCTTCCCTCTTGAACCAACTATCAAACAACTGCTAATGCAGTCACACCTGCATACACACAAACATACACCTGCATACTACTACCTGAACTCCTGCATACTAACAGACTCCAAACCAACAGCACACGCACCTGAACATACTCCCTCACACACACATCTACACCTGCTAAACCTCCTCACATATCGTAAACCACCCCTGCTATCTGAACAGCCTTGCACAGCACCTACAGAGCACCCCCAACAAAGACAAACAAATAGACCCCCCCTGAACCTAGACCAAACAGCCCTGCTCACCCTGCAGATCAGCCTCTCAGCTAGAAGCAGAAATAACTCACACTTTGAAAGCTTCTACACCCTCCTGAACACCTCCCTGAAACAAACTACACACCAACTACTATACCAGACCACCCTGACTCTCACAAACAACCCTCAGCTCACTAGAAAATCTCCAAATACAAAAAAAACCTGCCTGAAACACTCATTTCAAAATCCTGGAAAGCAAACTCCAAGCTGAAACCACTCTCACTGCTTCAAGAACTTCAGAAAAATAGCTAAAATGCAACCAGAAGCAAGCCTCCAAAATCTATCCCAACCTCTTGCATATCAGAAACAGCCTCCTACACTAACTGCGCATAACCATTTGGCAACCCTTTACACCCTGCTACACTAGGAACAAAATTCCCAACTACTATTGCCTTTATCAACTTGAACTGCCAGAAGCAACTCAAACACCATGCTATATCCAAAACAACTTGAAATAAACATCGACCCTATGGACAAAAAGCTTATACAAAAAGGAAACAGGACACGAATAGGGAACACACTGATACCATTTTATAGATAAAACAACTATGAAACTGACTTGAGAGTTGGGAATTTAAGCATATACACACTAGCAGAGGTTTTAGGATCCCCATTATCATGTTAAGCTAACAAAATCAGTTTCATACTACCAGTACAAAAGAGTTAAAACTTTCTTTTAAAAGAGGAAACATATAGTTCCAGTAAGCTAAAGACTAAAGATTCTTAACAGAAATACAATCTCTATCAAGCTAAACCATCCATACACTGATTGAATAAACCATTACTTAGGCTAACATAAATTAATAAGGCAGAAACAGGCAAAAGCAAATAAAATGCAAGTAATAAACTACAAAGGAATGGAGTTATACACTGACCTTTTGCTAGGCAGTGAACGAAAGTGAGGGATTTGAATACGCGCACTTGAACAAAGCGATTCGAAACAAGGTGACGACTTGGAGACTGAAGCGACAACACAAAATCGAAAGCGACGTTCCACTCGGAACAGAAACTAAAATGCTATGTATATCTTTTCCTTAAACTGAGAGAAAAATATTTTCTCTATAGAAATGCTGCCGTTTTTGTGTTACCCTCCCCATTACTATTCTGAAATAACATCAATTTATACTAGGAAAATTTAGGGTTTACCTCTTATGAAATTCCGAAACACCCCTCTACTTTTTGATCGACTCCCTTGTGAGATAAGGGTGAGAGGGTCCAAATCGTCCCCTCTCGTCCTTATCTCCAAGACAATTGATCAAGGGCTCGAGATTGATCTTTCTTTGAAACTAACGGACGAGATTGAGTATCCGTTGGGGAGAAAACAAGTGAGAAAATGCCAAAACTACAGCTGGAATAACATCACTCGTCCAGCAAAGATCTGTACGGAGAAGACAACCTGTTGGATTTTGTCGCGGGTCACGCTTGAATGAAAACGGGTCGCGAAGGGGTTCAACGGGTTGAAGGAAACTGAGATAACATACGTGTTTTTGTGTGTGGTGTTTATTATATATATGTTTTGCAGATGTAGGCTGATCTTATAGACTTAGAGTGAAATTGACCCCCATCTTAGGATTAAATTGAAATGAGAGTGTCGCGCGGGTAGGACAGAAATTAGGATGCGCCCTGGTAATTTTAGCCCTTTTTTTTTTTTTTTGAATTTCCATAAATTTTCAATTATTATTATTATTATTAGTTATTTTATTTTCAAAGCTTATTATTAATTATAAAATATTGTGACAATTTATTAAATTTAAGAAAATTTCCGGGACAAAATTGGGTGTCAACAATGAGTAGTCCTTGTTTGATCTTCTCTCTAACAAAATGACAATCTATTTCAATGTGTTTCGTTCGTTCATGAAAGATTGGATTGACAACTATTTGTAGAGCTGACTTATTATCACAATACAGTGGTACTGGCCTTCGTACCATCACTCCCAACTCCTCAAACAAACCAAGTAACCATGTTATTTCTGCCACATCTGTGGCCATACTCCTATATTTAGCCTCAGCATTTTTCTTAGAAACTGACTGCTGCTTTTTGACTTCCAAGAGATGAGAGAACCCCCAAACTTAACCAAGTATCCACTAACAGATCTTCTTGTCATCGAGCAAGCTGCCCAATCAGAGTCACAGTAAGCTTCTAATGTAAAAGCATTATCTCTTCTCAATAGAAAACCCATTCCTGGTTCATTCTTAATATATTTCTCACTACCCTTAATGCAGTATCCATGTGAGACCTCTTTGGTGCTTGCATAAACTAACTCAAACTCTGTACTGCATGCTAATATAGGGCCTAGTTATAATAAGATATAGTAATATTTCTATCAGCTATTGGTAACCTGTAATGTTTTCTAACACTGGATCACCTCGGATCCCTATTGCTTCATCATACTCCACAGAGGTAAGTTTGTGATTTACTTCAACTAGTGCGCAAACTGGTTTTGAACGACTCATACCAATCTCTAAGATGGGCTCAAGTGCATACTTCCTTTGATTAAGCAATATCCTATGTTATGACCTCAAAACATCAATGCCAAGAAAATATTTCAGCTTTCCAAGGTCTTTCACTTTGAATTCTCTGTTCAGTGCCCATTTAGCTTCCTTGATAAGAACCCTACTGCTTCCTGTTATTAACAGATCATCCATATATATATTAAGATGATCAATATATCCTTTTCATGCCTTTTTGTGAAGAGGGAGTAATCATAAGCACTTTGCTTGAATCTTGCTTTCAAAAGAGCATATGTGAGCTTATATTCCATTGCCTGGAGGCCGGCTGAACCCATATAAAGACTTGAGCAATCAGCAAACTTTCATCTCCCCCTTTTTCTAGAATCCTTGAGGCATTTCCATGTATACCTTCTCATAAAGATCTCCTTGTAAAAATGCATTAAAGATATCCATATGGTACAACTCCCAGTCTTGAGAAGTAGCAAGTGATATAATTGTCCTTACTGTCACCATTTTTGCAACTGGAGATTCAATCTGGTTCCTTAGGAGATTTTCTTGGATCAAAATAGTTGTCCTTATACACCACAACAAAATGCCGTTATGACTGTCCTCACTATTGCCATTTGGTTCCTTCCATTCCTTGTGTCATTCCAGCATTTTCCATCACTTTATTCAGCTCTACTCCTTTCACTACATACAATCCATATATTTTCTTACCAATTACTTTCACCTTGCCATTGTAAGAAATACGCAAAAATCAAGGAAGAAAATAACAGAACATACTAGATCTTTGGTCAGTTTTGAAATGGAAAGCAGATTGAACTTAAACTCGGGAACATAATAAATGTTCTGAAGTAACTGATTCCCAACTGTGTATGTATTTCCAATGTTCTCTCTTCTTGTTTTATCAAGCTCCCTTACATCACTCAACAAATACAAGTTGGAAGATATATGGTGTGAGGCTCCTGAATCAGATCCACTCATCACTAGATACATGAGATAACATTGAATAAACAGTACCTGCCACATTGGCCTTAATTGGTACATCTCCTTCTTTATTCAGTAGTGACCAATATATGCTTAATTGTTCATCTATGAAGAAATGACCTATTTGTCCTTGATTATGTGCCTGTGGTGCTATGAAGCTTGGTCTATATGTTGTATTCATAATGCTGCTATGAGCTGCTGTAAGCATATTTCTTGAACCATAGTTCATGTAATCTCTATTCCCATAAGCCTTCTCCACACTAGGATTTATAGATCCTTCATATGATCTGTATCCCTCTCTATTTTGAAAATAAGCATCTCTCCCTTATCTATTTTTCTGATATCCCTAGGTGCAAATGTCCTCTTGCCCTTGTAATCAGAAGGATATCCTTTTATCTTATAACAGTTCTCAAAAGCATGATTCTTAAGATTGGGACAGTGTTCACATTTCAAATCTTGTCTTCTCTGCTTAACTGCATGCCTCTACTAGCAGCTAAGGCAATAGGTTCAATAGTGTCAACTCCTGTCATCACACCTCTCCGATTTTCATCTTGAATGTGTATGCTATATGCTTGATTCACATCAAGAAGTGGTACCATAAGAAAAATTTGACTTTTCGCAAAAAGTTATTATAGTAACAATGTTCGCAAAAATACATGTTAAATTTAAAATCTCAATAGATTTTTATGTTTCATTAATAAAAAATTGAAAAGGTTAATACATTATTAATAAATTCATAACTAGTTGTATCGTACCAATAAAAAAAATTAAAATCTAAGCAACATATGCATTTAAAGTTAATTGAAACTTTTAAAAAGTAAAGTTTGACATAAGAATTTTACAATTGTAGGTTGTTTTATAAATTGCAGTCACTTAATAACAATATAATGTTTGAATTGGCAAAGAATTTTGTCCAAACTTTCAGCAAAAGAATATTCAATAGCTTTTCTTTGAAGGCTGTCTAAAAGCTTAATAGTTGACTCTTCTATCTCGGCCCAAGGATCAATAGGCTGATGCTCTTCATCAGCACTTTCGTTGCTAAAAAGAAAAAGAGTAGCTAAAGTTGATTTCATTTTTAAACTATTATACTTCATACAACCTTTTTCATAACTATTTTTTTATGGTACGAATATAAAAAAAGTAATGTATTTATGTTACGAATGATTATCATAAATATATTGTATTTTATACATAATCTATCTCTTACATAATAGTATTATTACACAGTATTTGCCTATGACCGTTATAGAGAGGTAATTTTATAAAGAGTGTACCACTATAATAAACGTCATTGCTGTTATACATAGAATGCTGTTATAGAAGTAAAATATAATATGAAAAATCGGTTCTGAGAAAATTAGGCTGTTATACAGAAATGTTGTTATAATGAGGACATGTTATAGCGAGGTCTGACCACATAACAATACTAGTAACTCCAACATAGCAAATAAAATTTTGTTAAATTTACTCATATAGTAATAGGTAACTAATAGCTAAAATTCAATTATTTAAAAAAATAAAAATAATATTTAAGAAGAAAAGAAAAACTTATCTTTTGCTTAGCCACGAAGGGAAAAGGAACAAAGAGTGTGTGCTTGTTCTTACATTTTTCTTTCTCTGTCAAAGAAAGCAAACGTTCCTACTTGGTATGTTGAATTCATTTTCCACGTTTGGTCCAATTTAGTAAAATGGTAATATAATACACTACTTATAACTAACTTCTAATCTAAATTAAGCACGTCTTTCCTGAATATGTATAGTTGTTAATAATATCATAGAATCCAGTATTATATGTCGGACTTCATATATTAATACCCATCATTAATTCCAAAAAAAAAAAAAAAAAAGCATCATTAAGCGTGTAGATTGTCATTTTTAATGAATATTTATGTGTTAGGCCCGACGGAAATTAAAGTTGATTGATTGCCCAGGTGGCATAACTTTTGCCAGATGATCAGTCTCGTAAAACTCACGTGCAAATGGAGGAAAACTCAAAATACTATATTGTTTAATCTTCTATTCCACCTTTATATTTTACATCGTCCAACACTTATTAAACAAAACAATAACAAAAATTAGATAAGTTTTTAACACCATCGATATGTAAAATTTTAACAATTAGGTTAACACAACACAGGCCAACAAATAATTGTCCCCCGCAAACCTGGTTTTGTAACAAATAAGTACAGTTTCACTTTGAAAATAAAAGTTCTTAATTACTAAAAAAACTATAATTGCATACCGCAAACCTGGTGTGGCAACCTAAAATATAAGCTAAGTAACTTTGTATTATATTGTATTAGTGTCCCTAAATTACCATGTTCCCAACATTTCTTTCAAATGTCATGAAATTAATGTCGGCATAGCCTTTACTTCGCCATTTTGCTAGAACTGAAGAGAAGTAAAATTTCCCTCTTAATACTATTAATTCATAATACTAAAAAATGGAACGACATCATTTTAATTTTTATCATGCTTAAACTAGTCAAACGTTCTCCATCATTAAATTCTCGTGGTCGCCTTCACTTACTTTAACTTTTAAACCACCCTCTGCCCATTCTTGTTGTTCTCTTCTTAATATTCAACCAAGTCTCCTGTGCCAAAACTTTCTTGAGTCATCTCTTTTTCTGATAAACTTGGTGTTATATTTAAGTCCACAAAGGTCGCCTTTCAATCTTCTATGTTCACACACACTTTTTAGGATATCCTTCACTCATGTTTGAAGTATATATAAATTCATCCTAGAAGATAGCTTAGCTATATAGAGCATCTTCCTTTATATTTTCAAAGAATTCAAGCAAATCTTGCTCAAGTAAAGAGTCAAATTAACCATGTCTAAAGCAACTACAAGCTTTTTCTTCATAATTCTCCTTCTCTTTTTTACCTCATCCTCCGCTGCTCGGCCCCAGCCAGTTTTTCATGAGGCCACACTGAACAAGATTCATCATCAGGTAACTCTAAGGCCACCAAACATAATGTTGTACTTTCTGTGTTTCAATTTATTTGACAATATCTATTTTGGAATGCTATTTTAAATGGTTAACACCATTTTATTTTTATACCATTCTCAAAATTTTAACTTCGTTGAATTGTTCACAGGTTAGCGTTGGTATGATGTTTTTGCTCTCTTTTCAACTACTACTATTTTAATTTTCTATTCCATCGTCAATAACATATTATATGAGATAGTTTGATTGCACATGAAATTTAAGAAAAAAATAAACACGTTAAGAAAATAGCAAATTAATATTTAAAACTTGTGATCCACACATGCCAAGACATTTCTATACATATGCTTATAACAGAGCATGTCATTACGAACAAAATTGAAGTTAAAAATTAAAGATGTTCTCAAACTAAAAAAAAAAAGAGCTGTCATATAAAAATAAAACAAAAGGAGTATTACTCATTATAATCTTAAACTCCATTGACAGTCAACCAATATAACACTTACAAAATCAAACGGAAGGAGTAATGATAAAAACATGTTTGACAATTTTTGTTAAACTTGTCACGTTCATTAAAAATTAATGGATATTTGCTGTTTTTATTTCGTGTTAGGATGCTGTTGAACAAAAACAAGTCGAAGCAGAAGAGAACTGCAAAGGACCACAGGAGAAAGAATGTCTGCAAAGGAAAACTTTGGCTGCTCATCTTGATTATATATACACCCAAAATCAAAACCCCTAATTGTTTCGAGGGAAGAAAATCAGTATATAAGGAAAAAGCAAAGCAATTCGATTTTACCTTTGTAAATTTCCATCTTTAGTTATTGCCTCATTGGTCTAAGTAACAGGGACCATAATCCAATTTCTATCTCTGCTAAGCAAACTCATTTTCTGCTCAACTACTGAATATTGTTTGTAACAGTTAACTGACTAGACTGTTTTTCTTGTGAAAGAGTTCAAATTCTGCGTCTGATAGCATACACATGATTTACACAATGATTTTTCGGGTGACCTGATAGTGTACCATTGGTGTATATTACTAGTTAAAACTCTTTATACAATCAGGTCAATTAAACGGAATTAAAGGAAAATTAATATGATGAGCACCAATTGATAACCAAATAAAAATGGTAACTAACTTGCTATCAAAGGGTAGCGTCATATATAACTTAAATCCTTTCTGCAACAGTTTCTTGTCAAAGTCATGAGCACCTCAATGTGGAATACAAATGGGAAAAACCAAAGGAGTTGCAGAGACCACAGAAACAGCATGCAATTATAAAAATTCATTCACTTTGATACAGTTGAATCTAACTACAAGCAATCAAAGGCATACAGAGTAAATATGCAGAGAGTTTAAAACACAAGAATCCTTGCTGAAAATTTGTAATAGGGGGTTGACTACTATAATAGAAATCAAGCGCTGTGCATACGACACGGATCAGAGGAGATCGCATTGTTCCATAGCTCATGTGGGACAAGGTGCCTGTGGACGTTCAACAGGTAATCTCATGATCGGGCACTCATATCCCGACATTGTCAATTCTTGCGGGTCAAAAGGTGGGAGGAGAAGGAGGTCGAGGGTGGACACTAGGCGAGATCTATCAACAGCATATTCCCGATATAGCGGCACAGGCAGCTTCTACGAAGAAGACAGTGAAAAGGAGGTTCGAGGGCTTGTAAAGAAATAGTTAGAAATTAAGTAGGAACCAAAATCCAAGGACCATTTAATATGTGTAAGCACAAACCAAGGCATATACTAACAGCAGCAGAGGACTTCCCACTCACACACCTATAACCTTCAGCACTCCAATCAACAACCTCCTCATGGATAAAATCTACGTATCTTTTCAAACATTCACACAACTTTCCCAGCAGAAACTCCAGAAAAGATCTCACATATTCAAAGCCAAAGGTAATCCTACCAATCAAATTAAGAGCAAGCCTCTTACTACTTGGTCCTCCCAAACTAATAGATGAATCCATCATGTCTGTATACCAAAATACTTTTTCATGCTCTACGGTTGTTACGTCAGGATAAAAGGTTCCACACGAGCTCCCATTATGTGGCATGGTTACAGGACGACTAGGCCTTGAACAGCCAATTGTCGTACTGTGAAAACTGGATAGGTTCGATGTATAGTCATCGGTTTCAACATCCATCCCTGGACTTGTCAAAACTTTAAGAGTTTCTACTGCACCACTACATATATTCACTAGCATATCTCTCATTTTAGCTTCATTCTTGGGATTTGTCAAGCCTGAAAAGATCTCATTGTAGGTGTTTACATGCATTGCTTTGTCAAGATAAACAGTAACAGCAGTGCTCACAAATACTTGTACACAGTTTCCAATCAATTCTCTACACTTATCCTCGAACAAAGTATCAACAAATCCCTTAGCAGAGAATTCAACCTCTAAAGTACTCTGTTTATAAAATGCCAGTACAGAATTTCTTGCGAAATTCCCCGCAATTACTGAAGCAAAACCAGAACTTGAATCAGAAAACAATTTATCCAAAGCATGATCAAACAAATAAGAACCTGTTCCCTCTGTTTCTTGCTTGTAATCTTTCAAAATTCCAATAGTCAAAGCACTAGTGAACTTCACAATAGACTCTGAAAACTCATGTGACATAGGAATCTTGAAAATTTGCTTCAAACTAAAAGGAATTTGATCAGAACCTGAAAGTATAAGTTCCTTTAGATCTTTAGAGGAAAAACCAGTTGCATCATCAGAATCAGATACCATTTGAGCTAAAGAAACAACTGCACCGAGAAGCTTTAACAATCTTTCCTTCTTTTTAATCATAGAAGTTGAGTTATAAGCCTTGTATGCACCAAAACTAGTGACACCTAGAGCTCCCAAAGCAACAATCAAATTCTTATTTTTTTCAGTGTAACACAAACCCTTCTTAATCAGCTTCAAATCCATATGATTTAAAGCCATATATATTACATATAATTCTCAAAAGTGGTTGGATAGCATATTCAATGTGACAAGAATACCACCAACTGCAGGGGGTGTGTGCCGTTTTGTGTTTGGGGGGGGGGGGGGGGGACATGAAAGAAAGAAGCTGATTATACTTTGAATCATTGATAAGAACGACTTAGATTAGGACAGTTGTGGGGTCTCTGAACTTTCTTGATTCAGTTTCAGTTTACAGGTTACATACAGGATAAGTGGGGTCATTGTCTAGGATTTAGCACATATATATTTCTTCCTGTAGAAGTAACAGTTATGGATATATATTACTCCTACCATCTTTAAGCTTCATGCTTTCGTGTCTGCTTCTCATGCACGCAAGCCCATACTCTTACCTCTTTACTTGCCCAATAAAGGATAGATACTGTGGATATGATATGTAAATATATATTTATCTTTTGGTATTATTTAAAATATTTATTGTGAGCGACTTCAATTAAGTTTTTCAAGTTAATAAAAAATAATGTAAAATAAGGTAAAACTATAAAATGGATAAAGGGAAAATGTTTATCAGACTTAGGTTATAGATGTGTTGTCAATAATATTAAATATTAGTTTCTTTATTGATAGGCTTTGAGAAAGTGCATGAAGAGAGCTCGCAGGTTTCTCTCTAAGTGTACGTTAACTAACGTGCGCCAAACTATGGGAAAGAAAGGAATACGAGTCGTCCATACCTACGCGAGGAAAGGAATCAATCCACGAACATCATTTGAGCAACTATACAATAACAAAAAAGAGATTGGAATCATTATTTCAGATGAATTGAATGATGAGGCCGCAACACTACTAGATAGCTCACCGGTGGCTCAATTGAATCTCGGAACAACCAATTTAAGTGAATGACTGGGTTCTACAATCCACAAACAATGGAAAGTAGGGATTATCATAGGTGGAAGAAGTGGAGACTACTGAACAAAACTAACTCCGAATTAGGTAAGTCTTCTAATTCTAGAGCATCAT
Organism: Petunia axillaris subsp. axillaris; assembly: GCA_029990575.1. Classification (NCBI taxonomy): domain Eukaryota; kingdom Viridiplantae; phylum Streptophyta; class Magnoliopsida; order Solanales; family Solanaceae; genus Petunia; species Petunia axillaris. The sequence continues at coordinate 45,776,557 of JARKNS010000007.1, read as the reverse complement.
TATGGGGTAGGTTTGATATTTCAAAGATATCAAATGTGGGTTTTAAGCTAGAATATGTAGACCAAGGGAAGAAAGGGGGCAAAAAATTAAGGAAATTAACATAGAAGATATTACCTCTGAAATTGATTTCTGACAATCAGTTGTAGACTTGTAGTGTGTTATGTCTTGGGAGCTCACCGTCCTTTTACTGGCTCAATATGTTTATTCAGAAAATTAGGGGAAAGTATGGAATAAATAAAATTGCAGTGTTGAGAAATGGATTGTATTAGTGAGATTTGAATATGAAAATTGGGAAGAATGAAGTAATTCAACGGGGGTTTGTACTATTTTGACAACAAACTTTTAATAGTGCAGGCATGGAGTCCTGATATGGGTTTTTCTAAAAATCAATTGCATTCAGTTTCAATTGGATTAAACTCCCTGATCAAGATTTCAAACACTGGAGTGCTAAGGGTTTGAGTAAGATGGGGAGTCTAGTGGGCAAACCTATGATGGTAGATAAGAATATTGAAAAAAGAAAGTGGGATTAAACTTTGTCAGGTTACTAGTTGAAGTAGAGGTAGCAAACACATGCCTGAAATGGTATACTTCAGGAATGAGAATGGGCTAGTGGTGGAACAACAAGTTACTTATTACTGGAAGCCTACCCTGTGTACTTCTTTGTCATAAGTATGGGCACACAGAAAGTGTTTATATGAAGAAAAAAAGAAGAAAAGAAACCAGCGAAACAAGGAGGGGAAGTTAATGTCGGCCAACATAGCATAGGAAACAAGAAGAAGATAAGGAGATAGACCATCGGAGCCTCAATCGAAGAAAGAGATACAGGGATAGTCAAGAAAACCACAAGGCATAGCGCTCAGAGAAAAGACTGACAAAAATAAATTTCAAGAGAGAAAGCAGGGGGATGAATGATGGATTACACCACTCAAGACAGTAAAATCACCAAAAGCGGACAAAGGAAACATGCTAATGGGGAATCACTTTGCAACATTAGCTAAGAGGGCGGTTGAGAATACATCCAAAGAAGCAAGAAATGAAGCTGGTATAAGTTGGAAAGGGGGAGGACTTCTACCACCTACCCCAGAAATTGGAAAGCCTGCTTAGCTGGAACGTGAGGGGCCTTAATGGCCTCACTAAGTAAAAAAAAGTAACTCTTCTCTGCAATAATAATAATGTAGGATAAGTTGGCTTGTTTGAAACAAAAATAAAAGTAGAGAAAGGTGGAAAAGTAAATAAAAAATATGGTTGGAGGGTGGAACTACATTACCAATTGATCCACGCTCAGTCCTACACCTATAATGGTGAGGGCGGTCATCCAAGATAAAGTACCCAACAAGAAGTTGGGGTCGATTTCCACAGGGAACTAGCAAGTATTCTGTTAATCTTAGATTGAATAAAGACGGGTTCTATGAATTGTTTGTGTATCCCTAAATATAAAGATTGAAGTGATTGAAACTAAACTACGACTAATGATTAAGCAACAATTAACACACAACAACTTCGACTTTAACACTTGTAATCTATCGGAAGAGGGCTAGGGGTTTACCCATTCAAACTAGATTTTTTTAACTTAACACTTGCTTTAGCCTTACAAATCACATGGGTAACGTCAAATGGTCGGACCACACATTTAACCCTCAAAACCCATTAGGGATGGAGAGGATCTACCTCGTTACGCCCGTTGGGGTCAATAACAAGGTGCATAAAACCCTAGTCGAAAGACCCGAGCAGGAATGACCTTTTTAGGTCTTTCCCTTTAGATGAGGTAGGCTCGTGAGCCAATATAACCCAAATGCTCGCTAGTTTCCATAAACCCACGTCTTCAACCCATTAGGGTGATGAAGATAAAGCGGTGTTAGGTTCAAGTACGGCCGTGTCTTAAACCCTAGTCATGAAAAGCATGATAGAAACTAGATTCGTGTTAACCCATAAGTTTTATAAGATTAAAAATAAGTTTTAAGTAAAATTCTCAAGCCATCATAGATAAACCCCCTAATAGGAGTTTAGCTACTCATACTAGGTTCCAACACAATCATAGTAAGAAAGAATATGTAAAGAAACATGGAATAAGATGTATTGAAATAACGAATCCTTACAAAGATTAATGTTAGAAATCCTTGCTTGCCTCCAAGAATATTCAAAAGTACAAAAAGTAGTATTCTAAGTTGAAAATAGGTATATTTTCCTTGGAGGCATAATGATCTATTTATAGACATGTGTTTGAAATCTTAAGCTATATTTACAAAATACCATTTTCAGGTTCGGCGAGATTGCTTTTTTTCAAGTGGCGAATACATCATTTTCTCTGCCGATTTCCCGATCTCACTGTGAGTATCGGACCCATCGTTACTTCTGCAAAGCTGCCGAAGGCTTTCACCATTTGATTCGGCGGTCCTCCCTTTTGGTCCAGTGGAAATGCCTTGAGCTCTTGAACTCGCTCCTCCTTAGACTAGTGGCTTCATCTCTTCGACGATGATTCGGCGAGACACCGATCTTCTTGCTGCCTAGTCTCCATGTTCTTCACTTATAGCCAAGTTGCACTTGTTTTTGGTCTTTTCTTCTTTTCTTTTGGCTTTGTAATGGAAATATCATCAAATTCCTGAAACATGGAGATTAACATAAGATTTACACAAATAATAAGCTTAAAGGTCATAAAAACTAGCCCTAAAAGAGTTGCATTCAAGCGCAAAATATCAACATATCACCAATCATGAGTATCATTATAATGGTAGAATAATTATGTTTGGAAACCTGGTGTGTATGACCTGGTGATACATTCTGCTTCTAATCACTTGTCAAGCTACATACCTGGAAATGGAAGTTTCATTCCTGGTAGCATTTGTAATGTGGAGAGATGACATGAAAGCTCTATGGGAGTACCTGTGTAATATGGGAAGGGGATGTGGTGGTCCACGGTTAGTATTTGGTGACTTTAATATTGTTCTTGCAATAGATAATAGTATTGGACGAAATTCAATAACCTTCACAGAGGTACAAGATATTTAGCAATGTATTGGCATTGTGGATTCATTGAAGTGCCACACAATGGGAATAAGTATACATTGACTAAAAAGAATGAGGTTAGATTTTACTCAATGATAGGTTGGGTCTTGATAAATTGAGAGTGGGTGGATCAAATGCCTATCAACAACACTACCTTCCTTCAAGAGGGAGTTAATGACCATTATCCTACAAAAGTCACTATACAAATTGATAGGAGAGTAATAAAACCTGCTTTCAAGTACTGTAACATGTGGAGTGAACACTTCAAGTTCTTAGAGGGGGTGAAAATGGGATGGCCAATGTAGGTAGAAGGATGCAAAATATTTCAAATAGTAGAAAGAATGAAGGAGCTTAGAAATGTTCCAATTGAAGCCAAAGAGGATAAAGAGGTACTTTTTCAGAAAAAATGGAGTTGCAACAACAATAGCTCGACCCAATTTTGCAACAAGACGAGAAGGGCTGATACAGGAAATACATAAATTCATCCTACTTGGCTAGGAAGTGCTACTATACCTGGTAAACAGTTTTCAGGATGCTTTTGTTCTGGCCAGGTCATTGGTGCATAATGTGCTTATCTGTCATGGTCTACTCAGACACTATAATAGGAAGACTACCCCTAGATATATGATGAAAGTTGACCTAAGGAAAACATATAATATGGTAAGGTGGGAATTGTAGAGGAGATGCTGATTAGATTTGGGTTCTCTGAAAAATTCATAAAATGGGTGATGGCTTGCATGGCATCAACCAAATTTTTAGTCAAGTTGAATAGATAAGAGCATGGTTATTTCAAGTGGAAGAGAAGATTAAGGCAAGGAGATCAAATATCTATTCTATTATTTGTCCTAACTATGGAATACTTCTCAAGAACTATTAAGAATATGAGTCTGCTGCAAGATTTCAAGTTCCATACCATGTGCAAGAGCATACAACTGACTCATATAATCTTTCCAGATAACCTCATGATATTTTGCAAAGCAAGTGGGAGCTCTGTTAAGAGAATGATGGAGGCCTTACAATATTTCACTGACACAGCCAGATTGATTGCTAACCTTGACAAGTCAAATATCTCACAGGAGTTGATGAGGGAACAAAAGAGAGACCGATTGAGAATACTGGGTTTTTATTGGGTTCCTTCCAAATAAGGTACTTTGGATTGCCAATATCACCTCGAAAATAGACTTAAATAGAGTGTCACCAGTTAGCAGAGAAGATAACTACAAAAATCAAAGAAGTAGCAGCTATACATCTTTCATATGCTGGAAGACTATATATAATCAATTCCATCTTATTTGATGTACATAAATTTTGGGGGCCTGTTACTATACTACCACAAAGTGTGGTAAAAGTTGTAGATAGAAATTGTAGAGAGTAATTATGGGAAGCTCAGAGGAGAAAAGAAAACCAATTCTAGTAGCATGGGAAAGAATGTGCCTACCAAAGAAAAATAAGGGCCTAAACATTAGATATTGCAAGGTCTCGATGTTATGGCTTATTTCTGAAAAGAAAGATGTATTGTGGGTGAACTACATGGTTTGTATATGAGGAATAGAAACAACTTATGGGAGCATAATCCTTCCATGGATTGCAGCTGGTACTGGAAGAAGTTAAACAAAATAAAGATAAGAATGGAGAATTGGTACTTGTGGAAGATATATGTAGACTCCAAATGAACATTACTCTCTGACACAAAGTTATGTGGCACTTAAGGGTGCTAATCCAATGCTGTCTAAGGCTTAGCTAATGTGGAGTTCTATTTTAATGCCTAAGCACAAATTTATAATGTGGCAGGCTGTCCAAGGAAAACTGCTTACGAAGGAAAGGATGCTGAAGATTGGGATACTTTGTGATACTATTACTTGCTCTATGTGTGGTATCAATTAACCAGAATCGTCAACTCATTTGTTCAAGGACTACCCCTGAGCTATAGATACTTAGGAAGCTGCCGTTAGCTAGATTGGACAAGGATTGGAGAGACTGGAGGTAAAGCAGACCTTAGAGCACATTCAAAGGAAGCACTGGAAGGATTTAAAAAAGGAAGTCATGGCTCCTGTGGTTGGAGCTTTCATATATCATACATGGATAGCTAGAAATAGGAAAAAATTTCAGGAATATAAAGTACAAAGTAGTTATGTAGCTCCAAATCAAACAAAGGTAAGGGAGAGAATAGATTTGTTGAAAGGATCAAAGAGAGCTCATAGTTGTAGGTATATTTTAAGAAAGTTTTGATGAGGTTCTTTATGTAATTAGTATATCTAGGTCTCTATCCTTAAATGTTAAGGATGCAGATGCTCTTAGTCAGGGGCGGATGTAGAGTACGAAGGCCGGGTTCGGCAGAACCCAGTAGATTTTGAGCGGACGGTATATTTTTAGTAAAAAAATTATTAAATATATGCAAAAATCAAGTGAAGAACCCACTAACTTGCACTTAAAATTATTACCTTAAAATTTAGAACCCATAAGATCCAAATCCTAGATTCGCCTCTGCTCTTAGTGTGTACTTAGGTGTTTTGGGGGCCTGTTACTATACTACCACAAAGTGTGGTAAAAGTTGTAGATAGAAATTGTAGAGAGTAATTATGGGAAGCTCAGAGGAGAAAAGAAAACCAACTCTAGTAGCATGGGAAAGAATGTGCCTACCAAAGAAAAATAAACATTAGATATTGCAAGGTCTCGAATATTGCTATTGTGGGAAAACTGCTATGGCTTATTTCTGAAAAGAAAGATGTATTGTGGGTGAACTACATGGTTTGTATATGAGGAATAGAAACAACTTATGGGAGCATAATCCTCCCATGGATTGCAGCTGGTACTGGAAGAAGTTAAACCAAATAAAGATAAGAATGGAGAATTGGTACTTGTGGAAGATATATGTAGACTCCAAGTGAACATTACTCTCTGACACAAAGTTATTTGTTACTTAAGGGTGCTAATCCAATGCTGTCTAAGGCTTAGCTAATGTGGAGTTCTATTTTAATGCCTAAGCATAAATTTATAATGTGGAAGGCTGTCCAAGGAAAACTGCTTACGAAGTAAAGGATGCTGAAGATTGAGATACTTTGTGATACTATTACTTGCTCTATGTGTGGTATCAATGAACCAGAATCGTCAACTCATTTGTTCAAGGACTATCCCTGAGCTATAGATACTTAGGAAGCTACCGTTAGCTGGATTGGACAAGGACTGGAGAGACTGGAGGTAAAGCGGACCTTAGAGCACATTCAAAGGAAGCATTGGAAGGATTTAAAAAAGGAAGTCATGGCTCCTGTGGTTGGAGCTTTCATATATCATACATGGATAGCTAGAAATAGGAATAAAATTCAGGAATATAACGTACAAAGTAGTTATGTAGCTCCAAATCAAACAAAGGTGAGGGAGATAATAGATTTGTTGAAAGGATCAAAGAGAGCTCGTAGTTGTAGGTATTTTTTAAGAAAGTTTTGATGAGGTTGTTTATGTAATTAGTATATCTAGGTCTCTATCCTTAAATGTTAAACATGCAGATATATACTCCATTCTATCTCAAATATTAGTCGTTAGCAAATTAAATTTGTTCAAAGCTACTTGATGTTATCTGAAAATTAGAAGCATTTATTATATTTTTCAACTCCGTCCATGTGAGCTTGGTCACATTAACTAGAGATTTAAAAATAGAAGAATTTCACACCTATTAGAACACAAGATATTCAATCTAATAGAACTACCGTAGTTCCCCAACAACGTCACCAAAATTTGATCCACGCTCAGTCCTACACCTATGATGGTGAGGGGAGGTCGTCAAAGAGAAAGTACCCAACAAGGAGTCGGGGTAGATTTTCACAGGGAACTAGCAAGTATTCTATTAATCTTAGACTGAATAAAGACGGGTTCTATGAATTGTTCGTATATCCCTAAATATAAAGATTGATAGGATTAAACCTAAACTGCTACTAATGATTAAGCAACAATTAACATAAACAACTTCGACTTCAACACTTGTAATCTATCGAAAGAGAGCTAAGGGTTTACCCATTGAAACTAGATTTCTTTAATTTAACACTTGCTTTAGCCTTACAAATCACATGGCTAACGTCAAATGATCGGACCACATATTAACCCTCAAAACCTGTTAGGGATAGAGAGGATCTACCTTGTTACGCCCGCTGCGTTCAATAACAAGGCACATAAAACTCTAGTCCAGAGACTCAAGTGGGGATTGACCTTTTTAGGTATTTTCCTTTAGATGGGGTAGGCTCGTGAGCCAATATAGCCCAAATGCTCGCTAGTTTCCATAAACCGATGTCTTTAACCCCATTAGGGTGATGAAGACAAAGCGCGGTTAGGTTCAAGTACGGTCTTGCCTTAAATTCTAGTCATGAAAAGTTTGATAGAAACTAGATTCGTGTTAATCTATAGTTTTATAAGATTAGAAACAAGTTTTAAGCTAAAACTCTCAAGTCAACATAGATAAACCCCTAGTATGAGTTTAGCTACTCATACTAGCGTCCAACACAATCATAGTAAGAAAGGATATGGCAAGAAACTTGGAATATATAAGATGTATTAAAATGAAGAATCCTTACAAACATTAATGTTAGAAACCCCAGCTTGCCTCTAAGAATATACAAAAGTACAAAAAGTAGTATTCTAAGCTGAAAATAGATATATTTGCCTTGGAGGCATAATAATCTATTTATAGGTATGGGTTTGAAATCTTAATCTATATTTATAAAAATGCCATTTTCGCTCTGTTTTCATCAGGCCGCCGGTCATTCGGCAGACTGCTTATTGTAATGCGCGGCCGCCGAAGATAGCTTCTAACTGCTCTATTCTCTTGCCCTTTTGCAGGTTACGCGGGATTGCATTTCAAGCGGCGGACACATCACTTTCTTCGCCGATTTTTCGGGCACACTGTGAGTATCGGCGTGCCTGCTGTTACTTCTGTAGAGCCGCCGAAGGCTTTCAGCCTTTGATTCGGCAGTCCGTCTTTTTGGTCCAGTGAAAATGCCTTGAGCTCTTGAACTGGCTCCTCCTTAGGCTGGTGGCTTCATCTCTTCGCCAATGATTCGGCGAGACGCCGATCTTCTTGCTACCTAGTCTTCATGTTCTTCACTTGTAGCCAAATTGAACTTGTTTTTGGCATTTTCTTCTTTCCTTTTGGCTTTGTAATGTAAATGTCATCAAAGTTCTGAAACATGGAGATTAACATAAGATTTACCCAAATAATAAGTTGAAATGACATAAAAACTAGCCTAAAAGAGTTGCAATCAAGCGCAAAATATCAACACATCACCAATCATGAGTATCATTATAATGGTAGAATAATTATGTGTTGGAAACCTGGTGTGTATGGACTGGTGATACATTCTGCTTGTAATCACTTATCAAGCTACATACCTGGAAATGCAAGTTTCATTCATGGTAATATTTGTAATGTGGAGAGATGACAGGAAAGCTCTATGCGAGTACCTGTGTAATATGGGAAGGGGATGTGGTGGTCCATGGTTAGTATTTGGTGACTTTAATATTGTTCTTGCGATGGATAATAGTATTGGAGGAAATCTAATAACCTTCACAGAGGTACAAGACATTTAGAAGTGTATTGGGATTGTGGATTCATTAAAGTCCACACAGTGGGAATAAGTATACATGGAATGAAAAGCATGAGGTTAGATTTTACTCAATGATAGGTTGGGTCTTGATAAATTGAGAGTGAGTGGACCAAATGCCTATCAACTACACTACCTTCCTTCAAGAGGGAATTAGTGACCATTATCCTACAAAAGTCACTATACAAATTGATAGGAGAGTAATCAAACCTGCTTTCAAGTACTGTAACATGTGGAGTGAACACTCCAAGTTCTTAGAGGTGGTGGAAATGGGATGGCCAATGTAGGTATAAGGATGCAAAATGTTTCAAGTAGTAGAAAGAATGAAGGAGCTTAAAAAAGGCATTAAAGTTTTACAAGGGCAATACTTTAGAAATGTTCCAATTAAAGCAAAAGAGGATAAAGAGGTACTTTTTCAAAATAAATAAATAAATAAATAGAGTTGCAACAACAACCGCTCGACCCAATTTTGCAACAAGGCGAGAAGGGCTAATACAGGAAATACATAAATTCATCCTACTTGGCTAGGAAGTGCTATCATACATGGTAAACAGTTTTCAGTATGCTTTTGTTCAGGCCAGGTCATTGGTGCATAATGTGCTTATCTGTCATGATCTACTCAGACACTATAATAGGAAGACTACCCCTAGATGTATGATGAAAGTTGACCTAAGGAAAATATATGATATGGTAAGGTGGGAATTGTAGAGGAAATGCTGATTAGATTTAGGTTCTCTAAAAAATTCATATAATAGGTGATGGCTTGCATGACATCAACCAAATTTTCAGTCAAGTTGAATAGAGAAGAGCATGGTTATTTCAAGTGGAAGAGAAGATTAAGGCAGGGAGATCCAATATCTCCTCTACTATTTGTCCGAACTATGGAATACTTCTTAAGAACTATTAAGAATATAAGTCTGTTGCAAGATTTCAAGTTCCATACCATGTGCAAGACAATACAACTGACTCATATAATCTTTCCAGATGACCTCATGATATTTTGTAAAGCAAGTGGGATCTCTGTCATGAGAGTGATGGAGGCCTTACAACATTTCACCGACACAACCAGATTGATTGCTAACCTTGACAAGGCAAATATCTTTATTACAGGAGTTGATGAGGGAACAAAAGAGAGACCGATAGAGAATATTGGGTTCTCATTGGGTTCCTTCCCAATAAGGTACCTTGGATTGCCATTATAACCTCGGAAATAGACCTAAATAGAGTCTCACCAGTTAGCAGACAAGATAACTACAAGAATTAAAGAAGTAGCAGCCAGGCATCTTTCATATGCTGGAAGACTATATATATTCAATTCTATCTTATTTGATGTACATAAATTTTGGGGCCTGTTACTATACTACCACAAAGTGTGGTAAAAGTTGTAGATAGAAATTGTAGAGAGTAATTATGGGAAGCTCAGAGGAGGAAAGAAAACCAACTCTAGTAGCATGGGAAAGAATGTGCCTACTAAAGAAAAATAAGGGCCTAAACATTAGATATTGTAAGGTCTCGAATATTGCTTATGTGGGAAAACTGCTATGGCTTATTTCTGAAAAAAAAAAAGATATATTGCGGGTGAACTACATGGTTTGTATACGAGGAATAGAAACAACTTATGGGAGCATAATCCTCCCATGGATTGCAACTGGTACTGGAAGAAGTTAAACAAAATAAAGATAAGAATGAAGAATAGGTACTTGTGGAAGATATATATATAGACTCCAAGTGAACATTACTCTCTGACACAAAGTTATTTGGCACTTAAGGGTGCTAATCCAATGCTGTCTAAGGCTTAGCTAATGTGGAATTCTATTTTAATGCCTAAGCAAAAATTTAAATGTGGCTGGCTGTTCAAGGAAAACTGCTTACGAAGGAAATGATGCTGAAGATTGGGATACCATGTGATACTATTACTTGCTCTATGTGTGGAATCAATGAACCAGAATCGTCAACTCATTTGTTCAAAGACTGTCCTGAGCTATAGATACTTAGGAAGCTATCGTTAGCTGGATTGGGCAAGGACCGGAGAGACTGGAGGTAAAGCAGACCTTAGAGCACATTCAAAGGAAGCATTGGAAGGATTTAAAAAAGGAAGTCATGGCTCCTGTGGTTGGAGCTTTCATATATCATACATGGATAGCTAGAAATAGGAAAAAATTTCAGGAATATAACGTACAAAGTAGTTATGTAGCTCCAAATCAAACAAAGGTGAGGGAGATAATAGATTTGTTGAAAGGATCAAAGAGAGCTCGTAGTTGTAGGTATTTTTTTAAGCAAGTTTTGATGAGGTTCTTTATGTAATTAGTATATCTAGGTCTGTGTCCTTAAATGTTAAGGATGCCGATGCTCTTAGTGTGTACTGAGGTGTTTGTCAATGGTAATTTTCACAAGTTCAAAAAAATGTTTCTTATCAATACTATTGGGATAATTTGGTCATATATCTTTTTGTTGAGAGTACTTTTGTTTCGAAAAAAGTTACAAATAGCTTTTTTAATTTTCTGCTTCTAATTAAAGAGAAACTATTTCTTCAACTGCTTCCTTACCGTGGAAATGCAGTTTATGCTATTACTCAATCATACCTTATTTTTCACCATAAACTTGTCCAAACACATTAACAATCCAAATAAATATCTTTTTTTTTCTTTTCTGAAAAGTAAGTACATTAGTTTGGCCAAACTGGCTATATAGTTTGGTATAACTACGACAATAAATTTCCATCAGTAGGAGAAGTACATATTAAAGCACAAACTAAAATCATAGCATTGCGGATGTAAACGTTGAAAGACAACACATATGATTTTTTTTGAGATTTTTATTTAACTCTATAGCATTGAGTTAAAATCTCAAATGGTCACTCAACGTTGAGAAATTAACCACCAAAGTCACTTTGCTTTGGTTGGTCCCAAAAAGGTCACTCAACTTTGGGAAATTAACCACCAAAGTCACTTTGCTTTGGTTGGTCCCAAAAAGGTCACTCAACTTACGGAAAATATCTCCAAAAGTAATTCTTGTCAGTTTTTGCACCGTTACCCACTGAAAATCTGACGTGGCTTTTTAAAATATTTTTCATATAATCGTAGGTCCCACTTTTTTTGCCATGTAGGACTTTTTTAATAGTTACTTACTAATTTTCTGACAAGTGCAATGCACGTGTATTCCTAATAACTAATACAAAAATTATAAATATGTGTAATAAGCGTGTATCGTTGCTAGTAAATTAATTAAAGAAAAAAATATAAATTCAAAGTACTGATATATCGAATCCTTTACGTTCGATATTTTTTGTTATTGTAATACATAATCATACTAAACATTACTATTGTATGAAGACCAGTAATTAATATTTGAACGATTATAATCATGTAAATTTTATAATATTGGAAGCGCTAATCTGCGAATCTGAATTTGAGTTGCGTATGATTCATTAAAAGGAAGCGCTTCCTATAAATTTTTTATCAATTCTAATAGCTTGGATCTGAACTCTGCTTAAGGATGAAAGGATATCATTCATCATATTACTTCCACGACCTTTGGGAAATTACAGAAGTGATAGAAAATAATTTTTGACCTATTTAGTACTTGCAAACAGCAATTCAACTCTTGCTCCACCTATAAACTAGATATGTACCACTGATCTAGTAGTAAATAATAACGAGATAATTAGCTCCCCTCTTGTAATGAGCTCAAGGTACAGCAAGGCCGAGACAAATCTAGCTAGAGCAGGTTCAACAAGTTCAATTAAATCTACTGCTCGCAGAGTACGAACGTACACATGCAATAATTTGAAATATTGATATAATATCAACCACAACTAATATGATCCTACTAACCATAAATTCTAAATCAGTCTCTGAGAAAACGAACCACGCTATAATCCGAAAGAAGTAAGTGTGCCAGGGCTCATAAGAGATGAATACCATGCAAAAGGAGGTGACATAGGAAAGCCCAGAGGACCACTGCTTGCTCCAAAAGTAGTAGTATCTAATGGAATTTTGGGTCCGATATCTCTTTCTTGTGCTTCCGTAATTGAGTTATTAGAACCCTTATCAGTTGATATCACCACTGAATTCTTGCTGGAGGAATCAGGAAGGAACTCTTCCCATTGCCCAGCAATATTTTTTCTTGATAATGAGGATGGTGACAGACCAAGTGGAGGAGGAGCTACCTGTTGAAGGCATAATTAATTAACTAAAACATATGTCCTCTCTAACAGTTTATATATAATTTAATATATGATATTTTGGTTCAATTACTGTCATGCACCCAGAGACGATGCAGCCTTCAGACAATTAAATCAACTCAAGACACTATTTTTTACTCGAAAATAAATAGTACTCCTTTCGTTGCCCAAGGGTGACGCAATTTTCATATTATATTCTGTTTTAAAAAGAATGATACAATTTTAAATTTGAAAATATTTTACTTTAAATTTATCATTTTATCCTTAATGAGATGTTTTATAGCCACTCATTTATCAATGACTTATTATAGACCACAAGTTTCAAAAGTCTTCTCTCATTTCTTAAACTCCGATCCAAGCTTATGACATACTTTGTGGCACGACGGGAGTATATGTTAAAGTAGTTAAACATTCTTCAAATATTAAATAAACATTTTCAAAAAGACAATGAATGAGTAAGATCCGCATGTAAGAGACGTGTTATTATAATTAATTAATAAATTACTAGATAATAAAAATATAATTTTTTAAATTTTATATGGGATGGTCGCATAATTCAATACTAGCTACCTCTCGTAAACGCTTGAGGCTGGAACAAGATGTGGAATTGGAGCAGTGGGATTGAAATTCAGATGTTGTGGTTAGCATTTGGACGACTTCTTTGAAATTAGTAGCTTCCACCTTGTAGATTTTAGGTGGTGTTGGTCGAGATGGAGCTATGGGTTTTTTGGTGATTGGTTTTGATGGAAGGCTGCGAACTCTACGTAGAGAAGAAAAACATGGTTTTCCTTTCTTTTCTCCTTGTGGATGACTATCTAAAGAACTTGAAGAAGAATACATTTTACTTGAATGAGACTCCATTTTAGTGATAATATGCATGTATGATATAACTTCAACTTTTATGGGAAATTTTGTTAAGTTGGAAACCTTATGTTAGGAAGAATATATATGAAAATTGTGTCCTTATATATAGGTAAGTAGGGTTGAGAAGATATTTAAAGTAGTGCATTAGTTAATGTGAATTTTGTCTTACATGTCGGCCATGGCTGAACTCTGAAGATGAATACATAACTATAACTTAATGGCCAGTGCTCAAGTTTGACTTCGTTTTAAAAATAAAAATAAAAAATTGCTTCAATTGTTTTTTTAATATTGCCTGCATTTTATCACACAATCAATGTCAAACTTAGAGATATAAACAACCAGTTGACTAATCAAACACATTCATTTTTCCTTGACCAAGACTGAAGAAATAATTCTTCTCGAACTATTATCCTGAATTGTTGGCTAGCTCCAATTTTCGGTCATGCTCGAGCGTACATGTTATAAGAAATTCATTCATTCAATATTTACCCGAAATTAATAATCACATAATTTATATGTACATGTAAAACTGATTAATGTATATTTTTATCATCATTTATTATGTAAGCATGGTTAACTACGGAGGCATATTATTTGGTATATATAACACTCTGTATGAGTAAATTTTAGCACATAGCTGTGGTCTTTCTAGCCGGCGGCTATACATATTAGCAATCACTTCCTTCGGTATGCATTAACGTCTCTGCAGATAGTAATCTGTTTCTTGTTGTAAACATTTAATGATCGAAGTGTATGCTTGCAAGACATTTGAAGTTCTATAAGCTGTATGTAGAAAATACGAGTTCAGCATTCGAACATCAAATTCAATTACTCCAGTACAAAAATTCAAACAAATAGAATTTAGTCATGGCGTCGTACGTGCAAGTTGCCAAGTCTCGAAACTTTCAAGGATTTTTGGTAAAGGTCATATAGTGCATTATTTTGTTTGACAATGTACAAGCAAGCAAGAACCCACGTAATAGTTTAGATGGTTTATGTACTTCCATTATTTTCATTTTTCTTTTTGTTTAGTCCTATTTGCCTTTCTTCTCCTCTGAAGGACATTAATAAAAATACTTTGTTAACTGAATAAACGATGAAGTTGAGTGGTACTGTGGTAGGACTTGGAAATTCAAGACGTCGTCTATTTAATTATGTAATTCAATCTCTTCTCATCCTACCTGCAAGTTTATAGAACAAATCATAGGTGTCGGGCGCTAATGGCGTTAAACATTTTTGGTGGAAGTAGTTACGATGATCATTGATCACCAATATAGAGAATTGAGTGCAGATATTTTTCAATAGCAATATACACTACTAAAAAAACCGGCATTTTCGACCGCCCAATCGGTCGAAATTCGGTCGACCTATCGACCGTATTTCGATCGATTGTGGTGGTCGACAAAATTAAGGTCGAAATTCAACCTTCGACCGAAATTCAGTCGAACGTCGACCGACTTCGACCGAAATTCGGTCGAAGAACATGGACTAAAGTGACATGTTCTTCGACCGAAATTCGGTCGAAAGGCTGGTAATATTTTTTGACCAACTTTTGACCGAATTTCGGTCGAAAACCTATAAAAACCTGCAACATAAAAGCTGAAATTAGCCCTACACCACCTGTAAATTAAGCAACACGCAGAAAAACCAGACAAAACACATTCATACACGCTATTCAAACAAGGCTAACAAAACCAAACAATAGAAAGGAGTCTTTCAACATTAGTTCAAGTTTTACAATATTCAAACAAACTAAACAAACAGTTTAAAGTTCAACAATCACTACTACTGGCTAGAAGCCGGACTAGACCCGGCATCAGACTGAGACGGTGAATGGTGGCGATGTCTGCTCTTGCTCTTGCTCTTTCCCTTTCCCGAGCTATCACGCTTTCCTTTGCCTTTTTTTTTGGTTCCTGAGGAGCTCTTGCATCATTTCATGCACTTCTCTCTGATGCGCCTCCTGTGCTAAGCGCATAGCTTCATTTTCTCTTCTCAGTTCTTCGATCTCCGCTTGCATCCGAGTCATTTCTGGAGTGGGAGCAGAGCTTGAAGGCGCAGTAGAACAGGAGCCCAAATAGTTAGATTTATGGTTGCCAGATGAAAACAGAGTTCCAATGCCATACGCTGACCCCTTCTTCACCCCTCCGACCGCTTCCAACCATAAGTTGGTTTCTTGCTCGAGCGTTAGCGGTACTGGGGTACTGCTTCCGCATTCAGATTGCTGAGTCGCGGTCCAGTCCTCAACGGCCTTTGTAGCTCTTTCCTGAAAAACAGAAATATATCAACGGTACAACTATGAAGTTTTAAAGTTGAATGATTGGCGCGACTTTAGTTTAAATTTAATTACTTACCCAGGTCTCTTGTGCGCGCGGCTCGACCCATGTTTCTCCGCCCTTTTTATCTTTCTTGATATGGCGGATCTTGTGCATTTCGGAGAGTGGAATAGTCCGATTTTCTTTCTTTTCCTACAAATTAAAGAAGAGATCAAGTTAGATAAAAAATAAACTATTATAGTAATTCTTATAAATTAAATTACTTTACCAAGCGCATTTTCTGCGTCGCTACGCTAACTGCGCCACCGGTATGCAGCGATCCACCCTTACTAGATGCCCGCGCTTTCTTCCCTTGTTCGCTCTTCTTCTGAAATTCGGGAGTATCCCAATATTGCTGCAGCTCTCTCCATTGATGATCATAGAGGAAGCCGGGCATTTTCCCTCTTTTGCGCGCAGTATACATTGCGTTCTTGAATAACTCCCCGCATTTCTTGGGGAAATTAGAACGGACTTTATAGTCCAGAGCCGGATGCCACTTACACTGAACCTGCAATATTCATCAAAATATTTTATTTGAACATAATCATTAGAAAAACCTGCAATTAGTGATAAACCGTATGCATATTTATCACCTCAAAAGCCTGCATTATCCGTTGCTTTACTTGAGGGGGCACAGCGCCCCAGGTTGGCCATGCTTCCTTCCATTGAGATTTCATGCACTTCGTCACCACAGGAGTAGCTTCAGTGTTGGGGCAAAAGCTACATAAAAAAACAGACGGGTTAATAGAAATACTAAAAAAACAGACGGGTTAACAGACGGCTAAATAGATAAGAACTTCAAAAATACTATACTTACCAGTTATCCCCCTCGGGATAAATAATCAAACGCCCGTCTTCCCAAGTGCCAGGCTCACCGATGTAATATGGCGATCTCCGATCATAGTAACGAATCTCCTGTTGTACCGAAGGGCAGGTAGGGCTAGATGGGTCGGAAGGCGGCTGAGTCGACCCAGACGGACTAGTGGACTGTGTGGGATCGCCTAGTCTGGGAACGCCCTGGGATGGACCGGCCTGGGTCTCAGTCATGTCATAACTACTGAAGTGATGCCTCCAAACCAGGCTGGCTCTGAGACATGCCGGGCGGCCTGAAAAAATCTGGACTGTATCCTGCAGGTGCTCCTGTAGGAAGGTGATGCGGCACCTAAGAGGTAGGAGTGTCCTATGCCGGCTCACCTGAAGGCTCAGCTGCCTTTCTTTGCCCCTTCCTTCTTGCAAACACCTGAGGGGTAGGAGTGTCCTGTGCCGCTCACCTGAAGGCTCACCTGCCTGTTTAGGCCCCTTCCTTCTTGCAAACACGTTCTTCATTCCTGTTGACACATTCATTGCACAAAAATTAGGCGGGTTAAATATATTAAATAAAAACATTCATTGCAAAAAAGAGCCATATACTTCTAAAGTTCCTCACCTACTCAGACACGATAATCCAAATTGTTGAAAATTCTACAAAACAAAAATATACAATGTTGATGAAAAAGACAGCACACTGGTAGTATTCCAATGTTGACACTTGCCAAAAACAAAACTTTGACAAACTAATTCTAGTGACTCTCTGTGGATTTTCCTGATGATGAATATCCTGTGCAGACTTATTTCTTAAAATTATGATTTACATTAGTCGTAAGAGTCCTCTACATGGTAAAAATTTAGAGTGAAGCAAAACCTTATAGAGCTGCTAAATAACTCTTGTGCTAACGACCCTACCCTTCATTCATTCGGTGCTTTGAATGTTCCTTCATTCAGCATGAACTAGTTAGGTGTGACTTATTTTCTTATTTTTATCTTTTGATAAGCGAGACCATCAATATTCTTATAATTAAGGGACCCCATTAGAAATGAGACCATCAAATTGACAGCCCATCTTGGTAATACACTAAACCAAAAGCAAAAAAAGAACCAATAATTGTAAAGAAGCTATGCTAATATGTACTACTAATATACTAAAAAAATCTTCTTAGCAATTAAATTTAGTAACCAAGATACTGGAACTTTGCCCGAAATTGAATTTCCAAAAAGCAAGATCCTAAAACTCCTGAGAGCAAGTTCTAAGATAAAAAAACAATACTAGTGAAGTCCCTCATCTCACTAGTCTAAAGATAATTCCTTAAAGCAGGCCTGCTTATAGATAATTCCTAGGACATGACTTTTCAACGAATCAATGTTACTCTTATACCTAGTTGGAATGGTTATAATCCTTCATTAAATGGTGTCACTGTTAAAAATTATGACTTTCTATAAAAAGATCGCGATGCATCCATTCAAATACAACCCTTGTAAAAATAAGAATGCTTATGAGTTATGAGTAAGAGGAAAAGCATAATTTTCAAATAATGTGACTCCATTCACTCCATTCACAATGTCGCTCGCACTCTTGCAACTATGACTCCATTGATTAGAGAATTAAGGTTCTTCGTTTTAGGCATAACATGTTCATCTTCTCAACAATATCAAGGCAACAACACATTGCAAACAACACTACCAAACAATACCAACAACTACAACAATCCCAAACAACACAAACCTAACTTTATAATAGCTAACAACACCAAGCAAGTTGTTCAACAATCACAAAAACTACAATAAAGTTTGCTAACTAATAATTAACTAAATATCTTGCATTATAGGCCAAAGTTAAAAAATAATTAAAAAATCAATTAAATTCAGATTAAATAAAAATAAAAAAATAAAAAACCGTACCTCGACGTTGATTTATGCTCCAATAGCACGTACAAATGATTCCCCACTAGTTATATGCTTCAAAACTACAAAAAAATTGAGTTAAAAAGTTAGGGTTCAAGTTTTACAAAGTAATTAAAATAACCCTAAAATTAAGAATTTACCTTGAATTTGTTGTTATGGGTAGTGATTAGGAGGGTAGATTGTGTTTAAGTGTTGATTTTGGGGGTGGGTTATGGTGGTTTTCGGATTTTTCACGTTTGGGGGTGGGTTATGGTGTTTAGAGAGAGTTATAGAAAATTGGGGAAGAAGATAACAATGAAGAAGGGGCTGCTTGCTGAAGTTATATCGCGTCGGTCGACCGACCTGTCGACCGATTTTTCGGTCGGCAGCTACAACAACATTATTTTGTTCGACCGAAAACCTATTTCGACCGATTTTCGGTCGAACAGTTTTGACCAAGTGGACTGTTCGACCGAAAATCGGTCGAAATAGGTGCTCGACCGATTTTCGGTCGAACACTGGTAGTCGAAAAATCCGGTTTTTTTAGTAGTGATATACTCCATCCTATCTCAAATATTAGTCGTTAGCAAATTAAATTTTTTCAAAGCTACTTGATGTTATCTGAAAATTAGAAGCATTTATTATATTTTTCAACTCCGTCCATGTGAGCTTGGTCACATTAACTAGAGATTTAAAAATACAAGAATTTTACACCTAAAATTTGAACAGGTAATCGAATCTAATTCTCAGCCCTCTTTAACATGATTTGAAGTTTCCCTCATATCGGGGAGATTTATGAATGAACCGAAAAGGGAATTCAATTGAACCCCTTGTCATAACCTAGCTTCGATTATGTCGTATCAAACTTTGGTAGAGGAAGAGGTTTTGAAAAGCTGACCACCAATATAAAACTAAACAATCCACGATGAATCTTCATAATAAGTCGTTGATGATTCACGTAGGCGACTCCAATTAGTATGGATTAGGCATTATATTATAAGGATACTTGTACTGGTCAAAATTTGATCGGGTGCTCAACGACACGTATCCGATGACGTGGCAAGAACAGAGTAAGAATCGGAGACAGCTCAGCGAAGACTTGTTTCAAGGAGCCGACCAGCATCTGAGGTATGTCATTCAATCGGATTGTTATTCAAACACTCTGTTTTCGGAGGCGAGAAATTATGTAACCGAAAAAATATAGGCATCACCCTAAGCTGATACCGCTATTTTCGGGTAGGGCATTATTTTTGGATGGAAATCTTATCAGGTCATTAGGGAGAAGTGGGAAGACTGGAGTTTGACTAGAATTAAGGCTCTACGCCTACAAATAATCACATCTCCCCATTTTGTACGATGGCGTTCTACATACACACATACTCTACATTTACATAGTTTCTTTGTACTCCGTTGCTGCCATTATTGTTTCGCTATATTGATTTGCTTTGGAGGAGACGAAGTTCATCCATTTTCGCTGGAGCACGAGCACATCTAAATCAATAAGATCTTTTATTGCTTTAATTATTGTCTTTTATTTGGAAGTACTCTTGTTTATCACTGCTAGTGTTTCATCGACTCATCGTCTTCTTATCATATTTGCTTACCTAAATTTATCTACTGTCGCACTTAGTTTCGATCCATTTAGGAATTGCATAACTAGGCAAATATGTTAAACATAGATTTAAATTCTAACCAATGAATATTGATATAAAAGGATTGTTTATGGCTCAATTAAATATAAATTTAATTGTAATACCTGAACTGAATTTTAGGACATAAAATTTGGCGCCCACTGTGGGCCCAGAAAATCTGTTTATTCTGAGATTTTTTATTAATTTAAGTCTATTTACTTTATCCTTGTTTGTATGCAATGGCAGACAACATAGGCAACCCAACCGGAGTCGTACCTCCATCCAACACTGATGGCGTGTTGCCGCCCAACCCTACTGATGGGGTCAACATTCCAGGAAATAGAGAGGCGACCGGTGAAACATCATATAAAGAACGGGATCCAACTCCGGAACATTCTCTAGAGGGCTCACAGTTGAATTTGCCTTATGGTTAGAGACCTGATAAGGAAGCCGCGGCCGAACCCACTTCTACCGACATGAACATGCTACTGATAGAATATATGAAAAAACATGATAAGTATTTCAATAGGTTAAGTTCGCTATTGGCAGCTCTATCTGGCTCTGCAAGTCAAAGAGAGCCTGCCTCCCCAAGACACTCCCTATAGGCACTCTGGCCTTTGTTCTTTAGGGAGCAGTAATAGGGGGACCTACAGCAGGAGTCAGAATTGAAGGGTCAGGTATGGCCTACGTAGCTATGAGAGCTCCAACCACCACTACTAAAAATCAGGGCTTTTCCGACCGCCGATACGGTGGGACAACGGTCGGCTAGGCGACCGTTGTCCGACCTAACAAGGCGGTCGGCTAAATAGTGGTCGCTCACAGCTTTCCGACCGCCGCGGTCAGACGTCGGACCGAAATACGATCGGACGGCGGTCGCCTAGTTTATAGGTGGAAAAAATAATGTTGAACTGGGCGACCGACGCGGTGGGAGATTGCAAAAAAACTGAGAAACCGGGCGACCGCAGCGGTGGGCTAGGCGACCGCGTCGGTCGGCCAGGCGACCACTGCGGTGGGAAATTGCTTATTTCTGGGCTGGGAAATTGCCAATTTTCGGACTGTTTTCGGACCGCTGCGGTCGGTAGGCAGTGTAATACCTGCAATAAAAAACCTGCAATTAGAGCTACATCACCTGTAAAAAACAGAAAAAACAGCACCCAGAAGAAGATTAGGCTTCTCAAGCCTTAATAATAGTCTAAACAAGGCTTATTGCCTTTAAATAGAAAGTTTAACATTTTACATAACATATCCAATCCGAATAGTGATCCAAACAAGTTAAAACATGTCTAAAACAAGTCTAATACATCAACAATCCATTATTACTACTCCGTTGCCTCAGAACTAGACTCAAAACCCGACTCAGAGCTGTATTGACGTTTGCTCTTGCCTTTCCCCCGGCTTTTGCTCTTGCTCTTGCTCTTGGTCTTGCTCTTGCCCTTGCCCTTCTTTCCTTTGTCCGCACCACCACACATAATGTTCTGCATCATTTCCCGCATGGTTCTCATATTTTCTTCATTGCGCAAACGTTCTTCTTCACACTCTTTCTTAAGCTCTTCGATTTCATTGCGCAAAGCGGCTTCCACCGAGGGATTAATTGAACTAGCAGGAGGAGTGTAAGTGCCAAACAAACCTGAATTTAGACGTTCTGAGGCATACTGCGATCCAAGGCCGTAAGCACTTCCCTTCTTTACTCCGCCATTCACCTCCAATCATAGTGCAGTTTCCTCTTCTAGTGTCATTTGAGCTGGGGTACTGCTACCACACTCGGATGCCTGAGTCGACATCCTTTCTTC
The DNA here is from genome assembly GCA_029990575.1 of Petunia axillaris subsp. axillaris. Classification (NCBI taxonomy): domain Eukaryota; kingdom Viridiplantae; phylum Streptophyta; class Magnoliopsida; order Solanales; family Solanaceae; genus Petunia; species Petunia axillaris. The sequence continues at coordinate 45,754,489 of JARKNS010000007.1, read as the reverse complement.
ATAGACCGCCGTACCCTTTTCCTGAAATAAAATTTAATAACAAGAATTAGATTGACAAATATTGACGGATTTAATAACTTTAAAAGATTGAATTTAATAACTTACATATAGCTCTTTAGCGCGGTCTTCGACCCACACTTCCTCTCCTTTTTTGTTTCTGTATATATGCCTCTTCTTAAAGATTTCAGGCACACGAACTGGCCGCCCTTCTTGCCTTTCCTACAAAATTAAAAAGATGACAAGTTAGATGGAAAATTAATGTGAGTTACATAAAATAATACATACAATTAATTAATAAATTACCAATATCATCCGCTGAGTCGCTGCGCTAACCGAACCCCCGGTGTGCAGCGATCCACCCCTTTCGGAGGCTCGTGCGGCTTTCCCTTGGGCGCTCTTCTTCTTAAATTCTTCAGTATCCTAATATTGTAGAAGTTGTGCCCAAACGTGATCGTAAATCCACTCGGGCTTCTTTCCTTTGTTTCGACAATCATACATGCTACCTTTCACTCTATCTTGGCATTTTCCAAGGAAATTGCTTTTGGCAATGCTATTAAATGCAGGATGCCATATACACTTTGTCTGAAATAATTATTGAATATTAGATTTCTAAAAAAGTGACACTTAACTAAATTATTAAAAAATAAAATATAGTTATTACCTGAAAATCGTCAAACATGCTCATCTTTACAGGGAATGGTACCTGACCCCAGGATGGCCATGGCTTAGTCCATCTAGATTTAATGCATCTTGTGATTATGGGAGTAGCCACCATCGAGGGAGTAAAACTAGATAAAAATTTATAGTTAAAATAAATATACTAAAAAATTAAACTTCATAGTAGAATTAAATACTTAAAAAAAAAATAATAATAATAATACTTACCAACGACTACCCTCAGGATAAATCCTCACCCTCCCGTCATCATCATATGATCCTGCAGGACCAATGTAATAAGGCGAGCTCGGTTCATAAAATCGTATAGTAGGTGGTACCAAAGCATCCACCGGTACCGAGCTCGGATCAGAAGGTGTAGATCCAGAAGGAGTAGATGATGAAGGGGATGGTGATGGACTGGAAGATGGATGAGGCATGGATGATGATGAACCGATGCCATAAGGACGAACGGCTTAACCAGGCGATGCAGGAAAGGGCACGCCAGGGGGAAAGGCAGGAGGAGGAGTGAAAAAACCTGGAGCATATGCAGACGGAGGATGTGTAGGAAGCATATGAGGTACATGTCCTGGAGGAGTAGTATGACCTGAAGCAGGCGAGGTACTTTGAACCTTTCTTTTTCGCCTAGCCTTCTCCGAAGATGACATATCTGTAAAATAAGCACAATAAATTAGCACGATATAATCAAATTATAAGTTTTTATGGAATACATTTCTAAAGTAGTGCAAATAATTGTAGTAAAGTAAAAACAACAAACTACGAACATGTCAATCATCATCATTCGCGTTAAGGTCATCGGCTATTTCCTCTTCCTCGCTCGTCTCATCGCTGTCAACAAATTCTTCCTCACTTGTTTCAACGTCATCCATATATTCATCCTCCTCGTTTGCCCTAGATGTTCCTTCTCCAAAATTAGTCGTGTTTTTTCTACGTCTAACCACCGATTCATCAAACTGTTCATAGATGCCTTCACTATGTTGCAACTGGTCGGCTAATTCAATATCCGCAATCAAGGAAACAGTAGATACCTCATTTTGATATGCAACATCTAATACATCATCTACTTCCACTCTTCCCACCGGCTTGCCTTTTAGAACAGCCCACCAATTGGCCTTGGTTTTGGATTTGGCTTTGGCTTTGTTCGTTGTCGGTGGATAAGGAACGTACCACACTTGCTTCACATTCTGGGCAATGATGAAAGGATCATAATGTCCATATGACCTTTTGTGATTAACTTCAACTATTTTAGAACACGGGTCTACCCTCGTACCCTTTGGACTCGGATCAAACCACTTGCAATGAAATAGCACCAATCTTTTACGAGGCCAACCTACTGTAACCTCTATTTCTAAAATCTCCTCAATCACACCATAGTAATCAAAGTCTACATCCTGGTCACCAGTACCACACACACACCGCTGTTGTTTGTTTTCTTCCCCAAGGACCATTCTCTAGTATGGAACTTGTACCCATTAACAAAGTACTTAGACATCCTCTTGTATTTATAATAAGGCCCGTGAGATATATCATGCAACAATGGAAAGTTTATGCCATTGTCTGGATTGAGTACCTATATAAAGTTCAAGATAGTTGTACACATTAAACCAACATATATATATTTATAAATATATATACCAAAAAACTTATGTATTTGTTTATATAATGCTTACAAATTCTCTAAACCAATCTGAAAATTGTTCATAAACAGCAGAGGCACCAAATTGTCCGACAAAGTGACTGGATGATGCGTTAAAAAATCTCATTAGTTAGATTACTGATGCAACTTGAATGTTAGGTTTTAATGTAAAAAGAAGCATACTTGTAAAAAGGCGTGACATCGGGACAATTCAACAAAACATGAGTTGTAGCTGCTTTTCTGTCCCGGTCATTGAACTTGCATACTTCGGTCATTAACTTTTCTCTACCAGGTTGATTGAATATAGAAAATGGTGGATAATTCAGATCATTGTTGTCTCCATCATCATGTCGATCCGGCCTATTTCACAAACATGGCACATTTTGATCGAAATAATACGAACAAAAATGAGAAATTTCTCTAGCCAGGTATGCCTCACATATGGACCCCTCAATTTGGTTCCTGTTTTTCATGTCCCGCTTACACTTGCCAATAATTCTGCATAATACATTATATTAATTAATCTACTTGAGATGAATTAAAAAAATGAGTTAAGGACTAATTTAAGAGACCTTAACTCTCAAAAGGATACATCCATCTACAGTGCACTGGGCCTCCCAATAGTGCCTCTTCCGCGAGGTGAATTGGAAGATGCTCCATTACATTAAAGAAACCAGGGGGAAAGATTTTTGTCAACTTAGTCGCGACAACAGGAAAGTTACTTTCCAACGACTTAAGATTCTCTTCCCTCAATGTCTTAGAACACAACTCCATAAAAATAGGCTCGTCTCTGTAAGTGGTTTCCAAATTTTATCAGGCAAGCCATTGAATGCAATTGGGAGCAAGTTTTCCATGAAGATGTGACAATCGTGGCTTTTCATGTGAGTCAATTTTCCTTCTGTCATATCAACACACCTTTCTAAGTTTGAAGCATATCCATCAGGCATCCTCAAATTCTTGACCCAATCACAAATCATTCTTCTCTCATCCAATCCGAATGTGTAACTGGCCTTGGGAAGTCAAATCGTGTTGCCAACTTGAGATAAGTGTAACTCAGGTCGCCTAAAAAGTTCCTCAAGGTCCAACCTGGCCTTCACATTATCCTTTATCTTGTTTCTGACATCCATCACTGTATTAAAGACAGCCTCGAAAAAATTCTTCTCAATACGCATGGGATCCAGGTTATGTCGAAGAAGATTATCCTTCCAATAAGGCAACTCCCAAAAGATACTTTGTTTAGTCCAATTATGATCAATACCATAGCCAGGTACTTTAGATGGCTGTTGGTCAGTTACCTTAGGATACACCTGATTCTTCATAAAAACATTACTGTTATTCCTAAACGGATGATCCATTGGCAAGAATCGACGGCAACAGTCGAACCATGTACACTTACCACCATTTTTCAAAGTGAATGCTTTTGTATCTTCCATACAATAAGGGCAAGCAAGCTTACCAGCAGTGGACCACCCAGACAACATTCCATAAGCTGGAAAGTCATTTATTGTCCACATCAAAGAAGCATGCAGTTGAAAGTTCTGTTTCATTGATATATCATATATTTCCACACCTTCATACCACAATAACTTTAACTCATCAATCAAAGGCTGCAAAAATAGATCAATCGAGGCTTTCGGGTTATGTGGCCCTGGGATAATGCAATTCAAAAACAGATAAGGACTAGTCATGCACATTTCGGGCAGAAGATTGTACGGCGTGACAAATACGGGCCAACAAGAATAAGGTGTAGACGAGACATCAAAAGGAGTGAACCCATCTGAACATAGACCCAACCTTATGTTTCTTAGTTCACTAGCAAATGCCGGATACACCTGATCAAAATCTTTCCATGCCTGACCATCTGACGGATGGCTTAGAATGCCTGGCTGTTTCGTACGATCATGGTGCCATCTCATATGAGGAGCAGAGCTCATCGATGCATACAACCTCTTTAACCTAGGTATAAGGGGTAAGTAATGCATCGACTTAACAGGTATCAGCTTCTTTTTAGGGTTTAAGACCGACTTGTAACGAGGCTCCTCACAAAATTTACATTTATCTAATTCTGCATCATCCTTATAAAACAACATGCAACCGTTGACACAACAATGAATTCTCTGGGCAGAAAGACCTAACGTGGAAACCAACTTCTTAGTGTGGTAATAATTAGTTGGTAATGCCATGTTAGTCGGATTGAGATCATTCATAAGGTCAATGATGGAATCTATGGCTGCTTGACATATACTAAAATCAGATTTAATACTTAACAATCTAACAACAACTGACAACTTGGAATGCACTGAGCCTTCGTACAATGGACGACTAGCTTCCTCCAACCGTTTATAGAAGAGTTTTACCTCATCATTAGGAATGTGCTCAACATTTGGTTGCGATGTACCCAGTTGGGATGGCTCCTCTGGGTACATTCTAAAATCATCATTAACCATATCGTTCCTTCGATAATTATCAAGATCATCCTCGTTTGAGATCGGACCACTCCCACCGACATAATCATTTTGAAAATGAACATCACCCCCCCCCCCCCCCACATCCCTAGACTCTCCATGATAAACCCAAACAAAATAATCTGGCATAAAACCCTTCATATAAAGATGCATTTCAACATCTTCCAAATTTTTCCCTTTTATGCACTTGCAGTCCAGACAAGGACACTTAATCTGGCCCCACCGTATAAAATCATCAAGTGTTTTCGCCTTTTCAATAAAATCTTCAACACCTACTGCAAATTCTGCCCTCATTCCCCGCCGGCCGGGATTATTTCTATTATACATCCAACTACGACTTTCATTAACCATATCTACACAAAAATTACACATTTTAGATGCATATTAAATTGTAAATATTTAAACAAACATTTCTTTGATACACTACCAATTTTCATAAGATTAAGTAATTGTATAATTTTTTAAGTCAATTATTTTTATATTACTAACTAATTTGTTCTCTAAGATTATCATTTAGTAATTAATAACACTTCTCATTTGCAACTTATATCTATTTATTCAAAATGATAAAACTATTTACTTATCTATACTTAGTTGGAGTAATTTAAAACTATTTGCAAACTATTCAACTTATTTGTTGCTCACCACTTATTTGAGGAAATGCCTCAAAGAATCTAACTACCAAACTACACTATACACCAACAATTCTTTCTCAAACCAATACAACAACAACAACAACAACAACAACAACAACAACAACAACAACAACAACAACAACAACAACAACACTAGTACACACCATTAACAACATTCAACAACAACAACACTACTAAAGGAACCCATCAACAACATTGATCAACAACAATCCATTCAAAGTGTACTCTTCTCAATGGAACACCAACTTTTTCACTACAACAACCCATTCAAAGTGTTACTTTCTAATTTATCATCTTCTAAATGTACATTCAATAACCCAATCAATTTTTTAAAAACTTTCTTTTCCAATCAACCTAATTTTTACAATACCAACAAAAATGTCAAACTAGCTTCAACAATTCCCAAACCAAACAACAACACAATGTAACCTAGTTCACAACCAAATAGCAACTACTATGTCATGGATTAATTTCATGAGCTAGAATTCAAAAATAGGAAAAAATGACAAAAACGAGCTAAAATTAAATTTTTTTAAAAAAATTAGTGTTTCACCATAAAACTCACCTCAAGGGATGGTTTTGTACTCCACCACCACTAATTTACTAATCCCCAACTTTGATAGATGGAAGAACTACAAAAAAATAGATAAAAAAGTTAGGGTTTTCGGATTTGGAGAAAATAGGAAGAAAACTATGAAAATTAAACTTACCAAGTTGTAGAGGAATGGAATTAAGAGATTAAGAGTGTTTTTTTAATAGATTTGGGTTGGATTTGGCTTTGGAATCGGGTTGAATGGAGAAAGAAAGAAAGGGGAGAAAGCGAGAGAAGTGGGTGTTGTGTTAAATGAAAAACGGGCTGCTATGCCCGTGTTCCTATAGCTGCTGCCTACCGACCGCGTTCGGACCGGTGCGGTCGGCTAAAGTAAAAAAAAAAAATTAATTAAAATTCATTGAATTATCCCACCGCTTCGGTCGGACAACGTGCTCCAACCGAATTTCGGTCTGAAAATGATGTATTTTTAGTAGTGCACTGTCATGACAGAGGCTATGATGTTGGCTACACTTCAGATGATGTTGAATGATTCAGTAGATAAAAGGTTCAAAGAAATAAAGTCATTTATGGAAAAGCTTCTGGGGGCACCAAAGTTAACGAAAGATGTGACTATCAAGGTGTTTTAGAAGCGGCAGTGTAAGGCAAACACTGCTCCATATCGATACCCAAAATAAATCAAACTGCCTGAGCATCTGTCGTGACAGAAGTATAAGCGAACGATCTCACGAATGAAGAAATTAACTCGGTGTGTCTGAAAAAATTATGTGAAACACTCAGAAGGGGAGCCTTGACGTGGTATACTTAGCTGCCCCAGAATGAGATTGAGTCCTTCGATGAGATGACTGCAAAATTCATTAGAGCGCATAGTAGAGGATATATTGAATATCAACTAGCGACCGAATGAGACTATTTATGAATTCATGGACCGTTTCCATAAGGAGAAGAAGACTATTCCTCAAGTCGATGAGAGATGGGCGTAATTAGCAATTATGAACAATTTGAATAGCAATGCTTCGGAGTCTTGCAAGAAGTTGAGAGAGAGATTGTCGGAGTGCATTCAGACCACATGGGACGATCTCCATCATGAGTGCAACCCAAAAATTAGAATGGAGGAAGAGAATTCCAGCTGACTTTTTATAACTGACGTTATAGTCGCCCAGAGTCTTCACGAAGGGTGGATGTGAACAGAAAAATTCTTAAGGATCAATTTGAACCTTACGGATTTTCCCGTCAGACAGGTGGAGGATATGAAGTTGAGAACTTGAAAAGTCAACCCTCAAAAGGAGTCGTCGGGTCCAGCTTGAGAAAGGCGAGTTAACAGAATATTTAACCAAATAGGAAAGAATAACTTTTCTAAGAATAGGGGTGGCCCTCAGCCTCCGGCTCCAAGGAAAACAGTGAACATAATTGCGGGAAGGGCTGAGGTCTACGGAGTGACATACAAAGCTAAGAAATTTGCTAAGATTTCGTTCACACGTGATAAACGGATGCAAGGAGACATGAATGATGACATCATTTTTGGGGACTTTTGACTTCGACGAGAGGTTACTTCCTCATCATGATGCTTTGGTGGTAACGATGAGATTTGATGATGCAGACGTAAAGAGGGTGTTATTGGATGCTGGCAGTTCAGTTAACATTATTCAATCTAGAGTAGTGGAACAATTACATTTGTTGGATAAGATAATACCAAAATCCACAGTGCTTTCGGTGTTCAACAACTTATGTAAGAAGACCTTAGGATAGATCGTTTTGAACACATACACGGAGGTGTTGAGAATGAGACTGTTTTTCAAGTGTTAGGTGGAGACATGGCTTACAATGTTATCTAGGGTCGACCGTGGATCCATGCAATGGGAGCAGTACCATCCACTTTGCTCGAGGTCCAGCTCCAGCTTTTGAATCTCTGGCTCCTTGGCACTTAGATCAAACTCTATCTTGGCTCGCTTCTTATCATTATCAGCTTCAATTTGCTACCTTAGGTCAAGCTGCTCACTGAGCGCTCGAATTTGAGACTCGAGTTCTGCCTCATGCATAGCGTGATCAGCTGCACGATCTCTCAGTTGAGCCTCTAGTTGAGAGAACTTAACCTTAAGGACTTTAAGATTTTGGTGAAAAACACTCCCAGTGGTGCAAATATTGTAACCCGCTTATGCAAATGAGCGATCTCATCGTAGAGTTGTCGGATCCGACCAGCTGTCAAAGTTTTCTAAAAACAAGGGAAAATATGGTTAAAGAAGATAAAATAAAGGAATGGAGATTGTTTAAGTGAAGTGAAATATTACCCAAAGAGCATCGTAGGTGATGTGAAGAAGGGAACAACAAGTCATAATAATGACTCATTCGGGCTCACTCCATGGACCCAGTCAGATCATAGAAGTGGTTGACAAAGTGCCTCAGGGATCTAAGTGGATCAGTTTTGCGAGGAACAATTATGGTAATCGATTGATCCCTCAACTCACCAACTGTAGTAGCCCTTTTCAAAGCGGCATAGGCGGGCGCATCTTCTCTATTTGGCAACAGAGCCAAGGGTTGATCATGCTCTAAAGCAAAAAATAAAAAGCCCAAGCTCTCAGTATTCTTGGACTTAGCAGGTGCAACCTCCTAATCCAAAAGAAGTTTCCTTTTCTTCACTACGGGCTCGGATCTCGAGGGGCAGAAACAACTACTTCATTCTCATGGTTACCCTATGTGCCCGACGTGACCTCTATTAATAGAGACAACGGAGAATGTGGCAGACCTTCTGCTACAAAGGCTACAAGAGGGGAAGATTGATCTTCATCGATCAACCTTAACTGCTCTGCCGCCTCCAGTATTTTTTTTTTCATCTGTTTGGGATGCTTTAACGGCTGCTCGGAAACCAAATCCTCGACAGCATCATGTTCCAAGGCATGACGAGCAACTATCACCATTCCCTCTTCAGCCGCCTTCATAGCGTCAACAGCCTCAGCCATTTTGGCCACTTTGCCTTCAATTGCCTCAGCCTCTGCAGAAAATTATTCTGTTTTCTCTCTCTCATTCTCTCTCTCTCTCTCTCTCTCTCTCTCTCTCTCTCTCTCTCTCTCTCTCGCGAGCATTTGTTTTTCTAGCAACTGTGTCTTGGTCTCATGATAAGTCATTTTTCTTTTTTTCTTAGATGGCCCTTCCATGGGATTCTTCCGTTCAGCTGCCTTTGTGCTATCATGTTCACTGCTCGATCTCCCTCAGTGCAGTAATGCCTATGGATGTTATGATTAATTCATGGAGAGAGGTGGCTGAAAGCAAATAGTTAAAAATAAAACTTACCATGATGCTTGGCTTTTATCTTGAGGTCGGCGAATATATACTTCTAAGTCCTCTCCTCGTTCGTAGTTTTTGACAAGACGGTAGTCAACCACTCCTCGATGTTGGTAACCATTTCGAATTTGACTTTTTTGGCTGAACGAGGGAAGAGTTTAGTAGAACTTTTCTACAAGGAAAGGAAAAGGATGAAACGAAAAGATCACTTACGTGTTCGGTTCCATCTGTCTGGAAGCTGAGCGGCCCCGGGAGCTGTCAATTGTCGTGTGGATAACTACAAAGCGTTGATCCCAACCACAAAGATCGTCATTATTTTTCAAAATCAAATCCCTCTGACCTTATTTTTGCAAGGTCATCACCCCGAATTTTTAAGATCGAGGGGAATAGAGGTGAAGAATGTGTCGAATAGTCAATTCCACCTACACTTTCTTGGCTATCTATCCTATTATGACGACTAGTCTCCATATCGAGGGAGAAATTTTTCCACGACAAACATTGTAAAGACGGCAGAATTCATCGATCAAAGGGTCGACTGGATGAGAAAATCCAATAGTAAAATGATAAGTAAAGACTAACAAATGGTCATCTGAATGGCTGGCTAAAGTCATGCTCTCTGAAGGACAGATGACTTCAACATTTCCATTGTTCCACTTACAGATTGCAACCTTATAGGGTTGTTAAGGAGACGTGGGAAGAGTGGAGTTTGACTAGAATTAAGGCTCTACACCTACAAATAATCACATTTCCCCATTTTGTACGATGACGTTCTACATACACACATACTCTACATTTACATAGTTTCTTTGTATTCCGTTGCTGCCATTGTTGTTTCGCTATATTGCTTTGCCTTGGAGGAGACGAAGTTCATCTGTTTCCGCTGGAGCACGAGCACATCTAAAATCAATAAGATCTTTTATTACTTTAATTATTGTCTTTTATTTGGAATTACTCTTGTTTATCACTGCTATTGTTTCATCGACTCATCGTTTTCTAATTATATTTGCTTACCAAAATTTATCTACTGCCGCACTTAGTTTTGATCAATTTAGCAAATGTATAACTAGCCAAATCTGTTAGACATAGATTTAGATTCTAACCAATGAATCTTGATATACAATGATTGTTTGTGGCTCAGCTAAATATTCAACTAAATATAAATTTTATTGTAATACATGAACCGAGCTTTAGGGCATACATGTTGAACTCATTTTCACTATGACAAAACTACAAACTCACTAACTACATATGAATGGTAGGTTACGTGGACAATCGAAGACATAAGAAGATCCAAGAAAGGAAGATTGAGGAACAAAGATCTCATCTATGTATGGAAAAAAAACAACTGGTACTGAAGGACATTAGCTAACCAAGGAAAGATATTAAATGGAGAATCTCGGCAAATAAAGACCCCAAGGCCAGCTTTACCGTGTGAAAGCATATGACCATGTGAACGCTCTCTCTTATTCTAAAAAAGATACCATATCATAAAAAGGATAGAGTTAAAATCTCAAATGGTCACTCAACTTTGGGAAATTAACCACCAAATTCACTTTACTTTGGTTGGTCCCAAAAAGGTCACTCAACTTAGGGAAAATATCTCCAAAAGTAATTCTTGTCAGGTTTTGCACCGTCAGCCATCGGAAATTTGATGTGGCTTTTTAAAATATTTTTATATAATCGTAGGTCCCACTTTCTTTGCCATGTAGGACTTTTTTTAATAGTCACTTACTAGTTTTCGGACAAGTGCAATACACGTGTATTTCTAATAACTAGTATAATAATTATATATATTGTGTAATAAGCGTGTATCGTTGCTAATAAATTAAAGAAAAAAATATAAATTTAAAGTACTGATATATCGAATTTTTTTCGTTCAATATTTTTGGTTATCATAATACATAATCATACTATACATTACTATTGTACGAAGACCTGTAATTAATATTTGAACGATTATAATCATGCAAATTTTATAATATATCAAGTTCGAAGACCAAATAATTGTTTGTCGTAGTCCTAATTCCTAGTGCATAATAACAGTTTGCCATTAGCACAAAAAATAAAAACCAAGAAAATATATTGATATCAAGCTAAATACTTGATATTATAAATGTGCATTATTAAATTTGTTCAAATATTAATTACTAGCCTTCGTACAATAGTAATGTTTAATTAGTATGATTATGTATTGCAAAAATAAAAAATATTAATTATAAAGGATTCGATATATCAGTGCTTTTAATTTATATTTTTTTTCCTTTAATTTACTAGCAATTATACACACTTATTACTAAATATTTATAATTTTTGTATTAGTTATTAGGAATACACGTGCATTGCACTTGTTAGTAATCTAATAAGTAACTATTAAAAAAGTCCTACATGGCAAAGAAAGTGGGACTGATGGTTATATAAAAATATTTTATAAAGCCATGTCAGATTTTCTGTGGGTGACGGTGTAAAAACCGGCAAGAATTACTTTTAGAGATATTTTTCCTAAGTTGAATGACCTTTTTGGGACCAACCAAAACAAAGTGACTTTGGTGGTTAATTTCCTAAAGTTAAGTGACCATGTGAGATTTTAACTCAAAAAGGATATTTTTGGAGATCAATTCTCTTGGATCCAAGTATCTCTCATGTAATAAGGAATATTGCAAGTCCTTCTGTCAAAGCCAATCATGAACTCAATCAAATCAATCACGAAGTTCAGTACAAAGAAACTTATGGAAAAAGATCCATCAAGAAAAATTGGGAGGAAACTGATTGAAAGGCGTTACTGAAGAAGCACAAGCAACAACTACTCCAAAAGAAGACTCTATAAATAGAAGACCTTCGCAAATAAGCTTTTTACGCGTCTATCTACTATCTAAACCATTCTCTAGATTTTACTTAATACAATCACTGTATACTTGAGACTTTACGAGTGTTCAAACGAAAAGAGAGAAAAGATCAAGGTAGAGGTAATAGTTGTGTTAATGTGAAGTTTGTATGAAAGCTATAAATCAGACAGTTTTGACTGTTGGTGAGCGAAGGTCAAAAACCAACGAGTGACTCGTCTGGGGTGAACAACAAACCATATGGTGTACTTGAATTCAAAAAGAGCTAGAAGTATCTTGTGACCGTAGGAGGCTAGATTAGGAACCATATTGATTCTGAACCAATAAAAAAATCATTGTGTCCTTTTATATTCCTGCATTTACTTTCTGTTCTATTTTATATTCATACTACAAACTCAACTGCCTATCACCTTAAGTCGAGTAACTACTTTAAAACAAACAATTCACCCCCTTCTTGTACTTTCTTTTGGTATCAGAGATTGGTCTCACACTATTTTAATTTTTCTTAACAGCTAATGAGAAAACATCATGTCTTTACATGTCGTGAACGAAGCTCTACTTTAAGAGGAAACTTCTACCACCAGGCCTCCTTACATTAATGGTAAATATTATGGTCATTGAAATATTTGTATGGAAACATACATTAAATCAGTGAAATATAAGGTCTAGCGTGTCATTAAGAAGGGACCATATGATTTGCCTAGCTACTACAAAACCCACTAAGAAGCCTGAAGGGGATATATCTGCTGCTCCAGTTTCTCTTGATATGGATGACTATACCGATTGTAATCATCTATTTTGGCACCAAAATTCATAAATTGCTCAAAATAGTCGTATTAGATTCTTAGGATGTTGGTCGAATTTTTTTAAAATTTTTAGTCTTTTGTTTTAACTAAATTTGTCAGTAATTGTGGAAGAAAATAAAAAAATTATTATTACGTGCGTAATTGTAATTCTATATTTAATTGTGATGTTAGTGTAGATTATGTGATTTTATATTGATTAATTTAGTATGTAGTGCCTTTTAAATGATCATTTGTAAAAAAATAGTAGTCCAAAACACAAAGTCTACTAGCCCAATGAGAAAACATCATGTCTTTACATGTTGTGAACGAAGCTCTACTTTAAGAGGAAACTTCTACCACCAGGCCTCCTTACATTAATGGTAAATATTATGGTCATTGAAATATTTGTATGGAAACATACATTAAATCAGTGAAATATAAGGTTTAGTGTGTCATTAAGAAGGGACCATATGATTTGCCTAGCTACTACAAAACCCACTAAGAAGCCTGAATGGGATATATCTGCTGCTCCAGTTTCTCTTGATATGGATGACTATACCGATTGTAATCATCTATTTTGGCACCAAAATTCATAAATTGCTCAAAATAGTCGTATTAGATTCTTAGGATGTTGGTCGAATTTTTTAAAAATTTTTAGTCTTTTGTTTTAACTAAATTTGTCAGTAATTGTGGAAGAAAATAAAAGAATTATTATTACGTGCGTAATTGTAATTCTATATTTAATTGTGATGTTAGTGTAGATTATGTGATTTTATGTTGATTAATTTAGTATGTAGTGCCTTTTAAATGGTCATTTGTAAAAAAAAAAAATAGTAGCCCAAAACACAGAGTCTACTAGCCCAATCCTCCAACCCAAGCCCAAACCCACATTACATAAACTCTTTTCTCCCTCTTTTCACTCCCTCACAGCCCTTTAGCTTCCAAGCTGGCGGAGCCATGGTGAAATTCTGCCTGGCTGCCAGAAATTGCCTTCCACCGCTGAGCTGCCTCCGGTGGGCAGAAAATTTAACAAAATATACCAATTGACTCCCCTTGACCCCCTCTTTCCGTTTCCGTTATTGGTTTCTTCAAAAAGTGAATCGATTCACGTAGATCGGGCTTCGAAACTTGGTCAAAACTTCAACTCCGGTGAGTTTCCTTACCTCGTTTATTATAGTTCTAAGTCTCATCTTCTCACCCCATTTCCCAAAAAACCCCCGTTTCCCCTTGCACCGTATTTTTTTTCTTTTCGTTTCTGTTTTTTTTCTTCTTCTTCTTCTTCTTCTTATTTTCCTTTCGTTTCTATTTCTGTTATGGTGTGAGGTTGTTGGTGTTTTTGAGGTCTGTGATGGTGATGTTTGTTGATTAGGCAGTGACGATGCCAAAGAAAGTGAGGCGAGGCAGCGGATGAGTTTGAATTAGTGGCGTTGTGGAGCTGTTTTGGTGTAGTATATTTATAGTAGGTTTGTTTGAAAAATGAGGAAATAGTGGTGATTTTTGTTTGTTGCTGTGACATTGAGAAAGCAGCGGCAGTCATGAAGCGAGGCAGCCATGGACGAGGCAGTGACGCAGCGAGCGTGTTCAGGGCTGTGATTGTTCAGTTGATTGACTAGGTAGCTACAAGGCAGCAGCTCGGGGCTGTAATTCGGTACGGGTAGCAGCAGTGAGGCAACGGAGTTGGCGTCGTGAAGATGCAGCGGCACGTTGGTGTTCTCTTCATGGGTTAGATAGAAATACCACTCTTTTTCTTTGGTATGTTGTTATCGTTTGTTTCTTGATTGTTGAAGTTTACTTTTGTGAGCTCCCTGTTTGAATAAATGTGAGATTGAGTTCGCATTATTGTGTATGTTTACCATATGTGTGATTAAAATCACGTATTTGAAAACAGGCTTAAGAATTTCATGTCAAGTTTGCCTTGTTTCGAGTAAAGCAATTGTTTAGTTTTGGCTAATCTCAAGAAGTGTATGCAGTTTGTTTATTGAAGTCCTATTGAGTTTGAGTTGACATGGAATGTGTGTTTACATATACGTATGTTTATGCGAGTGCGAAGCAACTATAGTATGTTCGTATTCAAGTTTCCGCTGGCCTGAATTAGCATTGCGCACGAAAGTGTCTTTATTTCAAAGCATCGTGTTACATACTCATGTTTAGGAAAAGTGAAAGCTTAGATGTTTTCTAATTTTTCTGTTTTCAATACAAGTGTGTGAGGTTTTGCTTAATTCATTGCTCAAGTTAGAGCCATTATTCAAGTATGCATTTGTTATTTTGAGTTGGTCATTGCTTCTGATTCGATTGTTAAAGGGATGTTGAAATGAACATGAAAGAAATGACAGTGTGCTGCCTGCTCTTTGGTTTTTGCATATCCAGTGTGCGTGTTTGTAAATTTTTGGAGTTTGTTTTTGCTTTTCGTCTCTTTCCAATCGTATGTATATACATAGTTTCATTGTTTCATAGTTTCTCTATTGTCTGTTCCAAATAGATTAGTTTAAACAATAATTTTAGTGTTTTGTGGTGATGATTTGCTTTCTCAGTTATTAGAATTGTTAAAAATTGAGTTCTGGGACTTTGTTAGGCAGAATTAGGATCTGGTTTCTTTTAGTTTCAGTTACAAGTTAGTTTGGGGCTGATTTAGTTGGCTTAGTTGGTCCTAGTTTCTTCTAGTTAGTATAATGAGTATTGGGTGTCCTTTTAAAGGACACCACTTGTATATTTTCAGCTTTTGGGACTGTTTGAGAGGGCTGAAAACAGTGGCTATAGCTGTTGTACCTTTGTTGAAAAATAGGACTAAGTACACTCAAGTGTAGGGGTGTGGGCTTGTACTTTTGTACAAGTCCATACCCCACCTTTAGGCCTCAATTTTCAGCTATAAAGAGGGTCATTTATTACCTTCTTTGGAGATACAACAACCAGCTGAAATTGCAATGAATTGAGAGCAAAACACTTGAAAAAAAATAGTAAGTTTGAGAGTTTGAATTTAGAACCAAAAGTCATTACATCAATGGCCTTTTTGGGGTATAAATCTTGAAGCTTAAAGGTTAAATAGGAGCGTTAGGAGGCTGTTTAAAGAGCTGTTGATTGCTTGATTTGTGGAGTAAAGGTTGTTTAAAGGGCTGTAGATATTTGCTTTGTGTCGGATCTTTATTACGCAAGGTAAACACAATTTAACCTTGCATTAAATTTGCACTTGGCTATGTGAATGATATCAACTTCAGCAAGTTTTGAAAGCCTCGTCATATTATCTTTGCTTTTGTATAAATATATAATGTCATAACTGATCTTTGTTAAATATGGTTGAAAAAATGGAAGATGTTCGTTGTTCTGGCACGTCTATTTTTTGAGCCGTGTATATACTTTTAGTTTGTGCATAAAAGCAGTATGGACAGAATTTGTTACATAAAAGTACAAGTTGTAGAGCTTAATTACCAAACATAGCAACATTTTAGTAAAATTACTCTATATAGAGGAAAACACAAGTAATTACAAACATAGCAAAAACATAACAATATTTTCTCATAACATACCAAACCCTTACATTCTTCCTTCTATTTCTCCCACTATCATTTTTGCTCCTCCCATTTCCCCATATTTCACTTTTCCTCCCACCATTTCCTCCAATTTCACTTTTACTCCTCTCATTTTTCTCAATTTCACTTTTCCTCATCCATCCTCAATGTATCTCGTTGAATCTCACTATTTCTGCAACGTATCAACTATTTAAGTACCGTATCTAACTGTTTCTGCACCGTTTCAACTGTTTCTACAGCACCGTATCTAACTGTTTCTGCACCGTTTCAACTGTTTCTGCAGCATCGTATCTAACTGTTTCTACAGCACCGTATCTAATATTTCTGCAGCATCGTATCTAACTGTTTCTGCAGCACCGTATCTAATTGTTTCTGCACTATTTCAACTGTTTCTAACTGTTTCTGCACTGTTTCAACTGTTTCTAATTGTTTCTGCACCGTTTCAACTGTTTCTGCCCCGTTTTAGCACTATATCTAACTGTTTCTACACCGTTTCAGCGTCATTTTGGCACTGTATCTAACTTTTTATGCACCGTTTCAACGTCGTTTCAGACTGTTTCAGTGTCATTTGAGACCGTTCAGACTGTTTCAGACCGTTTCATCGCAGTTCAGGGATGCTTTTATGTATAAGGTCCAAAAAAAGAAGAAAAAGCCACATGCTCTTAAAACTGAAAGCTCAAAAATAATAAACCAGCTACACATGAAACAAGCTGAATATTTAAGCAAATTAATTGAAACCATGACCCCTGATTGTATCATATGTTCTAAGCACCTTCGATCTCAATTCCTTCTAAACTCCTCTCCTATTTCCTCTTCACAACTGTCAACCCTCTCTCACACAACTCCAACGCATCGTTCATCAACCTCAACGCTTCATTCATTCCAGAAACATCATTTTTCGAAAGCACATCTTTTCCAAACACTAAATATTGATTTGCTAACGCCTTAAAATTCTTCGCCACTGCAAATAACATTTTTCGATCGACTCAACAATGCTACAGCTAAATTCCTGTCAGGAACTTCCCAAGCTGTTTTAGCTCTTTCTATATTTAAATCTAACAAAATCCTTTTCTCTTCATTTTCCAAAACATTTCTGACTTCAACTTTCGATAACTGATCCGTAGCTTTTTCAAAGCAATAAGAAACATAACCTCAGTTTCAAGTAGTGGACTCTCGACCCGGTCCTGATGGTTCCGGGTAGTGACGGGTCAATCCTCAATGCCGTCGATAACAAAACGGCGATCTGGGAATTGTGAACGAACGCGACTGAGAGAATTTGTTCCGGTGAGATCGGGCAGAGCCATCGTTGTAAGGGTTGGGTTTTCCTTCGGGGCTAAATGTTTTCGTCGAAGGAATTGGAGAGAGATGGGGTTTGTGTGCTCTGCTTTTTTTTTTTAATGTGAATTGATTGTGGGGTTGATGGCTTTGAGGGGGTGGGTGGGCTGTACTTGAGAATTGAGATGTTAGATTTAGGAAAATGAAAATGAAATGCATTGTATTTTGTGAAATGTGCTAGGAAAAATGTTGCTATGCTTTGTAATTTAAAAAATATTGCTATTTTTTTGTAATTAAGGGTGAAAATTTGTATATATTTGTGTTAAAAACCCAACTTTAAAAGTGCAGACTTGCAAACTCAGGCCCGTTATGGAAATAAGTTGTAAAATCTGGATGGCATTTAAGAAACGGCCACATAGTGAGTTTTTTTTTTCTTCTGCAAACAGAAACAGATCAGAAAATGAAGTATGTAAATCTTTGTAAAACTATTGTTAAAATAGGCGAGTTATAGTTTGAATTTAGTCCAAATACTTCAAAAACTACAAATCATGACAAAAGTGCAAGTCGACTGAATTAGAAAGCTAATCTCGTGAATATAGTAGTACTGTAAACAACAAAACTGCTCCTATTCTCTGTTGACAAATAGCCCTCACCTTTTGATTATACAACCACCATAATTTTTTTTTTTTGAAATGATTAATGTTAATAAAAATTGTTAAAGTTAGTTTATTTATTCCTTATCAATGTAAATATTCATTTTATATGAGAAATAAATCAAACAAGTTCGATTGAATCAGTTCATTTTTCGCAAATAATTTAGCCCACTTCAAATGTAAGGGTTACTTGTGTTGGTTTGACAAATAACCACCTATTTATAAAATGGCCCTTAATTTGGCAAACAATCGTACTTTGGCGAGAGATGTATAATTGGTTAATTCTGTCAAGTTTTGTTACATTTAATCTAATTCATATAATTAATTTTACTCTAAAGTTAGATTTGAAATGGCGTGATCTATATAGTCCACTATTTTAGCTACTATCCATTAAACATTTTAACTGAAAGTTACTTAACAAAATATAATACGATTAGACAAATATATAAGTATGATTTGTGATCTTCTTATTAGGTAAAAAAAAAAACAAATTCTGACGAACCAAATTAAATTGAGAGAAGTCAATGATGAATCATGTGATAAAATATGGTTTCAAATCCAATTAGGCAATATTATAAGTATGATTTGTGATCTACTTATTAGGCTAAAAGAAAAACTAAATTGAGTTAAACTAATTCCAAATTAATTATATTTTGAAGATAATTCTTTTAAAGATAGACAAGCCCTTTGTAAGGTTGGAAATGTGTAATAAATTTTATTTATCTATTTATTTATTTACTTCGAATCAAAGCGTAAATTCATCCGGTCCTCTGTGAGGTTGGATAAGAATAACGCCTTTTAAATTTTTCCAAATTAAAGTGTAAATTCATCCGATCCTCTGTGAGGTTGGATAAGAATAACACTTTTAAATTTTTTCTCAATCAAAGTTTAAATTCAAATCAACGGAAATATAACAACCATTATTTAATAAATTAAAAATGCGACAATAAAGCTACTGTGCTTGGCACAGGACTCGAGGGTGCCTAATACCTTCCCGAGAGTCAACTGAGAACCTTACCCGAATCTCTAACGCAGACCATTAGACGAGTCAGAGGTGTTCCAAGGTACGTTTTGGTGACTTAGCACACCTTAAACTATGTCAAGTGGCGACTCTGAGTTCTCTAAATAAATTCGTACCTTTTTTAACACCAGTCACGAGCCTTTAAATAATAAACTGCACGTGGATTAGTTAAATATTTTTAGGGCGTAATAGCTTGGCGACTCCGCTGGGGAAATTAGTGAAAACTAGAATCTCCGGCTTTTTGAGAAAATTGTCGCATGTCTTAATTTATTAAATATTTGGTTGTTATATTATTGCCGTTATTACATGAAAAGTTGAATGTTACTGCTTTGATATTGTTGAACTGTATATAAAACTGTCTTCCTCCGCAACCCTTTGAGTCTTTGAAACACACGCAGACGTGCACTTACCAGATTGCTTGTGGCATCTGGGACTTTCTTACTAAATTGCCCATGATTTAGGGGGAAGGTGTAATGGGGTTTTAGTCCGAACACACTGCCTCCGGATGGCCCTGATGCGCTTTCCGTCCGGTTTGTCCACCGGGTTTTCAGCCAGTTTAGACACTGAGTCAGTTGTGTCATCTAGAGTTAAACCTTTAGGCCCAATTATCTGCATCATATTTGACTTAATGAGGTACGATACACTGGTATTTCACTTGTCTAGGCTGACTATCCTTTTGTCCAAGCGGGACCCACTTCTCGGAAAAAGACATGTCAAGGGCATTTTAATGTGTTGCATGCGCCTAGAAAAAGTTGTTATGCTGACCGATCACCGGGGGTGGGTGTTAAATTTTGAAAAAAAAAACAGACAGAAAAATGAAAAATGGGTTTAGTCTCGTGTCTTAAAATATCTTTAGTTGTTATTTTACGCCGTTATAATGAAGAATTTTTTTCAAGAACTTTTAGAGTCTAATTTTGTGTCCGGGTTTGGTCTCAAGTATTAGAAAATAATTTTTCATAGTTTTGCACCGTTATAGTTTTGTGCCGGTATAATGGCAAAATTTTGGAACTCTTTTGTCTTTGAGTCTGTGTCCAAGTCAAGTCCATATTTTTTAGAAAGTAATTTATCGGGGTTTTACGCCGTTATAATGGCCAATTTCGGTAAACCAATTTTGCATCTAATTCGTGTAATATTTTGTGTGTTTGAGTCGTCATAATGGTCAAATTTTATAAATTCTCTAAGATTCTTTTTTCGAATTAGATCAAAGAGTTTGTTTCAAAAATTGTGTCCATCTTTGTGTTGTCATAGTGTCCGATTTTGGAATCATCTTTTGGATAAAAAAATAAATAGTTTGTTTCATAATCTGTTTTGAAGTTCCGTTAGAACCTCCCTCGAGTTGAGTCTTAAATTTGTAAAAACATAAAAAAAAAAAAAAAAAGTTATTTTAGGGTCCCACTTTACTTTGTATTGTATATTTTCAAGGTCAAGCTAGGGTACAGACGATAAATTGCAATTAGCTAAGTTGTATTTTGCGTCGATCCTCGTGGAATAATCTGACTCCGCTAAAATGTCGAGTCTCATTATTTTTACCGTCCGGGTGTACCCACCCAATGTGTCAGTTTGTATATATCTTCGACTCGTGTATCACGTTAAGCTGTTTATTTTGAGTCTGTCTCGTGTCATTTGTCTAAATTATGTTTTTGTGTTAGAAAAAGAGGTTAAAAAAATAAAAAAATCATCCAAGTTTGTCCTTGTTCTAATTACTTGCCAGTTACAA
Source organism: Petunia axillaris subsp. axillaris (assembly GCA_029990575.1). NCBI lineage: Eukaryota > Viridiplantae > Streptophyta > Magnoliopsida > Solanales > Solanaceae > Petunia > Petunia axillaris. The sequence goes on along the minus strand of JARKNS010000007.1, from coordinate 45,733,413 downwards.
TTTTGTTCTGATTTTTCTCAAGGCACGTGAGCAATCTTTGGGGATCTAATGTAAACCAATTCGGGATGACGCATAGGCATTGTTTAAGCCGGTGAGCAAATTCATGTCCCATGCTATGATGTTGCACTAACGTGTTTTAATTTGATAGAGCTTGAGCAACTGCCGTGCTGGCCCCACATTCCTATTCCACCAGAATCAAGGGACCATTGCATGTTCCGGAAGTGGTTGAAGCACCTCTTCAGGAAAACACTCCAACAACGATGGCCGAGGAGACTGAGAAAACTGAGCTAGTTCGTTTGGCTGAGCAATAGGCTAAGAGGGCCGAAGACTTCACAGCTATGAAAGAAATGATGATGCAGTTGGTTCGTAACTTGGCAGCAGTTCAGGCACCTCATGTTCGGCCAGGTGCTTCTGATTTCATGGCAAATACTCAGACACCCGGGCAAGGGCAATCCACAATGGTAGAAGACCCCCGTTACCCTCCGGGATTTTGTCCACATCCGGAAACTGACAACGCATCCAGACTTTCTACTATACAACCTGGGGTACAATTCCCACAGCATGGACAACATGGCCAACTCCAAGTTCCTGCCCCAGCATTCACCATTCCTGTAGGACACACTTTTCAAAGATCGAACAGTGACCCACAGTTAAGGGCCCGTGATCAACAATTCGACCAAGCTCGGGGTAATGTTTTCCGCCCCCACTGAGTCATATGATCAGGGACACCACCCAGAATCACATGCTGGTATCGAAAGGTTGGGAAAAATAGAAGAGACTGACTTTGCTCGGAAATTGAAAAGCTTGGAGCAAACTGTGAAAAACATACAAGGGCAAGGGGGTAAAACCAGTATTTCATACAAAGACATGTGCTTGTTCCCTCATGTGCCATTGCCTGAAGGTTTTGTTGTGCCCAAATTTGATCCGTACACTGGACAAAGTAATCCAAGGATCCACGTGAAGATCTACCTTCACAAAATGAGGGGCATCGAGAAGGATGAATTGTTGATGGCATACTTTGCTGACAGTTTGGGAGGACCGGCAACAGAATGGTTTGTACAACAAGATGTTTCGAAGTGGGTCACCTTTGATGACATGGCCAGCGCTTTCCTAAACCATTATGGTTACAAAATGGAGGCTGCTCCTGATCGTTCTTCCTTGAAGATGATCACAAAGAAACCAAGTGTAGGTTTCAGAGAGTGCCTACAGGTGGCGCGAACAGGCAGCGCGTGTGAGCCCTTTAATCCCAGATGATAAGATGGTTGAAGAATTCGTCAAAGTGCTCGATGAAACATACTACCAAGCGATGGCCTCTGCCATTGGGAAGCAGATCAGTGAAGCAGTGAGAATTGGGTAGATGATTGAAAGAGGGATCAAGGCAGGCAAGATTATCAGCCAAACAGCTTTGAGAGCCACTACCCAAGCGTTGCAATCAGGGTCAGGTGCTTTTGGGAAGAAGAAAGAAAAGAAAGATGAAGTGGCAATGGTTGATCCTGGACCGAGAAGAAATGACGGAAGATACAATGACCGTCAAGGATACATTCAGACACCCCCGCCACAACCATTTTATCCACCTCATGGCCAACAATTTGCCATGCCGCAGTTCTCATTTCCTGTAAATTCAGCATCTTATGCTCAAACCCTGTCGGGTCCACAATGGCGTGCACCCCTGCTCCAGTCCAGTATCACAGATTGATTAATCACAGAAAGAAAAAGGGAAAAGGAATTATGCAGGAAACCAAATGGCTGTTCAAACATTTTCAACTATGACAGAGTCGAAGAAATGACAAGTACCCTTTCAAGTTTGGCTGGGAAAATCTGGAGAACGAATCTTTTTTTCTGCTTGTACAGACTTCTAGCTTGTTTCCCTCTCACTTTAATAAATTTACTAGTTTGAGTTTGGCAAAAGATTTTGGGTCCACAAAAATTGGGTCCACCTTTCTGCGAGACAAAATAAAACCTAACATAAGTAATGTTCTCTTAGGCATGCAAAATAGAATTTTTCCAACAACTACAATATAAACTTTAAATACCACAAAGTTAAGTGTAATTGTGTAATCTAATAAACAGTGTGTTACTCTCTCATTTTTAATTTATAAGATTGACGTCTTTATTCTTAAATATGTCATAACATTTTGATTACTACAAAACTAATGAAATCTATGATTTAAATATGACATAAGTTTGTATGGTTATAAAAACTTCTTACTAATTAAATAAAATGAAAAGTTTAAAATTAAATTATTTTCAATTATAAAAATATGACATTTCTTTTGAATAACTAGTAACAAAAAAATAGTGTCACATAAATAGGAACGAGCATGTAAAAATATTTTCATAATGTAAAAAAATTCACACTATAAGAGGATGCCACTTTTATGTAATAAGGGGTCGTTCGGTTACTGGGCTAAATGATTAATACCCGCACAAAACTCTGCGTTAATTTAGCGCAACGTTCGGTTGGTTTTCTGAAAAATTTTAATACCTGTATAAATTAATACAACGTTTGGTTACGTTTTTTTATATTCCGCATTATTAATACTTGCATTATTAATGCGGGAATCTATGTATTACTTTATGCGGGGTAGAAGATGGTATTAATAATGTGGGTATTAATAACGCGGGTATTAAAATTTAAATTGACAAAAGTAACCTCATTATGAGAATATATTTTAAAATTTTATTTAAGGAGTAAATAAATATTTTAAATAATAATATTGTAATATATTAGTGATTCAAAAAATAATCCCTATGTTATAATATATGCATGGCTAATACCCACATTACTAAACCCCGCGCTAACTAATACCCGCATTATTAATACCCATATTATTAATACATACATTATTAATACCCACATTACTAATACCCACATTATTAATTAATACCCGCGTAAACAACACGAGTAACCGAACGACCCCTAAGTTCATCTAAATCCAGAACGTGGAGCGTATTTGTGTCTATATCAATGTATACAATAAGTTAAACTAGTATAGCACCCGCGCGATACGCGGTCAACATGAAAATCGGTTCATCATAATTTTAAATATAAAATTAGCAATTATATAATGTAATCATAATTGAACCGTAAAACTCAATTATTTACCTACCTAATGAGTGAAAAATAGTTCAGTTTCTCATATCTATATTCTATTTTTTAAAGTTGTAAAATATATCTACTTATCACTATATCATTTGCTCTGATTTTTCTACTAATTATATTTTCTTCGTTAGTTTTTTCTTCTGATTTTTTAAGAATGTACTTGCTCTTTTCTTTCCAATCTTTTTCTCTTCCTCTACTACTAAATTATGTTTCAAGTTTATAAGTATACAAAATGATGATTTTATGTGATAGCAAATAATAATGTATATCTTGCTTGTGTAACAATATGAACAAAGAAAAAAAATAATCTTACCACCATAAACCCCAACTGAAGAAGAACAACACAATATCCTTGTCCCGAGGCACTTAGTGAATGATTAAGTAATATTAAGACCCCTTTATATTTTTTTCTCCTCCTTATTCTATACGTACATAAATTCTTTACCAAACATTATAATGCCTTTAGAAATAGACACACCATGCAAAATTTTGCGCATAATGTAATCAAACATTTATATAAAATTATTAAAACGAATGAACACTTAGGACAAAATATAGAATAGGATATTAGGACAACAATTGTAATGACATTTGATTCAACTTAAGCCCTTTAACTTTTTAGTATCTTGAATTGACCTCCTTTGTTGGTTATAGTATTACACACTGATATATTTGTAACAACTTTTAACCTATAGCTATTATTAATGTAAAATTTGTGATTTGACTAATTAGTTTAATATTAAACTCTTCTATTACTTGCCTTAGCAAAGTATAAGATTAAAAACCTTCTCACTAAGAATTGAAAGTGGAGTATTGTATCGGGTTAAATCCATCGTCACCAAAGTTGGTGACTCGGCATCCACGTAGGACGGCGCACGGACGACACGTGGCTGTGAATGGACATAAAGGCAATGGATAAGATCGAAGATAAACAGTTACAACGGATAGATGAACAGTCGCCACGGCCAGAAAAGTCGCGGCTCATCAATCAAGGCAGTTCGAAATGGGAATCTTATCCACAAACAACGCAACTGCTCGACTAAGGAGTTACAACTGCTTGCGAACGGACACATAGCTACCTATATATTGTAATCTAAGTCACAAGCATTAAATCTAATGCTTCTCTGAATCTACACCTGTATTCAAACTATTTACTAGCATTCAAATTCTTTATCTCCTGCGAATATTTACTACTACTGATAATTGAAAGATCTCTTTTATTGTTCCATTGACTGAATATCATAAAGAGTACGAGGAAGGGAATTTAATCAAGTCTAAACGGCCTGAGCACGGTTCCTTTTTCGTTCGACTATTCATTTATTGTACTGCATTGATTGCATCTTTATTCTTTCGCATTTATTACTGTCATTTATATTTCTCCATTAAGAGCGTTTAATCTCGATTATTGACCGTGACCCCGCTTTATAAATTTAATTGTAAATTAACCTACTAAAACGAAATTACGGTTAAACAATTTGGCGACCACAGTGGGAGCCGGTCAATAACTTCCGTAGGTTAATCGCTCGTCGTATTTTACTCTTTATTCGTTTTTCCTTCGCTCGCTGGTTCTCCCCGTTTTCTTTTTTGTTGAAATGGCAGATAACAACTCGCACAACAACGTTCCCATTGAAGGGCAGCAAGACCTCAACGCTGCGGAGCAGGTAAACCAGAATTTGGCCGGGGACGAGCAGCAAGATGTTCCCCTTGCAGACGACGACGTGATCCCCATTGCAGAGGACGAGAATGTGCTCCCAGCGGAGCGGGAGAACGAGCACAGTCAGCAAGGTAGCAGAAGTAGCCGCCAGCCTGGCCGAGGAAATGTCGATCAGGGGGCTGGAGGGTCTAGAAGACCCAACGGACCTGGGAATTCGAGGAACTCTCAAGACGCTATCCTTGAATTCATACGGCAACAGGCCGAGATCAACAGGCAAATACGGGAAGCTATCGACAGCCTGCGAGGACAGAACCTGCCAAACACGGGAAATCCACCCATGGGACGTCCAAGGGATGCTTCACCATCTCATGCCTCGAGGCGCGCTGAAAATCAGAATGCAGGATCAGCGGTGCCCACAGAGATGAGCGAAGTCATGGAGGCCCTCACCAAGCAGTTCAAAGAAAGTCAGGAGGCCCTGCAGCGCTCTCTTCATGAGAGGATTGACCAGATCCCTGGCGCACCACCCACCCTGAAGAAAGTTGACGTTCAACGGTATACTCAAAGGCCCTGGAAGAAAGAAGCGGCACCAAAGGCCATCCCCAAGACATTCAAAATGCCAAACATACCAAGATACCGGGGAACAACTGACCCCAATGATCACTTGATGATGTTTAGCAATTTCATAAAGGCAAGCGATCTCACCGACGAGGAGATCGAATCAGTGCAATTGAAGAAGTTCGTGGAAACCTTAGCGGACGGCGCTCTACGGTGGTATTCAATGCTGCCACCAAATTCAATAGGATCTTTTGCCGAGATGGCGGAGTTATTCGTCAAAGCACACACAGGCGCTCAGAAGACAGAAACAAGAGTTGAGGATATCTTTGAAATCAAGCAACTGCCTGGGGAGTCTCTCCGAAAGTATGTGGATCGCTTTCAGCGTGAGCGTATGTTGCTACCCAAGGTTCCAGATCGATGGGCGGCTATTGCATTCACCAACAGCCTGGACGTCAAGAGTTCTGAGGCGACCAGACGACTGTACGAATCCCTGCGAGAATATCCTGCGGCGAGCTGGTCGGATGTCTACAACCGTTATAATTCCAAGGTACGTATAGACGAAGATAAATTAATTGGCACAGGTACCCGAGGACGGAGCCAAACTCGCACCAATGGCGCTGGGGGAAAGATCGAGACGGATAGGCCAGATGCACGGCACGAGCCATACCCCAGCCGGTCACGCAACAACTCAAACGGACGCGGTCGCAACAACAAAGGCCTGGCAAGGAGCACTGATTCTGCCTCAACTTCTAGTGGAATCCCAACCCTGCCCGTCTTCAACATCGGAGCGGTCGAACTTGTAGCAGTGCTCGAGGAGATGAGCGAAAATGTCAAATGGCCCAAGGATATGAAGGGTGACCCCAGCAAACGCAACAAGAATTTATGGTGCGAATTCCATCGCAATCACGGCCACACAACGGATGACTGCAAGGCTCTAAGGTATGAAGTTGCTAATTTTTTGAAACAGGGCTATCTCAAGGAGTACTTGACAGAAAAAGGGAAGCAGACTCACGCGAAGGCCCAGCAAAACAAATCAGGACCTCCCCGAGTATCTTCTCCAAAAATGACGGTCAACGTCATCTCTGGCTGAATTGAGGTTGATGCAGTCACATGAGGATACGATGACTTTTGAAGAAGCAGATGCAGATGGCTTGCAGTTTCCTCACATGGACGCTTTAGTGATAACGCTGCGAGTGGAAGAGTTCGACGTCAAGAGAGTGCTCGTTGATCCAGGCAGCTCAGCAAACATCATATTATCTCGGGTCGTGCAGCAGTTGAAGCTATACTATGGGATTGTACCAATTTCTCGCGTTCTCTCAGGATTTAACAATTCCAGCGAGAAAACGTTGGGAGAAATTACAATGACGACCCTGGTCGAAGGCGTCATGAGACGAACAACGTTTCATGTCATTGATGGAGACATGGCCTACAACATAATCCTTGGGAGGCCATGGATACACGACATGCAGGCAGTCCCGTCAACCTATCACCAAGTGATGAAATTCCCTTCAGAGTGGGGAATACGAGAAGTTCGGGGAGAGCAGCGTTGCGCTAGAGATTGCTACTCAGTCGCAGTCAAGCTCCCCGAGGAAGCAAAATAGCAATTAAGGAATCCGGGATCGGAGTCGAGCAATGAAACATCAAACTACCAAATCCCGGAATTCATATCAAAATTGGATGCACGAGAAGAGTACGCGCCAACCATTGAAGCTCTGGAACCAGAAGAACTTTTCGACAACATGCCTGAAAGGAAGGTATATTTGGGAGCAGAGCTGAACAAAGACTTACGGAAAGACATCTTGCACTTCCTCAAGGAGCGGCACACCACCTTTGCGTGGTCGCATGAAGACATGACAGGAATCTCCCCGAAGATTATCTCTCATAAGTTGAATGTGGATCCATATTACCGCCCAGTGAAGCAAAAGAAACGCCAGCAAGGAGCATTCAGGAACCAGATCATAAACGACGAAGTTGACCGCTTGCTCAAGATTGGCTCTGTCCGAGAAGTCAAATATCCAGATTGGTTGGCCAACGTGGTCGTAGTGGCGAAGAAAAATGGCAAGTGGAGGGTCTGCATTGACTTCACTGATCTGAACAAAGCCTGCCCGAAAGATTCTTATCCACTGCCTCAGATTGACCAACTAATCGACGCGACGGCCGGGCACGAGGTGCTTACATTCCTTGATGCATATTCAGGCTACAACCAAATCTTGATGAATCCCGACGACCAGGAGAAGACCTCTTTCATTACTTGCCGAGGTACGTATTGCTACAAAGTAATGCCTTTTGGACTTAAAAATGCAGGTGCAACCTACCAACGGTTAGTCAACCGGATGTTTCACGACCACATTGGCAAAACCATGGAGGTTTACATCGACGACATGCTGGTCAAGTCCAAACGAGCAGAAGACCACTTGGCTCATTTGAAGGAAGCCTTTCGAATCCTTGATCAATACAACATGAAGCTCAACCCGGAGAAATGCGCATTTGGAGTGGGTTCAGGGAAGTTCCTTGGTTTCATTGTCTCCCAGCGAGGGATCGAGGTGAACCCCGCCCAGATAAAAGAGATAGAAGCCATCCCCGACGTACTTCACAACAGAAAAGATGTAATGCGGCTAACCGGAAGAGTAGCAGCGCTGAGGAGATTCATCTCCCGCTCGTCTGATCGGTGCAAAAGCTTCTTCGACGTGCTGAAACAGAACAAGGAGTTCGAAAGGACCCCTGAATGTCAGCAAGCTCTTAAGGATTTGAAGCGGTACTTGTCAAGCCCGCCTTTACTTTCAACGCCACAACCAGGTGAACAACTGTTACTCTACCTGGCCGTATCTGAGTCAGCGGTAAGTGCAGTTTTGGTTCGAGAAGACAAAGGTAAGCAACTACCAATTTATTACATTAGTAAATCTCTATTAGATGCTGAAACACGCTATCAACCTTTGGAGAAACTAGCACTAGCATTAGTAATCGCTGCCCGTAAATTAAGACCTTACTTTCAAAGTCACTCAATAGCTGTAGTTACTACCTTCCCCTTACGTAGTATCTTGCACAAACCTGAATTCTCGGGCAGGCTAGTAAAATGGGCAGTAGAATTAAGTGAATTTGATATATCTTATCAACCCCGGGTAGCCATAAAGTCTCAAGCTCTAGCAGATTTTATCGCAGATTTTAGCGCCACCATGTACCCTGATGCTCAGCGTGAGGCGGTTCTTTTCGCCGGATCCGAGTCGGGGACTTGGACCTTGCACACCGATGGGTCCTAGAGCGTGAAAGGGTCAGGGCTAGGCTTAGTCCTCACCACTCCCTCGGGTGAAACCATTAGACAGGCCATAAAATGTCCCTTTATTACTAATAATGAGGCCGAATATGAGGCCGTAATTGCAGGATTGAAACTGGCTCGAGACTATGGAGCAGACAGAATTCATCTTAAGAGTGATTCTGCCCTGGTCGTCAACCAGATAACTGGAGGTTTCGTTGCAAGGGAGTCTCGTATGCAGAGGTATCTTGCCCGAGTTACTGGTTTGCTGGCACAATTCAACAATTGGGAAGCCACACAGATCCCGCGAGAGGAGAATCATGAAGCCGATGCCTTGGCCAATTTGGGCTCAGTCGCAGAAATTGGAACAGCAGGTTCAATGGCCGTAGCTCATCTGCTGTGCACAACAATCGATAAAGACGCAATGGAGGTCAACACGACCAATCTAACTTGGGATTGGAGGAATGAGATAATCAATTACATACTGCATGGAACCCTGCCATCAGACGTTAAGGCTGCTCGAAAGCTGAGGATAAAGGCTGCCAGATATACAATTATAGATGGCACCCTCTATCGAAAGACTTTTGCAGGTCCACTCGCCAAATGTCTAGGCCCCAGCCAAACAGAGTATGTGATGAGGGAAGTTCATGAGGGATGCTGTGGAAATCACTTGGGAGGAAAAGCACTTGCTCGAAAACTTATACGGGCAGGCTACTATTGGGACAAAATGGAGAAAGATACTAACGAGTTTGTCAGAAAATGCGATAAGTGCCAGAGGTTTGCGCATCTCCTCCATCAACCGGCGGAGCCCTTGCATTCAATCATCTCCCCGTGGCCGTCTATGAAGTGGGGAATGGACATCGTTGGGCCACTACCCACTGCACCCAGGGGGGTGCGTTTCTTGTTAATGATTACTGATTATTTTACAAAGTGGGTTGAAGCTGCAGCGTATTCAAAGATACGTCATACGGAAGTAGTTGATTTCCTGTGGCGTTATGTCATTTGTCGATTCGGAGCACCCAAAGAGATCGTCATGGATAACGGTTCCCAATTCGTTGGTCAGAAGGTCACAAAGTTCCTTGAAGATCTGCATATTAAAAGGATTACTTCTTCCCCGTATCACCCAGTGGCAAACGGGCAGGCGGAATCGACCAACAAGATAATAGTGGATTCACTCAAGAAGCGTCTCGAGCAGGCCAAAGGGTGTTGGGTGGAAGAACTCCCCGGGGTTCTTTGGGCATATAGAACAACCACGAAAATGAGCACCGGGGAGACGCCCTACTCTTTAGTATATGGTTCTGATGCATTGATCCCAGTCGAAATTGGCGAGCCAAGTCTACGATATGCCCATGCAACCGTAGAATCTAATTCAGTCAACCTCTCCGAGGAATTGGATTTTCTGGAAGAACGCAGGGAATTAGCACTGATACGAGTAGTGGCTCAGAAAGAAAGGGTAGAGAAATATTACAATCGGGGACTGAGGCTACGTAACTTCGAAGTCGGGGACTTTGTATTGCGTAGAGTCTCCCAGAATACACAAGAGGTGAACGTCGGCAAACTTGGTCCAAACTGGGAGGGTCCATACAAGGTGGTTGCATCAGCTAGTAAAGGTTCATACCGTTTGGCACGACCAGATGGATCGCTTCTACCCAGCAGTTGGAATGTGACGCACTTGAAGAGGTACTACTTCTAAGTGGTACAGGGGTTAGTGTTTCTATCCATTTTACGTTGCTTACATGCCTTCGTTTTCTTTTAAGTTGCTCTGTTTTCTTATCTTTGTCTAAATGGTACTAACGGTCTTCAAAAGGCCAGATCCGTTTAGCTCAACTGGTAGAGCTCGAAGTCCTCGCGCTTCGCGGCTGTGGGTTCAAATCCCGCAACGGACACATTCCTCTTTTGGTTATATGTGTTCTCAGATTCAGCGCTTCACCCATTGTCTTTTCATGTCTGAAATTACAAAATTTCAACATAAAAACAGGGGGGTGGCGAGGGCCCCAGTAGGCCAAAGTCCCGGCTAACACAGGTGATCTTCGAGCAGAGCAAGGTCATTCGCTAAAAGCGCGGCTAAGCAAAATCAAGTAAGTTCAATAGAACTATTTTACTTGTGCTGTATTATCTCCTACATACATCTTTGCGGCCAGTATCCGCTCAAGTCCCACAACTTTACGACCAGACAATCTTGTGTTCTGATTTACGACCAACCAATCCTACGTTCTGGTCATTTGGTTACTTGTCCTTTTCAATAGAAATAACAGGGCAGCCTTAACCAAACCAAATTTTTTCCGTTTTTCTGCGAAAACTTTCAACTGTCAAATATGATAAGCAAAGTTTATCGCAAAACCGTCTTACACGGTCAAATTTCAGTCAGCCTAAACGACCTGATTTCGTTCAGCCCAGAGAGCCTGACTTCAGTCATCTTAACTAAGGGTAACTTAACTTGGTTACGATCGGATTTTATTTCAAAACATCTGCGCAGATTAAACCAAAAAGGGAACTCAGACACTAAGGTTTGAAACATAATCTTGACCTCTGAAAACTTTACTAAGCAGTAAACAACAATCAGCATTCATATGAATGAGACTTGAAAGACTAAAAATGGTCGTCAAGCCTCAACCAGTCAGACAAAAGAAGAAAACAGCCAAAAACGTACATTCATTCATAAAGTTAACAAATATTCGAAGTTAACAACATCCAACAAATTAACAAGAAGGACTAGACAAGGCATCAATCGTCATGTTGACCAGGGTCCCGACCTGATGCACTAGCTCCATCAGTCGGATCCCCGCCAAAATCTTCATCTTCTTCATCTTCATTGTCCTCGCTGCCTTCATCGTCCCCTTCGACTTCATCATCGTCAGCTCCCACTTCCATGCCCAGGACTTGCTTGACACTGATGATGGCTGCTATGGTCTGATCGAGGACTAAGTCGACATTGATCTGGCCGCGCTGCATTTGGATAAGCAATTTCTTTTTGGCCTCAAGAGCTTCTAGCTTGGAGTCGATCGTGTAACGATCCCGCAAATTTGCCAACTCCTTCGTCAGTAGCTCCTGAACCTTTGCAGATTCCGCAGCCCGATTTCTGGCCTCTTGTAGTTCTCCTCGAGCAGCTTGAGATTCAGCCTCAGCTTTGTTCATGTTCCTCAACATCAGGTCGGAAGCGTCGCGGATACTCCCCAGAGTAATTTCCTTCATATTGAGCTCATGGGCAAGTTGGGAGATCTGACGGCCTTGCTCGTCCATCTTCGCTTTCAGGTCTTCAAAAGACAGCACAAACCTGTCCTTCTCATCTAGAAGACGGTCCCTCTCCTCGAGGAGTGCGCTTATCTTGTCGTTAGCTTCAGCGTTGGATTTCTCCAACCTATCTATCTTATCCTCAAAGAAGTCACGTCTCCCCTCCAAGACCCGCTTCTCCCCGATCAGAACCTGTTTTTCCTCTTCTAAGGCTTGGTTGTCCCGAAGAGCCCTCAGAAGATCTTTCTTAAGGCCAAGGACTTGATCCTGGTTGTTCAGCCTGGAGCGGAGCATGAGCTCGGTAGCCATCATACTCGCCTGGCAACAAGTAAAAAGTACACAGGTAATTAGAACTAAGGTTTTTTGATAAAAATAAAGAAAGTAAAGAAGGAAACATTACCCGAGCAGTGTCCTCAGCAATCGCATAAGCCAACTGCTCATCGTTCATGCTGCGCATGTTCCACTCTTTGCGAGGGCCGATCATGTTGGACGTCACCTTGACTAAGTGGCCAGGCTTCGTAAGAAAGTCCGTGTCTGGGGGGATGATGAAGTCACACTCCCTCATACACGGCCTGGGCTCTCTCGCTTGTTCCGAATGATAGTTGGGGCCAAATTTGTGGCGAATACCTTTAACGGAGTACGCCCCAATCGTACCTCCTGAAGATACTCGCCTGGTAAGCCTAGTGCGAGAGACCTCGACCTCACCTGTCTCGCCGAGGCCCAGGGTGTCGCATTCTTGCAAATAAACTGGCGCCACCCCGTCGGCAGCCAAGTTCATCATGTCTTTATAATAGAAGACCTGGGGTTCAGCCTCCCCCCCAGCCTTCCTCTGATCACCAACCTCCTTATCCTTTTCCTCGCCCTTCTCCTCATTCTCCTCTCCCATCGGCTCCTTGCCTGGGCGCCTGTGGCTGGCCTGCTCAGGCTCGCTTTGTTGGCTTCCAACCCGTTCAGGCTCGCTCGGCTTTGAGGCCTCAGGAAAGAATGCAAAACCCTCGTGCATTCTCTCCTCCCCCATCTCCTCAGCTTTTTCTCCTTCCCCATCACCAACTCGGGGACTCTCCTCGAAAGCATAAGAGGAAGTCTCTACGGCCCTCCTCTTATCACTCCGAAGATATGCCCTCCTCCTCTGAGTCAAGCTCACGTCGGGAGCCTCTGAATCTGACAGGACAACCACCACAGGCTCAGCAGATTCAGGGGCAGCCGCCGAGCTTTTGACACTCTCCTGCCCAGACTTGGGGGTCTCAGCAGTAGCGACAGTGGCCTCAACCGTCTTCTCAGAAGACTGAGGGGTCTTACGAGCTGTCCTTTTCTTCTTTTTGGGTTTACTCTTTTCGGAGTCGGTTTGCTTTCTCTTCAAGCTCGCAAGAACCTCCTCGCCACCCTCCCTAGCTTTGATAGCTGCTGCAGTCTGAAGAATAGCAGCCGCCTCCTCGTTGACCTCAGCCATAGGGTCAACAACCGCCTCCTCAGGAGGAGGAGCAGGAAAATAACTACCACCAGTACCTAGACCTGAGAACAGAAGCATATCAATACCGCAATAAGCTCTGCATAAGTTAGCAGAAATTCAAGTAATCAGCTTACCGTGGGTGCTGGGGTTAGACAAATGCTTCAAGGAAGCATAGTGAGGCCATTGCCTCTGCTCGTGAGTGAACTCTGTCAGAATTGGTTCAACCCAAGCAGACAATTCCTCCTCAGTAATCAGACCATCATAGGGGATCTTGTCAGCTAAACAACAAAGAGTGGAAATTAGAGAGTGCAGATACATAATTCAAAGAATATTCAGTACAAAGACTCGGGGACTTACAAGTTTTGTTCCACGCCTCGCGGAGATTAGTTTTGTCGCCACGTGTAAGGAGTCTAGACTGCACATAAACATACCGGTGCATCCAGCCCCTATCCCCTGAATCTTCGGATTTGCTCACTAGAGCTTTTCTCCCCCTCATACGGGCGTTAATATACCCATCCCTAGCGACCTGAAGACTATACAAAGCAATAAAATGCTTAAATTCAAAATCCTGCTCAGTCTCGTCGGCGAACCACTGCAGCAGGGTAACAATCCTATAAACGCTTGGACACAACTGCCCCGGGCAGATAAGATAGTATTTACAGATATCTTCTATGACAGGGTGCAACGGGAACGTATGACCTATCGTGAATGGATATGTAGATATGGCCGTCCATCCAGGCCTCGTTGAAGTGATATTTTCCGTTGGAAGGGGGCAAGAAACCATAACATCATCATCCCATCCGCAATCTGTCCTAACCTTAGGCAAAAGGTCAGGAGTGATTGAACTCTTAAAGCGGCTTGAAGGCCACGACCTTATATTGCCGTAATGACTGGACGAGCTGATCGAACAGTCATTTTCAAGATTTCCCCAAATCTTTGGGATCACGTCGGCAACTGAAGTTGGAGAACTCGTAGGTTGACCAGCCGCTGCCGAAGAAGTACTAGCTGCAGCATCCATATTCAAACTCCTCTTGGCCTTAGGAGACATTTGGATTAAAAGATTAAGAGAATTTGTCGCGTTTCAAATTTTTTGCTGGAAAGTTGTTTGGAGCTCTGAAGATTGGTATGAAATTTGGAATGAAGTAAAGAGATTTTCAGCTGGTGGAAATCGTATTTATAGGGTTCGCAAAACCCACACGTGGTGGACATCCACACAAAAGATGAATTGATCCAGCCGTTGGAGAAAATAATGAAATAAAAATCGGAGTGGCGGTTTTTCGTCTTGGGACGTGCAAGACGTGAGTAGGCGCAGTTCAATCATCACGCCTGCAGTCTCGGAACGCGCAACAGTCACTTCCTCAGTAAAAAGTGGAGCGGAATTGACAGCTTGCACGTTTTGTCTTTAACAGAGCATTTAATGCACACACTAATAGGACGCCAATCAGTCAAAAGCTCTTGAGAAAACATTTAATACTCATACTGATGGGGTAACGATCAGTCCAACGGGCAGTATCTTGTAAGGACTCACGCTTACTATGTAAGGAGAGGTCAAAAGAGTTCATTCCCACTCGCAATTCGTTTTCCACTCCTCGCCCAGATCCTCTGCCCGAGAAGTGCGGGGACTATCTGTATCGGGTTAAATCCATCGTCACCAAAGTTGGTGACTCGGCATCCACGTAGGACGGCGCACGGACGACACGTGGCTGTGAATGGACATAAAGGCAATGGATAAGATCGAAGATAAACAGTTACAACGGATAGATGAACAGTCGCCACGGCCAGAAAAGTCGCGGCTCATCAATCAAGGCAGTTCGAAATGGGAATCTTATCCACAAACAACGCAACTGCTCGACTAAGGAGTTACAACTGCTTGCGAACGGACACATAGCTACCTATATATTGTAATCTAAGTCACAATCATTAAATCTAATGCTTCTCTGAATCTACACCTGTATTCAAACTATTTACTAGCATTCAAATTCTTTATCTCCTGCGAATATTTACTACTACTGATAATTCTTTTATTGTTCCATTGACTGAATATCATAAAGAGTACGAGGAAGGGAATTTAATCAAGTCTAAACGGCCTGAGCACGGTTCCTTTTTCGTTCGACTATTCATTTATTGTACTGCATTGATTGCATCTTTATTCTTTCGCATTTATTACTGTCATTTATATTTCTCCATTAAGAGCGTTTAATCTCGATTATTGACCGTGACCCCGCTTTATAAATTTAATTGTAAATTAACCTACTAAAACGAAATTACGGTTAAACAAGTATGAAATTAAATTATGATGCTCCAAGGAAAATTTCAAATGTCAAAGCACACCAGCCAAATAGTGAATCCAAGTGAATGTCCATGGCCATTCTCTCCTGACGAATCTATACATTATCCATATCTTTTCTTTTTAGGACCATATATATATACATATATTGATGAATACAAGAGGGGGGGTGAATTGTAAAAACTATTAATTTTAGTCGACTAATCAATTCGTGAGTTAACTGTAAGTTATAGATAATAAGTAATGCAGAAAGCAAAGCTGTAAACAGGGAACGACACAGAGTTTTTATACTGGTTCAGAACCAATTGGTTCCTAATCCAGTCCCCTTGGGTCACAAGGGAGTGATCTCTCTTTAAGCTCTTTAGTAAACAGAAATACAAGTGTGGTTTATCGTTAACCACGAACGTCTTCACACAGATGGTTTTTCACCACTCGATAACCACCAACGTACTGTTTGGTTTATAGCTCACCAAACCAACTTCTGTTCGACACAACTATTACCTCTACAAGAACCTCTCCTTCTTTTCTTTTCTAACACCGATCACTAGTTAGTTACAGTATTTTTGCAAAGTAAAAGTGTGGAGAAAAGTAGACAGTAGAATAGAAGCGTAAAGAGATCCTTCAGAAACTTTCGATTAAATAGTAACAAAACAAGGAGACCGTTGCGGAAGATCAGGGCAGTAAATCGAAGAGATGCAATAGGAGAGATTGACGGGATCTGATGATAGAGAGATTTGACCCAAGAGATTTGATTCTCTTAGAGATATAAATATCTACAGAGAATAAGGCAAGGGCAAACCCATCTGCGAAAGAGGCGCTGTCAAATACTCTTTCCATAGCTGACTTCGAAGGAGAATCAATTTGAGATTCTCAGAGACCGAAACCTGCGAGAAGCACATAGACAGTTTTAGGCATCACATTCTTTTTGTCATAATCAAAATGCATTCTCAAATAACTTAACAATCTCCCCCTTTTTGGTGATGACAAAAAGTGAGAGAGAGAATGTGCCAGTATACTTCCCTTTGTTTCTGAAGTCGACTGTTTGAAGCTGATAGTTGACTCCCCCTGAGGGTGATAGCTCCCCCTGAGTGTGTTATCTTTAAAGCGGGTAGGGAGGTTAGTTGACTCCCCCTGAGTGAGTTACCCTTAAGACAGAAGACATAAGACATAACACAGATAATTCTATATTCACATAGGTAGCATAATTAGACTAGTCTGTTCTCCCCCTTGGCATCAACCAAAAAGGAGCAAGCAAAAATAAGCACAGTAGTTGCCAGGTTATCCTGAATATTACAGACCCAAGTAGTCAAATTTAGCGAGGAGCAAGAAAATAAGTAAGAGTGTTCACAACATTGTCAGTCATACGATCCAGCTTAGTTTGAACATCAGTGGACATGGCAGTGATTCTGGCTTGAACGTCTGTGGAGATAGCATCAATGCGTTCATGAACCCGCCTTAGGGCAGCAGCAGAGTCTGTAACAGCAGTATCAAGCTTAAGAGAGAATCTGCCGACATCCAACTTAAGCTCAGCAATATCCTCAAAGGCCTTGTCACATTTGTAGTGCAAGCTTAGCACCAGGTCATTGACATCAGCCAGAGCAGTTTTAAACTTACCTGCAGGCTCAGTTTCAACTTGAGCAGAGACTTTAGAGGGACCAGCAACATCATCAACAGGCTTGGGGGATTTTGGTTCTTTACGAACCCAGGAGTCATTAACATGAACATATCCCATAGAGGCAAACGTACGGGAATTGTAACAGGCAGTTAAAGAGAAGGTTTTCCACTCAGAGACATTTACTTTATAAAAATGCAGGATACGAGTTATCAGGATGCCGTATGGAAGGGATGCACATTCAGCAGTACTTTCAAGCATGTATTCAATGATCCAGGTAGCTAAATCAAATTTCTTTTTAGTGACCAGACAGTAAACAATCAGGGTGTCACGCTGAGACAGAGAGCTAAGAGACCCAGTTCGAGGAAGCAAAGTAGTACCAACAATATGAGCAAGAACACGCATTTCAAAAGATAAGTCAAGGGGGCCAAGTTGCCCTTCAGGAACATCAGTCTTATCAGAGAGAAAGGTTTTGGCTTGGTCAAACGAGACCTCAAAATCAGCAGGCCAGGAGATTTTAAAAAAGTCAGAGTAGCCAGAAGACTTACAGCCCAGAATGCGACAAAGGATAGCTTTAGTGATGACGATGCGAGTGTTCAACACCATTGTTTCAAACCCACCAGAAGAACAGGGACGGAGATTGGCATAAAAGAGCCTTACCAGATCCTCAGGAATGTCAACAGGTTCGGTAGAGAAGAAACTGGACCAGTCCTGAGCAGCAAACCATGGAGTCAGAGAGCAATTGAGAGAGTCCATGGTCTCCAAGTCCACAAGTCTACCATGAGCCAAGGGTTTGTCCTTAAGAGAGATAAGCTTTTCACTGGCAGAGGCATCCCAGAAATCTAGGGTTTCATCCAGGTCGGCAAGGGAGAATTCCTTCTTGGGCCTTTTAACACATTCATCATCAGGACTTTGCATGGGTCTTTTACCGGCCTTTTTAGAAGACATAGGGTTTCGGTTTGGGCTTTGATAGGTGGATATAGTGTTTTCAGAGTGGTCTGATTCTACCGGAACTGGAGTGGTAGAGGTGGTGGGTGGTTTAGATTTAGTGCGCTGGCTTCGGCGTGCAGAGAAAGATGTTTTGCGAGCCATTTTAATGGAGGTGCTTTGGGGAGAGGAAAAGAGATGGAGTAAATTTTTGGGAGAAGAAAGGTTAAAAGGAATGGGAAAGGGAAGGGAAGTGTCGTGTGAGTGGTAGATGAACTGAAGAGACGGATGACTGATGGAGAAGAAGGGACAAGGTGCAGACCCTTGGGAACTGCTTTCCACGCCGCCTGACACCTTTTCAACTGAAGAAAGTAATAATGACAAGTAAAGAGCAAAAGGTAATAATTACATAGTAAAATAAACATTAATAATTAAGAAGGTAAAAAAAACTTAGGGTAATAAACTGAGGAACATTAAGAGGGATCAGGCAATATTCCAAGTAAGTCACGTAGAGCACAAAATCGTTCCTCTAAAAGCGGTTTTGTAAAGATGTCAGCTAATTGAAAATCAGTGCTAACAAAGGCAATATCAACGTCACCATCCTGAACATGATCTCTAATAAAATGATAACGAACATCAATATGCTTAGTTCTAGGATGATCAACTGGATTGTAGGAGAGTTCAATTGCACTAGTATTGTCACATAGCATGGGAATAGGTTTAAAAAATAGGTTATAATCAGAGAGCTGTTTCCCCATCCAAAGTAGTTGGGTGCAACAATGTCCTAAAGCAACATATTCAGATTCAGCTGTGGAAAGAGCAGTACAGTCCTGTTTCTTGCTATGCCAAGAAACAAGAGACTTTCCAAGAAAAAACCTTGCACCACTGGTGCTTTTTCTGTCAACCCTGTCACCTGCATAGTCAGCATCTGAGAAGCCAATAAGATCAAAAAATTGTGTTCGAGGATACCATAAGCCATAGTTAACTGTGCCAACAAGATAACGAAGGATTCTTTTAACTGCAGTGAGATGAGATACTTTAGGAGCTGACTGAAAGCGAGCACATTTACATACAGAAAGCATTATATCTGGTCGACTGGCAGTTAAATAGAGTAGTGATCCGATCATACCTCGATAAAGTGAAGCATTGATACTAGTACCTTTTGAGTCATTTACTAGATGTGTAGCTGGGCTCATGGGAGTTTTAGCAGGATTTGCATCATTCATTCCAAACTTAACAATAAGTTCTTTGGTATATTTAGATTGACAAATAAAGATGCCGGTTTCATATTGCTTGATCTGGAGTCCAAGGAAGAACGTAAGTTCTCCCATCAAACTCATTTCAAACTCCCCCTGCATAAGTACTTCAAACTCCTTGCATAATTTGGGATTAGTGCTTCCAAAAATAATATCATCAACGTAAATTTGAATAATAAGAATGTCAGAAGAGGTCTTTTGTATAAAAAGGGTTTTATCACTTTTTCCTCTAAAAAATCCGTGTGCTAGTAGAAATGAACTAAGTCTTTCATACCAAGCACGAGGTGCTTGTTTAAGACCATAAAGGGCTTTGGAAAGTTTGAACACATGATGAGGAAATTTAGGATTCTCAAAACCTGGAGGTTGTTTTACAAAAACTTCTTCTTTAATAAACCCATTTAGAAAAGCACTTTTCACATCCATTTGAAAAAGTTTAAATTGTTTGAAAGAGGCAAAAGCTAGAAGCATGCGAATAGATTCAAGTCTAGCAACAGGAGCGAATGTCTCGTCATAGTCGACTCCCTCTGTCTGAGAGTAGCCTTGAGCCACTAGACGAGCCTTGTTTCTTACCACCTTACCTTCTTCATTGAGTTTGTTTCTGAACACCCATTTTGTACCGATCACAGACTTGCCTTTGGGTCTCGGAACGAGCTCCCATACCTGGTTTTTCTCAAATTGATCGAGCTCTTCTCTCATGGCAAGTACCCAAGAGTCATCTTGAAGAGCTTCATCTATCTTTTTTGGTTCTATCTGTGAGATGAAAGCCAGGTTAGATTTAAGTGAGTTTCTCGTTTTCATACCTTCTCGTGGATCCCCAATGATATATTTCTGCGGATAGTCAGGATCACTTCTCCATTCATTTGGCACAACTACTTCCAGTTCTTTGAGCTGTGAGGTTGACATAGTCTGTTCAGGAGCAGAGTCTGAATCCTTATCTTCCTGGACTTGAGGATTATGAGACTCAAGGTTTGATGTATTCGTTTCTGATGGACTGAAAGGAGCTGGTTCAACTTCATCATCATCTGCATTATTACCTTTCTCGACATGGATCAAGGAGTCATCAAAAACAACATGCATGGATTCTTCAACTGTTAGGGTTCTCTTATTAAATACTCTGTATGATCTGCTGGTGTTAGAGTACCCTAAGAAGATTCCTTCATCACTACGTGGATCAAACTTACCGAGATTATCTTTACCATTATTATGAATAAAACATTTACAGCCAAAAGGATGAAAGTAACTGATATTAGGTCTCTTGCCTTTCCAAAGTTCATAGGGAGTTTTATGAAGGATAGGACGAATGAGGCATCTATTCAAAATGTGACATGCAGTACTTACAGCTTCAGCCCAAAAATGATTTGGAAGAGAGTGTTCAACTAACATAGTTCTGGCCATATCTTGAAGAGTGCGATTCTTTCTTTCAACTACGCCATTCTGTTGAGGAGTTCGAGGAGAGGAGAAGTTGTGAGTAAATCCATGAGAATTGCAAAATTCTTCAAAGACTTTGCTTTCGAATTCCCCTCCATGATCGCTTCTGATAGTGGAAATATAGTAGCCTTTCTCTCTTTGTACCTTCTTGCAGTAAACTTCAAAACTTTTAAAGGCATCATCTTTGTTAGATAAAAACATAACCCAAGTAAAACGAGATTAATCATCAACAATTACAAGAGCATATCTTTTTCCTCCGATACTGGCAGTTCTAGTTGGGCCAAACAGGTCCATATGCAATAATTCTAAAGGATTAGAGGTAGAGACAATATCTTTTCCTTTAAATGAGGTTCTAGTTTGCTTACCAAGTTGACATGCATCACAAATATGATCTTTTGAGAAATTAAGCTTTGGTAGCCCAACTACTAATTCCTGTTTAGACAGTTTTTCAATTAAAGACATGCTGGCATGACCTAATTTCCTATGCCATGTCCAGGGATCGTTGGTAATGGAAGCAAGACATAAGTGTTTACCTGTAGAAGGCTTACCATTGTTGAGAACATAGATGTTGTTTTCTCTGGATCCAGAGAGAACTACTTTACCTTTTGTGTCATGAATAATGCATCTGCTGGATTCAAACTTTACCTTGTACCCTCCATCACAGAGTTGACTGATACTAAGGAGATTGTGTTTAAGTCCATCAACAAGAAAAGCTTCCTTGATGTCACAGGTTGGACTTAAAGAGATAATCCCAATGCCAATAATCTTCCCTTTGGCATCACCTCCAAACTTAACTGAACCTCCATCGATCTTGGTTATAGATTTGAACAATTGTTTGTCTCCAGTCATGTGTCGGGAGCAACCACTATCAAGAAACCATTTTCTCATCATTGTTGATCTGTTGTGGTGTCCCTGCAAAACAAAGTTTTTAAGTATGCTTAGGTACCCAAGCTTGCTTGGGTCCTTGGGGGTTAGTCTTAGAGGTGCTAGCTTCAGTTTTGACTTTTGGTCTCCAAATCCATTTTCCAGGATTTCTTTTCTGACATCTTCTAAATACATGACCAACTTCACCACAGTGATAACATGTGGGCATAGTTTTAATTTCTTTTGAAGACCTTGAGGATCTAGCAGACCTATAGAAACTGTTAGATCCTACCGAGCTTTGACTGGCGGATTTCCTATAACTGTTAAGCTTAATTTTGAGCTGATTTATTTCTTCTTTCAGAAATTCGTTTTCTGTCTCGACTACTTCTAGTTTCATCTCCCATTCTTCCTTTTCTTTACTTAGTTTCTTTATTTTCCTAAGTGCATTTTCTAGTTCATCTAGAACTTCATCAAGGTTTCTGGAATTTTCAATACAGAATTCACAACGTACCTCACTAGAGTCATTTGACTTGATCCCACTGCTGGTAGAATTGTCTGAGGCCATGAAGCAAAGGTTGGCTATTTCATCTTGCTCAGCATCGGCTGTATCTTCATCACTCCATGCAGCATAAGATCTATTCTTTCCCTTTCTTTTGGCATCAGGACAGTTTGTTGCAATGTGTCCTTGTTTGCCGCATTCAAAGCATCGACCTTCATTCCTGTAGTTGGTTTGATCTTTCTTGAAAGGAACTTTTCCTTTCCTGAACTGACGTCTGCGATTTATTAAACCATTTAGATTCCTGGACATCATAGCAAGTTGTTCTTAGATATCGTCTTCTTCAACATCCTGATCATAGTCGACTTCTTCCATAGTAGTGTTGAATGCAACAGTTTTCTTTTTCTCTTCCATCACATTTCGTTTCAAGTGTGTTTTCTCGAACGCAATCAGATCTCCTCTGAGTTCGTCATAAGATATTTTGTTGAGATCTCCGCTTTCGATATTAATAACCTTGGGTTGCCAGGTAGTAGGCAGACTTCTCATAATCTTCCTTATCTGCTCACCACTGGAGTAGATTTTTCCGAGTGCTTTGAGTTCCCCAATGATTTTGCTGAATCTAGCGAACATATCTTCAGCAGATTCTCCATCTTTCATTTGAAATAGTTCATACTCATAAACTAGAAGATTGATTCTGGTTTCTTTCACTTTACTGGTACCTTCATATGTGACTTCCAACTTGTCCCAAATTTCTTTTGCAGTATCACAGCTAGAGATCTTTTCCCATTCTTCACCGCTTATGGCATTGTAGAGAATATTCACTGCTTTGTAATTCAATTGAATTACTTCCCTTTGCTCATCAGTATAGTCATCCAAATCAAGGGAATCGGAAGTTTTGTCAGTGTCATCTTCCTTTTTGGCAGTGACACCGGTTGGAATGGTATAGGGACCTTTCTTGATTACACGCCAGACTTTCAAGTCGACTGACTTGACATAGGTTTCCATGCGGATTTTCCAGTGGCTGTAATGTTTCCCGTTGAAGTAGGGAGGCCGGGTGGAGGAAGTTCCCTCTTGTAATAGAGCACCGTTGACAATGTGTGTAGACATGATCTTTACTCACTTGCTGTAAGGCAAAATAAACAAAGTGTGAGTCCAAGCTCTGATACCAATTGATGAATACAAGAGGGGGGGTGAATTGTAAAAACTATTAATTTTAGTCGACTAATCAATTCGTGAGTTAACTGTAAGTTATAGATAATAAGTAATGCAGAAAGCAAAGCTGTAAACAGGGAACGACACAGAGTTTTTATACTGGTTCAGAACCAATTGGTTCCTAATCCAGTCCCCTTGGGTCACAAGGGAGTGATCTCTCTTTAAGCTCTTTAGTAAACAGAAATACAAGTGTGGTTTATCGTTAACCACGAACGTCTTCACACAGATGGTTTTTCACCACTCGATAACCACCAACGTACTGTTTGGTTTATAGCTCACCAAACCAACTTCTGTTCGACACAACTATTACCTCTACAAGAACCTCTCCTTCTTTTCTTTTCTAACACCGATCACTAGTTAGTTACAGTATTTTTGCAAAGTAAAAGTGTGGAGAAAAGTAGACAGTAGAATAGAAGCGTAAAGAGATCCTTCAGAAACTTTCGATTAAATAGTAACAAAACAAGGAGACCGTTGCGGAAGATCAGGGCAGTAAATCGAAGAGATGCAATAGGAGAGATTGACGGGATCTGATGATAGAGAGATTTGACCCAAGAGATTTGATTCTCTTAGAGATATAAATATCTACAGAGAATAAGGCAAGGGCAAACCCATCTGCGAAAGAGGCGCTGTCAAATACTCTTTCCATAGCTGACTTCGAAGGAGAATCAATTTGAGATTCTCAGAGACCGAAACCTGCGAGAAGCACATAGACAGTTTTAGGCATCACATTCTTTTTGTCATAATCAAAATGCATTCTCAAATAACTTAACATATATATCTTAATTCTCAAATCTGGAATGCGAATTAAACAGGAGAACTTAATATGTTTTAATGCACATCAATCAACATTATAAATACTCAGAAGGTAAAAAAAAGATAGGAGAATGAATATGGTGATTAATTCACAAAAATATAATAAAATTGGCGAACAAAATAATTTACCCTACCTTACAAATTACTTCAGCTAATAAAAACCCATATTGTTCAAGCCTCATATATATAAGATACTCATCCTATCTGCTATTGATTTTTTAAAAAAAAAAAAAAGAATTGGCCGCCAGAATGCACTCCTTATTTTCTCAAATGTTAAAAATAATTTACATATAATGCTGCAAATAAGCGATGGATGAGTATTTGAAAGAAGTAGTTTGTTATATAATGGGATTTTTACACTCTATACCCATAAAATTTAAAGTATTTACAAGCCACACCGATTACAAATTATACTATCCATAAAATTAAAAGTATTTACCCAACCTACCCATTTATTATTGTATACCTTTGTATACAAGTCTGTAGGGACATTTATTACTGTATATATTTGTTATGCCTTATAGGTATATACCTTTATGGTATACTGCATAAACTATGGTATACAAGTCTGGGTGGGTAGAGTGGGTAAATAATTTAGTGGGTAGGTCCGGTAATATTTGAAAGTAATGGGTAGTGGCTGTAATTATTTTAAGTTTTGTGGGTATTTTTGTAAGTGTCCCTTATATAATTGGGCATGTGGGCTTGTCCCACATCGGTGGTGTAAAGCCACCTTTAGTTCCTTGGGCTTGGGACGCGGGCGCGGGTCGGATCTTAAAATAATTATTTATTTTATTTTTTATTTCTATAACAGAAAATCAGATTTATTTGAATTTAAATTTTAAATTTAATTTCAAATAAACAGACACATCTGTTTGTGAAATAAAACGCCTCTTTGAAAACGTCTGATGGAAGCCCTATAAAACCAGTGTTTGCCCAATGAAGTAACAGAAAAATCTGCAAGTATCAATTGTGGTTTGTTGTATCCTGAAGTAGAATTGTATGTAATCCCCAATCTGTATACGGGCAATATCTTCTTTAAGAAAAGTCGAATCTCGCGCCTCAAGCCTTGTTTATTTCGTTTTGAATTCTGTATTTTTCTAACAGTATTTGCACCAGATTAATCTTCATCCATTTTGTGCACCATGTAGATTTATTCCAAATATTGACCAAATGCATATGAAGGTTGACCAAATATTTCTATTACTCTCTTCAAGTTTCAACGAATCCTAATTTTATCAACTTTATCATCATTTCTCAACTAATTTTTAGAAGTTTTCAAAATTATAAATATAGCATAGCAGCTTACAGGATGGATAGTAACAACTAAAAATTAATCTAAGATGAAATGATAAAATATGTCTAATCCGTTTTGAAAAAAAAAAAAATCTATACTGGCAAAGAAGTCGGCCTAATTTTTCCAATTCATATTTAAACTTTGATATATAAATTTAACAGGGATTCTTTGACAAATTTTTATCATATTTGATTTGCAAATTATGTTTCTTAAATCTACATAACTTAGACATCATTAACACGATTAGATAGGATAAATTAATTTACTTATTTACTTTTTGAAAAAAAAATATTTTATCCTTACTATATGTTTTTTCCGTTTTAGCTGTAAAGTCAGCCAATGTTAATGTCAATAGAAAATATGATATAACATTTCATTTATTTTCCTCAGTACATTATTCACTTTCTAGGATTATTATCATGCCTTTAGAAATAGACATACCATGCATAATTTTGCGCATAATGTAATCAAACATTTAATCCTACTCTTTCCACCAAAAAGGAGTCAATTCTGTAATCCGATAATCAAAATCCTACATAATATAGAGATACCAACATAATATAGTTATGAGACGAATAAACGAAAATATTCTAAATTTGATTAGTTTGATTATAAACAATCTTCAAAGGTTGAACTCTAACTCTACTCTTACCTTTCGGCATTCAGTCTTGCTAATTTGTCCAAGGAAATGCTATTTCACCCAGTCATGCATGTAAAGATTAACATTTTGTATGCCTGAAACTTAAAGAGAAAGCGAAATCAAAATTTGGCAAGATATTAGTAATTTTATATAAGCATAAGCTAATGATCAACAACAAAAAAGAAGAGAAGAAAGATCCAAAATCAAGATTAAAAAAATGAGCATAGTGAGATAAACCATTTTCAACAAACTTTTGTTATCAATCAGGGACATAATTGTTTTTTGGCCAAAAAAAAAAATACTACCTCCGTTCTAAAATGGTTGTCATGGTTTCCTTATTAGTCCGTTAAAAAAAAGAATGATACAATTTTAAATTTGGAAACTTTTTTGAGTTGAAACTACTACTTTACCCTCAATGAAATGATTTATAGTCACATATTTATGTATGACTTATTTTGGACCACAAGTTTCAAAAATTTTAGCACATTTCTTAAACTCCGCTCCAAGTCAAACTATTAAAACCATTTTGAAACGGAGGAGGAAGTAATAAATATATAAGAAGATGAATGAAGCAGCAATGCATCAAAAAGAAAACTTAGAGTTAAACTTTTGAGTTTTGGTATCGGCAAAAAATGATTCTTTGACCTCGATACTCTTTTTTTCTCTTATCAATTCCTTCATATACCTTCATGTATGCATACAAATTTAATACTTCATTTAGAGAATTAAACATGATAGCAGTGATGACATCCATTTTTAATTACGATATTTGTAAACAAACAAAAAAATAATGTGAATTAATTTTAGTCCAAATACTAAAAATATGTAAATATGAAATGAGATTAAAAAATAAAACAAAGAAGAAACAATTTTCAAAATTTTCTTGTACATAATTATTTTTTGGCAAAGAAAGAAGAAAGAAAAGATAATAATATATACGAACATGAATGAAACTATAATAAACGCATGGAAAAGAAAACTTGAGTTTTTTTTTTTTTTAGCTTTGGTATTGGCAAAAAAGGATTTCTTGACCTACTTCTTCTTCTCTTATCAATTTCTTCAAATTCGGACAGGTATACATACAAATTAAATCGACTTTATCCGATGAACTAAACATGATGGAAGTGATGGCATCCATCTTTAGAATATTTGTGCACAAAAAAAAAAAAAAAAAACCATCAATAAATTTTATCCAAATTTGAGTATGAATATATATCACAAAAAATTGAGATCATCTATCCCACATAAGTAGCGATAACATTAGTATCTCAGTAAAATCACATAACAAATAAACTAAAGAAGTTGAATTTTAGTATCTTAACGTGATGATGCCAACTAAAACATTTAAAGTGGCATGGTGATGCCAACTTCTTTATAAAATATCTTAACGTGGTGTTACTGTTTTCTAGTTATAAAGGAGTCGGCATCACCATGGCACTTTAAATTAATTGACCATATAAATTCAAATAATAGAGTTTCAAGTTAACCTCTGGAACTAAGCGAAGAAGTTTAAGTAATTTCAGTTGTAATGCTTACCTGATAACTATTCCAAGCACAAAAATATTCCATATCTTGCACTTAATGAGATTGCATCTGCAAAAGAATTATTGACTCACGGTACCAGCAAGTATCTACTAAATATCAGAAAAGAAATGGAAACAAAATTAGCAAAGTAGAGAGAAAGGAGTCAAGCTCATCATCTTACTTTGTTCATCACAACTCATGCGGCAATTTATACAATTTGAGTAATCAAAAACAGTAAGATATCCCTATTGAAATTGAAAATCTAGTGAAATTTGGATTTGTACTGCACTATATATAGAGGTATATTCAATTGACAATGTTACTTTCATCTTTGAAAATTACGGATAATGATAAAGATAAAAGTTGTTAAAGGATGTAAAATTCAAATTTAAAAAACCTTATGAGGTTTGAATTGGAAGCATACGTATTCATAACACACATCTTTTTGTCTCTCCCTTCATTTTTTATTTTAATTTTGCATATCAGCATTTGCATGTAAAACGTAACCTATTTTTATATTTTTAATTTGAGAAGATAAAGATGATTTGGTTTTAAGTTAAAGCATCTAACAGAAGATTTAAATTAGATAAGGATAAAGTTGAGTTAATTTTAAATTCAAGTATTTAATAGAAGATATTATCCAATAAAAGGTTTCAAATTCGATTGTATACGGTGTATCAAGACTCCTTCCTGTATTAGGAGTAGTTATTAATAAAATCAAATTCACAGTCCCATGGTTCAATCTTCATCTCCAAGTAAAAAAAGCAGTAATTTTGTGGGTAAGCTTTCTCGAGCAAACGAAGTTCGCAAGATACATTTCAAGATAAGGTTTGTAAATACATTTAATCTTTTAATTTATTTTTAAAAGATACTACTTATTTTTGAATTTAAATCAAATATCATTAATTGTTGTCCTAATGTTCTATTCTATATTTCGTCCTAAGCGTTCTTTGTTTATATATATATATATATATATATATCTTTGTGGCTAAGCATAAGTCAAATCAGAGGTCGTCAGTATATGTAACTGAGTGCTGCTGTGCTGGTATCTTTTTTTGTTTGCATATAATTTAGATATATTTTGACATAATCCACCGGTATACGTCCATAGTATGAGTCTCGTCGTTTCACTGAGACATAAAACAAATCTTTGGTCATCAATCTTTTATGTTAATTCAACATAGTCCCTTTGAAATCCTTTCTATATTCCTATTTCTCAATCAATTTTTTTATGTTAATCTGTTCTAAATTCCAAAAATCAATATAAATACTCCACCATAACATAGTCTCTTCAATCATTCTTAAGTTAATTAATCTAATCTACTTCCACTCTCCACAATTGTCGTTAAGTTCTAACTAGCCACCAACACATTTTTTTTCTTTTTCTTTCCTTTTCAGCTTCTTGAATAACACTTCCTGTACAAAAATGGAAGCCAACGGGAAAATGAACAGGAAGGCTAACAAAGAAAGTGGTATATTCATGAAGTGCATTAAGGCACCTAAAAGGTTTCTTATTAAAGCCAGGGATGTTTACATCCGTAGCCTAACGGATTGTTCTTGTATGGCTGGTTATGGTAGTGTAATGGCATGTCCAGCTGGTCCACAAATTTCGACTTTGCCTAAGAGTTTTAGTGTTAATTCCTCTTTATCTAATGAGAATGATGATTTTAGAGAGCTGATAAGGATTGCTTCCACAAGGAATCTTGAAAACAAAGTAGAAACAGAGCTTCACAGTAAAAATTCCCCTAAGAAAAATGGTATGAATAATGTACATGTGGTGCCTAGGAGTCGATCTGTTGCAATTGAGAGAATTGATGAAGATAAACCATGTGATTTTGGTGAGGATGTTATTGTGAAGACAGATGTTTATCCAAGAAGTAGAAGCTATGCTGTTTCTACTAGAAGAACAAGGACGCTGTGAAATTGAGGTCATGCCTTCATGGGGGGAAGTTTGAAAGAAGTAATGAAGGTTACTCGGAATCCATATATATAATATTAATATACTTTTGGTCTCAAGAGAAGTGAGCTACATTACTCTTAGGCTTAAAAAATGAATTATCTTTTGTCTCATTTATGTGCTGTTTTACCTCATTTTTCCATTCAACTTATTTAGATACTCTTAAAAGGCCTTCTTTCTTCCCTCATTTATTAGATTAATATACACACACACACACACACACCAGGAAATACAATATCCAATATCTAAATGGCCTATTGGGCATAAAATTCAACATATAATGGAAATACTACAAGAAAAATGTACTAATTTACAAATACAAAAGCAATTAAATCATAATGAAATGAATTTCTATAAAAAGTATGATCTATACAGCTCAGAGTTATGATAAAAAAGGAATATAAAATAAAGAAAAGACCATTTAAAGGGTATGATCATCATCCAAAAAGAAAGATAAAAAAAATACTATCTAAGAAGGTTGGGAGCTGAAAAACCATACTTGAATAAAGAAAGACATGTAATAAAATATAGAACATATAGAAATTATAGAAATAAACTAGAATGCTTTACTTGTGGAAGTATAGAACATCTAGCAAATACATGTCCCAAAAGGATGAATGATAAAAGTAGAAATTCTCAATTAATAGAAGAATTAAAAGAAACATTAATAAACGTAGATGAATATATGTCTGATAATGAAAGCATATATTCAGTAGTTAGTATAGAATTAGCAAAAAATGAGATAATATGTTCTTCTGATTCTGAGAATGAAGAATTTATAAATGAAATAGGAATAGAAAATTAGCAGTTAGAGGAGTTACACCTGAATACCTTTATGAATATTACAGA
The DNA here is from genome assembly GCA_029990575.1 of Petunia axillaris subsp. axillaris. Classification (NCBI taxonomy): domain Eukaryota; kingdom Viridiplantae; phylum Streptophyta; class Magnoliopsida; order Solanales; family Solanaceae; genus Petunia; species Petunia axillaris. Next base: position 45,703,011 of record JARKNS010000007.1, on the reverse strand, counting down.
TGATTGTAGACATAGTTTCGAGAAAAACAAAGGATTAGATAGTAATCCATGCTCTATATGTAAATAGTATCCAAGCAGAAATAAAAGAGCTAAACGTAGAATATGCTACTTAGAAGGGTGAATTAAGTGCATAGAACAATTCCTAGCAATAGATTTATCAAACGAAATAGAACTAGACGATAGAGAAGCTGTCTATACAACAAATCTTAGAATATCAGCATTAGAAAATATGCTACTTAGAAGGGTGAATTAAGTGCATAGAAAAAGTCCTAGCAATAGATTTATCAAACGAAATAGAACTAGGCAATAGAGAAGCTGTCTATACAACAAATCTTAAAATGTCAGCATTAGAAAATTGATTAAATGATGTAGAAAGAAGGATAGTCAAAATAGAAAGAAATAAAGAAAAACTATAAGATGTGCCAGAGACATCAGTAGAACATGAATTTATGAATAAAGAATATGATGCCTTAATTTGTAATGAAGTTAAAAATTTTAGTACTATAAAAGTATTAGCGAGAATAAAAATAAAAGATGTCGAGATAGAAACCTTAGCCTTAGTAGATACTGGATGTACTAAATGTATAATTAATAAAAAGATAATACCAAATAAGTTGATAAAAATCTTAGAAAAATCAGAATTAGCTATGCAAATGGATGGAACTCATAATGTTTACAATCTTTATGTAGATAAAGCTTATATAAGTTTTATTAAAACATGTTTTGATTTTCGTCCATCTTATAAATTAGACAAGATATGAGCAAGAGATTTAAATATAAATACATATTTTGTATTATGATTGAGCTTTATTTTAAATAATAGCAGTAGTTGTTTAGTTACTAGAGAAGGAATAACATTCTTCAAAAATCTCACTCATACGCCTGTCCAGACAGAAAAATACCCCACTAGAAGTAGACATATTATAAAACATCAGAGTTCGGCAGAAAAGCGTGGTGGACATATACAAGAAAATAAATCATGTTGTAAAAGTCGTAAAAATCGTGAAGATTGCGAAGAGAGTAACAACATGATAGAGGAAATAGAAGAAGAAATTCATGAAGAAGGTATAGAAAAAGAATATACTTTGATAGAAATAGATAGGGAATTTTATAATTTTAAAAAAAGGAATAGAAATGATAGGAATAATAAACAAACAAGAAGATTTAGAAAAAATAATAAGTATACTAGACGAGATAGAAATTATAGTAGAAAAACCTTTGAAGCATTGAGAAAATAATAAAATTATTTGTATGCTAGATATTACAAGCCCCAAATATACCATTAAAACAACAGCTATAGAAGCTACTGTTGCTCCCAAATGCACACGCAAGTATACGTAGTCGACAAGTAATAAAGTGATAAATCGAGTATCGTTCCCACGAGGACTATTGTTACGACTGAATTCTAGCAAACAATTTCCTAAGACTATTCAGGGATCTTTTTCTAATGATTGAGATTTTTACTAACTAAATGAAATAATTAAACACAATTAACTGAAGTCAAGTAATAGAGCAAATTCTAAGCTGTTATCAATAAGAGAAAACTGTCCAGGGTCAGAGTTACGAACAATCCAGTTGAGTTTTCCAGTTGATTCTACTTCTTGATTTCCTAGATTGCTAACTAACAGGTTAATTATATTCGTGAAAACCTGTTGATTCTTCACGAGTCTATACAAGCTACTCTAACGCCTATATTTCTATATAATTAAATCACATGCATGCATTTAGTTACGCCAAGCGAATAGGTATATGTCTATCCTACCCACAAATCGACCTGATGCTCAGGTTCACAATCAAGCCCTATTCTTTCTTATTTGCATTTACAAGTTCCCTCTTTCGAGTTCAACTTGTAAACCGTAGATAGTGTTCAATTACCTGGCCCTGATAACCAAACAATTAGGCTCAAGAAAGAATAAACAATCCGTAATTGTAAATCAATAGGAAGAATTCAACTTTCAAACATCAACCTTCATGTATTTACTCTAACCCTAGAACGATAGGTTTAGTTACACATACTCATAATCACAACACAAGAATTCATGTATGAAATATGAAATATTGTAATAGATGATGGAAAGGAATTAAACCCTTGGTTCAATGCGTAAGAACTCCAAACTTGCTCTTAGAGTTCGACTCCCGTCTCTCGAACGAAATAAAAGAGGTTTTATATTGTTTACAAAGTGCTAGGATAAGTTAAACCAAAGCCTAATCTAGTTGGGAAATCTTTTGTCTCGTTAGCCTCAAGGCTTTTATGGAAGCCACGCCTCCACCATAGCCTCCAACTCTTCAGAGCTTTCTTGAGGCCTTGCTCCAACATAGCTTCCAACGCGTCCATTAACTCTAATTTGCTTGTTCTTGCCTCGAATTCATCTGCACCATTCCTAAAATCACAAATACGATAAGTGAGCACAAGAAACACATTTATCACATATAACGAGCGCATAAAGTACTAAAATGTGAGAATATATTAAGGTAAAATAGGCAAATATTGCCAAACATCACTACTAACCAAGATTTAGAAGACTTTAAATTTCAAATAAAAGAATTATTAGATTTAGGAGTAATAAGGAGATCTATGTCAAGGCATATGTCTGTAGCATTTATGGTAAGAAATTATAGTGAAATAGTTAGGGGAAAAGCAAGAATGGTAATTAATTATAAAAAAGTCAATGATAATACTAGAATGGATGGCTATAAGTTACCAGATAAAGCAGAATTAGTAAATAGAATACAAGATAAAAGAATTTTCAGTAAGTTCGATAGTAAATCGGGATACTGGCAAGTTAAGATGCATGAAGATAGTATAGAGTGGACCACTTTTATATGTCCAGAAGGTCACTTTGAATGGCTAGTAATGTCTTTTGGACTAAAGACAACCCCACCAATTTGTTAAAGGAAAATGGATAATATATCTGGAGAACATAAGAACTTTGTTTTAGTATACATAGATGATATACTAGTTTTTAGTAAAGATATGAAAGAACATTTAGGATACTTACAAATAGTCTTTGACTTATTCCTTAAAAATGGAATAATAGTTAGTAAAAAGAAAATTGAATTGTGTAAAAGTTATATTAATTTTTTAGGAGTTACTCTTGGAGACGGAAAAATAAATTACAGCCACACATAGCTAAAAAGGCTCTAGAAATGCCAGACAAATCAGAAAATACTAAAGAGTTACAGAAATTCTTAGGATTAATTAATTATGCTAGAAATTTTATCAAAGATTTAGGTAAGCTAGCAGGACCTTTATATGCTACAACATGGTCCAAAGGACAAAAATATTTTAACACTGAGGATATTAAGCTGGTACAAAAAATAAAAGAAAAAATAAAAAATATCCCAGACTTAAGTATGCCACTAGAAACAGATTATTTAATTATAGAAACATATGGAAGTTTTGAAAGTTGGGGAGCAATTTTAAAAGCAAGACCTAACAAGTATAGTGGTAAAACTGAAGAAAAAATTTGTGCATATCAAAGTGGAAAATATAAAGAAAAAGATAACATGAGTAGTATAGATGCTGAAATCTTGGCAGTAATTTATGGCCTAAATAGGTTTACACTATATATTTTAAACAAATCAAAAATATTAATCAGAACAGATTGTGAGGCTATAGTTAAAATTCATCAAAAAAAATCAACAAAAATGGTAGTAGTAGAAAAAGGTGGTTAAATTTTCTAGACACAATATCTATATATAATAAAGTTATTTTTGAACATATTAAAGGAAAAGATAATGTATTAGCTGATGAATTAAGCAGGTTAATATGAAAACCTAGAAAATAACCAGTCTTGTTTAAATGTGTAGTAGACTATCGAAGAACAAGACGTCATGGCTAGTGAAGCTAAACCACAGACAGACAAAGGGAAAGCAGAAAAAGCCTCCTTCTTAGAGACATATTCGCAGGTTGTGCTAAAAAATGTTCATTTTAAGCCACAGTCGTCAGTATACATATCGACCATAGAAAGACTCACTTTTGGAAAACAACAATTGATCTGTTATCCAAAATCTAATATCTTTTTTAGACAAGAAGAACATACAATATTAGACAGACAACAAAAATGTATGGTAGACAATTTATGGATATGTTATAACAAGACTCCCAGAGACATAAAATATTTTATAGCCTGCCTAAATGCAGTATGTGAGTATTTTACTCAGAAAAATAAAGATAATAAGTTCTAGTTCTATGTGGTGGTACATGGAAAAACTGCTGGTATTTTCAGAACATGGGAATAAGTTTTAGTAGCTATTAAGAATATAATTAAACCTCTTTACAAAGGGTTCAATACTTTTGCAGAGGCCACAGACTATGCTAGGGATTATTTGCTCCAAATTATTATGTTTCACCATCCCTAAAGCAATTCCAGAATCCAAATATCAGCCCTCAATACAAAGTTCAAGAAGGTCCGGAACAAAAAATAGTCTTTTGTGATCATTGTACTGTCATGACCTCAAGAAAATAAACCAAGAAAAAGAGTTTTTATAGTTCGAAAACTATAAACTCAGTGACCAAATAAGAATACTAGAGCAAAGAATTCAAGCGTTAAAGTTTGAATTAGCACTAACTCAGAGTTCTCCATCTCTTTCAAAAATGGATGAGACGGGTGTGTATTCCCCAATGAATATAATTATACCTACTGTATTAGGTTTAGATATAGCTAGTCAGGTCCAAACAGTAGACGGTAAAGACTTATCAAATCCGTTAATGGCTGACACTTTTCCAAAAAGTGTAGTACAATCTCCTAATATCAAAGAAGGAAGAAGACTTCCAAGGCCTCTCACTCAAGAAGAGCCATCAAGAAGAAAAAATACAATTTTTAGAAAAAAGAAAAATGATAAAACAGAAATAATTGTTAAAGAAACAATAGAAAAAATTATGCAGACCCAAGACAAGCATATGGTGAAGGAAGAACCACGAGAAAAAGAGACCCCACAAATGTCATATGTGTAATCACCTATTTTTGGCACACCTTGAAATAAATTTTCAAAAAATATCGTGCTAATTTTCTTAGAATTTTGTTTTTGTTCCCTTATTTGCTGTTGTATGTGTTAAGTGAAAAATGCTGAAAATTATATTCTAAAAAAATATATTCGCTGTTGCTCAATGCTTATTTGGTTAATAAATTATTTATCTTAATTTTGTGTGACCTTTCTTGACGAGGTCAATTAAGTTTGTGCTAGTAACAAAGGTTTGAAGCTTGGCTAATTGTAAAAGTTTTTTCAGTAGGCCGGCAAAAATTGAAAGAAAATATAGCCAATGCACCCCAAACCCGGCCCATTCCCTTTTGTATATAATGATTTTAATTGCCATTTTTGGCATTTCAGACAAAAATCCAAAAATAGGCAAACTCTTGCCAATTTCTCTCCGACCCACCAGAAATCAGCTCCCACCGTATCTCCGCCGGCAGTGTGCCGCGGCACCACCGCCGGCCGCCGTCGGGAAAACCCCAAAATACAATACCCGACTCGCCTCAACCCCCTCTATCTGGATCTACTCTTGGATTTTCTAAATTCTCAAGCATTTCACGTAGATCGAAGATGAAGATTCGGTTTGATTTTTTCCGGTGGCTACTCCATTCTCCATTGTACTTTTTATATTTTTAGGTTTGTCTTCTCCTCCTCTTTACCTCGTAAACCCTGATTACTTATGAAACACCCCCCTCCGTTTCCACCATTGATGGCAGTTTGGGTACCAATTTTGCCTTCGTTTTTCCTCTCTTTCATCGTCGTTAGGCAACGACCTTGGCCCTTCTCATTTCAGGTCGTGCTTGAGCACGTAACCTGAGATGAGGAGGTCCAAGATCTATGCCCGTTTGACGTTTCAGCTGGGATTTTCTGGGTGCATTATGATGGTGTTGTGGGAATGATACTCGGGTACTGAGATGATGATGTACGTCGATTGGCGATGCTTGGATGTTTATAACAGTGATGCATAGAAATCGAGGCAGTGGCGGAGGCGCTGCGTTTTATTAGCTACAAGGTTGTTGCAATTATAATTTGAGGGATTGATTCATGTGTGGAGGTGACACAAACTGATTTGGCAAGGTTGTGTAGCTGATATTTTGGTGTGATTAGTTCTGGGGCTGTAATGGTGATTATAAGGCGGTGCAGCGATGTTGCGTTAGTCCGAGGCAGCTCATCTGCTGTGACGAGGCATGTGTAATGACGCTGTTGTGATGGTTTGTATTGCAGGGATGTTTCGCAATGGCGTGGGGGCTTTTTCATAGTGGTTCGGATGTAATTATGGCACAGTATTGTCGTTGGTATTGGTGCCAAGGGCAGGGCAATGGCGAGATGGTTTAGGCTAGGCAGGGTTATTGTATGATGTTGTTTGAAGTAATGGTAGTAGTAGTACATAAACTGAGGTAGCGAGGCTGTTTAGTTTGATTGGTGGCTCTGATGGGGTGACGCTTGGCTCGTGAATAATGCTGCGACGCAGTTGTAGTCGAAAGCGAGGCAGCCGGGGCCGTGAGGTAAGACATCGATGGCAACTAGCTCGACGTCGGTTAGATTGAAGTGAACTCCTTATCTTTCCTTTTTGTTTATCAATATGTTTTCTGTAATTCTAGAGTTTAATGTTAAGAAAGTATTGTCGCTTATGTGTGCTTGCCATCCTGTTCAATGGAAGTTTATTTCTTCAAGCATGGTTTGTTTCTTCAAGATAATAGATGTATGGTTGTATACTTGTTTATGTTCACAAATGGAAAGGAAAATGAAGATTGGTTCACTGTCAAATTGTGGTGTCAATGTGTATGTAATGTTTGTGTGAATTAATTGTATTAACATGAGTTCATATTTTTCTGGTTGTTGTAGTTCAGTTTAAGTTTGGGAGTTTAGTCTAGATTGATTATTTGTTGCGTTCAAGAGTGAATTTGTAGTAACTTGTTCTTCCGTCTGTGTCACTTTAAATCATGAGCTTCGTCCCTGTTCCTTTTGGATTAAGTGGAGATCGTGGCTTAAACTAAGTATAAAATCTATATAAGATGGTGTGTTGCTCATGATCAGTATGAATTTGTGTGTGTGACGTCTCTGTGAGAGAATTTCGCGTTGAATGGTAAGTTTCAAGTTAGTCTGCCTGCTCTATTTTCTAGAAGTGTGTTTGATTAGCTTAATCTTGGTTCTTGAATAATGCTCAAGAGTAATCTAGTTTGTTTGTTTCAAGGGTCAAGTGACCATCTCTGAACTCTTGGGAAGGGGCTGTTAGATGGGAGGTTGAGTTTAACTAGTCGTTGTTGACTATTTTGGACTCAACTGAGTTAAAACTCAACCTGGGATTGGTCTAGTTAGGAATTAGAAAGTCAGAGGCATGGTCTGTCCGTTGGAATTTTTGTTCAGGATTCCTAGTTTGTTCTTAGGTGGGTCTAGTCCATTTAGTTAGTTTGTTGGTTCAAGTTTTATTGAGAATGACATAGGCCTGATGATGTCAAATGGATGTCAAAAAAAGAGGCAAAGAAGTACAAGGGTGGCAGCAAAAAGTTCTGCCCTCTTTTGTTCTAGTACCAACCTTGCATGCCATGAAATAATGGCCTGAAAATCTAAGGCTTGAGGGGCACATGGGCTAGTCCTTTGTACTAATGCACACCCCACTTCCCCCTCTAATTTGAGAGCCTTTTCACTCTCTTTAAAAAGAGGAAACAGAACAAAAAATAAAGGGTCAGACAACATTAAACACACACAACTACCAGCACTTGACAGTAAAAAAAAGGAAATATTTTGAGTAAAAAGAAAAGAGTGAAAAGTAAGAATAGTAACGATAAAGTAGAGGCTTGACTGGGTCTTTTGGTGGCTGTTCGTGTTTGGTGCTGGTTGCACGGCTTGTTTCATTTGGATCTCCATTGCTAAGTTTTTTTTCCAATTTCTACACTAGGCATGTTTTCAGTTTATTTTGTCTCTTATATGTCATTTTCAGATTTGTTTAATGGTTAAATATGCATGAAATAGCTTGCTTCAAAGTTTTAAATAATTTCTCTATGCACTCGGTTAGTTATGTTGTAACTTTGCTTGTAGACTCTATTAAATGAGATGTAGAAAAGGTTTGATGTCAAGATCATATTGAGTTGATAAGAGTTACTGTATAATTTAGCAAAAATTGAGATATTTTCATGTTTTGTTCAAAGTTTAGCTAAGTTCCGAAAGGCCAGATCTGAAACCAAAGTGTAAAAAGGAATGTTAGTGCAAAATTCAAAAGAAAAACGTACATGTTTAAGACTGGTAAACATTTGAAAATCATGATATTTTAGGTTTAATCTAAATTTAAGACTATGTATTTGAATCAAGTTGTCAATTTCATTAAAAAAAGGAACTTTTCCATGTGAGACTTGAGAGTTAAACTTGAGGCAAATGTATATATGGACTGTTATACCAACTAAAAGAGGAAAGGAAGTAGAAGGGTTAAAATTTTAAAAAAAAAAAAAAAAAAAAAACAAGCTCAACAAACCTATGAACGCAAAACTCGTTAAATAAAAACTATATTTATTAAAAACAGGCTAGATGTGAGATAAAATGCAAAATAGGGCTGCTGTGAAAACATTGTCAATGGGCAAGAACTGGGTCAGATTTCAAGGGCAGTCCAATTTAAGGTTTTGGCCCTTAAATTAAAATTAAAGGAATTCAAAAGAAAGTTAGTCATCCAATGAAAGAAAACTAAAAGGGAGCTGTTTGTTCTATTTTCGTAAATAGTAGCCTTTTCTAATGTCACAGTATTTTTTTTAGCTTAGGATAAAATTTTAATCATGTTAATATCAAACCTTTTTTAGTAATATCAAAGAGTAACAGAACAAGGCAAAATACAACAAATATTTTAAAAAGTCCAAATGTGATAAGTAAAGCAACTGTACTTGGCACGGGATTCGAGGGTGCCTAATACCTTCCCGAGAATCAACTGAGGTCCTTACCCGAATCTCAAAACGCAAACCTTTGACGAGTCAAAAGGTGTTCTAAAGGTACCTTTTGGTGACTTGGCACACCCTTTGAACTTTGTCAAGTGGCGACTCCGAAAAAAAATTAATTTGGTACCTTTTGGGCACCGTCACTTCCTTAAATGGAAAATCTTTAACCAGTAGCGCAAAATCAATTAAAATTCCATAAAGCGCTAAGAGAATCAAGCGGTTGGGAAAAAAAGGGGGGTGTGACAGTCTTGGCGACTCTCCTAGGGAAAAAGTGAAAACTGAGAACCTCAGGCTTAATAAACTGTCGCTTTTTGGCTTTTTAAAATATTTTGTTGTTATGTTGCCGTGATCATATGAAAAGCCTTATGTTACTGTTTTGATTTTATTTGAATTGTAAATATACACAACTTTCTTCTCTCGTACACCTCTGAATCTTCTGGAATACTGCTCACATGCACGCCAGTTTCGCTTTGTCGGCTGGAATTTTCTGTCGTGTCTACGGGCACAAAAAGCTAACCATGTTTTAAGAGGAGGTGCATTGGGTTAGGCCGTTAGACGTTGTCGACCGGTACCCCCGAGATACTTCCAAATGGTTGAATCATTAGATCATGAACCCATTGAGTCACCTAGAGTTTGACCCGCTCCAATTTAGGCCAAATTATCTGCATATCATTGGATTGAGTGAGGTACGGTACCCCAAGTACTGTGTCTATCTAGGCAAACTCCTTCTGTTCAAGTGGGCCTCCAGGGCCCAAGCATGCTATGTGTTGCATTTAGAAAGGCGTTATGCTGACCGTTAGTCGAGGAAGGCGGACTTATTTAAAAAAATGAAAAAAAAAGGACAAAAGAAAAGAAAATGAGGGAAAAGGAGGTTGTTTTTTAAGAGGGGCAATTTCAGATTTTTTAAGAAAATTTTAATAATTGTTTTATTTTGTCGCCCTTTCATTGACAAAAAAAATGTTTGAGTCAATTTCTCATGTCGTTATAATGACCAAGTTCATGTAAATTCAATGCCGGTTTTTGTGTCATTGTCATAGCCAATTTTTAACTTAAAAAAATGGGGGAATATTGGCAAATATATTTAGTGTCGTTGTAATGGCAAATTTTTCAAAAAATAAATGGATTATTATTATTATTATTATTATTATTATTATTATTATTATTATTATTATTATTATTATTATTATTATTATTATCATCATCATCATCCGGGCTAGTCAATTGTGTAAATATTTTTGTTTGGGTTTGGCCCACCCCTTTTCAAATTATTCTACAATTTGTCCAAGTTTGCATAGTCCTAATTTTTATCTTTTTTTTAAAAAAAATAGGTGACATGGCTGCATCGTCGTCTAGAGTAGGGAAGAGGAAATTTCCCAAGGGTTCTACGCCACCAGCCATTAGGATGGTTGACGAGGCACCTCTCGATTTGAGGAATTGGTGGTATAATATGAGCGATGCAAACCGGATGAATGTCAATGGTAGGATGGGTGAGATGTCGCATCTTTTGAGACCCGGGTTTCCCCCGCGCCGGGAACTAATTAATGTCTTGATTCAGCGTTGGGAGCTGTCTCAAAACACCTTTGTATTCCATGGTTTCGAGATGACCCCACATTAGAGGAGATTGCGGGATTCATTAAGAAAGAGTTGGGCAAGCAGTACATAGTGCCTCGATTTGTACGTAAGGAGGAGTTCTTGACATACATGCATCTGCGCCAGGATACACAGATTGATGTATCATCAGGATTTATCAGTTTGGACTATCTTTTTGCTAGTTATGGGGGGGCTGATGGTTACACGACATATCTACCAGAGTTCGACCTCAAATGGGGGCATAAGGAGTGGCTCACATTCAGGGCAAGTGCTTTTGTTCTCGCTTTCTTAGGTACTATGGTCTTTTTCGGAAAATAGAAAAATATCTATCCATCTCAGCTGGGTGATGAAAGCTTTATTTAGAGGACTGAGAGATGTCACTATTGTTCCCATGATTCTGGGTAGTATCTACCGTGCTTTGACCCGATGCAAAGAGAGAAAGGAATGATTTTTTGAGGGTTGCAACCTGCTATTGCAAGTGTGGTTCATCAAGCACTTATTAGGGCGTTCTGACTCTGCACTACCCCCTGATGCTCCCAAATGTCATTTGGGCACCCATCACTGGCGCATTAGAGATCTTGTCTTACCTGTGAGTGTGGATGATTGGACGCAGTATGTGGAGGCGCTTACTTCAGAGAGCATCCGGTGGCAGGTTAGCTGGTTCCCTTCGGGAGAGGTAGTTTATGGTTGTGTGGATTATGATGGCAGGAACCATCCATTTCTTATACTTTTTTGTCATAGAGGTACTGAACCTGATTGCCCTACACGTGTGCTGCGACAGTTGGGGCGTGTTCAGGATGTCCCAAGGGTTAAGGACGTGAGCAGGTACTCCTTCGAGCCTATCACTTTTGAGTTCCCTGAAGCTAGGCAGTGGTGCGATCTCTGGAAGAATATGAAGAGTATGCCCCGTACCAGATATATGTCTCGGATCGATACAGGGGCATGGTCACCCCTGAGTATGTTTTCTGGTACGGTCGGCAACATATTTTTGTAGCCCTGCCTACAAAGCCGATCAAAGGACCCTATAATGAGGAGTGCAAGATAGAGGTGAGGATGGCGATGCAGAGAGTAGATGTTGAGAAGGAGTACTTGGCGTTGGTCCACCATCTTCGCACGGAGAGGGATGCCGCTCGAACCGCCCAGTTTGAGAGTGAGGGTTTGGTACATCAGCACCTAGATACAGTCAGATGACTCTGTGAGTTGCACTCTGAGGCATTGGCAGTGAGGGATGCCGATAGGGAAGCTTTAGCCGAGAGCATGAGAAGAGAGGATCATCACTGTCAAGATGCACTGGACACTCGAGCTCGACTTGACAGGGCATTGGAGCAGAGAGCGCAGTTTAGAGAGTTAGCATAGGACCAATTTCGGGATATGCAGGCTGCAGGACAGACCATCAGTGTAGCTTATCGGCAGGTTTATGACTCCGCAGTGTATGTTGCACATACTTTCATTGACTATAGAAGGCGGCCCGCGGAGGACCTACTCACATATGCATTTCCATTTGTCACCAGAGTTGCAGCAGATCTGGGTGGATTGCGTCGCACTTTGATGAGATCTACCAGCAGGAGCCACCTGAGGAGGACCCCGAGGAGCCACCCGAGTTTGATCTAGAGGAGCATCTCGATGAGCTATTTGAGTCAGATCCAGAGGAGTCAGCTGAGTCAGAGCCCGGGATGCCTTAGCAGATATATATCAGGCCAAGATGATGCAGCTAATTGCCTTTTTTAATTTATTTAGCATCTTGGACATGTTGTAGCTTTTCATTATGTGTTTCTATTTCGAACATTGTCTAGTTTATTTGTTTTAATTTGGAGGAATACTACTATTTCCCCGTGTTGTCAGAGGGCCTATTATTGTAGTATTGTACTATTTCAGCATTTATGAAAGGAAAATCAAAAAATCCAAAATTGTGTCTCTTTGTTTTCTTTAATGCACTTTTCAATCTGATTTTTGGACCCCTCTTACATTTGAAAAAGAAATAAAAAATGAAATGCTGAATAATGAAGAGAGAGAGAGAGAGAGAGAGAGAGAGAGAGAGAGAAAATGAGAGGAAAAATGGAAGGACAAAAAAGAAAAGAGAGAAGAAAAAGGAAATAAGGATCCGCTTTGTCTTGAGTCGGGATGAGGCATAACGACCTTAGGCTTGTAGGCACGCTTTGGTCATAAAATATGGTGTTTCCTAATCTGTTTTCCTTAAAGACAAGACTAGATTACCGATGATTTGGTGCAGCGTTCTGGCATCACCCCACTCTCACACAACTAAATCAAAGGGACCTGAAATTCCACCAGATATCATGTCAATTGAAGGAGAGAAATCTGATGCCGGTTCTGAGGAAAATGATAGGACGACAGAAGAGGTCCTATGTTTGAAGCAATTCCTGGTAGACATGCATCATGCGATGACCACTGTACAGGCACCTCCTCCCAGGCCAAACTTTCTGGATGGGCTCGTGCCGAAAGCTATCCAGCGAGCACCGGGCACATCTACAGCATTCGAGGATCCGACCTATCCCCCTGGTTTTGGCCCTAACCTTGGTGCAACGAAAGTGGCTGAAGTCCGCCCTCATGCGCCACAACCACCACCTCCACCACAAGGGCAGTATGGACAACATCCACCACGAGGGCAGTATGGTCCACCTCCACTACAAGGATCGTATGGCCCACCTCCCGCACAGATTCCAGTTTTTCGAGGCCCAGCTAGCCCCGCCATGGCCAGGTCCAACAGTGAACCACATCTCCAGGCTGGGGATCATCATTGTGATCAGCACCATGAACCCAATTTCCGACACAGTGACTCATATGATCAAGCGTTCCACCGCGAGTCTCAGGTGGAGGTTGATCAATCAGGAAAGCTGGATGAGAGCGAGGTTCTGTGAAAAGTGAAAGGCCTAGAACAAGCAGTGAGGATCATTCAGTGATATGGAGATCATACCAACACTTCTTTCAAGGATCTTTGCCCCTACCCTGAATTGCAATTGCCAGATGGGTTCATAGTGCCAAAGTTCGATCTATACACTGGGCAAGGAGATACAAGAGTTCATATGAAGACCTACTGCAATAAAATGAGAGGGGTCAAGAAAGACAAGTTGTTGATAGCATACTTTCCGAAAGCTTCGGGGGCGCAGCTGCCGAATGGTTCATGAGGCAAGATGTAACTAAATGGTTGGCATTTGATGACATGGCGCAGGCATTCTACGACCAGTACAAGTACCACATTGAAGTTTTATCAGATCGATCCTCTCTGGATGCGATAAAAAAGAAGCCAAGTGAAAGCTTTAGGGAGTATGCCCTCAGATGGCGTGAGCAGGCCGCTCGAGTGAGCCCCGCCATACCGGACGATGACATGGTCCATTTGATCATTCAGGCACAAGATGAGGCGTTATATGGTGCATTGATCGCCGCCTTTGGGAAACTATTTTGTGAAGTCGTCAAGATGGGAGAAATGATTGAGACAGGAGTCAAAGCTGGTAAGATTGTGAGCTAGACTGCACTGAAGGCGACCACACATGTTGTGCAGACTGGGGCAGTAGGGTTTGGTAAGAAGAAGAAGGAAGATGTGGCCATGGTAGGGTCGGGTCCACGAAGGTGGAACGAGGAGCGATACAGTCAACCTAATTTATACCAAGCTCCACCAACACCCCATTTACAACACTATTACCCACCACTAAATGCACAATACTCCATACCTCCACCCCAATACTCTGTACACGATGCGCAGCATCTTATCCACAATGGCGCGCACCAGCCCCACAGCTTACATATCTCATTCACCAAGCTCCACCTAATCATTATCAGGCTCCATCGAACCCTACCTACCGACCAAGAGGTCCTATAGGCTTTCTCCAAGAGCTGAATTCAAGAAAGCTCGAGAAGAGAAAAAGAGGGAATTCACACTAATTGGGGAATCTTACACCAGTATCTTTGAGAAATTGCGAGCCTTGAACATGATTAAATCCAATTCAAGGAAACATGAATCCTATTGGGAAAGTGGACCACTCTCGGTATTGTGATTACCATTCGGCGCACTAGGGCATGATACAGAAAATTGCTACTATCTCAAGAGAGCGGTGCAAGATCTGATTGACAACAACCAAATTGTGATTGAAGATGTAGAAACATCGAACACTAATCGCAATCCTTTGCCAATCCACGATGCACACATGGTGGGTATATGTGAAAGAGGATTTGAAGATGAATCTGTAAGACCAATAGTGTCGATCGATGCCATAACAATTAGGGTTGAAAAGATGCATATCACTTCAAAGACAGCTCCTGTTGTGGTGTCCGGAGGAACAACGCCATCTGTCCAGCTGGACAAGCCCGTGCTAACATTAAAATGAGCTGTTGAGAAAAGGGAAGAGGTGACAGAGAAACCAGAGTTGGTGATCCAAAAGACCAATAGAAATGAAAGGGAAGCAGACTATGTTACCAAACTAAAGTTGGTTATCAAAAGGGCACCCCGTGAAGATGATCAGAACAAGCTGTGTGAGCCTATTGTCATAAAGAGCGCACCTCAGATTCCCATGAAAAACACTAATGCAGTCCCGTGGAATTATGACAAGGCAATGGTGACATACAAGGGAAAATAGGTTGTGGCAGAAACAACACAAGTGGGCAGTCTAACTCGTTCTGGGCGGTGCTTTACTCCGGAAGAGTTAAGATAAGCAAAGCAAGCTAGAGAAAATCAGGGTCCCATCAAGGAACCTGTCACTGAGAAAGAGGCAGAAGAGTTTCTGAAGAAGATGAAAGTGCAAGATTACTCGATTGTGGAGCAGCTGAGGAAGACCCCTGCTCAAATTTCTTTGTTGTCCCTGCTGATGCATTCTGAGGCGCACCGTCATGCTTTGTTAAAAATCCTTAATGAAGCTCATGTATCTGAAAAAAATGACTGTTGGCAATTTGGAGGCAATTGCTGGTCGTATCTTTGAAGTAAACAGGATCACCTTTACTGACAAGGAACTGCCTATGGAAGGCACAGGCCACAAAAAAGCTCGTCATCTGACTGTTAAGTATGACAACTCTTACGTCACAAGAGTGTTGGTTGATGGTGGGTCCGGTCTGAACATCTGTCTATTGTCTACCCTGAAAAGATTGAAAGTCAACATGGATAAAATTCGAACCAACACCATGAGTATCCGTGCTTTTGATGGAGAGAAATGACAATCGATCTGTGAGATAGAATTGATACTAATAATCGGGCCTGTGGATTTTGCTATTGGTTTTCAAGTTCTTGATATGGATTCATCCTACAATTTACTATTGGGAAGACCTTGGATCCATATAGCGGGCACGGTACCGTCGACCTTACACCAGACTGTCAAGTTTGAATGGAATCTTGAGATGATCATGGTACACGGAGAGGGAGATTTGTCAATCTACAGGGTTCCGTCCATTCCAGTTATTGAGGTTACCAATAATAGCCCAACACTGATGTACCAAGCCTTTGAAGCAGTCCATGTAGATGAGGTTCCTGAAGGCAAGCCTTTGACCCAAGCAAGATTGTCGGAAGCAGCAGTCATGATGGCTACGGAAATGTTGAAGCATGGTTTCAAACACGGGAAAGGTCTCGGAGCATCACTACAAGGAATGTCACATCCAATTAGTCCACTTGGCATTCGAGGTACCTGGGGTCGGGATACAAGCCTACAGCTGCAGACAGAGCAAGAATTAGGAAGATGAAGAAACAAGAATGGTCTCTAGAGAAGCCTGTCCCTTGCCTCGCTCAATCTTTCACGAGGTCCAACGGGAGCAAGTGTATTTCCAAAAATGCTGAGGAGACTGAAGAAAAAAAGAAGTTACTGTCAGAACTGAGGCACGTCTTTGGCATCAACATGGTGCAAACTGGTGAAGAACCCAGCAACGCAGAAATCCAGGACATTGGCCCTGATGTGAAGCTGAACAACTGGGAATCTACGCCTCTCCCAACTAGGAGGGGCTATTGGTAGCAAGTTTTTGTTATCCTTTCTGTATACTTGGTTATTCTAAGGGTTGTAATCCAAGTATATTTATTTTGCTCGTTATGATGTCAAACCCTTTTGTCTTTCAAATTCAATAAAAAGCAAGACCAGTTTCTTATCTCTATATTCTGTCTCTTTATTTTCCTAATTTTTATTTCTTATTTCTTTCTGTAGTTATGTTTTTGATGGCCTTAATAACATGATATGCATGCTGAAATTACGCCCTGATCTAAACACACAGTTTACCTTGATCTTAATGAATCAACCAAAAATTGAGGTAGATGACATGGAAGAGAGTGATAATGAAGGAAGTTTTGAGGAAGGATATGATTAAGAGGTGGCCGAGAGTGAAATAAATGGAGAGTTAGAACAATTTGAAAATTTTCCCAAGCCCAATCTAGATGACACAGAAAATATAAATCTGGGAAGTCTAGATGATGTTAGGGAAACCAAGATCAGCATGTACGCTCTACCGAAAGTGAAAAATGACATAGTCCAGGTTTTGTTTGACTATAGAGACATGTTTGCTTGGTCATATGACGACATGCCCGGTTTGAGCACAGATTTGGTGGTTCACAAGTTACCGATCAATCCTGGTTTTCCTCCAGTCAAACAACTTCGGAGAAAATTCAAGACAGATGTGAGCAAGAAGATCCATGATGAAATTATGAAGCAACTATCAGCAAAGGTGATTCAATCGCTTCAATATTCCACCTGGTTGGCCAATGTCGTGCCAGTACCCAAGAAAGAAAGACGAGAATTTGTGTTGACTATCGAGATTTGAACAAGGCCAGTCCCAAGGATAATTTCCTTTTGCCTAATATTCACATACTCACAGACAATTGTGCCAAACACGAGATTCAGTTTTTCGTGGATTGCTATGCCGGATATCACCAGATCCTGATAGATGAAGACGATGCAGAAAAGACGACGTTCACCACACCTTGGGGAACATTTTGTTACAGGGACATGCCGTTTGGATTAAAGAATGCTGGGGCAACATACATGAGAGCCATGACAACCGTCTTCCATGACATGATACATAAAGAAATTGAGGTATATGTGGATGATGTGATAATCAAATCAAGAACGGCAGAGGATCATGTTAAAGACCTCATGAAATTCTTTGAAAGGCTTAGAAGATACAATTTGAAGTTGAATCCAGCTAAATGCGCATTCCGCGTTCCAGCTGGAAAGCTGTTGGGTTTTATTATCAGCAGACGGGGCATTGAGTTAGACCCTACAAAGATCAAAGTTATACAAGAGTTGCCTCCGCCAAAAAACAAGAAAGAAGTCATGAGTTTCCTCGGAAGATTGAACTACATCAGTAGGTTCATCGCTCCAGTCACTACAACTTGTGAGCCAATCTTCAAGCTGCTAAAGAAAGATGCTGCAGTCAAGTGGACTGAGGAATGCCAAGCGGCTTTTGACCAAATCAAGCAATACTTGTCAAATCCACCGGTGTTGGTCCCACCGAAGCCAGGCCGACCTTTGTTCCTCTATTTGTCGGTGATGGATAATTTATTTGGATGTGTACTGGGGCAGCATGATGCCACAGGCAAGAAAGAGCAAGCCATCTACTACATGAGCAAGAAGTTCACGGATTATGAGGTCAAGTACACTTTGTTGGAAAGAACCTGTTGTGCCCTCACTTGGGTAGCACAAAAGTTGAGGCATTATTTGTTGTCGTGCACTGCTTACCTCATATCTCGGATGGACTCACTGAAGTATATTTTCCAGAAGCCGATGCCAACAGGTAGGCTTGCCAAGTGGCAAATGCTACTCACGGAGTTTTACATAGTCTACGTCACCAGAACTGCAATGAAAGCCCAGGCTTTAGCTGATCATTTGGCCGAGAATCCGGTGGATGATGAGTATAAACTTCTCAAGACATACTTTCTAGATGAAGAGGTTGACATAATTGAAGAGTTGTCCTCTAAAGATGATCATTATTGGAAGCTATATTTATGGGGCATCTAA
Organism: Petunia axillaris subsp. axillaris; assembly: GCA_029990575.1. Classification (NCBI taxonomy): domain Eukaryota; kingdom Viridiplantae; phylum Streptophyta; class Magnoliopsida; order Solanales; family Solanaceae; genus Petunia; species Petunia axillaris. The sequence goes on along the minus strand of JARKNS010000007.1, from coordinate 45,684,590 downwards.
CTCCAAAGGTGATGATATTGGGGCTGTTCTCATATCTCCAACAGGACATTACTATCTGGCAGCTGCGCAACTTCGTTTCTGGTGTATCAATAACACTGCAGAATACGAAGCTTACATTATGGGTCTACGCATGGCGATAGACATGGACATCAAAGAACTACTAGTGCTCGGAGATTCCGACCTACTAGTACATCAAATCAAGGGTGAATGGGAAACTCGATATGTAAAACTCATCATGTATAAGCAGTATCTGCAAGATCTTTGCCAAAGATTTGATTCTATTTAATTTAGGCACATCCCAAGAATGCACAATGAGTTGGCTGATGCGTTGGCTGCATTAGCATCAATGCTTAGTCATCCTGACCAAACTCACATTGATCCTCTCGAAATTCAAGTTCAGGACCAACACGCCTACTGCAACCTGGTTGAAGAAGAGCTTGATAGTGAGCCATGGTACCTAGACATCAAAAACTACATCAAGAATGGAGAGTACCCGGCACTAGCTGAGAGCAATCAGAAAAGAACCCTTCGTCGTCTTGCAAATGGTTTCTTTCTTAGCGGAGGGGTACTGTACAAGAGAACCCCAGATCTTGGACTGTTGAGGTTTGTGGACGCACAAGAAGCCTCGAGAATTCTTAATGAGGTACATTCAGGAATTTGTGGGCCACACATGAATGGTTATGTGTGAGCCAAGAAGATCTTAAGAGCAGGTTATTTTTGGCTCACTATGGAGAGAGATTGAATAGGGTTTGTGCGAAAATGCCACCAATGTCAAGTGCACGGCGATTTGATGCATTCGCCTCCCTTAGAGCTCTACACTATGTCCACTCCTTGGCCTTTCACTGCATGGGGAATGGACATCATTGGGCCAGTAGAACCAAAGGCATCGAACGGGCATGATTCATCTTGGTCGCCATTAATTATTTTACCAAGTGGGTGGAAGCAGCGACATTCAAGTCAGTAACCAAGAAAGCTGTGGTCGACTTTGTTCACTCAAACATCTTCCCAATACCATCATCATTGACAATGGGGCTAATCTGAGCAGTCATTTGATGAGGGAGGTATGTGAAAGGTTCAAAATTATGCACAGAAATTCCACATCATACCGGCCAAAAGCAAATGGTGTGGTCGAAGCGGAAAATAAGAACATCAAGAAGATCCTTTGAGAAATGGTGGAAGGATCTCGAGATTGGCATGAGAAGTTGCCCTTCGCTCTTCTAGGTTATCGCACAACCGTGCGCACCTCAATAGGCGCAACTCCATATGAACTGGTGTACGGCACTGAGGCAGTCATTTCGACAGAAGTCGAAATAGCATCCTTGAGAATCATTGTTGAAGCCGAGATCGAGGATACTGAATGGGTCAAATCCCGCTTGGAACAATTGGCTTTGATTGACGAGAAAAGGCTAAATACAGTCTGTTATGGTCAACTATATCAGAAGAGAATGGCCAAAGCATACAACAAGAAAGTGCGCCAACGCAAGTTCAGTGAAGGTCAGTTAGTCTTGAAGCGCATCTTTCCACATCAAGAAAAAGCCAAGGGCAAGTTTTATCCAAATTAGCAAGGACCGTATGTGGTAAAGAAGGTGTTGCCCAATGGTGCTCTATTCTTAACGGACATCGAAGGAACCATGGCTGAAATGATCGTTAATGCAGATGCGGTCAAGAGGTACTACATTTGATGTTCCAAGTTGACCTTTTTCTGGCAAGACATTCTCGAACTAGGAAGACGAATGCTTTTGTTTTGTTGTCCCAAACACTGTATCCCTGTGTTAGCCTTGTATTTTTTTTGTCAACCCTCCATTGGGATCAATGTAATTGCACTGAAATGAAATGAAAAGAGAAAGGAAATTCCAAATTTGGCATTAAATTGCCAGAGCTACGTCTGACCTGATTCCTCTCAAAAGGATACGTAGGCAACCATTCAAGTGTGGTCATATCAGGGAAAGTTCTAAAAGTTCTTTAGTTTCAAAAATAAGGGAAAAAGTTCATTTTCCCTGCCTCATATCGACGCAAAACTTGCCTCCAAGTTTGCAGCCAAATTCAAAGAAAATTCAAAACCGCAGTTTCTGCTAAACTAGGGCAGAAGTTTGTTTTTATTTTATTTTTCAATAAAATAAAAATAAACTTCTATTATTCTTATCATCATTTCACATGTTCATGAGACGTTTGGCATTTCAGTCTCGAAATCAAGAAGAGGCTCAAAGCTCCCAAAACATTATCATAAAGAAAATGAAAAGAAAAGAAAATGAAGTCTTGCCAGTGAAAACCTGAAAGGGCGCCGCATGACAAACAGTGAAATAAAAGAACAATGAGAGAGGTTAGTTGGTGAAAACCCCAAATGGGGCACCACTAGCAGAATGAGAGATGTCATAAATGTCATCAAGATGGGTGGAAAGTAGTCATTTCTGAATGTTCGAATTGAGGGAAAGGTCGAGGAATAGCTGTTGTGAATGGATCAAGGTTCGAGGCCAAGATGCATGTCATGTCCATCGGAGTCATCATTTTTTTCCCTCTAGATAAGTTCATTCTCATCTTTTAAGGACATCTCTCTTCCAGAGTCCTTTGTCCAGAATCTTTTCCATTTTCGACTCTCAGTCAAAATAACATCAAAACGAGCAAAAGAAAGTTTCACAAAAATTGTTTACCTGTTTTGCAGTTGTAGCACAGCACAGTCAGGACCTGCCTGGATAATGGAAGCCAACATCACATCTCGATAGCAAGAATGACGCATCAAGAATTTGCACCATTAAAGGACCATCAAGGGAGCCAAGGGGAATACAAAGAAATGCAAGGAGCAGAGAAAGACGAGAAGGAATATGGAAAGAAATTGGGAAAGGGAAAGAAAGGAAAATAAGGAAAACAAATTTCGAATGTGAGAGAAGTCGAGGCACCCACCTGAAGAACGAGGGAATTTATTTCAAGAAGTCTAGGTGCCCACCTGAAGAATGAGGGAAGTTTTTTCAAGAAGTCTAGGCGCCCACCTGAAGAATGAGGGAGTAGTTTTAAGAAGTCTAGGCACCCACCTGAAGAATGAGGGAATATATTTCAAGAAGTCGAGGCACCCACCTGAACAACGAGGGAATATATTTCAAGAAGTCGAGGCACCCACCTGAACAACGAGGGAATATACTTCAAGAAGTCGAGGCACCCACCTGAAGAATGAGGGGATTCATTTCAAGAAGTCTAGGCACCCACCTGAAGAATGAGGGAATTCATTTCAAAAACTCTGGGCGCCCACCTGAAGAATGAGAGAATTCATTTCAACAAGTCTAGGCACCCACCTGAAGAATGAGGGAACTTATTTCAAGAACTTCAGGCACCCACCTGAAGAACGAGGGAATTCATTTCTAGAACTCTAAGCGCCCACCTAAAGAATGAGGGAATATGTTTCAAGAAGTCTAGGCGCCCACCTGAAGAATGAGGGAACTTATTTCAAGAACTTCAGGCACCCACCTGAAGAATGAGGGAATTCATTTCAAGAAGTCTAGATGCCCACCTGAAGAATGAGGGAATATATTTCAAGAAGTTGAGACACCCACCTGAACAACAAGGGAATTTCATTTAAAACTCTAGGCGCACACCTGAAGAATGAGGGAATATATTTCAAGAAGTCGAGACACCCACCTGAACAACAAGAGAATTCATTTTAAGAACTCTAGGCGCCCACCTGAAGAATGAGGGAATTTATTTCAAGAAGATCAAGTATCCAAGACCCACCCGAAACCAAAGCGGTGGTTTACTTTTCAACAAAATGAGGGAAGCGACAACCAAAAGGCTCACTTCGGGAGGCATGAAGACTTAGATGAGAAATTGTAATGTTACATTTTCAGTGTTGTAATTTCCATTTTATTGTAAAGCACTGATGCAACCCAAATTGCATCGAGACCATTCACTCGAAGTCAGGCCAAGGATATACAAGACGCTCACCTACACTTGGTTTAGAGAGGCGTGGATGATACGAGCTCGGGAGAGAACTTAAAGACGATGCATTGGAGCTCAATCCATGTGGAAACAGGGCAGGAAACAGTGCAGGAAGCAGGGGAGCAAAACAGGGAAAAACAGGGGAGCACCTGCTGAGCTTACTGCCTGACGCTGGATTTTTGTTCTTCGCGATCGCGTGCATCACCTTCGCGATCGCGATGAGGAAATATTTTGTCTTCGCTGTCGCGTCTTGTCTCGCGCGATCGCGCGCAGTGCTTTTAAGTGTGCCTCGCGATCGCATATACTTCTGCACGATCGCGATGAACACTTTAGCTGATACGGACCAGAATGTAGGAAAACATTGTAAAGGGGTGTTATAAATACACCCCTCTCTCATTTATTGCTTTTTAGCTTACTTTGAACACAAAAACATTAATGAGCATTGCTCTTGAACCTTGTATAATTTTGGCTTGAATCAATTGGATGAATCCAAGCTACTCTTCAATCCGTCTCTGATCATTCTATTTGCTCGAGCCACGTGACTCTTGAGGATAGTTGCATAGCGTTAGGTGATTCTTGCCAATCGTTTGGGGTGTAACGGAACAAGTTCTTCGTTGCTACTCGAACTTTAGTGTGAGTCTCGTCTCGTTTTTATCTCTTTATCGCTTTCGTATTTTCGATTGCATCAGTTGGTATCAGAGCAAGGCTAGGGTTGCGTTCTTACGAACCCTCGTCCTACTCTTCGTGCTTGTCATCTTTGTTTCGTGTTTATTTTCTTGTTCTTGTTCTTGTTATATTGAAAAAGAAGAAAAAAAAATTCAAAAACTTGAAAACCAAAAAAATTGGTAGAAATCGCTTGTTGTTACGATTTTGTTGGTGTTGATTATCGGGGATTGATTGTTTATGTAATCTCGACAATTGGGAACCAACAAAATGCGTTTTGGAGTTGAAAATCAAAAGTTGGAAAATTTAAACCCTAGGTTGAAAATTTGTCAAAATTGCTAGAACTCAATTGATGTTATGAATTCTTGTGTGTTTGGCATCGGGAATTACTCCTTATAGTTTTCCCGTTGTTTTGATACCACAATAACATCATTTGGGGTCTTGGAGTGAAAATCGAAATTTTGAACTTTGAAGGTTAGGAAAATTTTGAAGAACTTGCCAAAATTCATTGAAGCAAGATGTTTGTTGGTTGTTTATTTGATTAAACCCAGTGGAAATTGTTTACTACAGTTGTGAACACCATTGGGAAGCTTGAAAACTGAAATAAACTGAAGTTGGGTTGTTTGTGTGCCAAAACTGCTGTTTTTCTGTCGAGTTTCTGGTTCTGCTGAACAAACCTGCGCGATCGCGCAAGGTCTCGCGCTGTCGCGCCATTTCTGCATTTTGTTCATCGCGATCGCGCCCTATCTCACGCGATCGCGAAGGGTGCTGAATTTCTAGATTTTCCTGAACTGGGACAGAATGTTCGCAAAGGTATCGTAACAGTTTCCAACCACCAAAACTCCCATAGCATCATCAAATATGGTGAGTTTTTAGATCACAAACCAAAATTCGTCCAATTCCGAATCCGTTTAGTGACGATTCGATCTTTGAACATTTGATTGCGTCACTTCCGGTTAGTACTTTGAGGGTAACACTTCTACCTAATTAGTACTAATCCATTGTGCGAATAGGATCCTCGTGCCTAGAAGGAGAGTAGAATTCAAAGAAGATTCGTAGTTAATTGTTTGGTTCAAGTGCGCACCAAATAGCTTAGCGTTTATCGAGTCCCATCAAATCCACTCTTCCCGAAGAGCATTTGGTTCTTGTATTATGGTTTGATCATTGAGGAGGTTGCGCAACTACGAGGAGGCCATTGATCTCAAGCTTGTGTGAACCTAACCCCAACTTGAGTGAACCCGAGGGATAAACAAAAGTGAGGGAGTGAGTGAGGACTTTTACTCTAATCTCTTTTCTTGTTTTTGATTGTTGTAGGTACAATGTCCAACGAAGGAGAAGATACCACGAAAGATGCCTTGGCTACTATCCTTGCCAAATTGGATAGTATGAGCCTAAGGATTGAGAACCTCGAGAAGGTGACTTCGAGTATCCAAACCGAGAAAGGGGCATCGAGTGTCCAAGTTGAAGCCGGTGAAGGTACTTCAAGTTCCACCTTTACCCCGGAACAAGTTGTTGAGTTGCTTAGACAACAACGGGTAAAGGAAGATCGTGAAAGGGATGATCAAGTGTTGGGCAATATCCAACGAGTGAGCATTCCTCACATAGTGGGCAATCCCCAAAGAAATGTTCCACTTCCCGGACCTATTCGACATGTTCAACCTCTTGAGCAAGTTGATCAAGCTCAAGAAGGGGAGGAGGGAGAGTATGGTGGTAGTGAGTATGGGGCTCCTAATCCGAATGGGAGAGCCATGAATTGGGGTCGCAATGTGGATAGGGGTAGAGGCCGAGGTCGAGGGCCGCCCATAGGGTATGTTGGAGGGAATGCTAGGAGGGATTATGGTGGTTATAGGGATAACTTTGGGGGCCAATCGGAGCCGTACCAAGGGGGTCGAGAAAATAACAACATTAATAGTGTGAAGCTCACTATTCCTTCTTTCAAAGGGAGTAGTGACCCGGTGGAGTACATTGATTGGAAGTTGACCATGGAACGAATATTTGACACCAATGACATGAACGAGGAGAGGAAGGCCAAGTATGCCATATCTTCTTTTGAGTCCTTTGCTTCTACTTGGTGGGAGTCGGTCAAGAGGAGTAGAAGGAGAAATGCCATGGCTATCAATGTTACTTGGGGGGAGTTGCTTCGAGTGATGGATGAGAAGTATTTGACCGAGCAATACCGTCATGCCCAATACAAATGCCTCTATGAGTTGAAGCAAGGATACAAGACGGTTGGGGAGTACTTCAATGAGTTTGAGAAAATTCGCATGACCCTAGACTTGGATGGGGAAGATAATGAGCCGGCCAAGATCCGTTTTAGAAGTGGTTTGAATCGAGACATAGCCTCTCAATTGAAGTTCCACAAGTATGACAACCACTATGACCTCTATGATGATGCGGTTGAAGCCGAGAAATGGCTCAAAGAAGAGAAGTCCGCTCGCTACAAGAGTAGCAATGCTACTCCCATGAGTAAGCCAAAGGAGTGGAAGACCCCTACACCAAATGCAAGGTTTCCAAACACAAGTGGTACAATTGCTAGCAAGGATGTGAAGAAGCCTTATGAGAAGTCCACACCGCACATGGGAGGTAACTCTAAAACTCATTTGAGCAATCCTATTTCTACTTCTACTTAATGCTATAGATGTAAGGGTTACGGACACCTCTCCAAAGATTGCCCAACCCCGAAAACTATGGTTGTGGTGGGTGAGTTGGTGTATGAACAAGATAGTGAACCCGAGGATGAGGGAGTAGAGGGTGATGAGGAGGTTGATGAGGGGGAGGTTGCAATGGAGGATGATGATGATGCCCATGCCTTCCTTGTTGTGAGGAGGAGTATAGGAGCCATGTGTGTAGAGGATAGTGAAACCTTGCAAAGAGAGAACCTCTTCCATTCTAAATGCCGAGTCATGGGTCTCCTTTGTTCCATGATTATTGACTCGGGAAGTTGTGCCAATGTCATTAGCCAAACACTAGTTTCCCAATTGAAGATACCCACCCTAAAACACCCAAGCCCTTACCGTTTGCAATGGCTTAGTGAGTGTGGTGAATTGAGAGTGGTTAAACAATGCATGATCAAGTTCAAGATAGGGAACTATGTGGATGAACGCATGTTTGATATTGTACCCATGCAAGCATGCCACCTTCTCTTTGGAAGGCCATGGCAATTTGATCGACATGTGGTTCATGATGGCCGTGCCAACACCTACACGGTGAAGCATGGAGGGAAAAAGTTTGTGCTCAAGCCCTTATCGCCCAAGAAAGTAAGTGATGATTACAAGCGCATGAGGGAATTGAGGGAAACGGCAAAGGCTAAGTCGGTTGTTGAGACTAACCCTTTGGCCGAGAGCTTGGTGGTGGCTCTACCATCTTCTACCGGTGGCATTTGTGCCATGATGCAACCGGGTGAGCTTTTGAGAGGGAATGATGGCAACAAACTACTCATTTGCCTAGTGTACAAAGGTATGATTCTTACTTCCGAATTTGATTATTCTTCTAACCCTTTGCCTAGTGCTTTTGAAAATGTTTTGAAGGATTATGGGGACATGTTCCCGGATGAGATGCCCGATGGATTACCTCCCTTGAGGGGTATTGAACATCAAATTGACTTTGTCCCGGGATCTCAAATCCCAAACAAGCCGGCATATAGAAGCAGTCCCGAGGACACAAGGGAGTTGCAAAAGCAAGTGGATGAATTGCTTACCAAAGGCTTGGTAAGGGAGAGCTTGAGTCCATGTGCCGTACCCGTGATCCTTGTTCCCAAAAAGGATGGCACTTGGAGGATGTGTGTGGATTGTCGTGCGGTCAACAAGATCACGGTAAAGTATCGATATCCCATACCTCGTTTGGATGACATGTTGGATGAGCTTAGTGGTTCTAGCATCTTTTCGAAGATAGACCTTAGGTTCGGTTACCATCAAATCCAGATGAAACCTGGGGATGAATGGAAAACCGCATTCAAGACCAAGTTTGGTCTATATGAATGGTTGGTTATGCCCTTTGGCCTTTCCAACGCACCTAGCACTTTCATGAGGCTAATGAACTATGTGCTAAAGCCATTCATCAATAAGTCCGTGGTCGTCTACTTTGACGATGTATTGATATATAGCAAATCAATAGACGACCATGTTGATCACTTAAGGCAAGTGCTTGAAGTGTTGAGAGCCGAAAAGCTCTATGCTAATTTTAAGAAGTGTGCCTTTGGTGTTGAAAAGGTAGTCTTTCTTGGGTTTGTTGTGAGTTCCCAAGGAGTGGAGGTAGATGAGTCTAAGGTAGAGGCCATTCGTGATTGGCACACTCCCACTACCGTGACTCAAGTGAGGAGCTTTCATGGTCTTGCTAGTTTTTATAGATGATTTGTGAAAGACTTTAGCTCCATTGCCGCTCCGCTCACCGAATTGGTGAAGAAGTACAAGCCTTTTGTGTGGGGAGAGCCTCAAGAGAAGGCCTTCTAAGAATTGAAAGGTAGGTTGAGTACCGCCCCCCTATTGCAATTGCCCGACTTCGGAAAGGCATTTGAGGTTGAATGTGATGCCTCGGGGGTGGGAATTGGTGGTGTTTTAATGCAAGATGGGAAACCCATAGCCTACTTTAGTGAAAAGTTGAAGGGCGCAACCTTGAATTACTCCACGTATGACAAGGAGTTGTATGCCCTCGTGAGAGCTCTAGCCCATTGGCAACACTATCTATGGCCTCGGGAATTTGTGATCAAGAGTGACCATGAGTCACTCAAGAATCTAAGAGGCCAAGAAAAGTTGAACAAGAGGCATGCCAAGTGGGTGGAGTTCAGTGAGTCTTTCCCTTATGTGATTCATTACAAAAGGGGTAAGGACAATGTTGTGGCCGATGCGCTTTCTAGAAAATTCGCTCTTGCTACCACTCTCGCTTCTAGACTTATGGGTTTTGAAAGCATCAAATCATTGTATGCTCATGACCCAAAGCTCAAGAGCATTCATGATTCTCTAGTGAGTGGGGAAAGGGTGGAAAAGTACCAATGGGTAGATGGCTACATTTTCAAGAATGGGAGAGTGTGTGTGCCCGAGTCCTCGTGGAGAGATGTGCTAGTTCAAGAAGCACATTGCGGGGGGCTTGATGGGTCACTTTGGGGTGGACAAGACTTTGGCCATACTTAAAGAACAATTCCATTGGCCAAAAATGAGGCCTCTTGTGGAAAAGTTTTGCAATTCTTGCTTGGATTGCAAGAAGGCCAAGTCTAGATCCAACAACCATGGTTTATACACTCCTTTACCCATACCTACTAGTCCGTGGGTTGATCTTTCTATGGATTTTGTTATGGCCTTGCCCCGGACTAGAGGAGGACACGATAGCATTTATGTTGTCGTTGACCGTTTCTCCAAAATGGCTCACTTCATTCCGTGCAAAAAGACTAATGATGCACAACATGTAGCTTCCTTGTTTATTGATAATTTTTTGAAGTTGCATGGGGTGCCTCGCACCATTGTTAGTGATAGGGACTCCAAGTTCCTTAGCCATTTTTGGAAGTGTTTGTGGGGTGCTCTTGGCACCAAGTTGCTTTTCTCCACGTCCCACCACCCTCAAACCGATGGACAAACCGAGGTGGTGAACCGGACCTTGGGAGCTCTACTTAGAGCTATGACCAAAGGAAAGGCCGGGACTTGGATTGATAAGCTACCACTCATGGAGTTCGCATATAACCGCACTTTACATCACATGATTGGCATGACTCCATTCGAGTGTGTTTATGGTTTTAACCCTTTGATTCCTCTTGATCTTACCCCTTTGCCAAGGGATATGGTTGTTGATTTTGAAGGTAAAGCTCAGGCCAAGGCATTGCTTGAACTTCACGCCAAGGTGCGGAAGACTTTGGAGGAGGCCTATGAGAAGATAGCAACCAAGAAAAACAAGGGAAGAAAGACGGTGGACTTCAAGAAGGGGGATTGGGTTTGGGTGCATTTCCGCAAGGAAAGGTTTCCCAACCAACGGAAAGGAAAGTTGGCACCAAGGGGCGATGGCCCATTCCAAGTGTTGTCGAAGATCAACAACAATGCCTATGTGATAGATTTTCCCGGTGAGTACAATGTATCGACTACTTTCAATGTTAGTGACTTGACTTCTTTTGATGTAGGTGATGATACCTCGGAGGAGGACGCCTTAATTTCGAGGACGAAATCTTCTCAAGAAGGGGAGGATGATGCAACCCAAATTGCATCGAGACCATTCACTCGAAGTCAGGCCAAGGATATACAAGACGCTCACCTACACTTGGTTTGGAGAGGCGTGGATGATACGAGCTCGGGAGAGAACTTAAAGACGATGCATTGGAGCTCAATCCATGTGGAAACAGGGCAGGAAACAGTGCAGGAAGCAGGGGAGCAAAACAGGGCAAAACAGGGGAGCACCTGCTGAGCTTACTGCCTGACGCTGGATTTTTGTTCTTCGCGATCGCGTGCATCACCTTCGCGATCACGATGAGGAAATATTTTGTCTTCGCTGTCGCGTCTTGTCTCGCGCGATCGCGCGCAGTGCTTTTAAGTGTGCCTCGTGATCGCATATACTTCTGCGCGATCGCGATGAACACTTTAGTTGATGCGGAGCAGAATGTAGGAAAACATTGTAAAGGGGTGTTATAAATACACCCCTCTCTCATTTATTGCTTTTTAGCTTACTTTGAACACAAAAACATTAATGAGCATTGCTCTTGAACCTTGTAACCATTTTGGCTTGAATCAATTGGATGAATCCAAGTTGCTCTTCAATCCGTCTCTGATCATTCTATTTGCTCGAGCCACGTGACTCTTGAGGATAGTTGCATAGCGTTAGGTGATTCTTGCCAATCGTTTGGGGTGTAACGGAACAAGTTCTTCGTTGCTACTCGAACTTTAGTGTGAGTCTCATCTCGTTTTTATCTCTTTATCGCTTTCGTATTTTCGATTGCATCAAGCACGACCTCCAACCACTGGCCAGCAACCAGCATCAAGTAACAACAGCCCTAAAGTCAGTTTAGAAGCAACAAGTGTCAGTTCTAAAGAGTCTAGAAAGTGTTTAGTGTTGGTCTAGAGAGTCTAGTAGCGTCTTAGTGTCTTTTAAATGCGGTAGTCCTAGCTACTGCATGTGAGGAACTACACTGACCTGATTCCTTAGTTCAGAGATATGTAGGTAGCCCTGTAGTTAGGGTACGGTCACCATTCTGCAGAGCACACCCTCGGCTAGAACCGAAAAGCCAAAATTAGTTGTCGATTACGTCTTTATCCAAAAACTCTATGTGTTCCTGAACAAAGAGGGGCAGCTGTAATCACCTAATTTTGGCACACCTTGAAATAAATTTCCAAAAAAAATCGTGCAAATTTTCTTAGAATTTTGTTTCTGTTCCCTTATTTGTTGTTGTATGTGTTAAGTAAAAAATGCCGAAAATTATTCTAAAAAAATATATTAGCTGTTGTTCAATACTTATTTGGTTAATAAATTATCCGTCTTAATTTTGTACGACCTTTCTTGACTAGGTCAATTAAGTATGTGCTAGTAACTAAGGTTTGAAGCTTGGCTAATTGTAAAAGCTTTTTAGTAGGCCGGCTAAAATTGAAAGAAAATATAGCCCAATGGACCCCAAACCCGGCCCATTCTCTTTTGTATATAATGATTTTAATGGGCATTGTTGGCATTTTAGACAAAAATCCAAAAATAGGCAAACTCTTGCCAATTTCTCTCTGACCCGCCGGAAATCACCTCCCATCGTATCTCCGCCGGCAGTGTGCTGCGGCACCACCGCCGGTCGCTGCCGGAAAAACCCCAAAATATAATACCCGACTCGCCTCAACACCTTCTATCTCGATCTACTCTTGGATTTTCCAAATTCTCAAGCATTTCACATAGATCGAAGATTGAAGATTCGGTTTTATTTTTTTCAGTGGCTACTCCATTCTCCGTTGAACTTTTTACATTTTTAGGTTTGTCTTCTCCTCCTCTTTCCCTCGTAAACCCTGATTACTTATGAAATATCCCCTCCGTTTCCACCATTGATGGCAGTTTGGGTACCAATTTTGCCTTCGTTTTTCCTCTCTTTCATCGTCATTAGGCAACAGCCTTGGCCCTTCTTATTTCAGGTCGTGCTTGAGCACGTGACCTGAGATGAGGAGGTCCAAGATCTATGCCCGTTTGACGTTTCAGCTGGGATTTTCTGGGTGCATTATGATGGTGTTGTGGGAATGATACTCGGGTGTTAAGATGATGATGTACGTCGATTGGCTATGCTTGGGTGTTTGTATGCATAGGAGTCGATGCAGTAGCGGAGGCGCTGCGTTTTAGCTACAAGGTTGTTGCAATTATAATTTGAGGGATTGATTCATGTGTGGAGGTGACACAAACTGATTTGGTGAGGTTGTGTAGCTGATAATTTGGTGTGATTGGTTCTGGGGCTGTGATGGTGATTCTAAGACAGTGCAGCGATGTTGCGTTGCTTTGTGGCAGCTCGACTGTTGTGGTAGGCGTGTGAGATGACGTTGTTGTGATGGTTTGTATTACGGGGATGTTTCGCAATGGCATGGGGGCTGTTTCATAGTGGTATGGATGTAATGATGGCGTAGTATTGTCGTTGGTATTGGTGCCAAGGGCAGGGCAATGGCGAGACGGTTTAGGCTAGGCAGGGTTATTGTTTGATGTTGTTTGAAGTAATGGTAGCAGTAATACATAAACTGAGGTGGCGAGGCTGTTTAGTTTGATTGGTGGCTGTGATGGGGTGACGCTTGGCTCGTGAATAATGCTGTGATGCAGTTGTAGTCGAGAGCGAGGCAGCCGGGGTCGTGAGGTGAGACATCGATGGCAACTAGCTCGACGTCGATTAGATTGAAGTGAACTCCTTATCTTTTCCTTTTTGTTAATCAATATTTTTTCTGTAATTCTAGAGTTTAATGTTAAGATAGTGTTGTCGCTTATGTGTGCTTTCCATCCTGTTCAATGGAAGTTTATTTCTTCAAGCATGGTTTGTTTCTTCAAGATAATAGATGTATAGTTGTATGCTTGTTTGTGTTCACAAATGGAAAAGAAAATGAAGATTGGTTCACTGTCAAATTATGGTGTCAATGTGTATGTAATGTTTGTGTGAATTAATTGTATTAACATGAGTTCATATTTTTCTGGTTGTTGTAGTTCAGTTTAAGTTTGGGAGTTTAGTCTAGATTGATTATTTGTTGCGTTCAAGAGTGAATTTGTAGCAACTTGTTCTTGTGTCTGTGTCTCTATAAAGCATGAACTTCGTCCCTGTTCCTTTTGGATTAAGTGGAGATCTTGGCTTAAACTAAGTATGAAATCTGTATAAGATGGTGTGTTGCTCATGATCAGTATAAATTTGTGTGTGTGACATCTCTGTGAGAGAATTTCGTGTTGTATGGTAAGTTTCAAGTTAGTCTGCCTGCTCTATTTGCTAGAAGTGTGTTTAGTTAGCTGAATGTTGGTTCTTGAATAATGATCAAGAGTAATCTAGTTTGTTAGTTTCAAGGGTCAAGTGACCATCTCTGAACTCTTGGGAAGGGGCTGTAGATGGGAGCTTGAGTTCAACTAGTCATTGTTGACTATTTTGGACTGAACCTGGGATTGGTCTAGTTAGGAATTAGGAAGTCAGAGGCATGGTCTGTCTGTTGGAATTTTGGTTCAGGTTTCCTAGTTTGTTCTTAGGTGGGCCTAGTCCATTTAGTTAGTTTGTTGGTTCAAGTTTTATTGAGAATGACATAGGCCTGATGATGTCAAATGGATGCCAAAAAATGAGGCAAAGAAGTACAAGGGCGGCAGCAGAAAGTTCTGCGCTTTTTTGTTCTAGTACCAACCTTGCATGCCATGAAATAATGGCCTGAAAATCTAAGGCTTGAGTGGCACATGGGCTAGTCCTTTGTACTAGTACACACCCCAATTCCCCCTCTATTTTGAAAGTCTTTTCACTCTCTTTAAAAAGAGGGAACATAACAAAAAAAATAAAGGGTCAGACAACATTAAACACACACAACTACCAGCACTTGACAGTAAAAAAAAGGAAATATTTTGAGTAAAAAGAAAAAAGTGAAAAGTAAGAATTGTAAGGATAAAGTAGAGGCTTGACTGGGTCTTTTGGTGGCTGTTTCTGGTGGCGGTTCATGCTTGGTGCTGGTTACACGACTTGTTTCATTTGGATCTCCATTGCTAAGTTTTTTTTCCCAATTTCTACACTAGGTATGTTTTCAGCTTATTTTGTCTCTTATATGTCATTTTCAGATTTGTTTAAGGGTTAAATATGCATGAAATAGTTTGCTTCAAAGTTTTAAATAGTTTCTCTATGCACTCGGTTAGTTATGTTATAAGCTTTGCTTGTAGACTCTATTAAATGAGATGTTGAAAAGGTTTGATGTCAAGACCATGTTGAGTTGATAAGATTTTTTGTTCAAAGTTTAGCTAAGTTTTGAAATGCCAGATCTGAAACCAAAGTGTAAAAGAAACTGTTAGTGCAAAACTCAAAAGAAAAACGTAGATGTTTAAAATTGGTAAACAATTGAAAATCGTGATATTTTAGGTTTAATCTCAATTTAAGACTATGAATTTGAATCAAGTTGTCAATTTCATTAAGGAAGGAACTTTTTCATGTGAGACTTGAGAGTTAAACTTGAGGCAAATGTATATATGGGCTGTTATACCAACTAAAGGAGGAAAGGAAGTAGAAGGGTTAAAATTGGGGGAAAAAAAAAACAAGCTCAACAGACCTATGAACGCAAAACTCGTTAAATGAAAACTATATTTATTAAAAACAGGCTAGATGTTAGATAAAATGCAAAATAGGGCTGCTGTGCAAACATTGTCAATGGGCAAGAACTGGGCCAGATTGCTAGGGCAGTCCAATTTAAGGTTTTAGCCCTTAAATTAAAATTAAAGGAATTCAAAAGAAAGTTAGTCATCCCATGAAAGAAAACTAAAAAGGGGCTGTATGTTCCATTTTCGTAAATAGTAGCCTTTTCTAATATCACAGTATTTTTTTAGCTTAGAATAAAATTTTAATCATGTTAATATCAAACATTTTTTTAGTAATATCAAAGAGTAACAGAACAAGGCAAAATACAACAAATATTTTAAAAAGTCCAAATGTGATAAGTAAAACAACTGTACTTGTCACATGATTCGAGGGTGCCTAATACCTACCCGAGAGTCAATCGAGGTCCTTATCCGAATCTCAAAACGCAGACCTTTGACGAGTCAAAAGGTGTTCCGAGGTACCTCTTGGTGACTTGGCACACCCTTTGAACTTTGTCAAGTGGCGACTCCGAAAAAAAAAAATAATAATTTGGTACCTTTTGGACACCGTCACTTTCTTAAATGAAAAACCCTTAACCAGCAGCGCAAAATCAATCAAAATTCCATAAAGCGCTATTAACCGAGAATCAAGCGGTTGGAAAAAAAAGGGGTGTGACAAGATGAAGATAACTCCGACAGATACTCAGACATGGTATATCACAATAATGAAGAAGATGACTCTGTAATGAGCTTTGACTCGTGAGGTATTACATAATTTGGACACATGATGAGACACAAAGAAATGAAGAAAAAGAAGAGATGAGACATTGAAGAGACTAGAGATAAGAGATAAGACAAGTTGATAAGACATAAAGAAGCAATAATAGGAATTGGACAAAATAAAGGGAATTTGATATGCAAAGCAATGTGACGATGGGGCCCAGTGAAGTACCCGACTTGCTGAAAAGAAAGGATTCTGAAGAAGTTTGAAGTCCGGAAATAAAGTCCAAAGACTATCTATTAATAGGAAGACAAGTATGTTAGGAAAGGTGTGTGAAAACTACAGCTCAATCTTATTGTAAAATACCTCTCTCCACTATGTTCTTCCCATCACTTTCCACAACCCCATCATTTTCTCTTTAAAGTTTTTTCAGTATTTGTTGTGTGCTGAGTATGTGTCACAACAACTTGTAAAAGATTTTCCGGATTTTTTGAAAGGGAAAGCTCTCTCCAGAATTATGTAAGTCTCTTGTTTTAAGTATGTTTTCGTTCATATATTTCAAGATGTTCCCTATTGTGTATAATCATGTTCATGTACAGTTTATATATGCAGTTATAATTTTGTTATTTAATTCCTCTGAGTAAGTATATGGTTAGGCTTTCTACTTCTTAGTAACTCTGATGGATTAACCTGTAAAATTCCTAGAATAAAACCAGTCGCATATTTAACCCATAATAAATAGGGTGTTATAACCTGACTGTGTCCGGGGTGAGGTTAAAGAAGTAAGTGCTAAGAGCAAGGTAAAAAGGAACAAGTGAAAGGAGCAAAACGTTTTTTTTAAAAAAAAAAAAAAGTGTATGGGAACTATTCTTGAAGTGTAGGATGAGACATACCTTAAATTGACGAGCACGGTGAACGGAGAGAGGGAGTACCGAGTAAGACTTACAACTTATAAATTTTTACCGCAGTAAAAATTTTCTACCGTAACTTTTTCAACTCGCCTATAATATTGGTATCAGAGCCCAGTGATTCTGAGAAGATATTTTTATGATAAGAAGATATTATTTTATACAATTAAGAATTTACCATAAAATTTTACTTCAATCTCAAAAGGATTTAATAAGAAACCAAAAGTTTGTTAAGGAATATAAATTTAAAATACAAACTTTCAAGATACTTTTAAGACTTACTAAAAGAAAACAAAGAGCTCGTGTTAGACAAATTCTAGAAAGTTATAAGTTTTATTTAAGAGAAGCAAGTACTTATTATAATTTTCACAAGAGTGAAATAATAATTCTTAAAAGACATACTATCTGCATTACCATTAGGATAAATTAAAATTTCTATGTCCGAAGAAAAAACTATAATAAATAACATAGAAAAAATAAACAAAAAACTACAAGAGTTATATAAAATATATGAAGTTACAAAAGACGAAAAGTTAATCGACGAGTTATCTATTCTAGAGTATAATCTGGTCAAAAATTTGAAAGAAAAGCAACGACTAAGAATTGGTAGAAATAAATTAATAATAATAGATAATTAAATATTTATGAAAACTCATACCTTCACTATATACGTACAATATTTAAATCTACAAAAATATTATACTACAAGAGAACTCATAAAATCTAAACGAAAAAGAAGCATTGTAATAAATTTTTTAGTCTTTACAACTCATAAAGAATTAAAATCTGCTCTTAATTGGGAATTGCACGCTATATTAGGAGACATTAGCATTAGCAAAGAATATTTAAACAATCTTGAACGAAGAATAAGCCGTGTTCCTCTGGGATAGCACATGAACAGACCTGACTACATAAAAGAAATCAAAGAAATAAACAGAAAAATTCGAGAAACATAATCAAACATTAGAGAAGTACAAAAGAATTTAGATTTCATTCAGAATTATTACATAGTGGAAGATACTACGGGAGTTGTTATAGCCAAGTGTTAAAACCTTACGATTTACTCTACCATTTAAAGAAGAGTAAAGAAAATAGTGGCCTAAGTATAAGACCAAAGAAAATAGTGGCCATAAAGCTAATACCAGTGTCACAACTGGCCACTGGGCAAAAATTTTACCTAAAAGGTGGCTACTCATCAAAATAGCCCCCAAAACTATAAAATTTTCACCCATATGTCACTTTTATCACTGGTATTTAGTTTGAAGCAACTTTATTTATTAGTCTTACATGAGAGGCCATTTTTTGGAACTTTAATCTTTGTGGCTGAAGTTCAAACCTTGTGGGCTGAACTTCATGGCTAAATTATGAAGTTTCAACTTCAATTTGTAAGGGCTAAACTTTTAGGTATAGATGCGTAAACTTCAACCCTTGTAGGTTGAAGTTGAACTTCAATCCTTGTGGGCTGAACTTCACACAAGTTCAGCCCAAAAGAATTGAAGTTTCAAAAAGTGGCCTCCCATATAAAACTAATAAAAAAAATTGACCTCAAACCAAAGACCACCGCCAAAAGTGGCCTTTGGTGCACTTCGCCCCCAAAACTTTGACGAGCCCAATCCAAAGTTCCTTTTCAAATAAATAAATCAATATAACGAAATACCCTCCAAAAGAATTGGTAATTTAACTTTCCTCCCTTTATAAATACGCTCTGGTTTTTCCTACTCCAATACCAAACAAACGCAATGGGTACTCTAACTAATTGTTCTTCGCGTGTGGGACTATTATTTGGTCTTATATGGCTTCTCTTCGCATTAATTTGCAATTCAGCATCCATTGTTAACGCTAATGAACTTTCTTTAGGTAACTTCTTTTAAATTCTAGGGTTCTTGAAACTTTTTATTTAATGACTTAATTGTGAAGTATGTTATGATTTTTACAAGTTTTTATCCTTAAGTATCAAAAAAGTGATGTGGGGGTTAGGTGCACGTCACATGTTCAAACTTTGTTGAAGACAAAAGCCTGATATTTAAGTCGACAAAGGTAGAGGGGCAGATTCATTATCCACGAAGTTTCAAGTTATGTGCTACTGGCCTTCAAAGATTTCTCAGTTATTTTAAAAGAAAAAAAGTTTAGGTTGATATTTAGGATTTTGTTGCTTAAGAATTAAGACACTGAAGAAGATCAAATTTTTTGGTTAATTGTAGGTTTGCTTGCTGCTTACAAAAACTGGGATATTGAAAAGAATATATTTTTTGGTTAAATTTTGCTTTTGCTTTTTTTTTTTTTGTTGTTTATCAATACTGGTACATTGAATATGGAATAAAGATAGAGGATCTTGAGTTCCAGAGCTAGGTTTGAGTCTGTTGTTTTGTTAACTTCTGTCTTGCTTTAGTTGACCAAGTATCTGTAACACTGATTTCGGAGTCACTATAATAACTACATGTATTGGTACTTGCACGTCACTGCTTGTTCTTTAGTTTCTTTTATTTTTGATAGTCAAGTAGTTGCACATTGTCTTTGTCTCTTCTTGCAAGTTTGCTTGGATGTTCCAATCTCTATATTGGTATCATGAGAGAGATTATGCACCGAGGATTGGTAGTTTTTTATAGCTCCTTTACTGTGGTTAGTGGCCCTGCATATAATCCAACATTGTAGGTCTCTGGTGAAAGGTGATGCTTAGATGAAAGGGAGTTGCTTGAAGTTTTTAGTGTCCCCATTTGGGTAGTTGTTAGTAGCGCACCAAACATGAGCTACTAAAAAGCATTAGAACATGTTTATATCATGCAACTGTAGATTTTTCTTTCAGTGATGTTCGTTATGCTCATTATAATTTCATTTTTCCTTTTTCATTTTTCGACAGTTGTATCCCAAAATACCACTCTGCTGATATCTCCAGGAATCATAGTGGAAAATTCTCCTGGCTCTAAGCCAGGAACTAAAGTCATTTGTGAGAGAGTTCGAATCCATGGCTTGTCAAGGCTAAAAAATCTGAAAAAGTATGCCCATTCAGTGAAGGTGAATGTATCATATCTGAATCCAAGTGGGCGTCTACCTAATGCTGAGGTCTGTTTCCATAGGTGAGCCACTAAGCCTTTGCTCCACTATTTAAATTCCAAAGAACTAACAACTCCGAGTGATACTTCTCGTATTGTTTTCATTTCTTCATTGACCAATGGTTTTAGCTTAATCACCTTTATGATTATGAAATCATAATTGATAAATCGCTAACAGCTTGATACACTGTTATTAAAAGCTATTGCTTTGTCATTTAAAGCAATAAAGTGATGAAGTGTTATCATATTTAAAGAAACGTGCTTTTCACTTATCGCTTCAAGCCTCGTGGACCTCACTTCTCGCTTCTTGGTTCAAATCTCATGGACCTTATCGCTGTTTTGTTGTTTTCACTTTTAAAAACACTGGGTTGATATATTTACTTCATAGGCTGCCTTTCTTATTGGTGAATCATTGTTTTTCTCAATAGGTCTGATCAATTCATTGGAGATACTAAGATTGTGAGACACACACACACATATATAAATATATTGTATTATTGTTGGTGTATGGTCTATCTTCCTTCTTCGGTAAATTCTACCTAGCTCTCTACATAACAAGGCGTTATGCGGTAAATCATAATTTTGAGTTTTGACTCACATGGTATGTTGGTCGTCCATAAAATGCTTTTTTTTTTCTTAAAAAAGAAAATCAAATGGTATTGTAGTTAATCTCCCACCTTATATTTGTTGGTACTCATTAATGTTGTGTGTAAATAAGTTGTATTTGTTTGACAGATATCTAAGATTTTGGGATCTTTATTACGTACCAAATCGTTATGATTTAGGGACATCTTTTCGAGAAACAAACTCTATGGCCTTTTCTGCTGTATAGTATTATCTCTAGACTTAAAGGGGATGACTGATGAGGTTTATTAATTACTAGTACAACTCACGCATCCGAATAAGAAATTTCTAGTACGACCTGTCTAATGTAGTTGATTATTTTTCTAAATTTGTGCTTTTTGAGTTCTTAATATGAAACTTGTCCAACTGAAATATCATCTAATGAGAAAAGACAGCCAAAGAGATAGATAACTCTTGAAGTCAGATAGGTATAGGTGGTCTTCAGCTTCAATGTCTCAGTTGTGCCCTTTTCAACGTCACAGGAATCAGTCACTTGAAATTGGGATGTGCTTGCCAGGCCAGTGGATGAAACTAACCAAGGGTTCATTGGCAAGATCTATGTCACCTTTTGATCACAAATTCTTGGATATTAGAATGACAAGCTCATCTAAGGAAACTCTTCAGATCTCGCTGCATGAAGGTTTGTTCACCCTGGGTCAATCTGAAATAACTTCGTTTTGTAGCTTTATTGCTTTTGGCATTTTAACTCAATTAAGTAACCTTAATATCCTTTCCTTTGCAGAATTTTTTTTGTATCGTGTTATACTACTGGTACTGGGGATATTTTTAATTACTCTGGCATCCTTCCTGAGCAAATCTCTAGTATTTTACTATGGTGGTGCAATGGTTATAGGGATTTTTCTTGTGATACTGATGGTTCTTTTCCAGGTAAGTTTGTACCTTTGCATTTTCATAGAAGTATTCATCTTTTGTAGAAGTGTTCCCTTCTGAGTGCAAAGAGGAAGCTTATGTTGTGATTGCTGGCTTCCCTGTTTTACTATTGAAGAAGCATGGAAGCTCTTGTTGGGTTGGTTATGTCATTTTAATCTTGACATGTAGTTCAAAGTGACAAAGCAAACTTTGTTAGCTGATATCAGAAGCTAAACTACCTTTTTTTAAAATGGGATTGTGTGATGGCATGAGATAATATTTTTCTTGGAATGGCGAACATTTTGCAACAAAAATTGCTGGGTAACGCCATAAAAGCTTCACAGCAGTGTTACGATAAATCATGCATGAACTGAAGATGAATCTATAATGAAAATTCACTCAAATATTGGCGGAACAAAAAGGAAAACTAAGAAGAAGAAAGCTAACAAGATTGGTAACAATGTCGTCAAATCGCTTGAATTCACATTTCAAAGGAAAGAGAAAAGTATGATATTGAAGAAAATTAAAGATTTTTACAATTGAATCATTTGGCGTATTTCCTCAGCATTGTTAGGTTTTAACCAATCAGAATAACTTAGAAAGTACATATTCAATATTTTATGTTTAGATATGTGTACAGCAGCTGTATACCATGTATGAATGTGTGTAGATGTATGCATGTAGGTATATATCATTGCTTTTATGTTGAATTTTCTGATTGACAGTTTGGTACATCTGATGACAGGGGATGAAGCTTCTTCCGACTGGCAGGAAGAGTTCACTAGCAATATTCTTGTATTCATCCATGGTGGGTATCTTTGCTAGTATAAGTGTGCTTCTAGCATTTATTCTTTGAGCCACCCTTCCTTAAAGTTTCTAATTAAACGTTCCTCTTTTTTATTTTCAGGTTGGTGTAGGATCTTTATTCCTAAGCTATGTGCCTCAACTGTTGCGTTCAATACTTAGCGAGATTGGTATCGGTGAAGACATGTACAACCCTGTATGTAAGTTCTTATTGTGTGTTCTGTTGCGTCTTTTTTCTTTTTTGGTTCTTGAGTTCATGTCATTCAAGATCTTGGACATGTTAGGATCACCTTTTGCTAATGGTGCTCATGCCAATGAAAATCGACCTCATAGAACTTGATGTTGAGTGCCTCTATTTTAGTCAAATGTCCAAAATTTACGTCAAAGAAATAGTATGCTGCAAACACCTGCTGTTATTTCATGATAAGATATTTGAGTTTCACAAGTGCAATATGCTTTTGGTTTCTGCGCTGAGCTTTCTGCTTTCCAGGAGTTTTGGGTGACACGCGTTGATTTTTTGTTGCAGTTGGCAATATTTTTGCTGCTTTTCCTCGTAATTGCTGGAGCTTGGTTAGGGTTTTGGGTTGTTCGCAAACTTGTACTTGACGAAGATGGATCCATTGACGTAGGAGTATCTCAGTTTGTCAGTTGGTCGATTCGAGTCTTTGCTTCCGCAATGGTTTTTCAGGTTTCCATTTATGATAATACTACAAATTCATTTGTTCCTCCAAAATTCTTACTCTTTCTTTGGTAGTTTATAGTCCTTACCAGGTCTCTATTAGGCAGTTACAAAGCTTTATTTGTTCTTCAGAGTTCTTTGGATCCCATATTGGCTATGGAAGCATTGATATGTGGAGTTCTGATTTCATCAATCTTGAGAAGGTTTCTCCGTCCCAAATATGTTGTGCGCTTTTGCAAGTGAGTCGACTCCTTACTTAAAATGTATCACCCTTTCTCCCAATATTTTCCAGTTGATGCTTATATAGCTGCTCTTTATATTCTTTTGTACGTATACAGGTGAAGACTTTTGCTTTTGCAGTTACTTCGTATTTTCACACTCCGTTTTTTCATGCTAAGCAGGAACTTATTACAAATAGACATGAGTTATCTCTTGGAGTTTCAAGATTCATACACGTCACCAATAAAAGGGTCTTATGGTTCCAGGGTTTTCAAGAGAAATCTAAATGACACAATCGGCCAAGGTTAGCCTAAATTAGTTATTAGTAGATGAAGTGAAAAGTGTAAGGTGGAGCTTCTCTTATGCGCTTCTCCTGCAGGTTCTCCTATCAAGCCGGCAAGCTCGTTATCAGAAACAGATGCATTCTATTCTACGTTCCACCGTACTCCTGAACGGAAAAAACTTTCGAAGGATGAATGGGATAAGTTAACTAAAGACACCACAAAGAAGGCTTTGAAAGAGCTTGTTTCTTCCCCGGATTTCAGCAAATGGGCCGTTGCTCACGCAGATCGGATTACTCTAGCTCCAAAGGAAGAGACGACTGCTAGACAGAGAAGGTGGTACCAATGGCTATGACAATACAATGCGACTCTAGTTGGTGGAGAGCTTGGGTGTCGAGACTTGTTGTAAAATGTCACACTTTTTTAACCTAGGTTGTGATTCCTTTTGGTAAGGCATGTATTATGGTGTAACTGCATTCTTATTAGTTTGAGACTCTGAGCTAGTGTAACTTAATTTACTTGTACTGAGCACTGAAACTGGCTAGTTCTAGCACTAGGCATTAATGTTTGTTGAATGTAACATATGGATGGTCGAAAGGAGCATTACGCATTGTAGGTATCTTGTCTCTTAATTTACTGATGATAATAAATTTCCATATATAATGGTGTTGCTGCTTTAGAGGATGGAGCTACATGATTCAAATGAATTCCGCTTCCATCAGAAAATTATACTGTGCAAAAGGGTAAAACTTTATGTTATTGTAAAATGTTGAAGTTTCTTCAACATAAGAAAAGCAGTAGTACAGAAGGCTTAAATGTTACTCCACTGTTTCATTTTATGTGTCATAATTTGACTCGGCATGGAGTTTAAGAAATAAAGGAAGACTTTTGAAACTTATGGTTTAAAATAAAATATAGATTTTTGTGTGGTTGTAAATCATTTTATTAATGGTAAAACTGTAATTTTGAAGCTAAATTGTTATCAAATTTAAAATATTGTCATTTTTTTTAACAGACCAATAAGAAAATGCTGCCATATAAATTGGAATGGATGGAGCACTATATTTTGATTGCAGTTTCTAGTGCCATTTGCTTGACTATTCTATTGTAGAGCTTGAATGAGCATCTTCACAGGGGAACTCATCTTTCATATAATATGGCAGTATGGCAGCATTGGTGAATAACTACACTGTTTTTGTCATTTGTTGAAGTTTTTAAATAGCTAATGGCTCGCCAAGCTAAACTAAGAAGATATACCTAGCAATACATTATGGTTCTTGCAACGTAATGCTAATGTGCCCTCCCCTTCTTCCATCGCATAGAGACGGATCATTTAAACTCCTGCAACAACCAATGATAGATTAGGTCTAATATTGAGTGGGTTAAAATGGTTGGATTAATGAACCATTGGATATGAGAGCTCGCCATGATTTCCTCAGGTCAAGAAATATGAACAGTGTATGAAGCCAGCTAATATGCAAATAATTATTTATTTGTTTTTTAAATAATTTTTCAATTGTCATATTTTGTTTGTACAACCAAGAAATTCTTGAGGACTAGCACCATACTCCATAAATAATAGGTTTACCCCCCTTAACAGAAATGTGTGTGTGTGTGTGTTTTTTTTTTTTTTTGGTTATTTATCATGACAATATCTAACTAACCAAATCCAAAAAAATTATTTTTTTTGTTTTGATAAGTTTTATTATGGCTCAATTTCGACAGTCCCAATTAACGCAACTTTTTAAATGGTTTAACTTAAATTATGTCCAAACTTAAATGTTTTTGGGTCAAGTAAAAAATTGGATTCAAGAATGTACTCTCTAATTATGTTTAATTTCTAGCATGAAAACCTAAATAAAAAAAGCAATTTATCACATTTATAAAAATAAAAATACAGTTTAAGTAGATACTAAGTTAAGGATAATTTAAGAGAGGTCGCTCCAAATTTGGCTTCTTAACATTAATTTTCCTCTTTATTTGTTTTAGCTAATTTATCATAAAAGTAAAATGACCAATTTACCTACAATCTCTTTTTTACCCTAGTGCGAACTAAAGCGGGAATAAAGAATAGAGAACAAGTGGTTCAACATCTCTATTTCAGCAACTCAAGTAGCTTACCCTGACTTCTGGAGTTCTAATTTTTTACTGGTGAAACCTCAAG
Organism: Petunia axillaris subsp. axillaris; assembly: GCA_029990575.1. Lineage (NCBI taxonomy): Eukaryota > Viridiplantae > Streptophyta > Magnoliopsida > Solanales > Solanaceae > Petunia > Petunia axillaris. The sequence goes on along the minus strand of JARKNS010000007.1, from coordinate 45,658,964 downwards.
TGTAAGTAATGTAGTTGTATTTGCAACAGTAACTTTTACCTTGTAAGAAACATTTTTGAATAAAAAACTGGAGCTAAATTTTAGTCTACACACTTTTTTTTTTTTTTGGTTTTCTCGCCCTCTCTACTCTTTATGACTTGTTAAAGTTTCAAATTTATTGTTTACCTATTGCAGTGCTAATACTAATTGGTAGAATAACAATATGGAGAAAACTCCCTCTGCTTCTGCGATGCAGTGGAGCATTGACCTTGAAAAAGCCCTTCGTTCTCCAAAACCTGGTAAATAATACTATTATTTTATTTTGTCAATCAATCTAAGTTATATACGCCGTCACTGTAAAGAATTTTTATACTATCAGGTCACCTATTTTTATACTATCAGGTCACCTTTACCTGTTGCAGCACTTGCATTATATCTTATGATTACAAATCACACTTTCTGGAAATATCCTTTGAGCGACCTGATAGTGTAAAAGTTTCTTTACACTGAGCTTAAGTTAAATCCGTCAGATAATTTTTTGTTGTTGTACAGTAATAGGTCACTCAAAGTATATTTACAGATAAACCTCGTAAAAAGTGGAATTTTGTAATCTTGAAAAATGTGGCAGTTACCCTGCTACAATAGGTAAAGGTTAACATATAGTGTGAACAATCTTTACACTGACTGACGGTGTATAGAAGTTAGACTCATAACGTAATACTAACTATTATCGTCTCTGATGACACTTGTGTGTTGTTTCTCGTGATGGTTAGGTAAACCTGAACAAGCCATACTAGATATTGGGCCAAGACTTGAGTGGTGGAGTAGAGAGTCAAATCTTAGTGCTGCAGAGTACAAAATATTCGGCTTAATTCCTGGGGAGGATAAGCTATTTGCAAATTCTATCCTCCTTAGGCTTGCAGATGCATTTAAGTCGGGCAATATACATATGAAGAATTGCATTGTGAAGATTTTCTTGTCTGAGCTCAAGCAAAGAAGGCGATTGAGGAGCAAGGGGAGAAAAGATGAGGGAATTTTGTCAAAGGATAAACTAGATAGTTATAGAGAGCTTTTAACTAGAATAAAGATAGTATACGACACAGGAAACGGCGAAGAGAGAGCATTGGCTTTAGTTCTGTTTGGTTGCTGGGCCAATATTGCAAAAGATAGTGCTGATGTAAGATACCTCATCCTTTCAAGCTTGGTGTCAATGCATATTCTGGAGGTAAGAACTGTCCGTCTTACTGAGTATTATATGTTATTTTGACATGAGTTTAAGTCTATCGGAAACAGCCTCTCTACCTTACTCAAGGTAGGTGTAAGGTCTGTGTACATCTCACCCTCCTCAGACCCCACTTGTGGGATATCACTGGGTATGTTGTTGTTGTGTTTAAGTATTACTATTACTTAAACTCTAGTGGCATTATTTGCTTAACTGTGCTGACTGTTTTTCCTGTTAAACAACTCTGTAGTACATAGTGGGAGGGGGCTTGTATGGGAGAAAGCCATTGCAACAGATAATCCAAAAGCCATTGCAACAGATAATCCAGTGAGTGTTAGGATTCAGTTTACTGAAACCTTTATCACGGTATAGGAGTACAAAAGCATTTACCTGATGTTGCATCCTGTCCGTAACACTTTTGGCTGGAAAATATGCTGTTCTTTTAATCTCAATTATCTGATCATCGAAATTGGACTCCAAACAATCCAGAAATTCCCATTACATTACAGAAACAATGGCCGGAACCAAGTTCTTTCCTAGATCCTTCAATTTGTCACTACTAGTAAAAGATAGGTGATAGATTTTAAAAATTTTGAAGTCTTGGAAAAGCACTGGGGAGTTAATCCCTTTAACCGCTGGTGATGGATTGTCAGGCACCTGGAAGAGTTTATGTTTGGAATTGTTTTTAATTGATAAAGGTCACCTTAGCTCCTATGAAATTTATGCTCCAAGGCGATAGCTCTCTCTAGCAATTATGCTAACTGTTTTAGTTTCAACATAATCAGTTTTCTGAGGGGTGAAGGATTTAATCAAATGTTCAGACTTCAGCGGAGTCATCCCCTCAGAACCCTCTTCCCTATAGTTCCTCTGTTCCCTATTTTCCTAGCTGCACTCCTTATCCGTCTGATATACCTAATCAATGTGAAATGGATACCACTTTGCTTATTTGTCTCCTTTGTCCATAGATAACTATCTGCTTTTCCTTTCACTGCAAAATTTTTGTTCTTCTGTAAACTATCGAAAAAAGAAATTATGTTCTATTGTGCAAACCAGATGAACTTTGGTCTGCGAAAGTTCACTGTGAACAGCTAATAACTTGACCACCTTTTTTTATTTGCTTAATACTTGACCACTTATTCTGTTTCTATTCTTTCTTTACTCCAGAGATTGAGCTAAAAAGCAAATATATATTGATTCTATTTGCTCTTAACTTTTGATATGAATGATAACTGAAATAACCATTTTGCATATATCTACAGGCAAAGGCTTCTTTTTTTGCAGCAGGATGCTTCTCTGAATTTGCGGACGACTTTGCTTATGTGTTTCTGGAGATGCTTGGAGGTCTGTTGATGTCATCTGAAACATCAACAGCTATAAGGTTAGCAGGAGCACATGCTTTTGCTAAAATGTGGCGCTCCTTTTTACTAGCAGATAGAGCTCATAAGGTTCAGTTTTTCTCTTTAATATGTGTGCTACTGCCACCAAGTACATGTAGGATTTCTCATTATTCCTGTGGCGCATTAGAAGGGCCCTTTTCCTTCTACCCCTTTTGTTCTGTTGTAAAAGCACTTGATTCTTTAAACAACATTATGCAAAAACCATACTGTAAACACACATAGAGATGAGAACATTATGCAGGTGAAATGCAAATTCTCATCTCTTTACTATTTCTGACTATTGCCTTTAGTTTCTTGTTACGACTTACAACCTCATCAAATAGTGTTCTTGACGATACCAGGCGCGCCTATAATGTTCTCAACTCTTGCTTACATGCAGAAGTGAGTTCAAATTTCTATTGGAGCACTAAAGTGGACTTTCTTATCTTGCAGACTGGTGTGAAGCTTATCCTAGAATCTTCAGAAGAAGACTTTTCTTTGGTGATGCTAGTTTCACTTTCCAAAATCGCTTCTAAATGGACATCTTTAATTCCTAGACAGGTATATAATTTTGCACATTTTGTTTCTCATTGTCTCTAAAGTCAACCAACTTACAGAAAAGGAAAGAACTATAAAATTGACTAGGAAGATAAGAATAGAAATGATGCTAAAATTTGCTTCCAAAGTTAACCACTTACAAAGAGAAAGGTAAGAACTGCAACAATGATAAAGGAAAAATAAAAAGATTAATCCAAGTTAACGTTTCTGGAAACGATACGTAAGACCCGTAAAATCACAATCGAATCTTTATCTTATTCTATGGTTTTCATGTCATATAGATGGATATGTTGGTAAATGGTGTGAGTAACTGTTGTTAGGAATTGAAAATAGTAATATGAGGTTAACTATACACTGCAATATATCTTCTTAAATAACTTAAATAAGGTAACAGAAAATGAGAGGAAGTCTTAAGATGACGGCCGTCTTCTATGTGCACCTCCGAATACATCCTTCTGTAGGTATGAAGCTGTTTTAGAGAAGCGTCTGCCAGTATAAGGATAAGTGTGAAGTACTATAGAGACTATTTAGTTTTAGAGGACCCCTAATTTCATAAAAGACAACTTTTTACCAATATTAGAATGAAATAGGATAGTCCTTAACAAAGCAGTGTAGTAGATTCCTGTAACATACACCAACAAAGTTGGGATTGTGGCATAGTTGTTTGATTTATTAGGAATGGCCATGTGATTTTAGTCATGACTGAGCTGGTAGGGTTGAATCATAGATAACATAATATCAAAATTAGGGACATCTTTTGTACTTTCTACCTGATTTTTTGCATATTTATTTATGGATTTTGGTTACAGATGGAATTGCTTTTCTCATTTATGACTAAGGACAGAGGTTTGAGCCTGCAAGCTATGGCATTAAAATGTCTTCATTTCGTTTTATCCAAAGGAATGTATCACTTCCCTGCCAATTCAAACGTGACTCTAAAGTTGTTCGGTGTCATAAATCATTCTGATTTTCCTCCAGCTGTGCATTTTGAAGCTCTAAGAGCTTTATGCAAGGTATTTCCTCTCAATTTGTCAAAGTTATGATATTAGCATCATACTAGTACCGTTTACATTTCTCTTACTTTGCAGATATCACCACTCAACCTAGATATAATTGCATGCAGAGATGTCCTCACCATTTTCTCCAAATTCTTACAAATTGTTGAGTTCAAAATACAATCTCCAATTATCTCAGAGAGGCTTTCCGCTGTTCATGTATTAGCTAGTATTCTTGACAAGCTTTTGGTAATGGTGAAAGATGCAGCAACTGGAAATGCTTCAGTTGTTGCATCTCATATGATTACTTTCACCATGGATCGCATCTCACAACTAATAAAGTTTGTGGTTGATAATCCTCAACCACACAAAGAGGTTGATCAGGAGGTAAAAAGTTTACTCCTTATTTTAGTTAATCTGGTTGAAAGACATCGAGATCTCTGTGGTATTTTACTGGATAAGACCTGTGTGGTTATCGAGCAACTGGTCAGTATGCTTCATGATATTACCAGCATGTCAGGCTTAGAAAATGATCATATAGTAAAGCTTGGGAAAGAGGAGCATACATTAACTGCATCAAGCGTTTGGCTTTATTTATCCCAGTTTCTGATAACTTGCTTTGATATCCTAGATGTTTCCAGTGCTGGTGCCACCCAAGTCTTCAACAGAATGGAACATCTGGTTGAGCATTTTCTCCAGTGCAGCTCACTTCCTATTTACATTCGCCTAAAATATTACTTTTTATTGCACTTCCATGCTGCATATAGGCGTATGTCGCCTAACATAGGTGAAGATATGGTTTCTAATAGAAATTTTCGTCCGTCTCGTTGTATTTCTCTCTCACATGATGGTTCTGTTTCTCAGCATGAAATCCTTATTATTGATTGTGTGAAGGAAATTTTGGACAAAAAGGATCATTGGTCTTCTTATAAGCTTGGAAGATATGCGGCATGTCAGGGTGCATGGTTGGTGGCTGCTTACATATTTAAGGAACTAATACATATGGTTCAATCTGATATCTGTTGTTTTTGGTTGAAATCTTTATGGCATCTTTCAGAATTAGAAAGGCAAGTCCAGTTGCTCGGGCTTACTCTTGTTGGAAATACTGTGGAGGAAATTACCAGTGTCCACATTGAAAATGTTGTTGATGCCTCCAACAAACTTTGTTTCTTAGAGGAAGCTTTTGATGCCTCTGTTTCTGGTTGTGCTTTTAGTTTCCAGAGATGGTTTATTACTTTAAGATCAAAGCTTGTTGGAACTGTAGTAGATGTACTTAAATTATTGAGCATGAATCCGTTTTCACAAAAAGCCACCAGAAGTTCTAAACAATTGGAGGAAATGATCTTGGTTCAACACTCACAAGGACTCAGCTCTTTGCTGCAAGTGCTTTACCAAGCTTCTTCGCAGTTCATGAGGCTAGTAAAGGAATTTGATCTCTTAGCAACGTCATTCATTGGCATGGACAGAAAAAGTATGAAGATTGTTTCTGATCTTGGAATAATTTGTTCAGTACTAGCCTTTAGTACCGGCTTAACATTTTGCTTGGCTAGTTTCCATAATAAACAAGATTGTAGTATTTATGGTCTTGAAACCTCAGAGGAGCGATTTCAGACTCTGTTAGTTCAGGACTTATTAAGGAGACTGAGGTATATAGACTTAGAAACAAGCAAAAATCTGCGGCAGCTTTTGAATCTTCTTGGAAGCTCTAGGAGCTGTTCCAAGCAAGAGTTTCAAAATGAAATCTCTACCACATTTGTAGAAGCGAGTGATGTTGCTAAACTTTGTAAATATTCTGTTCAGAGATTTCTTATTTTGCAAGCAAATACTGTACATGACAATAATGGTTTATCCAGGATTCCTCGTGATGCTTTGCAGCTGCTGTTCAACATTATTATCTCATGGATACAGATCCCTTCCCGGACACCCAAACACTTTTTCCGATTGAGGTAACTGAAGTTTCTTACACGGACTTCTGCAATCCATAAGAAGATTTGGAGCTATTATTGGACTTACTAAAAATTATACTGCTGTTAGTCTTTCATATTTCATATGGTGGCCAACTTATGCTTTGGACCCATTGTCCCTTTTTGATCTAAATTTGTCGCCAGTGCGGAATATATAGCAACAGATGATTTGAAATAATAGTGGATTTTTCACACAAAACATGTTTTAACATCTGTTTGATTCAAAATGTAATGATTCTAGTGTTTTACATTATTTACTTCTGATAGCATTCTAATATTGAAATTAAAATGGCAGGCCCCCCATCTGTGCTGAGCTTTCCATAACAAATGAAGATGGTAAAAGGATAGATGATATATTTGTCTTGTCAGGCTTTCAGCTCCCTCTAACTCTGTGCATTCAACTAAGAAATATTTCGGCAGACCAGCTGTCTCAGGTGTCGAAGTTGTACTGCATCCTCCACTCACAAACATCCTTTCAAGTATTAAATACAAACCAGGAGAAGAAAGTACCAGAGTCCAGTTGTCAAGCTTGGAAAAGCGACCACATGGTAGACCTTAATGACAAGCTATTGCGCTATACAGCTGGGTTTACCAAGAGAGATGGATTAAGTGCTACGGGAAGTTCTGGGGGGAGTACAGCTGTGCATAAATTTGTGGCTTTTGATCCTAATGAGAAAGGGCAAGGATTTGCAACCTGCTTGCTAGATGTTTCCGCATTTCCTGTGGGTTCTTACCAAATCAAATGGCACAGCTGTTGTATAGACATTAATGGTGCTTACTGGAGCCTTATGCCTGTGAACACTGATCATTTCTTCACTGTACAGGAATCTTCTATTACTGCCTCTATCGTTTGATTGCTGTGACTGCAGTTATTTAGTTTGAGAAATATTGGTACATTTTTCTCAAAGAGGTTATGTTCTATAAGCTTCTGGATACTCCCAAAGAACTTTATCTTCCCTTATCTGAGAAAGTCAGGAATTGGTGAGAAATTGACACGCTTCATTTATCTTCAAAGAGCTTGCATTCCATAAACTTATGCATCTCCTATAGGAATTGTTTCTCTTGTCTGAGAAAGCTAGGCATTTGTGAGAAGTTGACCTGCTGGATTCATGGCAGCTGAAAGACTTTAAACACAGATCATGTAATCTATGTCATGACAGATCCATTGCTTCATGGAAGAGTGAAACTTGTCAACCATCTGCTGATTAAACTTTTCTCTTACAGCTTCAGAATCTAACAGGAAATATTTCTAGGAGCACGTCAAAATTCCCTCACCCCACATTTAAACAGAGCAATGTCTTCAATGCGATAAAAATAAAGTGTTATAGTTTAGGAACTTCCCTGAAGGCTCATCGGCCTAAGTCTTATCATCTGCATCCTCATCAGAATCCTCCTGCTATGCATGCTCGGGAGTGGCATCATCTGCAACTACAGGTGAAACAGTAGGAACAGCAACCCTACTTCTCAAGAACCCTTCAGGCCAGTGTGGTAGAGCGCGTGCCGCCTCCCTCTTCTTCATCTTCGCTGCCCCCTCCTTTGTCACTACTGCTGTCCAGATCAACCACATCAGAGTCGGTGTTTTCGTCCTCTTCAGGAGGTACTACTACTGTCTGAATCATGCCCACCAGCCGTTTGGACGAATCCAACAAGGGAAGGGTGCGGTCAAGTGCCTCCATATCCATGCTTGCTCCATTCTATCATCAAGTACTTTTGACCTTCCAGATTGTTATGCCTATCACGCCACTCATCATTGGAGAGTCCGGAAGCATTTGCACCACAAAGATATCATATTTTCCTTCCATGGCCGGTACAATACGATCACCAATGCTATCTACAGGCACACCTTCTTTCATTAGGTACTGAGTGAGAAAATTGCCAAAGAATAGTCTCTTACACTTGTTTATGCGTGTTTTCTTTATTTTTGAGATCATGTAATGCCCAATATTGACGGTTTCCCCATCATGAGAAAGTGCACTACACAAGCCTTCTTTTTCGTCACCTTAGTGAAGTGGTCGGATGCGAACATTCTTGCATTGATTAATCTGAGCTATATTTGGGATTCCTTTTGAAACTTGAAAAATTGCATAGACTTGTGTCGACCCGATTTCTTCTTTCTGTTCCACCTGCGACTAGCATCGTCTCCACGTAAAGTCTGTCTCATGGCTTTGTAGTCCGGCTTGTAAATGAATCTTTAAGTTCATCAATATCGTGATCCTTCACACCCAAAAGTTGCAATGGCTGAAGCATCTAAACTCATTGACCAGCCTCGAATCGTCACCATTATCATCCGCTTGCTCTAGGTCCCAAGTGGCGTACAACTCCATCACAAGGTCAAGGTTCGCAGCCCCAGGACTCTCAAAGACAGATCCCTACTATGAATGACATCCCTTATTTTTCGAAATCGCCTCATCAGTTTTTTTTCATCTATAGCAAGCTCAGGGATGTAGCCGGATAATCTGAAATTCTTGTACCATGCTTGACTTTCCCTCTTTTTTCACAAATAGTAGCCCAAACTTGGTTTTTTCCCAGCTTTGGAATAGAGTCAGCTAGCTGATGAGTGAAAACCAAGGCCGGGGGAAAAACCAAGTTTGGGCTACTATTCGTGAAAAAAGGGGAAAGCCAAGCATGGTACAAGAATTTTTATAATCCGGCTACATCTTTGAGCTTGCCATAGATGAAAAAAACTGATGAGGCGGTTTCGAAAAATAAGGAATGTCATTCATAGTAGGGATCCGTCTTTGAGAGTCCTGGGGCTGCTAACCTTGACCTTGTGATGGAGTTGTACGCCACTTGGGACCTGGAGCAAGCGGATGATAATGGTGACGGTTCGAGGCCGGTCAACGAGGTTAGATGCTTCAGCCCTTACAACTTTTTGGGTGTGAAGGATCACGATATTGATGAACTTAAAGACTTCATTCAAAAGCCGGACTACAAAGCCATTTACATGGAGACGATGCTAGTCACAGGTGGGACAGAAAGAAGAAATTACGTCGACACAAGTCTATGCAGTTTTTCAAGTTTCAAAAGGAATCCCAAATTTAGCTCAGATTAATCAATGCAAGAATGTTCCCATCCGACCACTTCACTAAGGTGACGAAAAAGAAGGCTTGTGTAGTGTACTTTCTCATGATGGGGAAACCCGTCAATATTGGGCATTACATGATCTCAAAAATAAAGGAAACACACATAAACAAGTCTAAGAGACTATTCTTTTGCAATGTTCTCACTCAAGACCTGATGAAAGAAGGTGTGCCCGTTGATATTATTGTGGCCGTATTGTACCGGCCATGGAAGGAAAATATGATATCTTTGTGGTGCAAATGCTTCCCGACTCTCCAATGATGAGTGGCGTGATAGGCATGACATTCAGAAGATCGAAAGTACTTGATGATAGGATGGATATAGAGGCGCTTGACCATACCCTTCCCTAGTTGGATTCGTCCAAACGGCGGTTGGGCATGATTCAGACCATAGTAGTACCTCCTGAAGAGGATGAAAACACAGGCTCTGATGTGGTTGATCTGGACAACAGTAGTGACGAAGGAGGGGGCAGCGAAGAGGAGGAGGCACGCACTCCACCACACTGGCCTGGAGGGTCCTTGAGAGGTAGGGTGGTTGTTGTGGATTATGACACTTCCGAGCAGGAGGATTTTGATGAGGACGCGGATGATGAGACTTAGGCCGGTAGGCTTTCAGGTAAGTTCCTAAACTCTTGCACTTTATTTTTATCACATTGAGGATGTTCCTCTGTTTAAGTGTGGGATGAGGGAATTCTTTGAAAATATTGTTTTGATCTTTGTTTCTATTATGAGACTGTAATTGGGAGATGCTCATTCCATTTTAGGAATCATGTATTAGGGACTTTCTTTTTGTTTTAGAAATTACTCCCTCTGTTCCACTTATATGCCATAGTTTGGAGTACGAGGGCGGATGTTTTCAATTTTCGGTGTGAATTCGAACATAGACTCTTCATGTTTTTGGAAATAAAATTTGCATATTTAGAAGCTATATAAAAATTATTATAAGTCAAAGTAGTTATTATTTAAAAAATATTTGAAGAAAGCGTGGTCGAAGAAGAACGTGTCTGACTCTCGAAATAGTAATTGTGATATTTTTAGACTATCTGTTGCATTTTTAGAAGGTGCTATTTTTTCTGGTGACAACTTCACTGGAGTTGATGAAAACTGTATTAATGGTGGGTCTTCGTATGGAGTGTTATGGGATCTGTGGTCGAGGGACTTTGAAGAAAAAGTGGTGAAGGGATGATGAAGTGGTGATTCTGGTGAAATGGGTAAAGGTAGCATGTGGAGGTGGTTTGGTGTTGATCCTTCATGGTAGAAGAAAGAAGCAATTGTCAAGAAGGGTCATGAGGAAGCTTCAAGAATGGAAACAAGTGCAGCTCCTCCTTTGGATGAGAAGAACTGGAATTTACATTTCTTCGTCTTTAACAAAAGATTATGAAGTTGAAAATTATCAACCAAACCAATCAAGAACTTTCTCAATGTTACGTCTTCAAAGCTACCTCTAGCTCTATTGTATTTCTTCTCTCTCTCTAGCTCTCTCTCACACACATTCTGTGTTTCTTGCTTATATGATTATACCTAGAATTGTATAGTTAACGCGAGGGAGAGGGGCTGTATTAATGAGTATTTGGTCTTATATGTTCATTATTCTTGTATGGTGATTGGTGACTGTCATAATGGTGTCAGCAAGGCATTAATGTGAGAGTTCTTGGTATCAGAATTTGAAGGGTTCTTGATTCATGAGTCATGACATATTGTAAAAGACGCTAATTTGATGATAGCTCTTCGATTAAAGTGAAAACACCAACGTCCTGCAGCTTCTCACAGAAATTAGATTTTATACACGAGCTTCCAGAATTTTGTTCTAGGAATATCGAGCTTCTGTGGTGACCACCATCTGTTTGATTTACGTTCAATATATAAAATTCATGGTGGGTGCTTTGTGTTGTGATCGGTGGAGATGCGGGGATTCCGGACGAGGGCGACATATTGATTCATGAGTCATGACATATTGTAAAAGACGCTAATTTGATGATAGCTCTTCGATTAAAGTGAAAACACCAACGTCCTGCAGCTTCTCACAGAAATTAGATTTTGTACACGAGCTTCCAGAATTTTGTTCTAGGAATATCGAGCTTCTGTGGTGACCACCATCTGTTTGATTTACGTTCAATATATAAAATTCATGGTGGGTGCTTTGTGTTGTGATCGGTGGAGATGCGGGGATTCCGGACGAGGGCGATAATGATGACAGGATAATGATTGAGAAAGGGGAGAGTGGGGAAGGGGAACCACCACCTTTTATTGTCCTGACAAAACTGACCTCACCTGTGATATCTGCTGTTCCATTCTCAATTTCCGTCTCTACAGTCTCAAAGGAGGTATGGTACCTACCTTATTCTTCCTCATTTCTTATCAGATAAATTTTGATTCTGTTTTAATATTTTCGGATGATTAGAGATTTTTTTATACGCACTGCACTGTTGCTTTGTTTTTCCAAAATATCATTTTTCTTCAAGTTCCGTGCTAAACAATATACTATCACATTTGCTGTTTAGCGAAGTCTAGTTTGCTATTTGTGATTTGCTGGTGTTTCTTTGAAATCAATTTTACTAAAGCACATTATTTTTGGAGAACTTTGTTTGTTTCAAAGTTTTTGAATTTCTTTTGGCAATGAATTTTGTAAAAAAAGCCCGACATTTAAATTTCAATTTGTAAAATTCCTGCTTGAATGTTCAAAAAGGAGCAGTGGAGGACAAAAGGACCGTTGGAGCTGTTTTTCACCCATTTATCACCGTCAGATGTCCAAACACAACTTCGCAAATACTTCTTGCAAAAAGTATTTGTTACAAGTTCAAAAGATGATGCATTTTGTATGAAGGAAAATGTTCCTCTACTAAAAGAACATTTTCTGTGTAATTATTTATATTTGGATTAAAAAGTCTTTAGAATCATTTTTTGGTGTTTGATTGAGGAAAAAAAATAAATGAAGTATGCTAATCGTATGAGATCGAGAATAGAAGATGAGGATAGTGTTCGGATATTTTTATCGATGAAAATTCAAAACAATGCGAAGTATTGGTTGAGGAACTAATATGGAAGAAAAGCTGTGATAATTGTAGAAAGATGTTGATAGTTATAATAGAATTATCATTTTCCTTATTGTATTGTAATTAGTTATGTTTCCTTGTTTAGCCCTAGGACTCATTGTATAAATATAACTCCTCATAGGTTGTAATATTCATTCAGAAATAATAGAAGAATTTTCTTTCTCTGAAAATCTTCATGGTATCAGAGCCCGCTGCCTTTTGCAGCCTAGGATTTCATGTGTCACTCTAAGAGGTCAAGTTTTTTCTTCCTCCGGTGGCTGTCCGCTTAAATTAAATTTTTCGTTGGTTTCTGAAAAAACTAAAAGTACCAAAAGCTTCCGCTTGCACCGGAGATCAAACCCCAAAAAGTTTCTGCCGGAAAACCCTAGCCACGCGCCATCCGAAAGTGCGGAACCGGCGAACATGCGCCGGCGCGTGAGAGCAAGTCCGGCTGAATTTTTTTGCAACATTTTTTGGATTGCCCTCGTAGGCTATTTCCGAACCTATCCATCCAATTTTCAGTAATTTCCGACGTGTCAGACCACTTTCCGGCGAGTTTTTTTAACTTTCCGGCCACTGTTTCTGCAGATCTAGTTGCTGCCAGGTTTCAAAAAAAAATTTGGTACCAAAATTCTGTTCCTTCCAAATTCAAGGTATACTTTTTAGTTTGTGTGATATTTTTGACTTATTGGAGACGTAAAGATGAACAGTCTTTCCAAACTTTATTCTCCATCTGTGGCAACATCCAATTATGTGCAATCGGGTACTGCTTTTACTGCTCATTTAAATTCTTGGATTATTGATTCTGGTGCGAATAGACACATGACAGGCTCCTCTAGAAGTTTTCAAAACTACTCTCCATGTCTCAAAAACAATTATGTCAGAATAGCCAATGGGTCTTTAGCTCCTATCTCTGGAACAGGTTCTATTATGTGTACACCCAATATTACCTTATCATCCGTTCTCCATGTACATGAGTTTCCTGTTAATTTGTTATCTATTAGTTCCATCACCAAAGACCTAAACTGTAAAATCGAGTTCTTCCCTGATCATTGTGTTTTTCAGAATCTTCAAACAGGGAAGACGATTGGCAGTGGTAGATTGCATGATGGCTTATACATGATTAAGGGAAGTAGAGACTCTGGTAAAGCATTTTTTGGAGGAAATAAGGTTGTCAACCAACAAATAGTTCAGTGGCATAGGCGGTTGGGCCACCCATCATTTTTTGTTTTAAAGAAGTTATATCCTAGTCTGTTTTCTAAGACTGACTTTGAGTCTTTGTCTTGTGATGCTTGGGAATTTGCCAAGCATACTAGAAACTCTTACCAATTGAGTGAAAATAAAAATACAATTCTTTTCTCGACTATTCATTCTGACGTATGGGGTCCAACTCAAACAGTTTCTTTGTCTGGGAGTCTATGGTTTATTAGTTTTATTGATTGTTCTACTAGGTTGACTTGGGTATATTTGCTAAAAGCCAAAAGTGAAGTTTTCTCTTGCTTTCAGTCATTTCATAAGATGATATGCACTCAATTTGATGCTAAGGTAAAAATCTTGCGAACTGACAATGGAACAGAGTATATGAATAAAACGTTTGGTGATTATTTGGAATCTAATGGGATAATTCATCAAACTAGTTGTCCTTACACTAGTGCTCAAAATGGGGTTGCTGAAAGAAAGAATAGGCATTTGTTAGAAGTGGCACGATCTCTTATGTTTACAATGAATCTACCAAAAACTTATTGGGGGGATGCCATACTAGCAGTTGCCTATCTTATCAATAGAATGCCACTTAAAACCCTCAATTTTCTAAGTCCACTTGAAGCTTTGAAAGGAAAAATGAATACACTGTTCCTCCAAAGGTTTTTGGGTGTGTCTGCTTTGTTCACTCTAGGAAGTCTAAAAAACTTGATCCTAGAGCCCTTAAATGTGTGTTTATTGGGTATTCTCCTACTCAAAAAGGGTACAAATGCTATCATCCTCCTTCTAGGAAAGTCTTTGTCAGCATGGATGTTACCTTTCCAGAATTTGAGCCCTATTTCTGTTCTGCACAATCATCTCTTCCGGGGGAGAATAATAAGAAGGAAGAGATGATCCTCCCAAGTTTTGTTCAACCTCTTGAGGTTGATACCGCAGACAGAGTTCAGGGGGAGACTGTTGAACGGGAGACTATTGATGGGGAGACTGTTGTGTGTTTACATGGCCTTTTGGATGTACCTGGTTTGAAAACTTACTCGAGGAAAAAGAAAGCAGCTGAAGAAGCAGAAGAAGCCATCATACAATCTGCTGAAGCTGAATCCTCTTCTACTGGTGAGTTACCTACTTTTCCTAATGAGTTAGATTTGCCTGTTGCTCACAGAAAAGGTGTCAGAACTTGCACTACCAAACATACCTTATCTAATTTTGTCTCCTTTGATTTCTTATCTCCCTCCTATAGAGCCTTTATCTTGTCTATTTTTTCTGTGTCTATTCCCCAGAATTGGAGGGAAGTGTTTGCAGATCCTAAATGGAAGCAAGCTATGATTGAAGAAATGAAGGCTTTATCAAAAAATAACACTTGGGAACTTGTTACTAAACCACCGGCCAAGAAGCTGGTTGGATGCAGATGGGTCTTTACTGTGAAGCATAAAGCTGATGGCTCGATTGAGAGATTCAAGGCAAGATTGGTGGCTAAGGGATTCACTCAAACTTATAGAGTGGATTATCAGGAGACATTTGCTCCAGTTGCAAAAATAAACACCATAAGAATCCTTTTATCTTGTGCAGCTAATCTAAATTGGGACTTACAGCAGTTTGATGTAAAGAATGCATTTCTTCATGGAGATTTAAAAGAAGAAGTGTATATGGAGATCCCTCCCGGATTTAATACTCAAAAGAGTCGGGGAAAGGTGTGCAAATTGAAGAAAGCCTTGTACGGGTTGAAGCAATCGCCTAGAGCGTGGTTTGACAGATTCCACAAAGCTATGATCTCCTTTGGCTACAGATAAAGTAATGCTGATCATACCCTCTTCATAAGGCATAAAAAGGGTAAACTCACTCTTCTCATAGTTTATGTTGATGATAATGACAGGAGATGACAAAGAGGAGATGACCCGATTGAAGAAGCTGTTGGCAAAGGAATTTGAAATCAAGGATCTAGGAAAACTCCAATACTTCTTGGGAATCAAGGTGGCTAGATCAAATAAAGGGATCTTTATTTCCCAAAGGAAGTATATTATGGATCTCTAGAAAGAAACTGGTATGTTAGGTTGTAAGCCAGCTGAATCGCCCATTGAAAGTAATCACAAGTTACAAGCAGGGATTGGAGAGTCAGTTGACAAAGGGAGATATCAAAGGTTGGTTGGGAGACTTATTTATCTCTCTCAGACTAGACCAGACATAGGCTATCCAGTTAGTTTGGTTAGTCAGTATATGCATGATCCCCAAGATCCTCATATGCAAGATGTCTTCCACATCTTACGATATCTGAAGTCTGCTCCAGGGAGAGGTTTGCTTTTCTCTAAGCATGGTCACCTCCTAATAGAAGCCTTTACAGATGCAGATTGGGCTGGATATTTAGATGATAGAAGATCTACCACTGGCTACTGTACTTTCGTAGGAGGAAACTTAGTTACTTGGAGAAGTAAGAAGCAAAGTGTTGTTGCTAGATCCAGTGCTGAAGCTGAATATAGAGCTATGGCCCAAGGGGTTTGTGAACTTCTTTGGCTACGAAGGTTACTAAAGGAATTGAGAATGTTTGGAAAAGGGAAACTTTCCTTGTATTGTGATAACAAGGCTGCAATTAGTATTGCTCAAAATCCTGTCCAGCATGATCGAACAAAGCATGTTGAGATTGATCGATATTTCATTAAATAAAAGGTTGCTAATGGTACCTTGAATTTGTTGTATGTTCCATCAGAACAACAACTGGCAGATGTGCTCACAAAAGGTCTCAGCAAAAAGGATTTTCATTCTTTGGTTTGCAAGTTGGGCATGCGCAACATCTTTGCACCAACTTGAGGGGGAGTGTTGATACTTATAATATAATTATCCTTTTCCTTATTGTATTGTAATTAGTTATGTTTCCTTGTTTAGCCCTAGGACTCATTGTATAAATATACCTCCTCATAGGTTGTAATATTCATTCAGAAATAATAGAAGAATTTTCCTTCTCTGAAAATCTTCAAAAGAAAAAAATTTTGGTTCATACTGATGAAGTTAGTTTTCCTCTTGGTGCAAAATATCTTACTTGGAGAAAGCATATTCATTCAACAGATCAAGACAGCCAAACACTGCAATATGTTTTTTTCAAGGGATACACTCTCGGCCACATGAAAGACAATGTTCACTATTTCTATTGGTAGCATCTGAACATGCATTATACGGTTTAGCACGATTTCATTCTGGTCGTATTAAAGTTGCATTTTGTCTATGGAATTAGCCATATCATCTTTTTTCTTTTTGTGTACAACAAATGGTTAAAGCCAATGTTACTGCCAATATATACTGAATTGTGCATTTTTAGCTGGCCAACTTCATCATGGTAACAGATTTGGTTTGTCTATTCTCTTTGAGCTACAGTAATCTGCTCGCTTTTGCCAATTTAGAAACCTATCTATCAAGCTTTTTCTTTACAACTAGAATATACTGCTTTTTTCTCCATTGGTTTCCATGAATCAGATGTTTCAACGGATGGGATCTGGTGCTATTTGGTGTTATGGGTGGTTCCTCAGTCTTCCTCATCTAAAGTAAGATGGGTTAATTTATAAGAGCACCTTCTATAGGTTTTTCCATCGTGCTCTGCATCATTTTATTCTCCTTCTGTCTACTTATTGACATTTTGTAGCTCTGACCGAAGAGGATTATTACATGGTTGTGACAAATCTTCATTCACAAGTTATAACTATGGAAATAGTGCTCTTTTCTAATGATATTTCTTAATATTGCCAGATGTTACCTAATTTAATTAGATTTGGCATTTTAATTTGGGTTCCTCTTCTGATGCTATTGAATACTGTTGCAGATGTTACCCAAGTTCTCTCTGAGCTCTAGCTTCTATCCAAAGGGTAAAAGTAACAAAATCTCCGGATGGCCATGCAGCGGACCTTTTCTTTACAAAAGACAAGTTGAAAGTACACGGCTTCTGTATTTCAGTTAGAGTTGTACGGTTGTTATAAACCTGCTGTTATCACATATTATCACTGATTAGTCAAAAACCTCTTCACAGGGACAAATTAACTTAACCCATGCATCTTCAGCACCCTCCCCTCCTCCCCTTCTCCAAAGAGTCTGGAGATAAGAAGAATCTTGTAATGTGCAATCTGAATATTCCTCTTGTTTCTTAGTATCTTCTATGGTTGTGCCTAATTTGCTTCATTTTTAAATTGTCCTCTTGCCGAAGACACAATGTTCTTTGACTGCAGCTTAGTATTTTGAATTTGATAAAAGCACAGTACCTGCATAACTACACTTATATTTGGTGAAATAATTTTGTTATGTTATTCTTACCCATTCAGTTTAAATAGTCCGAGTAGTTTATTCAATATGTCTTCACTTGGAAGAATGGATACACGTATTTCTTTATTTCAACAATTCATTTTCTTTATTCGTATTTTGATTTTGGAGTAACAAAAGTAGATGTTTGGTGGATAATGTTTCTCAAGATTCCTTTCCCGCCTTATAGTACCTTTCAAATCTACAATGCACAATGTTTACCCTATGACTATTACCAATTATTTACTGGGATGACTGAAGGAAGACTGGTTTTCTTGTGAAATCAAGCAAGTAATAAAGTCAATTTCTGATATAGCTCGATAAGGGTTCATGTAAATTTGAATGATAACGTGTATGTTTTCTTGGTAATAGTTAAGGATCTTATTTTTGTCCTTATCAGTATATCCTTTCTTTATTCTTAAGAGGCTCCCCAAAAGAGAGAGGATTTAATCTTATGAATTTTCAATCTCTTTTCATTCAGAAAGCTCTTACACACGAAAGCTAGACAATAATGAGCGTGATGTTTTGAGTGAATCATGTTGTTTGGAGATTCTACTAGCAGGCTCTGAGTATGATATTTTAAGTATATTTCTCCTCTTTCTCTTCTGTTGCTGAGGAATTGTTTAGGTGCAAATTTGCAGATAATTAATGTCATGTTAGTTCAGATATGACGAAGTTGAAGAAGGCTAGAGTAACGATAGATAATTCCGAGCCCTGGTCCTATGTTGTTTCAGATTAGTTGCATTGATCACAACGGTTTTCTTTATGACATTATGCGGACATTTATAGCAGTATTCAGATGCTGCTTTAGATTAGTATGACATATTTACAGTCCTCTACTTATTTATTCCTGGTTGTTTATGTTGCTTTAGTAGCAAAAACATATAATTTGTGGCCACGAGGACTTGAACTTGGTTCTTAATGATGTTAATGGGCAATTTACAAAACTATGACACCTTAGGAATGGTTTGCCTTATTGACCTCGCTTAAAGTGGTTTTACAAGAATGACTTCACTAATATTAAGTAAGTGCTCCCTCAGGGGCAACACTTCAAGTTATAAACGGGACAAGTGCACCCACGGGGGCAGCACTTCAAGTATAAAATAACAAGAGCTGCCCCAATGGCAGCACTTGACCTTTTATCTCTGTCAACATTCTCCCTACATAACTTGAAGTGCTGCCTGCAAGGCAACACTTGCAATTTATACTTGAAGTGTTTCCTCCGAGAGAACACTTCTAAAATTTATAACGTGAAGTGTTGCCTACCGAGGTCATTTTGCTAAACCATTCTTAAATGGGGACAAAAAACCATAACCAAGGATAAGAGGGTACATGTAGTGAATTTTTTTGGATATTAATAAGTTTGAAGCCCATAAACTTATGAGTTTTTTTTTACATATGTATACAAACCTACACTCCTATATTACAAAAAAAAAAAATAGCATTATTATACAAATTACACCAATAGCAATAATTTTTCTAGCATAGTTCATTTTTCCACTACCACTCCCTTACATTGAAACTTCTCATCTTTCTCCACCGTAGCACACAATTCTTCCGCCGTCCACCACCTTTTTCCAATGACCTCTACCCTTCCTTCCTCCTCTCTTTGGCCCAATTCCAACCCTTTCGTTTCCCCTCACATGTCTGAAAATTCTGGTGATCGTTCCTCTCTCTCCGACCTTTCTGATGTCTCCTCCGCTGTATCCGCTACTACAAACGATGATCGCCACGCTTAATCCTCTGCTCCCCCTCCCACCTACAGAACATCAATAACCCTAACCCTAATTTAATTTCTCTCCCCGTTGAATCCTCTCCTCCAAACGTCTTCTACCTTTCCTTCAACCAGGATCACGATTGCTTTGCTGCGGGCATCGATCGCAGGTTTCGAATCTACAATTGTGACCCGCTCCGAGAAATTTTTCGCCGCGACTTTAGAAGCAGCAACGGTAATGGCTCCGGTGGTGGAATTGGTGTTGTTCAGATGCTATTTTCGGTGCAATATTCTAGCATAAGTCGGTGGTGGTCCCAAACCTCAGTATCCATTAAACAAAGTGATGATATGGGACGATCATTAATCATGGCGTATCAGGGAGATATCGTTTCGATCCGAGGTGAAATCTATAAAGCTAAGAAGGGATAGAATTGTTGTTATTTTAGCTCATAAGATATTTGTATATAATTTTTTGAATTAAAAGCTCATTGACCATTGTTATAATTGTAGTATGTTGATTTTTGTCGATTTGAATAACACTATGTTAATGTTACTATGCTTATGAAAGATACCGATTTTGAGGTGTGTAGACTGATTTTGAACAGATACTACAGGCCAATGAGTACTATACTCTAAAACAATGTGAAACAGTCTGTTTCGGCGCTGAAACAGTCTGAAACAGCGCTGAAACAGTACTGAAACAACCTAAAACGATGCTGAATACCTGAAACAACGCATAACAGCAAGATGCAGCTAGATACGAAGCAAAAATAATGCAAATACAGCAAGATACAATGCTGAAACAGTATGAAACAGCTAGTGAAAAAGTCTGAAATAGAATGTAAAAAATAATGTGAAACAATGCAAAAAACGGTGAAATAGTTTAGAAACGGTGAGAGGCAACGCACAAACATAATGAAACAATGCTGAAACAGTTTAGAAACAACTAGATACAATCTAGAAATAGTTAGATACAGTGCAAAACAATGTAGATACAACGAAATACGACAAGATACAACGAGATACGAGGTGCCTGGTAGTCGAGATACAGCGAGATGCGAGGTGGTTGGTAGTTGAGATATATCGAGATACGAGGTGATTGGTAGTTGAGATACAAGGCGCCTGGTAGTTGAGATGCATCAAAATACAAGGTGGTTTGTAGTTGAGATACAATGAGATACGAGGTGGTTGGGTAGTTAAGAGATACGGCGAGATACGAGGTGGTTGGTAGTTGAGATACAGCAAGATACGAGGTAGTTGGTAGTTGATATACAGTAAGATAAGGTAAAATTAGAACAAAAAAGGCATGTTACCCTTTGTCAGTAAAATTTCACCTACGGCGGCAACCTTGAACGCTCCACGAAGCGGAGAGAGCGAAATGCAGTTCTCGGGTCTTCACCAATTCACACCCGAACACTAGAAGAATGTAGGAGGCAGTATGCAGTCAAGATCGACTTGAAGCGTCTCGTACCGGGGACTGCACCAGACCCGAAGACTAGCTATTCATCTACGGGGGACTGTCGCCCGAAGAGTAGTTTAGTATCTTGTATTTTTCGCCCGATAGTGGCTTTATTTCAAAAATTTTCCTAAGTCCAGCTTCGACTAGGTTGAAACTTATATAACGCCTATTATGGCTTATTGCTATCAACAAAAGTAACTTAATCCAACATCTCTTTGCTTCAATATTTAACTTACCGAAGTTATGTTATTCAATAGGGATCGTTTTGTCACTGCTCGGGAACGAGATGTCATTCTAAGCTAGCATCGATTTATCATTTACAAGCAAAAATTATCCTAAGTGACTTGTCGAACACTTTCAAAACAAAGTAAAGACTAACACTTGAAAAATATATATTAATATTACTTCATTGATAAAGGCTCGAAGGCCACTAAGTTATTTACACAAAAAAACGACTCGATGACCGTAACCGAAAAAGGCATAAAGAAGAAAATTGCTAAGCCTTGGGATCATCTTCCTTCTCGGAAGTCCCATCCTCGGTGCTTCATCGCCTTCCTTGCCATCCTCAGCTTCATCCTCATCTTAGCCTTCGCTCGAATGAAGCTCATCAATGATCCTTTGAGCTTCAGCAGTATCGCTTTGGGCCTTGGCAATCTCTTCATCCAGAATAATCTCCTCGGCTTTGCATTGCTCAAGAGTTTTCGGTCGATACCTGACAATGGCCCAGGTCTCTTCCAGGTTCACGCTTGTAGCCTTGACCTTGGCTCGCCCCTCGAAGCCAGCAATCTTACTCCGAAGCCGTGCAACCTCAGTTTCAAGCGTTGGAATACTATGTACTTGACCTTCTACCTAGTGACGTTTGAGCGTATAGCCCTTCAACTTGTCATGATATTTATGGCCATTATCAACAAGTTGGGCTTTGGTCAAAGTCAATTCAGCATGAAGCTGCTCAATCTCCAAGTTTACCCTCGAGCGTTTCGCCATATGATCCTTATTCATTGTTTGCAGTCGAGCCTCAGAGGCAGCATTGGCCTCATGCTTATCTAACTCAAGCTTGGCAGCAGCTTCACGAGCTTGCTCCAACTCGAGGTTGGACTTGGCTAGCTGAGATAGCAATTCAGAAATTCGGGCCAAATACTTGTCTTGTTGGCAATTCCAAGCGCTTGCTACATGCTGAACTTTTTCAGTCCTCTCATTTTCAAGTTGGACAGTCCTTAAGGAGGGGAGGAAACTTTGAGCAAAGGTTGTCAAAGGGTTAGGAGCAGAAATGCTTGAGTAAAAAGAAAATGAAACTTGTGGAAACCTACCCGAAGCGCAGTAGCTGCAGAAGCAGCAATTAACTTCGTCGGGGGTAACTTCTTGAGAACGCTCTCCTCCGTTGGACTTAACAATAGTCCGAGGCTCAAAATGTCATTGCGGGAGCACTCTAAGAGATTTGACTGAGCCAAGACTTCCAACCTCCTCAAAGCCCTCTCCTAAACTGAAGCTTTGAGAGGCCCGGAGTGAGCTCGAGCTGCGCTCGTAGCCGTCCCTTTCTCGGCGGTGTCATGGATTTCAACTTCACCCACTTTGGCTTTGCCTTTGGCCTTGGTGGTAGCCTGATCGGGCTCTTCAAGGTCTACCACCTCGGTCTCCCTAGGCGCCGTAGGTGCTTCATCATCGAGCTCATCAATCATGCCTCGATGCCAGTCGGGAACAACTTTGGGCCTAGAAATAGTCGTCACCTCGACTCGAGGGCGGACCGTTCTGGAAGATTTCTTCAAAGTCACTTTTTTCCTCTTTGGATGTGTAGAAAAATGAGGGAATAGGTTATGGACAAAAGTAGAAGAAAAAGTTGAGATACAGCGGATCGACCGACGAAAATGTCATCATCACCTTTTGAAGTCCCTTAGCCCGAGCCTTTGGAAACTTTGGCTTTGGCAATGGTCTTGGCCAAGCTCGCCATCACATTGACACCTTCCTCGGCATCGATTTCTTCTCTTTCTTCTTTCTTTTCTTCTTCTCTTTCTCCTCGCCTTTTACTTCCTTCGGCTTACGCTGCCTTGTTTGGGAAACTGCAAGGGAAAGAGAGAAAAATCACAAGAAGAATACCTCGGGTAAACTTCAAAAGAGCTATAATGTGACAAATAACTCACCGTGCCTCTTACAAGCCCAATTGATGTCTTCCTCAGCAGCTATAAGCATCCAAGTCCTGTTGAGACGGGTCTGAACATTCGTCAATGCCTTCACCCAATTAAGCAAGTCAGCTAGAGGATTGACTGGGACTTTGTTAGCTGCAAGAGAGGAATGAAACAATGAATAGCTAAATAACCGAAGGCATTAGAGGAAGAAATTGGTACGACGAAGGCGGAACACTTACGTTGTTATTCCAAAGCTCGGAGAACCTAGGTGCGGCAGATAGCAAATCAGTGGGCAAGAGAACATAACGTTCACACCAGCCTCGATCACCGTAGTCCTCGTTCTTGGTAAGTATTGAGTACTTACCCCGGTTTTTTAGAGATACAATCCCACCTTTGTGGAAGTATGTGTAATAAAGGACAATCATGTGCTGGAAAGTAAAAAAAGTAACCCAGCCTCTCGACTTAAGAAATCGAGGCATTGAAAAATCCTCCTAACCTAGGGGCCTAGTTAGGCCAAACACATATTGTATGTTCGATAGAAGGTATCAATTACTTGGTGAACATGAAGGGTAAATCCTATTGCGAATGGATAGGTATAAATAAAATAATGTCCAACCACGTGGTCTAAGCTGCTACTATTCGGGGCTGGGATACCAACTTGGACCTCGAGGCCCCAATTGCAATCTTCTCAAACCAAAGCTATGTGAGCTTGCTTAATTAGGCTTGGTGTTGTTTGAACCGACACATTTATCTAGTTCTCGTTGGGTATCCGGCTGGTCTTGCAACTTGATGTCTTTATCCGTGTTGAAGTTTGAAGGAATGATCTGGTGAGGTTCGAGCTCTTGGTCAATTGGAATTTTCTTTCTTTCTTTGACTTTGAGGGTCCGACCTTAGTGCAAGCCTCATTTTCGCCTGCTGCCCCGGTGCCAGCATCTTGGCTACCTATCTCCTCGACGTCAACAACGTTATCGTCGTTACCATCATCAACATCGTCATCATCGCCATCATCATCATCCACTTCTTCTAGTTTGTCGCGACCAGCGGTGGATTTGCGCTGACTTAAGCCACCCATTAGGGATGTCACCTCGCCGTCATGCTCTGTCGACATAATAATGTTCAAAGGTTGAGGAACGTTAACCAGCTCGCCGCCGACAATAATAGTGGCAGCGTCGGGAATCTGCTCCTCAGAAGGACCGCTAGAATTTTGAGCAGAGTTTGTAGCAGACATTTTTTTAATCAGAATAGTGTTTGTGAATTTCTCGTTTTGAAGAAGCATTTGAAAGAAAGAAGACAAAATTGCTCGTTGCTTGGAGAAAATTCTATAATTGCTTAATAATCAAGTGGAGAAGATGGTGATCAAGTGGGATACGTCTAGGAAGAAAATTCATCATTACTATAGCGTTGGGAAGGGAAATTGAAAAAGCGTGGCCGTTCAACGGTCACCACGTGTGACGGGATGGAAGTCGAAGTGATGGACTCATTTTTGACATCCTTGGCATATATCTCGCCACGTCAATCTCCCGCTTAATTTCATTCCACTCCTCGGAAACTCTGGCACTTGCCGGATGAGTAGGGGGCTATCTATGTTGAGCAAAAAATGATTAGCTTACGTGGCGCCTTGTGCACATAATTTAGAACACGTTAGAAGAAAATTCACAGAGTTATGCACGAGGCAAACAATATGGCCACCGAGGTAAAAGACCGAAGTCAAAGTTCTTGACATACCTCGGTGATAATTGCCTTGTTGAACCAATAGGCTCTTATCTCCGAGGCAGAAAATCTCAGCCTCGGTGGGGCTCTCCTATTTTAGCGGAGTGGGCACCCCATGATCTTCACCCACTAACTTAATTTCTAATGGGATAAAACGTGGGCAAAGCCACGATCAGAACATGGGAAAAGTGGCCGATCTTCTCCAATTCGACGATCTATAAATGACATTTCATTTTACATTGTAAACTGCTAGAAATTACTTACTGAAAATCTACCAAATTATATACTCAAAGTCTCAAATAGTTGATATTATAATTTTACGTTCTTGCTCTTATCACTCAGTTATTTGTTTTGATTCATTATTTTTAGGCAATTTTGATACTAGGCTTTGCTTGGAAACCAGTCATAAATTCGATTTGTTGTCCTAATCCAATTTAGTCCAATACAAATTGGCGCCGTCTGTAGGGATTCAAGCAATAACGTCTTGTTCCAAAGTTGAAGAGAGAAGACAAGTAAGTCTGTTTTGGGTTTATTTTGTGAGGTTGTCAATATTTTACCCCAAACTTTTATTTATTACACTAGCTTTTTTGCGGGAGATTTGCACAAATAGGACAATTTAAGAGCATTGGTTATATTATATACCCATTTAAGGAATTTGTATAAATATTGCCTCAATATTTAAATTTTGAAAGGTGCGAATATACTTCAATACAAGGTTTGTCAGACCGCTAAAAGTTGAAGCCGAATATTTACATATTAGCTAAAGTTCTATCATTCACAAATTTTATCGAATTGACATCACATATTTGTAAGTTTTAAAGATGGGCGTTTAGTTCAATCAACGACAATTTTTTTTTTTGAGATTTTTACACTAAAAGACAAGCAACACATGAAAATTATCAAAAACAGCTCCTATTTGCAAATCTTACCCGAAATGTCACCTTTTTTATGAGATAGCAGCCAACCCCAAGTTTATACAAGTTTATACACGTGTATAAAATTGTATAAGTGTGTATATTGTTGAACCCCAAAAATTACCCCGAAAAGGATAAATTCCGGAATATCGACAGGATGGGCTAACTCTTTTGGAGTTTTTGGAGTCACCACTCAATTTAAGGAAAACAAGGAACCAAATTAGCAAATGCGTGCAAAAAATCCATTTTTATAAAAGACGGTCTTTCTTTCCGAGATTCTAAAGGTAAGAGGTTTTATTAATTTCGGAAGAAGGTTTTTAAGGCACTTCCGAAATTCCGTAAAATACGGTTAATCCGACAGGTTTCCAAAATATTTGCAAAATATGCTTTTCTAGAAAATTTATCTAAAATAATTAATTGAAATAAAACTTGTTCATGAAAAATATTTTAATTTGCACGCATTTTGCTAATTTGCCCCAGTTTGCGATAAATTAAATAACGACTTCAAAAATAAAAGGATAATGCACATAAAGTAAAGCAATATGCCAAGTAATCAAATATTATTGATAAATAAAGTATTTTACACATTTATTTACATAAATATCCAAGGAAAGTAATGCGAAGTTTAAAGATAAAACCCGGGAAATGATCAACTCGCGGGAGCCTTGGATTTTCTAAAATTCCTAGTCTTATTTCTGAATGCTCGGGTCCGAATTCAATCCAAACGACTCCAATGCAACGGAAGTTTGCCAAAAAGCGTTCCCAAATTGCTCATGCCAAGATGTACCTCGCAATAAAATGGGAATTTAAACTAAATTAGTACGATAATAAAGTGTAATAATTAATAAAATAAAATAACAACAATAATAATAATAATAGAATATACAATAATAATAATAATAATAATAATAATAATAATAATAATAATAATAATAATAATAATAATAATAATAATAATAATAATAATAAAGGGGTTGTTTTTGTAAAATTTAGGCTCAGATTTGTATGGCGCGTCATGTAGAGGCTCGGGATTTGGTACGGTTGCAAACACGGAGCCCGGGCCGTGTTGCCATGCCAAAGCACCAAACCCACTACTCTATTCGACTTGCTTTGCATTAATTTCATACTTTCATCATCACCTTTTGCTTTAGGGACACGGGAACGGGACGGTTCAAGTGTAGTATCCGTTCGAAAATCCGTCAATTCATTGTCCGTCAATTCCTTGTGTATGCCTCAATACGTATATATGTATTTTCATTGGCCAGCGCAGTATCGGTTCAATATCAGTCCATAAGTCTCAAATAAATTATTTTCATAGGCCTAATTAGCGTCCCAGCTATTCGATTAGTGCTAAATCAGGCATAGCAAATACCAACGGGAACTGCAAAACTTCACAAAAGGGATTAGTGGGAGCAACGGGCCCCAGCCAATGGAATAAACAAGGTCAAAGAGCAAAGCAACATAACAGATCAGATTCAAACAACAATGTCAAACGGAGTGAATCACAGCAAAGCCCAGTAAACTGTATCAACTCAGCACTCGAGACAAAATGGCAAAGCCCAGTGAAAACATTAAATCTAGCAAGTCAAAGACAGTACCAAGTCTCACATATACCAGTCAAGTCCTTCCGGTGGCAGCACCACAGTAATCAACATGGTAACAACCTAAATCAAATAATAATCCAAAAACAAACAATCCTCCTTGATTCCAAATAACCAAACCCGATAGATCTTGCAACGGGTCAAGCGGGATTCGCACAAAACAACCACAACAGTGACGACAACTGGAAACGGAGGAGCGACACCGGCTGAGTAGCGGCATCACTGCGACTCCGGTGAAATCTTCATCACTCGAAATAGTATCGGAATAGTGAAAAAAAAAAAAAGAACCACAAGCAGCAAACTTAAACTAAAAGAAGTAGTATACTAAACAATAATGTAACACGAAATCCTCTTCAAGTTTTGATGTTTCTTGATAACACTAACAGACATCTTGCGTACAAAGCAAAACCAGAGAGAGAGAACAATGAGAGAGGCAAAAAAGGGGCTAAAAAAAATGAAGGGGAAATAGGGTTTATATAGAAAGGGGTTAAGGTGTAGTGTGGGATGAATGGGTCTGATTTTGGGTTTGTGTGTGCGAGTTGTTTTGTGTGTATGTGGGTGTCGGGTTTTGAGGCTTGGGGTGTGTGGATGAGGAAGATGAGAGGGGTTCCATTTTTGGTGTCTTAATGTGGAGGAGATGATGAGGGATTGTGGAGAGGAGATCAAGTGTGTGGATGGGGGGCGCGGCTGATATATAAAAAATGTGTGTAGGGTTTTTTTTTTTTTGATAAGGGAAGATGGTGAATAATGGGTTGGGGTTTTTTTGGGTTATATGGGCTTTGCGGAAATGATTTTAAATTATAATTTAAGAATAGATTTAGCCCTTTATTAAATTAAACAAATAATTATATAGCACGCTGAAAATGAAGGGACGACTTGCGATTTTGGTCATTTCCCTTTAAAATTAGCTATTTATTTGCAATCTTTAAAATTAAACTTAATTTTAAAATTATTATACTTTTAATTAAAATCCGGGACAAAAATGGGTGTCAACAGCTGCCCCTCTTTACCCGAAAAGGATGAAAGAGTTTTCAGGGTAAAGAAAGTTGATGTGAAAACCAATTTTGTCACGGTAAAGCCAAGACACTGATTCCTAGGATCAAGATACGAGGCTTATGGACATGGCCGAACTTCGGTTTCCGAGTTGCCTACATATCTCGGGCTGAAAGTGAATCAGGCCATATGTAGTTCGACGCGATTTGAAAATCAAAGACGAGATAGTAACGACTACTCAAGCACGGGAAAAAAGGCTTGTAATCACCCAAATTATGAAAATGTGGTCGACGACACACCCATAAAGAGGGGTTTACACGGACATAGCTTCCACTGCACCTCGATAACCGATCCATCTTGTCTTTAATCTCAAATCTCAGACTCAGGGTTAACAAGAGACTTACCTCTAGGGTGGATGACTTATGCGGGTGCGATTCTTCAGGTTTTCATTGACGAGTCTAACTCATATCAACGATTGCCCGGTTTATTGCTAAGAAAAGCTCCATGCTCTCTGGTGTTGCTAAAATCCTGCAATAATCTCAACAAGCGGTAAGCGTGCAACTGCTAATAAACTATAATAATTGGAATAAGAAATAGATAAAGTGATAAAATTGTAAATACGGGTTGCGGTACCATCGATAAGTTCTTCCTTCGATCATCTGACAAAGTACTCCGCCCGGAGAACCTCTAGGTTGATCCTTATTGGTAGGATCAATAACAAAAGCGCCTTCAATTGTCTATGATAGGCTTCAAAATAAGGCCTCCAATTGCTTATGGTAGGCTTCAATGATAATGAAGTCTTCGCTTGCTCACGATAGACTTGATAATAAGACCCCCGATTGCTTACGGTAGGATCAATAACAAAAGAGCCTTCAATTGCTTATGATAGGCTTCAAAATAAGGCCTCCAATTGCTTATGGTAGGCTTCAATGCTAATGAAGTCTTCGCTTGCTCACGATAGACTTGATAATAAGATTCCCCGATTGCTTACGGTAGGATCAATGATAAAAGAGCCTTCAATTGCTTATGATAGGCTTCAAAATAAGGCCTCCAATTGCTTATGGTAGGCTTCAATGCTAATGAAGTCTTCGCTTGCTCACGATAGACTTGATAATAAGATCCCCCGATTGCTTACGGTAGGATCAATGATAAAAGAGCCTTCAATTGCTTATGATAGGCTTCAAAATAAGGCCTCCAATTGCTTATGGTAGGCTTCAATGCTAATGAAGTCTTCGCTTGCTCACGATAGACTTGATAATAAGATCCCCCGATTGCTTACGGTAGGATCAATGATAAAAGAGCCTTCAATTGCTTATAATAGGCTTCAAAATAAGGCCTCCAATTGCTTATGGTAGGCTTCAATGCTAATGAAGTCTTCGCTTGCTCACGATAGACTTGATAATAAGATTCCCCGATTGCTTACGGTAGGATCAATGATAAAAGAGCCTTCAATTGCTTATGATAGGCTTCAAAATAAGGCCTCCAATTGCTTATGGTAGGCTTCAATGCTAATGAAGTCTTCGTTTGCTCACGATAGACTTGATAATAAGATCCCCCGATTGCTTACGGTAGGATCAATGATAAAAGAGCCTTCAATTACTTATGATAGGCTTCAAAATAAGGCCTCCAATTGCTTATGGTAGGCTTCAATGCTAATGAAGTCTTCGCTTGCTCACGATAGACTTGATAATAAGATCCCCTGATTGCTTACGGTAGGCATGACGTAATTTGTAAATGCAAGCTGCAATATCTTTGATAAATTGTCTTCCCATCCACTGGCGAAGCAATAAAGCAAATGCGAAGGCATAGTGCAAAGCATTTTCAACAATCTTGACAAATCAACTGGCAAGCCGGTCGGGCATGAAGCAAGGAGGGTCTTGGAATTGATTGTCTACAAATCAGCTGGTGATCCGGTCCGGCACAAAGCAAGGAGGGTTTCAGGGCTGACAGGTAAAGCTGTTAAGCTAAAAGTAAAGCAGTTAATAATATAAAGCAAGTGCAAAGTAATAATTGAAAGCAAGTGCAAAGCAATTTGAACATCTTGACAAATCAACTGGCAAGCCGGTCGGGCATGAAGCAAGAAGGGTCTTGGAATTGATTGTCTACAAATCAGCTGGTGATCCGATCCGGCACAAAACAAGGAGGGTCTCAGGGCTGACCTGTTAACCTGAAAGTAAAGCAAGTTATAATATGAAGCAAGTACAAAGGCATAATTGAAAGCAAGTGCCAAGCAATTTAGCGTAAAATGTAAAGCAACGCAAAAGCGATTTAGCGAATCAATAGGCGTGAAAGTCCAACAAGGGAGAAGTCCCGCCTGGTGGTCAACCTGAAAAATGTAAAGCAAGGCATCAATTTTGAAGCAAGTGCGACGACATAATTTAAAGCAAGTACAATGAAAAGTAGTGCGGGAATATAGAGCAATGCAAGAGCCATTTGGCGAACCAATAGGCGAGATAGTCCAACAAAGGGAATTCTCGTAGCCGATGGTCAACCTGAAAGAGTAAAACAAGGCGTTAATTTTAAAGCAAGTGCGAAGGCATAATTCAAAATAAGTGCAAAGCAAAGTAGTGCGGAAATGTAGTCAGTGCGATAGCCATTGATAAATCAATTGGCGAGACAATCCGGCAAGGATGGCCTTGTGCGGATTATAGCCTGAAACAAAGCGATGCCCTATTCGGCTTAGTTTTGAAAACACAAAACAATCCTTGACTTTGTCGCCTATTAGGAATGAAAGTCATAGAGGTAGAAATGCCGCCTGTTCGGCAATAACTCATGACAAAGCATAATGCTTTAAGTCATGAAAAGGGCAATGCGATGCAATTTGCAAGGCAACTCGGATGCGCGTTCAATAAATTGTTCATCCATAATGCGAATGATCCTTTCATTGCAAGCTTTCATGTTCCTGCTCTCAAAGAAAAATTGTTAGCTCTGGGGAGGAAAGGGGAAGCGTTTGATTTGTGCAGACTTCATCCTGATCTTGCTGCTTCCTCGTCTTCATTGGACTTGGATTTGCAAATTGCTTTCAGAAACTTGGCTCATGAACCCAAATAGCATAGACTTTGAAAAATAGAGGCAAGATAAAATATTTTAATGCGGATGCAAATAAAGTCAAAGATGCATTTTGAAAATTTTGCCTTGACTTAAACTTGTAATATATTTTAAAACAAACCGAACGTCCTTTGTCTTAGACTTTGCACTGTTTGCTTAACCAATCTCAAAATTCTTGCCAACTCATCCTTAATACCCCAACTCCGCTTCTTGCAAAATTCTGCCCCAGTTATTATCTTTCGCATCTCCAACTCGTTTTGTAAAAATTGCCCCAGTTGCCCTTCTTGAGGGAAAATGAAAACTTAAATGCTAAAGGGTCGAGCCCGATGGGGGAGCCTACGTATCCCTCCTTGGGAATCAGACCGTGCGTAGTTCTGCATCACTGCTTCAACGCCATATACCAATAAAATAAAAGCTACCCCAGTTGAAGTTCTAACAGATAGTGCGATATCCAAAGAGCACAGACAATAACTTTCAGTGCATCGATTTAAATTGTTCAGTTGTTTTGCCATACGTTACAAGCAAAGTTTTGACAGGTTTATCAATTTTAATTTTGCAATGGAAACAAATGCAAGCGTAAATAACATAATAAGAATGCGATGAATTTTATTTCAACTTTCATAAATTCAAAATGAGTTGATTCAGAATAACATAAGCTTTAAAGTACAATGCAATTCAGGGCCTCAATCTGAATTAAAATTGAAAACAATGCTACTAAGTTCAATCGCCAAGTTCTTTCAAGCAATGCCATTAGCTTCTGGTACTGCACCGTTCACGAGCTAGAGCGTCTACCATCAATCACATCTCGAAACCTTTGCATGGTGGATGATCTGCCACTTTACAAATCCAACATTTGATAGAGAAGTAAACAAAACAAAAGAAACCTCACAAAGGGTAACTAAGATAGTTTGCATGCCATTCATAGAATTGCATACAAGCAAGCAACACCTAGTATTTGACGCATTTTGAGCAAATAAAGCAAGACAAACAATTAACATGTGACAATCACAAGTAGTTGAGCGTAAATAAATATGCAAACGCGTCCTACCCTGCAAGGTACCTCTTTGTGCTAGAGGTAAGCCTAAGATACGCAAACAAGTGGTAACGAAAAATAGTTCATGCCAGTTTTGAGTAATTCAGACTTAGAGTAAGCAATAGATAATAACAATAATCGATAACAATCATCTCTCCGCCTTGACACTGCAATTCCGTTATCCCAACTAACTTCCAAAAGTTGGTATCAACTCGAAATTTTAACACAGCTCATGCTCTTCACAACATCGGCACAAAATTCTAAAACCCAAATGCCTAAAACCCGAAACAATCCTCCATAGCTTTTACAAGCATCCACACTCCTCCAAGCACAACTCCCAATTGCTTTACAACATCCAGGGAGAAATTTCCAACTGCCTCCACAATACCAGACTGCAAATCAAGAAAGGCGCCAATCGGCCTTTCAAAATAAAACCTCACTGGTCCTCGGCTTTAGACAAACCTCTCAGCCTCCTAGGTTTTGCAAGGCTCACCGACCTTGTTCATAGGGCTCCTCACTGGTCCTCGGCTTTAATCAAGCCTCTCAGTTTCCTAGTTAGCCAAGACCACACTGGTCTTCAAGGAGGGACCCCACTGGTCATTCAAAGACACAGGGGCTTCGCTCTCCTAGTATGCGACAAGCATACTTCAATTTTTATATAGTTGCAGCTGGATAATCAACATAGGCCTGCACACACGCGAATCCACTCACGAGAGGGACCCCACTGATCCTTTTAAAGACAACAGGGGCTTCGCCTCTTAGATCTCACTACACCAGTCCATCTCCAAAACACAAACCAACTAAATCTGCCTAACTTCCCCCGGACTGCAATTCTGTCTATAATCTCAATTTCGCTAAATTCTTCCATTTTCTGACCTAAAAGACAACATAGAAGACAAAATTCCAAATCTGATTTTGCTCAAAACATGGTTAGGACTGAGGATTCGTCATCACACAGCACATAATATGCATTGTCGTTAGGTTTCAAAAACCCGTTGACATAAGGGCGGTTTCCTAACTATGGAGGCGGTACCACGGACCGGGTCCAGACTAAGGTGTAAATGCATGCATGCTCCTAAAAGCTCCATCTAAGAGTGGGCTAACGGTTGAGGCTAACAGGTGAGTGGCAGGCGGCATCGTGGTCGAATAACTCCCACGACAATCCGCCGGTACACCAACTCGTCAAAGGGTTCTTTAGTGGAAGAAAGTGCGGGTGCGTATGCACACACCTCGCGGGTATTTGAGTGAGAATGCAAGAGGTTCCCAGGAGTGGGGGAAATATGAACGGAATGCCAGTTTATATGTGCACAAATAAGAGTGTAGTGACATGCGTTTCGTGGCACACAAATAAACAGATATAATAAAGCAAAAATAAATTAAGCATGCTAGTTGCAAATAATTGGAAACATTTATGGTCAAAACCTTTATTGTTCCCCAGCGGAGTCGCCACGCTGTTGAACCCCAAAAATTACCCCGAAAAGGATAAATTCCGAAATATCGACAGGATGGGCTAACTCTTTTGGAGTTTTTGGAGTCCCCACCCAATTTAAGGAAAACAGGGAACCAAATTAGCAAATGCGTGCAAAAACTCCGTTTTTATAAAAGACGGTCTTTCTTTCAGAGATTCTAAAGGTAAGAGGTTTTATTAATTTCGGAAGAAGGTTTTTAAGGCACTTCCGAAATTCCGTAAAATACGGTTAATCCGACAGGTTTCCAAAATATTTGCAAATATGCTTTTCTAGAAAATTTATCTAAAATAATTAATTGAAATAAAACTTGTTCATGAAAAATATTTTAATTTGCACGCATTTTGCTAATTTGCCCCAGTTTGCGATTAATTAAATAATGACTTCAAAAATAAAAGGATAATGCACATAAAGTAAAGCAATATGCCAAGTAATCAAATATTATTGATAAATAAAGTATTTTACACATTTATTTGCATAAATATCCAAGGAAAGTAATGCGACGTTTAAAGATAAAACCCGGGAAATGATCAACTCGCGGGAGCCTTGGATTTTCTAAAATTCCTAAGTCTTATTTCTGAATGCTTGGGTCCGAATTCAATCCTAACGACTCCAATGCAACGGAAGTTAGCCAAAAAGCGTTCCCGAATTGCTCATGCCAAGATGTACCTCGCAGTAAAATGGGAATTTAAACTAAATTAGTACGATAATAAAGTGTAATAATTAATAAAATAAAATAACAATAATAATAATAATAGAATATACAATAATAATAATAATAATAAAAATAAAGGGGTTGTTTTTGTAAAACTCAGGCTCAGATTTGTATGGCGCGTCATGTAGAGGCTCGGGATTTGGTACGGTTGCAAACACGGAGCCCGGGCCGTGTTGCCATGCCAAAGCACCAAACCCACTACTCTATTCGACTTGCTTTGCATTAATTTCATACTTTCATCATCGCCTTTTGCTTTAGGGACACGGGAACGGGACGGTTCAAGTGTAGTATCCGTTCGAAAATCTGTCAATTCATTGTCCGTCAATTCCTTGTGTATGCCTCAATACGTATATATGTATTTTCATTGGCCAGCGCAGTATCGGTTCAATATCAGTCCATAAGTCTCAAATAAATTATTTTCATAGGCCTAATTAGCGTCCCAGCTGTTCAGATTAATGCTAAATCAGGCATAGCAAATACCAACGGGAACTGCAAAACTTCACAAAAGGGATTAGTGGGAGCAACGGGCCCCAGCCAATGGAATAAACAAGGTCAAAGAGCAAAGCAACATAACAGATCAGATTCAAACAACAATGTCAAACAGAGTGAATCACAGCAAAGCCTAGTAAACTGTATCAACTCAGCACTCGAGACAAAATGGCAAAGCCAGTGAAAACATTAAATCTAGCAAGTCAAAGACAGTACCAAGTCTCACATATACCAGTCAAGTCCTTCCGGTGGCAGCACCACAGTAATTAACATGGTAACAACCCAAATCAAATAATAATCCAAAAACAAACAATCCTCCTTGATTCCAAATAACCAAACCCGGTAGATCTTGCAACGGGTCAAGCGGGATCCGCACAAAACAACCACAACAGTGACGACAACTGGAAACGGAGGAGCGACACCGGCTGAGTAGCGGCATCACTGCGACTCCGGTGGAAGCTTCATCACTCGAAATAGTATCGGAACAGTGAAAAAAAAAAAAGAACCACAAGCAGCAAACTTAAACTAAAAGAAGTAAAGTAATATACTAAACAATAATGTAACACGAAATCCTCTTCAAATTTTGATGTTTCTTGATAACACTAACAGACATCTTGCGTACAAAGCAAAACCAGAGAGAGAGAACAATGAGAGAGGCAAAAAAGGAGCTAAAAAAATGAAGGGGAAATAGGGTTTATATAGAAAGGGGTTAAGGTGTAGTGTGGGATGAATGGGTCTGATTTTGGGTTTGTGTGTGCGAGTTGTTATGTGTGTATGTGGGTGTCGGGTTTTGAGGCTTGGGGCGTGTGGATGAGGAAGATGAGAGGGGTTCCATTTTTGGTGTCTTAATGTGGAGGAGATGATGAGGGATTGTGGAGAGAAGATCAAGTGTGTGGATAGGGGGCGCAGCTGATATATAAAAAATGTGTGTAGGTTTTTTTTTTTTTTTTTGATAAGGGAAGATGGTGAATAATGGGTTGGGTTTTTTTTTTGTTATATGGGCTTTGCGGAAATGATTTTAAATTGTAATTTAAGAATAGATTTAGCCCTTTATTAAATCAAACAAATAATTATATAGCACGCTGCAAATGAAGGGACGACTTGCGATTTTGGTCATTTCCCTTTAAAATTAGCTATTTATTTGCAATCTTCAAAATTAAACTTAATTTTAAAATTATTATACTTTTAATTAAAATTCGGGAAAAAAATGGGTGTCAACATATATGCGAGTGAATAAATCTGTATAAATTTTCAGATTTCTTTAGTATTAAAGATGTTTATATAAATTTTTACCTTTTTTGTGTATATTTTTATATTTCTCTCATTGCCTACGCATTTATCTATGTATATTCATGTATAATTTATTTTTGGGAGGAGATTTGTATGTATAAACTAGTTAAAACAATTGTTTAAGTAAAAATCAACAATATAACTTTAGTGATATACAAAAAAGTAACAACACTTCTGGCTCGGTGTCAGGGCAGGGAGAGATTTGGTAGCTTAGATTTTTTATTTTGAATGAGTACTTAAATTTGTAATTTTAGGGATGGGTGCTATGCATGAAAAAATATATATGGTCTGTTGTTTGTAATTTTGGATAGTGGGCTGTCTATTTCTAAAAATTTCAAAGAATTTCACTACATGTACCCCTTATCCTTGGTTATGATTTTTTTAATCCACTTAAGACTGATTTAGCAAAATGGCCTCGGTAAGAAACACTTCACGTTATAAATTTATAAGTGTTCCCTCAGGGAAAACACTTCAAGTATAAATTGCAAGTGCTGCCTGCAAGGCGGCACTTAAAGTTATCTTGAAAGAATGGTGATAGAGATAAAAGGTCAACTACTGTCCCCGTGGGTGCACTTGTCAAGTTAGTGAGGTCATTTTTGTAAAACTACGGTGTCATGTTTTGTAAATTGGCTCATTTGCAAAAATATGACACGGGAAGCAATGGTTTGCATTTTTGCCTGCTCTAACCGATGGTTTGCAAAAATGTGACAGCTAAGATTTAATGGAAAAAATCTAGGGCCAAGACTTGCCTTTATATTTTTCCCCTTTTCAACATTTATCCCTTCAAGTATTGGCAATAGGCAATACTTTCCGCACTTGGCCGTAAGTCTTGGCAAAAAGGCAAGACTTGCCATTGACCCCTGCTCGATTTACCAACACTTGAACGACAAGTGTTGGCAAAAAGGCAACATTTGCCGCACTTCGTCGTAAGTCTTGGCAATTGCCCCTTCCAGTTTTCTCTGCATTCTCGCCATATAATTTGAAGTATTAGCAAAACAGCACTTGCCCTTGAAGTATAGCCAATTTCCAAGACTTACAAAATTTTTGCCTTGAAATCTTGCTTCCGGACTAAATAAGGGAATTTTGCTAAAACATTCCTTACCGCGGGCAATTTTTAAAACCACTCTTTATGGAGGGCATGCGATGAAATTTTTTGTTGTAAATTCCTCTAAAATTTGCCTTTTTTTTACGCCCAGAGGCCTCGGCGAGGTGCCACATTAATTTTTAATCATAGTGGTAAAAAAATTTAAGTTTTAGATGCATCACCAAAACACGAAAAAAGTCATGATGATCTACCAAGTCTTTATAGGTAAGCTTTTGAGTGTGTCATAAATTCTAACAAAATTATGAGGACTTTTTCCATATTCTGGCGATAGGGCTCCATATTATGGTGATAAGAGCTGAAACCTAAATAAACTTGTAAGGGTCATTTGGTACAAGATACGATTATAATAATTTTGGGATTATAATTCCATATAGTATATGAGATAGATAATTTCAGAATTATAATCTCATTTTTTTGAAATATCCCATCTTATTCTTGCTACCAATCACAAATTTAATTTTGGAACTGTAATCTCTAGTCCCTCCTACCGAACGACCCGTTAGTGAAAGCAAGAAATGTGATAATGGAGTTAATTCCTAAAATGGTCACTGAACTATTGATAAGTATTGGACAATAAATATCACTCAACTTATCTAAAATACCTTAAAAAGTCATTCTCCTAAATTGTGGGTTAAAGGTCACCGAAAAATGCTTACATGGAACTTTACAACAACAACATACCCAGTGTATCCCACAAGTGGGGTCTGGGGAGGGTGAGATGTACACAGACCTTACTCCCAACAAAGTGGACAGGTTGTTTCCGATAGACCCTCAGCTAGAAAAAAAGGAACATGAGAAAAGCTTACATGGAACTTTATTTTAGTTTTTTTCAAGCATATTTTAGTTCTTTTTATTAAAAGTTAATCTAATAAATATTTTAATTTTTTTAAAATACCAACTTATTTATTTTTGAAATACCCACATACTACTTGACCCAAAATGGGTCTTCTTAAGACTACTTTAGTTTAGTTCTTTTTATTAAAAGTGAATCCAATAAATATTTTAATTTTTTTTAAATATCAAAATATTTATTTATGAAATACCCGCATGCTTCTTGACCCAAAACGGGTCTTCTTAAGATTATTTGAACGAGTTTTAATGATATATATTATTTGTGTTCTCAAGTCATGATATAAGGAAAATACAAGATAAATTCTAAATTCTCCCAAAAGACAACTCTCTTTCCATAAAAGGTTAATATTAAAATTTTTTAACAAACAAAAACTTGTCTAAATGTCTCACCAAACCTTGTGAGCGCCATTGCCAACAAAAAAGAGTAACATACTATACTGAAATAAGTTTTTATATAATCTCAATAAGAGTAACATACTGCGCCTTTTTTCTGCATTTCTTGAGAAGACCCGTTTTGGGTCAAGTAGCATGTGTGCATTTCATAAATAAATAATTTGATATTTAAAAAATTAAATTATTTATTGGATTCATTTTTATCAAAAAAATTTATGTCAGCATTTTTTGGTGACCTTTAACATACAATTTAGAAGAATGACTTTTTAAAGTATGTCGGATAAGTTGAATGATATTTTTGTCCCAAACAAAAAAAAGGTGACTTTTTAAAATACTTATCAATAGTTCAGTGACAATTTTAGGAATTAAGTTTGCGATAATGGCACAAAAGTGTATTATTTTCTGAATCTTTTTACCAACTTTTACGGCAATGGTTCAGTACTAACTTGTACTCCCTCCGTTCCAAAATGGTTGTCGTAGTTTGACTTGGAGCGGAATTTAATAAATGTAGTAAGACTTTTGAAATTTGTGGTAAAAAATAAGCCATATATAAATATGTGGCTATAAAGTATTTCATTAAGGGTAAAGTAGCAGTTTCAACTCAAAAATGTTTCCAAATTTAGAATTGTGTCATTTTTTTTGGAACAGACTAATAAGGAAACTAAAACAACCATTTTGGAACGAAGCTAGTACTAAAATTTAAACATTGGCCCTACAACTTCTGCGCATTTGGCAAAACTTGGTCCCTAGGGTTTCATATTAATTCTCGTTCTTAGGGTTTCAAAATTCAACTGTTAACCGTCGTCGACGACACGCCGGCGACTTACAACACCGTCACAAACTCATCGCTGGTACTAATCAGAAATTTTCATTTTTTCTCTCTATAAACGTCGATTTATTTTTTCGTCATTTTTAATTAAATCAGTTAATAAATCTGAGTTCTTTGTTGTGAATTACCTGCAAACAGTTTCAATTTGATATATTATTGTGTAGTATATGAAGGATTTGTAACAAATTAGCAAAATTATCCATTTAAGCATTTGTATAAGGAACAAATTGAAACTCAGTAATTTGTAGATACTGGAGATGGTGATCTCATTTTTTTATAGTATTCCAACCGTGTCGAGTGGCATTTTAGAGCTGTTCACAAGTTCTTAAATAAAAAGCTTAATTGAATTATGATGAACTGTGGTCTAATATTGTACTTCTGAATTAGCCTCCGGGCTTTCATCTAGTGGTAAGAGCATGACTTAGGCACACTTCACACCTTCGAATCCTACCGCAAAATAAGTATTCACTGAGTTTTCTTACCATGCACCATAGGCACTCCGGGAGTTTTCTTTAAAAAGTATATTATACATTTGAATTGCTACATCGAAGCTAGGAAAGGATGCCTTCGTTATGAAACAAATGGACAACTCCATTGGGGACTCATGAATTTGAGTCATTACAATAATAAAGCAGATAAAGTATGACTACTAAGTGTCCTCAAGCTAACGTCCCAGTGGTGCATGGTCATTAGGGTAAGGTGAAAAGTGTTTGGCTTTCCAAACTGAGATAGCGTGCTAAGGTTTATAATTTGTTGGAATTGCTAAGTTAGGCTTCTTCGCTTGACTCATTAGTTTGATTGCTTGATGCAAGGGTGCTTTTCACTATGCATAAATGACACTTTAAATCCTGGCTATATATGGCACATTGGAATTATCATGTTGTGGATTTGCTTTCCCACTCTTTAGGTAGACAATTCCAGGTGTTTTTCCACTTCTTGCTTTCCCACTCTTTAGGTACTGTCACTGTTAATGATTTTTGCTTGTACCTTGTGAAATCTTAAGCAGTTATCAGCTCACTTTTTATGTCTGTCTTGATTAAGTCTTCTTCTGATCAGTAATATTGTTAAATATTCCTTTTGAGGATCAGAAAGGAGCTGCGGGCTGCTGGCTGGACTAATTTCACTTTTTTTTTTGGGTTACACCATTGAACATGTAATGGACGTTTTTGGTGGGTCTGACTCAGTTTTGAAGTACTTTTGCTTAGTACCACATAAAAGTGTTATCATTCCAACCAGGAACAGTGCCAAAACATTAACTTTGAGGCTTACTGAGGAAGCATTGCAATATTAATCATATTTGGTGAAAGAAGTTGAATATTACAGACTTATTGAAGTTCTCTTACTTGGAAATCAGACATATCACTTTGTTCTTGTGTACATAAAAGCTCATTTTGCCTACTCTTTTTGTGTGTATTTGGTAGTTTGTACTGATTTTGGAGGCACAGCAGATTTTGTGCCGATTCGATTTCTTG
Source organism: Petunia axillaris subsp. axillaris (assembly GCA_029990575.1). Taxonomy (NCBI): domain Eukaryota; kingdom Viridiplantae; phylum Streptophyta; class Magnoliopsida; order Solanales; family Solanaceae; genus Petunia; species Petunia axillaris. The sequence continues at coordinate 45,618,083 of JARKNS010000007.1, read as the reverse complement.
ATTGTCTGCTTGTATGATGATCCAGTATTTAAAAAAGTATAATAGAAGAACCTATTCTTGCACGGACTCTCCAAATATGTTGCTGCACCTTTGTCGAGTCCTCTAAAAATGCCTACTTTTGAAGGATCTTACACTCACCCGGCAACAATTTGAAGAGTCCGTGCAATATAGTGAAGAACAATCACGTCAGATTCTGTTGTTTTAAATTGTAGCTTCCGCATGCACCATCACTGGAGTACTTTCTTTTTTCACATCGCAGGTTTCGTTCCCTGAAAAGTGAAGATGGTTCTCTAGATAGGAGAGCTTGACTTCTGTATTAAGTGTAAAAAAGTTGCAACGTATTAATGGGTGCACCAAAACAAAAGTGGACATCAGAAGAAGAAGCTGCCCTTAAAGCTGGTGTAGCCAAATACGGGGTTGGCAAATGGAGCACCATACTCAAAGATCCCGAGTTTGCTGCTGTCTTGCACTCTCGCTCAAATGTGGACCTGAAGGTACCAGACATAACAGCATTGTCAATTCTTGTCTTTTCCTTCTGTGGAGAGCTTATTTAGCCAGGTGGAGTATGTCATATATTCACATAGTAACATTTTTGTGCATTGTTACAATGGCGCTTATGTATGGGTATGGCTTTGCATTTCATTTGCTTGCTTTGGTTAGTAAAAGCTGCTTTGATGGACTTAACTTCACTTGGACAGGATAAATGGAGAAATCTGCATGTCATGGCAAATGGTTGGGGGTCTCGGCATCGAGGGAGGGTTGTGTCTAAAAGTATTCAGCCTACACCGAAGCGCGACGACAACACCTCGGTTGTTAGCGTTGCAGTTGAGAATGACATAGAAGTTCTTGATGCTAAACCTCTTGCATCCTCGAGTGATATGCTGAAGGATGTCGGTTCTAAAAAACCAAATTTAAGGTTATTATGCTTAGATCTTCCTACGCAGCATTCCATGCATTTAAATAATCTACATATTTTTCCAATAAAAGAATTTTCATGAGCATCTAATAAAAGTGTTTACTTAAGTACCTTTAAATATAGAATCTTAAAAGAAACCATTTTGTTCTGGAAGTCTGTTGGCTGTGATGTAGAAAGGTTTTGGAACTAACTTGATAATTTCTTATTGTCGATAACTGGAGCTCCCAGTTCATACTGTTTTAGTTGTATCTTGGAAAAAATGCATAGCAGCTGTCTTTGTCCTTATCTCTTTCCTTGTACCTTTGGAATCAATTGTAGGTTCCTCTTTATAGGGGGGTAATCTTGAAAAACTGAGAAAAATGGATGGTGCTTCAAGCAGAAGCATCTAATGTTGTTGTGCTTGTTTATTGATTGTAGATTGGATGATCTTATACTGGAGGCAATAGCCAAATTGAAGGAACCGCGTGGGTCAAGTCGAAATGCAATTTCTTCGTACATAGAGGTAATTTACTTCTTTTTTAAGCATATTTGATATAAGTCAGTTTGAGTAGTAGGATTTGAAAATTTTAGAGATTTAGTAAATTTTTGTTAGCTACCGTGTTGTAGTATCTCACGTTGGTTGAAGGAATGGATTGTTCTATCCGAATATAGTTTTGGGCTATTCTCACTTCATGGTCTAGCTTTTTGGGTGGTGTTAATGCTAGCATCGTTTACCCAATTCATGGTCCATCCCTGTTCTTGGTTTACCCAATGCTTGGTCCCCATGTTACGTTGTCTTGGGAAGGAAACGGTTATGTGACCCAGCCAACTTGGTTGGTGGGATGCCAAAGGGTCGCTGGTGGTGGGTAGTGGCAATTGTTCTTCCCTGAATTTTAAATTCTATCAAATTTACCATCACCACTGAGCACTTTTTTTGTGCTTTCGACATAGACTAATGTAAGTGAGGCGTGAGCATGCTTATGCTTCTATGACTGGTTAAGATGGGATTTGCTTATAAAGAAAGTTGAAGGTGAAGTTTCACAATTGGGCAAAGTTTATGAGCTTTAAGTGCACCTTATACTATTATTTCCAAAAGAAGTTTTAGTTTATCCCTATTTATTTTTCCCTCTTAGTTTACTGTAGATGATACAAGTGCATGGACCTTGTAAATGCTTGTATTCTCTTTTCATTACTTTTAGGTGCCTATAACTGAATAATTTTTTCTGTTCAAAGGAGCTGTGCGAGGCACCTCCAAACATCGAAAAACTGTTGGCAGCAAATTTGAAGGCGTTGACTGAAAAAGGAAGACTGATAAAGGTAATCAACCTGAGCAGCTAATGGAAATTATGTAGAATCTCTCCACCCCTTCATGTTCTTAGAAAACGTGCAATGTCTGTTCCACGATAATATAGCATTAACATCAGTAGTTCATGGTACCTAAAAGTTAGTGATACTGCCCAGAATTGAGATAATTCTAATTTTAGTTATGTTAATAAGGTGAAAAGAAACTTTGATGATTGTCATTTAGTAATTTCAGTAGACTTTATCAAAAAACTTCAGTAGAGCTATCGATAAACTGTGGTTTATGTTGAATTGTCCTTGTTGCTTTTGTTATCAATATGTGGCTCTTTTTTCATTCTCTTGCTGTGGGATGGGAGTTGATGGATGTATTTAGAGATGATCATACCTCCAAAAGATGTAAGTTTCATCACACTCGACAAAACATTTAACTATAAGGTGGCAGTGTCCTTTGATGTCATCGCGAAGAAGATTGTAAGAATCAATTATACTGAATGATGCGGTGTATCTTGTCAAGAGTGGAAGTTCATAATTCTAGACAATAAGCTTCATTCATATTGTCACTTCATGCCTGAGGGAGGGAGGGAGCCAGGGGGAGGGATAACACGAGAGAATGAGATTGGCTGACTTTATTCTTTTTGGTTTGCTGTACTATTTTCATTCAGTTATGGACCCTCCCCTCTCCTGAATAATAATGCTTCTTCTTGAGTTCCAAAAAATGAAAGCTCATATTGTGCTCTTGGCCACTTCGGTTGGAGTCATTATCAATGCTTGGCAGCATGGGTTGATGGTTGTGGAGTAAAATTTGTCGGTGGATTTGCAAGCACAAATGTTTAGTAGGTGTTTGGACAATATTTAGCTGAAGCTGAAATAGAAAGAAAAAGTATTTGAAGTTAAAGTTGAAAAAAGTATTTGAATTGAGCTGTGTTTGGCCATGGATTATACTTGAGAGAAGTTGCATTTTTGCAGGTGAACCATTATTTCACTTGAAATATGACCAATTTAAAACAAACGTCGATTTGGAAATAATATTATGCTTTGAATTTGAAATAATGAATTAAAGTTGTATGGATAAATGAGCATGTGTTAATTTAACTTTTTCTTTTGTTCAGTTCTTTTATGTTCTTTCTGATAGAGGATCAGACAAACAGTGAGAGTAGACAGCCCAAATATGGATGTACTAATCTTTTTCTTAACCTTCGATCTTGACACCTCCATCCACGTTGACAGGTAAAGAACCACTATAGGATTGCGCCGAGTAGATTATCATATAATACCAGGGGAGGTCCTTTCCCTTTGCTTATGGATGGAAAGCAGGATTCTGCTCTGGCAGTAAAGAATGAAATTAGGATACAGACTAAATCACAGGTGGATGCGGAGTTAGAGCAGATGAAGAGCATGAGTGCAGAGGAAGCTGCTGCAGCTGCTGCACAAGCAGTTGCAGAGGCTGATGCTGCCATGGCTGAGGCAGAACGGGCGGCAAGGATTGCAGAGGAGGCTGAAGCAGAGGCAGAAGCGGCACAGTGCTTTCATGAAGTAGCATTGAAGGCATTGCAGCATCAAACTATCCCTGTCTGGTAAGCTAATCTTTTGAGAGCCAGCTTACTGTGGTTGTTGCAGACAGACTTTTCTTCCTTAACCTGAATGAGCTGTGAGCCATTAATTCTAGAACATTGTATTATTAAGTGATGCTATGTAGTTTGATTCTCGAATTGTTGAAATATTATTGAGAAGGACAAAAGTTACTGTATAAATTTTCAGAAATATTAAAATCAAATTGACAACATATTAAACATAAGCACGAATACTGTGTTGTGAAAAATTTGACAACATATTAAACATGAACATAAATATTCCATTTCTCAATTTGGTGCAAAATGCCACACATATCATATTACCCTTTTATGTTTTTTTCTATTGCTATATTAAAGTGCTATATTTCCCTTCTTAAATCTCTGATATTGCTTTCAACAATTTTCATTCTAATGGTTTTTGTTTAAGATATATTTGTTATGCAATTGGAAATATCAACCTTGGTATGTAAGAAAGTTGGATCTTTCTTTTCGTTCTCAAAAAAGAAGTAGAATCTCTGAAATTTTGTAACTGCAAGAGAACATTTGCTATACTAGGGGTTTTGCAAGTAGAGATGTCTGTTCTGTTGCATGGGGTTGATGGTGCTCTCTTCGTGCATTAGCACAAATTTTAACACAAACTTGTCTGAAGGCAACTTCTTGATATCGTATACTAGATTTTTAGTGTATGAGATGTGCAATTTCATGAAATTACTGCAACTTTTGAGTATGGAATTCTGGTATACTGCTGTAAGGCTGACAAACATATGTCATATTAAAAGTCGATTGGATTTGCTTAATTTGGAGGTTGAAATGCTGTCAGTCTTTTGAAATACTGTATCTTGCCAATAAAGTGGCGAGATTTTGTGCTCATTGTTTCTGAATGTTGTCCCTTTTGTTCTTTATATACTTTTAAGTTTCTCAGTTGCTCCTTGTATCATGAATAATGGCTGCTTTCAAGTTGATTTAAGATACTTCCTTGATTGTTTTTCAGTATAACCTTGAGTTGCTTTTAGGATTTCATTTCTTTACAAAGTCTTTCCTTGTTTATGCAAATGGAATTATTTGGATCCACCACTATGTTTTCCTCTTCAATACAGTTGTCAATTTACTGTTGATATATGATTAGAGTTGTAAATTTGGAGTTTTTTTTACCTTTGCTAGTGCTCTTATATATAGGATTGAGGTCGTATTGAAGTTTATAGGCAGATTGAACTTTAGAAGTCCTTTTATCAGTGCTTGACAAGCAGCATGTACATTATATATCCTTTAAAAGTTGCTGACCGTTTTCAATATTCTTGTTTTGGTTAGAAGTGGCTGTACAAAGAGAGCTAATTTGAACTGCATTTGGTCCATATAAAATTTTGACGAACATATGAATAAGAAATGATTGAGTTTTATGTGTAATTCTGTCTAGCATACTCAAGAAAAGGTATTGAATGCTTTCCGAATTCAGTTGAGCTTTTCTTTATGATTCGGGCAAGTATGTTTATGGACGCCTCTAATTTCAAGATGCTAACTAGACTTGGTTTAAGATGTGTTAATGCTTTAGCTCGGCCAGTTATGTTATTAAATCTCTACCAAGTTTCGGTTGTGCTGTTGTGTATACCAAAATTTGACTTTTTCAAAATTATTTCAATCATCTTGGTTTTTATTCGTTATATACTGAATCTTCACCTCCACCCTCGACTGGTAGGTCTCGGATTCGAGTCATAGGAGGGAAGTGTGGAAACACAAAATATGCTGGATCTTTGGAATGTAAGAGTAGCAACACTGTTAAGATGTCTCTTTTGTTATGTAAAATATACAAGTTTTAATATGACCGATAAAGTATAGTTCAGTTACACTTTGTACGATGTATCTGATAATATGTACTTACCTTCATCTACTCTATTATCCCTTAATCCCTTTAGAAATTATATGTACCACCAATAACTTAAGTTCAGCTATACGGATGAAGGAAAGATCATGGATATTCGTTTTCACAGTACTAATATTGGCTATGCGGGCGCTTAATGGTCATGACCTACATTATTTGTAAGAAGCATAATCATGTATTGGTGATATTTAGTATAACGTCAATGATCAACAGTGAAATTACTTGGATTATAACGATTGATTTGATAAAGCAGGTCAAATGAAATAAAAGATGCTGATAATCAGAACCAAGGCAATCGCAGTATCTAGGAGAACAAGCAATCCTCTTATGTACTGCATGTAGTTCAGGCAAGAAAAACATAATTGATCTTACCTCAAGACTTTAGGGGTGGCTCGTATGGATCATCAATACCAGTAAAACCTGCAAAGTGAAATGCCATATTAACAAAAAAATGAAGCCTTAGGTAAATAATATTGTGAAAATTAAAGAATATCTCAAAAGGAACAATACAAATATTGCAACTTGATGTCCAAATTCAATATGTTGAAAAGTCAAAGAATTAGCTAACAATTAATGGCTCTTACCGTTGGCCATTTTACTGTTGCAAATTATGACCATCAATACAATTTCGCGTTGGCATCAATGGTACTATAGCTGTTGCTCACCAAGGAACATTAGGAATATTTTACCGTTAGTAAGTTCTGCCTATATATAATGGAAGGCTTTGCCTTCTTCCACACAACAACAACAACAGAGAAACAAAATAAACAAACTACATATTTTTATTCCTTCCTACTACTAAATACACATTCCTTCTTACTAAAAATTCTACTGGGTTTTCTTTCAATTTGAGATTCTTTGTTGTTCCTGCTCCTAGTTTTAAACAAATTAGAAAAGCTTGTTGAATCCTGGGGGATACACCAGTATTGGTGAAATATCCTTCAGGACGGTGTCTTTGACACGCCTCAAGCTATTAAAATTTCCGTGTTTTAACCAATTTTTCCAACAATCTTAAGGATATTTTAATTCTTCTATCATGGAACACGGAAACGAACGTGACAATATTGTTCCTCAAAACACTGAAGCTATTGTTACAAATATTGATGGTGTTGCTACGGGTGTTCCAATTGCACATACACCTACTTTTGCCAAACCATTTCTCGATGTGTCAAAAGTTGAAGTATTTGGTGGAGAAAATTTTAGGAGATGGCAAGAACGGATATTTTCTGTTCTTGACATACACTCTGTTGCTTTTGCTCTCACAGATCTAAAACCCGATGAATCATCTTCTAAGAAATTGGAATTATGGGTTCACGCAAATAAGGTATGTAAACATACTATTTTAAGTACTTTATCTAACGAATTGTTCGATGTTTATTGTTCTTACAAGGAGGCGAAGGAAATATGGGATTCATTGGTTGCTAAGTATACCGCTGAAGATGCTAGCAAGCAAAAATTTGTTATTGGTAATTTTTACAAGTGGGAGATGAACGAGAACAAATATATTAAGGCTCAAATCAACGAGTTTCACAAACTAGCTGAAGATCTCAAGGCGGAGAAAATTAATTTACCGGAGCAATTTGTGGCTGGTATATTAATTGAAAAACTACCCCAATCTTGGAGTGACTACAAACAAAATTTGAAGCACAAACCAAATTGTTGTCACTTGCTGATTTGGTCAAGCACATTGTCATAGAAGACACCAACCGGAAGCAATCAAGTTTTACCAAAGGGAAGGAAATTGCTACAAAAGCCAATCTTGTGGAGGACAATAAGTCTCGCAACAAAAATAATAGGTACGAAAAGAAACCTGGTTACAAGCCCAGAGTCAACAATAAGACCTTCAAGAAAAAAGGCAATTGCTTTGTGTGTGGCAAACCATGCTATCATGCACCTCAGTGTAGGGACAGAAAAGTTGGGAAAAATGAAAATCCTGCTAAAACCAAAGCAAATTTGGTTGAAGCAGATGATGTTATTGCTGCGGTCATATCCCAAGTAAATCTTGTGTCCAGTGTGAAAAATTGGGTGTTAGATAGTGGTGCCACTAGGCATATTTGTGCAAATAAAAATGAATTTGCATCTTACACCCAAATTGAGGAAGGAGAAGAAATTGTTTATCTTGGTGATTCTAGAACTACTCCAGTTCTAGGAAAAGGAAAGGTTCTTCTCAAACTCACATCTGGAAAAACTCTGGCCCTAAATGATGTGTTACATGTTCCTAATATCCAAACCAATTTGGTTTCTGTGGGATTGTTAGGAAAATTTGGAGTGAAGGTTTCATTTGAATCTGATAAGGTTGTATTAACCAAAAATAATGTTTTTGTTGGCAAGGGGGTATTTATGAATGAAAATGCTAGTACTTCTGCTTACTTGATTGACTCTTTTGATTTATGGCATGCTAGACTTGGACATGTTAGTTTATCTTATATTAAGAAAATGCAATCTGAAGGCTTAATTTCTAACGTTGGTTATTCAAGTTTAGATAAATGTGAAATATGTGCTGAAGCTAAGCAAACTAAGAAATCACATGTTTCGGTTTATTCTAGAGAAACTAATTTACTAGACTTAATTCACACTGATTTAGGAGACTTGAAACAAACAATGACTATGGGTGGCAAAAGATATTATGTTACATTTATAGATGATTATTCTAGATATACAAAAGTATATTTGTTGAGAAATAAAGATGATGCTTTTGATGCCTTTCTAGTATACAAAACTGAAGTAGAAAATCAATTGAGTAGGAAGATCAAAAGAGTTAGATCCGATAGAGGTGGAGAGTATATTTTGCTTAACGATTATTGTGAAAAGGAAGGCATAATTCATGAAATTACTCCTCTGTACTCACCTGAGTCTAATGGAGTAGCAGAAAGGAAAAATAGGACTTTGAAAGAAATGATGAATTGTATACTTGTTAGTTCTTGTGCGCCTGATAATCTTTGGGGTGAAACTATCTTGTCTGCTTGTCATTTACAAAATAGAATACCTTATAAGAAAACTGGTAAGACACCTTATGAATTATGGAAAGGCTATCCACCTAACTTGAAATATTTAAAAGTGTGGGGGCTGTCTTGCTAAGGTTATATTACCTGAACCTAAGAAAAGAAAAATTGGGTCGAAAACCTCTGATTGCATGTTTATTGGTTATGCTGAAAATAGTTCTGCATATAGATTTCTTGTGATTAAAAGTGATGTGATTGAACGCAACACTATAGTTGAAACTAAAGATGCTGAATTTTTTGAAAATATTTTTCCTTTAAAGAGTAATAATATTTCTCATGCCCCTATTACTAAAAATGAAAATATTTTGCATAATCCTGTGGTTCAAAATGATTTTGAGGATTTAAGGAGAAATAAGAGAACAAGAGTAGAAAAATCTTTTGGTAATGATTTTTACACTTATCTTGTTGAAAATGATCCGAGAACATTTTCTGAAGCAATATCTTCTCCTGATGCAATTTTTTGGAAAGAAGCTATTGATTCTGAAATAAATTCTATTTTGCAAAATAATACTTGGGAACTAGTTGATTTACCTCCGGGAGCTAAATCCATTGATTGCAAATGGATTTTTAGAAAGAAATACCATCCTGATGGTTCTATTGATAAATATAAAGCAAGGCTTGTTGCTAAAGGTTTTACTCAAAAGCAAAATGTTGATTACTTTGATACTTATGCTCCTGTAGCTAGAATTTCCTCTATTCGTATTTTAATTGCTTTGGCATCCATACATAATTATTTATTCACCAAATGGATGTTAAAACTGCTTTTTTAAATGGTGATTTGGAGGAGGAAATTTATATGGAGCAACTTGAGGGCTGTGTAGTGACAGGGCAAGAAAATAAAGTTTGCAAATTAATAAAGTCATTATATGGTTTAAAACAAGCTCCCCAAGCAATGGCATGAGAAATTTAATGAAGTTTTATTAAATAATGGTTTTACTTCTCTTGAAGATGATAAATGTGTTTATACAAAACTTATTAATAGTGTTTGTATAATTATATGCCTTTATGTGGATGACATGCTTGTATTTGGTTCTAAACTTGATGTAGTACTTGAAACCAAAAGTTTATTGTCTTCTAACTTTGATATGAAAGACATAGGAGAAGCTAGTGTCATTTTAGGCATGAAAATTATTAGAGATAATGATGGTTTGATTTTAACTCAAGGACATTATGCAGAAAAAATTCTTAAAAAAATTGACAATTTTGATATGGTACTTGTGAGTACTCCTTTTGATGCTAATTGCCGATTAAAGAAGAATCGTGGGGAAGCTGTTTCTCAAAAGAGGTATGCTCAAATTATTGGTAGTCTAATGCATTTGATGACTTTTACTAGACCTGATATAGCTTATGTTGTGAGTAGATTAAGTAGATATACTCATAATCCTAATAGTGATCATTGGAATGCATTGACAAGACTTATGAAATATTTGAGAGGTACCATCGAATATAGTATTAAATTTAGTGGATTTCCCTCTGTTTTAGAGGGATATTGTGATGCTAACTAAATCTCTGATTCAGATGAAGTAAAATCCACTAGTGGCTATGTGTTCACCCTTGGTGGGGGTGCAATAACTTGGAAGTGAGCCAAGCAAAGCTTGATTACTAAATCAACTCTAGAATATGAGTTTGTGGCTTTGGAGTTGGCTGCTAATGAGGCTGAGTGGTTGAGAAACTTCTTGGCGAGTATTCCAATTGGAATAAAACCAACACCTTCTGTGTCTATGCATTGTGATTGCCGATCAGCAATAGATTTAGCAAAGAATAAATCTTATAAAGGCAAAAATAGACACATTCGTAGAAGACATAAAGTAATAAAGCATATGCTAAGAGATGGAATTGTTTCCATAAATTATGTGAAATTAGAGTTGAATTTGGCCGATCCTTTGACTAATCCTTTGCAAAGGAAAGTGATTTTGGAAACATCGAGGGGACTGGGACTTACAAATGTCAACTAGAGAAATATCAACAATGATGGTAACCCAACCTATGTGATTGGAGATCCCATGAAGTAGGTTCATATGGGTAATAACAAGTCATTAGTTGATACACTATGCACTATCAATTTTATGTCCCTTCCTATGGTGTGTAAAAGATAGTGCAACTCTGCAAGGCAAAGTGAGGCTAAGTTTAAAACTCTCAATCCAATTCATATCCTTTATAGGTGGTGTATTGCTCTGCAGAATACACTTGATGATTGGACCTATATGAGTGTGGAGTGGGGCCGCTCCTATGAAATTCTGACAAAATTTCTAGAGCACTCATGAATACCGGGCGCTGTGCATGGCCTATTAGCGCAAAACCGCGACGAACAACAAAGTGGGAGTATAATGTGATAGATAAGACCCTGCTCTTACAAAAGAATTATTGATTCATAGAAGTTTTAAACTTCACCAATTATTCTGTAAGTTTAATCTTATTTAATCTAGTTGTGGTTCATAATATACGGACACCAGAAACGTTGCATTATACTTATTCTTAGAAACCCAGTAAAACCTTCATTTTTGTTCTTCTATTGTTCTAATTCCTTTTCAGATATGTGGGGGACTATTGTAAAAATTAAAGAATATCTCAAAAGAACAATACAAATATTACAACTTGATGTCCAAATTCAATATATTGAAAAGTCAACAAATTAACTAACAATTATGGCTCTTACTGTTGGCCATTTTACTATTGCAAATTATGACCATCAATACAATTTCCCGTTGGCATCAATGGTACTATAGCTGTTGCTCACCAAGGAACGTTAGGAATATTTTACCGTTAGTAAGTTCTGCCTATATATAGTGGAAGGCTTTGCCTTCTTCCACACAACAACAACAACAGAGAAACATAATAAACAAACTACATATTTTTATTCCTTCCTACTACTAAATACACATTCCTTCTTACAAAAAATTCTACTGGGTTTCTTTTCAATCTGAGATTCTTTGTTGTTCCTGCTCCTAGTTTTAAACAAACTAGAAGAGCTTGTTGAATCCTGGGGGGATACACCAATATTGATGAAATATCCTTAAGGATGGTGTCTTTGACACGCCTCAAGCTATTAAAATTTCCGTGTTTTAACAAATTTTTCCAACAAATAAAACTTCTAAGAATAAAACAAGCAGAAAGATGAGATTAACAAGCGAAGAGGATTAGGGGTGTAATTTAGCGCATATAAGTGTAACTTGCCCAACCTCAGGTTGGTAATAAATTATTGATGGGTTAATCGGGGACAACTAAATTAGAATTTCTAAAGGTTTATATCTACGTGCTACCTGGATACCCAAATTGACCCACAAACAAAATGTAAAAAAAAAAAAAAAAAAGGGTTGTTTCATCCAATTTCCTTCTCTATGAAGAAAAGAAAAGTTGTTGTAGTTTGATTTGCTAAATAGAAAAACTGTTTATAAGAAACACATAAAAAATGCTTTTGACCTGGATGAGTTGGAAATGACCCAAATTGACTTTGAGCAAACTTTGGACATATTGTCTGTTACGCGGTGTTTTCTTGAGTTTGCTTATAATGGTTCCCTCCGCATGCTAGACTAGATTGTCAATATCGTGCGGAAAAATCGATGTCAATTACAGTGTGTATAAAAAAAAGTAATAGAAATGAGAGTCATTGCAACTTGCTTGTATTAATGAAAACTAACCGATTACAAGAAAGCCAACGTGGTGTCGAGGGGGAGAGACACCAGAGCAGAAATATGAAAGCAGCTTACAAAGATTCGAATACCTTATCCCCCAATATATGTCTTAAAAAGAAAAACTCATATCTAAGAAGTAGAAAACAAACGGCTAGACTGTAATCACCTAATTTTGACACAAAAGTTAGAAAATATACATAGAAAGGCCGTCCAAATATTTGTGCTAATTTTCTAGAATATTTTCCAATTTTCCTAGATTTTTTCTAATCTTTTGTTTCTAGCTTTAGTAAATTAATTAAAGAAAAATATAAAAAAAATTAATAAATATCTTGCTTTATATGTAGTATTTACTTGTTAATTGTGTGTTAACATTATTTGTTCCTGTAATTGTATGAGGGTTGTTTGATTAGACTAATTATTAGTGAACTATTAGAGAGTTGGTGTTATTTTGTAAGTATAAATTGAGATTTTGGCTACTTTATTCAGAAAACAAAGTAGAAAATCAGTCCAAGCCCAACTCCCTGACCCGCTAAGCCCAAACCCTACTCTCATCCCAGCCGTCCATTTCAAGTTGGAGGGCCAAGATGAACCGGGTCAAGATCTGACCCGAAAGGGATCCGTTTGCTCCTAGCTTCCACCAACTTAAGTGATTTTTGCCACATTTTACCATCACACCCATTGAGTTCCTTGAGAGCTGGTGAAACTATGGCCAAATTTCCACCACCCGCCGGAAATCACCTCCCACCATATCTCCGCCGGCAGTGTGCCGCAGCACCACCGCCGGCCGCCGCCAGAAAAACCCCAAATTACAGTACCCAACTCGCCCCAAGCCCCTCTTTCCATTTCCTCAAGTATTTTGCCCAAATTCTTAGCCGTTTCTTGAAGATCGGGGTTCAAAGATCTGATTTACCCCTTTTCGGCGAATAATCCATATTTTCTGGTGAACCTTTATGTCTTCGGCTTCACCTCATTCTTCTCACACCGTTTCTGGAACTCGCCGCACGGAATACCTTCTCCTGCGGTAAAAACGGCACGGCAGCCTACTTTGGCTTTCCTTCATTGATTTTCTCAGTTTTTATCCTATCCATTCTCTTCTTTTTCTAGTTGAATTGGGATCGTTTCAGTTAGAGCAAGAAAGGATGGAATCGAATTGCTATGGCGTGTATTTGATGATGGCATGTAGGTGATACTGATTAGCAAAGCGCGACAATGACTATGTGGCGACATTTAGGGTGACGCAGCAGCGACGTAAGATGGTCAGGCTGTTTCAGTTTGTTAATTTGGAAGCAGGGGATATTTTTGTGAACGGCATAGGGGGCTGTAATTCGAAACCATTGGTGGTGAATCCGTGGAGGGGAGCTCTGTGTGTGTGTGAGATAAGGCTGATCCAGTTGGTTTTAGCACGGGTATGCAGTTGTGTTGTCGACGCAAATGTAGCGTCGATGTGTGCTATGAGCTTAAGGGCTGTGTAGGAGAGGTGACAAGGTTGCGATGATGATATTCATAGCTTTGGTGATGCTCTGACGCAGCAGCTATGGTGAATGTGAACAAGGCATTAATGGTGTCAAGGCAGCGGAGCAGTGAAGCAGTGGACGATCAGAGTCGTAGTGATGCAGCGGCACAATGATAGTTTGGGAACAATTAGCAAACTGGTTAGAGTTAGAAAGCTCTATTACTTTGTTTCCTTTCTTGTTTAGTCTTGAGAAGAAAGAAAAAATAGAGAGTAAACTGTTTCAATTTTTGAGAAAATAGGTTGATCCGACTGTGAAAATCATATATACATGTTGTTGTTTCGTAATTGTGATCTCATGTCGAGTTATGTTGAATCGTGATTATTCATCCGCATAATACCCATTTAGGTTGTAGTGTGTCCAAGATGCTCATTGTCTATCATATGTATCAGAATTGTTCCTTTTGTCTTATGTTTCTTTGTCTAGTTTGTATGATAGCTTGTAACAATTTCTTGTTAACTAGTCCATTAGAACCTTAAGTCGTCATTGCCTGTAAGTTGATTGTGTAGGTGTTCAAGTGCCAAGTATAATCCTGCTCTTGTCCATGGCTTGAATAAATAGGTCCCTATTTGTTACATCTCCACACCCTGAGTGCTAGTTTTCCATTAAGCTCCAGTTTGAAACATGGTGTGAATCTATGTTATTTTAGTTCAAGCATGAATTATAATTTGATAGATTGTTTAAGCTTGGAGCAGGTTTAAGCCTTGTCTGTTAGTTCGTGGTTGGTGTTAAAATTTGTCTGTTTGTGGTGAATTTGTTCATGTTATCTTGGAGTGTGAATGTCCAGTTAGTATAAGATTGTTAGCTTGCTGAGAGTTCTTAGGAGCTAATTTAGATGGTTGTTAGTTGTTAGAGTTTACAACCTAAGAGTCCACTATATTCTTTTGGATTCTCAAATGAGTTTGAACTCCTCAGTTTAGTTGGTTGTGATATTGTTGACTTGTTGAGATAGTTAGGATGACATAGGATTGATGATGTCAAATGGATGTCAAAGAATGAGGCAAAGAAGTACAAGGGTGGCAGCAGAGAGTTCTGCCCTCTTTTGTTCTAGTACAGCCTTGCATGCCATGAAATAATGGCCTGAAATGCTAAGGCTTGGGGGCACATGGGCTGGTCCTTTTACTGGTGCACACCCCACTCCCCCCTATTTTGAGAGCCTTTTCACTCTCTTTAAAGAGGGGAAACAGAACAAAAAAAGGGGCAGCAGAGAACATTAAAGCAGACAACATTAACTAGACAAGAGAGAACCTTAACTCTACAGGCAACTACCACACCTTTGGTAGCTTTGAATGCAGAAAGTTAAGTAGAAGAGTGAAAAAGCAAGAAAGAAAAGTAAAAAGTAAAAAAAAAAAAAAAAAGAGGAGAAGAGATTAGTAAAAAAGGAAAGTTCAGTTTGGGTATTGGAAGCTTAAGGTTGAGTAAGCTTGTGGCTGTTGTCCGTTGCTTTGGTTTGCTCAGCTGCTGTGGTTGCTTGTATCCTCGGTGGTGTTGCTGGTTTGTTCTGGGTGTGGTGTTTTGCACGATTTGTTCTTGGAGATTTAAGTTGTGACCTTTCTTTGGAATTTGCTCTACTAGGTACCTTTTCTATAACCTTTTCTGTATATTTGTTTAGCATGTTTTTAAAAGTTTGAGTATGATGAAATTATTCCAATAAAACTATTTCAGCTTTTCAAGAATGCTTATCTCTGTTCCATAGCTCATGCTTTTACATTGTTTGTTATCAATAAGTTAGAAATCTGGACGTACTAATTTAATGAGGTGTTATTCACTTATAAACTTAAGCCCAAAACGAAAGCTTAACCAATTTGAAAAAGTAAGCTATTAAAAGATGGAAGGTCTAACGCTAGAAGGTAAAAGAGTAAAGGAACATAGGTGCCAAACCTGAAACATAAATGTAAATAGGACATTTAGTGCAATCACTTTAAACTTAACGTGCAGGTTCTGTTCTCAAATACGAGATTTGCAGAAGTAATCTGGCCCAGTTTAAAATTTGACCCTCCCTTTATCCAAATCTATTTTAAAAAAAAAATAAAAGGTCAATCTTTGAAAATTAAAGAAAGGGACTATGAATTTATAGAAACAAGTCACTTAAACATACTTTACCTTTCTTTTACATGGTTTAAAACATATCTTAGTTGTTTTTAGCATATTTAAAGGGAATGTTGTGTATATATTACAACCTACTAGATGCTTTTAACTTATAGCATTCACAGTAAAAGATGAGAGTTTGAGACAATGGCCTATCCACGCCCACAATTAACTAAATAATTATTTTCCGCATAGAGCTTACTTTAATTCAAGGCTTAACATAATAAGGCAAATACAACAAAATATTTTTAAAAAAGTACTAAAATGCGATAAGTAAAGCAACTGTGCTTGGCACAGGATTCGAGGGTGCCTAACACCTTCCCAAGAATCAACCGAGGTCCTTACCCGAATCTCAAAACGCAGGCCTTTGACGAGTCAAAAGGTGTTCTGAGGTACCTTTGGTGACTTGGCACACACTTGAACTTGTCAAGTGGCGACTCCGTAAAAAATAATATAGTTTGGTACCTTTTGAACACCGTCACTTCCTTAAATGGAAACCCTTTAACAAATAGCGCAGAAAATCAAATCAAAATTCCATAAAGCGCTGTTAACCGAGAATCAAGCGGTTTGGGAAAAAAGGGGTGTGACATAGACAATCATACTAGGAAATACAGAAAGATAAACTAACTATATTTACAATAGTGTGCGGCACTTTGAGGAACCGCATCCTTGTCTGCGTCTTCACGGTACGCGCACAGAGCATGGGGATTTGGCGTGCACAGGTGCGGGGAATTCTGCGTTGGGCCGTGCATGTGCAGGTTGCATAACATTGGCGCACTCTAGTGTGGGACAGACAGCGTTGGGGGTGTGCATGCGCATATCGTATGACATTGGCGCACTCAAGTGCAGGGTGCACGACCGGTAGCTGTGGGCAGGCTTTGAGGGCGCTATCTACTTGTTGTGCGCGGGCACACTCAACAGGTGGAGCGACATATGCAGATGCACATGTAGATCTTGGTGCGGCCACGTCCGTGGCACTAGGCGCTTTGAGGCTTGCCAGGGCACCGCAAGGCGTACCTAAGGAGTCATGGGGCACAGCTGAAAGTCCGCCCATGGTATTCTCCCGTACCTGAGTTGGTGACGTCCACGGTGCCTTCCTTGCTAGATAAACAGCTATCAGGTCCTTGAAGGCTTTGAGGTTTGTTCCCCTATCCCATGTGTTCTGCTCTGCATCACATCCGCTCTATTTCACCAAAAATTTCTGGTGATCATTTTTTGAGGCATGAATAACACGGTCATCAAGGATAACTTCTGTTACTTCTTCCCTGACCACTTTTTTTTTGTGGATGCTTGGCATTGTGAGCTGGCTTCTAGAAAGATCATCCTTGTCTTTTTGGAAGGGCTTCAGAAGGCTGACATAAAAGACACGATAGATCTTCCACCAAGCTGGCAGTTTAACATGATATGCAACTTTTCCAACACATTTCACAATGGACAGCGGTCTAATGTATTTTTGCAGGAGAGGCGGGTCATGAGCTCTCGCAAACAGATATCTACTGGGGATCGTTACTATTACCTTGTCCCCCAACTTTGTACTCCACAAAGCGCCGGTTTTGATCTGTACACTTTTTCATCCTCCTTTGTGATTTTTCAAGATAGCTCCCACTATCTCTAGGTTTCTCTTCCACTCTCTTGAGAAACTCACAGCTCTCGGAGACTTTGACACATTTGGTCAACAGTTTGAGGGAGAAGAGGTTGTTGTCCTATCATAATTTCAAAAGCGCTCATGTTGGTACTTGAGCACTTTTGGGCGTTGAAGCATAACTGGGTAGAATCCAATAGCTTCACCCAATTATTCTGCAACCCAGTTACAAAATAATGCAGATATTTTTCGAGCATATCGTTGAACCGCTCCGTCTGGCCATCGGATAGTGAGTGAAAACTGGAACTATGACTCAACTTGGACCCGAGGCACTTGAAGAGCTCGGTGCAAAAGTTACTGGTGAATCGTGAGTCACGATCACTAACAATATCTCTAGGCAGACCCCAATACTTCACAACATGCACAAAGAAGAGCCGTGCAGTCTCTTCAGCTGCTATATATTTCGGGGCTGCTATAAAAGTCGCATATTTAGAGGACCGATCAACCACTACCAGAATAGTGGTTAGGTCTCCAACCTTGGGCAATCCGGTGATAAAATCTAGAGAGACGCTTCCCAAGGCCTCTTTGGGACAGGTAGCGGCTCCAAAAGTCTTGCTTTCGTCAAATGGTCCGGTTTGTCTTTCTAACAGACCAAGTAGGTCTACACATATTGATCTACATCATCAGCCATTTGTGGCCAATAATATGTGCGCTGTAATAACCCCAAGGTTCTATCCATTCCAAGATGCCCGACCGAGGGTATCATGGTATTCCTTCAAAAGGGTCTTCCGCAAATCACCTCCCTTAGGTACATAAATTCTCTTCCCTTTTATTTTGATAAAACTATCATCCATATAAAACTAACGCGTTTTTCCTTGCTCCACAAGGCTGATCAAGTCTTGAGCGACAGGATCACAACCAAGAAGATCCTTGATCTGATCCTTAATACTGGTGGTTATCTCGCTTCTATAGAGGGCAACGAGCACACACACCGTGGCTAAGTCGGCCCTCCGACTTAGTGCATCAACAACCTGGTTCAACTTCCCACTCTTGTATTCAAACTGGAAATTAAACTTATCAAGAAGCTCTTGCCATCTAGCATGTCTCCCATTCAGTTTTGGCTGCGTCATGAAATAGCTGACAACTGTGTTGTCTGTCTTGACAACAAAGGGTGCTCCAAGTAGATAATAGGGCCATAAGCGCAAGCAATGGACCTCGTAGGGCGCATAGCGTCTCTCATAAGCAACTGGGTGCCCCTCCTGCATCAAAAATCCACCAAGTGTGAAGTCTGAGGCATTAGTCTATACTTCAAACGGTTTGGATATATTAGGAAGAGCCAAAACCGAGCTTCTAGACATAGCCATTTTCAAAGAAGTAAAGCCCTTCTCACGTCTTGGGCACCACTCCCACGTCCTGGCCTTCTTCAAAAGTTTCGTCAGGGGTACAACAATAAGGGAATAATCCTTCACGAACCATCGATAGAAATTGCATAGACCCAAGAAAGATCTTAGGGCATGAATATCCTTTGGTGGTGGCTAATCAGCAATAGCTTGAATTTTCCCGCTATCCATTTTGATTCGTCCCTCTCCGACTACATGCCCAAGAAAGTAGATCTGCTTTTGGACAAAAGCGCATTTCGACGGCTTGGCATATAATTCGTGCTCCCTTAGCCTTGTCAAGACCTTCTTCAAATGCATCATATGATCCTTCATGCTCATAATATAGACCACAATGTCATCCAGATAGACGACCACAAATTCATCTATAAACTCCTGGAAGACTTGATTCATCAAAGTACAAAACGTTAGTGGAGCGTTAGTTAAGCCAAACGGAATAACCAAAAAATCAAACGATCCATATCTTGTGACACAAGTAGTTTTGTGTTCATCTCCTTCAGCGATACACACTTGCTAATAGCATGGTGTCAAGTCTATGTGAATATCGCGGCACCACCTAGCCCGTCGAACAAGCCCGCCATCAAAAGAATAGGGTACTTATTCTTCACACTAATTTTGTTCAGCGCTCTATAGTCCACACAGAGCCTTGAGGATCCGTCGTTCTTCTTTTGAAATAGCAGAGGCGAGCCATAAGGGGACTTAGATGGCACAATAATTTCAGCATCCAGCATTTTCGTCAATTGTATCCGAAGCTCGGTGAGTTCTGGTTGTGACATTCGATACAGTACCCGAGCAAGAGGCCTTGCGCCCGGCACCAGCTCAATATGATGATCCACAGCTCACTTAGGCGGCAGTCGCCTAGTCATTTTCGGTGGCATCACATCTTCAAAGTCCACCAATATATCCTTCACAGCTGAAGGTATAGGGCCAGACGCCCGTTCGATCTCCTCAACACATAAAATAGCCAAGAATGTTGGTTCTCTTGACACCCTTCTTCAGTTGCATGGATGAGATGCTCCTCTCGTTCAACTTTCCATGCAGAGTTGAAACTGTGCATGGTTTTTCCCCTATTATAAGTAGGGCATCCCCATGCGGCAAGACCGCGGTCTGAGTTTCCCCCAAAAATTCTAAACTAATAATTAGTTTGAAATCGTCCATCGTGATTACGGACAACGTATTCTTCCCTTTATAGGGTCCCAGTTTGATCGGAACTCCCTTCTCCACACCTCCAACAGGTTGAGCTGGGGAGTTGATAGCCTTCAGTTGACCATGACCCTTATTCAGGATGAGTCTTAGTCATTCTCCAACAGGTTGAGCTGGGGAGTTGATAGCGTTCACTCGACCATGACCCTTCTTCACGACAAGTCTTAGTCACTCCACTTCTGTGGCAGCCAAATAATTATGAGTAGAACCAGTATCTATCATTGCACAAATAGTTTGCCATTAACCCGAACGTCGATGTACATGAGTCCCTTACTTTTGCCAACCCGAGATTTGGCATCAGCTTCAGAACTCTTCTTCTGACCAACAGGATCAGTTTCCTTCTTCAATCGAAGACCAACCGTACTTGTTTCATCCACTTCTTGAGAAATAGAATAGAACTTGTGCGAAAACGCACCAATGGGAGCTTCATCCTCATCCTCTTCCTCTACTTCTTCTTCCTCAAATGTTTCCTGAGCATTCACCTTCCTCCTCTCAGGGAAATCAGCTACCCTGTGAGGACCGCCACATTCAAAACACCCACCTTTAGGAACAAAGGCTCCCTTTGCTTTGTTTTGAGACGCAGTGTTGCTACTGCTTGAGGAAGAGGCCTTAGAGTAATTGGTACTCCTCTCTCCCCCACCTTTGCTAGGACCACTCCTGTTGGATTGGCCCCCTTTATAGTTGTTATTGCCAGCAAGATGGGAAGCCGTCTGTGGCCTATCATTTAAGTATCCACTTGATAATCAGCAACACACTCAACAACTTGAATAGCCCTTGCCAATGTGTCTACTCTTTGTCTCTGTAGCTCTGCACTAACATAAGATTTCAGCCCTTCCATGAATGTAAATAGCTTATCTTTCTCACCCATGTCCCGAATACTTAATAATAGGGCCGTGAATTCATGAACATATTCCCCCATAGACTTCTTCTGCCTTAGCTCCCTAAGCTTTCGTCGAGCATTGTACTCGACATTTTCTGGAAAGAATTGTCCACGGATAGCCGCTTTCAATTCATCGCATGGTACCAATCCTAGGTCACTATTCCTCATGGTCTCAACCTTTCCACGCCACCATAATTTGGCATCACCATCGAGATACCTAACCGTAGCTTTGATCATTTGATCGTCATCCAATCCACCAGCCGCTTCAAAATATTATTCGAGGTCGAATAAGAAATTTTTGAGCTCTTTAGCACTTCGAGCACCACTGTAATGTTTGGGCTTTGGGATCTTTAGCTTTTGCTTGGGAGCACAATGAAACACCCCCACCACCATTAACTCCTCCTCTGGGAAGGCCCTTCATGACCTGGGCCATTAGGTTGATTACAGTGTTTTGCAATGCCGTATTCTCATCCAGTTGTTGCTGTATGACAGTATTCCTAACTTTACTCGCATCGAGCCTATCCTTGACTGCAACAAGCTCAACGCGGTCATTCTCAAAATCTTGGCTCATGTGAGCAATATCTTTCTCTTTTTGTCGAGCAAGACGACTAAGATCATCCAGTCTCTTCTCAAGACTAGCTTTGAGATCAGGAACCGTCCTTGTGATCTCTCTTACCGCCTCGACCGCTTCTTCAAGTGCACCAACCCGCTCAGCATTCATTTTTGTTCCACCAGCCATGTTCCATAGTTTCTTTTAACTTTGTTCCTTCGTCCGTTGTCGAGCCTAAGATCTGATACAAACTGTTACTCGACACTTTCTTGTGTTTGCTTAGAAGGACAATATATATTAGCCAATGTTCCCCCTCCGCACTCTAGACTAGATTGTCAATGTCGTGCGGGAAAATTGATGTCAATCACAGTGTGTATAAAAAGAGAAAAATTGAAATAAGAGTTGTTGCAACTTGCTCGTATTAATAAAAACCAACCTAACACAAGAAAGCCAACGTGGTGTCGAGGGAGAGAGACACCAGAGCAGAAATATGAAAGCAGCTTACAAAGATTCGAACACCTTATCCCCCTATATATATCTTAAAAAGAAAAACCTATGTATAAGAAAATACATACTAGGAAAATACATAAACATAAACAAAAGGCTAGACAATCATACTAGGAAAATACAGAAACATAAACTAACTATATTTATAATGGTGTGCGGCACTTTGAGGATCCGCATCCTTGTCTGCGTCTTCACGGCGTGCGCATAGGGCGCGAGGCTTTGGAGCGTGGAGGCGCGGGGCAATCTGTGTTGCGGCATGCATGCGCATGTCACATGACATTGGCGCACTCTAGTGTGGGACATGCAGTGTTGGAGCGTGCATACGCAGGTCGCATGACATTAGCGCACTCAAATGCAGAGCGCGCAAGCGCTGACTGTGGGCAAGCTTTGAAGGCGCTGTCAGCTTGCTGTGCGGGGGCACGCTCAACCGGTGGGGCGACATACTCAGATGCACATGTAGATCTTGGCGCGGCCACATCCGTAGCACTAGGTGCTTTGAGGCTTGCCAGGGCACCACGGAATGCACCCAAGAAGTCATGAGGCACGGCTGAAAGGCTGCCCATGACACTCATAAGGACCCATACATTGATTACTCTTATTTTAACCTACTCAAATTTGACACCCTAAAAGAAGTATCTTCTGCCTGCAGCAGCAGGACCAAGAAAATCCAGGTAAACTTAATATTGAGTAAATCATGAAACCTGCCTAATGGATATATGCAAGGATATTCTCAGACTTTTCAACTGACCACCCTCATGTATCAAGATTGTAAATAAAGCTTTGTGATACTAAAATGCTAATTCATAAAAGCAAACAGAGAGGTGAAATAATAGATAATACCTTTTATTTTCCCAGCTCGAGCAAGTTTGTACAATCCCTTAGGGTCCCTTGCCTCGCATACATGGAGAGAAACATCCATAAACACCTAAAAAGTTACCCAATTCAATCAGCTATTATAATTAGGGGTGTTTACGATTTGGATAAAAACCGAACCGAACCGATAAAAAAATTGAAATTTTGTTGGATATGGTTTGGTATGGTTTTGAATTTTCAATAACCGAAAATATTTGGTTTGGTTTGTTTTTGTTTTAAGGAAAAAAAACGGAAGAATTAACTAAACCAAACCAACAATTATAAATATTAATTTTTATAATTATATACATTAATAAATTAATATTTTATATAAACTTTTAAGTATTTTGTATATTTTCAAATTAGAATGATAGTTTATAAATTATACTTAAACTAAATACAAATGGAAATGGACCTAAGCCTAACTAGTAACTACAAAGTAGTCATACCACCAAGTGATGTGTTGTAGCGGATAGGGCTACTCCTCCCTTAACCAGAGGTCTCGGGTTCAAGCCATGGGTATGGAAAAATCACTGGTAGGAAGCGCTTCCCCCCTGAATGGGGCCCTACGTGGCGCAAATTCGGATCAGTCGGGGCTACAATAAGGGTACCGGATACCGGATGGGAAACCGAAAAAAAAATACAAAGTAGTCATAGTGTTGAGTCTATGACCCATTTAGTAACCCTTTATCCAACCCAAAAATATCTCATAAGAACTAATTCCTTGACCATGGATTTTGTAGATCCTTCAAGATTTAGGCTTACTCATGAGACATCATTTGTCAGAGAACATACTAGTTTCTGGACCAGGATTCGAATCTTCTTTTATACTCAATGAGATATTTATTATTTTTTTCTAGAAAGATACTTAGACGAGATATTGTGTGAGCTTTGTTATAAGGAACTTTTGATGCTCAAGGAGCATCATTCAACCCAATTCCCTTTGAATTCTGTCAAGAAGTAAGACGAGGTTCAGTTGCATGCTGCCCGAGGACATGAAAATCGTTGAGAAAATTGCTCAGCTCCCCACAAAATTAGATGGGTCTGGAGTGGAGTAAACATGACAGTCTTGGAAAACCGTAAAAATTTCGCTCATCAGCCACTTTTAACACGGATATTTGGTTTGAGGCCACTATTTTTGGTCTTACACTAGAGGCCACTTTTGGGCCTTTTACTAAGTAAACATTGACTTAAGTTCTGATCATTGACTGAAGTTCAGTCCATACGGCCCCTGGACTGAACTTCAGTCCATATGGCCCTGGACTGAAGTTCCATCTTTAAGGATTGAACTTCAGTCCATATGGCCCTGGACTGAAGTTCCATCTTTAAGGACTGGACTGAACTTCAGTCAACATGGCCCAGGACTGAAGTTCTATCTTTAAGGATTGAACTTCAATCCATATGGCCCTGGACTGAAGTTCAATCTTTAAGGACTGAACTTCAGTCAACATGACCATGGACTGAAGTTCTGTCTTTAAGGAGTGAACTTCAATCCATATGGCCATGGACTAAAGTTCAATCTTTAAGGACTGAACTTCAATTCGGCCTCTGGACTGAAGTTGTATCTTTTAAGCAAAAGTGGCTACAAACTAAATGTTTTGGTATTAGTAGCCTGTGCCCAAAGACCAGTGGCAAAAGTGGCCTTTCGTGCACTTTCTCCTGGAAAACTCGTACCTTTGGCGGTCTGAAGAATCAAGTCCAACAATTAATGGTGAACTAAATCTTAGCAGTTAGTAGTAAGTTGTTGTATGATTTGCAATTTGGCACACTACTGCTACTTTTTACATTGAAGCCATAGTTTTATACACAGTTATCTATCCCATGTTGTAATCAATTCAACAATATTCCAGCTAGTCAATGATCAATTCTATATACAAATAAATACTATAATAGATCCAACAGTCATTGTGATTTGTAAAAAAAAAAAAAAAAAGGACTAACCGAACCAAATCGAGATTAACCAAACCGATGGATATGAATTTTATTTGGTTTGGTTTGGTTTTAAAAAAATATAATGGTTTGGTTATGGTTTTAACCAATAACCATCCAAACCAAACCGTGAACACTCCTAATTATAATACATGTCAAAGAGGAAAGAAGTGGACTGAAAATGACAACAGCACCTGAAGCTAGCATATTGAAAAGAAACTAATCAACATCAAGAAGATATAGCCATTCGTATTAAGATGCTTTTACACAATCATTCTAAGGTGCTTCTGAATCAAGGCTACTCATTTAGTATCTTGAGTTAGGTTTTCAACAAATAATATTTATTTGAACTGATCAGCAAGACCAATTTGTTAGGAGTGTGAACTATCACTGCAAGTACAATGTGAATTCTAGATTTTTCCCGCATGAAATAATAATTTTGTATTTGACATTGAAATTCTTGTATGAGGATAAATTTCAAGTGAAATATTAGCTTTTCACTCAAATTTTATCGTTCACAAGTTTTCCCCAGGTGAGACATGAAAAAATTAACTTCAACTTCAAGTAAAGTTTAACGTCAACACAAATACTATCAAAGCTATGATGAGGAGACTGTACTACCGATGGGGATGCTGAGATGCTGACTGCTAACGGCTTTGTAAACTTGGTAGCAATGGAATCGACTTACGACATAATTTTCATGTTGTCTTATTTATTCTTGTCTTCTGTTTGGGGGGATTGGAACGGACCAGTGATTGGCAGTTGTAAGACATATAACCGAACAACTGAATCATGTTGGTAAATGCAACTGTATAATAGAACAAATGAATAATATGACATAGACATTTGTCTCCATATGGATGTAATACATTCTTTTCCTATCAGATCTTATAACCTATGCTGGCGCCTTCCACTCCGTGAACTTAGGCATTCCTTTGTCGAGCCTAAATGTAAACTCACTGTGTGAAACATGGCCTCCTTATAGAAAACAAGATATTGGAAGCACACCATTGCCATGTTCTGGCCTGTTGATGACAACAAAAGAGCTGCACTATGGCCTAGCGAACATAAATGATAGGTAACTAGAGTGATATTTATTTAATTGGCACAAATTACAACCAACTTATACATAGTTTCCTAGATATGAGAAGATTTTACATTCACCAATTATCAGCACTGAAAATGGTGGATGCAGATTGAAATTGGATGTCCAGATGAGACCTGAGCAGTTATGCCTTCAGGTACCCTTTTTCCTCCAAGTATGAGATCACTGTATCAGCCATTTCATCTGGGGAATCAAATAGCCCTTGGTTCTGACTTAAGACTATCTGCATAATGGATAAAATACAAGAATACATGTGGTATGAGCTTTGAGGAGGATGACAAGTAATTTGATATTATATCCTCTTATGTACAGCATGTGATTCAAGCAAGAAGAACATAATTGATCTTACCTCGGACTTTAGGGGTGGCTCATATGGATCATCAATACCAGTAAAACCTGTAAAGCACAACATGCCATATTAATAAACACATGAAGCCTTAGGTAAATAAATTTATTGATAATTGGGGGACAACCAAATTAGCTTATCTAAAAGTTTAGGTCTAAATCGGTTACCTAGATAGCCAAATTGATCTACAAACAAAATGTACAACAACAAACAACAACATACCCAGTGTTATCCACTGACCCACAAACATAATTTCCAGAAAACAAATTGGTTTTTGTAATCCAAATTCCTTCTCTATGAAGAAAAGAAAAGTTGTAGTAGTTTTGTCTAGGTGATTAGATAAACTGTTTATAAGTAACATATAAAAAATGGTTGAGTTGGATGGGTTGGAAATGACCCACAGGTTAGCCAATTTGACCCGAGCAAACTTTGGACATATTGTCTCATGAGTCGTGACCCATTCATTGATTACACTCATTTCACCCTGCTCAAATTTGACTCAACTTGTCCACTTTACATCCTAAAAGAGGTGTCTTCTGCCCACAAAAACAAGGCAAAGAAAAACCAGTCAGGCAACATAATATTGAGTAAATCATGAGAGAGCTGCCCAATGATTGAGACTTTTTATCTGACCACCCTCATCCATCAAGATTGTAAATAAAGCTTTCTGATAGGAAATGCTAATTCATAAAAGCAAACAGAGAGGTGAGACAACAGATAATACCTTTTATTTTCCCTGCTCGAGCAAGTTTGTACAATCCCTTAGGGTCCCTTGCCTCGCATACATGCAGAGGAACATCCATGAACACCTAAAAAAGTTATCCAACTCAATCAGCTACAATAATATATGTCAAAGAGAAACCACTCACTGGAGAAGCTAATCCTTCTAGAACCATTTCCTAGCACGAACCTCTATGAAATCTCCTTCCGGCAGCAAACTGCGACAGGCATCTCGGTCCTTTCTGTAGGGTGATATCAAGCTGGCTATGCAAATAACTCCAGAATCAGCAAAAAGCTTTGCAACCTCCCCTATTTAACAAGCATATGGAATTGTCAATTTTCCTAGAGGAATAAATAGAGGCTCTCGTGAGAAATTTTGCAAAGCAAGGACCAGAAAAGAGGCCAACCAGTTCGTCTTATATTTTCTGCTCGATCATCTGCTCCGAAACTAAGATCACGATTGAGACCATGGCGAACATTGTCACCATCGAGGATGTAGGTGAGTTTTCCTCTAGCATGTAAGCCACGACCAAGAGCACATGCCACAGTGCTTTTCCCTGAAATCAAATTCAATAAATAAATAAAAAGGTGACTATGAGGAAGAGAGAGGGAGAGAGAGACTAAAGTCCCTACAAAAATAGGAAGAGCACTAAAAATGACAGCAGCACCTGAAGCTAAATAATAGCATTTGAAAGAAAACTAATCAACATCAAGAAGGTAGAGCCATTCGTATTAAGATGCTTTGCCAAAATCATTCTAAGGTGCTTCTGAATCAAGGCTACTCATATAGTGTCTTCGATAGCTTTTCAAAGAATAATGTTCATTTGAACTGAGCAGTTTTCCTGTCATATGTTCTAAAGGAAGATTTAATCCTATAAATCATACAAACAATGCGTAACTTTACAGGACAACTATTTAGTTTAAAACATTTCATACTTGGATACTCTCCTATTGCCCTATAAAATGAAATATTTGGCAAAGGCTGACAGCACCAGTTTGTACTTCTTTCAATATTCTTACCAAGTGATCAAGTGATATGTAATTCACTTCATAACTGCTGCTCCTGTGCATTATTAAGCATAAATATGCATGCAAAATCAAGTTTTAAACAGAACCTACCAGAAACTACGGAATTGGATTCTAATAGACATATATTTGTATGATAGAAAACAACAACTGCATAAAGGTAAGAAAGTTGGAGAGAGAGACTATATGAGGCTTCTGGCATTTAAAACTAACCTGAACCACTGAGACCAGTTATCCATATAACACAACCTCGTTGCTGAAGCAACTCCTCTCTGTCACATTTCTCTACAGAACATTTGTGCCATACAATGTTTGTCGAGTTCCCAATTGTAGACATCTGAGCTACACTTTTACCTAGACAGATAATAGTCAGATCAGTAACTAATATTCATTGAAGTCAAAAATTACCTCCACCCAGAAAAAGAAGTCATAACTAATCCCCATTATCCCTTTTCATGGATAATTTTTAAGTTAATCAGAAGCAACAAAGCAGATTAACACTGCAAGGAAGACAAAGGCTCACAGCTAGCAACTAATTTTGTTACTACAAAAAATGACAATACAGAGTCCATGAGGAGTCAATTTTTAACATCGAGCTACAACAAGACTTCTTCTGTCCCATTTTAAGTGTCGCTTTAGCCCTTCAAAAAACGTTCACAAATAATTGGCGCTTTAGAAAACCAATATAGAATTAATTATTTTTTTTCCAATAACACTGCTAATTAAAGAGGTCAAAAGTAATTAATACGAGTAACCACTTTCTGGAAGGATTTAATAGTCAAGAAATAAATAAGGATAATTCAATAAATTAAAAATTATAATTAATAATTCTTAACGAATGTGCTAAAACCTTAAACGACACTTAAATCGTGACAGATTGAGTACAAATCAGCACAACAATGTTAACATCAAGCAACACAACGAACATTCCAAATTCTAAATTTCAGCATTTCCATACTAATCATAAATTTTTAAGCACAAGAATATTCCCAACAAAGATAGTTTAAACATATCGAGAGAAATAAAGTCAAGAGGCTTTGGTCTAGTGGTAAGAGCTCAGCTTTTGCTATCTCGCAGAATAAAAATAGCTGACAAGCATAAAGTGCTGAAAATCAATTTAAGAGCCAGTTTGGGTGAGCTTAAAAGTGGCTTATAAGCTTATAAACCTATTAATATATGTTTGTTAACTTAAAAAATTTTGGACTTATAAGTCATAAGTGGCTTAAAAGCTAATTTTTAAAAAGTTAGGAAATCCTAATTTTTCACTTTTTACTTTTTTTAAGCTCATAAATTTACATTTACTAATTGACTATAAACTTATAAGCCACTTTTAAGCTCACAAACAGCTTATAAGCTTATTTAGAGCCTGTTTGGTTGGGCTTATAAGGAGTTTTTTTTAAGTGGCTTTTAAGTCAAAAATTTGAGAAGTTAGGATTTCCTAACTTCTCAAAAAGTGACTTTTAAGTCACTTAGACTTAAAAAAAATTAAGTTACCAAACATATATTAATGAAATTATAAGCTTATAAGTCACTTTTAAGCTCAAGCAAACTGGCTCTTAAACAACTCATAAACATGAACAACTGTTCCTCAGGGGTTTCTCGGTTATAAAAAAAGCACTTACCAGAAGATCCATTGCAATCATTTTCATCATTTGAATCAAATCCAGGAGCTTGAATATGAACTTTCTCAACTTTTCCATTAACATGAGATGTTGTTCTAGAAGCTTCTATTGCTCTTAAAGGACTTACAATTCTCCTTTTAACATTTAACAACCCTAATTTCCCCGTCTCCGGCACCGGCGATTCAAATTCCGGTGAACTCTTATAAATCGACGGCGAACATTTTCCGATCACAGACATTTTCAACCGCAATGCACGAAATATCATTAAAATTATTATTACTCTATAAAAAGAATAATAAATGCATGAAAAAATATTGAGCGAAAATGAAAATAGGGAAGAAAAATAAGACGTTATTAATTATAATTAAATGAGGATGATACATTAATATATTTAAAATGGATGCCCATATGTACAGAAAAAAAGAAACATGAGAAAATGAAAATGCCAGAATTGTTGTGATTTTTAGTTGTGTGTAATGAATTGTGATTTAAAGTTTGAAAGTTTAATGGGTATTTATAGTAGTAGTAGAGTTTATAAAAATATTAAGATTATGGGATATGGAATAAGATTTGTTATGTGATTATGTTTTGTTTGGATCTGGTTTAAAATGACTTGTTATAATAAGGGAAAGTTTAATTTAATATTGATATACACAACACTGTGTTTTTCATGTGTTGGAGGTATGGATTTAGTCAACAATGTTAGGATGATACAGAATTTGAACTCACGCTAATGGTGTGATGAGATAGCTGAAATTTACAAACATATGTGACGGTTTTGATTAACACAGTATTTTCATACGGGATATAAATGTCAAATATTACTAGAAATTTAACTAATATACACTGATGGCGTAATCCATTTTTCTATACCGTAGGTTAATATAAAGTTATTAAAAGAAAAATTTTAGTATTCTTATCTATTTTAACATTTGCAAGCCTAATATTCTTTTTAAACAGTTGATCTAACTTAGAAAATTGACCAATGATTTAGTCACGATTGAAGAATTAACCTTCAAGAATCACAATAGCAAAAACTAGCATATAATTGGTATCTTGGGCAATATAGGAAGGACATCAACTTGGTCAAATCATTAGCATAATTTAAGTTTAAATATTAGTAAAATATGTAAAAATACTTGATTTTTTTTTTATAATAAGCTTTGAAAATAATCGACAGTGTAGAAACAAAGTTCATACCATCGGCATATATTAAAAGTCATCTAGTTTAAAAGTATCACTCCCTCCCTCTTATTTTGAGTGTCTAGGTCCAGAGTACTATATTTAAAACTCATAATTTTGGAAGTACAGTTGGTTTGATGGCAAAAACTAAAAAACTGGGACTATCAAATTAAAATTGTTGATCTACCTAGGTAATCGGAGTTCCTCTACTGTTAATTACTCCAAATAAACTTTTTTTAGTAGAAAGTGATTTAACTCGAAACGAATTGCTACGTTTGGATGGCGTAATTATAAAGTAATTGTGACATGTGGTGTGCGCAATTTGAGAATCTCCATGTGTTTGCCCACACTCATTGTTGAGAATGGAATTATTTGGTGAATCCTCATACTGAATAATGTATCTTAAAGTCCTTGTCAAGACACATGAGTGGACTGATCAGATATCTTATAACGATTCTTTGGTATATTTTGATTTTTTATCGGGCTTCGACTAATTCAGATTCACGCCGCGTAGGACCTTATTTGGAGAAGTGCTTCCTACCAAAGATTTTTTCATACCCAAAACTCGAACCCAAGACCTCTGGTTAAGGGCGAAGCAGTCTCATCCACTGCACCATATCACTTGGTGTTCATATATTTTTGATCATTTTGCTTTACAAGTTTTTTTTTTTTTTCTTTTAAGGCAAATTAACTGCATACCTTTATGATTATAAAAATTATGATATATTTGAAATCATAAATGTCAATCAATTGAGGCAACATAAATTGCTACCAGTGAAGTAGGTAGAAAGAATCTTGTACAAGTGACTCTAGCTCCCTACATTATTGGATCAAATTTGAGCCTACTCATGCATGGAGCCAATTGTTTACTACTTATCAGCCAACCAATGCCTTGTCTTGATTTTCATGTGTTCAGCATAAAAATTTGGAGCCCGCTCTAGTTGACTCTATTTATTTCACACGACTTAAATCAAGCAACAAAGATTCAATTAGTGCTGATAATTTTGTTTGGACATGAATTTTTATACTAAGCAGATTTCAGAATTTCAAATGAGTTCAAAAAGAAATACTCCCTCTGTTCCAAAATGATTGTCATAGTTCGGATTTTGAGAGTCAAACGAGTTCATTTTGATTGTGAATTTAAACTTATAATCTTTAAGTTTTTTGTAACGATGTTTATATATTTAGAAACTACATAAAAAGTACTATAAGTCACAATAATTAATAATTCGAAATATTTAAAAGACATATGAAAATATTACCGTCAAAATTAAACTCGTTTGACTCTCGAAATTCAAACTATGACAACCATTTTGAAACGGAGGGAGTACTACTATACATTTTGATATACTTGCATGTTGAATTGTGGGGGTAATTGCACTTTTCATCTCCCAAACAGAATGATAAAAAGTGCATATATCATTTTGAACAGTCACAATCCGCCGTTTACGAATTTGGATTATAGATTTTTAAATCCATGTACCTTCTCAAGATGCTTTTTTTCCCATAGCTATATTCTTTAGTAAGCTTGATCAATGAACCTCTTAAAAAAGTTGGCTATTGAAAGAAATAAAAATCAGCCAAATTATTATTTCCCAACTGAATCAAGGAACAGAAGAACTTGTATTTAAAGCAAAATGATCAAAAAATTACCCCCCCCCCCCCTCCCCCCAATGAATGCTTCTAATTTGAATGGAAAGATCTGATTCTAGTTTAACTCATTGTACTTCTAAAATTATGAGTACAGTTTGACATTAATTTCGTAAAGTTTAGTGAACGTTCAAATCAATATAGTCAACCATTACAAACACATAGAAGGATTCATTCTTAAGGTGTGTTAAGCGCGACAAAAGTTTTTTTCCGTAGAATATGCTTTCTTGAATAATGTTTCGTAAAAAATATTTCCTGGTGTTTGCTAATGAGTGAAAAATATTTTTCATATAAAAATTAAGAATAATATCGACAAATTATAAAGTGTATGATGAAACTTTTGAATACTAGAGATTAATAATATTGTCTAAGTGCTAGATGTAATGAAGTTAAAAGTTAAATACTCAAAAATGATTACGACTTCCATCATAAGTGAGGAAAATTATTTTGCTAATTAAGTTTGATAGAAAACATTTCCCACCAAAAATAGTTCTATCCTCCAACTAGAAAATGACTTCATCATAAAAAATATGTTCTTGGGATCGTTTTTCATACAAAACACATCCTTAAAATTTTCATTCATCTTCAAGAATTAGTGTTATATTAGGTTAGTTTGATAGTTGCATTCATTTGAATATAATATCCACAATTTGTTGTTGGTGTGCGCACACCCGGCAGGCCAACAGTATCTCCAAATTTATATTAATATATTGTGCTACTCTTCAAAAGAGGTATGCTTGCTTAGGTTGATAGCAATAGCACAATATTATTGATTGCAAGTTTTAGTTGAAACATTAGTTTATACCTTGCAAAATCAATTCTCTCTTGCTTGTCTTTATCAGGCTTATCAATTCTTCCTTGCTTGTCTTATTACTAGTTGCAGTAGCACAGGCCCAAACGTAATAGGTTTAACTTTTGGTCAGTCTGAAGTTTGTCAAAGTTAAAAGTAATTATATTTTGGAGTTAAACTGTTAATTGGTTAGTAGTTAGGCTTTCTTAGAGGTACACTTTTGTCTCGCTGCTTTGAAGTTGAAAATTCTATTGAAAAAATTTTCTTTTGAACTCTCGGTTGTTCCCTAAGCTAGCGTCTGGACATATTTTTTGGCTCAAAAGAGTCTTTGAGCTCTTATGGAAATGAAATTTGATGCGTAAATGTTAGTTTTTTGCCCAAAAACAGCTCAATACCAATTTTTGGGACAAGTTTTGCTCAAAAAGCATAAACAAATACTTTTTGGCCCAAAAAATACCTCAAACTATGTCCAAACGGGAGCTAAATATGCTTTGTTTCTCTTGGTTAGTTTTAATATTTTTATGTTATTGCTTTTTTTTAATCCTGGTGTTTCTATTTTTATAGTCTTTTTATGAACTTCTTTTCATGTTTCAAATCTATTTTCATAATTATTTTTTCTGTATCGATGATCTATCGGAAACAATCTCTTTATTTCATTCGACGTAGAGGTAAGGTCTGTATACGTCTCACCCTCTTCAAACTTCACTCGTGAAATTATATAAGTATGTTTGTTTGTTGTTGTTCACTAAGTAGTGAAGTCAAAAGTAGTTATTTGTGCACTTCTCCTAACAGACATTGTTTGTTTTCTTTTTATTTGATGTGAGCTATTTTTTGCACTTCCCTTATTGAACATGCATTGTTTGATTTTCTTATTTAAGCGTTTTACTTTTCGTTGTTATGGTCAACTAATTAAAAATTTAGTAAAACCATTTTTGTTCGTTCCTATTGTTAATTATTTCAATGACAACATCAAAAATTTGAAAAAAAAAAAAACGAATGAAAAATTATGATGCATGAACAATAATGCTAGATCAATTTAACAAATGCTAGCCTTTTTTTAGGCATAATTGATGCATATTTTATGCATAATGTTGCATACCATGTGTATAATTTATGCATACTGTCTAGAGCGGTTATTTATGTAGAATTTCAAAAAAAAAATGATAAAGCATAAATAAAATGAAAAGAAGAATTTCAACTCTATGGTTATCTGGATTCTGGATTACCCCCATAACTAAATTGGAATTGTATAATTAAGATTCTTTTTGTTGTGTGTGGAAAAATAAAGTAGACCAATAAAAAGCATTCATTTGACATTTCTTTTCAATCTAAAATTAAAATATCCTTTTACTTATTTATTATTATTTTTGTCTTTTTCCTTTCTTCTTTTCTAATTAATTATTTTCTTCTTCATAACTCTTTTTTTTTTGCCAATAATAATAAACTAATTGAGACCTATTAATCTTAGAATAATAAGAGTACTAAAAATAATTTAATCAAATGTGATATATTCTGTTGTAATTTACAATCAAATTTTGTCAATAATGGTCATTTAATTAAAAAGACATAACCCTTAACATGCACTGTATCATTTTAATATTTTAAGGCGCAAGTTTTCAATTGAGTTTATTATAGTTGAGTAATTTTAGTTCTATATAATAATTAAATTTACTATTATTGGTTAATATTTATTATTTTAGAAATATGGGGTTTTCAAGTAAGGTAAAGATTTTTTATTTTCACAGAAAATTAAAAGAAAAAATTAATAATTTTTTTTTTTTTTTAAAAAAAAACATCAAATAAGAAATAAGAACAACTACTTTAAAAAATTAATTGTATGGATGCTCTACAAAGAGATTGAAGTCACCTTCCATGATACTTGGCACTGCATGGGGGTTTTGAATATGAAAATTGATAGTTCAGGGGATAGCATGACCAACCCATAGTTTAAGTATGAAACTAACAAAAAAAGTAATAATTTAGGGGGGTTTTTGACTATTATCTCAAAAAAAAAAAATGAAGTGTAACAATATTTCTGTTATAATATTCTTCATTCCTTGCGTTAGTCTAATGTTCATTTGTAAAGTATATTCTTTTCTTCTTCCTCTATTATTCTTTTAATCTATATGAGGTCCTAAGGGCAACTCTAAGGGTTGTCCCTAAACCCTCTTTTCCCTATTTTTAGGGACATATTTAGGGAAATTTTACTCCAATGACTCCCTATTTGTGTCCCCAAATTAGGGAGTGAATAGTGTTTCCCCAAATTTGGGGACACACTATTCATCTCCCTTTTTACTATTCACCATTAAAATAATATTATTTTTATTATTTAATCTTTTAATTTATCTCTTTATATAAATGTAATTATGTTTATATAATATTCTTCGATGTGGATGTCTATGGGAAAACCGAATTGCGATTTCCGAAAGTTTGGTCTATCCTAGGGCTGATTTGAGCTGCATTATCACTTCTCTGTTAAACTATTTGGAGTTCAATTATCTTCAAAGATGGTTCTAAATTCCTTAATTTCTTGACTTCCCCTTAGAAAACTGGACTGTCTATTGCTACCCATTTACATTTAATACCTCTTATCATTATTATCTAAGACCAGGTATGATCCATCTGCTTCCACTAATCAGGTTACTTGCCATATTTTGTGTTATCAATTTGTTAAATTATGTTGATCGTGGAGCTATAGCGAGCAACGGACAAAAATTCATTTAAATGCCAAAATTTAAAGGGATATGTGAAAAGTGAAACAGAAAACGTTTGGCTTATGTGGTTGAGAACTCTTTTTCTCCAAAAAGATATGCAAAGTATCCAGAAGTTAGTGTGCTGCTTATAGCACGTGGCTGGCAAAGAAAGAGTACACAAACACTTACTTTGATAAAGAAGATGACATCAGCCATTTGCAAACATCTAATGAAAAATCACGCCGAAGTTTGGTCTCGGGAATTACCAATAAAGGGCTGGTTTGGTCGTCCAAGCGAGAAATAGTACATGAATTACTCCCTAACAGTACCACCTCTATAAACAGAATAGCTAAAATATTCCACAACTGCCCCTGGTCGGCAAGCATGTTGACCGCTGGGTACATGCTTATTGTCATTTATAAGATATATAGTAGATATTAGTAGGTGGAATTTGCATGATCACAGAAGTATATTGGTTAAAGTCTACGAACTCAAATACTCCATTGTTTAAATCCTTGTATATCGTTGGCTACAATCTTTCGTGTTGTCAACTTATCGCAGGACCATAGCTTATTTTCACTTTCACTTGCCTTAGAAAGGAGAGTTGAGCTCCCTGCTTAACTTGTCGAGAGCGTTTCAAGCATTTCACAAATTTTGTGCACTATCGACTTGCTTTTTACCTATGCACATTTGGATGTTGTACTATTGTGTGAATTTACTGTAAACCTATGTGAGTTCATATTTTATTTCAAATACGTCATGCACTAAGCTAGTGCTTGGACATAGATTTGGTTGAAACATGAAAATTTGAGTATTTGAAGTTGAGTTGAAAAATAGTTTTTGGAATTTGAAGTTGTGCTTGGACATACATTTTTACTTGAAAAAAGTTGAAGATTTGTGAGTGGGAGAAAATAATTTCTCCAAATCTCCCAAATACTACTCTCAACCATCGAAGCTTCATAGCAAGAGACTACATCATCAATATCTTTCTGAAAAATTAACTAATTTATGGAAATTATCTTAAGATTTCCCTTTAATTGATCTTGGTGAAGATTTTTATGTTGCAAAATTTTATAGACATGAAAGTCTTTACAAGGTCTTAACAAAGGGACCATGGTTTATAAGTGGTTTCTTCTTCTCTACAAGGTGTTGGGAATCGGATTTCGTGGCTACAGGAATTATATTACTATTCACTGCTATTTGGATACGCCTCCCAAACCTACCTACAGAATATTTCGATGAAGGTGTACTGAGAAAATTGGGAATAAGCTTGAAAAATTATTAAAAGTCGACTTTACAACCTCTACTGCATTTAGGGGCAGATATGCCCATTTATGTATTGAGGTTCCACTGGATATACAGGTCAAAAACAATGTCTACA
This sequence comes from Petunia axillaris subsp. axillaris, assembly GCA_029990575.1. NCBI lineage: Eukaryota > Viridiplantae > Streptophyta > Magnoliopsida > Solanales > Solanaceae > Petunia > Petunia axillaris. Next base: position 45,580,791 of record JARKNS010000007.1, on the reverse strand, counting down.
TTGAACATCGTAAACAACATGTTATTTACGAGGTGGAAACCTATTATGTAAGGCATGTGGTAGGCTAAGTCATCTACAAGATCAATGCACCTACACAATCCCCTCTTATATGATCCTAAACGCTAAGAATAGGAAACGATCAACAAAACTATAAATCAACAACATAAAAGTAAAGGATAGAAGGGAATAGGAAAATGGATAGAAGAAAGAAATGAATCAAATCCCTTAATTGCAAGTAAATTAGAATAATACAAGCAAATTGTAATATCCTAATTTAGACGAATGCAATCAAAAATTAATCTCCGAGGGGGAAGAGACTTGAGCTCAAGCAATGGATCTCTCACACAAGAGAATCCAAGAGAGATCTAAGAAGAGGAAAAAAGATTAAACCCACACACACTCTCACAAGAGTATTCTCAATCATCCAAAAACTCTAACTCTCTCTGATTAAACCATAGGATTAGGCTATTTATAGTAGCTAGTTAAATACAATGATAAATGGGCTAAAATAGCCCCTAATGTTAATTCCAAAAATCTGCCATGAGAGGTCTTTCTTTGCAATCGCGCAAGTAGCCTCGCTATCGCGATGTGTATTCAGATATCTCATCGCTATCGCGCTAAGTCTCTAGCGATCGCGGACTTTGACTATTTCCTTCTTTGTGATCACGCCACTTTCTTCGCTATCGCGATGTGCAAATTTCCAGAATCCTGCAGTCTTGCATTTTTGCTCATTTAACCATCCTTTTGACTTGAGCGTTGCTTTCCATGCCCTCTTAAAGCACTCCAAGATTATGATGTCTATCATGAACCCTCCACGGCTTCAAGCTCCAATCCGGTTCGCATCATTCCCTCCTTCTTTAAAGGAATTCGTCCTCAAATTTGTACCTTGCAAAATCATGACGCGAATAAGTACCGACTCAATAACTCTACACAACAAATAGAGTGGAACAAAACTCATATACTCATGCTTAAAGGGCACACTCTTATGGTATAGCCAAGAATCAAAGTCATCCATAAAGAACATTTTACCAATTCCAACATCAAAAGCTAAGCTAGAAAAGCAACAATTAGCAAGTTCATTCATAAAAGAGTTTTCACTTTCAAGCTCATTAACCTCATGCCAAGCCTCCATTGCCAATTTATCACTCTTAACATTGGAAGCTCTAGAAAAATCTACTCTAAATGTATGCTCAAAACCAGGAATAGAGAAAGTAAAGAAATTGACACTAAAGCTAGTATCTATTAATTTACCACTACTATCACTAGTGCCTCCCTTCTTCTTTAAGTAGCAATCTTTACCTTTGGAGGACTTCCAAATATTAGACAAGCTTTCAACAAATATTTTGGGAGTTAGCTTGCTAACATCCACACAATTATCACTCTCAAGCAAGTCATAAGAATCATTTTGAGCAAATATTGGATTGTCAATACTAAAATCACCATCCAAAACTTCATCTTGCTCATTTTCAATAAACAATAGATTTTCAAATATTTTAAAACCTTGACACAAACCACCACCACAATCAAGAATGCTATCACACCAAGATCAAGCAACTCATTGACACATTTATCAAACAAAGGTGGAGTGTCATAACACAATTCATTATGTTCAAGCTCATCCATTTGCACATCACTAGTTTGGAACAATTCATACACACAAAATCCATCAACTTTCTTTTCACAAGTGTGCCCAACTAGTGTATGCTCACTACCACTATCATCAATACAAGATAAAGAATCATTAATTCCACAAAAGGTAAAGCTATCAACCATACTCAAGTCTCTATCAAACTCACCCAATGAATTTCAAGAGTTAGAATTAGCTTTGTTACCTTGTATTACATCTAAAGATTCTTCTTTACCTTGGCTTTTCAAAAGTAAGCTCACTTGTTCATTTGGAGACTTCACCTTGGTCTCCTCTTTTTCTTCAAGACATGAAACCAATTCTAAAGAAGGACTCCCCAATGTAGCAGCTCCAAAGGTACCTTCAAAGTGCACAAGACAACTAGGAAAAGAAGGAATGTTAGAATTATTATAATAAGAAAATTCCTCACCCTCACTCTTTTGTTTTCCCTCTTTCTTTTCTCTCATTTCATTTTCAAGCTCTTCTCTCTTTTCTTGTGACAACTCACTCACTTCAAGCTCTCATTTTTCCTATCTTGAGTTGTCACTTGTCACTCCCTTACTCCTCTCAATCATTTCTCTCTCAAGTTCATTTGGATTAGAACATGTGCCAAGAACCCCTTTGGAAGGAGTATGGGTATTCTTGACCTCAACTTTCAATTTTTCTCGTTGAGAACCTTCATCCAACCTTTGCCTCACCCTTTTTACCTTTGTCTTTCTTTCCATTTCTAGTATTCTCAAATAAAATTCTTTGACTTTCATTGGAGGAGTGGCATTAAGAATAAACTTTTGGTCCTGTAAAGTGAGAGCATGCTTTCCCAACTTCTCACTATACTTGAAATTTCTAGCAAGCTTCCATGGTTTTCCCAACAACAAGTGACAACCTTTTATGGGCATCACATCACATAGTACTTTATCATGATAATTGCCAATTTTGAACTTTACCCACACTTATTGTGTAATGACCACAAACTCATCTCTATTCAACCAAGGCCACTTATAGGGCAAGGGATGACTACAAGTTTCAAACTTTAATTTGCTCAACCAAAGAAACACTTGCAACATTAGTACGACACTTATAATTAATGATCATAGCACAAGCGCGCTCTCCAACCTTACAAATTGTGTGGAAGAAGTTCTTTCTTTCTTTCAAAAATTGCTCCACACAAACTTTATCGCACTCATGGTTGTCTACAAAATGATTCCGTTTAAACATAGTTCTCAAAGCATTGTTAGTCAAAGATAAATCACTTGTAGTACATGTATCACCTTTTCTCACTCTAGGCGTCAAGTTGCCTTACATAAGAAATAGAGGACATTAAATCTTTTAGCACAATTAGAAGATGTAGACTCTCCTTTTCTCATGGAGTAATTACCACTTCTTCTCAAACCAATAGTAAGACCGCTACTACTCTCTTATTTATTTTTAGGAACACAAAGAGTGGTTGCGAATGAACAATCTCTATAATAAGCTTCATCATCAATTCTCTCTATATCACTATCTACATTTTCATGTTCATCACAAGAAGAGTAAGTAGGAACATTGTACCTTGAAGCGTCACTATCATCATCTCTAAGATTAGAAGAATAGGAGTTTTCATCGTCACATTCATCCTCATAGTCTTCACGAGCTCCATGATCACCATTATGACTCGCTTCATCACCATAAAAGCCATAGTTCCATGAATCATCATAGCAACTTCCACCATCATCATAGGAACCATAGTCTCCATAATCATCATAGCAACTCCCGCCATCTCTATAGGAGTCATAACCTCCGCAATCATCATCTGAGGACGTAGTTGCAACAATAAAGAGAAAAGGACCTCACAAATTCACTCCCTCACGTGTATCATTCAATATATGATCACTCAATTTTTTTTCCCACTCATGTATGTACTCAAGGTCAATGGCTTTTGTGACCACACTCTAATGTTCTCACCACTCAACCCTTTTTCCACTCAAGGGCCCCCTCAATCTCTTCAAGGTTCTACAACCTCAATTTTCAAGGCAAGTATCCATGCTTAGATTATAAGACACCAAGGAAACGGACAAAGACACACAAACGGACTAGGAACAAATAAAACATGAAATGAAACTAAAAAGAGAAAAGCACGAATTGAATTGGCATAGAATAAATTTTTGTTTATGATCTAGAAACTTAATGTATTTGATGATATGAAAGGGGTTTTGGTGATCTGAAACTATTTAGGGGCTGCTATGAGAAATCTGTAAAGTGACTGATTTTTTGTTCAGCGCTATCGCGTGAGTTTGGGCACTATCGCGAAGAGTAAATAAATAACCTTGCGTGACCGCGAAGAACCAAATTTCAACAAGCCTGCATTGTCGCCGCGCGATCGGGGGAAGTCTGAGTACCTCGTACCTTAAGGAAGCTCACAAGGATATTCTTCGGGCTTAGAGCCCCAGGGAGCTTCTCTATCACCTTTAGATTTTATCTTTAGTGGATTGAGGGCAATGCCTGATTTTAAGCGTGGGATGGGAGTCTTCCTATTTGTTTTAATAATCCCTTTGGTTTTTCTTTGTGCATCGGTTCTTTTCCAAAGGAGGTAGTTTGAACCGGGTATAGGTAGATTTTTTTTTTAGAATTATAGTGTAGTAATTGGATGGGATAGTCTTAGCTCCAATTTGACTAGTTTTATATAGATACTTGATTTGGGGTATGTGGACTTCATGCATATATTTATCATAATATTTTTGCCTTGAGAAACGTTGAGTGCATTATTTAAGACCTATGGCCATGATGTTGACTCTAGATTTGCTTGAGAGTTTACTTGTGTTTGCTTTGCTTAAGAGCGCAAATTGAGCCATTTTAAGTAGGTTATGTGCCATGTGTGAAAGAGGATTTTTTTCTCCATGTTTAATACTTGATGTCTAGAACTTGCCCAGTGTGTGTGCAAAGCGAAATGAGAAGTTTTCTTGGTTAGGAAGTGATATATGCATTCCTTTCATAGCCAATTTATTTAAAGCTTCAGAATTAGATATTACTAGTGAAAATAATCTTAGCCAACCCTTTTGAGCCTGTAGCCTTTTCTTTGATGGCCATTGGGATTCCTAGTTCTTGTACTAAATATCTATAAGTTGCTTATAGTGTTATGAGCCAAAAAGGCTAGTGAACAAAGTGGAAAAGTGTGGTTGTTGGAGGAAGACAAAAGGTGCTTAGGAGGATGCTATTTGGAGGAATTTCCTAGAAAAAAGAAAAGAAAAAAAAAAGTGAAAGCTTGAGATATTGTGCAATAATTGAAAAAAAAAAAAAAATTGAGTTCGAAAGGAAAAAAAGTAGTCCTTATCATTAGCTCCTACCTTTGCTTAATGAAAAATGTTGGTAAAAGTTGACTATGTGCTGGTAAAAGAAAGATTTGTTGGGATGAAAAAGAATTGAATTAATTGTGGTGTATTAAATTGCTTGTGGTGGTTAGTCACTATTACCTAAATATATTCTACCGGTCCCATTGCCTACATTACAACCAAAAGAAATCCTAGTTGATCTTAGCCGAGTTGATGGACATTAGTCGAGTCCTACACTAAGAGCAAGCTTATGGTACGTCTTGTATTGCATGTGAGTTCTTTTTTGAGAGTGAGTGCTTCATTTTTATGTGAACTTTCGTTCATGTTCATTCTTTTGTGTGAACTTTGTCACGACCCTTTTTTCAACTTAAAAAAAAAAAACTTTAGTATTGTTTTAAAGGTTCTGTGACGGTGTTGATAGGTACACTAATATTTAAGAGATTTTCGAAGTCGCCACTTGACAAGTTAAAGGTGTGCCAAGTCACCAAAGTGGTGTACCTAGAACACCTATGACTCGTAAATGGTCTGCGTCAGAGTTCCGGGTAAGGATCTCGGTTGACTCTCGGGAAGGTGTTAGGCACCCTCGAGTCCTGTGCCAAGCACAGTTGCTTTTATTGACGCATTTCGACTTTTTGAAATTGTTTGTTATATTTCGCATTGATTTGTTACGCTTCGATTTATTATTAATTTTGTCCGTTCAAATGGAAACTCAAAATCGAGATATGATCGCGCGAGCACTTCACCCGTTCGAAATCTTCCGACTTAAATCAATTAAATCGCGCAGGAACTTCACTCGTTCGAAATCTTTTGACTTAAATGAGTTTCAAAATAAACAATTAACATTTTGCCTATTTCGACTTTCTCTAAAAAAAAATGCTATAAATTGATATTTTACAAATTCATTTGTTTTACGAATATCCGTACCACGTTAGTTCCCCACATTCCATTACATTTTTCAAAGTTCTAACAGTTATTAGCCATTCGTTGTGTGAATCTGTGAACAACTAAAAATTTGCATTGTAGTTCCATTTTTAAAATTAAACAGTTTCACTCAGAGTCCTATTTTCATTTCATTTCAGATTTATCTTATTTCTAACCAAATCAAAAATACTTCACAGATCTGATTAATTTGTACATGGCTAATGTTTGACAAGTCATGCAAACATGCTAGCTCTAGAAATTCATATGGAAGCTACTATAGCAGAATCATACTTGAAGATAAATAGAAAGGTAATAGCTCTTTAAAGGGACTGCCTTTGTATCATTTCCATACCAAAAATATACATACAAAGTTTAGGAAAAAATACCTAAAGGCTGAAATTTCAAGGACAATAGCAATGATGGACCAAAGCGAAGCCCAAGAACACCAATCGACAAGCAACACAGCAGGATACCAGCAGCTAAACAGACCTTCCAAACCAAATCTCTTACAGACCCCAAAAAGACAGCAAAATGCAGCAGCTAGCAATGAACATATATGACCAACTACAAACCCCTTATGAAACACCTACTAAACTCACTAACTCTCTTCTTTTTTCTCAAGTGTTTTTTCTTCTGTTTTCAGCCTTCTTCTTGTGTCTCAGATCTGACTTTTCTTTCCAGTTTTAAGAGTTGTTTCAGATCTAGTAAGTGTTTCTTCAAAATGTGAATGAAGGGTTTTTTCAGATTCAAGAAGTGTCCCCTCAGATGTGAAGAGTGGCCTCTTTATATAGATGAAAAAGAGGGGGGAAAAGGGGTGAAAATTGGGGTAAAAGTTACCCTTTGATACAAGGCCCCAAAAATATTTAATGCAAGCAAGCATGCCTCACAAAACAACAAGAAAGGTGGCAGGGAAAGCCTTCAAAAGGACTGCCATTTTTCGTCTCATTATTTGACTTTCCACTTCACTTTCAAAGACAGAATATCTGCCATTTCAAACTTAAAAGCTTCATTCCAGAACCTATTTCACTGACCTGAACTCCCAGCCCCTCTAAAAATAATTAATAGACTATCTTCATCAAAGATGGGTCAAAATGAACCCTTCAGACTCTCCCAGAAACACACAAACAACAAGATAAAGGACTTCATGGTTCAAGAAACTGGCACAAGCACTTTGGGACATATTTCATCATTAAAACAAAACAAATTTACCATAGACATGAGACAGGTTCAAACTTTGAACTAAATTGCACAAAACTAGTTTCAACTACTAAACTAAGCATTTATTATTAACCTTAACAGCAAAGTAACTAACAATTACATAACACAACACAGGGTTCCTCCGTCTAACCATGTCAAAGCTAGAATCCAACACCACTGGAGCTTTGATGTCCGAAACAAACAGAGAACTAACTTCCACACTATATCACAAACTAGAAAACAGATTTTATTATTGACAAGATAACCTCAATTTCAAACTGAAACTCTAACAGATTGGACCAAGCCACATTCTTGAGCCCATGAACAAAGACAAACTTTAATCAACGTCGCTGCCTCGACAAACTTTAAGAAGAGAACTTGGGTGTTCTTGTCTAACCCGTCAAACAACATGGACCCAACGTCGCTGCCTCGACGTCGCCATCTCCGCTGCCTAACACGCCTGCAAAGTCGTCACCAAGCTGCCTTCACACTGCCACTACATCGCTAGTTAAAACTAACACCGCACACACCAAAGCCACGGCTTGAAAATATTAACAAATGCACCACGCCACTGCCTCGACTTGCCATCTCCGCCTCGCCATCAGACAATCACATATCACCACACACACCACGAGCCACGGCCTCGCCATTGCATCATCAGAACAACAACATTAAAAGCCCTCCGTCTAGTAAAACTGCAGCAACAAAAGTCCATACAACCACTGGTTCGTCGTCGCATCAACACCTCTGCCATTCAGTCATCACCATCGCTTCTACGCAACCCACCCTATTTATCTCATCCCCTTCGTCTCCAAGCAAAATACAACTCTCACATCTGCTTACCATTACTGTTCACGGTGGAAACAAAACAGAAATCAACCATCCTTTCTCATTCTAATTGAAACGATCTCATTGAGATCGTCTCAACTAGAACAAGAGAGGAATGGAAGTGAGAAGCACGAAAATTGGAAATCAAATGAGACCCGAATCGCTGCCGTTCGGGTTTAAACGGAGAAAGATTTTTCCGGCCAATCGAGGTTCATGACCAGCACGAGGAGGAAAATATGAGCCTGTTTACGTAGTATTTCGTCGGAGGAAGTCAAAAAAAAATCGCCGGAGTAGGACTTCAAACTTCGATCTACAACGAATGGTTGAAAATTTAGGGAGAATAAGTTCAAAAACGGGATAAGGATGTCACGGCGAGTCTATGGGTGTATAAATTATGGCCGGAGAAGAGAGGAATCGTCGTTGCCGTGGTGGAGGTACGGCAGTCCGGCGGTTTAGAGCCAAGTTCTCTCTAGGTTTAGGTCTTTTGGTTGGGGAAAATGAATGGAATGAAATAAGACTTATTTTGAGCGATTGGGCCGGGTCAGAGGTGTGGATTGGGCTTGTGAGATGGGCCAGATTGAATTTATAAGTAACCAATAAAAAATCAAATTGTTTAAAACATATATAAGTCACTAGAATTAGAACACACAAATTGCAATATTATCACAACCAAGACGTAAAATCACTATTAAACATATAACAAGTATTTTTAATATTTTCAGTTTTTTTTTTCATTTAATGACAAATTTTAGCTAAAATAAAAGATAAAATTCTAGAAAAATTCGGCAAAAATCCTAAAATGTTAGCTCGGCTATTTCGAGCTATTTCAAGCTATTTTTTTGAATTTTCGTGCCAAAATTAGGTGATTACAGCTGCCCCTCTTTGGTCGAGAACATAGAAGAGTTTTCGGACAAAGATATAATCACAACTAATTTTTGCTTTTTGGTCCTAGCCAAGAGCATGCAAAACGGTGACCGTGCCTTGACTTTCGGTTCGAACCAAATCAAGACTACCTACATATCCCCGGACTAAGGAATCAGGTCAGTGCAGTTCCTCATGTGCGATAGCTGGGACTACCGAATTTAAACAGACACTGGACTCTTCTAGACTAACACTAAGCACTCTCTAGACATACACAGGCTAACTCTAGACAGATACAGACTAACTCTAGACGCTTTCAGAACTAACTGGGTCTGACTTGACGCTCCTAGACTTACCCGGACTTACACAAGACACTTTTGACACATTAGAGTTGTTGCTGCTGGTCACTGTCGCTGGTTGCTGGCTAGCTAGCTGGTGGTCACTGCTTTACAAAGGAAAAATAAAAATACAACATTTGAAATGTAAAATTACAATTCCTAAGCTAACTTCTTCATGCTTCCCAAGCTGGTAAACTGGTCCGAAGCTCCCACTACCAAAGTAGTCTTGAAAACTTGAAATTGCCGCTCGGGCGGGCTTTAGGCCTCTAAAGTTGAAACTGCCGCCTTGACGGGCTTTGACTTGAAAGTAAAATTGCCGCTTTGACGGGCTTTGACTTGAAACTAGAAATTGCCGCTTTGACGGGCTTTGACTTGAATGCTGAAATTGCCGCTTTGACGGCTTTGAAATTGCCGCTTTGACGGGCTTGACTTGAAAATTGAAATTGCCGCTTTGACGGGCTTTGTCTTGAAAGTTGAAATTGCCGCTTCGACGGGCTTTGACTTGAAAGTTGAAATTGCCGCTTTGACGGGCTTGACTTGAAAATAAAATTGCCGCTTTGACGGGCTTTGGCTGGAATGCTGAAATTGCCGCTTTGACGGGCTTGACTTGAAAGTTGAAATTGCCGTTTTGGCGGGCTTTGACTTGAAGAATAAAACTGGAACCACCACTCTGGTAGGTCTTGCTTTAGCTGAAAATTAAAACCATCTCTCTGATGGGTCTTGTTCTTGCTAAATTGAAAATCATTCGTCTGATGGGTTTTGTTCTTGCTGAATTGAAAGCTATCACTCTGATAGGTCTTGTTTTTGTTGAAAATTAAAACCATCTCTCTGATGGGTCTTGTTCTTGCTGAATTGGGAACCATCACTCTGATGGGTCTTGCTTCTTTACAGAAACGGATTCCCTCGTTCTTCAGGTAGGCGCTTGGACTTCTTCAAACAACTCCCTCATTCTCCAGGTGGGTGCCTCGACTTCTCCAATCTACTCCTCATTCTCCAGGCGGGTGCCTCGACTTTCTCTAAACTACTCCCTCATTCTCCAGGTAGGTGCCTCGACTTTCTCTAAATTACTCCCTCATTCTCCAGGCGGGTGCCTCGACTTTCTCTAAACTACTCCCTCATTCTCCAGGAAGGTGCCTCGACTTTCTCTAAACTACTCCCTCATTCTCCAGGTGGGTGCCTCGACTTCTCTAAACTACTCCCTCATTCTCCAGGTGGGTGCCTCGACTTTCCAAATTACTCCCTCATTATTCAAGTGGGTGCCTCGACTTTCTCAAAACTACTCCCTCATTCTCCAGGTGGGTGCCTCGACTTCTCAAAACTATTCCCTCATTCTCCGCAAGTTGATGAACTGGTCTGAAGCTCCAACTAATCCAGTGGGTCTTGAAAACTTGAAATTGCCACTCGGGTGGACTTTAACTTGAAACTTGAAATTGCCGCTCGGGCGGGCTTTGATGCTTAAATTGCCGCTTTGACGGACTTTGACTTGAGTGTTGAAAGTGCTGAAAACTTGAAATTGCCGCTCGGGCGGGCTTTGACTGTTGAAAGCTTGAAATTGCTGCTTGGCAGGATTTGATTTGAAATTTAACTGCATCTTGAAATCTGCATATCCTTTGATGATCTCTATCATGGTACACTCCTTGGTGTGGCATACTTTGTGCCGATGTGAAACATTGGGCTCCGATTATCAAGGTTGGTCTTGACTTGCTAGTACAACTATTAAACTATAACAAGTTTTGCAAAACTTTCTTTGCTCTTTTGATGTTGGAGAAACTGAAACGAACTGAAGCAAGACAAAATGATGGAAACGAAAAAGCTTCCAACCAAAAGATGAAAAAATGATGACGCCCATTGCGGGAGAGGTAAAAGACTGAAGAGATGACGACCTTATTAACACGACATGTATTTTGGAATCAACTCTTAATCCGCTCACATAGTCCATCCATGACTTTGTACCCAGCTTTCCCAATCTTGTTTGATGGCAAATCTAACGACCCTCATTCGACTAGTAGTGCCATTTCGGATTTTCACCGACTAGCCTCTCTCTTTGTTCTTTTACTCACTATTGTCTTGCAGCGCATTTTCAGATTTTCACCGACAAGACTTCATTTTTTTTTTTCATTTCTGTCATTTTTTCGCTCTTTCCTCATCGATCTCCTATCTTTCCTTGCTAATTGATCCCATCTTTTCTTTCTTTCTTCAATTTTGGCCTTTATCTTGATTCCCCGGAGAATTTCTTCTTTAATGACCTTGGTGCTCCCAGCTCCTAAATGCGATTGTCGGCTTATAAGAATGTGACTTTACAGCGTGGGACTTATCCCTTGATACCCTACTCGGCTTGACATTCTCAATGATCGGCCAGAAGGGTCTTTATTTGGATTGTAACATTGGATTTGGTTAGACTATGAAGAAAGGGGTTCAACATAAAGCTCAGAATCATCTCATGAGACGATCAGATGAATATCACAAACTATGAAATCACCGCCTTTTGAAAATAAAACAAACTTATTTCCCCCAGTTTAGGCAAATTGGAGATTATTTCTCTCTTTTTTTTTTTTTTTAGTTTTTCTCTTTAGTTTGAAAAGCGGTATGAAAGCATCTCATGAAATGACTTGGTGAATGATACAACCCTCGGAATCATTTCTTTTAAGATAACAACAAACTGTAGCCCCGGTTTAGTGAAACTGAGAAATTATCTTTTGAATTTTCTAATATGAAAACATAGGGAATATTGAGATTATCCCCCGGGATGAGCACAATGAAAGAAAAGGGATGTTGACTTTCACCTCTTTCTTTTTCTTTTTTTTTTTTTTTAAAAATAAAGCTTTGATTTTTTTCCTTGACTTCGAGACTGATACACCAAACATCTCATGAAACTGACGGATATATGGTATGATAAAATAGAAGTTTATTTTAATTTTATTTTATAAAAAATAAAATAAAAACAAACTTCTGCCCCAGTTTAGCATAGAATGGGGAATAAAATTTCTTTTGACATTGGCCGCAAACTTGGAGGCAAGTTTTGCGTCAATATGAACAGGGAAAATATGGACTTTCCCCTGTTATGACCGCACCGGAATGGTTGCCTACATATCCTTTTGAGAGGAATCAGGTCAAACGTAGCTCTACCACTGAGGTAGATTTTTGTTGTTTTTTATTTCCTCTTTTTTCTTTTCCTTTTTTTTTCTTTTCTTTTTTTTCTTTAATCACATCAAATTGATTCCAAGGGAGGGTAGGCCAAAGAAAAACCAAAACAAGGCTAAAAAAGGACTGACAAAAGGATATAGTGTTTGGGTAGAAGAAACGAAAGCCGTTCGTCATCCCGACCCGAGAATGCCTCGCACAAATAATGGTTCAATCAATTGACCTGGATTGATCCACACGTGTCCTCGACCTCTACTTCAAGGATGGTTCTCAAACTGTTATTTCAAATTCGGTCGAAGCGACTGTGCACGATTTTGAACTTCTCACCGATCTCCCTTATCGGATGACTATTGATTAATTCTCAACTTATTTCACTCCCTTTTCCTCACAATTCTGGTGGTTCATTGAGACGATATGTCGGACCGCGTGTTTAGATCTAGAAGTCAACCCCGTACGCATGTCATGTTATTAAGGCCGACCATCACAAAAATAAAAGAAGACAAAATTCAGAGAGACAAAAGACAGAATCTAGAGACAAGAATTGGCTGACGCTTTTTTTTTTTTTTTGGGAGATATATGGGTTTGAATATCAAAATGAGAAAATAATGCACTTGGATTACAACCCTCAAATAACCAAGTCCATGGAAAGGATAACAAAACAAGCTACAACGATTCTCGGTCACATAGTTGCTCGTCAGGACCGATTTTTGGACTTATGTATTGCTGAGCCCTTCACCAATTTGCACCATGTTGATGCCAAAGACGTGCCTCAGATCCAACGACAAATTATGTCATTTCTTATTGCTTCAAACGTTGGACCTTGTGAAACATTCAACAAGGCAAGGGACAGGTATTCTGGTGGGACCGTTCCCATAGTAATGACATGACCTGTGTCCGCCATCAACTATTTCATATTTTGACCTCCCTGGTTGACCTCTCATTCTGCCTCCTCAAGCGTTTGATCAGAACCAATCTTAGAGCGCCTGTTAAATAGCACAAACTTCGAAACTTTGGGTAACAACCTGGGTTAGCACAAAGAAATCACATATTGCAAGCCTAAGGTTGTTATGCGTCATCCCGAAACGGTTAACGGCGTAAGCCGAGTGTACCAATCGTATTCCCGATAGATTGCTTATGTGCCTTGATCAAAATTAGAACAAAATATGTAACTGATACGTAATCAGCACAAGGACGAACTTGGATGATTAATATTTATATTTTTTCTTTTCTATTTTTCTGACTCAACAAACGTAATTTAGACAAACGACACGAGACGAACTCAAAATAAAATGCTTGACATGATGCACGAGTCAAAGATATATACAAACTGACACATTGGGCGGGTACACCCAGACGGTGAAAATAATGGGACCCGGCATTTTCGTGGAGTCAAATTATTTTACGAGGATCGATACAAAATACAACTTAGCTAATTGCAATTTATCGCATGTACCCTGACTTGACCTTAAACAAAACAAATAAAATGGGACCCTGAAATAAACATTTTTTTTTTGTTGAAAATTAAGACTCAACCGAAGATTCGAAACGGAACTTAAGAACAGATTATGAAACAAACTATTTTATTATCCGAAAGGTGACTCCAAAATCGGACATTACGACAACACAAAGACGGACACAATTTCTTTTGTTTTGTTTTTGGTTTTTGTTTGAAACAAGCTCTTTGATCCAATTCGAGAAAGAATCTTTAGAGTTTTTACAAAATCTGGCAATTAGACCGACACAAAATATTACACAAATTAGACGCAAAATTGATTGCTAAAATTGGCCATTATGACGGCGTAAAACTCCGATAAATTAATTTCAAAATATGAACTTGACTTGGACACAAACACAAAAGGGTCCCAAAAATTCGCCATTATACCGGCGCACAATTATGACAAATTATTTTCTAACACTTGGGACCGAACTCAGACGCAATGTGAGACTAAAAAATTTTGCCATTATACCGACATAAAATGACAACTAAACAAAAAATATTTCGAGACACGGGACTAAACCCAATTTTTCTATCATTTTCCTATTCTTTCTTTTTTTTTTTTCAAAATTTGGCTCTCGCCCCTCGGTGATCGGTCAGCATAACAACCCTTAGACTAGAACAAATGCAACACATTATATGCCCATGATGTGTCTTTTGGAGGCGTGAGCCCCATCATGACACGAGGGAGTCAGCCTAGACAAGTGCGGTACCGGTGTACCGCACCTCACTAAGTCTAATGACATGCAAATAAATCGGCCTAGATAAAAGCACGAGTTCGACTTTAGGTGACTCAATGGGTTCATGTTCTATAGCTTCTGGCAATTTGAAAGTGCCACGAGGGTACCGGTCGACAACGTCTAACGGCCTAACCCAACACACCTCCTCCTAAAAAAGGGTTAACTTTTTGTGTCCTGAGACACGACAGAAATTCCAGACGCTGAAGTTAAACTGGCGTGCATGTGTGCAGTGTTCCAGAAGACTCAGAGGTGTACGAGAGAAGACAGTTGTGTATATACAGTTCAAACAATATCAAAGCAGTAACATTCAAGGCACTATATACAAACAATATTCAAGTGCCGAAAGCGAAAAATTTTAAAGCCTGAGACTCTCAATTTTCACTTTCCTCCCCAGCGGAGTCGCCAAGCTGTCACGACCCTTTTTTCAATTTAAAAAAGAAAAACTTTTTAGTTTTAAAAGGTCTGCAACGGTGTTGATAGGTACACTAATATTTAAGAGATTTTCGGAGTCGCCACTTGACAAGTTATATGTGTGCCAAGTCACCAAAGTGGCGTACCTTGAACACCTATGACTCGTAAATGGTCTGCGTCAGAGTTCCGGGTAAGGATCTCGGTTGACTCTCGGGAAGGTGTTAGGCACCCTCGAGTCTTGTGCCAAGCACAGTTGCTTTTATTGACGCATTTCGACTTTTTGAAATTTTTGTTATATTTCGCATTGATTTGTTACGCTTCGATTTATTATTAATTTTGTCCGTTCAAATGGAAACTCAAAATCGAGATATGATCGCGCGAGCACTTCACCCGTTCGAAATCTTCCGACTTAAATCAATTAAATCGCGCAGGCACTTCACTCGTTCGAAATCTTTTGACTTAAATGAGTTTCAAAATGAACAATTAACATTTTGCCTATTTCGACTTTCTCTAAAAAAAAAATGCTATAAATTGATATTTTACAAATTCATTTGTTTTACGAATATCCGTACCACGTTAGTTCCCCACATTCCATTACATTTTTCAAAGTTCTAACAGTTATTAGCCATTCGTTGTGTGAATCTGTGAACAACTAAAAATTTGCATTGTAGTTCCATTTTTAAAATTAAACAGTTTCACTCAAAGTCCTATTTTCATTTCATTTCAGATTTATCTCATTTCTACACAAATCAAAAATACTTCACAGATCTGATTAATTTGTACATGGCTAATGTTTGACAAGTCATGCAAACATGCTAGCTCTAGAAATTCATATGGAAGCTACTATAGCAGAATTATACTTGAAGATAAATAGAAAGGTAATAGCTCTTTAAAGGGACTGCCCTTGTATCATTTCCATACCAAAAATATACATAGAAAGTTTAGGAAAAAATACCTAAAGACTGAAATTTCAAGGACAATAGCAATGATGGACCAAAGCGAAGCCCAAGAACACCAATCGACAAGCAACACAGCAGGATACCAGCAGCTAAACAGACCTTCCAAACCAAATCTCTTACAGACCCCAAAAAGACAGCAAAATGCAGCAGCTAGCAATGAACATATATGACCAACTACAAACCCCTTATGAAACACCTACTAAACTCACTAACTCTCTTCTTTTTTCTCAAGTGTTTTTTCTTCTGTTTTCAGCCTTCTTCTTGTGTCTCAGATCTGACTTTTCTTTCCAGTTTTAAGAGTTGTTTCAGATCTAGTAAGTGTTTCTTCAAAATGTGAATGAAGGGTTTTTTCAGATTCAAGAAGTGTCCCCTCAGATGTGAAGAGTGGCCTCTTTATATAGATGAAAAAGAGGGGGGAAAAGGGGTGAAAATTGGGGTAAAAGTTACCCTTTGATACAAGGCCCCAAAAATATTTAATGCAAGCAAGCATGCCTCACAAAACAACAAGAAAGGTGGCAGGGAAAGCCTTCAAAAGGACTGCCATTTTTCGTCTCATTATTTGACTTTCCACTTCACTTTCAAAGACAGAATATCTGCCATTTCAAACTTAAAAGCTTCATTCCAGAACCTATTTCACTGACCTGAACTCCCAGCCCCTCTAAAAATAATTAATAGACTATCTTCATCAAAGATGGGTCAAAATGAACCCTTCAGACTCTCCCAGAAACACACAAACAACAAGATAAAGGACTTCATGGTTCAAGAAACTGGCACAAGCACTTTGGGACATATTTCATCATTAAAACAAAACAAATTTACCATATATATGAGACAGGTTCAAACTTTGAACTAAATTGCACAAAACTAGTTTCAACTACTAAACTAAGCATTTATTATTAACCTTAACAGCAAAGTAACTAACAATTACATAACACAACACAGGGTTCCTCCGTCTAACCATGTCAAAGCTAGAATCCAACACCACTGGAGCTTTGATGTCCGAAACAAATAGAGAACTAACTTCCACACTATATCACAAACTAGAAAACAGATTTTATTATTGACAAGATAACCTCAATTTCAAACTGAAACTCTAACAGATTGGACCAAGCCACATTCTTGAGCCCATGAACAAAGACAAACTTTAATCAACGCCTCCAATGACCACTGGTACACATACGAACGACACATGCTCATTGATAATAGGATTCAACATGGTTTCATATACTAAATAGTACACTAAACATGAATTCCCTAATTGAAACTCTAAGCAACACAAAATAAGAAGAGAACTTGGGTGTTCTTGTCTAACCCGTCAAACAACACAAACCCAACGTCGCTGCCTCGACGTCGCCATCTCCGCTGCCTAACACTGCCTGCAGAGTCGTCACCAAGCTGCCTTCACACTGCCACTACATCGCTAGTTAAAACTAACACCGCACACACCAAAGCCACGGCTTGAAAAAATCAACAAATGCACCACGCCACTGCCTCGACTTGCCATCTCCGCCTCGCCATCAGAGAATCACATATCACCACACACACCACGAGCCACGGCCTCGCCATTGCATCATCAGAACAACAACATTAAAAGCCCTCCGTCTAGCAAAACTACAGCAACAAAAGTCCATACAACCACTGGTTCGTCGTCACATCAACACCTCTGCCATTCAGTCATCACCATCGCTTCTATGCAACCCACCCTATTTATCTCATCCCCTTCATCTCCAAGCAAAATAAAACTCTCACATCTGCTTACCATTACTGTTCACGGTGGAAACAAAACAAAAATTAACCATACTTTCTCATTCTAATTGAAACGATCTCATTGAGATCGTCTCAACTAGAACAAGAGAGGAATGGAAGTGAGAAGCACGAAAATTGGAAATCAAATGAGACCCGAATCGCTGCCGTTCGGGTTTAAACGGAGAAAGATTTTTCCGGCCAATCGAGGTTCATGACCAGCACGAGGAGGAAAATATGAGCCTGTTTACGTTGTATTTCGCCGGAGGAAGTCAAAAAAAATCGCCGGAGTAGGACTTCAAACTTCGATCTACAACGAATGGTTGAAAATTTAGGGAGAATAAGTTCAAAAACGGGATGAGGATGTCACGGCGAGTCTATGGTGTATAAATTATGGCCGGAGAAGAGAGGAATCGTCGTTGCCGTGGTGGAGGTACGGCAGTCCGGCGGTTTAAAGCCAAGTTCTCTCTAGGTTTAGGTCTTTTGGTTGGGGAAAATGAATGGAATGAAAATGGGACTTATTTTGAGCGATTGGGCCGGGTTAGAGGTGTGGATTGGGCTTGTGAGATGGGCCAGATTGAATTTATAAGTAACCAATAAAAAATCAAATTGTTTAAAACATATATAAGTCACTAGAATTAAAACACACAAATTGCAATATTATCACAACAAAGACGTAAAATCACAATTAAACATATAACAAGTACTTTTAATATTTTCAATTTTTTTTTTATTTAATGACAAATTTTAGCTAAATTAAAAGATAAAATTCTAGGAAAATTCGGCAAAAATCCTAAAATGTTAGCTCGGCTATTTCGAGCTATTTCAAGCTATTTTTTTAAATTTTCGTGCCAAAATTAGGTGATTAAAGCTGTCCCTCTTTGGTCGAGAACATCGAAGAGTTTTCGGGCAAAGATATAATCACAACTAATTTTTGCTTTTTGGTCCTAGCCAAGAGCATGCAAAACGGTGACCGTGCCTTGACTTTCGGTTCGAACCAAATCAAGACTACCTACATATCCCCGGACTAAGGAATCAGGTCAGTGTAGTTCCTCACGTGCGATAGCTGGGACTACCGCATTTAAACAGACACTGGACTCTTCTAGACTAACACTAAGCACTCTCTAGACATACACATGCTAACTCTAGACAGATACGGACTAACTCTAGACGCTTTCAGAACTAACTGGGACTGACTCGACGCTCCTAGACTTACCCGGACTTGCACAAGACACTTTTGACACATTAGAGTTGTTGCTGCTGGTCACTGTCGCTGGTTGCTGGCTAGCTGGCTGGTGGTCACTGCTTTACAAAGGAAAAATGAAAATACAATATTTGAAATTTAAAATTACAATTCCTAAGCTAACTTCTTCATGCTTCCCAAGCTGGTAAACTGGTCCGAAGCTCCCACTACCAAAGTAGTCTTGAAAACTTGAAATTGCCGCTCGGGCGGGCTTTAGGCCTCTAAAGTTGAAGCTGCCGCCTTGACGGGCTTTGACTTGAAAGTAAAATTGCCGCTTTGACGGGCTTTGACTTGAAAGTAGAAACTGCTGCTTTAACGGGCTTTGACTTAAATGCTGAAATTGCCGCTTTGACGGCTTTGAAATTGCCGCTTTGACGGGCTTGACTTGAAAATTGAAATTGCCGCTTTGACAGGCTTTGTCTTGAAAGTTGAAACTGCCGCTTCGACGGGCTTTGACTTGAAAGTTGAAATTGCCGCTTTGAAGGGCTTGACTTGAAAATAAAATTGCCGCTTTGACGGGCTTTGGCTGGAATGCTGAAATTGCCGCTTTGACGGGCTTGACTTGAAAGTTTAAAATGCCGTTTTGGCAGGCTTTGACTTGAAGGGTAAAACTGGAACCACCACTCTGGTAGGTCTTACTTTTGCTGAAAATTAAAATCATCTCTCTGCTGGGTCTTGTTCTTGCTGAATTGAAAATCATTCGTCTGATGGGTTTTGTTCTTGCTGAATTGAAAGCTATCACTCTGATAGGTCTTGTTCTTGCTGAATTGGAAACCATCACTCTTATGGGTCTTGCTTCTTTACAGAAACGGATTCCCTCGTTCTTCAGGTAGGCGCCTGGACTTCTTCAAACAACTCCCTCATTCTCCAGGTGGGTGCCTCGACTTCTCCAAACTACTCCCTCATTCTCCAGGAGGGTGCCTCGACTTTCTCTAAACTACTCCCTCATTCTCCAGGTGGGTGCCTCGACTTTCTCTAAACTACTCCCTCATTCTTCAGGTGGGTGCCTCTACTTTTTCTAAACTACTCCCTTATTCTCCAGGTGGGTGCCTCGACTTCTCTAAACTACTCCCTCATTCTCCAGGTGGGTGCCTCGACTTTCCAAATTACTCCCTCATTCTCCAGGTGGGTGCCTCGACTTTCTCTAAACTATTCCCTCATTCTCCAGT
This sequence comes from Petunia axillaris subsp. axillaris, assembly GCA_029990575.1. NCBI lineage: Eukaryota > Viridiplantae > Streptophyta > Magnoliopsida > Solanales > Solanaceae > Petunia > Petunia axillaris. The sequence continues at coordinate 45,560,816 of JARKNS010000007.1, read as the reverse complement.
TGGGTGCCTCGACTTTCTCAAAACTACTCCCTCATGCTCCAGGTGGGTGCCTCGGCTTTCTCAAAACTACTCCCTCATTATCCAGGTGGGTGCCTCGGCTTTCTCAAAACTACTCCCTCATTCTCCAGGTGGGTGCCTCGACTTCTCAAAACTACTCCCTCATTCTCAACAAGTTGATGAACTGGTTTGAAGCTCAACCTAATCCAGTGGGTCTTGAAAACTTGAAATTGCCACTCGGGTGGACTTTATATCCCTGCATATTTCTCACAGCTTGTTCTAAACCCTTCACCTTGCGCAAAACCTCGCTCTCGTTCAGTTTTCCCAACCGATCGAGCTCAACTTGAGACTCGTGATGGAAACCCTGATTATATGGATCACTTTGCCGAAAATTGGATTCATGGGGCGGATCATACTGTTAGTTCCCAGCTAGCAGATGTGGATCATTGTTTGACCTGAGCATGGGCCTAGCAAGGCCTGCAAATACTGGAACATGTGCCGGAGGTGGGCCATATTGTCCCTCTGGTGGAGGTGGTGCATGAGGACGCACTTCAATTTCATTTGTTACGCCACGGACAGGGGCAAGACCAGTAGGATAAGTGGGATCCTCAACTGCCGTATATATGCCCGGTGCTCGTTGTACCGCTGTCGGCACAACCCCATCTAGGTTTATTGGAATCGAAGGAGGTGCCCGTCCTGTGGTTAGTGCGTGATGCATGTCGGCCACGAGTTGTTTCAAAGTATTAAACTCCCCAGTCAATCTCTCATTTTCCAGTGCCAAGAGTTCCTGGGCACCGGTCTCGGATCTCTCTCCATCAGATGGCATGGCTACGTGTGAAGTCACAGGTCCCTTTGATTTAGTTATGTACGGGTAGATCGATGCCAGAATACCGTACCAAATCTCCAACTCCAAACTATCAAACAAATCAGGTTAGCACAAAAGAAGCACAGATTGCAGCCTAAGGTTGTTATGCGTCATCCCGAAACGGTTAACGACGCGAGTGTACCAACCGAATTCCCCAAAGATTGCTTACGTGCCTTGAGAAAAATCAGAACAAAATTGTAACTGGCACGTAACTAGAACAAGGACAAACTTGGATGACTTTTTCTGATTTTTTTTTTTTACCTCTTTTTCTAACACAAAACATAATTTAGACAAACGACACGACACAAACTCAAAATAAAAGTGCTTGACATGATGCACGAGTCGAAGATATATACAAACTGATACATTGGGCGGGTACACTGGACGGTGAAAATAATGAGACTCGATTTTTTAGCGGAGTCAAATTATTCTACCAGGATCAACGCAAAATACAACTTAACTAATTGCAATTTATCGCATGCACCCTGACTTGACCTTAAACAAAACAAATAAAGTGGGACCCTGAAATAAATATTTTTTTAAAAAAAATTAAGACTCAACCGAAGATTCGAAACGGAACTTAAGAACAGATTATGAAACAAACTATTTTTCTTATCCGAAAGGTGACTCCAAAATCGGACATTACGACAACAGAAAGACGGACACAATTTTTTTTTGTTTTATTTTTATTATTATTTTTTGTTTGAAACAAACTCTTTGATCTAATTCGAGAAAGAATCTTTAGAGTATTTACAAAATCTGGCAATTAGGACGACACAAAATATTACACAAATTAGACGCAAAATTGATTTCTAAAATTGGCCATTGTGACGGCGTAAAAAACCCGATAAATTAATTTCAAAATATGAACTTGACTTGGATACAAACTCAACACAAAAGAGTCCCAAAATTTCGCCATTATAACGGCGCAAAACTATGACACATTATTTTCTAACACTTGGGACCCAGCCCGGACGTAAAATGAGACTAAAAAAATTTGAAAAATTTCGCCATTATAACGGCGTAAAAGGACAACTAAACAAAATATTTCGAGACACGGGACTAAACCCATTTTTTCTATCATTTTCACTTTTTTTTCTCTTTTTTTTTTCAAAATTTGGCTCTCGTCCCTCGGTGATCGGTCAGCATAACAACCCTTAGACTAGAACAAATGCAACACATTATATGCTCATGATGTGTCTTTTGGGGACGCGGGCCCCATCCTGATACGAGAGAGTCAGCCTAGACAAGTGCGGTATAGGTGTACCGCACCTCACTAAGTCTAATGACATGCAGATAAATCGGCCTAGACAAAAGCACAGGTTCAACTCTAGGTGACTCATTGGGTTTATGATCTAGTGGTTCAGCAATTTGGAAGTTCCTCGGGGGTACCGGTCGGCAACGTCTAACGGCCTAACCCAACGCATCTCCTCCTAAGAAGGGTTAACTTTTTGTGTCCTGAGACACGACAGAAATTTCAGACGCCGAAGCGAAACTGGCGTGCATGTGTGCAGTGTTCCAGAAGACTCAGAGGTGTACGAGAGAAGACAGTTGTGTATATATAGTTCAAACATATCAAAGCGGTAACATTCAAGGCAACATATACAAACAATATTCAAAGCCGAAAGCGACAAATTTTAAAGCCTGAGACTCTCTGTTTTCACTTTCTTCCCCAGCAGAGTCGCCATGCTGTCACGATCCTTTTTCAACTTAAAAAAAGAAAAACTATTGTTTTAAAAGGTCTGTGACGATGTTCAAAGGTACACAAATATTTAAGAGATTTTCGGAGTCGCCACTTGACAAGTTAAAGGTGTGCCAAGTCACCAAAGTGGTGTACCTAGAACACCTATGACTCGTTTAGTGGTCTGCGTCAGAGTTCCGGGTAAGGATCTCGGTTGACTCGAGGGAAGGTGTTAGGCACCCTCGAGTCCTATGCCAAGCACAGTTGCTTTTGTTGACGCATTTCGAATCTTTTGAAATTGCTTATTATATTTGCCTTGATTTTGTTACACTTCAATTTATTATTTAATTTCGTGTTCAAATGAAACTCAAATCAGGATATAATTGTGCAAGCACTTCGCTCAGACAAAATCTTCCGATTTAAATTAGTTAAATTGTGCAGGCACTTCACCCGAACAAAATCTCCTAACTTAAAATGAGTTTATATGAACGATTGATACTTGTTTAAACTTATTTCGGCCTACTTGAATTTGCGTAACCGAGTGTCAGAATTATTATAGTGACATTAATGTTGTTCAATTTGTCAAATTTCTCTTTGTCCTCTAAGATTGGCCTTATCTTTAAATGAACAAAGTATGGGCTTTACTTAAATGACAAACCTATTCATGCACCAACCTTTCTGCTCGTTTTGGCTTTTTAGAAATTTGCACATGTAGTCTATTTTGTGAAGAGGTTAGCACCAAATGTCCTCTTCCCTCTATTTTAATTTTAACGTCATGCTTTCTTTTGTACTATCTATTTTCCGGAAGTTGCTTATAGAAACAGGCTCATTTTATATTTGTTTCACTTATGTCCAGATTTTAACACATCAACACTTTGATCATAATTGCAAAATATATATATATATATATATCTTTCTGTAGATCCTTCACATTTACTTTTCAAAGATGTGCCAGAATTTAACTCGCATATTCAAATTTGACTAAGTTTAACATGCTCTTTTGAAGTCATTAGCCTAAACAAAAAAAATAACAATACTTGTCATCCATGGTATTATACAAAAGAAACAATGCAACATAATTCAAACATAATTTTAGATTCCGAAAGATACCATTATTCCATTCAAACAAACTAGCATAACCATAGCAGTAAACTTGTAGGAAGCTTAAAAGGAAAATACCTATAATGTAGATAAAAATTTTAGCTAGCTCCCAGCAAGTGAAGAAGCAGCAGTCACAACCAGTAACAAAGCACAAGTCACAACCAGTAACAAAGCACAGCTTCAGACCCTTAAACTTGAAACTAAACTCCAAAGACTACCTTTCAACACCCAGATTTGACCCCTTTTCTACTCTTAGTTTTTCTATTCTTATCTCTCAACTTTCAGATATGCTTCTCTCTTTTTTTTTTTTTAAAAAAAGGATTGAGATAGTTTTCAAAATAGTTTCTCCTCTTCTTTTTTCGGTGCTTCAACTCTCAGATTTGTGTATGTTCTGTGTCTGGATAAGTGTTCTCTCTTGGTGAGTCGCTGTTAGTTTCAGATCTATCTTTCTTTCAAAGAGTGAAGAAAAAAAATGTTTTCAGATCATTTCTTCTTTGTGTTCTTTCAGATTCTCTTAAATAGACAAATAAAGGTAGAGTGCCTAGGTGAGAAAAAGTACAACACTCACCTGTTTGCTTTTAACTTTTCAGAAAAGTGGAAGAAACCATGTGAAGGTGCTGAATTTGTACTCTCCTTTGGTCCACTTCTTACTCCTTTTGTGCTAAACTTCTCACCAACCAAAAGAGATGCTGAAGCAATACTATTTCAGGCTAAGCTTTGTCCTACTTTTGACTCTTTCAAATCCCAACTTAATGACAAGAAAGACAAACTCTGAATTTTAAAAACCAACAGCCAAGTGTTACCATTTTTCACTAAGACTCACTCACAGCTTATTAAAACAAAAAGAGGTAACAATAATAAGCAGGGAATTCAAATAACTTTCATGCTCAGTTACAAGCAAATGAGTTCATGCTTGGCCACGCTACTGTTTCATCCGAAGTAATCAACAAATCAGTCTCAGCTGAATTTCATGTTAAATGGAACTACAAACAGGATGGAACTAATTCACGTTCAACAAAACAATCATCACTAAAATCAACTACTTTAATTGTGAACAAATAACAAGAAGCAGGGAACATCATGACAGAAACAACAATGTGGACGAATGAACGACAAAAGGGCGTTTGTGATATATGAAAGCGATGGTACATAATTGTCGAGCTAACATGTGAACAAGATTTCCTATGGCTAAACAAAACACACACTGTTTCTACTAAGGTTATCCCGGGCTAATCAAACTAAACACGAATGCAAACGCATAGAACAAGAAGACCAAGAAACTAGCAATTAACTTAATCCATTACCAATGCTAACATCACACTTGCTGCAGCCCGAACCACTGCCTTGCCTCATTAACGATCATGAACAGCCCCTCGAACCATCACATCGCCAACACGGCTCACCATTGGTACAGCTTCAAACAAATCAAACCAGTTGTGACACCATTGATGCGGCATCGCCATCCATGAACAACCCCGTAACAGTCAAACTCGCAGCTGCTATACCCTCGTCGCATCCTCAGACCCCACCACTGCCTCACTATTGCTTCCCGAGCCATCTCATCGCTTCTCGCTACGGGAACAATGTATCCGAAACCTCACCTCAGCCTCCTTTATTGCAGCAAACAATTCGTCGTTCCTCACCATCGCAACAACAATCAACACCAATGTCAAATGCCAAAGCCAAACAAATCTGCACCACCTGAACCCCAATACTTCATAGAACAGCCCCATCAAGACCTCCCTCACATCCTCACACTTCACACACGCTGCAACAACACCCTCAATGCCAAATGCCAAAGCCAAAAAAAAAAAAACTGTTTACTATGACTTCACATCCCCTTGTTAACATGAGCAGCCACAACGAGCTCCCAAATCCAGTCGCCATCCAGTTTTGGCACCCACACAATCTAAAACCAAGGTATTACTTAGGTTGTCAATAAGGTGATTTGTGACCATTGACCCTGATTGTGAACTAAACTTGTAGTCTTAAGTATCTTCATTAATTAATTGAAAAATTGGTTAGTGAATGTTACTACTATTACATGGGAGTGAATAGTTGTATAATTGGAGCAAGTGTTCAATAGGAAGAAAACCAAGTTGAATTTGTTAAAAAAATTATTCTAACACATAGGTATGAGTTGGGTAGATCAATACTAGGCTTCTAAATTCTTGATTAATTATTTATTAATACTTTGCTACTTACTTTATTGTTAATTAGTTGTTACATTGAAACCATCATTAAATTACAAACCTTGGGAGTTAATTGGTTAGATATATTAGTTAGAATAACAACTAGATTTCGAGTGTTCCCTGTGGGATTCGACCTCGGGACTTTAAGTACCGAGCTATATTTGCTGCGACCGCTTAGCCCCTTTTATAGGGCGTAGTTGGGCGTGATCATACATCAAGGTGTTATCAAGTTTCTAATAAACTAATGTGTCCAACAGTGCAGAGAGATTGTTTATTAAGTGAAGATAGAAAGGAAATATCATTATCCAAGTCATTGATCGTAGTAGTATCTCATGAGATTAGCAAGTTGAATTTTTGGTTGAAGTACCGTCTATTCTTGATTTTCAGCAACGTTGCTTGGTTATTCTTCCTTGTTAGCTCGCGTGGTAGCTCACTGGGGAGTAGGAGTTTCTGCTTGGCTTGTTTTCTGCTATGCCTTTGCTCGCTAAGGCTCTTGCCAAGGCGAGCATATTTATGCACCTTCGCGCTTTACTGTTGGTCTCGCTCGCCGACCCGTTTGCCTAATTTCTGTTTAAAGCAAGTGGAGCTGCTCGTGGAGTTATATAATTTTACGGATCGTAGCTTTGTTTGGTGTAACCCAACCATCAGGTTGATTATTTCAAGTGGATGTTGTTGCTGCGTCAAATTTTTAAAGGTATCAAGGAGCAGTACAAATTGGATGTTGTTTGTTGATAGCTTGTGTTTCAGCTTGCTTTTCTCGCTGAGGAGCTCGCTAAGACGACCTACTTTCTGCCTGTGTGCTTTTTATTTTTCCCCTTGCTCGCTGACTCGCTCGCCAAGGCGAGCTTTTTTCTGGCTCATAGGTTCGTTAGCTGCGCTGCATTGTTTAATACACCAGCTTTGGCGATGAGCTGGGAGACATTATATCAGGATGATCGCTATTAGGACCTTGCTGAAGTTGTTGTTGATGCGAAGTTATTGCTACTCAATTAGAATTAGCTCGCGCTGGAGCTTGATGAGGCGAGCACTTTGCTGCTTACTGCTCCTTTGCTCGTTGAATAACTTATTTGGGCGACTAATTTTCTGCTTCCCAATTGACTTTCCCTTGCTGAATGTTTCAGGTTACTATATTCCTAGTTTTAAAATTTGTTGTTGTGGAAAGTACAACCAATTCAAGGATGGAGTTTCAAAGTTGGGATTCCATACACCTCAATGGATGAAGACGAGACATTAGTATAATTATTTTTGGAATACTTTTTAACTCATTTAATCAATTCACTAGCTATTAGTTCTTATTATGTAAAGTGTCATGGCGTTTTATTACCCTTATTTTACTTGGTAGTGTTAGCGCCAAATGGTGCTCATTCCAAAATGATAGGGGTAGTATGCGGACATGACACTATTTACATTATAGCTAGGCCGTATTTAGCTTACATTTATTATGCGCTCAACTTGTAAATACAATTATTTTTTGTTGGTTGATTATTAAAGAAAATGGTCACTAGGCACTATGCCTAGTTGACTCTTTATATATTAAAAAAAAAAAATAATCTTTGTCAATGTTTATGTGAGGTAAATTTCCCATATTTATATTATGAGCCCATTATAGTAATTTGTGAAGAAGTGCATGAGAGACCACTTTTGACAGTGGTCTTTGGTTGAGGCCACTTTTTTTTATTGATTTTGAATGAGAGACCACTTTTTGGAACTTCAATCCTTATAGGTTGAACTTAACACAAGTTCAGCCCACAAGGGTTGAAGTTCAACTTAAGCCCACCACAAGGGTTGAAGTTCAACTTCAGCCCACAAGAGTTGAAGTTTACGAATCTATGCCTAAAAGTTCAGCCCTTGCAGATTGAAGTTGAACTTCATAACTTAGGCATGAAGTTCAACCCACAATGTTTGAACTTCAGCCCACAAAGATTGAAGTTCCAAAAAGTGGCATTTCATGTAAGATCAATAAAAAAAATGACTTCAAACTGAATATCAGTGACAAAAATGGCATGTGGGCGAAATTTTTACCAAGTTTCAAATTCTGGCGAGCATTCAAAAGTTTTTCATAAGTTGTATTGTATCATAAAAATTTGGCCCCGTAGCCTGTTTGCATTGCATTAAATGAAAATTAGCCAGCGGTGCAAAACTCTTTGAAGACTAGCTAGATGCAGAAAAATCCCAGTATTTTATACCGAGATTTATGAACAAAATTTCAAAATACTGAGACTTGATATATGAAATTATAAGACTTTGAACATAAATCCTAGTAAAAAATACTGGGACTTTGAAGATGTTAGTTCAAAATTGCAGTAAAAAATACTGATACTTTAATATGTATGAATTTCTTACACTTGAATCCCAGTAAAAAATACATGCTCAAAGTTCTAGTAAAAAATAGTGGGACTAGTCTGGGTGTGTCAACGCTAATGGACAGCAAGTGTGCCTGCACAGAAATTTAACTATTTCTCAATTAATTTTGAAACAATATATAAAATTTATTTAGAACGTCCAAAATAGCTAGTTATCAATTTTTCACCATTGTATCTACTATTTACGAAAACTCGAGTCCACAAATTTTGCCAAAATGGGCAAAACATACTTACTATTTTTAAACAACAACCTCAAATTTTGATAATTCGCCAAAAATTACTAACAAATGAACTTTTGGCGATCATCGAGAACTTTCCCATCAATCATTAACAATGGTTATACCCGCCCGTCAAAAGTTGAAAATTAGTGTTTTTTTGTACAATTCTTCTCAACACCTCACCAAAAAGGACATGTAGTGAAATAACTCAAGGCCCAAATACACCAAGCCTCCAACAACTAAACAAATCTAACTTCAAAAACCCTAGTTCCCCCACTATAAATTTTCCCTAAACCCTGCAGTTCCATCTCCTTTTACCAGCCGCACCCATTTACAGAAGCAGCAGAGGAATCACTCTACAGCAGCAACAATGAAGTACAATCCAAGAGTTTCCTCCTCTCGCAGGAAGAGCAGAAAGGCCCACTTCACAGCACCCTCAAGCGTCCGCCGCGTTATAATGTCAGCCCCATTATCCACCGAGCTTCGAACCAAGTACAACGTACGTTCAATCCCAGTACGTAAAGACGATGAAGTGCAAGTAGTACGTGGGACCTACAAAGGACGTGACGGTAAAATAGTCCAAGTGTACCGTAAAAAATGGGTGATTCACATTGAGAGAATTACAAGGGAAAAGGTGAATGGTTCAACTGTGAATGTAGGAATTCATCCATCGAAAGTTGTCGTTACGAAGTTGAGGTTGGATAAGGATAGGAAGAATTTGTTGGAAAGGAAAGCCAAAGGAAGAGTTGATGGGGAAAAGGATAAGGGAAGTAAGTTTACTGCTGAGGATATTATGCAGACCATTGATTAGATTAATGAGAATTCATCGAATGGCTGGTAATTTGATATTTTAGCTTAAACAGGATTTTATATCAGTATGATGGAGTTTGTTAGTGTTTTTGAGACAATGAGTTTTGTTGTGGTTTTTTTAATTAATGATGATGATACTTTGGAATCGCTAATGTTTTGTTTAATCAATGTTTTTCCGTGAAATGTAGTTGTGTGTGTGTGAATGTATGTATGTATGTATGTTTCATTTTATTCGTTGACTGTGTAGCTCGAGTAGTGACAGTTCATGCGTGATATGTGGTTTAGTCTGATATTTAAGTAGAGAAGAGTAGTGGTAATGAGTACCATTATTCATTGTTTTGAACTGTGGTTTTGTTTTTGTTTAAATTTAATGGTGACGCTACTTTGGAGTTGCTAATATTTGGGTTAATTGATATGTTTCACTAAATGTAGCTGTGTTTATGTTACATTTTACAGTTAACTGCAGCTTGTAAGAGTTAACTGTAGCTCGAGTGGTATGAGTTAACTGTAGCTCGAGTTCTAAGAGTTAACTGTAGCAGGAGTTGTAAGAGCGTAGCTCAAGTTGTAAGAGTTAACTATAGCTTGAGTAGTAAGAGCGTGATGCTCAAGTACATGTTGTGATATGTGGTTTAGTCGACAGATAAAAGTCTGTTATTTAAGAGGGGGCAGGGGGGAATTAATGATGATGATGATACTTTGGAACTGTAAATTTTTGGGTTAATTATTGTAAATGTAGCTGTATTTATGTTACTATTTATCAGTAACTATAGAGCGTGAGTGGAAGAACAGGTTGCAATGTGTGGGTTAGGTCCCTTGTGAGTTTTATTGTTGTCTTTGTTTAAAACAATGGAGATGATACTCTTGAAAACCTAATATTTGCATTACCTATTTATGTATTGAACATTCTGTTCTTGGGCACTTTGATGAATGAGGTTGTCAGGTTAAATCTCACATTGATGCTTACTTATGCAGTTGACACGGAATAAAGCACATGGTTTTTAGTGATTGTTAGTGTTTTTTGAGACATTGTAGGTTGTTGGGGTTGTTGCCTTTGTTTAAACAATGGAGATTATACTCTTAAAAACCTAATATTTGAACTATCAGTATTTTTCTGTTCAATTTAGTTGTGTATTTGTGACTATTAGTGGTATTATTGCTCTAGTGGTTGCATAGCCAGTTTGTGCATTAAACATCCTGTTAATGGATGATGTTGTTAAGCTAAGCAGTCTAAGTTTGAAGTTAAGATATGTATCTTAGATGTGGCGGAGTGGCATCTTTGGTCTAGTGGTGAGAGCTCAACATTAGACTCACTTCACAGGTTTGAAGCTTGAACCTTGCTGCAGACATATCTTGCTATTTAGGTAGAGGATTTGCTCATTATCCTTAAAGTTTCAACACTGTGGTCAATTGGTCCTTGGGAATTTCTCGGTTATAAAACAAGTCGCTTAAAAAAATAGAGCATACAGTTTAGAGATTGTCTAAGAAGGTACGTTAATGTTATTTTTGATAGTCAATAGTCTTAAAAGGAAAATTATTATGTTGCAATGAACTGAGATTACTGAGGATTCATGTAGCTTACTCTAACTAGTTTCTATTTTGGATTGAGGCGTAAATTTAGAGGACTTGATATCTGTTTGAAGTGGTTTTCTTAATCGATCAACTGATACCCACTGAATGCTGCAAATGACGTGACCCTGTATCATCAACTTGAGAACCATCTATAGATAGAACTTTAGTGAAAGTCTGTGCGCAAGTTGGTTAGCAGAGGTGTAACCATCTATAGCTATGTTTATGTGGCTGTAACTGGTGAATATTGCTTGGTTGATTGCATAGCCAATTTGAGAATCAACCCAGTTTGTTTCTCGAGCATTCTGTCAGTGAATGAGGTTGTTGAACTTAGTAACGAACTTTGATTCTTAAGTTTGTAGCTAGACAAATTAGACTACGTGTTTTGAAGAGTCTTGAAGGTAAATCATTGTGTTTTTAATTGATACTATAGATGATTTATATATATAGCTTTCTAGCTGGTTTCTGATTTGGAATTGATGCATAAATTTTGAAGATTTAATGCCCCTCTTGAAGTGGCTTTCGGAATCAATATAGATCAAAGCTTTATCAGATTCTGTTTGCAAATGGGTTGCAAGCTTTGCGAATATCTTGATGCTACACTTCTCAAGATGTGGAACTGCTGAATGTTTGTGCTGTTTATATTTGAGGTTCTCATTCTTTTGTTATGATTTCTGCTTGAAAAATATGCATTAGCTATGAAATTCTTACTTTATCCCCAAAAAAAAAAAGGAAAAAGAGAGACTGCATTTGCTGTGAATGAATCTTTTCAGAGACAAGAGTTGAGGAACAAAATAAATAGGTGCAAGTTACAGGGACTAGTACAAATCATCCACTTAATATTTTCCATCATATAGTTGGAGCAACAATTTCCCTTGGTTCTGCTCTTCTGTATCTATGAAATAACTATCATCCCATTGTTTGATCGGTCTTTATTTTAGTTAATCAATTCTTTGAGCCAATGGACCTTTATAGCCTATTTGAAAGTTATTTACTAATTGTTCATGTTAGCATTAATTCGCCAAGGAGAATGGATTTATATTGGTTCGATCTAGTTGAGTTGAACTTGGGTTTTTCTGAGAAGCTAATGGTTCCTTGTGCATTATGCCACTAGGGAATTTGTTTGTTTGTTCTGTAACTTCTCATGGTTTATTAACCCAGAGTAGTTTTCATTATCTTAAAGTTTTGGCCAGTTTTATCATTTGGCTGATGTCTTGTTTAGCTTTTTGGCGGTGTTTAGTCTACTGCAACCACATATTTGCATTATTTGGTCTCGTGCAATAATCTTGAAACACTAATGGGGTTGACAGTGCCAATGTCCTAAAATCCCTAATGCTATTTCATGGTGAGACAGGACAAGCATCATTAAGATCCATAATCTCTTAGAATTCTGGCAATCATTAGGAGTTGAGCTAAAAAGAGATTAAGCCCCCGTTTGTTTATAGTTTTTGGGGGACATTTTTTGGGAGTTTTTGAGAGAAAGACTGTTTGTTTATGTTATTTCATCAGAACTTCTTCCAAAAAGTCCTAAAAACTCAAAAAGTGCTCAAAGATTATTTTTGGGCAGTTTTTAGAAAATTTAAAAAACTACTCACAAAATTTCAACTATTTTTTCAAGTAAATTCTATGTCCAAATACAACTTCAAGTTCAAAAAATTATTTTTCAACTCAACTCCAAATACTCAAATTCTCAAGTTTCAACCAAATCTACGTCCAAATGCTAGCTAAGCTTAGTAATTTTGGTACTTCCACATTACATCTTGTGTTTGCTAGGTCCGCTCACGCAATTTGTGTGTCAATACTGTTAAATTTTGCTTGTTTTTTGTCTTTGGAAGGAGCATCTCTCTGTATATAGAGAACTTCTAGTGTTTTACAAATCTTGGAACGAAATGGATCTTTATTTGCTTGCGTCGAGGCTTAGTTGTTGTAGCAGTTGCCAGGGTCGTGAAGTGACCTAGTTTATTGACTTGTAAGCCTTGAATCACGAAACAAGCTGTACCCGACCTCGTTGCACATACTAATCGTAGCTAGGTTGTTCCTTAACAATAAACCTCTAGATGGTGGCTTCTACAATTTTCTCTGGAAATCGCAAGTTGAGGTCCGGCCACCATGCTCTTTGTAGCAACTTTTCTCACTGATGTGACAACCCACCTAAAGCTCCATGGTTAGAATTAAGGGGTCGTTTATAGTGTGTATTATACTACACGAACTAGTAATTGTTGAATTTTCAGTACAAGTCTTTCTTCTTTTTGCAAATGTCTGCTTCCCAACGTTAAATTAATACAAGCAATTTATGGATGTGAAAATTTACAAGCTAAGGAATGAAGTATCTAATTGTGTATCGCATGTCGGATTGACTGGTGCAAGACCCTTTCAACGACAAATTATTGTGACTTGTCAACTTCAAAGAGCAGTCATTAGCAATGAATTGAATTCATTGGCCAACTAGAACTTTTGTATGGGCAGTTAGAATTGGTCTTTTCGATGAGATAAGGAATAGACGTGTGCAGACTTGCAATAATTAACCAAGTAAACTTGAAGAAAATGGAGTCCACGACGAAATTACTGGTTAGGTGAATGGACCATTGTTTAAAGTAAGATCAGAAAAAGCTTTATTAGTAAAAGAAGAAGAAATGGGACTCAAGTACTTCTTCCGCGTAAATGTCGTGTCTGACAAAACGCGTGTAAAGATTCCCCTCCATAATTAACAAGATGGAAATATAATTACTTATCTCAACTTGATGAATATTATGAAATAGCTAAATCAACATATTTTATTATTTTACCGTGTAAAGTTTTAGGCAAAATGATAACATAATTTATATGGTGTAAGAGCAAGCAAACATTATAATATGTGTATGGGCCTAAATCGTTTTTAGGTACACAAATCGAATTTGGATTCGAATACAAGCAAATCTTTGTATCAAAGCGATAAATAATGCACGAAATAGATAAAAAATGCGTGAAATAACTTGGTTTCAATATATGGACGTTCAGTACAAATTTGGGCAGAGTTTCGGTATAAATTTCTGGATCCCTATTACATAAAATGAGATACTATTTATAGATGTAAGCCTCTGCCCATGATCTCCACTACCTATCGCCATGTTGTCCCACGACCTTGAGGTGTAGTGGCTGAGTTAGTGGGGGTGAAGTAGTGGGCTGCAAAGCCGGACGAACCGAGGGGGATCCACCGAGGTGAGAGTTTACGACCTCGGTGGCTTGGCCCTGTTGCTTGACCGAGGTGATGGTTACCGAAGCTCAGCTCACGGCTCGCCTTCGGTAACGCACCTTCGGTTCCAAGACTTCGGCGATTCGCTTAGCCGCCTCGGCGATTGCTTAGCCGCGACGTGCTCGGTCGTTGAGACTTGCGTGACCGGGGCAAATCGCCGTGGGTCGATTTTTACCCAATACAGATAGTCCCCCCACTCCTCGGTTGCCTACCGAGGGGACCGAGGAGTGGAATGAAGTTTTAGCGGGAAAGCGACGTGGCTCAACCCTATCCAAGCGTTTCAAAATTTTTGTCAACGGTTCGCGTCCCATCAGGTCTCTTCTCAATGACACGTGGCGCTCATCCGTGGTTTGACCGAACCGTCGCGCCGAAATTTTTGTTTTCTCCAACGTCTCAATGATGACGCTGACGTCACTTCCTTTTCAAATTCCATACCTATAAAAGGGGAGATCCGCCAAGCTGCCTATTCACTTGTTTCAGAGCAATCAACAGTGAAAACTTACGAATTTCCTCAAACTCCAATTTCGAATTCGCCACCATGTCTACCACCATTTCTAGGCAAGATTCCAGCGACTCAGGTGAGAGAGTGCGAGTTCTGCCTCCGACCGCGGCTGCTGTCAGTGGCGATGCCGCCGCTGCTACGCCGGTGACTACCACGGCCGTGGTGGAAGGTGGTGAAGTATCCTCAGGTGTTGGAGGCGTGAAGCGCCGTAAGATGAGGGCTATGCGCCAGCTGGCGGCGGAGGAGGAGGTTGCCTCAGGCGAGGACGACGTCGTGCTGGACGACGCCGCCCTACGCAGCTTTAGCGACGCTCTCCTTAGAGATGATGATGATGGAGAAGATGGCGAGGGAGTTGGTACCGAGGACGTCGACGCCGAGGGCGGAGGCACCGAGGCCGTAGATGTTGCCGAGGGGGGATCCACGGGGCCGTCTATTCCCCTCGAGCAGGAGCTTGAACCACACCAAATCATTCCCTCCCATTTTGATAACTCCAAGGACCTAAAACTACAGGCTCGGACGGCTGAGCAGGAGGGGAAGCACAGAAACGTTCCCGTGAACACTACCCCAACTTTAATTACTCAGGCTCACACTGAACGAGTCCGGAGGGAGTGTCAATTTGCCGCCGAGGTCAAAGTTGTTATCCCCGACCCAACAAGCAGGGTATGCCACGATATCGAGGGTATGTCTTTTGCTTATACTTATCCATTCACCATCGGTTTCACTCTTCCCGTACACAAGGTCATCGACGACTTTTGCCGGGCTTACAATTTGTGCCTGGCCCAACTTGGCCCCGGTGTCTGGAGAGTCGTTCAATGCATGGACTGGTTAAGCAAGAAAGCGAAGGTGGACTTCACCTTTCAACATCTTATCTCCCTCTACTACCCTTACTTCCACAAAGCCGGGGTGGTGGCGCTCAACAACCGGGGCAAATTTGCTCTTCTTCACAAGAGTGAGGATCACGGGGACCGAGGCTGGAGTGAGCAGTTCATCTTGCTGGAGACCAAGGTCTTATCCACCGAGCC
This sequence comes from Petunia axillaris subsp. axillaris, assembly GCA_029990575.1. Lineage (NCBI taxonomy): Eukaryota > Viridiplantae > Streptophyta > Magnoliopsida > Solanales > Solanaceae > Petunia > Petunia axillaris. The sequence continues at coordinate 45,545,267 of JARKNS010000007.1, read as the reverse complement.
TGATTTTCCCGAGCGGTGGAATAACACACGTAAGCACATCGCTTTTGTCGTTTTCTTCCTCGGTAGTTTGCCAATATTAACTGATTTTGCTATTTCTTCAGCCAGCAAGGTTGACATCGTGCCCCCGGCGGGCTTGACTGAGTGGGTGAAAGCGATGACTAACGCTCGCACGCGCCCCGAGAGGACGTGGATGAACATGGCTGCCGAATTTGGTTGGCAGTGCAAGAGGCATGGTGAGTTTTGATAGTGTTTTAGTAATGGTTAGTTTTGGGAATTTTCTGATTTTTCCCTCCCTCGGTGTCAGGTTTTCCAAATCGTGCCGCTAACACCAAGAAGAGCAAGAAGAAGAAGGAAGAAAAGAAGAAAAATGATGAAGAGACCGAGTCTGACGATGATCTGGCTGCGGTAGCCGGGGAGTATAAAGGATTGAAGGCTTCCAAGTCTTCAAAAATCTCCAAGGGAGCCCCCGATCAAGGGACTTCCAAAGGTAAACGTTTATCCTCAGTACGCGAGGTTAAGCGTCGTTTTCTTTCTATCCTAATGTTAAAATTTTTCCTTCGTTTGTAGGTGTGAAGCGGAAGAGGGCTACGTCGAAGAAGTCGTCCCGTTCGGTAGCTCCTCGTACCGAAGCGGAGACACTTCGCCAGCCCGAAGCGGTGGTTGAAAAACGCCGAGGGCTGGTGGACGAGCCTGAAGATAAGGCAGCCGATGAGGCTTGGTCCCGAGGAGATGTCGCTGTCGTTGATCTCGAAGGCCAAGAGCTTGAGCCTGATGCAGCTGCGGAAAAAGCCAAAGGTAAGGCTAAAGTTGCCGAAGCTGGAACCGCTGCATTCACCGGAGATGCTGGCTCTGGGTCAATGAGAGCGCATTCCGAACCCGCGAGGATTTCTTCCTCGGTGGGAACTTATCGGAAACTCGAGGTGCCTATGTCTTCAAATCTTCTTGGGTGCAACCCCGAGGATCTCCTCAGACTTACGCCCCTGCTAGGGCCGATCGAGGATAGGCTTATGCAGGAGTTTACCCCGGGTCAACTATACAGCACCTTGGCCTCCAACGCAGTAAGGGTAAGTTTCGTCATATTAGAAGCTCTTAGGAGACCAAAAGAATTTAACTTGCAACTTTACCTTCGGGTTATTTTTGACTTCGGTTTGTTTGGCGTTTGCTCAGACTTTCATCCTTTCTTTGAAAGCCATCGAGGTTGAGTCCTCGAGGACCGCTGAGGTTCGGCGCGTGGCCCGCCTATGGGATCAGCAAAAGGATAAATTCAATGCTCAGATAGCTTTGCTGAAAGCTGATTTAGCCAAGTCCCAGGCCGATTTGCGCGAAGCTGAGGCGAACTCCGAAGCCAAGATTAAGATCCTCGGTGATGATTTTGAAGCCGAACGCTCGAGGCTTGGAGAGGAAGTCGCGAGGCTGAGCGATGAGCTGTCACGAACCAAAACCGAGGCGGTTAACATGGCCAAAAAACATCAAGATCAGCTGAGGGATCATCTGCTTCACATTAAGAAGCTAGAGGGCGAAACTTCCAAGCTTTCAGCCAAGGATGATCAGATCGCTGCTTTGAAAGATGAAATTGCGGCCCGAAAAGATAAAGCTGCACTCAAGGTGAAAAGGGCCGAGCTCGACAAGGGCCGAGCTCGACAAGCGGTGGGCCATCATCAAGTCTCGATTAAGGTTGCTCAAGCGGTGTCGCGCCGGGGAGCTTAACCTTGATGAAGAGATTGAGAAGACCGAAGCTAAAGCAGCCGAAGCCCAAGCTATCATAGAGGATCTTCCTTCGAGTGAGGCCTCGAGCGGCGATGATGAAGATGAGGAAGATGAAGAGGCCGAAGAGGGCTCCGAGGACGAAGGTGGTTCTCCTGAGGCCTGAATTACTTTTAGCGCTTATTTTTGCAAGCCTTCGGGCTTTTGTGTTTGTACTTTCGACCTTCGGGTCGTTTTTGGAATGTATATATTCAGCCTCCGGGCTTTTATGTTTGTACTTTCGACCTTCGGGTCGTTTTTGGAATGTATATATTCAGCCTTCGGGCTTTTAGTAAGAAAGAAGTATTTGCATCCTTATTCTGTGTAATGGCCTTTTAAGCATGTCGAACACTTTGATGCAAACTTCACTTTAATCTTGCAAGATTTAGATAGAATTTGACCGATGCGAACCTAGGACGACGTCTCGTCCTCGGGTCGATGCATTACGCGGCTTTCAAATGTAAGATTTAAATAGATAAAAATGGGTGCAACCGAAGTGATTCTTATTGATATCGACGAGCCAAAAGGCTGTGTACATAAAACCAAGCCGAAACGGACCTTGGGTAAAATTTCGAAATAAAAAGCAAACTGACAAAAACGCCGCTACCGGGCTAATTTACAATGTACTAAGTCTGGTCCTCGGGCATTAGTCCCCGGTTGTCGGATAGATAAGCTTGGGTTGGGAGGCTCGAGGCGGACCTCGATATCAACCCCTTCTCACTCCCCCCCAGTGTTCGGTTGTGAATCTTGATGAAGATCCGAGCACTGGAATCGGTTCGGTTCGCTTCCTGAAAAGGTCAAGAAAAAAGGCGGAACGAGGGGTGAGTTAGTACATTTTCTGTTAATGCCATGGGAGCAGGGTTCGGCTCGGGGCTGTTTGATTTAAAGGAGTTTGAAGATATTTACCTCGACTAGAAGTAGTACCGCTTCAAGTTGGAAACATTCCAATTTAACGGTTCAGGTTCTCCTTGCAAACTTTCGATTTGATAAGAACCTTTCCCAACAATTGCTTTGACCCTGTAGGGTCCTTCCCAATTTGCAATGAGCTTTCCTCCGTTTTCTTCTTTGGTTGATTGCTTCACGGTTTTCAGCACATAATCCCCGACCTTGAAGTCCCTGAATTTAGCCTTTCTGTTGAGATATGCTTCAATCTGTCTCTTTTGAGCAACCAGCCGAACCAAAGCCAATTCCCTCTTCTCCTCGAGCAGATCCAACTCAATGCGCATTGCTTCCTGATTTGCGTCCTCGGTCGTATGGGCATATCGAAGGCTTGGTTCGCCCACCTCTACGGGAATAAGAGAGTCCATGCCATACGCCAAAGAGAAGGGAGTCTCCCCGGTGCTGCTCTTTTCAGTCGTTCGCATGGCCCACAGAACCCCGTGCAACTCCTCGGGCCAAGGACCCTTTTTCTCATCGAGCCTTTTCTTGAGATTCTCAATTATAATCCTGTTTGAAGACTCGGCTTGGCCATTGGCGCTTGGATGATAAGGAGTCGAAGCTATTCTCTTGATACCCCACTGCTTGAAGAAGTTGGTGATAGCAGTCCCCATGAATTGTTTGCCATTGTCGCAAGCAATTTCTCTTGGGACCCCGAACCTGTAGATGATGTTCTTTCTGATGAAGTCGATTACTTGCTTTTGCTTAACTTCGGTGAGAGCCGCTGCTTCCACCCATTTGGTGAAGTAATCAGTCAATACCAGGATGAAACGAACACCACCCTTTCCCTTGGGCAATGGTCCAACAACGTCCATTCCCCATTTCATGAAGGGCCATGGCGACACCACCGAGTGAAGAGGCTCGGCCTGTTGGTGGATTAACCGCCCATGGCGTTGGCACTTGTCACATTTTTGTACAAAATCCCTCACATCGGTACTGATAGTGGGCCAGTAATACCCAGCTCTTAATAGCTTTCGTACCAAGGATTTTGCCCCCGAGTGGTTGCCACACTCGCCTTCATGCACTTCTGCCATCACGTATCTTGCTTCATCGGGGCCCAAACATTTGGCCATCGGGCCGCAATACAACCTCTTGTATAGATGCCTTCGATCATGTGATACGAGGTAGCTTGGGTCCTCAGCTTCTTCGCTTCTTTCTTATCTTGGGGGACAGTCCCCGAGTCGAAATAGGAGATGAACTTACTTCGCCAATCCCACCGGTTGTCCACCGAATTGACTTGCAGCTTCATCTCTCTCATCTGTGCAGATAGTAGCCGAACCATTGAGTCAGTCCCCGAGTGATCTTCATCAATAGCCGAACCCAGATTCGCCAAGGCATCAGCCTCGGTGTTCTCCTCCCGAGGTACTTGTTTAATCTGCCATTCTTGGAATTGGCTCAAGATCCTTTGTGTCCGATCTAGGTATAACTGCATTCTGGGCTCGCGAGCCGTGTAATCACCGAGGATTTGGTTCACCACTAATTGAGAGTCACATCTCAATTCGATTCTTTCAACCCCCATTTCTTTGGCCAACTCTAAACCCGCTAAAGCCGCCTCATATTCTGCCTCGTTGTTGGTTACTTTTTTGAATCAAACCGAGTGTCTGATTTTCTCCCCGGTGGGTGCTCTTAAGACTATGCCCAGCCCCGAACCTTTGGAGTTAGTTGCTCCATCGGTATAGAGTACCCATAAGCCCGGAGTTGTTCCTTTAGCTTCGGCATTTTCTCTCTCAGCCTCGGGTAGGATTCCAACGCTAAAATCTGCCACGAAATCCGCCAAGACTTGGGATTTAATGGCGTTCCGAGGCTGATAGGTGATGTCATATTCACTTAACTCTACCGCCCATTTTGATAATCTTCCCGACAACTCTGGCTTATGCAAAATATTTCTCAAGGGGAAGGTTGAAACTACGGCTATTGGATGACATTGAAAATAAGGCCGCAATTTCCGAGCGGTAACAAGTAAAGCAAGAGCTAGTTTTTCCAGATGTGGATACCTGGTCTCAGCGTCGAGGAGTGTCTTGCTCACATAGTAAATGGGCTGCTGCTTTCCATCTTCTTCTCGAACCAGCACAGCACTTACTGATACCTCGGACACTGCTAAATAGACTAGCAATGTTTCACCTTCTTTTGGCTTGGCAAGCAACGGTGCGTTAGCCAAATACTGTTTCAAGTCTTTCAACGCTTGCTCGCACTCCGGTGTCCATTCGAAGTGAGCGTTTTTTCTCAAAACGGAGAAGAATTTGTGGCATCGCTCCGAGGACCTCGAGATGAAACGACTCAAGGCAGCGACTCGGCCAGTCAAGCGTTGGACTTCTTTCACCCCGGTAAGCTTTTCGGGGATTTCTTCGATAACTCTGATTTTGTCAGGATTAGCTTCGATGCCCCGTTCAGAGACGATGAATCCCAAGAATTTGCCAGACCCAACGCCGAAGGCGCACTTTTCAGGATTCAGTTTCATGCCATATTGTCTCAACACGGCGAAGGCCTCCCTCAGATGATTCAAGTGATCCTCCATTTGGATCGACTTGATGAGCATGTCGTCTATGTAAACTTCCATAGATTTTCCAATATAGTCCTTGAACATGCGACACACTAGCCTTTGGTAAGTTGCCCCGGCGTTTTTGAGACCGAAGGGCATGACCTTGTAACAGAATGTACCTCGGTCAGTGATGAACGAGGTTTTTTCTTCGTCCTCAGGGTCCATGAGGATTTGATTGTAGCCCGAATACGCATCCAAGAAAGTTAATAGTTTGTGTCCAGCTGTGGAGTCTATTAACCTGTCAATTTGTGGCAACGGGTAAGAATCTTTGGGGCAAGCTTTATTCAGGTCGGTGTAGTCTACACACATTCTCCACTTGCCATTTTTCTTCGGCACAACTACCACATTTGCCAGCCATTCGGGGTATTTCACTTCCCTGATGAAACCATTTTCTTGCAGCTTCGTGGTCTCATCTTCAATCGCCTTCTTTTTCACCCCGGCGTGAGGTCTCTTCTTTTGTTTCACCGGGGTGAATCTTGGATCTACATTCAGCTTGTGAGTCATGATCTCCGGATCGATACCCGTCATGTCTGAATGAGCCCAAGCGAAACAGTCATGGTTGGATCTTAAAACTTCCATAATTGCGTCTTTCGACTCCGGGTCCAACTCCGAGCCGATGTGCACTTTCCTTTCTGGGAACTCTTTCAACAGGGTGAAAGAGTTCAGCTCTTCAACGGTAGAATCCTCGGCTTTTTGCTTCCGAGGCTCTTGCACGCATGCCGGGATCTTTTCAATTTCACATTGGAGGCTCGCCTCGCTCGACCCCGGTTGCGTTGGTTGCTATTTTTTGGGCCCGCTCGGGGCGACTCCACTCTTCAGTGCAACCGAGTAGCATTCCCTCGCTACTCGCTGCTCCCCCTTAATTGACCGAACCCCCCATGGCGTTGGGAATTTGATCACTTGGTGTAAAGTGGAAGGAACAGCTTCCATGGAGTGGATCCATGGCCGCCCGAGGATTACATTATAGGCCAGGTCCTCGGGCATCACTTGAAACAGTGTCTCCTTGGTGACACCCTCAGCGAATGTCTTCAGCGTGATTTCGCCCAACGTCTTCTCTGTTGAGTTGTTAAAACCAGCCAGCACTGTTGATTTGGGGACGATTTCCCCTTTTAGCCACATCTGCTTCACCGCCCCGTAGCTGATGATGTTTACCGAGCTACCGGGGTCAATCAGCACTCTCTTGATGTCGGCGTTGTTAATTCTTAGCATGATGACTAGAGCATCGTGATGGGGGAACATCATCCCATCACAATCATCCTCATCGAACACGATGTCCTTGCCCGAGCCTCCAACTCGGGTCCTTTTCTCCATGGTGATGGAGAGCTTAGCAAATTTTTTAGCTGCGGCGAAGTTTACGCCGTTTACTTCTGACCCCCCGGTGATGACGTTAACTACTCTCTCCGGGGGTGGAAGCCGAGGTGGTTGTCCATCACCCCGGTTCTTTGAAAAATTGTCTTTCCCCTTGTCAGTGAGGAATTGAGCCAAGACTCCTTTTTTCAGTAGGTGAGCTACTTCGAGGCGCAATGCTTTGCAGTCCTCGGTTCTGTGACCATAATCTGCATGAAACTCGCAATGCAGATTCTGATCCCTTTTGTCTGCCGGGGTTCTCATGTCTTTGGGAATTCTAACCCCGGCTGTCCCCTTAACGACGTCGACCAGCTCCGAGGTCGATATGTTAAAATTATAATCTTGGATCCGGGGGAGATCCTTTCTTGGGACCGAAGCGGAGCTCGAGGGATTCCTTTGGTTCATATTGGTTTGAACCTTCCCTCCTAGCCTTTGGCTTACGTGAGACGCCGGGTATGAGTTACCGGGGTTATTTCCCAATCTTTGAGTAACATGTTGCCTCGGCGAGGTATAAGGTTCATACCTCCCTTTAAAATTATTTCGTGGCGCCTCGACGCGATTTGACATATCACCTCGGTTTTGATAACCTCGGTTTTTGAACTCCGCCTCCTCCAATCTGATTTTGGAGTAAGCTCTTCTATGCAGGTCCTCCCACGTCAGGACCTGATATTGTTGCAACTCTTTCCGCAATTCGGCGGCAACATTTGAATTGCGACCGTTGATACCTTTTTCAAAGGCCATGATAGCCAAGGTATCATCCATTCGAGGCAACTCCATACGTTCAGCGTGGAATCGCTCGAGGAACTCTTTAAGTGGCTCACCGGGCCACTGTTTCACTTCACATATATCCTCCTTCCTCTGGAGGATCTTTTGCGCGCCGGTGTGAGCTTTGACAAAGGCGCGGGATAGTTCTTTGAACGAGGAGATTGACCCCGGCGGCAAGCATAAATACCACCGAAGTGCACCCTTTTCCAGCGAACTACCAAACTTCTTTAAAAACATGGATTCAAGCTGCATGGACGTCAAGTCGTTGCTCTTCACCATGGACATGTACTCCCTAACATGCTCCTTGGGATCAGTTGTCCCATCGTACTTTTTGAGGAATGTGAGTTTGAAACCCACAGGAGTTGGAGCTGGAGCTGCCTCGGGCTTATAAGGCTGTTCCCTATATTGCTCGATGTCGAGGTCGTCATCTTCCTCCTTGCCTATCCCCGGTACGCGTTCGAGGCGCTTTTCGACGCGCGCCTCGATGCGAGCCTCGATTTCTCTACTCATTTTTTCAACGTCAACAGATGACGTTGTTTCTGCCATGGAGGGAACCGTCCCGAAGTGTGGCATGGAAGATGGACCACTCCCCGACCCCCCAGATGCGGTTCCGTTGTGAGGTCCCCCTGTTGTCGCGCCCTGAGGAACGAAAGGCGGGGTGCCTCCACCAGGAGCCGAGGGCTAGGTGCCGTTTGGGGCGGCACTGTTTCGCCCTTCTAGCGAGGCGCGAAACTCGGCATTGATACTAGCCTGCTCATCCTGTTTGTTTTGGAGAGCTCTTAGCGTGGTGACAACGTACATTTGAAATTCTTCGGTTGTCATTGGGGTGAAGGATTGTTGGTTCGTCGGAACGTCAACCCGATCACCATCGCCACCGTTGTTGTTATCGGCCATAGCGTTAGATCACAAATTTCTTGACGAAGACCGGATTTCGAACTTTGGAACAAAGCGTTATTGCTTATATCCCCACAGACGGCGCCAATTTGTATGGGCCTAAATCGTTTTTAGGTACACAAATCGAATTTGGATTCGAATACAAGCAAATCTTTGTATCAAAGCGATAAATAATGCACGAAATAGATAAAAAATGCGTGAAATAACTTGGTTTCAATATATGGACGTTCAGTACAAATTTGGGCAGAGTTTCGGTATAAATTTCTGGATCCCTATTACATAAAATGAGATACTATTTATAGATGTAAGCCTCTGCCCATGATCTCCACTACCTATCGCCATGTTGTCCCACGACCTTGAGGTGTAGTGGCTGAGTTAGTGGGGGTGAAGTAGTGGGCTGCAAAGCCGGACGAACCGAGGGGATCCACCGAGGTGAGAGTTTACGACCTCGGTGGCTTGGCCCTGTTGCTTGACCGAGGTGATGGTTACCGAAGCTCAGCTCACGGCTCGCCTTCGGTAACGCACCTTCGGTTCCAAGACTTCGGCGATTCGCTTAGCCGCCTCGGCGATTGCTTAGCCGCGACGTGCTCGGTCGTTGAGACTTGCGTGACCGGGGCAAATCGCCGTGGGTCGATTTTTACCCAATACAATATGCTTGAATTTCGTTATCATTCACCAACAACTATTTGTACCAATCGATCTAATCAGATCTACACGTGACAAAAAATATTAAATTATATCAAAAGGAGTAAATAGTATTTCTTTATTATACAAAATATCTTAATATATCGTCTATATTAAGGGGTCATTTATACCTTCGATGGTACGGGTACCCACTCCTCACTTGACCCTTGACCAGTTTTAAGTTTCAACGTGTAATAAGGAGTAATTATTTTTCCTAAAGTATTTTAACACATAAAATTCACTTACTCAGGTTAATCCTTAAGAAAACATGACATAATCATAGATAATTAGTTTATACTTTTAGCTCCTGTTTTTGACATAACAATGGTGTAAGATCTGATTTATGTGTATCTACTTATTTTAGCCAATTTCATACTGTACTTAATACCTCTCATTGGAGGCCGATCTACTAACTTTGCCTAAAACCTTATGCATGTGTCGTATAATTTCGCTAAAATAGTTACAAATATATCTTTTGAACCCAATAAATTAAGTAGTATATAGCGGAATTTCGAACTCAAATTTATAATATTCAAATTTTGAATGCACTCTTACTTCCGTTAACACATCGGATAGATCTTTCTTTAACTTAATGTCGTTTGTCTCTAAATACTTTTTAACTTCAATCTCACATGATTAATACCTTAATCTTATAACGGAATTGATGTCACAATTAATTGTACTAAAAGCTGTTTTCATTTATTTTAATAAACATAAACAAAACTCTAAACATTGACCCCGTCCACTTTGATCAACTCTGTTTACCATAAAACAAGGAACAAAACATTAGCAAACCAACCATTTACTACTTATATATATATAATTTCTCTCACCCAAACTTCGGATCCTTGTTTAATTCTTGATCCACTTTGTCTTAATATTTCTCTCTCCATAATAATTCAAGAAACAATTATACCTTTTGTTGTTTTGCACTTCATTTCCTTTCAGTTTCCTTCCTACGACAATGTGTCCGAAGCTTCATTCTCCCCTTTAACACTTTCTCCTTCTTTTCTTTTTCATTTCACCGTGTCATTTTTAACTTGTTTTCTTTAAAGGGGGTGTTTCTAACTTTCTATATTTATAAATACAAAGATATATATTAACTAAGGTGAGAAAAAAAAGGAAAGGAAAGGAAAAATGGAGAATTATTTGAATGAGAATTTTGGAGGAGTGAAGCCGAAGCACTCGTCGGAGGAAGTGCTGCAAAGATGGAGGAGTTTTTGTGGTGTTGTTAAGAATCCTAAACGTCGTTTTCGTTTTACTGCTAATCTCTCTAAACGTTATGAAGCTGCTGCCATGCGCCGTACTAATCATGTATGTCCTCTTTTTTCCCTTTTACGAGTGCACGATTTGAAACTCGATGGATAATAGGTCCGCTTTTGTGTTTCTCATTTTTTTTAATATTAATGTGGTAATATATACATGTGTGTAGCTTTTTATAAATGTTGGTGTCTTGACCAACTCGGTTGCATTATTAATTGTTACTTGTAACGCAGTACATCTCCTGGTTGGAGGTAGTAGATACACGGTTGAATAGTTGAGCCGGTCAGGATGCCACAGTCATGAATAAATAATTATGTATTACTTATATCCTACTTTTTATGTAATTTCGAAATATGTAAAGTTTATTTCTAAAAATTTGAAAGAATCTATGTCCAAACTCGAAAGTTAGCTCCAAAAATTAAGCATTTTTTTGGTGTCAGCTGGAATTTGAACCTTGTTTTCGCCCACTCCATTGACAGGGCTTCCAATGCCGTAGCCTATGTATGTTTCCCAAAGCATAATTGGTTGCATCCTGGATAGAAAGGTTATGAAAGATTTATAATAAAACTAGTCTAATTTACATGAATTAACTTATAATAATACATAGACTTCATGTAATCGATCCCAGATAATACAAGTTTTTGATCAAGACGTAATTCAATGACTGATATGTCTGAGGATATATACATGTAAAGAGACTGAATAGAGAACTTTTTGTAGACCTGCTGAGTTCTTTCTTCTCAATATGGCGTTTATAGTCTTAACTACATGTCCTGTTTCAATGTCTTTATTCGTGTTGTTGGACTTGAACAAACTTTCAAGTGAAATTGGAGGCAGTGCATATGAGTTCTTTTTGTAAAATAAACTTAGCACGTTTCAAGAAAACTCTATGAATAATGATAAAGACTGAACATATTGTTAATGCACTTCCCTGTAATATCGATCTTTCGAAAGGAGGAGGTTCATATTTTCGTTTGTCTCTCCTTTTGTGAAGCAGTTTCACTTGATATCTTTTCAGGAAAATACTTCTCTTCCCTGTATGAAAGTGATTTGATTTCATTTAACTGTGGATGCATTTGAATTTGAGTTAGGATGCATTTAAATTTGCTACACCAATTTCATGTTGTCTTAAAATTAGTAGGAGAAAAGAACTGTTTCGACTTGATAGTAGTATCTTTTAATTTAAAGCTTTTCATACACATCTCATTTGGTAAAACCAGCTTAAACGTGGCTAAGCCTTCTTTTTACGTGTACAGGAGAAACTCAGAGTAGCAGTTCTTGTTTCCAAGGCTGCATTTCAGTTCATACAAGGTGAATTTCGTTTTCTTTTTTCTATCTAATTACCTCTTGATATGTTCTTTAAATTAATTTCTCCGCATTGCAGGCATGCAACCAAGTGATTACAATGTCCCCAAGGAAGTTGAAGATGCTGGTTTTCATATTGACCCCGATGAGCTAGGATCCATAGTTGAAAGTCATGATCTTAAGAAAGTGAAATTTCATGGAGGAGTAGATGGGATTGCAGATAAGCTAGCAACATCAAGTACCAATGGGCTATCTACTGATAATGAAACTGCCCTTACCCGCAGACAGGAAATTTTTGGAGTTAACAAATTCCAAGAAAGTGAAGCTCGGAGCTTTTGGTTGTTTGTTTGGGAAGCACTTCAAGACATGACTCTCATGATCCTTGGTGCATGCGCTTTTATTTCTCTAATTGTTGGCATTTTAATGGAGGGATGGCCTATGGGTGCTCATGATGGTCTTGGTATTGTAGCTAGTATTTTGTTGGTTGTCCTTGTTACAGCAACAAGTGATTATCGTCAATCCTTGCAGTTCAGAGACCTTGACAAAGAGAAGAAGAAAATATCTATCCAGGTTACTAGGAATGGATACAGACAAAAGATGTCCATATATGATCTAGTTCCTGGTGATATAGTTCATCTCGCGATAGGAGATCAAGTCCCTGCAGATGGACTCTTTCTATCAGGATTTTCTGTTCTAATTGATGAATCCAGCTTGACTGGAGAAAGTGAGCCAGTAATGGTCAATGATCAAAATCCTTTTCTTCTTTCTGGAACCAAGGTCCAAGATGGATCTTGCAAGATGTTGGTTACAACAGTGGGGATGAGGACTCAGTGGGGAAAACTGATAGCAACCCTCAGTGAAGGTGGAGATGACGAAACTCCATTACAAGTTAAACTGAATGGAGTGGCAACAATCATTGGAAAAATAGGCCTTTTCTTTGCTGTTGTGACTTTTACAGTACTAGTGCAGAAAATGTTTGGCCGAAAATTGCAAGAGGGATCCCACTGGAGCTGGTCTGGAGGAGAGGCTAGGGAATTACTGGAATACTTTGCAATTGCAGTTACTATTGTGGTGGTTGCAGTTCCTGAGGGACTTCCCCTGGCTGTGACATTAAGCCTTGCCTTTGCCATGAAAAAGATGATGAATGATAAGGCGCTTGTGCGCAATTTAGCTGCTTGTGAGACAATGGGCTCAGCTACAACCATCTGTAGTGACAAAACTGGCACGCTAACGACCAACCGCATGACTGTGGTGAAAACATGCTTCTGTATGAATGCCAAAGATGTGAGCAAACCAGGCGATGCATCTGCACTTTGTTCTGAAATCCCAGATTCTGTAGTCAAAACCTTGCTGCAATCAATTTTTAACAACACTGCCGGAGAAGTTGTTGCTGCCAAGGGCAAAAAGCATGAGATATTGGGAACCCCAACTGAGACTGCTATATTGGAATTTGGTTTAGCACTTGGTGGAGATTTTCAAGCAGAACGACAAGCAGGAAAACTCGTGAAAGTTGAACCATTCAACTCTACTAAGAAGCGGATGGGTGTGGTACTTGAGCTTCCTGAAGGAGGTTTAAGGGCTCATACCAAAGGTGCTTCAGAAATAATTTTGGCTGCCTGTGACACAGTAATTAACTCGAATGGTGACGTTGTTCCCTTGGATGAAACATTAAGAGATAATCTTAATGCCACCATTGAGCAGTTTGCCACTGAAGCTCTTCGTACCTTGTGTCTTGCTTACATGGATCTGGAAAATGGATTCTCTCCTAGTGATGATATTCCAGTCTCTGGGTTTACTTGTGTAGGAATAGTAGGCATAAAGGATCCTGTTCGTCCTGGAGTTAGGGAGTCTGTTGCACTTTGTCGTTCAGCAGGTGTGACTGTTCGAATGGTCACTGGAGATAACATTAATACTGCAAAAGCAATAGCTAGGGAGTGTGGTATACTGACAGATGATGGTATCGCCATTGAAGGACCAGTTTTCCGGGAAATGAGTCAAGAGGAAATGCTAAGAGTGATTCCCAAAATTCAGGTATGGTAATCATTTTAGTTTACATGAGAATGAAGTCATTATTCCAGAGAAGTTCTGGAATAATTTGACTCTTATAATGATTTCTAGTTTAAGACTACATTCCTTTTACTTCTTTAGGTGATGGCTAGGTCTTCACCGCTAGACAAGCACACTTTGGTAAAGCAATTGAGGACAACATTCAATGAAGTTGTTGCAGTCACTGGTGATGGAACCAATGATGCTCCTGCACTTCATGAAGCAGATATTGGACTTGCAATGGGCATCGCTGGAACTGAGGTGAATACGATAATGCCATTTTTTAGTCATTTCCATTTCACATCATAATTCTTTGCTTACTCGACTCTCTGCATTCTTAGTGAAGTACCAAAGTCTCATTGCATGATGTGGGTTACATGCCCAAACAATTGGAGGATTATAAGTACCTTAGGACTGTGAATAGAAAGCAGGAGCATAAGTCACTGCCCTTGTGCATTTCACTGTTAGGTTAATGTTCTGTTAAATGGATAGCAATTCTAATGTAGGCAACAACTTCTCTATTGAGCTATTCTGGTCCTATGACCACTAACTACATAAGGCAAATTTTGTCACATGAAACGATTAAATTGAAAAATGTCATCTCATTGAATTATTATCGTCTGGTTTCAGGTTGCGAAAGAGAGTGCTGATGTTATCATACTTGATGACAATTTCTCAACAATTGTCACAGTGGCCAAATGGGGACGCTCAGTCTACGTAAACATTCAGAAATTTGTTCAGTTTCAGCTGACAGTTAATATTGTTGCATTGATAGTTAACTTTGCTTCAGCCTGTTTGACAGGTCAGGATCTTTTTTCCCCCTAGTATTATTTTACGCTGTCAATGTATTGAAGTTAACTCTTTCCTTCACCCATTTTTGAGTGTCCATCTTATTTGCTGAAAATGACTCATTTCTATGCTTGGATTACGCTTCAGGAAGCGCTCCTCTTACTGCTGTGCAACTTCTGTGGGTCAACATGATCATGGACACCTTAGGAGCACTTGCCCTAGCAACAGAGCCACCTAATGATGAACTAATGAAAAGAGCCCCAGTAGGGAGGACAGGAAATTTTATCAGCAACATAATGTGGAGGAATATCTTGGGGCAATCCTTATATCAGTTTGTGGTAATATGGTTCCTTCAGGCATATGGAAAATCAATATTTCGTCTTGATGGCCCGGATGCTAACCTTACCCTTAACACAATTATTTTCAACTCATTTGTCTTCTGCCAGGTAAAATTTTCAAAGAACATTGTTATAATTTTAGTTTGTAGTAGCACTGGTTTACATTCACATTGTTTACATATCTATTGACTTTAAATGCAGCTTTTCAATGAAGTAAACTCTCGAGAGATGGAAAAAGTCGAGGTTTGGGAAGGTATACTGGATAACTATGTATTTGTGACAGTTATCGGTATAACTTTCTTCTTCCAAGTCATAATCGTCGAATATCTTGGGACATTTGCTAACACCACACCCCTCTCATTTGGCCAATGGTTCCTAAGCATATTTTTCGGTTTCTTGGGCATGCCAATTGCTGTAGGCTTAAAGAAGATTGAGCTATGAAGTTCATAATTAGTGGTGCTATATCTTTTGTACAATCACTTGAAGGAGGACTTGTTTATAGTAACTCATTCTTAAGTGGTAACTAAACTCTTGCCTCAACTAGGAGGAAAAGAATTGAAATTTTTTTGGTGCATTGTAGCATCATTAACACAGTTGTAAGATCTCAATTTTTCTTCTATTTCCCTTATTTTTCTTTTGTATTGGAGAAAAGAGAAAAAAGGAAACAGAAAAGAAGGGAAATCTGGGGCTTTAGGATTTCATGCTCAGCTTGTAAAGCAACTTCTTGTAGTTTACATCAATTTCAGTGCATAGAAGCAATGCTGCTCCTTTCAAACAAATCTTAATTACCCATTTTAACTGCTGATCATGAGGATATTTTGCTTTAAGCTTTGATTATATTTCTTCTTTTCTTTCGTTATTTTCTTCTTATAAGTCCAAGCATGGATTTTAAATTCTTTCTATATTTCTGACCGTTGTTTATCTAATTATGTGGTAGTCTTCTCGGAAAATTTCTTAGTAGGTCGATGAGTTTTGGTCACTATAAGAATCTATAACACTTTGATTGGTAAGCTATAAATTAGTTTGAGACTTTACTTATGCAGCACAACCATACAGGCAAACAGGGAACAACAGTTCCATAACAATCTGTCTGTAATATCCTACTTCGATTATTCCAAAAAAAAAAAAAAAAAATTATTATATGTGCAGTTGAAGTTAGTTTGATCATAACCTCAAAGTGGAGACACGAAGAAAACATAAACTAAGTTCTGATGTCATTATTCTCCCTCTTGGTAGAGTAAGATCTGCGTACAGTTCACCTTCCCCAAACTCCGCTTGTGGGAAACATCCTTCCCCAAACTCCGCTTGTGGGAAACATTGGGTATGTTGTTGTTGTTGTTGTTGCACTACATATGATTAAACATAAGAGTTTAAAAATCATGAGCAAAAGATCATACTCCACCCGTTTCAATTAACATCCGCCTTTACCCTCAATGACACTTCCTATGGGATGCCATAAGACTCAAACATTCATGGGGTATCTTTGGCATGTTATACAAACATTTAGCTTAAGAATATAAGATTCATAAGTCTTCTTTATATTTAAACTTCGTGACCTATCAAATTAAGACACAAAATAAGAGGCGATGAGTAACTAATAAGTATATATTTTTGGGGTATAACCATCCGGTATATGATGCACACCGTCTCGGCTAATTTTGATCTGCTCCCTACCAACAATTTCTCCATTTACAGGAGGTTAATTGTTGGGGAAATGATATGTAGAGATAGTTATTGATCTAACCAGCTGATTATCAAATGTATATTCATACTTCCTAATTCGGAATGATAAGTGTGTAGGTAGGTGTGTATAATTGCAAGAAAGCAGAAAAACGTGAAAGCGCGTGCAACAACTTTGTTGAACTTTTATGAAAGATCCAAAGTAGAGAAAAATACATAGAAATTGACCCTTGATGGCATATAACACCGCACGTTTATCATACTCGACAGTGTTGGAGAAGCAAAATATCAGAATTCCATTAAAGCTGGCACAAATACAGATCACTATAAGTCTTTATTTAACTTGTAGCCTCAACTTGGTAGTCTTCAAATTCAATTGGCTCTCTACTTTGCCTTTGAATAATCAAACCAACAATCATTGAGCTCACTCCAAATTTTGCTGCTGGTAGTTACAAGAAGTAGCTGGCAGTAGCAAAATCTTGGTGTTGAGGGAGTGTTGATCATAGAGGGCAAGTGAACCAAGAAAAATAGTTTCCACTCTCTTCATTTACTGTCTTCATCGTGGTACACAACAAGGTAATGCATTGCAAATTATAGTGACTTTTTTTTTTCTTGATAAATGAAAAATGGCAAACGCTTCTGCATTTGTTCATCTTTCATAAATTCAAGAATTTCACCTAGCTATGACGATGAAAAACAAATGCACCCAACTATTGAAGACCAACATAATAATAAGATTAAAATCCTATCATGTTTATCTCATGCTATATATGGATCGCAAACTTGTTAAGAGCACTCTATTTTCTTCAAAGAAACATCGAAGATTAATTTTATGTTGCTCGAATTCTCTAAAAATATGCTGCACCTATGTCGAATTCTTCAGAAATAGTGTATTTTGGAAGATTCGACACTGAGTGCAACCTCAAAATTTTAAGGTTCCGAGAAACATAGGTTAAGTGCCAAAATATAAAAAATGAAGTACGAGTCAAACTATGAACATTGCTTTTATAATGATGCCACAAACACTTGTAGTTAAACTATTCACCACTAATTATAATTGTTTCTTCTCATAATGATGCAGAAGGAGCAAGTTGAGCAAATGGATAGGAATTTTACTGAGGAATTTCCTCAAGAGAGAACAGTACCATATCCACCTCCATTGCCAGAGGCTTCAACAACTAATCACTTATATGAGAACAGGTTCATAAAGAAGAAATCATCAATGCAAAGACACTGCTCCAATTTAACTGTTACGAAGAATACGTGGGATTGTCTCTTTGATGAAGGTTACAGAGCTGATGTCTTAATTAATACAGATAATGGTGGTATCATTTATGCACATGCTAGTATTCTGGTAAGTTCTTTGCTGCACATTACATAATCTGAGATTCAGCCCCAGTTGTCTACTAAGAGAATGAATTTATCTTTTATTTTACTGTCAGTGTAAATGAACTTTTTAAGAATTAGTGCAGTTTAAGTTGTTGAAGATTAGCCTTGTTTTACCTTGTCAATGTACATAAGTTAAACTTATTAATGACAATAGTGCAATGAACTTTGACACTATTAGATCACCTAAAATATATCTTCGACCCTTCATTAAAGTGATATTTGTAATATTGAAAATAAGGCACATTACCACCTGCTGCAACAAGTAGATTATAAAAGTTCATTACTCTATCGGTGTATATAAGTTAAACTCGTTAAGTTTTATATATTGATGATTCTAGGATACTATCTCATGTTTAGGGAAGCTTTCTTTTTTGCAGTTGGTTTTTACCTATCCTAATTGTGCAACTAATTTTACATCATGTCTGCATAGAACTTAAAACTCAAGAACGGAATGATTATTGTATTTTGGTGTGTGAGAACAGGGTATGGCTTCTCCAGTATTCAAAAGCATGTTGAAATTGAAACAGTCAAGATCTCAATGCAGTAAAGGTCATCATCCATCAATCTCAATACGTGGGGTTCCACCTGAGGCTGTCCAGACTTTCATACGGTTCTTGTATTCTTCAAGGTAAATGGATTCTCCTTCATTATCATTTCAACACTTAAACATTCTTAGCATAGGCCTCTTTGACTTCAGCTGATTAAAGGTTTCCTAATTTTTACACAGTGGAATGTTCTTTATAGTATTTTTCATACATAGAATATACATAGTGACGAAACACGAAAATGGCAAGCCATATATCATAACCCAGAATCACAAATATGACCTTTCGATAGTTTGTAAATTTTGAAACATTCACACATGGTTCAGTTATTTTAATGTGACAAAAAAGTAGTTTTGGACTTTATTGTTACTATATGTAAAGTTCAGCGAAAGTTAGTTTTATGACATTACTATTATAATAAGAAGTTCAATATATAACTATACATAAAATTAACCCCTAATTCAATAGTATCATTTCTAATGGTAGCAGGGGCAAAGCTAGCTTGAAGCAAGATTGAATCAATAGAAATTATACTATGCATAGGAAAAAGCTAGCTTGGTTAGGTCCTTGAAATAAGGACAACTTCTAGTTAAGTGGCAAAGAGAGTTCAAAATTATTTCAGGTCGTATGTTGAAATTCTGGCAGGTGGGACATTTTGAATTTCCTCGTATAAATTCCTGGTCCACCGTAATCTGAATCACAATGAGCTAGCTTTTGATCATTCTCTAATTAGTCAATTATGCACATTGCAGCTATGAAGAAGATAAAATGCAGGAGCATGCTCTAAGTCTATTGGTGCTCTCACATGCATATGCAATCCCCCATCTAAAACAGGAGTGTGAGTTGCAATTGGAGCAAGGATTACTAACTATAGATAATGTTGTTGACATCTTTCAGCTTGCACTTCTATGTGATGCCCCTCGACTCAGCCTCTTTTGTCACCGGTTTATGCTGAAACATTTCAAGGCTATATCTGATACAGAAGGATGGGAAGCCATGAAAGAAAGCCACCCGGTGCTTGAAAAACAGATTTTGAAATCTGTCATTGATGAGGAAATTGTAAGTACCCTATTAATACTAATTCATGTCAAAAGTGATCTTTTTATTACATTATTAGTTTATTTAACATGTCGCAGGAGGTATCCTGGGTAGCTTAGTATTACTAATCCTATTTTTTTATTAACCATTACCTGTAGTTAGCGTTTAGATGACCTGGTAGTGTTGCAATTTATATATTGCTGTAAAGTAAAATAATTATCTTTTGTCACATTGAAGTAATTAAATACTATCCAGTATAACAACATTGAAGGAAAGTACTTACTATAACAGTAAATTCACCTTGATCGGAAGGTTTTGTCGATGTTATAATGGTAAACTCTTGTAACTATAATGTTATAGTAGGTAAAGTTTAGTAATTGTACGGAAGATAGTTTTGTGATTTTACTGTTATAGCAGGTAATGTTTGGTGACTACATTGTTATAGTGAATACAATTCAGTTCATTTAAAGTGACAAAAAATTGTTTTATGATTTTGCTATTATAGTGAATAAAGTTAGTGAAATTGACTCTCTCAATTTATAATTTTTAATCTTTTTGGCTTGCAGAGGGAGAAGGAAAGGGTGAGAAAAATCAACGAGAGAAAAGTGTATATTCAACTATACGAGGCAATGGAAGCTTTGGTTCACATATGCAAAGATGGTTGTCAAACTATCGGTCCATATGATAAAGTCTTGAAAAAAGATCAAACACCATGCAAATATGCATCAATATGCAAAGGACTAGAATTGCTCATTCGTCACTTTGCCAAATGTGAGTTGAGAGTATCTGGTGGCTGCATCCATTGCAAGAGAATGTGGCAAGTTTTGGAATTGCATTCTCGACTTTGCGTTGATTCAGATGTTTGTCGAGTTCCTTTATGCAGGTTTGTTGAAGAAGTCCTTTCATTATAGGTAACTGTGTATACTTAGTGATATACTTACGACGACTTAAAATATCTTTATAGGAAAATATTTTATACGGTCAGTATAAAATTGATGTTGTTGCAACTATATTTGGCTCCAAGTAATATTTCACTAAAAGTTTAGATTGTTATAGGAATGGCTCTTATCCATAAGTGAGGGCTGTCATTTTTCTCAAATATACTGTGGTAAAATTTGATGTTGAAGCAAAGTATAGTTGGCTATAAGTATTATAAAATTAAAAATTACTCCTAAGATAGTTATAGGAAAATGACTTTCGTCCATAGGTGAGAATTGTTTTCCATCAACTAGTAACCAAACATTAGAAATAACCGTCTCATGAGCAATATATTTCTAGAAAATGATTTTGGTTATATCAAACATAAAAAATGGACCACCTCACTTTGAGCATTGTATGCAATCATGTGTCTATGTCGATTAACTCGATAAAAGTTTGATGTCTGAACAGGAATTTCAAGCAGAAGAGGAAACAACAGAACAAGAAGGACGAATTAAAATGGAGAATATTGGTGAGGAAGGTAGTGAGATCCAAGAGCGTTTCTGGATCCCCATTCTTCTCATTAGGATCCACATGATGTTCCTTGTCAAAGTTGTCACTAATTGTAATCCTCTTCTTTACTTTCTTATTTCTAAATTTTTCCTAATTACATGAGGAATAATTGGATAGCAGAAAGGGACAGTGAAAGTCGAATCCACGCATATTTTGTAGGGACTCCCACGGGCTAACTTGAGTCTTGATGTAGTAATACTCATTTTTAGAATATGATAGAAACATTTACACTGAGCTAAATAAAAATTCTTTGCATCTTCCTAAATACTATGTTGCCATGGAAAAGTTGTTATAACTAAGGTGTCCCAAAATTGACTAGTTATCAAAATTTGTCCAAATTTAAAAATAATTTAGCAAGATGGTCTCCGTTTCGTCTGCAAGAAACTCTTCAAATTATCTGAAAGACTGGGGGAAGTGGTCAAACGATAAGTGTTGCATAGACAAGAATTTTAAATGGCAAGTGTTGCCTAAACAAAATTTCAACAGCAAGTCCTGTCTAGGCAATACTAGTAGTTATTTTGGATATTGTGAGAAGAAATATAAGGACAAATGTTGCCTAAATAACAGGAGATCAAAGGCAAGATATGCGAGGACAAAATACAGGAAATTATAAAATTTATAAAGATATTTTCTTTCGAAATTTATTCATTAAATCAAGCAGACACCATTTTTACTAAACCACTAGTAGCGGAGTCAAAATGACAAACTAGTTGACCGCATGTCATTGTTTTTTATAAATAAATACACACATTTAATAAAGAACCAGAATGAAGTTTTCATTTTGTATATGCTGGATAATAATTAGAAATCGGAGTACTTTGAATTCCAAAAAGGGTCCTTATTGTGCCGAACTTTTCATTATTTTGGAGTAGTACATAATCTTGATTGGTTCTTCAAATCCATGCAAGGCGAAGTGATGAGTTGGCTATTAGTTTTATAGTTTTTAATTCATGTTATGTGACTGAGTGTTTTTTTTTTTTTTTAGAGGTGTCAAATGGACAAGTTGGGTGGAAATGAATTAGGTTAAAATAAGTTGAGTAAATAATACAACAGGTCACTTGGGTTAAGATGTGTCGGGTTAAAATGGGTAAAAATATTTTCC
Source organism: Petunia axillaris subsp. axillaris (assembly GCA_029990575.1). Lineage (NCBI taxonomy): Eukaryota > Viridiplantae > Streptophyta > Magnoliopsida > Solanales > Solanaceae > Petunia > Petunia axillaris. The sequence continues at coordinate 45,523,373 of JARKNS010000007.1, read as the reverse complement.
TTTTTTTATTATGAATATATATGATATATCAAAAAAAAAAAAAAAATACTACGGGTCAGTTTTTTGCCTAAGTCAACCCAACTTTTATATGGACTAAATTGCGCGGGTCAAGATGAGCTAAGCAAATGGCAGGTTAGTGATGGATTGCGCCGACCAAGTTTCCGGGCCACCCCTAAAAAAATTGGGGACCTTTTTTTACAATATATAAAGACATTTTGGTACATTACATAATATAGAGAAAATGAGAACTTATTACAAAACATAGCAAATGTATATAAACCATAGACATAACAAAACCCTAATATCCTTCTCTCATTTTCTCTTCCTCCTCCCTCCTCCATTTTCAATCTGTCGCTGCTGACCACCTCCCACTCGTCGCCGCTCTGCCAACAGACCGCTACCGAACCTCCACTATAAAATATAAAAGATACATTTTTGAACTCCTCTCTACACCCTCTTCAAAGTTTCAGCCAGCACCTAACTCCGGTCATCAAGTCACTTTTTCGATAAATTTTACATATTTTCTATCCATTTACCCTCCTCCATCACCTCCCATATCCCAATTTTTCATATTTGTTTTTTTTTTTTCCGACCAAATATGGTGATTTTTGAGTAAAATTTAGTAGTTTTTGTACCCTTTTTCAATCCTAATCCTACAAAGACCAAAGAATCACATACTAAGCGTGATAATTACTTCATTCGTTCCAAAAAGGATGACATAATTTCCTTATTAGTGTGTTAACAAAAGAATGACACAATTCTATATTGGATACAATTTATTTTTAAACTTACCACTTTGCCCTTAATGAGATGGTTTATAGTCACATATTTACCTATGACTTATTTTAGTTCATAAGTTTCACAAGTCTTCTTTCATTTCTTAAATTCTGATCCAAGTCAAACTAGGACATTCATTATAGAACGGAGGTAGTATATCAAAGGAATAAAACTCAAAGTTACCCATGTACTTTGGGAAGTCTTTTATATTTACCTATATAAGTTTTCGAATTAGCAAAATGGTTTCTTGGGTGTCTTTATTTCTTTTTAATATTCGCAACATAATATAGGGATCATATATTATATTTTCAACACAAAATAACGAGTGCATTAGAATTTCTTCGCAACATATGAAATGATCAGTTGAATTTCTTTTCAATGTGGGGATTTGTAGTACCATCTTTTTTGGTTTAGTTATTTTTATGAATCACCTAAACTGAGAATACACTATAGGAGCAGCACAAGTATTCCAACTCCAAATTTGTGCAGAACCCTCATGGAAGGTTCTCAGCCAAAATCCACAAACCTTAATGCCTTGCCACAAGAACTCATTACTGCTATACTTGTAAGACTTCCACTAAATAACATCTTACAATTGAAGTCTGTTTCTAAATATTGGCTTTCTTTAGTTTTTTTTTTTTTTTTTGGTAAACTGTGAATATTACCATAACTGACAAAACCATTACACCTAAAGAGCATCCAGAGTTCTGCTAATCAAGAACTCTAAACCTCCAACTTCCAGCTCTAATTACATAAGCTTTGAATGAAACTCCTACTCCTACGTGCTCTCTTCGATTCTAGGAACATATCTAATCTAACTGTAGTTTCCTTTTTGATCTGTGTAACTACATACTGACTATTTACAATTGTTTCTCTGTGAAGTAACCAATTCCTTGTTTGCCATGTGAAGTAGATTACTGCACTCCAGATAGCTGCCATGATTTCCTTCTGTGACTTCTTCCATCTTCTATGTCTGATCCATAAGTATGTATCCAGTGCTCCTCCTAGCTGCATTTGACATCCTGTCCATTGGCTTATTCCTTCACTCACCCTCTTGATCCAGCTGCATTCCGCAAAGATGTGCTGATGTGTCTCTTCTTTATCCTCCTCACAGAGGCAACACCTAGGGTCTGCAACCTGAACATTCATGCTTATCAGTCTGTCCCTGGTAAGCAGTTTCTTCTGCACTGCTAGCCAGGCTATGAATCTGTGCTTTGGTTGTGCCATTGCAGTCCAGATTAGCTCAGCTGCTACCATTCTTTGGTGATCTCCTACCATAGCCACATAGCTCTGTGTAACTGAGTAGTGCCCATTAGTAGTGAGAGAGTAGGCATCACTCCTATACCAGTTTTGCATTTCTTGCTTCATTTTATTAAGTTTTCTCCAGTACCAGCTACTATCACTAGGTGGGACATGCCTCCAAATATCAGTTTCCTGCTTCATATATATTCCATGTACCCATCTTACCCATAGTACTTCCTTCCTTACCACCAGCTGCCATAGCAACTTCCCAACAGATGCAACATTCCAGTTTTTGCATTTCTTCACATTCAGGCCCCCATGCCTTTTTGGCAAGCAAACCTGATCCCAATTCACTAATGCCACCTTCCTTTTTCCCTCCTCAGCTCCCCATAAGAACTCTCTACACTTCTTATCTACCTCTTTTACTACACTTTGAGGCAATATAAAGACAGCCCCCCAAAAATTATGAATCGAAAACAATACGGCATTGACTACCTGAAGCCTCCCTGCATATGATAGGTGCCTTGCCTGAACTGCTTTTATTCTGCTTGTGATCTTGTCAACTAATTGTTTGCAATCCATCTTATTCCATTTCTTTGATGATAGAGGTAATCCCAGATATCTGATTGGAAATGAGCCTGCTGAGAAACCTGTTATACTCAGTAGTTGTCTTCTAGTATCATCATCTACCCCAGCCATGAACAGGCTTGATTTATCCATATTTGCTTTTAAACCTGTAGTGTCTGTAAAATGCTTCAAAGCCTCCATTACCCTGGATACTGAAGCTCTATCACCTTTACAAAAGATCATGAGATCATCTGCAAAAGTAAGGTGAGTCAGCTTCATTTGTTTGCACATTGGGTGGTATTTAAAATCAGGCAGCTCCCCCATCTTTTTCAGCACTCTCGTGAGGTATTCCATAACTATCACAAACACCAAGGGGGAGATAGGATCTCCCTGTCTCAACCCTCTTCTACCCTGAAAATATCCATACCCCTTGCCATTTACTTTCACTGAGAACCTGGTTGAAGTTACACATACCATTACAAGCTTGACAAACTTATCTGGGAATCCCAGCCCTCTCATTGCTTCTTCCACAAACTCCCATCTTACCATATCATATGCCTTTCTCAAATCTATTTTCATTAGGCATCTAGGGGTTGTCTTCCTATTGTAATGCCTCAACAGGTCATGGCATATCAACACATTATGGATTAGAGACCTTCCTTGCACAAATGCAGCTTGGTTTTCTCCTATGATACTAGGCAGGATCCCCTTTAATCTGGCACACAGCATCTTTGATATGCACTTGTACAGTACATTACAACAGGAGATTGGTCTAAATTGGCTTGCCTCCTCTGGGACTTGTACCTTAGGAATTACTGCTACCATTGTAGCATTAACTTGCTTGAGCAGTTTTCCATTGGAAAAGAACTCTAGTATAGCTGCTGTAATATCAGACCCCACAACATCCCAGGCTGCTTTGAAAAAACCACTTCCATACCCATCTGGACCTGGGCTCTTGTTCATATCTATGCTGAACATTGCTTTCTTCACCTCCCCCTCTGTGTAAGGTTTAATCAACATGATCTGTTGCTCTATACTCACTACTGGGCCATTTCGTATGAACCCCATGACTGCTTTGTTTCTGTGCCCTCCTGTTGTTCCAAGCAAATCTTGATAAAATCTTACTAATATTTGTGCTATTGCCTGGGGTTCAGTTTGCATGATTGCATTGTGATCTCTGAGTTGTGTGATTACTTGCTGCATCTTCTTCTGTTTTAGTACTGAGAAGAAGTATTTTGTGTTATCATCTCCCAACTTGATCCAGGTAGCTTTGCTTCTTTGTTGTAAGAACACTTCAGCCACATAAGAAGTGTGTCTAAACGTAGTTTCTTTCTCTTTTTCATCCTGTTGCAAACTGGTATTCAAAGGATCCTGCTGTAACATCCTTTGGAGTCTATGGAGTGCTTCCCTATCTTCATCTGCCTCTTTGACAATATCTCTGAAGTGATTAGTGTTCAGCATCTTTAATCTAGGCTTCAATTGCTTCAATTTACTTACTACATTGAACATATTACATCCAGTGATCTGAGTATGCCAAACATCTTCCACTATTTGTCTGAACTGAGGGTGCCCTCCCCAAGTATTACAATATTGAAAAGACCTTGCTCCTCCTGTCCTTGCTGCAACTTGGCTCACCTTTATAGGACAATGATCACTAATGCCTTCTGGCAGTCCCACGGCATGAAATAATGGCATGCTATCGATCCATTCTTGATTAACAAATACCCAATCTATCTTTGAAAAAACTCTTCTGTCTTGCTTGTCATTCCATGTGTACCGGCTCCCTTGTTGTGGAAGCTCTATCAATTTGCTACTTTCCACACACTCTTGGAATTCTCTAGTTTCAGCTGCTGTGACAGGGTTCCCTCCAATCCTGTCATCTAGACACATGACAGAGTTGAAGTCCCCTAGAATCATCCAAGGCATAGTACACCCCATGCTTATACTAACAATCTCATCCCACAGATCTCTCCTCTCTTCTCTTGTGTTAAAAGCATACACAAAAGACAGGAGGAATGTTTGTTGCAGAGTTACTCCAGTGACCTTACATGTCACTACCTGGCTTGATTTCCTCAACACACTTACTTGAAAAAATTCAGGTTTCCAAGCAACTAATATTCTCCCATTGTAGTGTTCCTCTAGATTGGTGATATACTCCCATCCATGAAACACTTTATTAGCTATTTTATTAATACTATTCATTTTTACTTTTGTTTCAAGCAACCCAATCAACTGTATATTCTGAGAACTGCAAAGGAGTTTTACCTCCTTTTGCTTATTGGGGCCATTGAGGCCCCTGATATTCCAGCTTATGAATTCAACCATGACCCAAAGGAGGTGATATAATGCCTCCCCCTTGCTTGACCTGTCCACCTATGGAATCATCTCCTATTTTACTCTCTGTATCTGTTCCCCCTCCTTGCACTTGTGCTCCCACTGGCTTCATATGCAGTCCCTCTCCCACTTTGTCCAAAGCAAGAAATGAATTACCTGTCCTTATCTCATGCTGCTTAGGCACATAGCTCTTTGCCTTAAATGCATTGTTGGGAGGCTTTCTTTAGTTTCTAGCCCTCTTTTTGCTAACACCCATCTTAAGTTTTCTTCTAGTAACGATCTTAGAATGTTGTTAGTATGTTCACCCAAGGTTAAATATTGTTATGTTAGCCCTCTATTTGATGAGCATTTAATTCCCCCATTTTACTTGGAAAACCCTGATCCATTTGTTCGTTGGATGGCTTCTCTACATTATCGGGCTTCTACTGAGGCATTTGACTTGGTTCATCCCGTGGAAAACCCTAATCCCACAATTATTATTGCGGGTTCTGTTAATGGGTTGATTTGTCTTCGTGAACGGTATGATGGTGGGTTGATTCTGTGGAATCCGTCAACTCGACAAGTTAAGCAAGTACCCGACCTTATTCCACCCGACACAAATGGCATGTTTGGTTACATGTTCATGTATGGTTTTGGATATGATGAGGTACATGATGATTATAAGATAGTCGCTATTAACCATAATGGCCTGCCATTGGCTTAATATATAGTTTAAAGAGTGATTCTTGGAGAAATCTTGATGTTTTCAAATATTGGGTGCAATATGATGAGTCAGCTAAGTTGGTGAATGGGAAGGTTCACTGTGTTACTGGTACTACCTTTACTACTCGTGGTGATGGTTGGGGCATTATGTCCATTGATTTGGTTGATGAGAAATGTGGAAAGGTAGAGCTGCCCTGCTACGAAAAAGGAGAAAAAGATGCGAGTCTTGGAGTGTTGGGAAGTGATTTATGTATGCTTTGTACCCATATAAGAAATCATGAGAGAACTCATCATGATGTGTGGGTTATGAAGGAATATGGGGTTAAAGAGTCTTGGACGAAACTGTATTCCATCGAATATCGTGAAGCTGAATATTATTTGACCGCACCCCTTTGCATGTCCAATAAAGGTGAAAGCTTGTTTGTGTTTGGATCGTATGTAATGATATACAGTCCAGAGAAGAAGCAAATCAGATATCCAAAGATTATTAATGCTGAAGGTGATCTTAGCGCAGAGCCCTACATTGAAAGCTTAGTTTCTCCAATTTTACAAAATGAACCAATGACTTAACACTGAAGGCTGCAAATAGTCAGGGGAATGACAGTTGTGTAGCTAACATCTTGTAAGTGCACTTTATACATTTTTCGCATGTTGTTCAACTTTGCTTCTTCTGTCAAATGTAGAAAATTACACTGCATATATAAGGGCCATCTTTACACCACATCTACTTAGGTATCTTGATTGTCCGTTTTGTTGTTGCATATTTTCGTGTAATAATAACTTTTGCAAGAACGTTGTTAGTTGTAGTTGGCTTTGTTACCGGACATTCATTCTCTTTTAAAGCAGAGTTGTAAAGGTACATATTGTGCCACTAGTTTGAGTAAGAATAATGAGCACTAAGCAAATGTGAATACGCCAAAACTGATTAAAATATATAGTCCTTGGCAGGGTCCTTTAATGTTCGTTTTCAGTAACACTTAATGAAGAGACAGAGGACTAATAGAAATTATGGAATAACAGTTAAGGTCTGAGATATCATAAAGTTTGGGTGTTTTCTGTTGTTGCTAATAGCTTACAGTTATTTCTTCATGTTTATCTTCTCAGCTTTCCTAATTTTTTGGTCATCAAAAGGCTGAATTTTGTTTCACTTTGGTGATACCATTGACTTGTGCAGAAGTGGGTTGAAGGAATTTCTTTTAGCTGCTATTGTCTTGAAGTATCAGGCTCTTCTCCACTAGTTATTCTCCCCATATTCCCGAGTTTCTACTTTGTATATCTGTTTAATTTTCATTTGCCAAGACGTTTAACTAAAGAACTACCCTGACCATAGTTGAGAAGGTAGATATTACCATCATTCTAGGAGACAAATTATCTGACTTTGGTAAAAAATCCTCATTTTCCAAAATTTTGGGTTCAGCACAGGCACAGTTGGAAGAGCTGTTTTGCAGTGTCCAAAACACTATGAAGATAAGAAGATTAATTTCTTTTTCTTTTTTCTTATCGTATACACTTGTGAGTTATATATTCATTTCTTGGACCTACTTTGCTTCCTTTTCTTCAACTGTGCTATAACCTTGATCACCTGTAGAGTAGAAAGCAATGATATCTCTTCATTCTCTCAATTATTAGATTCTATGCTTAAAAAAGAAATCTTCTTTTAGGGGTCAGAATATCGTTGCATGAACTTTTACGTTCTTAGATTTAATCAAAGGGACATAACTTGCGAGAAAACTAGAGAATTTACATGAATTATTTCGTTTTGGTTATGTCTCTGTAAGAAATGAACTTTTGGCCTGTAATATGTTGCTATGTGCTTACTTACAAACCAATGTTTAGGGGTGTAAACTGGTATTTAGCTCATCATTTGCCTTCTCAGTAGGAAAATCAACTTAACCTCGCAAATTGTGAATGATTGCAGGTTGCTGTGTTGAATCATCCATGTGTACGGGGAAGCAAACTAACTAGCTGATGCTTTGGCGAAACATCTCCTGATTTTGTTGTTGTTCAGGTCACAGGACGCAAACTAACTAGCTGATGCTTTGGCGAAACATCTCCTGATTTTGTTGTTGTTCAGGTCACAGGACTCTTCAGTTCATTGTTTTGTAGGAGAGTAAAACTTCTTTCTTGCGATTCCGTGTTATGTAGAAGAGTAAAGCTTCTTTCTTGGAACAAAATAGTACATGTTTAGGCTTCTAATTCGAATCCACCATTTTCTGTTGACTGACTATTGATGGTAAGTGACCAACTAGGCGAGACAGACCATTGTTCCTCCTCTGAGTGTAAGAAATATCCAACTTTCTTTATTTCTAATACCCTGAAGAATGCATGCAAAATCTCTTTTGTTTCGTGCAAGTCCTTTTTGAACAGATAAAAAAAGCAACATAGAAAAAGTTCTATATCTATTTCGTAATCAAGATATGAACGGAAAAAGAACAAATAGCATACAGGAATATGGGTTGTTAATGATAGAAAAATCTCATTGTCGATCGGTCATGGTAAAGGCTACCGACTGCTCTTCCACTCATGCAAAAGCAACAAACATATGTACAACATTCATTATTAGATCGACTAGTTTAATTCTACGATGGTCGAATTCTCCGAGACTGTTGCAGCGCTATGTCGGATCCTCCAAAAATAGTACATATTTTTAAAGGTTCCGATACGAGTGCAGTGTCAATTTGTGAAGTATCCGAGCAACATAGGTTAAGTACCAAAATATAAACTGAAGTAGGAGGCAAACCATTAGCATTTCTTTTTAATGATGCCACGCCACAAAAACTTCTTGTTACACAACTCACAACTAATTATAGTTATTTCTTCTCATAATGATTCAGAAGGAAGAAGTTTTGCAAATGGATAGGAATTTTAGTGAGGAATTCCCTCGAGAGAGAACAGTACCAGATCCACCTCCATTGCCTTAGGCTTCAACAACTAATTACTCTTATGAGAACAGGTTCGTAGAAAGGAAATTAACATTGAGAAGACACTGCTCCAATTTTACTTCTACAAAGAATACGTGGGATTGCCTCTTTGATGAAGTTTGCATAAGTATATACTTTGAAATACTAATTTACTTTGAAATGTCTTTAAGGTTACCATCCACGAAGATTCACTTTCATGTTCTTTTCGTTAATAAATCGCCTTATATTTTTTAGTCCAACTTGAAGTATAAATAACCTAATTTTCAAACTGTAGGTTTTGAATTCCCTTGTATAGTTCCTTGCTCCGCCACGGAATGGTACTAATAGTGTGTGTGTGTATATATATAAAAACTTTTTCACCTTTTATCAAAAAGTTTTTGAAAGACAATGTTCGTCTACGAAATCTCGTGATTTTCTTAACCTTTTTTAATAGTAACAGTTTTTGAAAAACCAAAAAGTGGTAGAGAACTTTTTAAAGTTTTTTTTAAAAAGAGTTTTGTTATGAGCTTAGTAAATGATCAATTGAATAGTACAAACTGGGAATTTCTATTACTGATCAAGAATTCTATATTGGTTACAAGAATTGGAAATGAACTGAATTACAAGAAGAGAAAGGAACTGACGAGGGAAAGGAGGAAGTAGGGGAGAGAAGGAGAATCTTGACAATACAAATAACTAACTAACTAACTACCTTGCCAAAAATCACAAGCTTACCACAAGAACTCATAACAGCTATATTTGTAAGACTTCCATTCAAAAACATCTTACAATTGAAGTGTATTTTTAAATATTGGCTTTCTTTAATTTCTAGCCCTCTATTTGCTAAGACCCATCTTCGTTTTTCTGCTAGTAAGGATCATAGACTTTTGTTACTATGTCCGCTTGAGAGCTCTTTATTTGATGTTCGTAAGATGGCTTCTGCATATAATCAGCCTTCTACCGAGGCATTTGACTTGGTTCATCCCGTGGAAAAGCCTAATCACTCACTTATTATTGCGGGTTCTGTTAATGGGTTGATTTGTCTTCGCAAATGACGTGATGGTGGGTTAATTCTCTGGAATCCATCAACTAGAAAAGTTAAGCAAGTACCCGACCTTATTCCACCAGACAAGGGTTGTAACATGTTCATGTATGGTTTTGGTTATGATGAGGTGCATGATGATTATAAGGTAGTCACTATTAATCATAATGGCCCTCGCATTGGCTTAATATATAGTTTAAAGAGTGATTCTTGGAGCAGCGTTGATGTTTTTAAATGCTGGTGTAATACGACGAGTCGGCTAAGTTGGTGAATGGGAAAGTTCATTGGGGTACCTTTGCTACTGGTTATGATGATTGGCGGGCATTATGTCTATTGATTTGGTTGATGAGAAAAGCGGAAAGGTGGAGCTGCCCAACTACGAAGAAGGAGAAAAAGATGTGAGTCTTGGAGTGTTGGGAAGTGATTTATGTATGCTTTGTACTCATATAAGAAATCATGAGAGAACTTGACACGATGTGTGGGTTATGAAAGAATATGGGATTAAAGAGTCTTGGACAAAACTGTACTCCATCAAATATCGTAGTATAACCGGATATTCTTTGACTACACCCCTATGCATGTCGAATGAAGGCGAAAGTTTGTTTGTGTTCGGAACGGTTATAATGATATACAATCCAGAGAAGAATTCAATCAGATATCCGAAGGTTTTTAATGCTAAAGGTTATCTTTGGGCAGAATTCTACATTGAAAGCCTAGTTTGTCCTGTATTAGTCGATTTCTGTTCGATCACGAAGGAAACGTGTTCGATCACGAGGCAAAGCTATAACTAATTTCGAGGACGTATTTGATAAGATTGATATGAAGCAGCTTCGTTTGATGGTGTGATCGATTATGCTGTGTTGAGATCGGAGCGTTTCAAAGACAGCTGTTCCAGCGGATAACTTAGGTTGTTCTCATCCCAATTTTATCAGAACAAATCTAGCGAATTCGGTAGAAGTGGGTGAAAATGGGCAACTGCTGTTGCGTGATTAAAAAAAGGCGTGAGAAAGTGGGAGTTCTTCTAGGGTTGGGAACTTTATCATTTCAACCTATAAATAGGACTCCACTTCTTCATTTGCAGACTTAGGTTCTTTAGAACAACACCTTTTTTATTCATCAGCTATACAGTCGCTCACTACACCATTGTTGTCTTATTGTCCTTATCAAAGCAACACATTGTATTAAGCATTGATCGTGGCTTGGCTTAAACTCGGAGGAAGATTCATCTCCTTCATCGAAGCACCAACCTCAGATTCTTCAATACAATAAGCTTTATCGCTTTGTTCATTTATTTATTATTGATTATTTCGTTGTTTGCATGTCATTTCCATTATTTGATACATTAATTCATCGTTGTCGATTTCATTAATCTATTACCGTTGCATTGATCGTATAACTAGCTCATTATCTAATCTGCTTATTAATATCGAACACATCAAGCAAGTCATTACTACTACATTTTGATCGTTGTGCTAATCTGATTGGGTGCATTTTCATCGATCGCATTTTTTATCATTATATCTGAGTTCATCATCGAATCTAGTTACGATGGTGTATTCAACATCAAACGAAATTAGCGTATAAATCATCTTCGGTAAAAACTTGTCTTAAACTAAGCTAGAAATGACCATCGTAAACTGCCGATTCATTATTTGCCTTCGTTCACTTGTTTACATTTGCCTTCGAATCGCTCATTAAAGCTACGACATCGGATTTTCATATTTACACCTTTGAAACTGATATTTGCATTGTCTTCGAATGAAAACCCTGAAAATCGACTACTTGTCAACGTAAACCGCCTATCAATCGATCGAATTGAGATATAAAACGGTCACCTTAGACTCAACTAAATACAAATTTAATTGTAAGACCTGAAGTACATTTTTAGGAAATACAATTTGGCGCCCACCGTGGGGTCTAGGCAATCGATTTATTCCGAAATTTGAATCGTTTGATACTACTTACGTTTGCTTTTTTATCTTGAAATGGCAGATGAACGTAACATCGATGTTACCACCGCTCTGAACGGTCAACAACAGCTCAATCCCAATGACGGGATTCATGTTCCGACCAACGTTGAAGCGGTCGATGAGTTTACCAATCACAAGCAGGATCCGATTCAGGACGACATTCCTACTAGTTCACAGCTAAACGCGCCCCAAGGACGACGACCCGGTAAGGAACCCGCGGTCGAAACTGAGTTAGGAGATACAAATGCGGCACTGATGGCGTATTTGAAAAGGCATGATGCTCAGTTCGAGATGATACAAGAACAGTTGAAGGTTCTGTCTAGCTCTATCGGAAACAGAGCGCCCACCTCCCCGATCACACCCCCGCAAGCATTCCGACTTCGGTTCCTCAGGGCGCCGTAACAGGGGGACTTGCAGCGGGGGTCGGATCTGAAGGATCGGGTACGGCCGCCGTGGCTATGGGAGCTCCGGCCTCCATTACGACAGAAGTAAGGATGTTGGCTACGATGCAAACTCTGCTGAATGACACAGTGGATAAAAAGTTCAATGAGATAAAATCATTTATGGAAAAACTGCCAGGTGTTCCGAAGTTAACAGACGAAGTCGCTAAGAAATCGATTTCAAAGCGTCCGTTTCCATCAAGTGCAGCCCCACTACCCATTCCTAAAACCTTCAAGTTACCAGAAAGGTTAAGATACGATGGAACTACAGATCCAAGGGATCATATTGATATGCTTTCGGTTGCAGTTCAGGTGAACGACCTGACTTCGGAAGAGATCAATTCAGTAAGTCTTAAGAAGTTTTGTGAAATATTAAAAGAGGCAGCACTGAAGTGGTATTTGCAGCTACCTGAAAATGATATACTGAATTTCGATGATATGGCGGCTAAGTTCATTCAATCACATACTTGAGCAAAAAAGATAGCGCCAAGGGTGGAAGATATCTTGAACGTTAAGCAGCGGCCCGGGGAAACTATTAAATAATTTGTGAAACGATTTAATGATGAAAATATTCACATCCCAAATCTCGAAGAAAGGTGGGCTTGTTTGACTTTTGCTAATAACTAGCGCACTGATTCAATAGAGGCGTGGAAGTTGAAGGATCGTCTTAGGGAAATCAATGCATGGACATTCGACAATCTATATCGTGAGTGCGAACCAAGGATTAGGGCAGAGGAGGAGGAATTGCAGCTAGCCCGAAATAATCATCAATATGATCGACCACCACCACGGAGAGTCGAGAACGATAAGCGAAACTACAGGGACCAATGATGGGAGCCCTACAGTTTCCCTTGACTGGGGAGCGACAACCACAAAGCTGGTAGTTCGAGGAATCAGCCGAAGAGGGGGCAGTCGAACGCATCTTCGGTTCCAAAAGATCGACCATTGCCTCCAAAAGTGACGGAGTATAATTTTTGCATATCAACACCGAATTTGGTGAATCACTTGAAGGGGATGGGTGATAAGGTCGTAAAGTTTCCGGGTCGCATAAAAACAAATCCAAACACAAGGGATGAAAATCTATGGTGTGCATTTCATCACAACTTCGGCCATACAATTGAAGAATGTAAGGCGTCGAGATACGAAGTGGCCAGCTTGCTACAGAAGGGGCACTTGGTGGAATTATTGACTGATAGAGGGCGAAACAATTTTAATAAGAAAAAGGACGATGAGCCGCCAAAAACTCCTGCTCCTAGGAAAACAATGAACATTATTACTGGAGGAGATGACGTTTGTGGAGTGACTTACACTACAAAGAAGTATGCAAAGGTCTCGTTCATGCGAGACAAACGAACGCGGGAGGATTGTGTTCGGGGATTTCGACTTCGGTGAAAGGATTCATCCCCATCACGATGCATTGATAGTAACGATGAGGATCAACGATGCCAATGTAAAGAGGGTATTAATCGATGCTGGCAGTTTGGTTAATATAATACATGCAAGAGTAGTTGAACAGTTGCAGTTGAGAGATAAGATCGTACCCCGCTCAACGGTGTTGTCGGGCTTCAATAATTCAAGCGAAGTAACCATTAGAGAAATCATAATTAAGACATATGCGGAAGGCGTTGAAAGTGAGACATCGTTTCAAGTGATGAAAGGCGAGATGGCATACAACGTGATACTGGGTCGACCGTGGATCCACGCCATATGAGCGGTCCCATCGACTTTACATCAAGTTGTAAAATTCCCTACCCCATGGGGAATTTGTGAAATAAGAGGTGAACAGCAGGCTTCTCGAGAATGTTACTCAGTAGCTGTTAAGGATGGCTTACGAAAATAGCAGTTACAGTTAGCGGAATCCGTGGCCGAAGACTTCACTGCGACTCCATCATGTGCTCCGTCACAGTTAGCGGAGCCCGTAGTCGAAGACGAATTCACACCGATTCCGTCATGTGTCAGAGAACCGTACAAACAAAAAGCCGGAGACTCTACGATAGAAAAATTGGAAGAAGTAATATTATTCGATGATAAGCCTGATCGGAAAGTCTATGTGGGAGCAGAATTGGATCCCGAAGTAAGAGCAAAAATCATATCCTTTCTCAAGGATAACTCTGATTGTTTTGCTTAGTCCCACGCAGATATGATAGGAATCGATCTAAAGGTTGCCACACATAAATTAAACGTCGATCCAAAGCATCGGCGCTGCAAAGCAAAAGAAGCGACCGAATGGAGGATTCCGAAGGAAAGTAATCAACGATGAAGTAGAGAAATTGTTAACGAATGGGTTTATTAAAGAGGTTAAGTATCCAGAATGGCTTGCAAATACCGTCGTAGTACCGAAGAAAAACGGCAAGTGGAGAGTATGCGTCGATTATACCGACCTCAACAAAGCTTGCCCAAAAGATTCGTTCCCACTGCCTCACATCGACAGACTGATCGATTCGACGGCAGGACACGAAATATTAAGTTTCTTGGACGCTTACTCAGGTTATAATCAAATTTCGATGGACCCAGTAGATCGGGAGAAAATTTCATTCATCACAGACACGGGGACTTATTGTTACACAATTATGCCCTTCGGCCTTAAGAATGCTGGGGCTACTTATCAACGTTTGGTTACCACCATGTTCAAAGATTTGATCGGAAAAATGATGGAGGTGTATATCGATGATATGTTGGTTAAGCCTTTAGAAAAGAAGAATCATTTGAGTCATTTGGAGGAAACTTTTACGATATTAAGGCGCTTCAACATGAGATTGAACCCGGAGAAATGCGTGTTCGGGGTCGGATCCGGCAAGTTCTTGGGATTCATCGTATCGCAAAGAGGAATCGAGGCCAATCCAGACAAAATCAAGGTGATCGAAAGCATTTCCGAAGACCTGACAACGGTTAAAGAAGTTCAACAGCTGACCGGTCGAGTAGCCTATCTCAGCAGGTTCATCTCGAGGTCATCTGAATGATGTCACAAGTTCTTTTCGGTGCTAAGGAAAAACAAAAGTTTTGATTGGACACCAGAATGCAAAAAGGCTCTTAAAGAACTGAAGCAATACTTGTCCAACCCTCCGCTTCTATCAAAGCCAATTGAAGGAGAAATGTTGCTGATCTACTTGGCCGTTTTTGATGTTGCTGTAAGCGCTGTCCTCATTCGCGAGGATGGAGGTAACCAATTTCCTATCTATTATGTTAGTAAAACATTGTTAGATGCAGAAACAAAGTATCCACATCTAAAAAAACTAGCACTTGCACTAGTCACTGCTGCACGAAAGCTAAGACCTTATTTCCAATGTCATTCAATATCTATTATAACTACTTTTCCATTGCAAAATGTTTTACATCGGCCTGATCTCTCTGGTCGGCTGATGAAATGGGCGGTCGAGCTGAGTGAATACGACATCACTTACCAGCCTCGCACCGCCATAAAATTTCAAGTTTTAGCTGATTTTTTAGCAGAATTTAGCGCTAACATCTTCCCGGAAGCATAGAAGGAAGAGTTGATGATGAGAGATCCAGATCCCGGAGTCTGGGTAATGTACACCGATGGAGTTTCGAATGTGAAAGGGACTAGCCTCAGAATCCTGTTGATAGCACCTACCGGCAAGAAACTCAGGTATGCGATTAAATTACATGCAAAGACTAACAACGAGGCCGAATATGAGGCCCTCGCTGCAGGTTTAAAGATCGCAAGAGACTTGAATGTCGAACGACTAGACATCAAAAGCGATTCTCAGTTGGTGGTAAATCAAATCCAAGGCGATTTTTGTGTTTAAGATTCTAGGATGCAGCAGCTGCTCGAAAAAGTACAAAATCTTCTAACTTCTTTTCAAGAATGGAAAATAGCTCAGATACCAAGGGAAGATAACATCGAGGCAGGCGCCTTAGCCAACCTTGGTTCTGCAGCAACTATCGATGGAAAACTCGACGAAACCGTGGTTCATTTGTTCGAATCCCCACTTTGTCGAAGCATCAAAGAGGTAAATAATGTTAATCATACTTGGGATTGCAGAAACAAATATTTGTCTTATTTGCAGGCAGGCACCCTTCTCGATGACAAAAAGTCTGCCGATCACTTAAAGCTAAAGCGGCAAGATATTGTCTCGTAGACAATCAACTCTACAGACGAATGTTCGGTGGCCCTTTAGCGAAGTGTGTGGGACCAGATGGAACAAGTTACGTGTTGAAAGAAGTTCACGAAGGCGAATGCGGTAATCACTCCGGCAGCAAGTCGTTGGTTCGAAAGATAATAAGAGCTGGCTACTATTGGCTAACGATCGCAGATGATGACAAAGAGCTTGTTCGTAAATGCGACAAGTGTCAACGATTTGGCAACCTCATACATCAACAAGCAAAGCCACTTCATTCGGTCACATCACCGTGGCCGTTCATGAAATGGGGAATGGATTTTATCGGGCCGCTTCCAACAGCGCCCGGTGGGCTAAAGTTTATTTTAATTCTTACGGATTATTTTTCTAAGTGGGTAGAAGCAATTACTTTGGCTAAAATTCGTGAACAGGAAATCATCAAGTTTATTCATCAAAATATCATCTGTCGTTTTGGGATCCCGAAAGAGATCACATGCGACAATGGTAAACAGTTCGTGGGAAGACGGATCATTGCCTTCCTCGAAAAATGGGGGATCAAGCGAATTGCCTCAATACCTTATCACCCCAGTGCAAACGGACAAGTTGAGTCTTCTAAAAAAACAATAATCGAGTATTTGAAGAAAAGGATGGATGAGTCAAAGGGCAATTGGCCGAACGAACTCCCTGGAGCGCTGTGGGCTCATCGGACAACGGTGAAACACAGCACTGGGGAAACTCCGTTCTCACTTTTCTATGGAACAGAAGCATTGATTCCGGTTGAAGTAGGGGAACCAAGTCTTCGGTTCGCTCACTCCACCGACGAGTCAAACAAAGAAGCTATGCTTATAGATTTAGACCTGGTCGTGTCAAAAAGGGATATGGCATTCGTTCGAATACAAGCACAGAAACAAAGGGATGAAAATTACCTCAACAAAAAAATCAGGTATCGATCTTTTAATGTAGGTGACTATGTGCTAAAGATCAAAAGACCGAAGAAGGATGAGCCCAACGAAGGTAAACTGGGAGCAAATTGGGAGGGACCCTATCGGGTCAAAGCAGTAATCGAAAAAGGCTCATACCAACTCGAAACAATGGACTCCAAGCCAGTCGACTTCAATTGGAATATCACATAATTGAAGAAGTACTACTTTTAAAATTCTATGGTACCATCAAATTTCATTTTCTATTTTCCTTTATAATTTTCATTTCCTCTCCATCGGAAACAATTGTTTGATCGATTATTTGATACTAACACTTTTAGATGATAGGCATAATTGGAATCGAATGATGACAAACATCACCCACGAACACTTGAGCTCAAAACGCTCCAATCGGGGTCGATAAGTCTGATGAACATTCTAACGTGGTCTTCATCTATAACGGCTTTTTCGGTTTGTTGTCTTTCAATGACTCCGTTTCAGATATCGAAATCGAGGACCAGTGTTCGACTGCTCATTCTTCACACCCAAACACGGGGGGGGGGGGGGGGGGGGGGGGGAGGGGCGGAGATGGAGTTAGTAGGATGGTCACAGTTGGATACTAGGGACTACCCAAGAGTCGGGGACTTCCCATCGAAGAGGGAAACGAAGACGATTGAAGACGATACTGGGGACTCGTTCGAAATTTGACCAAAGTTCAAGATCCCAGCGCTCACTCGAACTGGGGACTCGTTCGTACTTCAAATCGAATTAGAGATCCAACTCTGTCGAAGACTGCAAACCCTAACGCTTTTATTCAAAGTCGGGGGCTATTCGTTTAGATGAGTTATGTAATATGTAAACGATCCGATAGCGATAAAAAATCTCCGTGCCCCCAAATGGCCACATCATGTAACTGATCGAATCATCAGATCCCAAAATGTATTAAATGCCCGATAGCGGCCAACATTTCAATGATATACAACACTTGGTCATATTTTTGATTTTTCACATTTGTTGACTTGCGTTATCGGTTTAAACATTGGCGAAATTTACAATTTCGATTTTCACCAAGTGTTCAAAGTAATTTTTTCATTCCAAACCTAAAGATGTTCGATGAGTGCATTACGTAAAAGTGAGACGCCATTATTTACTACGCGCTAAACATTGGGCCCCAATTACATTCTTTTCCAACGACAATCGCTTAAACATTAAAACTTCCGAACGATTAAAGTGAACCTGTGTTCGGAAAATAACACAGCGATAAGAGGAATCAAAAATAATTCATTCAGTTAAAAATATTTACACAGCTGGTCAAATGATCACATTACATCGAAAACAAAAAACAACTAAACCACTAGTCGAAAACAGCTCCAGCTTACTCATCATCTCCATCAAAACCTTCGTCGGAGGAACTTGCTGGGAGATTAAGATCTTCACAAGCCAAGCTCACAATAGCAACGACATCGTTCAGATCGGTAGAAACATCGATATTCCTATCCAACATCTCTCTAAGGACATCGCGCCTTGATTCGGCAAGGATCAGGTCCTTCTTCTTTTCAAACTCTTCCTTGAGATCGCGCCTTAAGATGTTGGATTCCTTTTGAAGCAACAGGTTCCTCTCCTGAAGTTGGCGAATCCGATCGGCGGTCTTGATCGCCATTATGCAGTTCTGAAAACAAGTCACATTTGAAAGTCCAAAAAAAAAAAAAAAAGGAAAAAAGAACAAAGAAGTTTACGCAAAGTAAAGGGAGAAAGTGTGGTCTTTACCCTGAAGGCGCCAAAAAAAATCTGTGAAGGCAAGCTCAGGTCTTCGTGCGTATTCAGCCGAGCTTGCTCCATCGGGCCAATGCCATCGAACAGGTAATCCGCAAGCCGCTTTGGGCATTTAAGCAAATCGACATTGGACGGCACTGCTATCGTTAGCGATTTACGACCCAATGTCTCAGATTCGCCCAAAGCAGCAAAGGCAGCAGCTTCTTCACCTCGAGGAAGAGGTATGATCGAGTCAGCATGACCCGCACCGAAAAATGATGACCCCATTTCTTCATCGTATTTGGACTTCGTCGTCGCTATCGGCCGATCCAAAGCTGGCATATTTCCTTTTGTTGGATCCCTTTCCTCGAGTTCACGATCAAAGGCCTCAATTATTTCCCCTCGAGTTTCAGGCACAACGCCCAAAGAAACGATGGCACCTTCTCTGCTGGGCAAGCCTCCTGAGCCTGAGTTAACTTCTTCGGCTACAGGGGATAGGTGATAATCATCAACTGAAAGATCCCCTTGTTCAGCCACTTTAAGTTGAATGGCCGTCTCTTGGAGTCTTTCCTTCATAGGTTTCTTGGGACGCCTCACTAATCGGTCGGATCCCGATTCGTCCCCAACTTCTTCTTCCTCGATCTCAATGACCGAGGTCGTTCCTTCGGCGGCTTTCGCTGCTGCAATTGTTGAGCTTGTCCCAGCAATCACATCTTCAATGGTCTGGGGCGTAGCCGATGAACTACCTCCTTGCCCTTTTACCACTATCTTGGGCAAATACTTGCTCCTCAACTCCTGAAAAGATTTCTTCTTCTTCTTCTTCGGAGGAGCGTCATCGGCTTTCTCTCCGCCTTCGACTTCGGCTTCTTCGTCGCTAGGCTCACCTCCGGCACCTGTGATGCCTACGAAAACTTGAAAATTAGCGAAGGAACAAATCAGGCTACAAGCTCAGTACGGGTTTAAGAACTAACCATGATATTTGGCTTTAAGGGCTTTCAGAGCTGCGACCGGTTTCCAAGCCCTCTGGTCGTTGGTCGTCTTATCAAGCACTCTTATCAACCACGGTATGATATCGGCAACTTGGTCGAACAGGACCTTGTCGGCTGAAAACGGAAGACAAAAATCTTTCAAGATTAAAGCTACAAACTTATATATATAAAAAAAATGGACAAAATGCTTACGAGTTCGGTTCCACATGCTTGGAAGTTGCTCCCTCCCAGGGGCGGTCAATTGCTCCGTCGGGATTAAAACAAAGCATTGGTCCCATCCCCGAAGGTCGTCATCGTTATCAGAAATCAAGGCCCGTTTGCCTCGTTTCGCCAAGTTGATCACCCCTCCTTTGTAAACTCGAGGGGAGTATATGTTGAGAATGTGGCAAAGTGTCAGTTCCACTTCCGCCTTCTCCGCAATCCATCGCATGATTACCACTGTTCTCCATATAGCTGGATAAATCTGACCGATACAAACATTGTACATCCTGCAAAATTCTTCGATCACGTTGTTGATTGGCAGGGTAAAACCGATGGTGAAAGGATATGTCAACACCACCGAATGATCTTCGACGTGGGTAGCCAGAGTCGATTTCCTTGGAGGACACATCACATCGATGTCACCAACCCTCCAACCACAATCTTCTCGAACTCGTGGTATCGACTCCGGCGTAATCGCACAATATACCAAGTCGATCGGAATATTCTTCTTTTTATTCTGCTCCGCCTCGCTTTGAGCACTGATCTTACAGTCGTTCTTGTAAGTGAACTTCTTCGGAAGAATTTCCGAGTACGATTTTTTGGGACCAAAGTCTTTTACTTTTCTTTCTTTTCGTTTTTTGCCTTTCTTGTCCACTAAAGTACCGGCGGCGGTGGAAGTCTGCTCCGCCACTACGCCAGACTGCGGCGGGGTTGTGGCGGCAACTGCCGCAGAAGAACTAATTTCAACATCAGTTACATTTTGAGAAGAGGAAGACATTGTCAAAGCACAAGACTGACGATTTGAACAAGTAACTTTAAAGACCTGAAGCAGAAGTTGGTGAAAATCAGCAAGAAGTTCTTGAGATTTGCTTCGAAAAGTCGGGGAATTTTGAAGGTTTTTGAAGTTGTAAAGTTTGTAAAGTGTTTTGGAAGCTGGTATTTATAGAGCAAGAGCCATCATTTCCTCGGAAACCGATGAAAACTGCCACCCGCACGATTTCTGACACGTGCGGCGATGGGAAGTTGAAATGACAGCCTGGCGTTTCAAAATTGAGAGACACGGACATTCCACGTGTTTTCCCGCTTAAAACTTCAAGCCACTTGCCAAGTTTTACGGACACAAGACTTGACAAGTAGGGGGACTATCTGTATTGGTCGATTTCTGTTCGATCACGAAGGAAACATGTTCGATCACGAGGCAAAGCTATAACTAATTTCGAAGACGTATCTGATGAGATCGATATGAAGCAGTTTCGTTTGATGGTGTGATCGATTATGCTGTGTTGAGATCGGAACGTTTCAAAGACAGCTGTTCCAGTGGATAACTTAGGTTGTTCTCATCCCAATTTTATCGGAATAAATCTAGCGGATTCGGCGGAAGTGGGTGAAAATGGGCAACTGCTGTTGCGTGATTAAAGAGAGACGTGAGAAAGTGGGAGTTCTTCTAGGGTTGGATTCTTTATAATTTCAACCTATAAATAGGACTCCACTTCTTCATTTGCAGACTTAGGTTCTTTAGAACAACACCTTTTCTATTCATCAGCTATACAATCGCTCACCACACCATTGTTGTTTTATTGGCATTATCAAAGCAACACATTGTATTAAGCATTGATCGTGGCTTGGCTTAAACTCGGAGGAAGATTCATCTCCTTCATCGAAGCACCAACCTCAGATTCTTCAATACAATTAGCTTTATCGCTTTGCTCATTTATTATTGATTATTTCATTTTTTGTATGTCATTTCCATTATTTGATACATTAATTCATCGTTGTCGATTTCATTAATCTATTACCGTTGCCTTGATCGTATAACTAGCTTATTATCTAATCTGCTTATTGATATCGAATACATCAAGCAAGTCATTACTACTACATTCTGATCGTTGTGCTAATCTGATTGGGTGCATTTTCATCGATCGCATTTTTTATTATTATATCTGAGTACGTCATCGAATCTAGTTACGATCGTGTATTCAACATCAAACGAAATTAGCGTATAAATCATTTTCGGTAAAAACTTGTCTGAAACTAAGCTAGAATTGACCATCGTAAATTGCCGATTCATTATTTGCCTTCGTTCACTTGTTTACATTTGCCTTCGAATCGCTCATTAAAGCTACGACATCGGATTTGCATATTTACACCTTTCAAACTGATATTTGCATTGTCTTCGAATGAAAGCCCTGAAAATCGTCTACTTGTCAACGTAAACCGCCTATCAATCGATCGAATTGAGATATGTAACGGTCGCCTTAGACTCAACTAAATACAAATTTAATTGTAAGACCTGAAGTACATTTTTAGGAAATACATGTCCAATTTTACAAAACAAGCCATTGACTCAACACTGAATTCTGCAAATAGTTAGGTGAATGACAATTGTGTAGCTAAACATTTTGCAAGTGCTTAATACATTTTTCCTGCATTGTTCAAATGTTCTTCTTTTGTCAAATATAGAACAATACATTGCATATACAAGGGCCATCTGATGTTTCCCACAAATACACCACTTTACTGTTTTAAGGACCAGTTCCTTAAAATGTGTTCCTTTACTCTACGATGTGCGGAATAAAAACTGTAAGTAATTGAACACCAGATTTTAGCGTGGAAAAACCCCTAGACACGGGATCAAAAAACCACGACCTACTTCTCAAGTAGGATTTCAACTTCACTATGTAAAAAGACCCACTTGGTTACAAGACTCACTCTTACTAACCTAGGACTAACTCTAATCCTATAGTGATCTTTCTCACGATCAGTGAAGTTGTGTCAAGTCCACGACTTGAACTACACAGTTTACAACTTGATTTTTGCTTACTACAATCGAACTAAGATTTGAACTTTTACAAGACTCAATCTAAGGAACAGGTTCTTACTTAGTTCTACTGTAGCTAATGATTACACAAATAAGCTAATAATTCTTCTCAGCTTTTGCTCGATGCTCTCTCTATTTGTGTACAACTTCTATGGCTGATAGTCTTCTCGTTTTATAGTTTCCAGCAGCCAAGAAGTCCCAATGAATTAGAATTCCAAAGCTCCCTTGACTTTGAATCCTAATTTGATTCTACCTTCTTGAATCCAAATCCTTTATCCTTTAGGATTATGCAATCTTTTCGTATCTGATTAGGCCTGCATAATTATCAAGATACACGTCAGTATTAGGATAAATAATAATATCTTAATCAAATGATTTTGCATGAATTATCTATTCTGCTTCAGTCATTCAAAGGAACAGGTCCTTTGAATCCGTTCCTCAGTCATCAGTCAAAACTCCAAGCAGCTTTCCAAGCTAACAATTTCCCCCTTTTTGATGATGACAAATTCATACTTATAGCTTCATCTCCTTAATGTCCTGAAGTACAATGTAAGCTCAAAAAGACAATCAATCAGTGGAGAATTAATTCATCATTAAGGAACAAATTTTTATTAGGTATAAAATCATGCAAAATCAGCCTTACTCTTCCCCCTTTTGGCATCATTGAAAAGGTTGCATATCAAAATATAACTCAAGTGTTAGATTTAATCAGCACATAGCCATTGAGGCAACTCAAAGTGCAAACATAAATTAAATAAAGCAACTGCAAGACAATGATATTAGCCATCCAAGACAATTCATTTAACCAAAATATCAAAATCAGGGGATACAGCAAGTACTACAAAATTATCCAACTACTAAAGAAGAAAATAAAGGCTAAGGCACTAGGCTAGGCTAGATCCCACTAGACAAAAGATGGCTAAAGGCTAGGGCTAAGGTGGTCAGGATGTGGAAGGACCAGTTCCCTGAGACTTGTGAAGGAGATCAAACATCTGCTTGAGCATTCCCTCATTGGTCTCTTTTGCTTTTGAGGCCTCTGCCTTCCAGTAATTCCTCTCTTCTTCCAACCTTGCAATCTCAGCAGCCTGCATAGCAACTTGTTGCCTAAGTGCCCTCACTTTGTTGTTTAGAGGCTGCCTCCCAACACCAGCCTGTGGAGGATCAGCCTGAACCGGCAAGTCACAGTTTATCAGGGTAGCACACCCAAATTTTTCCTTCTTTGTAGCCTTCACAACCCCTTCCAAGGGAATCTTCAACTTGGCAAAGATATCAGTTAAAATGAAACCAAACGGCAGGGAGTGTTTTCTCTTCCCAGCAATCACCCTTTTTATCAGGTGGATCATAAAGCTAGGCCAATTGATCTGCTTTTCAGTATCCAACAGTTCCATAAGGACCAGGTCCATGAAACTGGCAACTCCTCTTTTCTCCTGCCTTGGCATCACAACTTTGTTCACAAATTCAAATAAAACCTGATGCTGTGGATGCATCTCACTCTTTTGCACTGCCCTGGGTTTTTCTTCACCATCATTCTCAGCAAACTTCCTAGTGATCTCCAGATCAGTAGGCAAGTTTGTCAAGTCAGGCCAAACAGTCTTGACATAACTAGCATACCCAGAGGCAGGGATCCCCAGCAACTCACCAAGTTCCCTTGTATCAAAAATGATGACATTGTCATTAACAGATGTAGTGATTTGATCACCTCGGATGGAACAATTCTTATAGAATTCCTGCACCATTCCCTTTGCAACCCTACCAGAGATCTTAAGGACCATGTCCCTCCAACCCTGAGCATGTAGCTTTTGCAACAACCAAACCATTCCTTCTTCTTGAACATCAGTCATAACCCTTCCTTTCAACACTTTTCTGGTCAGCATGTCATCATGAACACAGTGCACAGTCTCACTATCTTCAGCATCACTATCACTTTCTTCTTCAGCAACTAACTTATCACTGTCACTAGCAGAGTCTTCAGAAACCACCACTCTTTTAGAGGACCTGGTCCTCTTAGCAATTTTCTCAGCAGCTTTAACTGAGCTTCTTGTCACCCTTCTCTCAGGAACCTTTCCTTTCTTTGACTGAGGCACCACCTCCTCAGCCTCTACCATCTCATCATCCTCAGAAAAATCAGCCAAATCAAAATCATCACTATCATCCACCTTTTCTTCCTCAACTACCTGTTTTCCTTTCCCTTTTCTGCTCTTTTCCAAAGCAGCAGCCAGTTGTTCATCAGCAGCTTTAGCAGCACTTCTTGTCCTCCTACCCCCAGATGCAGGGGTTGAGGCAGAAGGAACAGGTCCTTTTGCCTTAGAGGAACTTCCAACTTTCTTCTTATTTCCGGGCTTATAACTATCACTTATCTTCTTCAATTTAGCAGCAATTTCAACAGTCTCATGATCATTAATGGGTCCCTTTCTAGCCAATTTCCTTTTCAGACTCCTAATATTTATCAAATCAACCAAAGGCCTATCACTATCACTAATAGCCTCTTCAACATCAATAACATCTTCCATGGGTGCTCTAAAAGCAACCTCTGGCAACCCTGACCCCCCATGCACAGGTGCTTCCAAACTCCTAATGAGTTCCCCCTCAAGAGCAGCCTCAGAACCTTCTCCCTCTTCTTCCTCATCAATAACAACATTCAGAGGGTGAGTGTAGTTTACCTTAAACTGATACAACACCATAGCATGAGAGAGATCCTCAACCTGCTCAGCAATGGATTCAGCCGTGGGAACTGATCCTTCCCCCTGAATCTCAGGTTCAGGTATTTCTGGAATTTGTTCAGGAACTTCAGGGTTTGGGACGATGATTTCCATGGGTGAAGGAGGGTTGAGATTTTGTGGTTGTTCAACAGTGGGTGCAGATGGAGAATTATCAGAAGAAAGAGACATGTTTGCAATTCTAATCAAAAGATAATTGACAATTCTTTCTGAAATTTTGCTAATTCAATTGATGAACAAGGTAAAAGAATAATGTAGGAGAAGAAGAGTATTTATAGAGTGAATTAAGTAGTGCAATTAGAGTAGGAGACGATCAGCTTACCTCAGCACAACATGCAACGGCTAAGGACTCTTGGGAGTCTCTCGGAGAAAAAGAGCCGTTAGGCTGCAGGACACCTTTTCAGTATAGGAACAGTTCCTCCGATGGGACTCTTTTGCAATTTGGATATGGGTAGGAAACTTAGTGGGATTTTATCCTAAACACAAGTTACCTATAGCCTTTATACTCCTAAATTAATTGAATAATTACGAGTACATACCTGTTTTTAACACCACAATTCAGTGTCCTTCCAATTTGCAATTTTTGATCATCTGAAATTCTAAGAGCATAAGGGTAACATCATTCAATTTTAGCAACTCTAAATAATATATGTGGCATGAGAGTATACATTTAAGTATAGAGACTGGACTGAATAATTCATAATGACTTGAATAAAATTCATTTTGAGAGCAATTTTCTAGCCAATTATGAAGTAAAGCATTGAAGATTTTATGTGAATTTAATCATCCCTAATTCCAATCTATTTCTTTCAAAATCATCTCTACCTAGAGCTTTTGTAAAAATGTCAGCTATTTGCTTTTCAGTTGGACAAAATGCTATGGTGATCAAACCTTTTTCATAATTGTCTCTTAGGAAATGATGTCTTATATCAATGTGTTTAGTCCTTTTGTGATGCACTGGATTCTTAGTCATATTAATAGCACTAGTGTTATCACAATAGATAGGAACAGTTCCTATATCAACACCAAAGTCCTGTAATTGCTGTTTGATCCATAACAACTGTGAACAACATGAAGCAGCTGCCACATATTCAGCCTCAGCAGTAGAAAGTGCCACTGAATTTTGTTTCTTAGTTCCCCAAGAAACCAAACACTCACCAAGAAAATGTGCCATACCTGAAGTGCTTTTTCTATCAACAAGGAAACCTGCATAGTCAGCATCAGTATATCCAACAAGATTAAAATTACCACCTTTTGGATACCAGAGTCCCAAGGGACCTGTTCCTTTCAGATACCTCAAGATTCTTTTAACAGCTTTCAAATGAGATTCCTTAGGATCTGATTGGAACCTTGCACACAAACCAACACTGAACACTATATCAGGTCTACTAGCAGTTAGATAAAGTAAGGAACCAATCATGCCCCTATACAATTTTTGATCAACTGATATTCCATGTTCATCAAGATCCAATTTTGTGGCAGTGGCAATAGGTGTGTCAATTCCCTTAGCATTATCCATATCAAATCTTTTAAGTAATTCCTTAACATACTTTTGTTGATGGATCATAGTTCCATTTGAGGTTTGCTTAATTTGTAAACCCAAAAAGAAATTGAGTTCACCCATCATGCTCATCTCAAATTCACTCCCCATCAAGTGTGCAAATTCCTTACTTAAATTTTCACAAGTGGCACCAAAAATTATATCATCTACATAAATTTGAACAATTAAAAGATCCTTACCTTTTTCTTTTAAGAACAAAGTACTATCAATTTTACCTCTCTTGTACCCATGCTGGAGTAGAAATTTTGATAGCCTTTCATACCATGCTCTTGGTGCCTGCTTGAGCCCATACAAGGCCTTGTCCAACTTGTACACATGTTCAGGGAACTGTTCACTTTCAAAACCTGGGGGTTGTTTGACATACACTTCCTCTTTCAAGTAACCATTCAGAAATGCACTCTTGACATCCATTTGATGTAGAGTAAAGTCCATGTATGTAGCAAAGGCTATAAGAAGTCTTATTGCTTCCAATCTTGCAACTGGAGCAAAAGTCTCATCATAGTCGATGCCCTCCTCTTGACTGTATCCCTGAACAACCAGTCTGGCCTTATTCCTTGTTACCATGCCATCCTCATCAAGTTTGTTTCTGAAAACCCATTTTATTCCAATTATGGACCTGTTCCTTGGCTTGGGTTCCAGATGCCAAACTTGACTTCTTTGAAATTGATTCAGTTCTTCCTGCATAGCATTTATCCAGTCTGCATCCTTCAGTGCTTCTTTCACATTTTTGGGTTCAACAAGAGATAAGAAAGCACTAAAGGCACACAGATTGTGATTTTTGACTGCTGATCTAGTTTGAATTCCTGCATTCTTGTCTGAAATTATTTGATCCACAGGATGTGACCCTTGATACTTGTAAGGCTTGGGTGTCAATCCATTGTCAGAAGTCCTCTGCTGAGGAACAGTTCCTGATCGAGTAGCACTACCAGTTTGTGAGGTGGAACCAGCATTTGTTCCCCCTGTATCTGTGCCACTGTTCTCAGTTCTGTTCTGAGGAACAGTTCCTTGCAGTTCAGTTCTCATATCCAGCCCTTGCATTTGTGAATCAAGTTCATAGGCTTTCAGCAGTCCAATTTCTTCATCCTCAAGTACCTGTTCTTGAGTGAGACTGTCAGTTTCATCAAATTTCACATGCATGCTTTCTTCAATTTTCAAAGTTTTCTTGTTAAACACCCTATATGACTTACTATTTGAAGAATAACCAACAAAGATTCCTTCATCACTTCTAGGCTCAAATTTTCCTAAGGCATCTTTCCCATTGTTGTGTATAAAACACTTGCAACCAAAAGCCTTAAGATGAGAGATGTTTGGTTTTCTTCCTTTAAGCAACTCATATGGGGTCTTTTCTATTAGAGGCCTAGTCATACATCTATTTATTATGTAGCATGAAGTATTAATAGCCTCAGCCCAAAAGTTTTGTGGAAGATTTCCAGATATTAACATAGTTCTTGCCATTTCTTCTAGTGTCCTATTTTTCCTTTCCACTACACCATTTTGCTGTGGAGTTCTAGGTGAAGAAAAATTGTGATTGATGCCATTTTCATTGCAAAAATTGAAAAACATATGATTTTCAAATTCAGTTCCATGATCTGACCTAATGGCAACAATAGGACTGTCTAGAGTTCTTTCAGCTTTCTTAGCAAAGATTGAAAATGCATTAAATGCTTCTTCTTTAGATGCAAGAAATATAGTCCATGTAAATCTAGAGTAATCATCCACCAATACCATAACATACTTCTTACCTCCACGACTCATTGTTCTCATTGGACCACATAAATCCATATGGACCAGTTCCAAGGGCTTAGTGGTACTTACCTGTTTCTTCGGTTTGAAGGAGGATTTTACCTGCTTCCCCCTGGCACAAGCTTCACATACCTTTTCATTATTAAACCTGATGTTAGGCAGACCTATCACCAAGTCCTTTGACACAAGTTTGTTCAATTGTGAAAGACTAGCATGTCCTAGTCTTTTGTGCCATAGGAGGGAGTCATTTTGCACCACACTTAAGCAGCTCAAGCTTCCATCAGATAGTGTCAGCAAGTCTACTTTGTATATGTTTCCATGTCTGTTTCCCTGCAAAATAACCTCTCCAGAAGTTTGATTAGTCACAGTGCATCCAGTAGATGAGAAATTAACATTATTACCTTTGTCACATAATTGAGATATACTCAATAAACAATGCTTCAGTCCATCTACTAGAAATACATTATCTATGCAGTGTGAGTCAGACTTACCTACCTTTCCAATTCCAATAATTTCCCCTTTCTTACCATTACCGAAGGAAACACTTCCTCCTTGGAAGGCTGAGAGTGAAAGGAACAGTTCCTTATGCCCTGTCATATGTCTTGAGCAACCACTGTCCATGTACCATTTGTGGTTTGTCTCCTTCACTCTAGCCTGCAAAAGAAAACTAGGGGTTAATTTTAAGAACCCAAACTAGTTTGGGTTCCTTTCCTTTTGAAAAAGGATGAATCAGATCTCTTCTAGCCCAAAATGGTAAAGGTTTCTTTGTGTGAACATCTCTCCTTTTTACAGAATGTTGAACAGGTTTGTAGGACCTATTCTTCTGTTTCACAGGATTTCGAACAGGTTTATAGGACCTGTTCCTCTGGGCAGCCATTTTTAAAGATTGACAATTTTCTTTCCGGTGACCAGTGTTCCCACAGTGAGTACATAGCCAGTTTTCAGGAAATGATAAGTACTTACTCTTTGGATCCCATTTGGATGAACTTTGTGCCTTCATGAATCCAATACCTTTCCTGTTACTGCTATGATTTTCTTGCAACCATTCTAGTGCTTCAGAAGACTTGTTCCATTCTACAGTTTTTCTTAATTCCATTTTTGTTTTAACCAGGTCTTCTTCTAAAGATCTTATCTTTTCATCTTTTTTACACAATTCATCAACTGTGTTTTTCAGTTTCTCTTCAGCAATGATCTGATGAGAATTAGCAATACCTTTACCTTTTACAACTGTTTTAACATTTTCTAATTCCTGAGCAGTTGTTTCAAGTGTGAGGACCTGTTCCTCAAGCATGCTAATCTTCCTTTCCAGAAAATCATTTTTAATTATTTCCTCTTTGCATTCTATTTCTAAACAGTCAACTTTATCATGCAGTTGGTGATTATCATCCCTCAGAGTTTTAAATTCATTTAGCACAATATGGAATACTTTAACCAACTTTTCTCTAGACATGCTTTTTACATCTTCTTTAAGTTTAGAAACAAATACCTCAGGATCCTCTTCATTTTCTGAATCTCCAAGTGCCATTAGAGCAAGATCCTCATCGAGATCATCATCAGTTATTTCATCTTCACTGTCTTGCCATCCTGCAACCAGCGCTTTGGGATTTCCACTTTTCCTATGGACCTGTTCCCTAGCCTTCTTCCTTTCATCAATGAATTTCTTCCTCCATTCTCCTTCCATGATTGGACATTTGCTGATGTAGTGCTCCGAGCTTCCACATTTGTGGCATTCTCCAGCCTGTTTCATGTTAGTAGACCTACCCTGTCCACTAATTTCCCTTTTCTTATTCAAATATTTCTGAACACTTTTAGCGATAAGGACCAGTTCCTTATCATCAATAATTTTATCACCAGCAGTCAAGGCTAGGTTAGGTTCAGTTTTAACTGGTGCTCCTATGTTTTTAACCTTTTTCCTCAGTTCATAAGTCTTTAGATTACCTATAAGCTCATCTAAGGATAAAGTGGTTAAATCTTTACTTTCAATGATAGCACAAGCTTTGATCTCCCATGAGTCTGGAAGAACCCTAGTCAAAATCTTTTCTACCCTGTCTTCTACAGTTAAAACCCTTCCCAAAGAGATAAGTTCAGAGGCAATGGCATTAAATCTAGTATACATTTCAGAGATTGATTCTTCTTCTTTCATTTTAAAGCTTTCATATTCAGCATAAAGAAGTGTACCTCTGGACCTTTTTACCTGACTTGTTCCTTCGTGTGCAACTTGTAGAGCATCCCAAATCTCCTTAGCAGTGGCATACCCTCTGATCCTTGTGCATTCGTCAGGACTAAGTCCACCAACCAGCCACTTCCTTGCCTTAGCATTCTTTTCCCATTGCTTTATATCTTCGACATTGCACTCCTTCCTGGTTTTGGGAACATCCTTCCCATCAGCATCCTTCTTCATTGGGATCATGGGACCTTCAGTAACTATGTCCCACAGTTCGTAATCCTCTGCCTGAAGGTGATCACGCATCCTCTCTTTCCACCATGAATAGTATTTTCCATTGAAGTAAGGTGCTCTAACCATTGACTGACCCTCACTGTTCTCACGTGATGTACTCATCTAATCCTAGGTGTTAGCCTTTTCAAGGATAACCTGCTCTGATACCAATTGATGTTTCCCACAAATACACCACTTTACTGTTTTAAGGACCAGTTCCTTAAAATGTGTTCCTTTACTCTACGATGTGCGGAATAAAAACTGTAAGTAATTGAACACCAGATTTTAGCGTGGAAAAACCCCTAGACACGGGATCAAAAAACCACGACCTACTTCTCAAGTAGGATTTCAACTTCACTATGTAAAAAGACCCACTTGGTTACAAGACTCACTCTTACTAACCTAGGACTAACTCTAATCCTATAGTGATCTTTCTCACGATCAGTGAAGTTGTGTCAAGTCCACGACTTGAACTACACAGTTTACAACTTGATTTTTGCTTACTACAATCGAACTAAGATTTGAACTTTTACAAGACTCAATCTAAGGAACAGGTTCTTACTTAGTTCTACTGTAGCTAATGATTACACAAATAAGCTAATAATTCTTCTCAGCTTTTGCTCGATGCTCTCTCTATTTGTGTACAACTTCTATGGCTGATAGTCTTCTCGTTTTATAGTTTCCAGCAGCCAAGAAGTCCCAATGAATTAGAATTCCAAAGCTCCCTTGACTTTGAATCCTAATTTGATTCTACCTTCTTGAATCCAAATCCTTTATCCTTTAGGATTATGCAATCTTTTCGTATCTGATTAGGCCTGCATAATTATCAAGATACACGTCAGTATTAGGATAAATAATAATATCTTAATCAAATGATTTTGCATGAATTATCTATTCTGCTTCAGTCATTCAAAGGAACAGGTCCTTTGAATCCGTTCCTCAGTCATCAGTCAAAACTCCAAGCAGCTTTCCAAGCTAACACCATCTTTACACCACATCTACTTAGATACCTTGGTTGTCCTTCTTGTTTTTGCATATTTCTGAGAATCAACAACTTTTTGCAAGAACAGTTTTGGTTGTAATTTAGTGGCTTCTGTATTCTAAGTAAATGATATTGGACATTCTCTCTCTTTTAATTGAGTGTTGTAAAGGTACAAATTGTGCCACTAGTCCGAGTAAGATTAATTAGCACTAAGACGTATGTGAATACGCCAAAACTGATTAGCATACATAGTCCTTGGCTGGGTCCTTCTTTAATGAAGAGACAGAGGACTAATAGAAATCATGGAATAACAATTAAGGTCTGAGATATTATAAAGTTCGAGTGTCTTCTATTGTTGCTAATAGCTTATAGTTATTTCTTCATGTTTATCTTCTCATTTTTCCTAATTATTTGGTCAACCAAAAGATTGAATCTTCTTTCACTTTGGGGATACCATTGACTTGACCAGAAGTGGGTCGAAGGAGCTATTTCTATGGAAGTGTTTATCTGCTATTGTCTTGATGTATCAGGTTCTTCTCTACTAGTCATTCTCCCCATATTCTCGAGTTTCTACTATGCATGCCTGTTTAATTTACAATTGTCCAGATTAGTTTAACTAAAAAACTACCCTGACCATAGTTGAGAAGGTAGATGTTACCATCATAAGGTAGTTTAACTAATGTATGCTCATTTGCAGACCAACCTTTAGGGGTTTTAAACTGGTATTTAGCTCATGAATTGCAGGTTGAGTAGAATCAGGCATGTGTACAGGAAGCAGGTTAACTAGCTCATGCTTTGGCAAACAGCTCCAGTTTTATTGTTGATCAGGTTAGTAAGGTCTGACTAGCTGATGATTTGGCAAACAACTCCACATTTTGTTGTTGATCAGGTCACTAAGGACTCCTCTGTTTCCATGTTTTGTAGAAGATGAGTTGTAAAAAACTATTATACAAGTTTATGCATCTACATCGAATCAACCAAGCTCTTTAGTTTTGGATTGACTAACTATAGATGACAGAAAGTGACCAACTAGGCGAGACAACCCATTCTTTATTTCTAATACCTTGCAGAATGCATGCAAAATCCATTTTGTTTCATGCAAGTCCTCTTTGAACAGATAAAGAAAGCAACATGGAAAAAGTTCTACCCGGTTTCCTAACCAAGATTTGAACTAAAAAAGAACAAATAGCATACAAGATAACAAGATTATGGGTTAATGATAGATATATCTCATTGTCAATAGGTCTGGGTAAAGATCAACTATATATCCAAAAATTTATAACTATATATTTTTCTTAAATAAGCTAGATCCTTGTATTTACGTCCTCATCCTCGCATAGTTGGAACTCCTGATATGAGTTGGAGTTACAACAGTCAGGTACTCAGGTCCTCCAAATCTTTTCTACATATATATTTATTTATATTGGCGTGTGTGTGAGAGAAACCATGATATGTACTCCCTCCGTCCCAAATTAGTTGTCGCTTTTAGCTTCTTCACGCCCATTAAGAAAATCATTAAATAGAGTGTGTATTTTACTATGTTACCCCTATTTAATGTTTGACTATTAAATTTTGTTGAGAATTTATTTAATTATTAAGGGTATAATTGGAAAAGACTAACAATTTTTGTCTTGAAATCCTAAAGTGTCAACTAATTTGGGACACACTATTTTTCCTAAAACGACAACTAATTTGGGACGGAGGGAGTATTTGAAGATGGAATGAGAAAGACGTAAACCAACATGGAAAAAAAATTGGATCTACTATTGAAATCCAATCCGACTTTAGCGAAAAACATCGCATAATGAAAGAAATAGATTCAGGGAAGAAATATCAACTAGCTAGGAAAAAGATTTAGTCACGTTAATATGTTTACTTTAGGTCCTATATTTTCTAGGAGTAATAAAGGACTTTTAGAACTTTTATTTTGTATAATGCTAGTCTGAGATGAGTTTAAATGAAACGACATGTTACATTAAAGATTTAGATAGTTACATCCCAGCTTTTGAGGCTTAGTTATTATTGTTTATATAGAGAGGACTAGCAGAATATCCGGCGTTTCGCAGTGTCATTAAAAATATAGAAGTGATTTATCCTAAAAATGTTATTGATTTGACATAGAAAAGGATAAAACTTTTCATGGATAATCACACAAAGCTTATGCTCAAAAACCAAACCAGAAAAGCCCGTCACACTAAGTTGATCATGTAATTTAATTTTGTAATGACACTCAACTCACAAATGTTGAAACCTAGTTGTCATGACCTAACTTTCAAAGTAGCACTTCGTGCGGCACTTGACGGTTTGTCTACAAAGTAGCAAACTCAAGTAAGCCTTCAACTTAACAAGATCGCTAAGAGAATGAAAACAAAGAAAGACTAGAGATTGCCAAAGGAAGTATTGTATTCACTGAAACTTTTCTGGATGCCTTTACAAATGAATGCCTCCCCTATTTATACTTCTCATCGGGGGGCTAGCGTGTAAATAAAAATTGCATACAAGTCCCTATTATTTACACTTAAGGACCTACTCTAGAAAATTCTATGGACCTAGAATCTTCCATGCCTTTCTTTAAATATCCAAGAGGTTCTAGGTTATTCCATAGGAAACTACCCACACAATTCTAGAGTATTCCACTCCCTTTGGCTTGGTTGGCGCCATCCGTGCGCCATGTCGCGCCCATGTGGCGTGATGACTTGGCGAGGGTGTCACATAGTGCTTTGCAAATGAAGCTTTATGTGAAGTCACAAGCTCATAAATGTTGGATTCGTCTTCTGAAAATCATAGCTAAGATTGTAAAAATCTTCTGAAGATGTAATAGTGATGAATAATAGATTAAAATTGATCAAATAAATATGCAACTCAAAGAAAGAATTTGTAATCTACTCTATTGAAAGGGCATAAGTACCTTGTGGTGCCAATGATGTGTGGCATAGAGAGGCTTGGGAAAGTTTGAAAAGAAATAGACACAGATACTAGAATGCTACTGGAGAACATTTGCCCAATCCTCTCCAGGGTAGCGACATCCTTCAGCTTTTCAGGAATCTCCATCAGATTTGGACAATCATATATACCTAACCCTTTAATTTGAGGCATGGCACTTGTTGCTAAATGCCATCTTTCTAGGTTCTCAAGATTTTGAAGGCGAAGAAACTCCACTTGACAGAAGCTGTTATCATTGCAGCTAATTTCTTTTCCTTTGTAAGCTCCTATTAAATCGAGATTCCTTAGGTTTGGCAGCATTCCCAGGATAGGCATCGGATCTTCCATGAGACTTGAGTACTCAAGGATCATCATTGTGATGGAATACGGAAAGAAAGGCAGTTTTTCTATTCTCCCATTAAGAACAATTTCTGTAGATTTTGACAAGAACTCAAAAATTCAAGGGCTGGGAATGATTCACGATATTCACAACTCAATTTGAGAATGGTAAGGCTTTTCAAGCTGCTAATGTTATTTAGGGAGTAAGATTTCTTGATTAAAGTCATGGATAATTCTTGAAGATTAACCAAGTCAATAGGGTCGACATCTTTCCACTGATCACAACAAATGTCTTTAAGAAGTTGAAGGCTTGTGAGTTTGTTTATATGTTGTAGAGGTTCTCTATACCGAGCATCTAAATGTCTTAGATTTGTTAGGTTAGCTATCTGGGGAGGTAGTCGGCAGTCATCCAAGATCTGGAGTGTGTAAATTTTTGAGGTTGCCTATGGAGGAGGAGATTTCTCGAGTTCTCAAGCTTAAGTATTTGAGGTGGTACAAACTTCCTATGGAATCAGGAAGTATAGTGTCCAAGTTTTTCTCCAAGTGCAATACATATAAGTGTTGGAACATCTTATGGAACTTTATTCGTTCCAGCCTAGGATTTTCTAGACCAAAGAATGTGATTGACCTCAAGTTCAAGTTTGAAAAATCAAGTGAGAGGTATCTTTGTGCTTGATCATGAATGACATGTCTGAAACATAAGGATGATATTGAATGATTTCTCGGATCATAAATGACAAAAGTTTTTACCTCCAATGCCTTCTGTACGGCAAGATCCCGAAGTAGATCATGAATCCTACATTCAGTAACTTCTTCCCACTCTGTCCTTGCAACTTGAACCAAGTTTCGTCTTATTAGCTTATTCAAGATGTCTTTAGCGACATCCTCCATTTTTTCTTCTCCTCTTGGTATGAATCCTTCGCCTATCCACATCCACATTACGTCTTCAGCACGGATTGTATGATCTTCTGGAAAAATGCCAAAGTAAAGAAAACACTGCTTGAGCTCAGTTGACAAATCATTGTAGCTCAATGATAGTATGTCAGAGATTTTAATAGAATCGTCTTTCATATGCCGCCAAAGGTGTGCCTTCACCTTTTGCCATTCTTCTAGCCCCCATTTATGCGAAAGTAGCCCACTTAATACAATAATTGCAAGAGGTAACCCTGCACACTTGTCCACCATATCCCTAGCTGGATTCCATTGTTTGGGACCATTGCCCTAACATCAAGTAGCTTCTTGCAAAAGTGGTCCCAACTTTCTTCTTGGCTAAGGAAATGAAGCTTATGGACAAAACCTTTGTCATCTGCTCGTTTAGCGACCTCCTCTTTGCGCGTGGTAATAATAACTCTGCTACCATTTTTGCTATCCGGGAATGCTCTTTTTAGACTTTCCCAAGCTTCTCTACTCCATACATCATCAACCACGGCAAGGTATTTTTGCTCTTTGAGTAGATTCCGAAGGTGTCTTTCTAGATCTCTCTCTGCCATCTTTTCCAACAAGTCTAAAGTTTCTTTGTTGCAACTTTGGATAGATTTAATGATACTTTGAAGGAGATGTGGTGTGCTATACTCTTGAGAAACACATATCCAAGCGTGTGTTTGGAAGATTAGACTGGGTGAGTTGTAGAGATTTCTTGCAAGAGTTGTCTTGCCCAAACCGCCCATACCATAAATAGAGATGACGCTCCTTTGGGGCTCTTCTTTGAGAAGTTCAGTAAGAAGTGTTTTTACAACTTCTTGAAAGCCAACAAAAATCTGATCCTGATCATCCACATAGGAGGTAGTTCTCCTCAAGACAGATCTCTGATTGTTTGGCCTAATACTTGGCCCTTCACCACCATTATTGATATCCCTAATACCATAGGTCTCACGTTTGCGTGAGATATCCCCAACTTGTTACTTGAGTGATTTGATCTCCTTGGCCATGTTGTAGAATTTGGTCTCCTTCCTGCATATACCAGTGCAAGCCTTTAGACGACTAGCAAATCCATGGTGATCACTATATATACCAGCCTCGAAACTGTAAGTCTCTCCAGTATGGCGACAGCATCATTAGTAACAGAGTTTATCTCAAACACCCATTGCTGAACTCTCTGATCTCCGACTTGCTTTTCTTCTGCATCTTTGACGAAACATTGCATGAAAAGCAGCTCATTTCTCAGTCACTGCATATTTTCTCTAGCACTTATGAGCAGGAAAACATCCTGTATTAGGAAATCACCCAGTTTTTGAACTGCAAACGACACAAAGGCATCAACCATCTTCAAGAAACCTTTTCTTTTCTGTAAGAAGACTCAATTGAGATTGATTAACTCCTGCAATACTCCAATGTCTATGCAGTAGGACTATAGAAGTGAGTAGTAGCAAGATCTTAAAATCTGCACGCTGAAAGAAAAGTCAAAACTTGGAGAGGGCTGAAAGTCGGAGGCTATGGAACTTACAACATTGTTTGTCTTCTTTGTTTAACTGCCCCATGTGAAATATAGGTATGAATGCGTCCGCCTTTAATTCTGCCCTTAATTTGAACACACCCGTTTGTCCATAAAAAGTTGTCAGTTTTTGAAAGTTTTTTGAAAAACAGTTTTTGATTTTGAAAAAACCAAACTTCTCTACTCACAATATTTTAACTTTTATTCAAGTAAAATTCATGTCCAAACACAACTTCAATTTCCAAATATATTTTTTCAACTCAACTTCAAAAACTCTTTTTCAAATTTTTTTTGGTATTTATGGCTAAACGGCAAAATGCACAATTTACTTTAAAATATAAGATATTAAAAAATAGACATTTATTCTTCGTAACTTTTTGTTAACTTGTCCTGAAATTATCTGAGAAGTCTAACTAGTTGGTGTTCCTGTAGCATTTTCTTCCTTTTACTATTATCTGAAAAGGTTTGAATAAGATAATGGGATACGAGCATGGAGATTAAATTATGATTTCTTTATAAAACAATAAAATGACAGAGATCATATGCGGTCTTGATAAGGGGCAAACTACGCGGAAGCTGACTATATGATAAACGAGCGGAAGCAAGTAATTGTGATAACGTGATATCAAAGATATCGAGAAATTTAAGAATAGGGAGACAAGAATTAGAAGAAAGAACGGATGTACAATTCAAACAAGAATTTAACTATCCAAAGGGAGAAAGTGAAACTCGAACCTTACAAGAAATTCACACTAGCGATGAATCTCCATAGGTTCCAAGTCGAGACATACACGAAGCCTCGGGCTTCAACAAAGAAAGGCTCGGCCTTCTCTTAGTTCTCTCTTCTCTCTGTTCTATGTTCAATGCTAATTCACTAATGAAGAAAATGGCTAAGTGTTCCTATTTATAGCATTTCACAAGACTAGGTGAAATATCTAAAATGCTCCCAAAGCTAATTAATATATACAAGCCATTTAAGGGCAAAATAGGAAGTTCAATGCCAAAAGTTGGCCTCATCAGCATGTTGGGCGGGGCGCCTGGAGGTGGGCTGGGCGCCTAGCTGTTGGGCGCTGCTGGAGCAAAGCTGAGGCCAGGTGGGGCGCCTGGTGGTTAGGTGGGGCGCCTGAGGTGGGGCGCCTGGTGGTTAGGCGGGGCACCTAGGGTCAGGCGGGGCGCCTGAGTTCCATGCAGTGGGCTGCCTAGGCCTAGCATAGGCGGGGAGCCTAGCTAGCAGGCGGGGTGCCTAAAGTCCTGGGCCTCTTGACACTTCTTCAAATCGCTTCCGAAGCCCTTGACTTGCATCCCTTGTGCTCTCAAGCTTGGTTCTTGATGGTTGGTATCTTAGCTCGATTTGTCCCGCATCATCCTCCCCTTCTTGAAAGGATTTCGTCCTCGAAATCAAACCATCAAAACCTACATGCAAAACAAGCACAACCCAAGTTTCTTACTTCACAAGTAGGTTAGCTTAAGAAGAATAAGTGCAAGTAGTATGGAAAACACATTCTTGTGATAGATCCAAGCATCAATACCCATCAAAAAGCTTATGTCTCCAAAGGAGACAATAAATTCTTGGCTCAACAAGAACAAGCACTCATATTCAAAACAAGCAAAGAGATCAAAGTCATGCAATATGTAGCAATCAAATGTCCTATGACCCCTAAGCTTACTTTAACACACCAAGCCTGCAAATCAATTTTATCACAATGTGACATATTGGCCTTGGCATGCTCAACATATGGAATGGAGTAAGTAAAATAGTTCAATTCACAATTAATATCGAATACTCCACTCCCCTTCTTAGAAGCACTCTTACACACATCAAGAGTGACTTCGTCGCCTCCAAATTCACCTCTAAGACAACCCTCATCACTAGTCAAACCCCAAAGGAAGGTCTCCAAAATAGCTTCTTCATCATTATAGTCCACACAACGAAGGTTAGGACTACTAGAAGATAGGTCAATACGACCAATATCAAGACAACTCCCCTCACTTGGAGTTCCAAATAATGGATCATCCATAGAGGCTAACTTTACAAACCATGGAGGTTCGATTTTACCACCAACCCTAATCCGATACAATTCACTACACAAATGAGATTGCCTTCCAACAATGGAAATGTAAAGGCATGCACCTCAAATTCATGGTTACACAAAAACATAGTATCAAGACTAGGTTCTTCACTCTCACTCGAGGAGTCATCGAAAATAAATCGATCCATCTCACACTCTAGAGACTCCTCAAGGTCACAACCGTTCTCACTACGACATAAAAGACCACCGCTATCAATTAAGCAATCAAAGGGAAGAGTAGGATAATCATGCAATTCATCTTCTCCTTTATCAAATATGGGTGGGGTGTCATAACAAGGCTCACATACAAGGTCAACTACAACATCTTCACTAAAGAGAGGTTCAATGAAAACCGGGCTCACATCATGATGTGGCTTTCCAACCCTTTCGACTAGTGGTTCATTTTCACTCATAAGTTGACCATTCGACTCTACACTAGTTACAAACACTTTGTAAGCATACAAATCATCAACTAGCCTAGAGTTTTCACAAGCAACATCACAAGACAAGGAAGTTTCATGCTCAAGAGAGGAAGAACTAACCCATAACTTTGAGTGGCCATCTTGCTCACTCAATGCACTTGAAGTGTCATGAATGTCTCCACCTTGTAGCTCACATTCGGCATCTCCTTCACCTTGTCTTTCCATCTTGGAACATGGTTGAGGCTCCATTGGTTTGCCTCCAAGAATCCCTACAAAAGAATTCAAGCACATAGAAGAAAAAGATAAAGGGTTAAGGTTAGAATAAGGGGTGTCCTCACTCTCAATTTTTCTTTTTCCCTCATTTCTTTTCCAAGGTCGGGTGTAGATTTGGGTGTGACAACCCACTCACATTACTCATCACAACCTCTCCTTTTTCCACTCGAGAGTTGTCGCCGGTCGCTCCCTTACTCCTCTCAATCTTTTGTCTCTCATATTCGGGTGAGTTGGGGTGAGGCCCAAGAATACCCGTGGCCGGAGTAGGTGGACTTTTTACATCAACTCGGAATCTAGGACTTGGAGACTCATCACTTGATGTCTCCTTCTTCTTCGTTGGTGAACCACTTGGCTTTGAAACTTGTGGTTTCGGGTTCACCTTGTTGATGTGTATCAACCCTTCACTTGAACTAGTCCCACCACTTCTTGTAATTGTAGGACTCCTTGATTGCACATTGTTGCCCATAGAATGAAGTTTTTGCTCCTTGCTCCTTTGCATTGCCAAAGAAGGTGCACTAGTAGCACTTGGGCCCTTGCCCGATAAGGCACAAAGTCATAAACCCTTTGCCCTATGCCCACAAGATACGCATCATTCATCACACTATATTGCACTCTCTTGCCCTCCAACTACGGCTCACCTATCCACACATCCACATGACGCATGGGATACACATCACACCACACATAGCATTTATAATTCCTATGAGATATGAGTACCCGAGCCTCCTTATAAACCCACACTCCATCATACTCATAAGGATGTTCTAGCTCATGGCATGGTATCCTAAGCCTATCAACCAAAGAGGTGCTAATTCAATTGGCATCGGTATCACCAATCTTGAGCAAGTATCCTCCAATACCATCTACCTCAACAACGAACCTACGTCTACCCAAGTTTTGTAGATTGGCATCCAAATGAGAACTTGGACGCCCACAAGTGTCAACACCAACAACTTGGGTCTTCCTTATCACTCCATTAGTGTAAACACCACTAGAACAATCTCCACTTCCCGTCACTCTTCCAACATTAGAAATGTTGTTGGAAGTCGAGGAAGGAACCTTGCCATGGAACCCATAAGTGCCTCTCGCCTTGGTTCCAAAGCCCATAGTACTACTCCTACTACAACCATCCACGCCCCTCTCGGCATATAAGCCCTTTGTAGCAAAAGCAACACCATCTCTCAAACCAACATCCACATGGGAATTAGAAGCATTAGGTCGCTTAGCGTACCTAGAAGATGCGAACTTCTCCTTTCCCATGGAACGACCACCACCTCCTCCCATACTAAAGGAAAGACCTCTACTACTCCCTTGCACAACATTAGCAACACCAAGAGAAGATGCAAATGATAATTTCTATAATCAACCTCATCATCAACTCTATATATGTCATTAGCATCAATATCAAAATCTTCATAATAAGAGTAAGTAGGATTAATGTACCTTGAAGCGTCACCATCTTCATATTCTTGACTTGAAGCATAAGGATCATCACAAGCCTCATAGTCTTCTTCAACTTCTCGATCATCATAGTGAACCGCTTCATCAACATATGAGCCATGGTTTCTCGAGTCATCATAGTAATGGTCATCATTCTCTCCATAGGAACCATAGTCTCCATCATCACCATACGAGTCATAACAACTCGCATCATCCCCACAAGAGCCATAATCTACTCCATCATCATTATCCGACATTGTTGTAACACCACAAGATTAACCTCCCAAAAGTCACTCCCTCACGTGTATCACTCAATTTATAAACTCAAGAGCGAGGCCTTAACAACTTGGGAACCAAGGTGATCACAACTAGTATGTCCAAGTTAAAGTTCGGAGGGGAGTTAGTGAGACTCGATGTACAGACGACTATTTAAGTGCGCACTTCAGGCAAAAAAGAGTTCTAAGACGCTTCTTTGAATTCTAATCTCCTCTACGCACGAGTGTCCTAATATGCTCAATATTTAGTGTCAATGGAGTAGACCAATTACCCTAGAAACACTAACCAAGAAGTTAGGAAACAAGCGGAACACAAAAAACTACGAAAAGAAGTGAACCGGCCCAAATTGGGTGCCAGGCGGGGCGCCTGGATGCTAGGTGCGGCGCTTGGACACTTTCAGTAGCCTAGGCAGTAGCCAAACTAGGCGGGGCGCCTAGGCCTGTTCGACAACTTTTCCCAAAAACATGTTTTGGCGATTTTTGGCCAACTTTTTGGTTCGATTTCAACCCGATATACAAACCAACGATACCCAAAGGTGTATACAACTATAATAACCAATCTCTAATGGTATTCAACCTCCAACAAACAACAACAAGCTTCGATTCAAGATTGAAGCGTTTTCAAGAAATTTTCAACTTTTGGGATTTTGATTTTCGATATTTTGATTCGTAACACCAAATTGTGATATAAGGGTATCAAAACGTCGGGAATATAATGAGGAACAAACCCCAATACCTTTTAACACTTGGGGATTCAATTCCAACCCGTTCTACCAAATTTTCTTCAAGTTTTCAAGTTTTACAATTTTTTGTTTTTCTTCTTTTTCAAGAACAACACAACAACGATACTAACACGTTGAACAAGGAACGGGGGTTTGTAAGAACATAACCCGAGTTTTGCTCTGATACCAACTGATAAGAGGCAAACTACGCGGAAGCTAACTATACGATAAACGCACGGAAACAAGTAAATGTGATAACGTGATATCAAAGATATCGAGAAATTTAAGACTAGGGAGACAAGAATTAGAAGAAAGAACGGATAAACAATTCAAACAAGAATTTAACTATCCAAAGGGAGAAAGTGAAACTCGAACCTTACAAGGAATTCACACTAGCGATGAATCTCCATAGGTTCCAAGTCGAGACATACACGAAGCCTCGGGCTTCAACAAAGAAAGGCTCGGCCTTCTCTTAGTTCTCTCTTCTCTCTATTCTATGTTCAATGCTAATTCACTAATGAAGAAAATGACTAAGTGTTCCTATTTATAGCCTTTCACAAGACTAGGTAAAATGTCTAAAATGCCCCCTAAAGCTAATTAATACATACAAGCCACTTAAGGGCAAAATAGGAAGTTCAATGCCAAAAGTTGGCCTCATCAGCATGTTAGGCGGGGCGCCTAGCTGTTGGGCGCTGCTGGAGCAAAGCTGAGGCCAGGTGGGGCGCCTGGTGGTTAGGCGGGGCGCCTGAGGTGGGGCGCCTGGTGGTTAGGCGGGGCGCCTAGGGTCAGGCGGGACGCCTGAGTTTCATGCAGTGGGCTGCCTAGGCCTCGCATAGGCGGGGAGCCTAGCTAGCAGGCGGGGCGTCTAAAGTCCTGGGCCTCTTGACACTTCTTCAAATCGCTTTCGAAGCCCTTGACTTGTATCTCTTGTGCTCTCAAGCTTGGTTCTTGATGGTTGGTCAGGTCTGCTACTCTTTGAAACGCAATAAGTCCATGTAAAAGTTGGAGAATAACAACGATCATATTTTTGACTATTGGCTTGATCTATTTGTGTTTAACCTAAAATTTGGTAAATTAGATTAAGCAATTAAATTTTATTGACGCCACATGCAATATAATTATATCAAAATTACCAATCATCCGTTAGTGATTAAGCGGTAAAACAGTAAGGAAAACGATAAATAAACAATGATAATTGATATGAGTAGGTAAGAGTAGAGAAATACTTATTGAGCC
The DNA here is from genome assembly GCA_029990575.1 of Petunia axillaris subsp. axillaris. Lineage (NCBI taxonomy): Eukaryota > Viridiplantae > Streptophyta > Magnoliopsida > Solanales > Solanaceae > Petunia > Petunia axillaris. The sequence continues at coordinate 45,479,071 of JARKNS010000007.1, read as the reverse complement.
AAGCAACCAATTGCTTTTATAGTGCAATTAACTCCACATTTATGCATGTCTATTACATATCTGTAACGGCTGGGGCATGATGATGGTGTAAGTAATGTTATAACAATAGATCCCCCAATACATATTGTCCAACATCTATACTCAAAAGGATTGAATTTAGTAAAAAGTTTAGGGAGTATTTGTTGCTTATCATACTGTGTAATAGCAAATCATATCTCTCCAAATTGTAGTTTAGTAGGATGTGAAATCAGAAATGAAGAAACAAACTTGAAGACATCAATATATTGTGTGAAATGAAATGATAATAATAAAAACTTTAAAAGTATGAATGAAGAACTGTACACAAAGTTTTCTTGCTTAATAATCTGATCAATTAGCTCGTTTACAGTTGCAAATTATTTTTATCAGTTATGATGATGTTTTAAACTCATAATAATGTTCCCCGCTGCATCCGTTGTGTTCTTTTTTAGGCAATAACTTTATGAACTGAAATGGAACAGGTAGGACAATCTTCAAACTCAACCTTTTGCAATTGGAGAATTTAACTCCTTGTTTCCACTTAAAATTACAGAATTTGTCCAGACTGATTTCAGAAATTTGAAAAGGAATTAAAAAAAAAAAATGGATATAACGCGAGTTGAATTCATCTGGATAACGTATATATGAACAACACACTCCTTTGAAGCTCAGACGCTCTAAATCGTGAATTCCCTGAAACAATGAAGAGTTCTTTGTTAGAAATTTTATTTCGTAAGTGGCCAAAACAGAAAAATAGATGAACAGAAATATGTAGAGTTATATGTCCCGAGCCCACAAATTTTTTGTGCGTCCTTAAAGAATCTTATCCCCTCATTGTTGCCCAAGGTTCACGGATAAATTCTTCCCAGGATAGAACGGAACGTTCAACTTTGCGGTAGCGGCACTTCAAACCACTAAGTTATCGGCGAACTCAAAATAATGGTTCAAATCACACGACTGACTTACTTTGTTTTTGAAAGTAATGATGCAGAAAGGAAGAGGAGATATATCAGAAAATTTCAGGGTGAAATTTTTTGAAGGAATAGCTATCTATTTATAGCCAACGAAATTCTGGATGAAATGGTGTGAAGGTGGCTGTTCACATTACAAGTGGCTATTCACGAAATGCAACCCTTCAGGTGGGTGGTTGTTCACATTGCAAGTGACTATTCATGAAAAGCAACCTTCAGGTGGGTGGTTGTTCATATTGCAAGTGACTATTCATGAAAAGCAGCCCTTCTAGAATACGCGGGAATTTTCTAGAGCGGGAAATTTTATTAAAGACAAATTACCGTTACGAAAACAGTCACATAAAATATTAATATTAAATAAATAATCTACAAGTTGCCTTTTCATCTTCTTCCCTCATTTCTCATTCACACTACCGCACTTCAACCCCAACAATCCCCTGCATGAATGGGGAATGATGGAAACATGCATGAAAAAAAACTTGTGTGATTCGCAACTAAGGACTAATTGCATTGGGATAAGTAAGTTTCTCTTTGAACTTTCCGTAGTGAACATATATCGGATATACTCGGTCAATCGGTAGATTTGATATCTTTGAAGCGTCGAGCTTTAGTGTATACCTAGACAAAATATGTCACATAATTAATCCTTATCCATTTTTTGTTCTCATTGTTGTGTTCGTTTCAGCCATGATGTTGCTCCCAAACGCACACGCAAGTATACGTGGTCGACAAGTAATAAAGTGATAAGTAGAGTATCGTTCCCACGAGGACTATTCAGACTGAATTCTAGCAAACAATTTCCTAAAACTATTCAGGGATCTTTTTCCAATGGTTGAGAATTTACTAACTAAATGCAGTAATAAAAACAAGTAATTGAAATCAAGTAACAGAGCAAATTCTACGTTGTTATCAATAAAAGATGACGGTCCCGGGTCAGAGTTACGAACAATCCATTTGAGTTTTCCAGTTGATTCTACTTCTTGATTTCCTAGATTGCTAACTACAGGTTAAATGTACCCATGAAAACCTTTCGATTCTTCACGGTGTATGCAGGCTACTCCAATCCCTATATGTCTATGGGTTGAATCACGTGCACGCATTAACGAATTCTGTAATGAGTTAAACTAGGCGAGTAAGTATATGTCTATCCTACTCACAAATTGGTTCCCCGATGCCCGGGTTCACAAACTAGTTCTATTAATTAAATTCCCTCTTTCGAGTTCAATCTAAAAACCATGGATAGTGTTCAATTATCAGGCTTCAATAATCAAACAATTAATTATGATCAAGAAAGAATAAACAATCCATAATGGTAAATCAATATATAGAAATCAACTTTCAAACATCAACCTTCATGTATTTACTCTAACTCGAGAACAAACAAACTATAGAATTAAAGAGAAGAATAAGAGAAAGAGAGAAAGAACTTGTGTAGAAGACATCTAGGGCTCCTCCCCTCTCCTCCAAAACTTGCTCCAAAGTCTGAACTCCCATCAAAAACTAAGTAAAAGAGTATTTATAGGGTTTACAAACACCTAGTAATAAGTTACACCTAATCCTAGACGAAATAGGAAGTAAAAACGCGCACAAGGGGCGCTATACCGGGCGCCCCGCGCCTCGGAACGCGTGAGCTTGGACAGAGGACGCCAAAATCATTCCGCCTTGGCCACGCGCCGCATGGAGAACCGCGCTTGGGGGTGGCGCGCGCTGGGGGGCGCGACGCATGGCCCACAGCGCCCAGCTATTTTCCTGTTCCGTTCGCTCCTTTGCTCGCTCGTGTCGTGCCTTCGTGTGCTCGATCCAATCCTCAATCAAAATCAAATCTTTTCTTGCTCAATCATGCTCCTAAACATTGCATAACAACCTACATATACACAACATAAAATCAGTGCAAAACCACATTCATAAACCATAAAACGAGCGAATAAAGTATTAAAACGTGAGGAAATATTAAGGAAATATAGACATAAAGTGCCAAACATCACCACCCCACACTTGAACCTTTGCTCGTCCTCGAGCAATCACAAATAACTTCCCAACCTAGGTAAAACAGTTCTGCCTATGCCCATGGTTGATACCGACCATTGAACCAATGCACACATGACTACTATGGATCCACAACATGCCAACAATTTACCAAAACCAAAAATGTAGAAACAACCACCCCAAAATAGCTCAAATGCACAAACTCAACTTAATGCAACGATGCTCCCACAAATTCACATCTATCTACTCAACCAAGAACCATCAACTTCACCTATTTCATGCAAACCACGTGCCCTCACCAATATGAAGCAAAAGAGTGCCCCCCAAAGATCACACACAAAATCAATATCATGAATAGAATGGGGGCAATACAAATAAATTCACTCACTCTCATGAAAGTCTCACATGTCACACACAACGTACCATAGGCTTGCCCGTAGTGTAGGACTCCACTAATGTAAGCTCACTCCAATCGGGATTAACTAGGACTTTAGAAAGGTCGTAATGTAGGCTAAGGGGCGGGTAGGCTACATATGGTAATAGTGACTACCTCCCTAAGCACTTTAATACATCACAATTTAAATTAATCATCAATCTCATCAAGCCACCCAAATCAACAACTTCTACACACACACCTTCTCAACAAGTAGCATTTTTCTTTTAAGCACACACTAGCAAGGAATGAATATCTTTTTCTCTTTTTTATTTCTTTTTCCACAATTTTTTTCCTTTTCTTTTCAACTTTGCTATTCTTTTTTCTTTTCTTATTTCAATTTCATCCAACCTTGCCAATGTCTTTCACTACTTCACAAATTTTCAATTATTTCCCTTCATTAGCTCCACTCAAAAATCTCCCAATTCCAACCACAACTCCAATCAACTACACAATATCAACTAAAGTGCTTAAGGAGTAAAGGGCCAAAAGAGACAATTTAGAACAAATGGGTAGGCTCGGGGTGTGGGTGCTAACAAAAAGGGTCAAAGAAATCACAACAATAATTTTTTCCAAGGTATATATGTAACGGCAGGCAAATCAAAAGAAGGCCTTGTATCATTTTCCAACTAGAGCAAACCTAGGATTTCGCTTTGCACACACACGGGGCAAGTTCTAGACATTAACATGCAACATGGAGTAAACAAGAATATGCCTCACACACACATAGCACATGATCCACACAAAATGGCTCCATCAACAACTCCCAATCAAGCATTTAGAGTGCAACTTGTGGAAATTCAAGCACTCATGCACAAAGGTTCACAATCAAAAAGTCAAGCAAGTGGACTCAAGCATCTCAAGGGGGTTGTTCCATGTTTTTTTTTAGGCATGCATCAAATTAAAACTCAAGGACACCACAAATAGCACATGCAATCAAGTTCAAGTCCACCGGTATCAAACAAATCAAAGGCACCTAGCATTCCACCTATTCCTTCGTCTAGGGTCATCTACAACTAACTATCTTAATCCTAAAAATAAAAAACTACCCGGTTCAAAGGCCTCCCCGTGGAAAAGAACCGCGGTCATAAGAAAAACCACGGGGTGGATGACATGTACCACTAATAAAACTAAAAGGAAAATCTTTTTGGAATTTTTCATTGGTTTTCTAATTTTTTTTTTATATATTAAAGTAAGAAACAAATAAAAATAAAGTCAAGTAACAAAAGAAAATCCTACGGTACATGCATCCCTAACCTAAAAAATAAATAAAGGGTAGTTTCCCACCCCACACTTAAACTAAACACTGTCCTCAGTGCTAAAAATAAGTAAGCGCAAGGTAAAGAAAACTTCCCTGAAGATTCTAGTCCTTGGTGCTAGCATCCTCCAAGCTTCCATATAGTATGAGGTACTCAGACTTCCCTCATCAGGTCATCAATATTGGGCAAGAGTGAGGACACCCCACACTTAGCCTTGACATTACATGAACCTGCAATCCAAAGAATCACCCAAAGTAATATACAACTATAAAAATACTAATAAAAATAAATAAAAGTAAAGCAAGCAAATTGGGTTGCCTCCCAAGAAGCGCCTTAGTTAACGTCGTGGTACGACGAAGACAACTTCATCACTTTTGTCTCCACCTTGAACTAATGAATTGAACCCCCAACTTTGCCTCAAGTTTACAACTATGGTATTGGGGTGGTGGTAAAAATATAAAAGGACCAAGTAAACAATGCCGCATTTTGCACTTCTTAGCCTTTAAATGAGGGATGTCGTTTTGTCTCCTCGGCATCACAAACTCTAAAATATAGGCACCTTGTTCCTCCTCCCTTTGTTTCTTCATAGGCTCAGGTGGCTCAATTTTCATGTCACCATCCAAACACAATGTTGAAAAATGATTGGAATGAGGTCCAATGCGCTTCAATTCTAAAGTTGCATTACTTTTGACACCCTCACTTGCACAAACACTAGAGTCCTCACATATGATATTTTCTATTTCCTCACTTGACTCTAATGTGATTTCCTCAACCTTGGCATCATCAACTAATATTTGGTCGAGTGGTAGGAATTCCACTTTTTGTTCCTCAAATTGGCTTCTAAGCTCTTCTATCTCAAATCTACTATTTACGACAACTGATAATTGGGCTTCAGACACCTCAACCATATCACTCAAATTCTCCTCCAAGTCGTGAATAGTCAAGCCAAATTCGTCGATCTCTTGCCCGAGCTCCACTCTTTCTTCCATAAATTGTATCGTCATATTTGTAAGTTCACTCCTGAAATCCCCATAAGCTTCTAAGAGTTTGGCTTGCTCCATTAGCCAAGAAAACAGTCAATTTAGTCCCCTACAACGGCGCCAAAAACTTGTTGCTCCCAAACGCACACACAACTATACGTGGTTGACAAGTAATAAAGTGATAAGTAGAGTATCGTTCCCACGAGGACTATTCAGACTGAATTCTAGCAAACAATTTCCTAAAACTATTCAGGGATCTTTTTCCAATGGTTGAGAATTTACTAACTAAATGCAGTAATAAAAACAAGTAATTGAAATCAAGTAACAGAGCAAATTCTACGTTGTTATCAATAAAAGATGACGGTCCCGGGTCAGAGTTACGAACAATCCAGTTGAGTTTTCCAGTTGATTCTACTTCTTGATTTCCTAGATTGCTAACTACAGGTTAAATGTACCCATGAAAACCTTTCGATTCTTTACGGTCTATGCAGGCTACTCCAATCCCTATATGTCTATGGGTTGAATCACGTGCACGCATTAACGAATTCTGTAATAAGTTAAACTAAGCGAGTAAGTATATGTCTATCCTACTCACAAATTGGTTCCCCGATGCCCGGGTTCACAAACTAGTTCTATTCTTTCTTATTACGTAATTAAATTCCCTCTTTCGAGTTCAATCTAAAAACCATGCATAGTGTTCAATTATCAGGCCTCAATAATCAAACAATTAATTATGATCAAGAAAGAATAAACAATCCATAATGGTAAATCAATATATAGAAATAAACTTTCAAACATCAACCTTCATGTATTTACTCTAACCCGAGAACAAACAAACTATAGAATTAAAGAGAAGAATAAGAGAAAGAGAGAAAGAACTTGTGTAGAAGACATCTAGGGCTCCTCCCCTCTCCTCCAAAACTTGCTCCAAAGTCTGAACTCCCATCAAAAACTAAGTAAAAGAGTATTTATAGGGTTTACAAACACCTAGTAATAAGTTACACCTAATCCTAGACGAAATAGGAAGTAAAAACGCGCACAAGGGGCGCTATACCGGGCGCCCCGCGCCTCGGAACGCGTGAGCTTGGACAGAGGACGCCAAAATCATTCCGCCTTGGCCACGCGCCGCATGGAGAACCGCGCTTGGGGGTGGCGCGCGCTGGGGGGCGCGACGCATGGCCCACAGCACCCAGCTATTTTCCTGTTCCGTTCGCTCCTTTGCTCGCTCGTGTCGTGCCTTCGTGTGCTCGATCCAATCCTCAATCAAAATCAAATCTTTTCTTGCTCAATCATGCTCCTAAACATTGCATAACAACCTACATATACACAACATAAAATCAGTGCAAAACCACATTCATAAACCATAAAACGAGCGAATAAAGTATTAAAACGTGAGGAAATATTAAGGAAATATAGGCATAAAGTGCCAAACATCACATGAACACCGCCTGGTTTAATAAGGGCATAGAGAATTGGCCTTACATAATCCTTCTTGAAGCGGCTTCCACTTCACACTTACATAGGTGATTTCTAAACGTGTAATCCCGGAGATGTACACTGTTTGATAATCCCCATATCAAACTTAGATAATCATTAAAAAGTGATGACGCTTTATCCTTGGTACTGAACATTGTCTCATCATGAGAATGGAACAAAATAAATTTAGTTTGACAATGTTTGAACCATCACTCACAACTTTGTTTGAGCTCCTTGAACCTAGATCTTGGGATCTCCAGTCTTCTAGGTAGAGTTACCGCCATGAGTCACTCGTCCTCGGCCATAGTCCCATTCTCCTTGATGACCGTTCTACTGCCTCTCTAGTTAGGCCTTTTGTAAACGGATCCGACACATTTTCTTTTGACCTTACATAGTCAATTGTCATAATTCCCCTAGAGATCAGTTGTCTAACGGTTTTATGTCTTCGTCGTATATGACGATTTTTACCATTATACATGACATTCCTTGCCCTTCCTATAGCCGATTGACTATTACAATGTATGCAGATTGGTGTCAATGGCTTTGGCCAAAATGGAATATCTTCCAAGAAATTCCGAAGCCATTCGGCTTCCTCACCGGCGTTGTCTAAAGCTACAAATTCAGCTTCCATTGTGGAGCGGGCAATTAATGTCTGCTTGGACGACTTCCAAGACACCGCTCCCCTACCAATTGTGAAAATGTATCCACTTGTGGATTTAGACTCAGTTGAACCAGTGATCCAGTTTGCATAACAATATCCCTCAATAACTGCAGGGTACTTAGTATAATGAAAAGCAAAGTCTTGGGTATATTGCAAATATCCCAAAACCCGTTTCATTGCCATCCAATGAGTTCGGTCTGGATTATGTGTGTATCGACTCAATTTACTTATAGCACATGCTATATCTGGTCGAGTGCAATTCATTATATACATTAAACATCCTAACACACGTGCATAATCTAGTTGAGACGTAATTTTACCTTTGTTCTTCTTAAGAGCATGAGTTACGTCTATTGGAGTTTTTGAAACTTTGAAGTCCAAATACTTGAACTTGTCAAGTACTGATTTGATGTAATGAGATTGAGACAGAGCCAAACCACCAGGAGTTTTATGTATTTTAATACCCAAGATTACATCGGCAACTCCTAAGTCTTTCATATCAAATTTGCTAGTCAACAAATGCTTTGTAGCATTTATGTTGGCAATGCCATTACTCATTATCAACATATCATCTACATAAAGGCAGACAATGACTATTTGTTTTGGAGTGTTTTTAATGTAAACACATTTATCACACTCATTAATCACAAAACCATTTGACAATATTGTATGGTCAAATTTTGCATGCCATTGCTTAGGTGCTTATTTAAGTCCATAAAGAGACTTAACAAGTCTACAAACCTTCTTTTCTTTTCCAGGAACCACAAATCCTTCGGGTTGTTCCATAAAGATTTCTTACTCCAACTCTCCATTTAAGAAAGCTGTTTTAATATCTATCTGATGGATTTCAAGACCATACACAGCGGCTAAAGTGATTAACACCCATATGGATGTAATCCTTGTTACCAGCGAGTATGTGCCGAAATAGTCAAGACTTTCTTTTTGTCTATACCCTTTGACAGCTAGTCTTGCCTTATACTTGTCAATAGTGCCATCAGCTTTCAGTTTCCTTTTGAAAATCCACTTAGAACCTAACGGTTTATTCCCAGGAGGAAGATTAACCAGCTCCCAAGTGTGGTTGCTCAAAATAGATTCTATTTCACTATTGACTGCCTCTTTCCAAAATGGCGATTGTGAAGAAGACATGGCTTCTTTAAATGATTGAGGTTCCTTTTTCAATAAGAACGTCACAAAGTCATCTCCAAATGAAGTAGATGTCCGTTGACGCTTGCTGCGTCTTGGCTCTTCTTCATTTGATGTACCCTTTTTAGTTCCTTCCCGAGGTCGTTTGGATTTCTCGCCAAATAATCTTTTTTATACGGATATATATTTTCAAAGAATTCAGCATTATCTGATTCCATTACCGTATTAACATGAATGTCAGGATTTTCTGATTTACAAACCAGAAACCAATATGCTCTACTATTTGTAGCATATCCTATGAAAGTGCAATCAACTGTTTTCGGTCCTATTTTAACCCTTTTGGGTTTAGGAACCTGCACTTTTGCTAAACACCCCTACACTTTGAAATAAGTCAAGTTGGGTTTCTTTCTTTTCCATTGTTCATATGAAATGGATAGTGTTTTGCTATGGGGCACTCGATTGACTATTCAATTAGCTGTAAGAATAGCTTCCCTCCCACAAGTTCTGGGGTAAACCCGAACTTATCAATAAGGCATTCATCATCTCCTTTAACGTTCTATTCTTTCTTTCCCCAATCCCATTGGATTGAGGCGAGTACGGTGCAGTTGTTTGGTGAATACTGCCATATTCCAAACATATTTCTTCAAAAGAAGATTCATATTCACCGCCCCTATCACTTCTTATCATCTTGATCTTTTTGTTAAGTTGCGTTTCAACTTCATTTTTGTATTGCTTGAATGCGACAATTGACTCATCTTTGCTACTAAGTAAATAAACATAGTAGTAACGAGTGCTATCGTCAATAAAAGTTCTGAAATACTTCTTTCCACTGCGAGATGGTATTTACTTCATGTCACAAATATCCGTATGAATTAAGTCTAAGGGTTCAGAATTCCTTTCAACTGATTTGTAAGGATGTTTGACATACTTAAACTCAACGCATATTTGACATTTTGATTTTTCACATTCAAATTTAGGCAATACTTCCAAATGATCATTTTACGCAAGGTTTTAAAATTGACATGTCCCAACCGAGAATGCCATAAAATGTTTGACTCAAGCAAATAAGATTAAGCTGAAATTTTATTCATATTGTCAACGACCATTACATTCAGCTTGAAAAGGCCCTCATTTAGGTAACCTTTTCCTACAAACAGATCATTCTTAGTTAATACAACTTTATCAGAAACAAAAACACACTTAAACCTGTTCTTGATGAGAAGTGCAATAGAGACTAAGTTCTTCCTAATTTCAGGAACATGAAGGACGTTGTTTAGAGTCACCACCTTGCCAGAAGTCATCTTAAGAAAGACTTTTCCATATCCTTCAATCTTGGCCGTTTCAGAATTTCCCATAAAAATTATTTCATCCATTCCAGCGGGAGCATAGGAGGCAAAAGCTTCTTTAACTGCCCAGACATGGTGGGTGGCTCCAGAATCGATCCACCATTCTTTTGGATTTCAAACCAAGTTACATTCGGAAATCACTGTACATAGATCAATTTCTTGAACTCCTTGGGAAATTACGCTCTCTTCAACCATGTTGGCTTGGAGCTTCTCCTTTTCTTGTCCTTGTCCTTGTCCTTCCTTGGGCCACGACAATCAGAGTACTTATGTCCGGCCTTGCCACAGTTGTAGCAGTTACCCTTGAATTTTTCCTTGTCAGGGTAATTCTTCTTTCCGGAAGACCTCTTTCTCTTATTTTGTTTTGGAGTATGTTCAACAATATTTGCTCCCTCAATTGTTGAACTTCCATGGGACTTCTTTTCAGCAGACTTGTTATCCTCTTCAATCCTTAAGCGGACGATCAAATCTTCAAGCGACATCTCCTTGCGCTTATGTTTCAAGTAACTCTTGAAGTCCTTCCAAAGTGGAGGCAGTTTTTCAATGATTGCAGCTACTTGAAATGCTTCATTAATATTCAAACCTTCAATGTACAAGGTGTTAATAATAACACAATTAATACTTCTAATAAAAACATTAATTATGATTATACCTTCAGCAAGAAGATCATGAATGATCACTTGGAGTTCTTGGACTGGGGACACAACAGATTTACCATCAACCATTTTGTAGTCCAAAAACTTGGCAGCCACAAACTTCTTCAGCTCGGCATCCTCAGTTTTGTACTTCTTTTCAAGAGCATTCCACAACTCCTTGGACGTATCAATGTTGCTATAAAAATTGTAAAAATCATCTTCCAATCCGCTAAGAATATAATTCTTGCAAAGAAAGTCAGAATGTTTCCATGCCTAAGTAAAGAGGAAACGTTCATTGTCCGGAGTTCCATCAGGTAATACAAGAACGTCTTCTTTGATGAACTTTTGCAGACTCAAAGTAGTCAGGTAAAAGAAAATCTTTTGTTGCCACCTCTTGAAATAAAACCAATAAAATTTCCCAGGTTTTTTGTCGGTGCTGGCACCACAATTAGCCCTGCTGGAGGACGGCTTGAACTTGCCCCATCATTAGCAGTAACTGCTGCATTATTTGCAACATTATCTGTTGTCATTTCTGTCAAAATAAAATAGACAGATTCAGTAAATGGTGAAGTATTTAAATCTTCAAACCAGAAAACAACATAGTGAAGAGATTATTCTTCAAATTGATTTAAACAACACAGTGAAGAGATTAATCTTCAAACTGATTTAAACAGCACAGTACAGAGATTATTTTTCAAACTGATTAGGAGTAGAAAAATCACACAGATTTTTAATCTCCAACTAACAGTAACGTTAGGAGTAGAAAACTACGAAATTTTTAGTCTCCACAGTCACTAAGAAAATCAGAACAGAAAGTATAAATAAGATTCTTTAAGATTTTTAGAAATCTGATTCCGTAAGTGACCAAAACTGAAAAATAGATGAATAGAAATATGCAGAGTTATATGTCCCGAGCTCACAAATTTCTTCTACGTCCTTAAATAATCTTATCCCCTCACTGTTGCCCAAGGTTCACGGATAAATTCTTTTCAGGATAGAACAGAACGTTCAACTTAGCGGCAGTGGCACTTCAAACCACTAAGTTATCGGAGAACTCAAAATAATGGTGCAAATCACACGACTGACTTACTTTGTTTTTGAAAGTAATGATGCAGAAAGGAAGAGGAGATATATCAGAAAATTTCAGGGTGAAAAATTCTGAAGGAGTGGCTATCTATTTATAGCCAACGAAATTCTGGATGAAAGGGTGTGAAGGTGATTGTTCACATTACAAGTGGCTATTCACGAAATGCAACCCTTCAGGTTGGTGGCTGTTCACATTGTAAGTGGCTATTCATAAAAAGCAACCCTTCAAGTGAGTGGTTGTTTACATTGCAAGTGACTACTCATGAAAAGCAGCTCTTCTAGAATACGCGGGAATTTTCTAGAGCGGAAATTTTATTAAAGACAAATTACCGTTACAAAAACAGTCACATAAAATATTAATATTAAATAAATAATTTATAAGTTGCCTTTTCATCTTCTTCCCTCATTTTCCATTCACACTACTACACTTCAACCCAACAATCTTGTGCATTGACTTGGCAATTAAAGAGGCATCTTTATTCCTCCGAAAAGAAGTACAAGTTTCATTGAAATAAGGTAGTACAAAGGGGTGTGAATACTAGAAAGGAAACTGAATGCAGACAAACTAAAACTTTAACTAATAAATGTGTAATTTCCACCAATTTTCAAAGTTTAGGTAATACATGGAACTTACCTCTACTTTCATAGGATATTTAAATATATTGTGATCCCGAATCTCTTTTAGCAGTAGCATGTACATATGTACTTTGTCAACTGCCTTTTCTGAAAAATTATGTGTGCCATCATTTTCCTCCTCTTTTTGTTGGTATAGTATCTCTTCCATTTATATAATCACTGGCATGAAATTGAATGTAACACAACACGAATGTATTATAGTTCTTGTAGACTTCTGAGGTTGCCTATGGAATCAGATGGAATGAATAGAGTTAAGAAAATAAATGTTCTCTAACTCCAGCACATAGATACGTTGAAACATTGCCTTGAAATGTGGATAAGCAAAACAGATGAATATTTAAAACATTAGAACTTCATATTCGAGTACAATCCAAAAAACAATTTTCTTCAAACCAAAATAAAAAGAAATTAAACACTCAAAAACCAATACACTAAAGATTGAGATGCTCTCATTGACGGGGCTGAAATAATCAGTAAAGTTGCAGAAGCCTGATCAATACTCCTTACATCCAAATTCGTTATTGTAAATGTCTTGAAATGTTTGGAGAAGATTCCACATTTGCCATTTTATTTCCATTAACAGATGCTTCTCCTGTTTCACCAAGTTGTATGACACTAAATAAGAATTATTACTTCAAGAAAAGGCAACAGGTTTATCAATAAGGATTTATTCGCATATTTACCTTTGCAATTATGAACGGGTCGAAATTGGACATATTATAACTTCAACCTCTCCAGGATAGCATAACAACGTCTTTCATTCTCAGGGGAATCTCCTTCAGCCGAAGACAATCTTCGATACAGGTTCTGTTAATCAGAGGCATAACACTTGTAGCTAAATTCCATTTTTCTAGGTAATCAATACTTCGAATACGAGGACCTCCAATTGACAGAAGTTGTTATCACTGCAGGTAAATTCTTTTCCTCTGTAAGCTCTTAATAAATTGAGATTCTGTAGGTTTGGCAGCGTTCCCAGGATAGGCATCGCATCTTCCATGAGTTCTGAGTACTCAAGCTTCATCATTGTGATGGAATTTGGAAAGGTAGGCAGTTTTTCTATTCTCCCATCTAACGACAATTTCTGGAGGTTTCGACAAGAACTAAGAAACTCAAGGGCTGGGAGTGCGATGTCTTGATAGCACACATATTTAATTGTTGAAGATTGACCAAGTCAATAGGGTCAACATGTTTCCACTGATCACAAGAAATGTATAAAAGAACTTGAAAGACTTGTGAGTTTGTTTATATATTGTAGGGGTTCTGTATATGGAACAACAAGATGTCTAAGATTTATTAAGTTACATATGTCAGGAGGTAGTCGACAGAAGGTCTTAAAGACATGGAGTGTCTATAAATTCTTGAGGTTGCCGATGGAGGAGGGGATTGTATAGTTGTCAACCATAAGTGTTTGAGGTGGTACAAACTTCCTATGTAATCAGGTAGTGTAGTGTCCAAATAATCCTCCAAGTGCAACCCATGTAAATGTTGGAACAACTTTATTTGATCCAGCCTAGGGATTTCTCGATCAAAGAATGTGATTGACCTTAAGTTCAAGTTGGAAAAATCAAGTGAGAGGTACCTTTGTGCTTGACCATGAATGACATGTCTGAAGTATAAGAAAGATATCGAATGCTTTCTCAAATCATAAATGTCAAAAAAGTTTACCTCCAATGTCTTTTGTACGGCAAGATTCCGAAGTAGATCATGAATCCTACACCAACTAACTTCTTCCCAATATGTATGTGCCACTTGAATTATGTTTCGGCTTATGAACTCATTCAAGAAGTCCTTAGCGACATCCTTCACCTTTTTCCATTCTTCTGGCCCCGATTTATGTGAAAGTATCCCACTTAATACAATAATTGCAAGAGGTAAGCCTCCACACTTTTCCACCATTGCCTTAGCTAGTCTTTCCATTTCGGGGACCATTGATGAATATCAAGCAGATTCTTACGAAAAAGGTCCCAACTTTCTTCTTGAGTTAGGAAATGAAGTCTATGGGCACAACCTTTTATTTTTCTGCCACATCCTCCTTCCACGTTGTAATAATAACTCTGCTGCCTTTGTTGCTATCTGGGAATGCTCTTTTCAGACTTTTCCAAGCTTCTATACTCCATACATCATCGAACACCACAAGGTATTTTTGCTCTTTGAGTAGATTCTGAAGGTGATTTTTGATCACGCCCAACTACGCCCAATAAAAGGGACTAAGTTGTCTCGGCAACTATAGCTCGGTACTTAAAGTACCGTGATCGAATCCCACAGAGAACACGACTCCTAACAGTTAATCTAAGCTAAATTATCTACTCAACCAACTTTAAGTTTATATCTTTGGTTTGATTTTATACTAAAACTACTAAACAAGAAAGTAAATAACAAGTGCAGAAAGATAGATTTGATTCAAGAGATGGAAAACCTAGGATTGATTTTCCCAACTCCTAACTTGTGCTAAAGTATTGTGATATCAATTTCCCCTAACTCTTCCTATTGAAAAAGTGCTCCAAGTTTACAACTACCCACTTCTGTTAAATAATCATAACTTTCATTAATTAACTATTCCTATTAACTAATAAAGACAGGGAGGACTACACTTATGGTTCACAGTAAGGATCAATATTCCTAATTCACCGTTTTGACAACCGAAGCAATGCCTTTGTTTTAGGTTGAAATACTGCTATGTATTTAACCCTAACTCATGAATCTATTCCTAGTAATCACAAGAATAAATGGCACAATTAATTGGGGATCCTACCAATTAATAGCAAATAATTCGTAAACAACATAGATAGGAAGAATTAACAAAGTTCATTACTAACACAACAATTATCATCATACAAGTATGTAGAGTGGGTCAATCAATCCTAGAATGAGTGATTTAGCCACTCATAGTCATTTTCTAAGAAAAGAAATAACTATAAGTATACAAAATCACAAGAATATGGATGGATGGATGAAGTAAAGCATTGAATTTTGATCTTCTCTCTTCCTTGCCTCCTTTTGATGTTAGATAGGTCAAAAGTTGTGTTTTGGGACGTAATTTAGGGCTTTTATACCGTCCCCATAGACCCACACAAGTCGGGAATCCAAAATAAAGTCGAATTGATAATGTCAGGATTTTAAGCCTACGGCGCCGCACAGTGCATTGCGCAATACGGTGTCGTAGGCCAATTTCTTCAGGATTTCAAAATCTCAAGTTCTCTGAATATTCTCCTATTGCGGCACACTGTGCAACGCTCAATGCGGCGCAACAGGGTTAAATTACTGCTTCTCCAATTTTTTTTTGTTCTTTCTCCACGCCTTAGTTCCCGGTCAAGTTTCGGGCTTCTACTCAGACTTCAAAACCCTTATTTTCACTAAACTTTGCTCCACGAATGCTTCATATCATCAATATAATTCCTACAACTTGAAACACACCTAATAAGAGCAATTCCGTTCAAACTACCAACAAATATCAAAAGTCAAAGCATGAACATGAGGCGAAAGTATAAAAATTATTGCAATATCTAGCCTCGTATCAACTTTCTAGATCTCTCTCTGTGATCTTTTCCAACAAATATAGAGTTCCCTAGGTGCAACCCTGGATAGATTTAATGATAGTCTGAAAGAGATCTGGGGTGCTATACTCTTGAGAAACCCATATCCAAGCACATCTTTGGAATGTGAGTAGACTAGGCGCATTGTAGATATTTCTTGCAAGACTCATTTTTCCTAAACCGCCCATACCATAAATGGAGATGATGCTTCAGTGAGGATCTTCTTTGTGAAATTCAACAAGCAATCTTTCTATAACATCCCGAAAGCCAACAAAAATCTGATCCTGATCATCCACATAGGAGGTAGTTATCCTGCGTGCAGATCTCTGAATATTGTTTGGCCTATTACTTGGCCCGTCACCAGCATTATTGATATCCGTAATACCATAAGTCTCTCGTTTGTGAGATATTAGCCATGATTCGCTCCTTGAGTGATTGGATCTCCGTGGCCGAATTGTAGAATTTGGTCTCCTTCCTACAGAGACCAGTGAAAGCCTTCAGACTACTTGAAAATCCATGGTCGTCGCTATATTTGGCAGCCGCAAAGCTGTAAGTCTCCAGTATAGCAACAACATCATTAGAAATAGAGTTGATTTCAAAAACCCATTGTTGAACTCTTTGATCTTCAACTTGTTGAGATTACTTAGGCTGCAAGTCTCTTAGATCAATGAGTAGTAATTATTGTATGATGTATGCCAGCTGTGAATAGTGGAATTAAGTTAGTTAGAATTAGATATTTTTGTATAAATAGGCTTAGGTAGTTAGTTAGTTAACTAACACTTCATTTCCTTGTAACCAACTTTTGAGCTAAGAAAATTTCCCCCAAAATCCTCTCTTCTTTCATACGATTCTGCATGTACTCTAGTCGATCATCAATGGCTGATTTTAACATAGTATCAGAGCCATTTTGAATCGATCGAAGCTAGGGTTTTAATTCCAATCCGATTTCAGCAAAGTCACGGTGAAATTTTCCTTTTTGAAGCTCTGCAATTCAGCAAAAATGGTGAACCCTACCCTAATTCACAAAGCAGCTTGGATGACATAGATAATCGTCATCCCTTGTACTTACTCCCATCGGGTACACCTGGTTTAGCTCTAGTTTCAGTCCGATTAACAGGAATTGAGAACTATGCAGTTTGGAGCAGAGCAGTGAAGATCTCCCTTCGAGCTAAGAAAAAATTGGGATTCATTGATGGATCATGTACAAAGGACGAGTATACTGGTGAATTAGCAGAGGAATGGGAACGTGTAAATGTTGTTGTCCTTGCTTGGATCATGAACACTGTGACTTCAGAATTATTGAGTGGAATAGTGTATGCAAGTGATGCACATGCTGTGTGGATGGATTTACAGGAGATATTTGATAAAGTCAACGGTTCTAGGATCTATCATCTGCACTGAGAAATAGCTACCATAACACATACTTCATTGAACAAGGGTTTAATTCCTATTCTTTCATCTATTAATCTTTTCATCATTATTTCATCAAATCATTGTCTTGTGACTATGAGTATGTGTGGCTAAATCTTTCGTTTTAGGGTTAGAGTGTTTTATGAAGGTTGATGTTTGAAGATTAAATTCCACATATTGAATCCCATAACGGATTATTATTCTTTCTTGATTTCACTTGTTTAATTATTAGGGCCCGATAATTAGGCATTATCTATGGTTCTTAGATTGAACTCGAAAGAGGGAATTTATGAACACAATAAGAAAGAGTAGGGCTAGATTGTGAACCCGGGCATCGGGGAACCAATTTGTGAGTAGGATAGACATATACTTGCTCGCCTAGCTTAACTAATCACAGAATTCGTTAATGCGTGCACGTGATTCAACCCATAGACATATAGGGATTGGAGTAGCCTGCATAGACCGTGAAGAATCGAAAGGTTTTCACGGGTACATTTACCTGTTAGTTAGTAATCCGGGATTCGAGGAGTGGAATCAATTGGAAACTCAACTGTATTGGTCATAGCTCTGACCCTGGACCGTCTCATTAATATTGTTTACAACCAAAGTTTGCCCCATTGTTTGACTGAATTTCCACCATTTAAATTATTGTTCTTTAGTTAATAATATTCTCACTATTGGAAAAGATCCTTGAATAGTTGTTAAGAAATTGTTTGTTAGGAGTCCAGTCTGAATAGTCCTCGTGGGAACGATACTCTACTTATCACTTTATTACTTGTCGACCACGTATACTTGCGTGTGCGTTGGGAGCAACAAGTTTTTGGCGCCGTTGTCGGGGACTAAATAATTGACTGTTTTCGTTTTAGACAATTTATTATTTTCTATTCAGGTTTAATTTTTTTGTTTAGTTTATTATTGTGTTACTTGTTAACATGGCATCTTTTAATGAAAACTTGTCGAATGATAGTTGCTCAAGATTTGATGATCTTTATTTACTGTGTGGAGGAACTCACTTGTGGAAAAATTGTCCAAGTCTTTCAACCCTACGGGATTGGTTATGTAAATTTTCTACAACCTTTGACTGGAACTTTTGCAAATTGTGTGGTGGTATGTGGAATTCTTGTGCTAAGTGTCATACTCCTTCCCCAATCAATAGGTGTGATGACACTAATAGTGTTTATGAGTTTGACAGGAGCGATAAAGTGCAGGTTGTTAGCGAAACTTGGATAATGGAGCACACCAAAGTCTTTGAAGCATATGAGGATTTCTCTAAGGAAATAACAAATATGACGAGGCAATTTATGAAGAAAGAGTGGAGCTCACACAAGAAATTGATCAATTTAGTTTAGCTATTCACGACTTGGAGGCGAATTTAAGTGATATGGTTGAGGTGTCTAATGCCCAATTATCAATTGTCGTGAATAGTAGATTTGAGATAGAAGAGCTTACGAACCAACTTGAGGAGCAAAAAGTGGAATTTCTACCATTCGACCCAATATTAGTTGAGGATGTCGAAGTTGACAAAATTACATTAGAGTCAAGTGAGGAAATAGAAAACATCATATTTGAGGACTCTAGTGTTTGTGCAAGTGAGGGTGTCAAAAGTAATACAATTTTAGAATTGAAGCACATTGGACCTCATTCCAATCATTTTTCAACATTGTGTTTGGATGGTGACATAAAAATTGAGCCACCCGAGCCTATGAAGAAACCAAAGGAGGAGGAACAAGGTGCCTATATTTTAAAGTTTGAGATGTCGAGGAGACTAAAAGACATCCCTCATTTAAAGGCTAAGAAGTGTAAAATGCGACAATGGTTACTTGGACCTTTTGTATTTTTGCCACCACCCCAATACTATAGTCGTAAGCTTGAGGCAAAGTTGGGGAGACAATTCATTAGTTCAAGGTGGAGACAATAGTGATGAAGTTTTCTTCGTCGTGCCGCGACGTTAAATCAAGCGCTTCTTAGGAGGTAACCCAATTTGCTTGCTTTAATTTTATTTATTTTTATTATTATTTTTATGGTTGTATATTACTTTGGGTGATTCTTTGGATTGCAGGTTCATGAAATGTCGAGTTTAAGTGTGGGGTGTCCTGACCCCTGCCTAATATTGATGACCTGTTGGGAGAAGTCTGAGTACCTCATGTGATACGGAAGCTTGGAGGATGCTAGCGCCAACGGCTAGGCCTATTAGCCTTCAGGGAAGTTTCTTTACCCTTGCATTTTCTTATTTTTAGCACTGAGGACATTGCTTGATTTAAGTGTGGGGTGGGGGAACTCCCCTTTATTTTTGAGGTTAGGGATGCATGTACCGTTAGGATTTTTCTTTTGTCACTTGACATTTTATTTTTCTTTTTAGTATTTGCTTTTGTTTTATTAGAAAAAATTGCAAAAAGATTTTCTTTATAGGCTTTGTAGTGGTACATGTCATCCACCCCGTAATTTTTCTTATGGCCTCGGTTCTTTTCCACGGGGAGGCCTTTGAACCGGGTAGTTTTTTTATTTTCTTTCTTTTTAGGATTAAAGTAGTTAGTTATAGGTGGCCCTAGACGAAAGAAATAGGTAAAATGCTAGGTGCCTTTGATTTGTTTGATACCGATGTACTTGGACTTGAGCATGTGCTATTTGTGGTGTCTTTTGGTTTTAAATTGTGATGCATGCCTAGAAAAAAATTGAATGACCCCCTTGAGACGCTTGAGTCCACTCACTTGACTTTGTTGTGAACCTTTGTGCATTAGTGCTTAAATTCCCACAAGTTGCACCTTATTTGCTTGATTGAGAGTTGTGATGGAGCCATTTTGTGTAGATCGTGTGCAATGTGTGTTGTGAGGCATATTATTATTGTACTCCATGTTGCATATTGGTGTCTAGAACTTGCCCCGTGTGTGTGCAAAGTGAAATTCTAGGTTCACTCTAGTCAGGAGATGATACATGCTTTCTTGAATTGCCTTCTAGCCATTAATTGCCTGCCCTTTATATGCACCTTGGACTTGCTTTGTGACCATATTGACCTTTTTGTTGGCACCCACACCGCGAGCCTACCCACTTGTTCTAAATTGCTTTCTTTTTACCCTTTACTCCTTAAGCACTTTAAGTGATAATTTAATATTATGTGGAGTTGTGGTTGAATGTTGTGGGGTTTTGAGTGGAACCAATGAGGGGGATATGTGGTAACTTGAGAAGTAGTTGAAAAAAGAACATTAGCAAGGTTTGGAGTGAATTGTAAAGAAAAAAAGAGAAAAGAATATCCATCCTTGCTAGTGTGTGCTTAAAAGAAAAATTACTATTTTGTGGAAAAGGTGTGTGAAGAAAAAAATTTGTTGGTTGGGTGAAGTGGTTGTTGGTTTTGAGGAGATGTGTGCTTTCGTTGTATTGTGATGTATTAAAATGCTTAGGGAGGTAGTCACTACTATCCATATGTATCCTACCAGCCCTTAGCCTACATTACAACCCTTTAAAGTCCTAGTTAATCCCGATTGGAGTGAGCCTACATTAGTGGAGTCCTACACTACGGGCAAGCCTATGGTGCATCATGTGTGACATGTGAGCTTTTCATGAGAGTGAGTGAATTCTTTCTATGCTATTGTCCCCATTCCATTCTTGATATTCATTGTTGTGTGTGATATTTATGGGACACTTTCTTGCTTCATTGTTTGGCGAGGGCACATGGTTTGCATGAGATAGGTGAAGTCGTGGCTTCTTGGTTGGGTAGATAGGTGTGACTTTGTGGGAGCATGGTTGCAATGAGTCGAGTTTGTGCATTTGAGTTGTCTTGGGGTGGTTATTCTCATGTTTTGAGTTTGTTATATTATTGGCATGTTTGTTGGGCCCATAGTAGTCATGTATGCATTTGTTCAATGGTCGGTATCAACCATAGTCATAGGCAGACCTGTTCTACCTAAGTTTGGAAGTTATTTGTGATTGCTCGAGGGCGAGCAAAGGTTCAAGTGTGGGGTGGTGATGTTTGGCATTTTGTGCCTATATTTCCTTAATATTTTCTCACGTTTGGATACTTTATTCGCCCGTTTTCTAGTTGACGAATGTGATTTTGCACTGATTTTGTGTCGTGTGACTTGTAGGATGTTGTGAGGTGCAATTTGAGCTTTGAAGAGTATAATCGAGCAAGAAAAGATTGAATTTGGATTGAGGATTGGATCGAGCACGCGAAGGCACGGAACGAAGCAAGCTGCGAACGACGGAAGCAGAGAATTAGCCTGGCGTATTTGGTGGCGCGGGGTGCCCAGTGTGAGCGCGGAGTGCCCACTGCAGCGCCCAACTTTCTTCCGCATTTTGGGACGCGGGGCATGGCCGTTACGTGCAAGATTCGACGTCCTCTGCTTGGTTCCACGCGGTTTGAGACGCGGGGCGCCAGCTATAGCGCCCCTGGAGCGTTTTTGGAAGTCCTATTTCGTCTAGGCTTAGGCGTAACTAATTACGAGGCTTTTGTAAATATTATAAATATCCTTCTACTTAGTTTTTGATAGAGGTCGAGATTTTGGAGCAAGTTTTGGAGAAGAGGGGAGGATCCCTAGATGTCTTCTAAACAAGTTCTTTCTCTCTTTTTCTTATTCTTCTCTTTAATTCTATAGTTTGTTCGTTCTAGGGTTAGAGCGAATACATGAAGGTTGATGTTTGAAAGTTGAATTCTTCCAATTTATTTACCATTACATATTGTTTATTCTTTCTTGAGCTTAATTGTTTGGTTATTGGGGCCTGATAATTCAACACTATCTACGGTCTACAAGTTGAACTCGACAGAGGGAACTTGTAAACGCACATAAGAAAGAATAGGGCTTGATTGTGAACCTGGACATCAGTGAATCGATTTGCGGGTAGGATAGACATATACCTGTCACGCCCTAAAATTTTACTAAAAAAATAAATAGGTTGTGACTTAGGTGTTTAAAGGTACATTAATTATTGAGATTTACGGAGTCGCCACTTGACATAGTTCAAAGGTGTGCCAAGTCACCAAAAGGTACCTTGGAACACCTCTGACTCGTCTAATGGTCTGCGTCAGAGTTCCGGGTAAGGATCTCGATTGACTCGCGGGAAGGTGTTAGTCACCCTCGAGTCCTGTGCCAAGCAACAGTTGCTTTTATTGACGTATTTCGACTCTTTGAATTTGTTTGTTGTTTATTGCCTTTATTATTTTTGCATTAATATTTTTTGAACTAAAGATTGTATTAGGTAACCCACTGGGTATACTTTAGAACAAATTGCCTCTCTGTTTATTTTGGTGTGCCTAATAAGTAGATCACGAATCATACTTATTTATCGTACTTATCTTTAAATCGACTTAACTTTCTTATTTTTATTGCTCTTTGCCTAATAAGTAGATCACAAATCATACTTATTTTTGCCTAATCGAGCAAATCTTTATTTATTGATTTGCCTAATCGTGTATTTTCTTATTTCATTTGAAACGTGAAACGTTGTCAATTTATTGTCTTTTGCAGAATGGTACTTTGTTTGAGAAATTGCCCCGACTTGAAATCTACTCTTAAACTGGGCCATTTTCATAAATCTAAAAGCCCACTGACTTCTGCCCGTTCCCTTTTCTTTTTTTAAAAAAACCTTGCACTAATAGTCCAGTTCCACTTGCTTTGTTCAGATCTGTCCCTATTTCCTGAATTCTCTTTTTAGTGGTTATGTTCCAGATTTTTAATTTTTGTTTGCTCTCAAGGTTTTATTTACCTATTTGTTTTCACATTTGTCCTAAGTACTACCTGTGGGAGAGGTGGGCCATATTGTCCCTGTGGTGGGGGTGGACCATATTGCCCCTGTGGTGGATGTTATCCATACTGCCCTTGAGGTAGAGGTGGTGGGGGAGGCGCATGAGGGCGCACTTCAGCTTCTTTTGTTGGACCATGGCTAGTGCCAAAACCAGGGGAATAGGTCGGATCCTCGACCGCCGTAGATGTGCCTGGTGCTCGCTGGCTAGCTGTTGGCACAAGCCCATCTAGGAGGTTTGGCATGGGAGGAGGTGCCCGTCCCGTGGTTATCGCATGATGCATGTCTACCAGGAATTGCTTCAGAGTCAGGGCCCCTTCTGTCGTCCTATCATTTTCTTCGGAACCGGTATCAGATTTGTCTCCTTCAGTGGCCATGTTACCAGGTGGAATTTCAGATCCCTTTGATTTAGTTGTGCGAGAATGGGGTTATGGCAGAGTGCTGCACCAAATCACTGGTAATCTATACTTGTCTGCAAACAAAACAGGTTAGGCAACACAATATTTATAAGCCAAGCGTGCCTACAAGCCTAAGGTCGTCATGCATCATCCCGAAATGGTTTAGATTAGATTCCCAAGTGTATTGTTTGAGTTTTCTTTTCTTTTCTTTTCTCTTCTTTTTTCTTTCTTTTTTTCAAAGAGAGGCCACGGGGTGAAATAACTTGACACAAAAAAATAAGCAAAAGATTTTCATTACTAAAGATAGTACAGGATATACAGTGCTCTAAGGCACAACTTTAGAAACGTACAAATGACTGAAAAATGGAAATAAATTACCACTACTAAGTTCAAAAGCAACATAAAGTACAATATGCCGAGATGCTAAATGAGTGACAAGACAAAACAATAAGTTGTATCATCTCGGACTGATGTATCTGCTAAAGCGACCATGGCTCAGCGTCAGCTGGCTCCTCTATGTCAGACTCAGGTGGCTCTTCGGGATCTTCTTCTGCTGGTGTCAAAGGCTGGAAAAATTGCCATTCTCAAGACGTGAAAAAATTGACTCAAAATATTGCCGCCAAAACTAAACTGATGCTTAGACTTTCCACAAAATTGGGCATATCACTGGTGTCACAATGGGACTTAGTGATTTCAAAAAATTTACCATTATAACGGCATGAATTTTAAACCAAAAGAATCCTTTAGCCAACCAGGGCACTTGGAAACTTAAAAAAATTTCTGTTTCGACAGCATGACCCAAAATATGAAATGTATTAAAACAAGACATCTACAAACTGAAATTCACCCTACTTTCTCTCTCTCCTTCATTTTTCTTTTATTTTCTCTTTTTTTTTTCTTTCATTTCTTTTGAAATCTGCCCTTCCCCAATCCGGTCAGCATGACGACCATTCCTTCTAAATGCAACACAGAAAATACTTCGGACGTATCTTGACGCCGAGGAGTCATCCTAGACAAGTGCGGTACCGGCGTACCACACATCATTAAGTCAATCATGATGCAGATAATTGGGCCTAAAGGTTTAACTCTAGGTGACACAAACTGACTCGGTGTCTAGACTGGCTCATAACCCGGTGGACAACCGGGCGGAAAGCGCATCATGGTCATCCGGAGACAGTGTGTCCGGCCGAAAACCCCGTCACTCCTTCCTCCTAAATCATGGACAATTTAGTAAGAAAGTCCCAGATGCCACAAGCAATCTGGTAAGTGCACGTGTGCGTGTGTTTCAGAGACTCAGAAGATTGCGGAGGAAGACAGTTTATATACAGTTCAACAATATCAAAACAGTAACATTCAACTTTTTCATGTGATAATGGCAATAAAATATAACAACCAAATATTTAATGAATTAAAATATGCGACAATTTATCAAAGCCGGAGATTCTAGTTCTCACTAATTTCCCCAGCGGAGTCGCCAAGCTGTCACGCCATAAAATTTTACTAAAAAAATAAATAGGTTGTGACTTAGGTGTTTAAAGGTACATTAATTATTGAGATTTACGGAGTCACCACTTGACATAGTTCAAAGGTGTGCCAAGTAACCAAAAGGTACCTTGGAACACCTCTGACTCGTCTAATGGTCTGCGTCAGAGTTCCGGGTAAGGATCTCGATTGACTCGCGTGAAGGTGTTAGGCACCCTCGAGTCCTGTTCCAAGCAACAGTTGCTTTTATTGACGCATTTCGACTCTTTGAATTTGTTTGTTGTTTATTGCCTTTATTATTTTCGCTTTAATATTTTTTGAACTAAATATTGTATTAGGTAACCCACTGGGTATACTTTAGAACAAATTGCCTCTCTGTTTATTTTGGTGTGCCTAATAAGTAGATCACGAATCATACTTATTTATCGTACTTATCTTTAAATCGACTTAACTTTCTTATTTTTTATTGCTCTTTGCCTAATAAGTAGATCACAAATCATAC
The DNA here is from genome assembly GCA_029990575.1 of Petunia axillaris subsp. axillaris. Classification (NCBI taxonomy): domain Eukaryota; kingdom Viridiplantae; phylum Streptophyta; class Magnoliopsida; order Solanales; family Solanaceae; genus Petunia; species Petunia axillaris. The sequence goes on along the minus strand of JARKNS010000007.1, from coordinate 45,453,386 downwards.
TTATTTTTGCCTAATCGAGCGAATCTTTATTTATTGATTTGCCTAATCGTGTATTTTCTTATTTCATTTGAAACGTGAAACGTTGTCAATTTATTGTCTTTTGCAGAATGGTACTTTGTTTGAGAAATTGCCCCGACTTGAAATCTACTCTTAAACTGGGCCATTTTCGCAAATCTAAAAGCCCACTGACTTCTGCTCGTTCCCTTTTAATAAAAGAAACCTTGCACTAATAGTCCAATTCCACTTGCTTTGTTCAGATCTGTCCCTATTTCCAGAATTCTCTTTTTAGTGGTTATGTTCAAGATTTTTAATTTTTTTTTGCTCTCAAGGTTTTATTTGCCTATTTGTTTTCACATTTATCCTAAGTACTACAAGTGGTGTCAGACTTAGGATTTTAACATGAAGAGTAAATTAAAAAAAAATAAAGCAACATTCATTCACAAACACATGATAGCAGACTATGTTAAATGAACACATACGAGGAATGTAATGTATTTTAGGCCTAAAATTCAAGGCCTAGAACAGCCCCACTTTACTCATGTTCAAGATTCAAAAATGCTTACAATAGGATAAAAATGGTTGAAAATTTTACCTAGTATAGCAAAAATTCCACAAGCTAGGCATCCATGGAAAACCAACCAAGCAAAAACCAAAATGAACAAAACACCAGCAGCAAAAGCAACAGCTAGAAACAACTAGCGACCTCCTTGTATAAGACTTAAAAACTCAAACTCAAGACTATTTCTTTTTTTTTTTTTCAGATCAGGTAATGTCTTTTTGAGATAGTAGATGGTGGTATTTTTCTTCAGATGTTATCTCTTTCTTTTTCTAAGTAGCTGTGGAGTAAGTGCAGGGCATTCAATGTGTTTTTCTCTCTTAAATGAGAGAGTTAATACTCTCATTTATAGGAGAGAAGAGAGCAAGCCTGTTGGGTCCAGCTAAGGGGGTCCAAAGCCCCAAACTTCTCTCCCTTTTCTCAAAAATTCAGACAAGCATGCTAAGCCATAAATGCCTTGTTTGGAGTGTTGCTCAAATAGGAAATATGGCAGAGAGGGGGCTGCCATGCCAATTTCTTTTTTACCATTTCTGGCTCCTTGATATCTGCCTCATTAATGAGGGAGATATTCCTTTGAATTCAATCTTGGACTCCAAATTTTAATAAAGTCATTCCCTATTTCAGATTTTATTTAGAGGGATTCTAGACTTAAAGTTCAACCCCCAACTTTCTTGAGTTGGCTATCTAGCTCACCAAAATTAAGGCCTAAATCAGACCTCAAATTGAGCCTAAATATAACTCAAAATGACAATATTGAGTCCAAGAGATGGTTGAAATAACCACCTGGACTCCTTCTCAAATGAACAAACTCAGGCCTTAGCTAACACACTTAAGGCTAACAATCCTTTAGAGGATACCACATAGAAACTACTACTTATCAATAAAATAGTTCAGGTAATTAGCATCCTCACATATGCATAATCACTCAAATTCACACTTGTTTAGCAACCAAACATGCATGAACATACAAGACAATCCAGGGATTTCATACAATTACTCTATGCTTGATACTTAAAGTTTATGCTTAATGGGGAACCAAACAAACATTCTTAGATCCTGCCTAGAAATAAACAGGAAGAGTATGCAAATTTCATGCTTCAAACAATCATACTTTACACTAACCGCATGCAATCACCATTAACATCAGCCAACACTGCCACAATCTGACATTTCATAAACGAACAAACAAGGAAGTTTGCCACTGTTCTTGAATGGACATGTAATCGACCAAGTACTAGACTACACAATATTCCCTATCTAGAAAAACGTCCTCACACAAACAAGATCCCACCAGATTCATTTCAATTAAAAAAGAGAACTACACATTGCTCTTTAAACATATATCTAACACTAATCTATGACTGTGAACTGAAACAAAATAATTTATGAACGATCAACAAGAGCAAGAGAGGGATTATGTACTATGGATGATATCAAAGCAACAATCCAACCAACAAGCTGCCTCGCCAAACTTACCTGTTGCTGCGTCACTGTTTTAATGCAATCGCAACACCATTGAGACGAAACACAACCAAACATAGCCAAAGGTCAAAACATAGCCTCACCCATCCCTCGCGAACAGTCCTGCATTGTCGACATTGCTACAAGCCCCTTGTGTTCTCACTACTGAAACAATGTATCTGAAACCTCGCCTCAACCTCACCAATCGCAGCAACATCATCGCCCACCGGTTTCCCTTCATAACTGTAAAAAAAACAGCCCCTTTACGGTCTCCACATCTCCTTGTTGACACGAGCAGCCACAACAGACTCCCAAATCCAGTCGCCATTACAAACACCTCGTCGAGGCCAACAGTCACCAACAAAACTGAATCAAACAGCCTGCCCCTATTCACACACATAGCACACACGCTGCAACAACCATCACCTTAACCTCCCCGTCGTCTAAAACCTAGTCGAACAGCCCCGACCCTCTCGTTAGCCATTCAGACCCGTCCTTTTTTTCTTCTAACAGAAACGATCCCATTTAAGGCCGTTTCAGCTAGACGAAGGAAAGAACGGAAATAGGAGAGAGGGATTAGTGGATATACGTTAAAGTTCAACGAAAAGCTGAAGAAACTCACCGGAGAAACTTTGATCGTGACTTTCAAACTCCGATTTACGACGATTCCTTGACATTTTGTGGAAACCGAAACCAGATCGGGGAAGAGGAGTCCGAGGCGATTCATGCGATGTATTTTTTATGATTTTCCGGCGGCGGAGGACGGTGGTGCCGCCGACAGTGATGATTTCCGGTGGAGTTGTGTACATTTGACAGAGTATATTTAGTCTTAGGAGGCTATTGGGGGTGAATGGCCAAAATGAGGGAATTTTAAGGTGTTTATACGTGAAAAGGATGGGTGAATCTGAACCGTCGGATCAATGAGATCAATGGATGAGATTCAACGAGATTTCGGGCGGGTCAAAAGCCTAATGGGTTGGGCCGACGGGCCTAAACTGTTTTTCCTTTAGCCCAAATAGCTATTTGTATCAAATCCAACACAAATGGACTATAATTTAAAAACAAAACACCATGCTTAATTGATAAAACCACATAAAAGCACAATAATATTAAAATAATTTTCCACATTTCTTTTCCTAATTAAATAACTAAGATAGCTAAAATTAAAATATAAAATTCTAGAAAAGCACATGTGAAAATCCTAGCAAATCTAGTAAGATTATATGGAAAATCATGTTAGCGCGTGCCAAAATTAGGTGATTACAGCTGCCCCTCTTTGTTCTGGAACATGAAGATTTTTCGGACAAAGACGTAATCAACAACTAATTTTGGCTCTCCGGTTCTATCCGAGAATGACACTTTCAAAATGGCGACCGTGCCCTGACTGTAAGGCTCCTACATATCCTCGGACTAAGGAATCAGGTCAGTGTAGTTCCTGATATGCGATAGCTGGGACTACCGCTTCCTAGACATATAACCTATATACTTCTAAACTAAACTAGACTGAACCAAGCACTTGGACTCACTAAGACTGATACTAGACGCTTCTACCCATACTAAGACTGACACAAGACATACTAGAGTTGTTGCTGCTGGTCATTTGTTGCTTGATACTGGTTGCTGGCTGATGGTCACTTGCTTTACAAATAAAATGAAATTACATCATTGGGAATATAAACTTGCAATTCCTATGCTAAGTCTTCATGCTTTCCGAGTTGAGCCTCTTGATTCTTTCTCTCCTCACTTTTGTTGAAAAATAAACCACCACTCTTGGTTCAAGTGGGTCTTGCTTTTGAAGGAAAATAAACCACCGATCATGATTCAGGAGGGCCTTCCTCCTTTCACTTAAATGGATTCCCTCGTTCTTCAGATGGGCGCCTCAACTTCTTGAAATGTATTCCCTCGTTCTTCAGGTGAGCGCCTTGACTTCTTGAAATGTATTCCCTCGTTCTTCAGGTGGGCGCCTTGACTTAAAAGCTATATTCCCTTGTTCTTCAGGTGGGCGCCTTGACTTCTCAAAACTACTCCCTCATTCTTCAGGTGGGTGCCTCGACTTCTTTAAAACTACTCCCTCATTCTCCAGGTGGGTGCCTCGACTTCTTTAAAACTACTCCCTCATTCTCCAGGTGGGTGCCTTGACTTCTTCAGACTACTCCCTCATTTTCTAGGTGGGCGCCTCGACTTCTTTACAACTCCTCCCTCATTCTCCAGGTGGGTACCTCGACTTCTTTTAAAATTGCTCCCTCATTCTCCAGGTGGGTGCCTCGACTTCTTTACAACTACTCCCTCATTCTCCAGGTAGGTGCCTCGACTTCTTTAAAGTACACTCCCTCATTCTCTAGGTGGGTGCCTCGACTTTTTAAGACTACTCCCTCATTCTCCAGGTGGGTGCCTCGACTTCTTTAAAACTACTCCCTCATTCTCCAGGTGGGCGCCTTGACTTCTTTACAACTACTCCCTTATGAATGCTGCTTCTGACTTGAAAACTGACATTGTCACTCTTGAAATTGGTGCTCAGGCGAGATTTGATGATCTTGAAATCTGCCTATAGTTTGATGATCTCTTTCATGGTGCAAATTCTCAACGCGTGATGCAGCTCAAAGTGCTGATCAAGGACCCGATGACAATCAACCGAGGAGATCTCCACCGAAGGCAATGACTGATCTACCGGGGAGACGAATCACTCGAAGCCAAGCTAAGCTGCTCCATGACATGCACGTACAGCTGACCATGATGGGAAGTAGCATGTGTTCGGAGAGGGAATTGCAAGGTGTTGAAACCAAGGGCCACATCTTCAAAATTGAGCCCGAGGACAAGGTTACCGAACAGCAGCTCTTGGCCCCGGGCAGCATAGAGCCGAACACAACAACATGTGTTCGATGCTAAGTCAGCGCCCGATGAAGTGTGTGTTCGAGCAGACAATCGAGAATCGAAGCCAAGGCTGACCGAAGTCAAAAGCTGCCGAACACATTTTAGTTCAGCCCTGCGTGGCTTATTTCTATTGGTCGCTTGTGACCCTTTTACTAGTTTACCCTTAGTAGTCCCTATATAAACCTTATTCCCTTACACTGTAAGTAGGTTGTTTTTGGATATTGAATTGAATGAAAGTGCCGAGCACATTTCTTCTTGTCTCCGTCGTGAGCAAAACCCCGGTGAGGGCTTTAAGGACTTGTGGCTTTCGGTTAGTCCGATTGAACATTCCTCTTGATCATTCAGTTTGCAAGAGGCAATGTTCTCTTGAGGATTGTTGCATAGTTAGGGTGATTCTTGTCTCCCTTTTGATCGAGCTTTGGGACAGGTTCCCCACTGTTCTTTCGAAAGAAGCAAGTTTTGTCTTGCTTTTATCTTCTTCTTTATTTAATCTTGTTCCGCGTTTGTGCTAAGCAACCCCTTCGGGAATTGCATTGCACCATCTTGGTATCAGAGCACGGTTTGGGCTTGTTTTTACAACCCCAATCCTGTTCAAGTTCTCTTTATTTTCGTGCGTTGTGTCTTTGTTTTCCATTTCGTGTTCCTGTCTTGTTTTGTTGCTGTTAGTGTTCTTACAAAAAAAAAAAAAAAAGTGTTAAAGAAAAATCCAAAAATTTGTGTTGATTGTTGGATGTTTGGGAAAAACAACCTTGGATTCTTGTTCACCATTGCTGTCTGATTCCATCGAGTACCCGACGTACTGATTTCGTGACTAGGGTTTCGTGGTGAATTTTGGACTGTTTGAGCTTCCTTGGTGACTGGAAATCGAACCCCAGCTGTGTTGGTGGAGACCGATAAAGGTTGGTGGTTCTTGAGTGATTTGGGTTTGTTTGTTGCTTGAAAAATCGAAGTTCTTAAGTTTGAATCGTGTCCGTACGCCGGAAAATTGTTGCGAGTTCGTAACAGTGTACGACACGACCGAGCTGGTTCTTGGCTCAAAGAACTCGACTGAATTCCTCCGTTGTTACTAAGACCGGAGTTGAAAGCAACCCAGATCTGTGAAAGAATTGTGAGCAGTGAACCGAAGCTGTTGAATCCGTACGCCGGAGCAAGGTCACTGTTCCATTGAAGAAGAAAAGGGGTTAAGTTTGAATGTTAAAACCCCAGGTGAAAATTTGTCGGCTGAGAAAAGGAAAGTGGATAAGGTAAAACCCTATCCGTACCAAAGGGGACCACTTTTGTACGGACAAGAGTGGGTGTGATCGAAAAAGATTCCAAAAGGGAATCAAAAGGGTAGATTCTCCTAGGTCCTCACTTTCTTTCGTGTCAAATTCTAGTTGGTGGATCTTTTGAGTAATTGTCCTACTCGAGGTCGTACCAACTCATTTGAGCTGATAGGAACTCGTGCGAAGGGGTGACCGAAGTCCAAACTTTCGTAGAAATTTTTTTTGACTTCCCGAGCTCAGTTAAAAAGCGTCCGTTCCATCGAGTCGAACATCACTTCACTCTTCCCGAAGAGGCAGTGACTATTGTCGAACTTGAAGGATCTTAGAGGACCGATCAATTGGACGAGCCACTGTTAACAAGTCCCTGAGTGATCAAAAACCGAACCCATAAATTGAGTGGACCCGAGCGCCACCCATCAAAGGTGAGGGAGTGTGTGAGGTGATTTCTAACCCTAATCTTTGTTTGATCTTTGACTTGTGCAGGAACAATGGCTGGAAACGATGGCAAAGGTATTGAAAAGCCTGAATTGTCGTTAGCCGATCTCATGGCTGCGATACAAGGCATCAGTGCCGAAGTAAGAGGAGTGAGTGCTCGAGTAGCTAACCTCGAGCAGGGAAACGCGTCCGTGGCCATGAATGGGTCCGGCGTGGGAACGAGCCAATCCACTCCGATGAAACCTGAACTGTATGCTGAGCTTGTACGACAACATCAGTTGACAAGTGAAGCAATTCGAAGAGAGCTTAACTTGGGCAATCCCCAAGCACAACTTAACTTGGGCAATCCCCAAGCTGGAAATCAAAACTTGGGCATTCCCCGAGGAGAGAGGTTGCCATTTCCAAGGACCCGAAGAGATCTTGGAGCTGTGACCGAAGAGGTTGATGAAGAGGAAATTTCCCGAGGACGAATATGAGCGTGAGCCACCATTCGTTCAACGAAGGCAAGCTCCCCGAGGACGTGGAAATTTCCGAGGTCGAGGTCGAGGCGCAAATGTTGAAAGAGATATTGGGCGTGAGGCTGATGATCGAGAAGATGAGTTTCCCGAACAGGCTAGAGCTGTTCGAGACTCAAATTTGAACAGTGTCAAGATCACTATTCCACCCTTTAAAGGAACTAGTGATCCCGATGAGTATCTTGAATGGAAGCTTAAAATGGAGCGCATCTTTGAAACAAATGAGATGACCGATGAGAGAAAAGCTGCCCATGCCATTGCTTCGTTCGAAGCTTATGCATCAACATGGTGGGAATCTGACAAAAGGCATAGAAGGAGAAATGACTATCCAGTAGTCAATACTTGGCCACAGTTGATGAGAGCTATGGATGGTAAATATTTGAGCGCCAAGTATAGGCAAACTCAGATGCAAAAGTTGTATGAGCTTAAACAAGGATCTAAGTCAGTTCAAGAGTACCATGATGAATTTGAAAAGGTTCGATTGAATCTTGATCTGGTCGAAGACGAGGAGCAAGCCATTATTCGGTTTCGAAGTGGCTTGACTAGGGAAGTGTCATCTCAGTTGAGACTCCACGTGTACCACACGTTGGAAGATTTGTTTGAAGCTGCTACCGAAGCTGAAAAATTGGTGAAGGAAGAAAAGGCAAACCGATATCGAGGAGTCACTACTTCTACTCCCTTGAACCGAGGAAAAGATTGGAAGAATCCTCACCAAACAAGTGCCAATACTGTTCGAGATTCGAAGAAACCCTTCGAGAAAGGTGTGACCGTTAACCAACCGAGAGAAGTGGGAGGTAAAGTTCAACTAAACTCTCCTAGTGCTTCAAATATTCAGTGTCATAAATGCAGAGGTTATGGTCACATGGCGAAAGAGTGTCCAACTCGCAAAGCTATGCTTCTGCTCGAAGATGGAACCGTCCATGAGCAAGCGAGTGACACCGAGGAGGAATTAACCGAGGAGATTGACCGAGCTGAAGGTGATGATGATCATGAGGCTGCCGAAGCTGATCATCCGGAAATGTTTCTTGTGGTTCGAAGGAATTTGAGCTGCATGACTCTTGAAGAAGAGGACAACCAAAGAGAAAACCTCTTTCATGCCCGATGTCGAGTGAGGGGAAAGGTGTGTTCGATGATCATTGACTCTGGTAGCTGTGCAAATGTGGTGAGCCAAACTTTGGTTTCACAAATGGGACTACCTACGATGAAGCATCCCCACCCTTACAAATTACAATGGCTGAATGAGTGTGGAGAATTGAGGGTTGTCAAACAAGTGTGGATCAAGTTTAGAATCGGCGAGTATCAGGATGAAATGGTATTCGATGTGGTGCCGATGCAAGCTTGTCATTTGCTCTTGGGTCGACCATGGCAATATGACCGAACAGCTGTTCACAATGGCAGATCCAACACTTACACCGTAAAGCTTGATGGGAAGAGTTTCATCCTCAAACCATTGTCTCCGAAACAAGTCTCCGAGGACTATAAACGAATGAAAGAATTGAAAGAAGCGGCCAAAGCTAAGCTTCCGATAGGAGCAAAATTGGGGCCCGAAGAGACAAACTCACCGACCGAAGTGAAAGGAATTTGTGCAATCATGCAACCTGGTGAGATCTTACGAGGCAACGACCACGGTCAGATGATGATTTGCCTCGTGCACAAGGGTATCTTTCTAAACTCTAATGATGATTTTTCTAATGATAACCCTTTGCCTTTGTTTGTTCAAAAAGTTTTGCAGGACTTCGAGGACATGTTTCCCGAGGAAATGCCAGGTGGATTACCTCCATTGAGAGGAATCGAGCACCAAATTGACTTCGTACCAGGATCTCAAATCCCTAACAAACCTGCATACCGGTGTAATCCCGAAGACACCAAAGAGCTCCAACGGCAGGTTGATGAATTGCTGAACAAGGGCCTCGTTCGAGAGAGCTTGAGTCCTTGCGCCGTTCCTGTTATCCTTGTCCCGAAGAAGGATGGAACATGGCGAATGTGTGTTGACTGTCGAGCAGTCAACAAAATAACGGTAAAGTATCGTCATCCTATCCCTCGATTAGATGACATGCTAGATGAGTTAAGTGGTTCTTCATGCTTTTCGAAGATAGACCTCAGGTCCGGTTACCATCAGATCCGAATGAAAACCGGGGACGAGTGGAAAACCGCATTCAAGACCAAATTCGGTCTCTATGAATGGTTGGTGATGCCTTTTGGCTTATCCAATGCACCGAGCACATTCATGCGACTGATGAACCATGTGCTCAAGCCGTTCATAAATAAGTTTGTTGTCGTTTATTTCGATGACATACTTGTTTATAGCAGAACCGTGGATGAACATGTCGAACACCTAAGGCAAGTGCTCGAAAAGCTTCGAGAAGAGAAGTTGTATGCCAACTTCAAGAAATGCGCCTTTGGTGTCGATCGTGTAGTCTTTCTTGGATTTGTTGTCAGTGTTAATGGTGTCGAAGTCGACGAATCAAAAGTCGAAGCCATCAAAGATTGGCCAACTCCAACCTCGGTATCACAAGTTCGTAGCTTCCATGGCTTAGCTAGCTTTTACCGAAGGTTTGTTCGTGACTTTAGCACCATTGCAGCTCCTTTAACCGAGCTGGTGAAGAAAGACAATCCATTTGTGTGGGGAGAGTCCCAAGAGAGGGCTTTCCAAGAGTTGAAGCGGAGGCTTTGTTCTGCCCCGTTGTTGCAACTCCCTGACTTCGGCAAAGCATTCGAAGTCGAGTGTGATGCGTCTGGAGTTGGGATCGGAGGAGTGCTGATGCAAGACTCGAAGCCGATCGCTTACTTCAGCGAAAAGCTTAAAGGTGCAGCCTTGAATTACTCAACGTATGACAAGGAACTGTATGCCCTCGTTCGAGCACTCGCCCATTGGCAGCATTATTTGTGGCCTCGAGAATTTGTGATCAAAAGTGATCATGAATCTTTGAAACATCTCCGAGGTCAGGAGAAATTGAATCGAAGACATGCCAAGTGGGTTGAATTCATTGAAAGCTTTCCCTATGTAATTCATTACAAAAAGGGAAAAGATAATGTTGTGGCCGATGCGCTATCAAGGAAATTTGCCTTAGCGACCACTCTCGCCTCGAGGCTCATGGGATTCGAAAGCATCAAGCTAATGTACGATGACGATCCCAAGCTGAAATGCGTTCGTGACGCAATCTTGAGTGGCCGAAGGGTTGAGAAGTATCAGTGGCACGATGGCTACCTCTTCAAGAATGGGAGGGTTTGTGTGCCAGTGTCATCGTGGAGAGAGCTCCTTGTTCGGGAAGCTCACTCCGGTGGACTGATGGGGCACTTCGGTGTCGACAAAACTCTTGGTATCTTGACCGAGCAGTTCCATTGGCCCAAAATGCGACGAGATGTGGAAAAGCTTTGCAACGCTTGTCTCGTTTGCAAGAAAGCTAAATCGAAGTCCAACCCTCATGGTTTGTACACCCCGTTACCTGTGCCTGATCGACCGTGGGTTGATATATCAATGGACTTTGTCTTGGGGTTACCGAGGTCGGGGGGAGGACATGATAGCATCTTCGTTGTGGTTGATCGATTTTCGAAAATGGCTCACTTTATTCCTTGCAAGAAGTGTGATGATGCACAGCATGTAGCTACATTGTTTGTTTCTAATGTGTTGAAATTGCATGGTGTACCTCGTACTATTGTGAGTGATCGAGACACAAAATTCTTGAGTCATTTTTGGAAGTGTCTATGGGGTGCCCTCGGCACCAAACTACTCTTCTTGACGTCTCACCATCCACAGACTGATGGACAGACCGAGGTAGTTAACCGAACCTTGGGATCTTTGCTTTGGGCAATGACCAAAGGGAAGGTTGGAAACTGGGCTGATCGTTTGCCCATGATGGAGTTTGCATACAATCGAACGGTGCATAGAATGATCAACATGACCCCGTTTGAATGTGTGTATGGCTTTAATCCTTTAATTCCACTTGATTTAACCCCATTGCCTCGAGATTCTGTTCTTGATTTTGAAGGTACTCGACGAGCAGCTGCCTTGATCGAATTGCATGCAAAGGTGAAGAAGAACCTCGAGGAGGCCTATGCAAAGGTTGCCTTAAAGAAAAACAAAGGGCGAAAAAAGTTGGAATTAAGGAAGGGAGATTGGGTTTGGGTTCACTTTCGAAAGGAACGCTTCCCGAACCAAAGGAAAGGAAAGTTGGCTCCTCGAGGGGATGGTCCATTTCAAGTGTTGACCAAGATCAACAACAATGCCTACGTGATCGACCTCCCTGGTGAGTATAACGTGTCCAACACCTTTAATGTTGCTGACTTAGTTCCTTGTGTTGTAGGTCCAACTTCGGAGAACGAGGATGAATCGATTTCGAGGACGAAATCCTCTCAAGAAGGGGAGGATGATGCAGCTCAAAGTGCTGATCAAGGACCCGATGACAATCAACCGAGGAGATCTCCACCGAAGGCAATGACTGATCTACCGGGGAGACGAATCACTCGAAGCCAAGCTAAGCTGCTCCATGACATGCACGTACAGCTGACCATGATGGGAAGTAGCATGTGTTCGGAGAGGGAATTGCAAGGTGTTGAAACCAAGGGCCACATCTTCAAAATTGAGCCCGAGGACAAGGTTACCGAACAGCAGCTCTTGGCCCCGGGCAGCATAGAGCCGAACACAACAACATGTGTTCGATGCTAAGTCAGCGCCCGATGAAGTGTGTGTTCGAGCAGACAATCGAGAATCGAAGCCAAGGCTGACCGAAGTCAAAAGCTGCCGAACACATTTTAGTTCAGCCCTGCGTGGCTTATTTCTATTGGTCGCTTGTGACCCTTTTACTAGTTTACCCTTAGTAGTCCCTATATAAACCTTATTCCCTTACACTGTAAGTAGGTTGTTTTTGGATATTGAATTGAATGAAAGTGCCGAGCACATTTCTTCTTGTCTCCGTCGTGAGCAAAACCCCGGTGAGGGCTTTAAGGACTTGTGGCTTTCGGTTAGTCCGATTGAACATTCCTCTTGATCATTCAGTTTGCAAGAGGCAATGTTCTCTTGAGGATTGTTGCATAGTTAGGGTGATTCTTGTCTCCCTTTTGATCGAGCTTTGGGACAGGTTCCCCACTGTTCTTTCGAAAGAAGCAAGTTTTGTCTTGCTTTTATCTTCTTCTTTATTTAATCTTGTTCCGCGTTTGTGCTAAGCAACCCCTTCGGGAATTGCATTGCACCAACGCGTCAATTTTGCGACCGAGAGTTGATTTGGCTTCCATTATCCAGGGGGGTCCTGACCATGCTTTGCTAGAACTGCAAAACAGGTAAACAATTTTTGCAAAACTTTCTTTTGCTCGTTTTGATGTTATTTTGATTGAAAGTGAAAAATGGGAAGGATTCTGGACAAAAGGACTTCGAACGAAATGATGTCCCTTTGGAGGTGTAAAAGAAACTTATCTGGAGGTGGAAGCGATGACCTTAATAAACAAGACATGCTTCTTGTCCTCAAACCCTGATCATTCACAACAGTTCTTCCTCGACCTTTCCTCAGTTTGAACATTCCGTCATAACTACTTTCCGAACCCCTCTTGATGACATTTATGAAGACCCTCATTCGGTTAGTGGTGCCCCTTTTGGGGTTTTCACCAACTAACCTCTCTCTTTGTTCTTTTATCTAACTATTTGTCATGCAGCGCCTTTTACGGTTTTCACCGGCAAGACTTCATTTTCTTTTCTTCTTTTTTTTTTTCTTTTTGCTGATGATAATGTCTTCGGCGCTTTGAGCCTCTTCCTGATTTCGAGACTGAAATGCCAGACGTCTCATGAGCATGTGAAAAGATGGTAAGAATAATAGAAGTTTGTTTTTATTTTATTGACAAAATAAAATAAAAACAAACTTCTGCCCCAGTTTAACAGAAACTGCGGATTTGGATTTTCTTTGAATTTGGCCGCAAACTTGGAGGCGAGTTTTGCGTCGATATGAGATAGGGAAAAATGGAACTTTCCCCTATTTTGACCGCACCAGAATGGTTGCCTACGTATCCTTTTGAGAGGAATCAGGTCAAACGTAGCTCTGGCAACTTAATGACAAAATTTGTTGTTTTGAATCTTTCTTTCATTCATTTCATTACAATTACAGGATTCCCAATAAGGGTTCACAAAAGCAATACAAAGCCAACGGCTAACAAAAGTGATACATTATCTGGGTAAGGGAAACAAAGACTTCCGTTATACCACTTCAAGAACATCAAATGTAGTACCTCTTCACTGCATCAGTATTAACAATCATTTCAGCCATTGTGCCTTCGATGTCTGTCATGAATAGAGCACCGTTGGGCAACACCTTCTTCACCACATACGGTCTTTGCCAATTTGGAGCAAACTTGTCCTTTGCTTCTTCTTGATGTGGAAAAATGCGCTTCAAGACTAACTGGCCTTCACTGAACTTGCGTTGGCGCACTTTCTTGTTGTATGCTTTGGCCATTCTCTTATGATATAGTTGACCATAACAAACTGCATTTAGCCTTTTCTCGTCAATCAAAGCCAATTGTTCCAAGCGGGATTTGACCCATTCAGTGTCCTCGATCTCAGCTTCAACAATGATTCTAAAGGATGGTATTTCGACTTCTGCCGGAATGACCGCTTCGGTTCCATACACCAGTTCATATGGGGTTGTGCCTATTGAGGTGCGCACATTTGTGCGATAACCCAGAAGAGCAAACGGCAACTTCTCATGCCAATCTCGAGATCCTTCCACCATCTTTCGAAGGATCTTCTTGATGTTTTTGTTTGCAGCTTCGACGACGCCATTTGCTTTTGGCCGGTATGGTGTGGAATTTCTATGCACAATTTTGAACCTTTCACATACCTCTCTCATCAAATGACTGTTCAGACTAGCCCCATTATCAGTGATGATGGTATTGGGGATACCGAATCGGCAAATGATGTTCTAATGAACAAAGTAGACCACAGCTTTCTTGGTTACCGACTTCAATGTCGCTGCTTCCACCCACTTAGTAAAATAGTCAATAGCGACCTAAATGAATCTATGCCCATTCGATCCCTTTAGTTCTATCGGGCCAATGACATCCATTCCCCATGCCGCGAAAGGCCAACGAGCGGACATTGTATGGCACTCAAAGGGGGGTGAATGTATCAGATCGCCGTGCACTTGACATTGGTGGCATTTCCGCACAAACCCTGCGCAATCTCGCTCCATGGTGAGCCAGAAATAACTTGCTCTTAAGATCTTCTTGGTTAGCACATAGCCATTCATGTGCGGCCCACAGATTCCAGAATGCACCTCGTTAAGAATTCTTGAGGCTTCTTGTGCGTCCACACATCTCAACAGTCCCAGATATGGGGTTCTCTTGTACAAAACCCCTCCACTTATAAAGAAACCATTTGCAAGACGGCGGAGGGTTCTTTTCTGATTGCTCTCTGCCAGCACTGGATACTCTCCACTCTTGATGTAGTTCTTGATGTCCAGGTACCACAGCTCGCCATCAAGTTCTTCTTCAACCATGTTGCAATAATCATGTTGATCCCTAACTTGAATCTCGAGAGGATCAATGTGAGTTTGGTCAGGATAACTAAGCATGGATGCTAATGTAGCCAAAGCGTCAGCTAACTCATTGTGCATTCTTGGGATGTGCCTAAATTCAATAGAATCAAATATTTGGCAAAGATTTTCCAGATACTGCTTATACATGATGAGTTTCACGTCTCGAGTTTCCCATTCACCCTTGATTTGATGTACTAGTAGGTCAGAATCCCCAAGCACTAGTAGTTCTTTGATGTCTATGTCTATCACCATGCGTAGACCCATGATGCAAGCTTCATATTCTGCCGTGTTATTGGTACACTAGAAACGAAGTTGCGCAGCCGCCGAATAATAATGACCCGTTGGGGATTTGAGAACAGCCCCGATACCATCGCCTTTGGAGTTAGAGGCCCCATCAAAATAGAGCTTCCAATAATGATCATCGTCAGAAGACAACTCCTCAATTGTGTCTACCTCTTCATCAGGAAAGTATGTCTTAAGAGGTTCATACTCATCATCCACTGGATTTTCGGCCAAATGATCGGCTAAAGCCTGGGCTTTCATTGCAGTTCTGGTAATATAAACTATGTCGAACTCTGTGAGTAACATTTGCCACTTGGCAAGCCTTCTTGTTGGCATAGGCTTCTGAAAGATGTACTTTAGTGGATCCATTCGGGATATGAGTGTCACGACCCAACCTAGGGCCGCGACGGATGACCAACACTAAGTGTCGATCATCACTAATCCTGCTGATAATCTGCTAACCATGAATATAACTGATAAACGGAATAAGCATAAACATAACTGATGAGAATTATGCAATGCAAAAAGCTGATAAGGCTAACATAAGCTGACATATATTACATACTGACTAAACCACACAGGGACATATCTACAGGCCTCTAAGAGTGATGAACTGAATATACAAAGGACGGGTCAAGACCCCGACATACCCAAGCTGGCTGACTGTACACATACCAAAAGATAAGTAACTCCGGGAGTAAGCGGAGTGACTCCAATAGCTGATAGATGGCCTACTAACATGGTCCAAGCGTTGATCTATCTGCACCTGCGCGGCATGAAACGCAGCGCCCCCGAAAAGGGCGTGAGTACGATATGTACCAAGTATGTAAGGCATTAACATATAATATATCATAGCTGAATGGAACTGTAAGGCTAGAATATAGATATGTAAATATGAGTTGGAGCATAGCAATATAGCTGGAAATCTGAAGAACGTACTAAACATGATCTGAATATAAACTGAGCTCTAGCTGAATCTGAAATTGAAGACTGAGCTGAACTATACTGATAAATAACTGTAATATGACTGACAACTGGTAACTAGAAACTGGAACTGATAGCTGTCAACTGATACTGACACTAAGAACTGGTGGATGATAACTAAGAACTGATAACTGGTACTGAGCTAAAACTGAGCTGTTATCTAAACTGAAACCTGTCTGGTGTTACGGGCTATATCCCCCCAAATCAGGTAACCGAAAAATTGAACTAGTACCTGTCTGGTGTTATGGGCTGTATCCCCCCAAATCAAGTAACTGAAAATCGAAACTAGCCTCATGTATAATCATGCAGTGCATACTGTGGCTATATACGTGTATATAACAAACCTGGTGGGTGTTATGGGCTATATCCCCCCCAGCGAGTAATATCTAGTCTCTCTGGTCAGAGTGTGTGAAAGACACCCGGTCACACTAGGTGTTTCAACTCCCGCCTGAACCAGAGGGGCTGTATCCCCCAGACGGGTAGTATCACACTCGACCAGACTGTGTATCCAATGTCCAGCCTCTATAGGGGACTCCAAATCACACATAACATGATCACAATATAAGCATAAGCATGTATGAGGCATAACACATGTGGCAACAATATATATGGACTTAAAGGAATGATAAGAAAACTCTGGATGGAACTGTAGACACAACCTGAAACTTAGAATTTGTCTAACTCTTTGATTTTTATAAAAATTTCGGCAGAGTTTCCTCTGAAACTGGATGGTCCGCAAAAACAGAACCAGCACTATACTATACACGGGAATGGATACCCGGATAAATTGATAACATAAACAAATTAACTAGATAACAAGATGAGAGTGGCGTAACAATTCCACGGATGTACAGAATTTCTAGACAGTACCAGCGTTCTGTATTGCATCATAGTTTTGAGGGTGCAGATAAAAGTTATAGACCTCATGGTCTTCATGAAAGTTGTAGATATATGTCTTAGGATTCTAAAGATGCTTAAATAATCTAAATATCAATTTTTTTACAAGGATTTATGATCAATATACTAACAACTGTCCAAAAATAAATAAAAAATCCAAATTTTGAAACGTTTTGACTTGCTGATTTGGACGTCTTTCACCTTTGATTTTAGTACCAAATTAAGTATATACTAGGTTTCCTTTGTATACTAGTTTCTTAGAAGAAATACTAAGTTTAGGACTAAGAAAAGCTTCGAAAGCTAAAAGATATATGCCTTGCCAAAAGAAATGTTTAGTCTTACATACCTTTGATGTTTCTAGCTTCTAAACTTTGTTTCCTTTGAATTCCACACCTTCTAAAGCTTAAACAAGCTATAACATAGAATTTAGGTACTTTACTTAGCCATTAAGTAATTCTAAAACTCAAACTACAGACGAAATTGAAGGTAGCATAACGTTACCTTAATCGCGTAGAGCGTATTGACGCAATTTGTCTTCAATTTCGAGTTACGATCGGCGTCCTTCCTTCAAAATCATGAAAGTGGCTTTAAACTTCATGAACGCACTGTTTCTATCGTTTATATCCTGGAAATAACGGAAAAGAAGGCATTATTTCCTTTTATACTCGAAATATTTCAGTTTCAGTCCTCTTTTGCGCTAATGTCCCTTTTTCTGGCCTGACTTCTGATGCTCATATATTTTTATCCATAGGTTATATGAAAAAACCATCAAAACGTTTGAAAACTACATTCCAAGACCTTCAATTTCGTATATGATATGTCCCCAAAAGACCTCATAGAACACACAAAATTAATTGCTGAAAAAGCTCCGTTACAAGGCAATTCTTTAGTCGGTTTTTCCGCAACTTAAATCCGATTTTTTCCAAACTTTATATTCAACATATAAACATCATATATGGTCATATTATGCCTTTAAACTCACTTAAATCATTCTTAACATGATATTATAGTGATATACGCCAATTTAGACGTACGGGGTGTAACAATATTCCCCCGTTAGGAACATTCGTCCTTGAATGTTAAATGAAGTATGTAGAAGCATTAAGCAATGATCTGTTACATACTTGAAGTAATGAAGAGATGTGCATATTTGGCTATCATGTCATTTTCAGCTTCCCAAGTTATTTCTTCTACATTATTGCTTTGCTATAGCATCTTAACTAAAAGAATGTCTTTCGTCCTTAGTCGACGAATCTGTCTATCTAAAATTGCAACTGGAACCTCTTCATAAGTCAACTGCTTTGTGATCTGAACATCATCTACTGATACAACTCTAGAAGGATCTCCGACATATTTTTCTGAGCATGGAAATATGAAATACTGGATGGACCTCCTGAAGGTCTGCTGGAAGGTCTAACTCGTAGGCTACACGCCCAACTCGCCTGATAACCTGATATGGACCAATAAATCTAGGGCTAAGCTTCCCATTCTTTCCAAATCTCATAACGCCTTTCATAGGTGATTCTTTCAGGAATACCCAATCGCCAATCTGAAATTCTAAATCTCGACGTCGATTATCTGCATAGGACTTCTGTCTGCTCTGCGCTGCTAATAATCTTTCCCTAAACAACTCAACTTTATCAACTGCTTGTTGGATTAAATCTAGACCTATCAATTAAGACTCGCTAACCTCGAACCATCCTATAGGAGACCTGTATTTGCGCCCATACAAAGCTTCATATGGCGCCATCTATATACTAGAATGATAGCTATTATTATATGCAAACTCTATCAACAGTAGATGATCACTCCAGCTGCCTCCAAAATCTAACACGTAAGCTCTAAGCGTATTTTCTAATGTCTAAATGGTCCGCTCAGCCTATCTGTCTGTCTGTGGATGAAATACTGTACTCAGATTCACCTGTGTCCCTAAACCTGTTTGCAATGATCACTAGAAATTAGCTTAAAACTGTGCGCCCATGTCCGAAATGATAGATACTTGAATACTTGTAGGCGCACTATCTCTCTGATATAAAGCCTAGCATAATCCTCCGATGTATATGTAGTTCTAACATGTAAGAAATGAGCTGATTTAATAAGCCTGTCAACTATAACCCAAATAGAGTCATACCTGCTCTGCGTACGGGGCAAGCCTGTAATGAAGTCCATATTTACAGTTTCCCATTTCCATAATGAAATCTCTATTTCCTATAACAAGCCACTAGGTTTTTTTATGCTCGACTTTAACCTGCTTGCAATTAGGACATTGAGCCACAAATTCTGCTATATCACGCTTCATTCCGTCCCAACAATAAATCTACTTAAGATAATGGTACATCTTAGTCGAACCTGGGTGAACAGTGTACCTGGATTAATGTGCCTCTGTTATAATCTATCCACGTAAATATGCCACATCAGGAACACAAAGTCTATCTTTATATAAGAACCCCGGTCACTAGTAACCCTGTATGATGACTCCGATTTTCTTCCTGCTATCTGTCTGTATTCAACTAGAACTGAATCCTCATACTGACGCTGCTTTACTTATGTCACTAGGCAAGTAGTGGTTGCATTCTGAACTGTAACTCCCGCGTCCTCTAAATCTATTAATCTGACTCCCATATTGGCTAACTGGTAGAGTGCATGAGCTAACTCTATCTTTTGTGGCTGTAAGTAAGATAAACTACACATGGACTTATGACTAAGAGCATCAACTACAACATTCGCTTTACCTGGATGATAAAGAATTTCCATGTCATAGTCCTTTAGCAACTCTAGCCATCGCCTTTGTCGCAGGTTTAGCTCATTCTGATTAAATATGTACTAGAGGCTCTTGTGATCTGTACATATATCAACATGAACACGGTACAAATAACGTCTCCAAATATTCACTGCATGAATAACTGCTGCAAGCTCCAGATCATAGGTAGGGTAGTTCTTCTCGTGCTTTTTCAGCTGCCTGGAAGCATAGGCAATTACTCTTCTGTGCTGCATCAAACACAACCAAGACCAATTCGAGAAGCATCACAGTAAATGACATAGCACTCAGATCCTTCTGGAAGTACAAGTACTGGAGCTGTTATCAACTTGTTCTTTATTTCTTGGAAGCTGTGCTCGCAAGAATAAGACCACTCAAATTTAGCAATTTTCTGTATCAATTTGGTCAGTGGAGCTGCAATGGAGGAAAAACCCTCTACAAAATTTCTGTAATAACCTACCAAAACCAGAATACTACGTACTTCAATTGGCGTCGTAGGTCTGGGCCAATTCTTCACAGCCTCGATCTTCTGGTCATCTACTTTAATTCCTTCTGCTGAAACTATATGGCCAAGAAATGCCACTGAATCTAACTAGAATTCATACCTTGAGAACTTAGCATATAATTGCTGGTCCCGAAGAGTACCCAATGCTATTTGTAGATGCTCTGCATGCTCTGATTCAGACTTTGAATAGATGAGAATATCATCAATAAATACAATCAGAAATAAATCCAAGTAATGCCTGAATACGCTGTTCATCAGATCCATAAATACTGCAGGTGCATTAGTGAGTCCAAACGACACCACTAAAAACTCATAATGGCCATACCTAGTCTTGAATGTAGTCTTAAGTATATCAGATTCTCTGACTCTAACCTGATGGCAGCTTGATCGCGAATCTATCTTCGAAAAACACTTGGCACCCTGAAGCTGGTCGAACAAGTCATCAATCTTGGACAAAGGGTATTTATTCCATATTATGACTTTACTTAGCTATCTATAATCTATGCACATGCGTAGAGAGCCATCTTTCTTTTTCACAAATAATACTGAGGCTCCCCATGGGGAAATGCTGGATCTGATGAGGCCTTCATCTAACAAATCCTCAGTTGCTCTTTAAGTTCTTTATGTTATGCAGGTGCCATCCTCAAGAACATGCCCCTGATGACGTGCTGGTGCTGAGCAAGAAACTGCTGATCTAGCTGGCTGGGCTGTACAACTACAACCCCTAGTCGGGAAACCTCTCATAAAATGTCCTGCCTTTTGACAAATACAACGAGTATCAACTCCTAACTTACATGGTCTCAAGTGGCGTCTACCACAATCTGGACATCTGGGATATGTCTGACCGGCCTGTACAAAAGTACCACGACGCTTAAATCCTGAAGTCTGTGATGCGTGATTAGATCTGGACTGAGAAAGTCTATCAGATCTCAGGTCACGGGACTCTTGAGGTATACTAGCTGGTGTCTGTCTAACACTCTGCTGCCTACTCACTCGAGATGTCTCTTTAAATGAACAAGACAATCTTCCCCTCTTATGTAACCCTCTATCCCTATCGAATCTCTGTTTCTGCTTATTCTTCTCAAGTGATAAAGAAAACGCCTGAATGCGTAACATAATAACTGGCTGCATAGCAACGATCATACACTCATTCACCAGGCATGGACCTAGTCACACTACATACCTGTAAATTCTATCCTCCATACTGGCTACCACAGTAGGGTCAAACCTTACTAAGAAATTAAAGCAATAGTTATACTCTTCTAAACTCAAACTTCCCTGTCTCAAGGTCAGGAACTGATTAGCATGGGCTCCCTATGTCTCTATAGGCATATACTGATAAAGGAAGGCATCTGAGAATTCCTTCCAAGTCGTGGGAGTAGCATCAGGCCGTCTAGATAGCTCTCATGTCTGATATCACCCTGCTGCTAGGTTATGCAATCTGAATGCAGCCAACTCTACTAACTCTGTGTCTGCCACGTGCATAACCCTCAACACTCTGGCTATCCTCACTAGAAAATCCTGAGGGTCCTCTCCTATACGGGATCCGGTAAAGACTGTAGGCTCTAGCCTGATAAAATCATTGATCCTGGATCCAACATCTCCCTGGGCATCTGGACTGTGTTGTCTAGTCTGAGCAACTACAACACTGGTCAATAATCTGATGGCATCCCTCATTTTCTGCCCCTGACTGTTGGGTAGAGGAGCTGGACGTACAATAGCTGCGGTACCTCTAATATCACCCTGAACTGAAGGGATCAGTGAGGCCTGAGATGGAGCCTCAGGTCTGGACTCGTCACTCTCATCAACCTCAGGTGACACTCTACTAGTACCCTGGCCGACAATTGCCTTGCACTTCTGGGCAGCTGTTAGTTTCTTCGGCAACATCGATTTGCTGAAAACACTATTCTTAGAGGGTTGAATTCTATAATCATGGCTCTATCGCACGATCTAGAGAAGAAAGAAATACAAATGTCCTGAAGTGCCTTGAAGCCTCCTGTTCAAAAGTATGGCGCGCAACATACTCCTGAACAAGACTCTACTAGACACGGCCTGTAGATACCACTTTTGTCACGACCCAACCTAGGGCCGCGACGGATGACCAACACTAAGTGTCGATCATCACTAATCCTGCTGATAATCTGCTAACCATGAATATAACTGATAAACAGAATAAGCATAAACCTAACTGATGAGAATTATGCAATGCAAAAAGCTGACAAGGCTAACATAAGCTGACATACATAACATACTGACTGAACCACACAGGGACATATCTACAGGCCTCTAAGAGTGATGAACTAAATATACAAAGGATCTCGTCTAATGGTCTGCGTCAGAGTTCGGGGTAAGGATCTCGATTGACTCGCGGGAAGGTGTTAGGCACCCTCGAGTCCTGTGCCAAGCAACAGTTGCTTTTATTGACGCATTTCGACTCTTTGAATTTGTTTGTTGTTTATTGCCTTTATTATTTTCGCTTTAATATTTTTTTGAACTAAATATTGTATTAGGTAACCCACTGGCTATACTTTAGAACAAATTGCCTCTCTGTTTATTTTGGTGTGCCTAATAAGTAGATCACGAATCATACTTATTTATCGTACTTATCTTTAAATCGACTTAACTTTCTTATTTTTTTATTGCTCTTTGCTTAATAAGTAGATCACAAATCATACTTATTTTTGCCTAATCGAGCGAATCTTTATTTATTGATTTGCCTAATCGTGTATTTTCTTATTTCATTTGAAACGTGAAACGTTGTCAATTTATTGTCTTTTGCAGAATGATACTTTGTTTGAGAAATTGTCCCGACTTGAAATCTACTCTTAAACTGGGCCATTTTCGCAAATCTAAAAGCCCACTGACTTCTGCCCGTTCCCTTTTAAAAAAAGAAACCTTGCACTAATAGTCCAGTTCCACTTGCTTTGTTCAGATCTGTCCCTATTTCCAGAATTCTCTTTTTAGTGGTTATGTTCAAGATTTTTAATTTTTGTTTGCTCTCAAGGTTTTATTTGCCTATTTGTTTTCACATTTGTCCTAAGTGTTGACACCCAATTTTGTCCCGGATTTTAATTAAATGTATAATTATTTTAAAATTAAGTTCAATTTTGAAAATTGCAACTAAATAGCTAATTTTAAAGGGAAATGACCAAAATTGCAAGTCATCCCTTCATTTGCAGTGTACTATATAATTATTTATTTAATTTAATTAAAGAGCTAAATTTGTTCTTAAATGGCAATTTAGGATCATTTCTAAAAAAAAAAAGCGCATATTACACAAAAACCCCCAACCCATTATCAACCATCTCCCCTTATCAAAAACCCTACACCCACCATTATAAAAAAAAAAAAAAAAAAAAAAAAAAAAAAAAAAAAACCTCAGCCGCGCCCCTCCTCTCATTTCGGAGGGATCTCCTTCAAAAGCTCCCTCATCTCAATATCAAAACCACACGCACACCGGATCTGAAACAGAGGGAGATAGGGAAAACGGAAAAAGAACAGGGGGATCGGGAAAAGGGATTTCCAGTGGTAAAATCAGTCACCACCACCGGAGTTTGTCCAGAAAACGCCATGGCTGATCACCCTTTTGCTTATTGTCTTGATTTCTGTAGTTTGGGGTGTGCGAGGTTATTGATAGCCACTAAGAGGAAATCCATAGAAGGGTCGCAGCGGCGCCGCCGTGTTCTTCACCGAAAAACACGGCTGGCAGTTGCTCCTCTTCTCTGCTCCGTTGATTCCTTGTTCACGAGATCTGTATAGTTTTGACTATGATGTTTTGTGGATGTTTTGGTCCTGAACATGCGAGCTTTGAATCTTACAGACTTGATTAATGATTCTTCAATTGTTTTTGGTCTTTTGCATATTGTATCCGATGATTATTTCTGTTGGTTCCAATGCTTGAGTGTTGTTGGTCTGTTACTTGCCGGTTCCTTTGTGGCCTTCTCTTAGCTGCCGGTATTATTATATGTCTTTCTTTCTCTGCAATATACTCTAGTATTATTATGCTGAACCAAATTGGGGTGAACAGAAAAATTGGTTCTGTAGTGCTTTCTTAGGATGTAGTTGATCTCCTGAAATGGGTTATTTGTGTATGATATTTCGCTTGTAGAAAACGCATGTGTTGCAGACGAACAATTAGCAATCATGGATCTTGACAATGATAATTGCATTTCTGGTTTACATTGAATGTAAACATTTATTTTTGAATGTTAAAGCTTAAGCAACTCTTGTGATGGAACTTTTCATGGTTTATAGTTTGGGAATGGAAAACTAATCTTTTAAATAAAGATGGTAATTAGTGGTGTATGATTTTCAGGCCTTTTGATTGTTCCCTTTCCCTTTCCCATTGTTCAACCTCGTTTTGCTACTTGTGTTTGACTATGCTGCTGACTTGGTGTTGGATTTTGGAATATATCTGGACATTAAATTAGGCCTATGAAAATATTTCTAATTTGAGAGGTCTACATACATTGAATTGACGGCTATACAAGGAATTGACGGATACTATATATTATGGAATATTGAACTGATTTGAACAAATACTATGCTAACGGCCGATGAAAAAATACATTTGCACGTATTGAGGCCTCGGGACTGATTTTGAACATGATACTACACTTGAACCGTCCCGTTTCCGTGTCCCTAAAGCAAAAGGCGATGATGAAAGTATGAAATTAATGCAAAGCAAGTCGAATAGAGTAGTGGGTTTGGTGCTTTGGCATGGCGACACGGCCCGGGCTCCGTGTTTGCAACCGTACCAAATCCCGAGCCTCTACATGACGCCACATACAAATCTGAGCCTAAATTTTACAAAAACAACCCCTTTACTATTATTATTATTATTATTATTATTATTATTATTATTATTATTATTATTATTATTATTATTATTATTATTATATATATATATATATTATTATTATTACTTTATTATTGTTATTTTATTTTATTAATTATTACACTTTATTATCGTACTAATCTAGTTTAATTCCCATTTTATTGCGAGGTACATCTTGGCACGAATAACTCGGGAACGTTTTTGCCTAATTTACAAATGGGGATAGTCCGTTGCATTGGAGTCGTTTGGATTGAATTCAGACCCGAGCATTCAGAAATAAGACTTAGGAATTTTAGAAAATCCAAGGCTCCCGCGAGTTGATCATTTCCCGGGTTTTATCTTTAAACTTCGCATTACTTTTCTTGGATATTTATGCAAATAAATGTGTAAAATACTTTATTTATCAATGGTATTTGATTGCTTGGTATATTGCTTTACTTTATGTGCATTATCCTTTATTGTGAAGTCATTATTTAATTTATTATAAAATTGAGGCCGTCTTAGCAAATGCGTGCAAGTAAAAGAATATTTTGCAATTTATTCGATTAATTATTCTTATTATTATTAATTACTATTTTTTAAATAATTCTTTTGAAAGAAAAGTACATTTGTAAATATTTGGAAACCTGTCGGATTAACCGTTTTTAACGGAATTTCGGAAGTGCCTTAAAAACCTTCTTCCGAAATTAATAAAACCTCTTACCTTTAGAATCTCTGAAAGAAAGACCGTCCTTTTTTATAAAAACGGAGTTCTTGCACGCATTTGTTAATTTGGTTCCCTGTTTTCCTTAAATTGGGTGGCGACTCCAAAACTCCAAAAGAGTTAGCCCATCCTGTCGATATTCCGGAATTTATCCTTTTCGGGGTAATTTTTGGGGTTCAACAGCATGGCGACTCCGCTGGGGATCAATAAAGGTTTTGACCATAAAGGTTTCCAATTATTTGCAACTAGCATGCTTAATTTATTTTTGCTTTATTATATCTGTTGTTTGTGTGCCACGAAAAGCATGTCACTACACTCTTATTTGCGCACATATAAACTGGCATTCCGTTCATATTTTCTCCACTCCTGAGAACCTCTTGCATTCTCACTCAAATATCCGCGAGGTGTGTGCATACGCACCCGCAACTTCTTCCACTAAAGAACCCTTTGACGAGTTGGTGTACCGGCGGATTCTCGTGGGAGTTATTCGACCACGAAGCCGCCTGCCACTCACCTGTTAGCCTCAACCGTTAGCCCACTCTTAGATGGAGCTTTTAGGAGCATGCATGCATTTACACCTTAGTCTGGACCCGGTCCTTGGTACCGCCTTCATAGTTAGGAAACCGCCCTTATGTCAACTGGTTTTTGAAACCTAACGACAATGCATATTACGTGCTGTGTGATGACGAATCCTCAGTCCTAACCATGTTTTGAGAAAAATCAGGTTTGGAATTTTGTCTTCTATATTGTCTTTTAGGTCAGAAAATGGAAGAATTTAGCGGAATTGAGATTATAGACAGAATTGCTGTCCGGGGAAAGTTAGGCAGATTTGGTTGGTTTGTGTTTTGGAGATGGACTGGTGTAGTGATATCTAAGAGGCGAAGCCCCTGGTGTCTTTAAAAGGATCGATGGGGTCCCTCTCGTGAATGGCTTTGCATATGTGCAGGCCTATGTTGATTATCCAGCTGCAACTTTATAAAAATTGAAGTATGATTGTCGCATACTAGGAGAGCGAAGCCCCTGTGTCTTTGAATGACCAGTGGGGTCCCTCCTTGAAGACCAGTGCGGTCTTGGCTACCTAGGAAACTGAGAGGCTTGATCAAAGCTGAGGACCAGTGAGGAGCCTTATGAACAAGGTCTGTGAGCCTTGCAAAGCCTAGGAAGCTGAGAGGCTTGTCTAAAGCCGAGGACCAGTGAGGTTTTATTTTGAAAGGCCGATTGGCGCCTTTCGTAATTTGCAGTCTGGTATTGTGGAGGCAGTTGGAAATTTCTCCCTGGATGTTGTAAAACAATTGGGAGTTATGCTTGGAGGAGTGTGGATGTTTGCAAAAGCTATGGAGGTTTGTCTCGGGTTTTAGGCATTTGGGTTTTGAATTTTGTGCAGATGCTGTTGAGGGCATGAGTTGTGTTAAAATTTTGAGTTGACACCAACGTTTGGAAGTTAGTTGGGATAACGGAATTGCAGTGTCAAGGCGGATCTATTATTGTTATTATTTATTGCTTACTCTAAGTCTGAATTGCTCAAAACTGGCATGAACTATT
Organism: Petunia axillaris subsp. axillaris; assembly: GCA_029990575.1. Lineage (NCBI taxonomy): Eukaryota > Viridiplantae > Streptophyta > Magnoliopsida > Solanales > Solanaceae > Petunia > Petunia axillaris. The sequence continues at coordinate 45,426,258 of JARKNS010000007.1, read as the reverse complement.
TTTCGTTACCACTTGTTTGCGCGTCTTAGGCTTACCTCTAGCGCAAAGAGGTACCTTGCAGGGTAGGACGCGTTTGCATATTTATTTACGCTCAACTACTTGTGATTTTCACATGTTAATTGTTTGCCTTGCTTTATTTGCTCAAAATGCGTTAAATACTAGGTGTTCTTGCTTGTATGCAATCCTATGAATGACATGCAAACTATCTTAGTTACCCTTTGAGAGGTTTCTTTTGTTTTGTTTATTTCTTTAGCAAATGTTGGATTTGTGAAGTGGCTGACCATTCACCACGCAAAGGTTTCGAGATCTGATTGATGGTAGATGCTCTAGCTCGTGAATGATGCAGCACCAGAAGCTAACGGCATTGTTTGAAAGAACTTGGCGATTGAACTTAGTAGCATTATTTTCAATTTTAATTCGGATTGAGGTCCTGAATTGCATTGTACTTTAAAGCTTATGTTAATCTGAATCAACTCATTTTGAATTTATGAAAGTTGAAATAAAATGCATCTCATTCTTATTATATTATTTACGCTTGCATTTGTTTCCATTTCAAAATTAAAATTGATAAACCTGCCGAAGCTTTGCTTGTAACGTATGGCAAAACAACTGAACTATTTGAAATCGATGCACTGAAAGTTATTGTCTACATTTTTTTGGATATCGCACTATCTGTTAGAACTTCAACTGGGGCAGCTTTTATTTGTTGGTATATGGCATTGAAGCAGTGGTGCAGAACTACGCACGGTCTGATTCCCAAGGAGGGATACGTAGGCTCCCCCATCGGGCTCGACCCTTTAGCATTTAAAATTTCATTTTCTCCCCAAGAAGGACAACTGGGGCAATTTTGCAAGATAATTTGAAGATCTGAAAGATAACAACTGGGGCAATTTTTGCAAAACAAGTTAGCGATGCGGAGGATTATAACTGGGGCAGAATTTTGCAAGAAGGGGCGTTGGTTATTAACGATGAGTTGGCAAGAATTATGTAATTGGTTAAGCAAACAGTGCAAAGTTCAAGGCAAAGGACGTTCAGTTTGTTTTAAAATATATTATAAGTTTAAGTCAAGGCAAAATTTTCAAAATGCGTCTTTGACTTCATTTGCATCCGCATTAAAATATTTTTTCTTGCCTCTATTTTTCAAAGTCTATGCTATTTGAGTTCATGAGCCAAGTTTCTGAAAGCAATTTACAAATCCAATGAAGACGAGGAAGCAGCAAGATCAGGATGAAGTCTGCACAAATCAAACGCTTCCCCTTTCCTCCCCAAAGCTAACAATTTTTCTTTGAGAGCAGGAACATGAAAGCTTGCAATGAAAGGATCATTCGCATTATGGATGAACAATTTATTGAGCGTGCATCCAAAGTTGCCTTGCAAATTGCGTCGCATTGCCCATTTCATGAATTAAAGCATTATGCTTTGTCATGAGTTATTGCCGAACAAGCGGCATTTCTACCTCTATGACTTTCATTCCTAATAGGCGACAAAGTCGAGGCTTGTTTTTGTGTTCAAAACTAAGCCAAATAGGGCATCGCTTTGTTTCAGGCTATAATCCGCACAAGGCCATCCTTGTCGGATTGTCTCGCTAATTGATTTATCAATGGCTATCGCACTGACTACATTTCCGCACTACTTAGCTTTGCACTTATTTTGAATTATGCCTTCGAACTTGCTTTAAAATTAATGCCTTGCTTTACATTTTTCAGGTTGACCACCAGGCGGGGCTTCTCCCTTGTTGGACTTTCACGCCTATTGATTCGCTAAATCGCTTTTGCATTGCTTTACATTTTACGCTAAATTGTTTTGCACTTGCTTTCAATTATGCCTTTGCACTTGCTTTATATTATGACTTGCTTTACTTTTAGTTTAACAGGTCAGCCCCGAGACCCTCCTTGCTCTATGCCGGACCGGATCGCCAGCTGATTTGTTCGACAATCAACCCCAAGACCCTCCTTGCTGTGTGCCCGACCGGCTTGCCAGTTGATTTATCAAGATTGTCCAAATTGCTTTGCACTCGCTTTAAATTACGCCTTCGCATTTTCTTTGTATTACGTCTTGTTTTACTTTTCAGGTTAACAGGTCAGTCCCGAGACCCTCCTTGCTTCGTGCCGGACCGGTTCGCCAGCTTATTTGTTCGAAAATCAACCCCAAGACCCTCCTTGCTTCATGCCCGACCGGCTTGCCAGTTGATTTGTCAAGATTGTTGAAAATGCTTTGCATTATGCCTTCGCACTTGCTTTATTGCTTCGCCAGTGGATGGGAAGACAATTTATCAAAGATATTGCAGCTTGCACTTACAAATTATGTCATGCCTACCGTAAGCAATCGGGGGCCTTATTATGAGTCTATCGTGAGCAAGCGAAGACTTCATTAGCATTGAAGCCTACCATAAGCAATTGGAGGCCTTATTTTGAAGCCTATCATAAGCAATTGAAGGCTCTTTTATTATTGATCCTACTGTAAGCAATCGGGGGGTCTTATTATCAAGTCCATCGTGAGCAAGCGAAGACTTCATTAGCATTGAAGCCTACCATAAGCAATTGGAGGCCTTATTTTGAAGCCTATCATAAGCAATTGAAGGCTCTTTTATTATTGATCCTACCGTAAGCAATCGGGGGTCTTATTATCAAGTCTATCGTGAGCAAGCGAAGACTTCATTAGCATTGAAGCCTACCATAAGCAATTGGATGCATTATTTTGAAGCATATCATAAGCAATTGAAGGCTCTTTTGTTATTAATCCTACCGTAAGCAATCGGCGGTCTTATTATCAAGTCTATCGTGAGCAAGCGAAGACATCGTTATCATTTGAAGCCTACCATAAGCAATTGGAGGCATTATTCTGAAGCCTATCATAGGCAATTGAAGGCTCTTTTGTTATTATTCCTACCGTCAACCATCAGTTTCTCAAAGATCATTCGCCTTGTCGCATATGCAGCACAAATCTATTTCTTCCTTTTTTTCATTATAGCTTTTGCTTTATTATTCACTCGTTTTCTAACGCATTTACTTTAAATTTGCAGAAATCGAACACCAGATTCAATAAGAACTGAAGGCATTCAACGCTTTGCAGCACTATTAATTCAAGCAACACGACCCAGTTTTGCTTATTTATTTTGCATTATCCTGCCTTAATTAATCCAATTTGCAACTTTGTTTTGCAGGCTGCTATCAAATTTAGGCTCGTTCATCTATATTGAACGTTTTGGGCTCGTTCGCCTTATAATTGAATGTTTTGGGCCCGTTCGCCTTAAAAATGAACAATCCGGGTTCATCCACCCGTAAATCGGATATGCAGATTTACTTCAAGTCATTTTGGAACATTGGGTGCTTCAAGACTAGACGTCTCATTTGCTTTATCAAATGATTGGAGCACAGTTCAAGACCACATTGCAGATTGCCCCTAGCTAATTAAAGCATTACGCTTCATCACGGTTTATTGCCGAAAAGGCGGCGCTTTTCTTTTCTCAAAATCTTAACATTGTTATAAAATTTACCTCGCGATAGTTTAAGACAAGTCGGCTGGAGCACCGCTTTTGGAGTGTTTCGCGATGTCGGTTGTCTTGCAATATTGGCATTTATTGATAGTTTAAGACAAGTCGGCTGGAACACCACTTTCGTAGTGTTTCGCGATGTCGGTTGTCTTGCAATATTGGCATTTATTGATAGTTTAAGACAAGTCGGCTGGAACACCACTTTCGGAGTGTTTCGCGATGTCGGTTGTCTTGCAATATTGGAATTTATTGATAGTTTAAGACAAGTCGGCTGGAACACCACTTTCGGAGTGTTTCGCGATGTCGGTTGTCTTGCAATATTGGCATTTATTGATAGTTTAAGACAAGTCGACTGGAACACAACTTTCGGAGTGTTTCACGATGTCGGTTGTCTTGCAATATTGGCATTTAGTGATAGTTTAAGACAAGTCGGCTGGAACATCGCTTTCGGAGTGTTTCGCGATGTCGGTTGTCTTGCAACATTGGCATTGTTATATTTGAAGTACATGATTCAACTTGAGATATTATGTCTCGTTAGTCAACTTATCTTATGAAAGCCTTGCATTTTACAATTCGTTCCTGCTTTACTTATTGTCTTGCTTTACTGTTTCAGGATAAGGATCAGCTTAGAGGTTCTCCGGGCGGAGTACTTTGTCAGTTGATCGAAGAAAGAACTTATCAATGATACCGCAACCCGCATTTACAGTTTTATCACTTTATCTATTTCTTATTCCAATTATTACAGTTTATTAGCAGTTGCACGCTTACCGCTTGTTGAGATTATTTCAGGATTTTTAGCAGCACCGCAGCAGCGTTTGGAGCATAACGTGGAGCTTTTCTTAGCGACGAACCGGGGCAATCGTTAATATGAGCTAGACTCGTCAACAAAGACCTGAAGAATCGCACCCGCATAAGTCATCCACCCTAGAGGTAAGTCTCTTGTTAACCCTGAGTCTGAGGTTTGGAATTGAAGACAAGATGGCTCGATTATCGAGGTGCAGTGAAAACTATGTCCGTGTAAACCCCTCTTTATGGGTGTGTCGTCGACCACATTTTCATAACTTGGGTGATTACAAGCCTCTTTTCCCGCGCTTGAGTAGTTGTTACTATCTCGTCTTTGATTTTCAAATCGCGTCGAACTACATATGGCCTGATTCTCTTTCGGCCCGAGATATGTAGGCAACTCGGAAACTGAAGTTCGGCCACGTCCATAAGCCTCGCATTTTGATCTCAGGAATCAGAACCTTGGCTTTACCGTGACAAAATTGGGTTTCACGTCAACTTCTTTACCCTGGAAACTCTTTCATCCTTTCCGGGTAAAGAGGGGCAGCTGTTGATACCCAATTTTGTCCCGGATTTTAATTAAATGTATAATTATTTTAAAATTAAGTTCAATTTTGAAAATTGTAACTAAATAGCTAATTTTAAAGGGAAATGAACAAAATTGCAAGTCATCCCTTCATTTGCAATGTACTATATAATTATTTGTTTAATTTAATTAAAGAGCTAAATTTGTTCTTAAATGGCAATTTAGGATCATTTCTAAAAAAAAGCCCATATTACACAAAAACCCCAACCTATTATCCACCATCTCCCCTTATCAAAAACCCTACACCCACCATTATAAAAAAAAAACCTCAGCCGTGCCCCTCCTCTCATTTCGGAGGGATCTCCTTCAAAAGCTCCCTCATCTTCATCTTCTCAAAAGGAGAAAAACAAGAACACAGGAACACCAACAGCCCCTCATCGTTATCACTCTCCTCTCAACATCATAGACAACACCCACAATACACTCAGCCTCTCTTCTTTTCCTCCCACACGCTCACAATATCAAAAGCACACGCACACCGGATCTGAAATAGAGGGAGATATGGAAAACGGAAAACGAACAGGGGGATCGGGAAAAGGGATTTCCAGTGGTAAAATCAGTCACCACCACCGGAGTTTGTCCAGAAAACGCCATGGCTGATCACCCTTTTGCTTATTGTCTTGATTTCTGTAGTTTGGGGTGTGCGAGGTTATTGATAGCCACTAAGAGGAAATCCATAGAAGGGTCGCAGCGGCGCCGCCATGTTCTTCACCGAAAAACACGGCTGGCAGTTGCTCCTCTTCTCTGCTATGATGTTTTGTGGATGTTTTGGTCCTGAACATGCGAGCTTTGAATCTTACAGACTTGATTAATGGTTCTTCAATTGTTTTTGGTCTTTTGCATATTGTATCCAATGATTATTTCTGTTGGTTCCAATGCTTGAGTGTTGTTGGTCTGTTACTTGCCGGTTCCTTTGTGGCCTTCTCTTAGCTGCCGGTATTATTATATGTCTTTCTTTCTCTGCAATATACTCTAGTATTATTATGCTGAACCAAATTGGGGTGAACAGAAAAATTGGTTCTGTAGTGCTTTCTTAGGATGTAGTTGATCTCCTGAAATGGGTTATTTGTGTATGATATTTCGCTTGTAGAAAACGCATGTGTTGCAGACGAACAATTAGCAATCATGGATCTTGACAATGATAATTGCATTTCTGGTTTACATTGAATGTAAACATTTATTTTTGAATGTTAAAGCTTAAGCAACTCTTGTGATGGAACTTTTCATGGTTTATAGTTTGGGAATGGAAAACTAATCTTTTAAATAAAGATGGTAATTAGTGGTGTATGATTTTCAGGCCTTTTGATTGTTCCCTTTCCCTTTCCCATTGTTCAACCTTGTTTTGCTACTTGTGTTTGACTATGCTGCTGACTTGGTGTTGGATTTTGGAATATATCTGGACATTAAATTAGGCCTATGAAAATATTTCTAATTTGAGAGGTCTACATACATTGAATTGACGGCTATACAAGGAATTGACGGATACTATATATTATGGAATATTGAACTGATTTGAACAAATACTATGCTAACGGCCGATGAAAAAATACATTTGCACGTATTGAGGCCTCAGGACTGATTTTGAACATGATACTACACTTGAACCGTCCCGTTTCCGTGTCCCTAAAGCAAAAGGCGATGATGAAAGTATGAAATTAATGCAAAGCAAGTCGAATAGAGTAGTGGGTTTGGTGCTTTGGCATGGCGACACGGCCCGGGCTCCGTGTTTGCAACCGTACCAAATCCCGAGCCTCTACATGACGCCACATACAAATCTGAGCCTAAATTTTACAAAAACAGCCCCTTTACTATTATTATTATTATTATTATTATTATTATTATTATTATTATTATTATTATATATATATATATATATATTATTATTATTACTTTATTATTGTTATTTTATTTTATTAATTATTACACTTTATTATCGTACTAATCTAGTTTAATTCCCATTTTATTGCGAGGTACATCTTGGCACGAATAACTCGGGAACGTTTTTGCCTAATTTACAAATGGGGATAGTCCGTTGCATTGGAGTCGTTTGGATTGAATTCGGACCCGAGCATTCAGAAATAAGACTTAGGAATTTTAGAAAATCCAAGGCTCCCGCGAGTTGATCATTTCCCGGGTTTTATCTTTAAACTTCGCATTACTTTTCTTGGATATTTATGCAAATAAATGTGTAAAATACTTTATTTATCAATGGTATTTGATTGCTTGGTATATTGCTTTACTTTATGTGCATTATCCTTTATTGTGAAGTCATTATTTAATTTATTGTAAAATTGGGGCCGTCTTAGCAAATGCGTGCAAGTAAAAGAATATTTTGCAATTTATTCGATTAATTATTCTTATTATTATTAATTACTATTTTTTAAATAATTCTTTTGAAAGAAAAGTACATTTGTAAATATTTGGAAACCTATCGGATTAACCGTTTTTAACGGAATTTCGGAAGTGCCTTAAAAACCTTCTTCCAAAATTAATAAAACCTCTTACCTTTAGAATCTCTGAAAGAAAGACCGTCCTTTTTTTTTATAAAAACGGAGTTCTTGCACGCATTTGTTAATTTGGTTCCCTGTTTTCCTTAAATTGGGTGGCGACTCCAAAACTCCAAAAGAGTTAGCCCATCTTGTCGATATTCCGCAGTTTATCCTTTTCGGGGTAATTTTTGGGGTTCAACACTAAGTACTACAAGTGGTGTCAGACTTAGGATTTTAACATGAAGAGTAAATTAAAAAAAAAATAAAGCAACATTCATTCACAAACACATGATAGCGGACTATGTTAAATGAACACATACAAGGAATGTAATGTATTTTAGGCCTAAAAATTCAAGGCCTAGAACAGCCCCGCTTTACTCATGTTCAAGATTCAAAAATGCTTACAATTGGATAAAAATGGTTGAAAAATTTACCTAGTATAGCAAAAATTCCACAAGCTAGGCATCCATGGAAAACCAACCAAGCAAAAACCAAAATGAACAAAACACCAGCAGCAAAAGCAACAGCTAGAAAACAGCAAGCGACCTCCTTGTATAAGACTTAAAAACTCAACCTCAAGACTATTTCTTTTTTCTTTTTTTTTCAGATCTGGTATGTCTTTTTGAGAGAGTAGATGGTGGTATTTTTCTTCAGATGTTATCTCTTTCTTTTTCTAAGTAGTTGTGGAGTAAATGCAGGGCATTCAATGTATTTTTCTCTCTTAAATGAGAGAATTAATACTCTCTTTTATAGGAGAGAAGAGAGCAAGCCTGTTGGGTCCAGCTAAAGGGGTCCAAAGCCCCAAATTTTTCTCCCTTTTCTCAAAAATTCAGACAAGCATGCTAAGGCATAAATGCCTTGTTTAGAGTGTTGCTCAAATAGGAAATATGGCAGAGAGGGGGCTGCCATGCCAATTTCTTTTTTACCATTTCTGGCTCCTTGATATCTGCCTCATTAATGAGGGAGATATTCCTTTGAATTCAATCTTGGACTCCAAATTTTAATAAAGTCATTCCCTATTTCAGATTTTATTTAGAGGGATCCTAGACTTAAAGTTCAACCCCCCAACTTTCTTGAGTTGGCTATCTAGCTCACCAAAATTAAGGCCTAAATTAGACCTCAAATTGAGCCTAAATATAACTCCAAATGACAATATTGAGTCCAAGAGATGGTTGAAATAACCACCTGGACTCCTTCTCAAATGAACAAACTCAGGCCTTAGCTAACACACTTAAGGCTAACAATCCTTTAGAGGATACCACGGAGAAACTACTACTTATCAATAAAATAGTTCAGGCAATTAGCATCCTCACATATGCATAATCACTCCAATTCACACTTGTTTAGCAACCAAACATGCATGAACATACAAGACAATCCAGGGATGTCATACAATTACTCTATGCTTGATACTTGAAGCAATTTATGCTTAATGGGGAACCAAACAAACATTCTTAGATCATGCCTAGAAATAAACAGGAAGAGTATGCAAATTTCATGCTTCAAACAATCAGACTTTACACTAACCGCATGCAATCACCATTAACATCAGCCAACACTGCCATAATCTGACACTTCACAAACGAACAAACAAGGAAGTTTGCCACTGTTCTTGAATGGATATGTAATCGACCAAGTACTAGACTACACAATATTCCCTATCTAGAAAAACGTCCTCACACAAACAAGATCCCACCAGATTCATTTCAATTAAAAAATAGAACTACACATTGCTCTTTAAACATATATCTAACACTAATCTATGACTGTGAACTGAAACAAAATAATTTATGAACAATCAACAAGAGCAAGAGAGGGATTATGTACTATGGATGATATCAAAGCAACAATCCAACCAACAAGCTGCCTCGCCAAACTTACCTGTTGCTGCGTCACTGTTTTAACGCAATCGCAACACCATTGAGACGAAACACAACCAAACAAAGCCAAAGGTCAAAACATAGCCTCACCCATCCCTCGCGAACAGTCCTGCATTGTCGACATTGCTACAAGCCCCCTGTGTTCTCACTACTGAAACAATGTATCCGAAACCTCGCCTCAACCTCACCAATCGCAGCAACATCATCGCCCACCGGTTTCCCTTCATAACTGTAAAAAAAAAAAAAAAAAACAGCCCCCTTACGGTCTCCACATCGCCTTGTTGACACGAGCAGCCACAACAGACTCCCAAATCCAGTCGCCATTACAAACACCTCGTCGAGGCCAACAGTCACCAACAAAACTGAATCAAACAGCCTGCCCCTATTCACACACACAGCACACACGCTGCAACAACCATCACCTTAACCTCCCCGTTGTCTAAAACCTAGTCGAACAGCCCCGACCCTCTCGTTAGCCATTCAGACCCGTCCCTTTTTTCTTCTAACAGAAGCGATCCCATTTAGGGTCGTTTCAGCTAGACGAAGGAATGAATGGAAATAGGAGAGAGGGATTAGTGGATATACGTTAAAGTTCAACGAAAAGCTGAAGAAACTCACCGGAGAAACTTTGACCGTGACTTTCAAACTCCGATTTACGACGATTCCTTGACATTTCGTGGAAACCGAGACCAGATCGGGGAAAAGGAGTCCGACGCGATTCAGGCGATGTATTTTTTATGATTTTCCGGCGGCGGAGGATGGTGGCGCCGCCGGCAGTGACGATTTCCGGTGGAGTTGTGTACATTTGACAGAGTATATTTAGTCTTAGGAGGTTATTGGGGGTGAATGGCCAAAATGAGGGAATTTTAGGGTGTTTATATGTGAAAAGGATGGGCGAACCTGAACCGTCGGATCAATGAGATCAACGGATGAGATTCAACGAGATTTCGGGCGGGTCAAAAGCCTAATGGGTTGGGCCGACAGGCCTAAACTGTTTTTCCTTTAGCCAAAATGGCTATTTGTATCAAATCCAACACAAATGGACTATAATTTAAAAACAAAACACCATGCTTAATTGATAAAACCACATAAAAGCACAATATTATTGAAATAATTTTCCACATTTCTTTTCCTAATTAAATAACTAAGATAGCTAAAATTAAAAGACAAAATTCTAGAAAAGCGCATGTGAAAATCCTAGCAAATCTAGTAAGATTATATGGAAAATTATGTTAGCGCGTGCCAAAATTAGGTGATTACAATACCTATTCGCCTTGCTTAGCTAAATATAGAGTTCTTTAATGCATGCATGTGATTTAACTCCATAGACATATAGGCGTTAGAGTAGCTTGCATAGACTCGTGAAGAATCGACAGGTTTTCACGAATATAACTAACCTGTTAGTTGGCAATCTAGGTAATCAAGAAGTAGAATCAACTGGAAAAACTCAACTGGATTGTTCGTAGCTCTGATCCTGGACCGTTTCTCTCTTATTGATAACAACCTAGAATTTGCTCTGTTACATGACTTCAGTTAGTTGTTTTTAATTATAGTTTTAGTTAGTAAAAATCTCAATCATACTTGAAAAAGATCCCTGAATAGTTTTTAGGAAATTATTTGCTAGGATTCAGTCGTAATAATAGTCCTCGTGGGAACGATACTTGATTTATTACTTTATTACTTGTCGACAAAGTATGTGTGTTCACTTGCCAAAGGGCGCGTGGAGAGTGAAAATTTAAATCTAGTTGGCACTTTAACAGCTATTTTTTTTTCAGATTTCACTATTTTTTTGGCCCTTTTTCATTTTTCTTGTTTACTTTCCTTCTCTTTCTCTTTCTCTTTCTCTTTATTTATAAGAGTCTTCTCCCTCCCTCTTCCATTGCATACCAAAACATCATTAAATTTGAAAAATTTTCTGAGTTTGAAACTTATCTAAAAATTGATTTTCTCACTTAATTTTCCACCCTTCTTGAACCCATTAAAGTACCATCATATTCCAACATCCGTATTTCATTTTTAATTGTCCAATCACCCATTAAAAATGAAGATTGTATATTGTTATTGTGATGAACCAGCGGTTCGAAAAATATCTTCGACTAACGCAAATCTAGGAAGACGTTTCTTCGGATGCAAATTTTATGGGGCAATTCTTAATAATTTCCTTCTAATTTTTGAATTTTTTAAAGTTACTAACTTGGTTGAATATTTTAGGTAAGAGGCGGAGTTCCATGTGGTCTTTTCAGCAGTATGATCAAGAATTTCCTGAACACTCTAAGGTGGTTATTGTTGGCTTCTTGAAGAAGAAGAATAAGATGGAGAAGAGGAGTAAATATATGAATATTATGTTGGTTGTTTTCCTTTTTTTTTCAAATTTATTGCCTGAGTTTGCAAATAGAATCAAATGCTAACTATTTAGGTTTTGTGTTGGTACTGAAGTAGATTCTGAAGCAAGTTTGTATAGTGTTTCATCTGAATTTTAATCTTTATTAATTTTTATCTTTTCATATTATTAAAAATGACATGGCAAATTAATGAATTCCACGTGTGTGCCACATGGCACATATTCTTAGGTGTCTGTGACAAGTGCATACACACATCCCAACTTTTCAAGACGGGGGTTGTAGATATGAAAAATAATAGTTCAGGGGTTCTGTGACTACCACATAGTTTAGGTAGGAAACTTGCAAAACAGTGATAGTTTATGGGATTTAAACCATTATCTCTAAGTAATTCACAGTCTGAACAAATATTTGGAACAACACACTCACACCCAATAACTTGGTTCATCCCTTGGGGAACCCTAATCCCTTAGATACTATTGCGGGTTCTATTAATGGGTTGATTTGTCTTCACTATGGGCTTGATGGGTTGATTCTTTGGAATCCATCAACTAGACAAGTTAAGCACTTACCTGGCCTTTCGCATCTAGACGCAAATAGCTTGTTTGGCCGTTGCATATTCATGTATGGTTTTGGATATGATGAGGTACATGATGATTATAAGGTAGTCGCTATTAACCATACTGGCCCTGCCATTGGCTTTATATATAGTTTGAAGAGCGATTCTTGGAGCAATCTTGATGTGTTTAAATGCAGGGTGCAATACGATGGTTCCACTAAGTTGGTGAATGGGAAGGTTCACTGGGTTACTGGTACTACCTTTACTACTCATGGTGATGATGATTTGGGCATACATGTTGATTTGGTTGACGAGAAATGTGGAAAGATGGAGCTGCCCTCCTACGAACAAGGAGAAAAAGATGTGAGGCTTGGAGTGTTGGGAAGTGATTTATCTATGCTTTGTAGCCATATAAGAAATCATGAGAAATCCATTGGATGTGCGGGTTATGAAGGAATATGGGGTTAAAGAGTCTTTGACAAAACTGTATTCCATGAATTATCATAATGGCTCTGGACGTTATCTGACTGCACCCCTTTGCATGTCGAATAAAGGTGAAAGTTTGTTTTTGTTTTCATCAGATGTAAATGGTATACAATCCAGAGAAGAAGTCATTTAGATATCCGGAGATTATTTATGCTGAAGGTGGTCTTAGGGCAAAACTCTACATTGAAAGCCTAGTTTCTCCAATTTTAAACGAACCAATAACTCAACATTGAAGGCTGCAAATAGTCAGGTGAGTGATAGTTGTGTAGTTAACATCTTGTAACTGTTCACTTTTTACATTTTTCGCATGTTGTTCAACTTTGCTTATTATGTCAAAACAACATAGTCAGTTTATCCCACAAGTGGGGTCTGGGGATTTATGTAATTTTGTACAGTTCTCAGCAGTTAGCTGCTTGGAATCTGCATCAATTGATAAACTCAGATCGTAGGCATGTGGAATTTTAGAGAGAGGAATTGGAGAGAGAGAGTGGAAGGGAACTGATTTTAGTAACTAACATTTGAAAAGCTTGACAAACTAACTAACCCCTAACTACCTATTTATACTAGTTCACACTTAACTAAATATCTAACTGATTTATCCTATAGCCGACTAGCCACTACTCTCATTATATTTTAACTTATAACCATACCTACAACAAATCGTATATACAACACACACTCTAAGTAACTCCCATTTCATCACTCCCCCTCAAGCTGGTAGGTGCAAACACATTTAGCACTCCCAGCTTGGACATCAAATGCTCATGCTGATTTCTGAACAAAGCTTTTGTCAGTATATCTGCTTCTTGTTCCTTTGTTCCTATGTGATTGGTCTGTACTAAGCCTTGCTGAATTTTCTCCCTTATGAAGTGACAATCTATCTCGATATGTTTTGTTCTTTCATGGTACACTGGATTTGCTGAAATCTGGATCGCAGCCTTGTTGTCACAGAACAAATCAACTGGTAACTGCACCCTTGATCCCAATTCTCTGAACAATCTTGCTAACCACACAAGTTCTGACACTGTTGAAGCCATGCTCCTATACTCAGCTTCTGCTGAGCTTCTTGACACAGTGCTCTGCTTCTTTGACTTCCATGATATTAACGAATTTCCATGCTTGATTATGAACCCTGTAACTGATCTCCTTGTGTTTAGGCAAGATGCCCAATCTGCATCACAGAATGCCATTAGCTTGTCACTTTTCTCACTGCTCATCAGAATGCCTAATCCAGGTTCCCTTTTTATGTATCTGACCACCCTTAGGGCTGCTTCCCAGTGTGATTTCTTTGGCTCTTGCATGAATTGACTGAGTGTTTTCACTGCAAATGCTATGTCAAGTCTAGTTAGAGTCAAATACAGTAGTTTTCCAATTAGCCTTTGATACTTCCCCTTGTCCTTAAGAAGGTCATTATCAGTTTTTCCCATCAATTTGTCAAGTTCTCTTGTTGTAAATTTTTTATTGCTATCCAGTGGTGTCCAGGCAGGTTTTGCTCCACTCAACGCCAGGTCTGAGATCAACTCTAGGGCATATTTCCTTTGGTTCATCAAGATGCCTCTTTGTGACCTGCTAAACTCAATTCCTAGAAAGAATTTTAACTCTCCTAAGTCTCTGATTTTAAAAGCCTTCTGCAGACCTTCCTTTGTAGACTCAATCATGCAGGTGTCATTACCAGTTATTAGCATGTCATCTACATAGAGAAGGATGATAACTATGCTTTGTCCTCTCTTCTTAGTAAACAGTGAGTAGTCAAGGCAGCTTTGATGAAATCCCTGAGTGATTAGTGCCTCTGTCAACTTGATGTTCCATTGTCTGCTTGCCTGCTTGAGGCCATATAAGGATTTGTCAAGTCTGCATACCAGTCTTTCATGCTCCCCCTGACTTGCAAAGCCTTCTGGGAGCTGCATGTACACTTCATCATGCAAGTCCCCCTGAAGGAAGGCATTATAGACATCCATTTGCTGAAGTGCCCAGCCCTGTGCAGCTGCTATAGAGATTACAGCTCTGACAGTTGTAATTTTAACAACAGGAGAGAAGGTCTCATGGTAATCAAAACCTTCTTTCTGATTGTACCCCTTGGCCACTAACCTTGCCTTAAACCTCTCTATACATCCATCTGCATGATACTTCACCTTGAAAAACCACTTACACCCAATAGCCTTCTTGCCTTTAGGCAAGGGAACCAGCCTCCAAGTCTTGTTATCCTCCAATGCCTTGATCTCTGCATGCATGGCCTCAACCCACTGGGGATCCTGGGATGCCTCCTTAAAGGTTTTGGGCTCCACTATGGATGTAAAAGCTGCCAGATAGTGCTGATAATGTGGTTTCAAACCACTGTAATCCACATAGTTACACATAGAGAATGGCTTCTTTGGCTCCTCTGCAGCCTGTGCTTTTATAAAGTCAGTCATCCAGGAGGGTTGCTTCTTTGGTCTCTCTTATCTTCTCAATGCTGATTCAGCAGCATCAGTTGCAACATTGTTTGGGGTTCCAGCATCTACATAGTCTTCTGGAAGTCCTTCTTCATTATAGATGTCATCTGCATCATCATTGACTATTGCATCTGCCTCCTGATATGCTGCATTTTCCAGGTCATTGCCCAGGGCTTCTGTTGTGTGCTGATGCCCTTCTGAATAGGTGGTGCAATGATGTTACTGCTCCTTATCATGAAACATGTGTCCTGGATCTGATTTCTGCTTGAAGAATGGGAATGTTCCTTCCCTAAAAGTTACATCCCTGTTGACAAATGTATCACCCTTAACCAGATCATAAAGTATGTAACCTTTTGTCACTTCAGAATAGCCCAACAGAACTGCTGGGATGGCATTTGATTCAAACTTGTCATGAATATGCATTCTTTTGGAAAAACACAGACATCCTATAGTTCTTAGATGCTGCAAACTTGGCTTCTGTTTGGGGAACACTTCATAAGGGCTCTTGCCCTTCAAGATAGGAGTAGGCAACCTGTTCATAATATAAGTAGCTGCCAACACTAAATGACCCCAGAATGTTAGGGGCAAATTGCTCTGAAATCTCATTGCTCTTGCCAGCTCAAGTATATGTCTGTGCTTTCTTTCTGCAATGCCATTTTGCTGTGGAATATACACACAGCTTCTTTGGTGAATTATGCCATAGGAACTGAACATTTTAGCACATTCTGAGTTCACAAACTCTCTTCCATTGTCTGACCTGACTATTTTGATGGTCCTCTTGAACTGATTCTGTACAAGTGTGATGAATCTTCTCAACACTACTATTACATCACTTTTAAGCTTTAATAAAAACAACCAAGTCATTCTCGATTGATCATCCACAATGGTCAAGAAAAATTTATTTCCATCAACAGTAGGTACATTGTATGGTCCCCAGACATCAGTGTGTATCAAATCAAACGCTTCCTTAGCTCTAGTTACACTTCTACTGAATGGTAATCTTGTGTGCTTAGCTAGAGGGCACACAGTGCATCTACTACATGTCTTATTACAGTCATTAATAGGTATATTCACAACTTGCTTTATTGTTCCTGCAGAGGTGTGTCCAAGTCTCATGTGCCATACTTCTGCATCCAATTGTTGTCTCCTTGCATTAAGTCCCACCTCTGTGATATCAATACTACCTTTGGTTGGAGTCTGAGAGATTAAGTAGAGCCCATCTCTTACTCTACCAATCTCCTTCACCTTCCCAGTGCAAAGGTCCTGAAATACATAGAATTTTGGGAAAAAAGTAACTGAGCAGTTAAGGTCCCTTGTGATCCTAGATACTGACAGTAAATTGTATCTGAACTCTGGCAGCAATAATACATTTCCTATTGGATGTTCTCCCATTAGCTTACAAGATCCTACATGTGTCACCTGTGTTACTTTTCCATTTGGTAAATGGACTTGTTTGCCTTCATTTACTTTCTTCTTATTCATCAAAAGATTCACATCATGTGTCATATGGTTTGTGGCACCAGTATCCACAATCCAATTCCCTTTATCTGAATCTACAAAAAAAGCTTTTAGTGATACCTGCCATATTTGCACAGTTCTCAGAGTAGTTCTCCTTATTGATCATGTTGAGGATTTGATTCAGCTGTTCTGCTGCGAAATGAGGTGTTCTGCTTCCTTCTGAGGCAATCATTTTTCCTTGATCACCTCCCATGCTGTTCTCACCCAGATTCACTCTCCTGAGGTCATCATCAACAGCATTATGTGCCATATTGTTCTTTCCATTATAGTTCCCTGCATAGTTTCTCCCATACTGTCCAGATTGGTTCCCAGTGTTTCTGCCTTCATTTCCATACTGGGGTCCTCCTCTGTGTTCATAGTTTCCACCATAATTCCTGGCGTTGTTCCCACTTCTTCCAGAATTTCCATTCCCAGGTCCTTTCTTTGGTCTATAGTCTTCTGGATAACCATTCAATTTCCAGCAATCATCTTCTGTGTGTCCTTTTATGTTGCAATAATCACATTTGACATTGTAATTCTTTCTTGGTTTTGAATTACTTTCTTTCATTGTCATTAAAGCAGTGACTTCACTTTCACTTACTGCATGACTATTGGTTATTTTTCTCTGACTCTCCCTATCAACTAACATAGAATATGCTTCATTTACTGTGGGTAAGGGGTTCATCATCAAGACTTGTTCTCTTACCTGTTCATACGACTCATTAAGTCCCATTAGAAATTGTAATAACTTCTGCCTACGCATGCGTTTTATATAGTCCTGAGACTTATCACATTCACACCCAGGTGTAGGAGTAATGCATTCATACTCATCCCAAAGTAATCGCAGCTTCGAAAAATATCCAGATATTGAATTGGTACCTTGATTTGCTGTGGCAATCTCCTTGTGCAGTTGGAAGATTCTAGATCCGTTTACCTTATCGAACCTTTCCTTCGAGTCGACCCACACACTGTTTGCATTTGAAGAGTACACAATCCCGCTAAACAATTCCTTAGATACGCAGTTCAAAATCCACGACAGGACAATTGCATTGCACCTTTCCCACTGATTCTCCAGATTCGGTCCAAAATTCTCCTTCTTGCAAGTGCCGTCGATAAACCCTAGCTTGTTTCTTCCAACAATCGCTATTCGTATCGCACGACTCCAAATGGAGTAATTCTCCGATCGAGTCAGTTGTAGTGCAATCAACGATGTTCCTAAAGTGTTTGATGCATGAAGATATAGTGGATGATTATGATCTAGCTCCTGAATTGTCACATTTGCCTGATTTCCCCCATTGTTCAACTGATTCGCTATTAACCAAGCTTCAAAGAGAAATTCTAGGGTTTCTTCAAACTTTTCAGAAAATCACCAAACTAACCAATTCTAGACCACATTAATGGCCTGTAAGCTCTAATACCATGTGATTTTGTACAGTTCTCAGCAGTTAGCTGCTTGGAATCTGCATCAATTGATGAACTCAGATCGTAGGCATGTGGAATTTTAGAGAGAGGAATTGGAGAGAGAGAGAGAGAGAGAGAGAGAGTGGAAGGGAACTGATTTTAGTAACTAACATTTGAAAAGCTTGGCAGACTAACTAACCCCTAACTACCTATTTATACTAGTTCACACTTAACTAAATATCTAACTGATTTATCCTATAGCTGACTAGCCACTACTCTCATTACATTTTAACTTATAACCACACCTACAACAAAACGTATATACAACACACACTCTAAGTAACTCCCATTTCATCAATTTATTCTGTCAAATATAGAAAATTACACTGCATATATAAGGGCCATCTTTACATCACGTCTATTTAGGTATCTTGATTGTCGTTTTTGTTTTTGCATATTTCCGTGGAACAACAACTTTTTGCAAGAACGTTGTCGGCTGTAGTTTTTAGTGGCTTCCGCATTCCAAGTAAATGTTATTGGACATTCATTCTCTTTTAAAGGAGTTTTGTAAAGGTACATATTGTGCCACTAGTCCGAGTAAGAGTAATGAGCACCAAGGCAGATGTGAATACGCAAAAACTGATTAGCGTATCTTAGCAGGGTCCGTCCTTAGTGTTCGTTTTCAGTAACACTTAATGAAGAGACAGAGGACTAATAGAAATCATGACATAACAGTTGAGGTCTGAGATATCATAAAGTTTGGGGTGTTTTCTGTTGTTGCTAATAGCTTACAGTTATTTCTTCATGTTTATCTTCTCAGTTTTCATAATTATTTGGTCATCAAAAGGCTGAATCTTCTTTCACTTTGGTGATACCATTGACTTGAGCAGAAGTGGGTTGAAGGAGTTTTTCTTTTTGGGAAGTGTCTAGCTGTTATTGTCTTGATGTATCAGGCTCTTCTCCACTAGTCATTCTTCCCATGTTCCCGAGTTTCTACTTTGTATGCCTGTTTAATTTTCAATTGCCCAGATTTGTTTAACTAAAAAAACTACCCTGACCATAGTTGAGAAGGTAGATGTTACCATCTTTCTAGGAGACAAACTCTCTGACTTTGGTAAGAAATCCTCATATTCCAAAATTTTGGGTTGAGCATAGGCACAGTTGGAATTGCTGTTTTGCAGTGTCCAAAACACTATGAAGACGAGAAGATTAATTTCTTTTTCTTTTTTCTTATCGTATACACTTGTGAGTTATTCATTTCTTGGACCTACTTTGCTTCCTTTTCTTCAACTGTGCTATAACCTTGATCACCTGTAGAGTAGAAAGCAATGATATCTCTCATCCTCTCAATTATTACATTCTGTGCTTAAAAAAGAAATCTCTTGTAGGGTTCAGAATATCCTTGCATGAACTTTTACGTTCTTAGATTCAAGCTCTTTAGCATGTAAGTAGAGGGGCAAAACTCGAGAGCAAACTAGAGAATTTACGTGATTTTTTTTTTTTTTTTTTTTTGGGGCTATGTCTCTATAAGAAATGAACTTTTGGCCTGGCAAATTTGTTGACATGTACTTGCTTACAAACCAATGTTTAGGGGTATAAGCTGGTATTTAGCTCATCACTTGCCTTCTCAGTAGGAAAATCAACTTATCCTCGCAAATTGTGAATGATTGCAGGTTGATGTGTTGAACCATGCATGTGTATGGGGAAGCAAACTAACTGGCTGATGCTTTGGCAAAACATCTCCTGATTTTGCTGTTTTTATGGTCACTTAGGACTCTTCGGTCCGTGTTTTGTAGGAGAGTAAAACTTCTTTCTTCAGATTCCGTGTATGAAAAAATTGTACATGTTTAGGCATCTAATTTGAATCCACCATTTTGTGTTGACTGACTATTGATGGTGAGAAAGTGACCAACCAGGCGAGACAAACCATTGTTCCCCCTCTGAGTAAGAAATATCCAACTTTCTTTATGTCTGATACCCTGAAGAATGCATGCAAAATCCCATTTGTTTTGTGCAAGACCTTTTTGAACAGATAAAGAAAGCAACATGGAAAAAGTTCTGTGTTTCGTAATCAAGATATGAATGGAAAAAGAACAAATAGCATACAGGAATATGGATTGTTAATGATAGATACATCTCATTGTCAATCGATCATGGTAAAGGTTACTGACTGCTCTTCAACTCATGGAAAAGCGACAGACACATGTACACCATTAATTATTTGGTTTTCCTTCCTACCTCTAAAGTAGAAGCATGAGATCCACTTAATATCCAATAATCTATAATTATATATTTTTCTGAAGTAAGCTAGATCCTTGTATTTTACGTCCTCATCCTCACATAGTTGAACTCCTGATAAACAAGTTAGAGTTACAACTGAGGTCCTCTAATTCTTTTCTAAGATCTTCACTGCTAACACTCAACCCTGTTCCTATAGACACTGATATGCCACACACGAGAACATATGCATCGGTCCATATACGTATGTATATATGAAAGAATTATTTGTCAGTAGAACTTATAAAGGATTTTTATAACTTTCATTTAGTATAATGTTTGTCAAAGATGAGTTTAAATGATTAAATGAAATGACATGATACAGTGAAAGTTCATATAGTTATATCCCACTTCCCAATGAAGATTCATATAGTTACATCCCAGCGTGCTTAGTTTGAGACTTAGTTATTGTTGTTGAAAAGAGAATTGGAAGAAGATGCACAAAATGGAACAGTCCAACTGCCAACAAGTCATTTATTAATAATCCAAGTACAAACCACAAGCACCAAGCTGGCTTGATAAATTTGAATAATTTTACAGGTAGAAAATAAAAGAATTGGAAACAACTTCTATTATTATGGTTCAGACATATCAAAATGGAATTAAGGATTGAATAAAAAGAGGTGATTATATTTAGTGCAAAGTATTCAATTTTTTCATGGGCACTTTGCCTTGCCCTTGGAGTTGAGCATGTCTCTATAACAAGGGCATTCTGACTTGTTATCATAAGTCCCAGAAGGCACACAGTTGCACTTATTGCAGCATAATCCACAGTATCTCAAGCAACGTTTTGCAACTCCTGCTTTACCACACCTCACTGCGCACTTAGAGTCGCATGTACCTACACCATATCATCAAATAATTTATTGTTTAGTATCCATTAATGATAACTACAGGTTGAAGAAATTCAACTTCTATATGCTGCTAGTAAACAAGAATGACGTTTAAACAATCAGGTCAGCTCAAAAAATAATTACAAGCACGTTCATAAAAAATGAGATTAGCGATATGGAAAATAAGACAAATTACGTGTTTCAATATAGTGTAAACATTCTTTTACATTGTCAATATATACAAGTTTAATCCTTAGTTAAAGAGTTAATTTTTGTGTAACATTGTTAATGAATTTTTGCACTATTATATCATCTAAAAGATGACTACACATATGTTCACAAAAAGTTGCACTAGTCTATGTGAGTTGACAAATCTTACTTGGGTAGTTGTCGGCCAAGGCTGGCTGAAGGAAAGGGGAAATCAGAACAAGGGAAACAAATAGCAATGTCATCACGGCAAGCTTCATGTTGAAGGAGTAAAGTATATTAGGCTACTAGTACTCTGTGGAATATTGCAAACAATCAAACAAGCCTATGATTTTGATGGCATTGGACTAGTGCTAATGAATGAGTATTTATAGAGAGGCACCTTAATAGGTACAATGTACAAGAAGGAACGAGGAAGTGAGCCAGTGATCATGTCAATTCAATGTTAATAATAGTATTTGGCGACTCACCAAAGGGTCTGACCTAATAGCCAACTAAGTAAAACGAAAATTCTGAAAGATCAAAGCTAAGTTCAATTTCTTTCAATTTTGCCTGGATTTTGGTGGACAGAGTTGTTGCTGGCGAACAATAACAAATACTTAACGATATAATTGACAGTGGTGGATGCACGAGTTTAGGTATGAGTTCGGCCAAACCCGGTAGTTTTGGTCCAAATCATGCATATATGTTAAGAAACCTATCAAATATGCACAAATATTAGATTTCAAATCAATACTCAAATAGTCAGTGAGTTCAATGACATCACAATCACGAACTCATAAAGTTTAAATCATGAATTCGTCATGATAATCGAAATACATGCAAATTGAACCACAGACCACTAAAAAAATAGTACTAATAATACAATAGTAGTAGCATTTGGTGGCGGCCATGTGTTAGGAAACTAGACATATATTTGGTGACAAAAGGGGAGAGGTGGGTTTGGTGTAACAAGGATCCTAGGGAAATGGAATCCCTTATAAAATTGATAAGAAAATGCTTTGAGTCTCATTACAGACTGTAAGCAACTAGACTATACTGGAATGGAGACTGTAGTAGGTATGGTGACCCTCTTCGTTTGTTGTCTCTGTAGGACACAATGTGATGAGGTCCCAAAGTAGAAAAATGCCTTAGAGTCCCTTATTCTAATGTTGCAAAAGAAGGTTACGTTCTAAGTAGCTTCTAGGTCCAAATATTTTGATTAAACTATCAAACTCAGTTGGTTTGTTTCTTTGCGAATTGTTTTCTCGGGTTTTTAGATAATCCCAATCACCTCATGGCTTTGTGAAATTGAATTAAATTGATGATCTATTAAAATGGTATCAGATCAAGCTCATCTTTTCTTGATTTACTTAATCTTGATATTTTACTGTTGTCACATACCAAGATATAACATGAAAAACTTACATGTTATAGTGCGATATTGTTATATAGGATGACTATTATATAGAGATATGACCGTAAGATAAAAGTTTGAGAGCTTACAATTACCTCTCTCTTTGCTCCCAAAGCCAAGAGGAAACAGAACTAAGTGATTTTATTTTATTTTTTTTATTTTTTTATTTAGCTTATGTTGGTGTTTCAGGATGCAATTAAGCAGAAATTAGGTTTTAAATGTCACATTCTTGGAAACTACAGAATCGAAGAAGTTGACAGGAAATCTCTAAATTTAATCCGTAGTAAATAACTACTTCGTCAGAGCATATAAATAATATTAGATGAATTTGCATTGAATACATAATCAAAATAAATAGAAGTGTCTCTCTCTAATGGCTCGAGCTTTCATATGAGATTGTCACATATTCAATATAACTTTTACATGAGATGGTCACACAACACTTTGATCATGCACGGCTTGCGCAACGATTGACAGGCAGAAAACATGGGCTACTTATACATATATACAGACAAATTTGTAAGCTGCAGAATTCAACCTTCATGACCATAAGAACTGCAAAAGTCTCTGCTCTTAATCTCCATCACCATACTCTCCTGATTCTAGCAAATTGACCTGCCAAAACACCTAGGTAATTACATTTATGGTGGAAAAAGAAGGACAAGGAACAAGGATCATATGCTAATGAAGAGCAAGGAATGAAAACTTACCTTAATGATGTCTCGTCTTGAACTAGGACGAACATAGGATGCTAAGACAGCCATGTGAAAATGCTGGTTTCATACAAAATGTAAAAGATAAATTAAGGTTATTTTCATATATGAAGAGCAGCCTAATTTCAAATTTGTTTTCTTTTCCTTCCCTTTCCTCATTTTAATTTAATTTAGACCATCAAGAAAGCTTACTCTAAAAGGATCACTTCTCAAAGACTGCACCAATACTGGACTCTCCAATTCCGTGTCCTGAAATCAAAGAGGAAGCAAAAGCCTTAGAATGCAACCAACAACTAGTTCATCTCACATTTTTCAATACAATTCACTTCTTATCTGACATTTTCGGAACAAAGTCAGTTTTTGCCAAACCAACAAATAATATGAACTGGAGGTAGTAACAAATAAATGAGAAGACAAGCAGTTTAATACAACATTCAAAAGAGGGAACAGAAAGGGAAAACTGACAAAATTCATCTTGCGCTATTACCTCCAAATAATAGTCCCTCAATCGCCTTCCCGTTTGAGCACAACAAATGCGCACAATAGATTCATCGCTGCTTCCGCTAATGACATAGTCCCTTCCGTTCATGTAATATGAACGTGTATAATTATGAGCGCTCCCAGTGGAAGCTATACCAAAATCTGTCTGTAGTCTACCGTCTACAGACAAAAGTTGTTTCACCTGTACCACGTGGCATTACAAACCTCAATCATAAATCAATCTACAGATACTAACTAGTATACTAGTTATTGCCATTCTTAAGAGACCAAATTCATTGTTAAATTAGTGGCTACTTGTTACCAACTACATCAACTTATGACTTTACCAAAATTATTGCTTGTTAACATTTCAAGACTAAACAGAGGCCACACATCAAGCCTTTTTCATTTCTCAGTCCAACCAATTGAGATGCCAGCATAGACTTCTAGACATGGTCGGCTAGCTAAAGGCATTTAGTTCTAGGCAATGATCCGCCAGTTGCAAAATGGCAAGCAAATTTGGTATTCATCAAATGAGATTTTTTGTATGTTGTATTGACCTAGGTACCTCATTATCCACAGCCGATACCAGCAGATAAAGGTCGTCTGGCGAGAAGCAAACCATCACATTTCCCCTTGAGCTTGAAGTTGTATAGCACGGGCGATTTGGTGTTTGCCTCAAATCCCACAATTTGACATCATGATCAAATGATGAAGTGACAAGCAGGTTTGGGGAGTGATGTGAAAATTTAGCCACGTTAATGGGTTCCTGATGCATATCATTGAACAAATGTAGGCGTTTGCCACTACAAATATCGTATATGGCAACTTTCTTTGAATAGCCACTTGTAAGAAACCGATCGTCTGTTGAATTAACATGAAGTGAAGTCAACTGTTCAAATTTATCAAAATCAACAGGCTTGGAACTGCTATAGCTACTCTCAGTTTTTGGCGAAGTGTCAGTGATGTCATATAATCTCAAAGAACCACTGTCAGAGCCAGCAAGGAGCTGATATATATGTGAAAACAAAGAATAAGTCATCAGCAGCTCCAGGAAAAGGGTAATAAAGATAAAAATGGCAAATATTAGTACATGTCGTTTGGTTAAAAGAAATGTAAAGCTGGATTAACAGAACACCCATATTATACACTTAATCAACTTAGGTGCATACTCAGCAGAACAGTAGGAACATGCTATTTGAGCATATTAGTTTAATCTGATATAAGAGCATTAGATATCATGTAACTTATAAAATTTTCAGCTAGGTGTCTCAGCAAACTTTTACTTGCGGCTACAGGATACGTCTGTAACAGTAGGAAACGGGTTAAATCATGTTAAGTTCATCATCTACATACCAAGAAATGAACAAGAGGAAGCTACATGGTCCTTGTAGGAAAAGAAAAAATAGTATACTTGAAGAAAACCTCAGAATGGAGTAAGACAGGATGTAGGTATCAAAAATCGAATGATGGAACACAAAGAAATGTACTTATAATGGAATATAAGTTGGACTGATATAGGTTGTTCACACGTGTTGCCTTATATCAACCAACAATGGTATGTCAATCCATTTCACATATGTAATCAACCGCTTCCCCCTCCTTTTTTGTCTATAATCTCAATCCACAAATTATTATTGAAATCAGATTAAACTATGACCTTATATTCCAAAGTTGTCATGTCCCACGACATGCTGAGGACAGAAGGAAGGATACGTATAGCTAAGTCAAAGCACAACTTACATTCAGTTTCGGTCTAAGATGTGTCTGGACATGTCTCAACATGCGGGAATGGACACCACATTGCAATGAAATGATGACCTCTGAAGTTGTTATCTGTAGCACTATACTATGCGAAATATGGATGGCATCCTACTTTTAGGATGGAAATTGACCGACGCTAAGTTCATAGAAATGCATCAAATATCACAACACAGGAGACCACATTCCATTTGCAGCATGTGATTCAACATTAAGATCCCTATATGCTATCTCGAATATTCTTCACAAAGACTAGATTATCCATGAAGAAACTACAGTTTTAGCCACAGAAGTTGAGAAAATGGATTACCTTAGATGGATTCTTGTTGAGCCAACATAGGCCCAAGATGCTATTAGTCACTCCAAAGAGTGGTATATAACTAAAGATATTTCCAGTGTCATGGTTAATGACAACCACTTCCCCATCCATAGTTCCAAAAGCCATGAGACTAGGGCTAGTAGGGTGATACTCAAACTGTCTCGGTCGAAGGCTCTTGTTTCCTTCTTTAATATCATCGCTGATATTAGATATTGAATGCAGGGAAGGAGAAGCAGATGAACCGAGTTTGGCTGCACAGAGGGACCTTGAATAGAAATGTGGACTTTTCCTACAAGAAACTGCCTCTTTTATCCGAGAAGATTTATTGTGGTAAGCATTACCTCTACCTGTTTCGCGCATATGTAAAACACTTGCAACATTTTCTTTCCGTTGGCGTTTGTACGGAAGATACTCGTAGTACTGCGAGAATACAGTATTTGCCATTTCTCTGTCTAGCTTTCTTACAGGAAAATTATCTAGCACTTCTAGATGAGGCAATGATGCAATCATGTACTCCTTGTAGTGTTTCTCATAGCAGATTGGTGAAGGATGACGAGAAAGATACATCTTGGAAATAACTGAACTATCTTCTGCTTTTAAGTTTATAACCTCAGGACAATCATCTCTCTCTTGAACATGCAAATCACCTAAAGAAACCTGATACAAAGTGAAGCCTATAAATGTCGGAGAAAGAAAAACACGTAGAACTTTAGTCAATGACTGCAACAAGCGTAAAGCAAACATATACACCTCAAGTTGCAAACGTGCCCTTCTACTTGAGGCGACAAAAGAGGGATCTGATGAAATAGTTACCTCAAAATGATTCGTTACTATATTCATCAAATCATTAAGTGAGTGATGGTTTATGCTTTGAAGCTCGTAAGTTGAAAATAACTTGCCAACCGAAACTGCGCTGGCAGCACCGTCTGCATACAAACTTTAAAAGTTAAAATTCTGAGTATATTATTCATGGTTTGTCAAAGTTTTACTTGAATGACCTGATTAAGTTATTCCAGAAACAGGAAGATTTATCATCTTACTGGATGATGCAAGACATGGCCCAGTATCTTTGCAACATATGCAATTCTGAAACCTTAGTTCTGTCAAAGAAGGAAGCCGAGACAAAGCAGCTCGAGTTGTCCAAAGATCAGATATTCTAGTTCCGCACATGGAGAGGCGCATCAATTTTGGCATGCAAACAAAGCAATCTTTCTCTAAGCTAGTGAGAGAGGAACAAAAATCCAGATTAAGGGTGTGTAACTGCATGAAGCTTCCAACCATATTCAGCTTTTGAATCTCAGTGGACCTCAGCTTTAGCGATTGGCAATTCAATCCACCCTGGAGAAGATCCCTGAAGCAGCCAGAATTCAATCGAGAAGTTATGATTGTGAACTTTACAGACCTCTCCTTAGTCCTTTCCATGGTTTGGCATTCCTATGTATTGTCAAACTGCACATACAATCTATCATCTTATGTACGCTAAAGTCACAGTTCTGGGAAATATAAGAGCTAACTGGTATTTTTACCTTTTTCCTAATTGCCATATATGTAGGAAACAGTTAAGTTTTTTTGTCTAATTGTTTTCCCCCTGTTTGTGTGTCTAGCATGCCATAAATCATAACTATCGATAGTTTACGAGATTTCAGATGCTATCCCACAAAAAAAAAACACACACACACAGATGGTTCTCATTACTCAATGATCACTCAAAACAATAGCATACCACAAGATATCCTTTCTAAATAGCATATCCTGAAGATCAACATTTTGGAGTGCTGAATTGACTGCACGCATTAGAGATACCACAGATTCTTGCTTCACAACTGAAGATGGCCTGCAAAGTATGTCCACTGCATCAACATCGAAAAGATGGACCTTAAGCAATATATCAACAAGGGAGGACATGTCAGCATCTTCAAGCTCATCAAGTGAAACTAATAGAGTGCGCCTTTGTTGAACTTTCTTCTGCATGCTGGCCTGAAAAAAGAAATTTCAATGATCAAGGCCAAATTAAATTTATTTAAGAAAAATCATTATACAATGTTAACAGCAAAAGAAACTTTGTTCACAATATTACAATTTTTGCATGTTGCAGAGATTGCAGTAAATTTTCATCACATTGATGTACGTGTAGCATTATATTGCAAACCATCAGTTCCTAAAATCCCAGCTACCATGAACAGAAAATGAACCATCTTATTATCTTGATCTTACAAGTTACATCAGCCAGAAAGGTCTAAAAGACAGATACATACCTAAAAAGAGAATTAAGTGAAAATTACAAAGTGACCACCTTCTAAAGCTTGGATAGCACTGCAGCATTTGGTAGCACCTCATGCAGCTTGCAAGAATTCAGATACCTAGTAACAAAATTCAAGAGGCAGTATAGTATCAGTTCCAAGTAGCACTGTTTCCTTTTTTTTTTTAGGCATGAGGAGAGAATGACACAAAACTATCAAGTCAATATATACATTTTTGGACAGATGTGGGGAAAGCTCATTATTATAACACCACAGTCATCTTTCCACAAAAAATTAGAACTTATACATTTAAGACGGTAATAAAAAGAACTACACTCTCAAGCTTGTTTATGCTAAA
This sequence comes from Petunia axillaris subsp. axillaris, assembly GCA_029990575.1. Classification (NCBI taxonomy): domain Eukaryota; kingdom Viridiplantae; phylum Streptophyta; class Magnoliopsida; order Solanales; family Solanaceae; genus Petunia; species Petunia axillaris. The sequence goes on along the minus strand of JARKNS010000007.1, from coordinate 45,397,729 downwards.
CAAGAATAGGATTTAACTAGTATACAATGATCATCAAGCTCCTACTTTTAAAATAGAATTTAAATTTTTATATACTGGCGGTGTAAATAACTTCTATACTAGAGAAATTTAACTTGTTATAGCACGTCGTTGGTCTATTTCAAAATTGCTATTTATGCTTGCTATGAAGAGTTACATGTTGGGTCAATTTTAGCTAATAAAGTAAACATTTATACACAGTCAGTGCACATAACTTAAAAGTCTTCGAAATATAGCATGGAGGTAACATTGATCATTTTGGCCATTCAAGATTTATAACAGGTCAAGGCTCTAATTTCTCTCTTTCAAATTTTATTTATATATATATATTTTTTAAATTTTTGCGTAGTTAAGTCGAAAGCAATAAGTTCAGCTGAGCATGCAGAACCACTCTAAATTTTATTATAACTAGACGAAAAAAGAAAAGCAGAGTCGTAGACAAAAAATTGTACCTGGCTACAATGGAGGAGATGTTAAGAGACATGGTGTTACTTGTTAGCAATTAATCACATGTGAAAAACTCTGAGCTGAAAGGTTCAGTTGATGTTAATAATGTTCCAAGACTTGAGATAAACTGATAAGTGTGAACTGATTGGAAAGTTGAGAGAGAACAGACAGAGAATGGGAAAGGAAGTACAATAAGCAGAGTGACTATTCAGCCCTTCAAATCACCAAAAGGCTAACACTGCCAAGCACACTGCACGTATCATTTACTCCAACTCGTCCAAAATAAGTGGTCATTTTGATTTTTGCACGTTTCTTAAGAAAGTTAAAAAAATATGGTAATAATTTTGGATTTCTTACACTATTTAAAAAAAATAATTGGAACCAAGCAAGGTGTAATATATTGTAAAAAAAGATATTAACTTCTTCTTGTTTTCTCAAAATAAGTACTTATTTTGGACCAAGAGAAAATGACTAAATGGTCACTTATTTTGGACCGAACAGAGTATCATCTTTTCTTTTTATTTTTTTTGGATATGGTTTTTATAAGATGACGGTTGACTGTGAAAAAAATTAAACAATTAAAAGAATTTACTAATAAGTTAAATATTTATGATGTTTTAGATTAAAATATTAATTTAATATCTTTAATTTTGTGTCAAGTCAAATTTTAAATAAAATAAGGGAGGTAATAGTATTTAATATGAAAGTTGGAGCCTAAAATTTATTTAAAAAGAAAATGTCTCTCTCAGAATATAGGAACTTATTTGAATCAATGCTTATCATAATATAGTACTGTACTAATCAAAGCAGGTTCACCTATCATTGTCAAAGTAAAAGTATCCTAATCTTCTATTGTAGCGCACACAATGTGTAGTAGTCTCTATTGACTTATCCACGAAATAGTAGCTTGGAAGTATTGATCTTCCTACCTCTGATAAGATTATAAAATTTAGATTTATAAACACGAAAAAAAAACAACCATATTACAAATAGGATTATAAGAGTACTGTATGTAAAGCTAAAGATAGAAATTAGATCTGAAATTTAAAGTAAGGAATATATGAAGCATGTGAAATATGAAGGTACAATGACCCTTTTGGACATGAAATTCCCTACTCTAGCTACTTTAACTTTTCTTCAAACAAATACATAAATAATCTACAACTTTTAATAATTACTATTTTTCAACTTCAAACCTCAAAAACTATTTTTACAAGTTTGAGCTAAATCTATGTTCAAACGCCTACGAAATATCTTCAAAGTCTCGTGCGCTAGTGAATAATGAGAAGATGTGGTCCGTAAACTTGACGTAGAGCTGTAGGATAAAGTATTTATAACTTATACTTATGGAAAAAGATCAGTAGGTGGCAATAATTGATAAGAATGGAGAAGCTCCGTACGACCATACCTTTATAAATTCTTGGAGTGGACCTTATTAAGAAGTTTCCTCCCTTTCTTACCCATTAGCTGATGGAGTCTTTCTTTTTTGATAATCTTGATAGTGGTCATCAAGATGGTGACACTAAAAAGGGAGATAATTGCACAAATAAGATTATTCCGGCAATTTATTATATGACATTGTAAAAAGTGGCTACCCGCCTGAATTTCACCATTGGTTCGACATGAAATTTTAAAGGGAAATTTTAGGAAGTTCACTACACAAAATTACAAACAGGAAGCCATATTTTTTCATGCATAGTATTTATTCTTAAATTACAAATTTTACCACTCCTTCATAAAAAACACCCTAGCAACACCCTTGCTATCAAATCTCCCTCTCTCCAGCCACTCAGCCATCGGCAGACACCCTCCTCCGCCAGTGGTGTTGTTACTTTTTTATATTTTACTGAATTTATGTTGTTTATTGCGTCTAAATTATTGCTTTGGACAAGTTTATACACACAAATCTTTCCCTAAAAAATAAATTATACATGAATATACATAGATAAATGCGGAGCAATGAGAAAAATACAAAAATATACACAAAAAAAAAAATCATATAAACATCCTTAATATATAGATTTATTCACTCACATATACACACTTATACAAATTTATATAATTTTATACACGTGTATAAATTTGTATAAAATTGTATAAACTTCCGGCAAACTGCTATCTCGGAAAAAGGGTGACAGGTCGGGTAAGATTTGGAAATATGGGTCATTTTTGATAATTTTCATCTTTTGTTTGTCTTTTAGTGTAATTATTCCAATTTTGAATCTTTTCTTACGTGGGACTAAAATTGTAATAATAGTACTAGATCTGTCTGCTTTGCATATAAACTTGATAAAATTGGAGTTAACGGCTTAAAACCCCCATATATCTCTTTTTAGTAGTTCATACTTAAATTCTCGCTTGTTTACAGTAACCCCTAAACTATAACTATTGCATATCATCCCCGGACCCCGCATAACAAATGGCATTGTGGTTGTTACCACCTTTAGAAAAGGCGCGTGAACCTTGAAGAAATGTTGGTACTTGGACAACCCAACAGCTAGTTCAGCAATAAATTCATATTTTCTTATTCTTTTACTATTTTTTATTTTTTCTTTAAATATCAACCTTTTTTTTCTCTTATTCCATCCCAACACAACCATCTTAAATATTTTTTTTAGATATGCAGTATTTTATCCAAATTTTTTTACTATCTTTCTGGTTTGTTCTCCTACCATAAAAGTTAATTCAAAACCCTACCCTTCTCTTAATTTATTGAGAGACAAACTATATAAATAATTGACAAAAATTAAACTATTAGACAAAGATGGGAGGACTCACCTTACCGGAAGTGGAACAACTTTGGTGTAATAGGAGAAAGAGTGAAAATGGACGGCACCCACCCTTTTGCGTTTTCTCTTATTATTTTTTTATTAATTAATTTTTTATTTAATGTTCATTTAAGTTGAAACAAAATATTATTCTCTAATTATAATGTTACGTATGTGTCACTTGCACTTGCACATATTTAAGCTTTTTTGGAGTTTGAGTGTACACACACAAATATTGAATCTGGGGGAGGGGGAGGGAGGAAGGAGGGCAATAATATGCAAACGTTATTGTTCACGGAGGTACTGTAAACAAGTGGTAGTTTAAGTATGTAATTACTAAAAAAAGATAGTTTAAGGAGGTTTTAAGCCATTAATTTATAAAATTATGGTGAAATTTTGGCTGGTAGTCCCTATATACAGTGCTATTTATTGAATAACAAGCATTTGTCAAGTTTAACAAGAATAGTCATAGCCGCTTAAACTTTTTTTTTTAAGGCGTAGTTCAAAGTTTTAAAAAAACTTTTACATATTTGAATTAAACTTCAGAATTTTTATCTAGAATTCAAAGTTCAAGGCTTTTTACTAGAATTCAGTTCAAAACTCCATAAACAGATCTCCTAAATTTTGACCAACAATAACTATTCTTATAAAACTTTGCAAATGCTAATTGTTAACATTGTAAAAAGTAGTATTATCAAATATTCACATGCTGTTATGTAGCTATTCTAAGAACTAATTCAGACATGAGTCTGGGCGAACGACCACAAAAGCTATTTATTTTTTGGATGAATTAGTGGAGCAGTATAGGAATAAAAAAAGGGATTTACTTATTGTATTTATTGACCTAGAAATGATAAAGTTTCAAGGGAGATTTTTGTCGAGATGTTTAGAGTCTAGAGGTGTACATGTTGTATACATCAGAGCGATTAAGGATATGTACAATGGAGCTAAGATTCGAGTGAGAATGGTAGCAACAGACACAGAACACTTCCAACTCGAGATAGGGTTGCATCATGGATCAGTTCTTAGCCATTTTTATTTGCCCTGATGATGGATGAGTTAACACGAAATAATCAAGAGGAGGTACCATGGTGTATGTTATTTGTCGATGACATAGTTTTTGTTGACGAGACTTGAAGTGGAGTTAGCGATAAGCTAGTGCTATGGAAACAGACCCTAGAGTCTAAAGATTTACGAGTATGACAAAAACAAAGTACAGGGAGTGCAAGTTTAGTGATGCACCACATGGGTCAGTGGAAGTGACGCTTGATGCAAAAGTCATCCTTAGAAAAGAAACTGTAAGTATCTTTGATAATTACTCTAAAGAAATGGAGAGGTTGATGATAATGTTGCACATCGTATTGGAGCGAGCTGGAGGAAATGGAGGCTTGCTTTCGTTGTCCTATATGATAAGTAAATGCCACCAAGACTTAACGGTAAGCTCTATAGAGTGGTTGTTAGACCAACTATGTTGTATGGAGTAAGCATGTTGGCCAATTATAAATTCACACGTTCAGAAGATAAGAGTAACGGATATGAGGATGCCGAGATAGATGCATGGACAAACTAGGAAAGATAAGATTATGAGTAAAAATAAACGGGCCAAGCTGCAAGTGCCCTTTGAGGTGGACAAGATGTGGGAAGCGAGACTAAGGTGGTATCAAAAGTAGGAGCATGGATGCCTTAGTGTGGAGGTGCGAGAAGTTGGCAATGACTGACCTTATGTGAGGCCGAAGTAGACCGAAAAAGAATTACAGAGAGATGGAAAGACATGACACATCTACACACTACTAGAAAAATGGTGTTTGTTGAGGGACAATTCCGACAGAGATCACTCACAAAATATGACATTTCGACAGTCTTCCCTTGGAACACCTCCATCGAAATATTCTAGACGTTGTGCACCTACCGACAGACGACGTCAGCAGTTCCAATGGACATCCCTCAGTGATACCTCGATAAAGAATTTTTATGGATGATAGAAATTAAATTCTCATAAAAAAATTAAAATATTTGTTGTTTTTCGTTTTATTATTCGTTTTATTGACTTTTCGAGGGATATCCCTCGGTGAACCAATAAATAATAATTTTTTTAATTTGTCTACCGAGGGACACCTCTCGGTAAGAAAAATAATATTATTTATTTAATTTTGATGGACATCCCTGGCAGCATTGATTAACTGGAATTTTTTTGGTCAATTTTTGACGTAATTTAGTCAGAAGTTGACTAGTTTCTGCACAATAAAATTTTAGAAATAGGCCACACCTGCCAAATCTAAATTAACCACTAAAATGGAATTAAAATAATTCAATAACTTTGTTCACACTACAACAAAACCACAAAACGGGCTTTCAAACAATTCGATAAACTTATCATAACCAATTACATACTCGTACCAAAAATAAGTGTCAACAAACATAACATAACTAACAGTTGTACCAAGAATTATTATAGTACAAAAACTAATATTTCAACAACATTAGTACATAACACTTGTGCTAAATTTAAGTCTAGTGCACAAAGTGTTTAACTAACCAGGAATCTACTCCGTGTTCTCGGAGTCATGGCCAGGATCCTTAGTCATCTTAAACTGCTTCACAATAGCCCGTAAGCTCTTTATATTTTAAAGGGCAGCCTGGCGTTCTAAGTCACTTTCCTCTTGCCTTTCCTTCATCCTTTCACATTCTGCGTGCAATTTATCCACAACCTCTGGAGTACGGAAAGCAGAAGAAGAGCAAGCATTAATAATACCTATTCGGGAAAACTCTTTGTAACGCTCTAATCCTAGACCATATGCTCTTCCTTTGTTATAGCCACTACCCACTTGAATGAACATTACAACAGCTTCTTCCGAGTTAGGTTTGAGAGGGTCAGCATTGAGCTCAGATCCTTGGCTTTCAACTCATTCTTGCTCAGTAACTCTATGCTTATCCCGAAACAAAATTCAAGATAAATATAATTTCTTTATGTTAAACAAAATAATCTTGTAATTGGTATCTTACATTTAGCTCTTGTGCACGTGGCTCGACTCATTCGATCTCATTTTCTTGTTCGTCATATTAAAAATTGAAAAGACCAAAAAAAATCAATATCACTTGTTGGTCTATGTTCGTTTTCCTATAACAAAAGATGGAGTTAGATAAAATATAAATGACAATTATTTATAATTTGAAAAAGTAATACCAACTTACATATCTCATCCAATGAGTCGCCATACGAACAGAATCGAATGTGTGCAACGAGCCTGTTGACACCCAATTTTATCCCAAAATTTTAATTAAAGTCAACATTAATTTAATCAGGGGTCAATTTTAATTGAATTTAAAATGAATTAATGAATATTTTGAAGAAAGGGCTAGCTTTGCAATGCGTAACCTCAATCTTATCTCACTATTGCAACACCTTTATTCTATCTAAATATCCAAGAGGGCTAAAATCGTTCCTAGGATTAAAATCAGCATATTTGTGCAACGCGTATATATTATACATAACACACCCATTTCTATTCATTTCAGCTTCAATTCACAAATCCCTAACCCTAATCTCCTCTCCCTAAAATCACCGTCATCCTCTCCATTTCCTCTTTCAGCCGAACAACCACCTCGTCCCCACCTTCTCTATCATCCTCGATAAGGTAAAGGTCCCCTAATCCGACCCCCTTTCGTTTCCCCCCAAAACCGCGTCCCCACAATGTTAGAACACGATATACACCGTTTCTTTCTACTCCTTTTCATCATCAAGGACGCGGATCGAAGGCAAAATAGGCTTTGAATTCAAAAAATCAGAATCGAAAGGAAATATTCAATTTGATTCGGATTCCTTTTGATTTTTGATTTTTTCTTTTCAAAAGCTTATAAAAAAAGATTGAAATCCGAACGTTGTAAAGGTATGTAAAGGCTTATTTAGTCTTTTCACTTCTAGCTCGAAAATCCTAGAGAAGTTTCCCTATAAATATATGCTTAAGTTCAGTTTTAAGGGGTTGGAAATTTTCATATCTAAAAGAGAAAGCGGCAGCTTTAAAAAAAATAGAGAGAAAAACTTTGGCTCAATATTTGGAAAGAAATTATTAGTCATAGTCCATTGGTTCTGTTTCGAAGTTGATTCTGTTCGTGTCCTAGCTGTTCGACATCGATTTTTCTCGTCATTGCTCAATTCACTGCTCGCAAAGAGGTAAAGGCCTTCAACTTTTACCATCTTTCTTGACCTAAAGTTTATTTAGCAACCTATGGTTCATTTCATATCTGTTTGGTCGTGTTTGAATCTGGAAATGTATTTTTGAAGCCTGTCAAATATCAAACTTTTCTTATGAAACTTAAATGCTCCTATAAAGATACAATAGCAGTCTAGCTAAATGCTGAAACTTGTGCATGTAAAACTGCTGCTTTGATGCATGGTATTTGAGCTTAACTAGGTCGCCTGATGAATCTGCTTTAAACTTCAGACCATTAATAAGTTTTAGCAAAGTTGTACCTAAAGTAAAAGATAATAAACTTATGTAGGGATTAAAGCTTGGTAGCAGCTTATAAAAGTGATGTTAAAGTGTAGCTTGTCTGCTTTCTGTTCATGTTCTTGTATAAATTGGTTTCTTGAAGTCCTAGTGTTGAAAATGGTCTTGGAGTAGTTATGGAGGTCAGCAGGTGCTGTGAGTGGTGTTTTGATTGGTGGAGTTAGGCAGGGAGTTTGTAGGAAAAGCTCAGGGTGTCTAAGGGTTGTTTCAGGGAGATGGTATAGCTTTGTTTCTGGTAATGTTTGGCAGCATGAGGAGATTTCAGGACTCTGGTTGTTAGAGGTTTGGTGTAGGAAGTTCATGAGGGAGTAGAAGTGGTGCATGTTTTTGTTCAGGCAGTTAAGGAGAGAGGGAATGAGATGCTGCAAGCCCTGGTTTTGTTCAGAGGGTGCTAGAGGTTTCAGGCTGGTCTGGTTGGTTTGCTGGTATGTGTTTGTGTGAGTATGAGGGTGTTCAGGTGAGTGTTTGAGAGGGTGTGTGAGCAGGCAGGTTTGAGAGTGTGTGAAGGAGTGTAGAAGGGCTAAGGTTCAGGTGTGCAAAGGGGCTGTATGATTCTGAAGTATGTTTTAGTTTCAATGAGTGTGTGTGTGTTTGAAAATAAGTTTGTGTGCTGAAATGTGAGTGTGTGCATTTGAAAATGAATGTATGTTTGAAAACGAACGTGCCTGCTTGAATGTGTGTGTTTGATGTCTAATTACTGTGTGTAGGCTCTAATTCAGCATGTTGCAAGAGTGTGTACGCTATTCTTTGTAATTATAAGTTCAGGTAAGTTGGTTCTTAGTTTTTAGTGAAATTTGTAGATGCAAGAGATGTCCAGGTAATTCATATTGGTTGCTGTAAGGTGTCAGGGTGGCTTGTATTTTTGTAATGCAGTTTGTCCAGAGAGTTTATTATGAGTATAAAATGGTTCTTTTTCTCCAGTTAAGTAATGGAGGAGACAGGATAAGCTGTGAGAAAATAGTTGTTGCAGGCATAGGTTGTTGCAAGTGTAGGATGTTAGCTCTGGTTTGTTCCTAGTAGGTGTAGGATGTTGTTGGTTTCGCAGATGGTTGTGTTGATTTGCAGGGGTATGCAGGTGTTTATGTAGGGTGTAGTAGTAGTTTTAGGGTGTAGGTGGATGAATGGGACACGAATCGAGTATGCAAGTTGCGTACTAAGAGGCTAAGCCCCTGGGATCTTTTAGAGGATCAGTGGGGTCCCTCTCGGGAATGGATTTGCGTGTGTGCAGGCAAATGTTGACTGAGCAGCTGCATCTATGGTAACATGAAGTATGCATGTCGCATACTGGGAGAGTGAAGCCCCTGTGTCTTTAAATGACTATTGGGGTTCCTCCTTGAAGACCAGTGCGGTCCTGGCTACCTAGAAAACTGCGAGATTTGATTAAAGCCGAGGACCAGTGAGGAGCCCTATGAACAAGGTCTGTGAACCTTGCAAAACCTAGGAAGCTGAGAGTCTTGTCCAAAGCCAAGGACCAATGAGGTTTTATTTTTTGAAAGGCCAATTGGCGCCTTTCATGATTTGCAGTCTGGTATTGAAAGATAATTGAAAGTTCAATCCCGGAGTATGGTGAAGACAATTGGGAGTTTTATTTGGAGTAGTGGGAGGTTAGTAAAGGTGTGAAGAATTGTTCGGCGTAGGAGCTAGTTTCGGGGCTGTCTCATTTTCTTTTGGGCGATTGAATAGAATAGTGTAGGAAGTCTTTAATAGAATGTGTTATGATTTGTGTGTGTTATTACATTTGTTTACAATTGTCTTGGAATAAGTGTTAATCTTTTGTTTCTTGTTTTTTCTTTACCATGTACCCTTCTGGGGAGGAGTTAAAATAAAACTCACAAATTGGGATGGCATGCATTTGGAAGTTATTTGATCCGCTCGCATTTTCGGGACTTGATATCCCCGATCTCTAAATTCAAAGCTCAGTGATTGAGTTGCTAAATCTGGGTTCTATCTTCTAAACTCCCTCTTTCCCGTCCCCTCTAGAAAAGCACGTTATAAGAAGTCCTGAAAATCGGACTAGGACTTTGCATGTTAGAAGCTTGGTAGGATAGCCGCTCTAGTAAAGATATTATCTTATCGCAAGGTTAGAACTGTTTAAATAATCGCTCGTCCTGTTTTTTTGGGACGCGCCAATTAGTTTAAGGCAATAGAAACCTCTCGTCAATTATTAAGTGCAAAAGAATTAAAATTTATTTAAAAATTGTACAATCTTCATTTATTATTTACATTTAAATTAATTATTTATCTATCTATCATTTATTGTTTACTTAATTAGTTATTCATTAATTAAATTGATTAAGTGGTATTTATTATTAATTTATTTAATTAATCAATTTAGTTATTTAATTTTAACTAATCATTTATGGTTTAATCAATTATAATTATTTAGTCAATCAATTAATCAATTATTATCCATTATTCCTTATATATATATATATATATATATATATATATATATATATATATATATATATATATATATATATATATATATATATATATATATATATATAAAATTAAGTTATTATCTATTTCTTATTTATCTATCCAATCAATTAATTAGTCAACTATTATTATTATCTAAGTATTTATGTAGTTTATTTCATTTATCTAATTTTATTTAGCCTTTATTCATTTAATTAATTAACCAATTGATCATTATTTAATTATCCATTTAATTAATCTTAAATTTGGTCATTTATTTATCCAAGTATTGGCATAACTGAAATCTTATCTTATTTATATCATCCTCATTTAAAATTAATCCTATATTTATTATCTTTAACAAATTCGTGAAAACCGCCGGATTAACCGCTTTTAACGGATTTTCGAAAGTGCTCTCGCAAGGGACCTTCTTTCGAATTTAATAGAACCACTTACCTAAGAATCTCTGAATTTTATTAATTTCCTTTAAGTAAGGGAATAATTGCACTATTTAATTAACGTTTAGTTCCTAATAATCCTTAAATTAGGTGGCGACTCCAAAGAAACCCTTTGGAGTCCCATTTTGTTGAAACTACATCCCGATGCATACTTGTGTGCATTTTTTTTGGAGGGTTCAACAGCGTGGCGACTCCGCTGGGGAATATGGCAAATGGTCCTAACCATAAGACTTTCACGAGTTTGTTTGCATTGTTTTAATTGTATGCCCATATTAGTATGCGCAGTTTATTAAATTTTTTTTGTTGAAACTAGCATGATTATATCCGTTGTCTATTTGCAAGCATGCTTAGATTAATTTAATTGATTGTTGTGTGTCATGAAAGCATGTCACTACACCCTTATTTTTGCACATATATAAACTGGCATTCCATTCATACTTCCCCCACTCCTGGGAACTTCTTGCATTTTCACCCCCAAATATCCGCGAGGTGCGCCCATGAGCACCCGCACTTTCTTCTACTAAAGAACCCTGTGTCGAGTTGGTACACCGGCGGCCATCGTAGGAGTAATTCGACTGCTAGACTGCTTGCCACTCACCTTTTAGCCTCAACCATTAACCCACTCTTAGATGGAGCTGTAGGAGTATGCATGCATTTACACCTTAGTCTGGACCCGGTTCTTGGTATCGCCTCCATAGTTAGGAATCCGGCCTTATGTTAACGGGTTCTTGCAACCCAGTGACCCGCATAATATGTGTTTTGTGAAAACGAATCTCCAGTCCCAGCTGAATTTTGAGCACAATCAAATTTAGAAATTTTGTTTTCATTGTCTTATAGGTTAAAGAATGGAACAACAGTTTGACAAAATCTACATGGTCACTGAAATCCCAGAGAAGTTAAGGTTGTGGTGGGAAAGCTTTAATGACCGAGAGCAAACAACAATTTAGAGAAAACTAGGCAGAATGGTGGGCTTGCTTTATTGTGTCACCCCAAATCGCAATTTGGTTCAGGCTCTTGTCCCATTCTGGTGTCCGACACGAGCCGTATTTAAATTCAGGGACATTGAGCTGACACCCACTCTAGGGGAAATGGTTGGAATAACCGGTTTGAAGTGTCAGGGCAGGGAAATGATCTTCCCAAATTATCAAGGGGAATGAAATTCCAGAAGAAGCTGGGGCTAGACAGAGATAATAGATTGGGGTATTGTTGACAATGATTGGGTTCATTTAGATTATTTGTATACGAGGTTTGGAAGTAGATGGGGTTACCGTGATTTCGGGGCGGAGTTTGCTTGTAGTAAAGAGACTTGGGAGGAGAGGCGTGTGAGAGCTTTTGTTGTCGCCTTTCTGTGTGCCATAGTCTTCCCTGAAGAAAAAAGATATATCAGAGCATGTATTGGTTCAGTGGCCCATGCAATGTTTGACGGGATTAACAAGAACAAGTCCACCATAATTGTTCCTATGATTTTAGCAGAAATGTACCGGGCTCTAAATGAATGCAGAAGGGGTTCGACGTATTTCGAAGGTTGTAATCTTCTCCTTCAAGTATTGGCGATAGAACAAGTGTGCCATCGAAAGCCAATGATGGATATCTGTAAAGTGAAAGATAGCCGGGAAGTAATAAATCCTATTGCTACCCAAAACACGAGAGCAAGGTGGTGTGAAAAACCTGAAAGTTTTGCGGGATGGTATGATTTCTTGGCCCGCCTTACTGATAAGCAAGTAATGTGGAAGTTAATTTATGCTCCTGGCGATGAGATTATGCTTAGGACTTCTAAGCGGTACTACATCGAGTTGACTGGTTTAACTGGGCTTCAGCCTTACGCACCTTTGAGGGTCCTCCGTCAGTTTGGGATGGATTAATTTATTCCTCTCTGTGCCGATATGTCAAAATCAGAAACTCATTACAGCCTGCCAAAGGCAATTCCAAGAATGAAAGAGATTCTCGAAGATTGGAGGAATCTGCAAACAGTAAAGGTGTCGACAGTGCACCAGAGCTGTACACCAGAATATCTCGCCTGGATCAAAGAGGAGCGGCACTTAGGTCACAGTCCGCCAGGGAGAGTTGGCTATGAAGATACGGACATGACGAAGAAAATGAGACAGGCAAGAGCGGACACCAGTCATGGTGAAACATCCACTCCGGCAAGCAAGAAGATGAAGCAAGTAGGAATATGATGCAGCACTTGGCAAAATGACAGTTTATTTATTTACTTTTGATGTATTTTGTATTTTTTTTATATTTTTATTTATTGTAATGATGATATATTGAAAAGAAAAGAAAAAGAGAAGAAAAGAAAAGAAAAAAAAGAAAAAGAAAAAAAAAGAGAAAAAAAGAGAAAAGAAAAGAGAAAGTAGAATGAAGAAAGTTGATTACAATGATGCAGACTGATGATGAAGATGAAGCAAGGAAAGCAGGATTCAGTCACAACATTGCACCCACACCAGCATGATGCAGTTGATTGGCAAAGTGGCGGCTTTATTTTAGTTTTGATGCATTTTCAATTATGTCCTTATGTTTATTGTATTTTTCATTTGCTATGTAAGGATTATGTATGAAGAAATAAAAGAAAGAAAAAAAAAGAAGAGGAAAAAAAAGAAGAAAAAAAGAGAGGAAAAGAAGAGAATGAAGTATGATGTTACGTTATGAAAGACAATTTTGTATCAACTTTATTTATTTTAATGAAATATCTTACTCTAAATTTGAATTGCTCAAAAATGGTTGTGACTATTTTTCGTTATCATTTATTTGCGCGATTAGGCTTACCTCTAGCACAAAGAGGCACTCTACAGGGTAGGATGCGTCCGCATATTTAATTTTACGCACATTACTTGTGGTTGCCACATGCTTTAATTTATCACTCGTTTAAAATGCAAAAGCGCTACGTGACGCGCGCTATGTGATTATGTGCAAATTTTACCAACAACATACAAACTAACACAGTTTACCTTTTGAATTTCTCTTTTATTTTGTTTATTCCCCAAACAGAAGTTTGATTTGTGTTGATTGAGCCGATCCAAAGACGTCTCTGCACATCGATATACATTTCAGAATTCGACAATGTCTGGTATCGAGGATCAGCCTCCCCACTCTCAGTGATAAGACTCTCGAAACTCCTGGATCTTCAAGGGGAAACGTCATTCTTGCTCAAGATGACCTTATTTTAAGTCTGACTAAGCAGATACAGATTCTGAGTGATGAGCTGGCAACGATTAAAGGGCAAGCCCCTCAAAATGCACCTTCAAATGCCAATCCTATGCATAATGCACCCACATATCAAAGCAACCCACTCAACCAAACGCCACCACCAAACCGCACTCAAGTTAATCAAAATACCCCGCCTGCTCAACAAAATACCCAATCTGCTGATTATCATCCATATCCTAACGACCCCACTCCTCACTACCAATATTTACCTGCCAAAGACACTCCTCGTCCTCCACAATCTAAAGCACCCATTGTTGTGGTTGTTGCTCCTCAAAATGCCAATGACCCAAGATAGGGATATCCCGAGGCGCAGTATTATGACTCAAATGGTAAGAATTTGGACTTCACAGATTATGCTCCGCAAAATGAAGTGCCCGTAACTGTGGAAAAACAGGGAAAGACAAGTGAGCAAGAGGAGATAATCCAAGCGGTGAAAATCATGTAGCAATCTATCAAGGATTTGCAGGTGACTAAGAAACGTCAAGGCGCCTCCTACCGCAACTTTTATCTCTACCCTGACATTACTCCTCATCCCGGGTTTAAATTTCCAAAATTTGATATATATGATAGTCATGGTGACCATTTGCTCATTTGACCAAGTATCTCAATAGAATGAGGGTTGCGGGAGGCAAAGAGGAACTTCTGATGGCTTACTTCAGTTATAGTCTGGAAGGTATTGCTGCTGAATGGTTTGCAAGACAGGATATAAGCATGTGGCATGAGTTTGATGATATAGCCGATGATTTCACAAAGCAGTTTGAATACAATGTTGCAATGGTCCCTGACCTCATAACCCTAGCCAATTTGAAGAAGAAATCGACATAAAATTTTAGAGAATATGCCCTGAGATGGCGTGAACAGGCGGCACGGGTACAACCCCCAATGACCGAGAAGGACATGGTGAAGTACTTCATTAGTGCTCAAGATGACTTTTATTACATGCATATGCTCCCTATGATGAGTGCACCTTATGTCGAACTTCTTACGATGGGAGAGATGGTGGAAGAAGACATCAAATCCGGTCGGGTTGTGAGCTTTGCTGAAATGAAGTTAAGTGCCCAAAATGCTCAAGGCAGCCCAAATCACTCAAGAAGGTAAGAGAAGAAGGAAGAAGTCACAGCTGTTGTTGCAGACATTGACCGCCGCCCGGCTAGAAGGCTAAATTTTGATAATCGATCTGCCTACCCTAATTACCAAAATGCCCCTCCTCATTACCCAAATGCACCCCCTCCTTACCCAAATATTCCTCCTCCTTACCCAAGTGCGACACTCCCAAATTACCCTAGTCACTTCAAATTCCTCCCACTCCATATCCTGTCTACCAAGCACAACCCAGTTACTATCCACCACGAGCACCAGCATCACAACAATACCCTCCTCACCAACAAAATTACCAACCCCATGCTCCTGTCCGTTTGAATTTGCAAGGACCTAACCAAAGCAACGAAAGGAGCGCAACCAAGACCTATACTCTTATAGCTGAATCCTATGGTCAGTTGTTTGACAGATTGAGAAGTGCTGGAGTTGTGCAGCCTGTTCCTGATAACACTCAAAATCCTCCTCCAAGGTGGTATGATGCTAACAAGCGTTGTGCTTATCATTCTGAGGCTGCGGGCCATGACATAGAACGGTGTTATGCCTTCAAGGATAAAGTTGAAGCTTTGATCAAATCAGGCACTATCCAACTTACTGGAACTCAACCAAATGTACAAGATAATCCTCTTCCTGTCTATGGTAACAATGCTGTCAATGTGATTTCTCTGGATGAGGGGTTCGATTTGAAAGGAACCATTGTTCCCGTTAGCAATGTGAGGGTTGCCGAAGAGACCAAAATATCTGTGCAGGTTAGGGCTCCCATTCTAGTGCAAGCTGGTATCCCAAAGCCAACCGTTACTGTTATGCTTGCTTCCCCCCTTCAATATTATAGCAAAAGGGTTCCTCGGAATTATTCTGAAGTGGCTATCGGAAGTGGAGGATAACCGTTGCTGTTGCTTCCGCACAAGGCATGACCAGGTCCGGTAGATGCTCTATGCCTGAGAGGTTGGTTCAAGGCCTTGGGGAAAAGGAGGGCATTGTAAGAAAAGTGACTGACACTGAGGCTGAGGAATTCTGGAGAAAAATGCAGTCGAAAGACTACTCTATTCTGGAGTATTTAAAGAATACTCATGCCCGTATATCCATCATGTCTCTGCTGATGAACTCTGAAACACATAGAAATGCATTGTTGAAAGTGCTCAAGGAAGCGGAGGTGTCTGCTGAGACCACGAGTGAGAGCTTAGCCATCTTGGTTGGCCAAATCCTAGAATCTCACAAGGTGTCCTTCTTCAATAAAGAGCTTCTATCCGAGGGTCTGGGGCACAACAAAGCCTTACACATTGTTGTCAAATGTAGGGACAAGTTTGTCAGGTGGGTGTTGATCGATGGTGGTTCTGGGCTCAATATATGTCCGCTAGCAACCTTGAAGGAACTCGGAATCGATGCTGGCAAAATCAGACATAGTAATGTGAAAGCAAGGGCTTTTGATGGGGCTCAAAGGTGCACCATAGGAGAGGTTGATCTTGATTTGCAAATAGGTCCTGTGAACTTCTCTGTGGAGTTTCAGGTGTTTGACATCCCTACTACCTATAATATGCTACTTGGAAGACCCTGGATCCACATGGCCAGAGCCATCCCTTCCACTTTGCATCAAAGTGTGAAATTCATATGGGATAACGAAGAGGTCGTGGTTAAGGGCGAGGGAAACAGCCCTCTGCATGCTAGCACCACAATTCCTATGGTAGACAATGCCACTGAGCTTGATGGGATTGCTTTTCACACTGTTGAGCTAATGAATGTTACCCGAGCATCTAATGATGATTCGAAGAGAGGTACCCTACCCACAGTCTCCAAGATGATTGTTGTGGAAATGTTAAAGAACGGTTTCAAACCTGGCTCGGGATTGGGAGCAAATCTGAATGGCATTATTGAACCCATTTGATTGCCCAAGAATCTGGGTAATTTTGGCTTGGGTTACTGTCCTACCAAAAAGGAGATTGAAAAGGACAAAAGGAAACCAACCATTGTTATTCCAGAACCTCTTTCTTCCCTATACCAGTCATTTGTCCAAGCACCGGAAACGGTCACACTAGATCTGGTTGAATGAGTTGGTAATTTATTTTTGAGTGATGATTGGGAATGCAGTGTTATTATTGAAGACTATGCTGAGGATTCACCTGTGCAGAATGCCAAGACAAAGGATCCGATGGCTAATTGGACCTGTGTCCCAGTGGAAGAGACTTGGTGAATGAACTCACTAGTTTATTTTGGCATCACAGTCAGATTGAGGCCCTGAACTGTGTTTTTCCTTTGGATTATGTTTATGTCTTTTCAAAATAACTTATTTACATTTTGCATGTTTTACTTTAATGTATTGCCTCCCTAAACTAGACTTTTGAAACAAATAAAATGCATTGCGTTCCCATATCATTATTTTGCTATACTTTAATTATTTACTTTATTTTACGCTTTTGATTAATGTTTGTTTCTGTTTCAGCTTTACATTTAACAAAACTGCCGAAACTTTGCTTGTGACATATAATGAAACAACTGAACAAACTGGTACCGATGCACTGAATATTGGGGTATTGGATGAAGATTTTGTTCCTGATGAAATAACAAGAGAAGTGGATCAGTTTGAGAATAAGCCAAAGCCTAACTTGGAAGAAACCGAGTCAATCAACTTGGGAACTTCAGAAGATGTTAGAGAAACCAGAATCAGTGTTCATTTGACCTCGGAAGATAGAAGAGCTTATATTGAACTATTGAACGAGTATCGCGAAATCTTTGCCTGGTCTTACGATGATATGCCCGGTTTGAGTACCGATCTTGTCACTCACAAGTTGCCAACTGATCCTTCATTTCCGCCATTTAAGCAAAAGAAGAGAAACTTCAAAACTTCCACTAGCAAACAAATCTTGGAAGAAGTGCAAAAATAATTGACCGCTTAGGTGATTCGATCTCTCTAATATCCCACTTGGTAGGCAAATATTGTGTCGGTGCCCAAGAAGGACGGCAAAGTTAGAGTTTGTGTTGATTATCGTGATCTCAACAAAGCAAGTCCAAAGGATGATTTTCCATTGCCAAATATTTATATCCTTATTGATAGCTGTGCAAAACATGAGCTCCAGTCTTTTGTCGATTGTTTTGCTGGGTATCACCAGATTCTAATAGATGAAGATGATGCTGAAAAGACCATTTTTATCACACCTTGGGGTGTATTCTGTTATAGAGTTATGCCTTTCGGCTTGAAGAATGCTGGGGCAACATATATGAGAGCGATGACAACTCTTTTCCATGATATGATTCAAAAAGAGATCGAAGTCTATGTAGATGATGTTGTTGTCAAGTCAAAGAAGAAAGAAGATCATTTGACTGATTTGAGAAAGTTCTTTAACCGTCTTCGGAGGTATAACTTGAAGCTTAATCCTGCAAAATGTGCATTTGGTGTTCCCACCGGTAAGATGTTGGGTTTTATTGTAAGTCGAAGGGGTATTGAATTGGATCCGTCTAAAATCAAGACTATCCTAGACTTGCCTCCTCCGAAGAGTCGAAGAGATGTGATGAGCTTTCTTGGCCGTTTGAATTACATAAGCCGCTTCATTGTGCAATCCACGGTTATTTGCGAACCGATAATCAAGCTGTTAAAGAAAGATGTTGTTATTGAATGGACGGAAGACTGTCAAAAGGCTTTTGATAGGATAAAAGAGTATCTATCCAATCCGCCTGTGTTAGTTCCTCCTGAACCTGGAAGACCACTGATATTATATTTGTCTGTCTCGGAAAATGCATTTGGATGTGTCTTGGGGCAATATTACAAGGCCAGGAAGAAGGAGCAAGCCATTTATTATCTAAGCAAGAAGTTCACCCCTTATGAAGCCAAGTACACTCTTTTGGAGCGAACTTGTTGTGCCTTGACTTGGACCGCACAAAGATTAAGGCATTATCTTTCATCATATACTACTTATCTTATCTCAAAGATGGATCCTTTGAAGTACATCTTCCAAAAGCCGATGCCCACGGGGAAATTAGCAAAATGGCAGATTCTTTTAAGTGAATTTGACATAGTTTATGTCACCCAAAAGGCGATAAAGGCACAAGCATTGGCGGATCATTTATCTGAAAATCCTGTTGATGACAACTATGAGCCATTGAGAACTTACTTTCCTGATGAAGAGGTCTTATTTCTAGGTGAAGACATTTCTTATGAATATGATGGTTTGCGTCTTTTCTTTGACGGAGCAGCAAATTTCAAAGGTGTTGGTATTGGAGCTGTCTTAATTTCTGAAACGGGTCAACATTATCCTGTTTCGACCAAGCTTAGATTTCCATGCACTAACAATATGGCTGAATATGAAGCATGCATTTTGGGTCTTCGATTAGCGGTTGATATGAATATTCAAGAGCTTTTAGTAATCGGGGATTCCGACTTGCTGATTCACCAAGTACAAGGCGAGTGGAACAACAAGAATGCAAATATTCTTCCTTATTTGCATTGTGTCCAGGAATTGTGCAAAAGGTTTGCAAAGATTGAGTTCAAGCATGTTCCAAGAATTCAAAATGAGTTTGCCGATGCTTTGGAAACTTTATTTTCTATGATCCAGCATCCTGACAAGAATTATATTGATCCTATTGAAATTGAATTGCATGATAAGCCGGCTTATTGTTTTCAAGTTGATGAAGAGCGAGATGGCCATCCTTGGTATTTTGATATCAAGAATTATCTCAAGGTTGGGAGTTATCCTGAAAATGCAACAAGTGCTCAAAAGAAGAGCATTCGTAGGCTAGCGAATGAATTCTTCCTAAGCGGTGAAATCCTATATA
This sequence comes from Petunia axillaris subsp. axillaris, assembly GCA_029990575.1. Taxonomy (NCBI): domain Eukaryota; kingdom Viridiplantae; phylum Streptophyta; class Magnoliopsida; order Solanales; family Solanaceae; genus Petunia; species Petunia axillaris. The sequence goes on along the minus strand of JARKNS010000007.1, from coordinate 45,378,043 downwards.
GGAGGACTCCAGATTTAGGACTTTTAAGGTGTGTCGATGCCATTGAAGCCAACAAATACTTAAAGAAGTCCATGCGGGAATTTGTGGACTACACATGAATGGTTTTGTCTTTGCAAAGAAGATCGTGAGAGCAAGTTATTTTGGCTAACTATGGAAACTGATTGTGTTCAGTTTGTGCGGAAATGCCATCAATGTCAAATTCACGGGGATATGATCAAAAGACCTCCATCTGAACTTCATGCTATGAGTTCTCCATGGTATTTTGTTGCTTGGGGAATGGATGTTATTGGTCCTATCGAGTCGGACGCTTCGAATGAACATCGCTTTATTTTGGTGGCTATTGATTACTTCACCAAGTGGGTGGAAACAACTTCTCACAAGTCCGTAACCAAGAAAGTGGTGTCAGATTTTGTGCGTAACAATATCATTTGTAGATTCGGAGTTCCTGAATCAATCATTACTGATAATAGTGCAAACTTGAATAGTGATTTAATGAGATCAACTTGTGAAAGCTTCAAGATTACTCATCGTAACTCTACTGCGTACCGGCCCCAAATGAATGGAGTTGTTGAAGCGAAAAATAAGAACATCAAGCGTATTCTTCGCAAGATGATTGATAATTATAGAGATTGGCATGAAAAGTTGCCTTTTGCACTTCTTGGGTACCGCACCACTACTAGAACTTCAACTGGGGCAACTCCCTATCTCTTGGTGTACGGCACAGAAGCAGTCTTACCCGCGGAAGTAGAAATTCCTTTTTTAAGAATCATTCAAGAAGCTGAGTTAGAAAATGCTGAATGGGTGAAGATCAGATGTGAACAGTTGATGCTTTTTGATGAGAAAAGAATGAATGCAATTTGTCATGGGCAACTTTATCAAAATTGCATGATCAAGTCTTTTGGCAAGAAAGTGAGAGTGAGAGACTTCAAACCGGGGCAATTGGTGTTAACGAAGATCTTTCCTAATCAAGAAGAAGCAAGGGGCAAATTTGCACCAAATTGGCAAGGTCCATATGTGGTTCATCGAGTTTTATCTGGAGGAGCACTGATTCTGGCAGAAATGGATGGTCAAGTTTGGCCAAAAGCAATCAACGCAGATGCTGTCAGAAGATATTATGTCTAAAGCAATCATAAGTTAGCATTGTTTTGAAGGTAATCTTTGATGTAATGCGAACTACGCGTGACCTGAATCCCAAGGCAGGGTACGTAGTAGCTCACATAGAGTTTGGTTGCATTGGTATAAGAATTTCCCATTTTCACTTTCATGTAAAGTTTGAACTGCTTCTGACCTGATTCCTGTAATGGCAATAGGATAAGTAGGCAATCCCCATCGGATTCGGTCAAAATATTGTAACACTTTAGGCTTGTTTATCTTTTATGGTGTAATTCCGAACTACGCATCTGGGCAGATGTGTAGGTTTTCCAATTCGGATGCGGTTTCGTACTTAGATTGTCATATTTTCCTCCAAAATCTTTATGTAAGCAGAACTACGCAAAGTCTGATTCCCGTGGAGGGATACGTAGGCGCTCTTAACGGGCTCGACTCTATAATATTAAAATTTTCAGTTTCCCCTAAAGCAAGCAACTGGGGCAATATTGCAAGATGATTTGAAGATATAGAAAATAGAAACTGGGGCAAATTTTGCAAAAACAAGTCGAAGATTCAGAAAACCATAACTGGGGCAGATTTTGCAAATTGATATGGCTTACCAAAGGCTAGAATGGCAAAGTTCTAAGATATTTAAGATTGGTGCAAGTTGTGGATACAAAGGACGTTCAGTTTGTTTCAAGATATGTCATGAGTTTGAGTTAGAGCAGAAATTTTTAAGTGCATTATAATTTTTGTTTGTATATCAATGATTATTTGTTTAATATTTTATCAAATTACTTTACTTTTCCTCTACCTTGAAATATTATGTTGAGTTCATAAGTCAAGTCTCTGAGCACAATTTGCAAGCCCAAGTCTCATGAAGAAGAGGAAGCGATAGCAGCAAATTCAAGATGAATCAGTACAAATCAAACACCCCTCCCCAAAACTAACGAATTTTTTCTTTGAGAGCAGGAACAAGAAGGTTTATAGGGAAAGAGCATTCAGACGAGACAAGCAACACCAATCGAATTGATGGCGCATATGATTCTGCTTGACAGATCATTCAAATTTACTCTTGCGGCATCTAAGCATTACATTTGATTATTGCTGAAAGGGCGGCACTTTTCTTTTCTCAACATCTTAACATTGTGATAAAATTTACCTCGCGATATTAAAAGACAAGTCGGCTAAAGCACCGCTTTTGGAGTGTTTTGCGATGTCGGTTGTCTTGCAATATTGGCATGTTATATTTAAATTATATTGATAGTCTAAGACAAGTCGGTTGAAGCACCGCTTTTGGAGTGTTTCGCGATGTCGGTTGTCTTGCAATATTGACATGTTATATTTAAAATATATTGATAGTCTAAGACAAGTCGGCTGAAGCACCGCTTTCGGAGTGTTTCGCGATGTCAGTTGTCTTGCAATATTGGCATTTTATATTTAAATTATATTGGTAGTCTAAGACAAGTCAGCCAAAGCACCACTTTCGGCGTGTTTCGCGATGTCGGTTGTCTTAAAATATTGGCATGTTATATTTAAATTATATTGATAGTCTAAGACAAGTCGACTGAAGCACCACTTTCGGCGTGTTTTGCGATGTCGGTTGTCTTGCAATATTGGCATGTTATATTTGAAGTAGATTGATAGTCTAAGACAAGTCGGCTGAAGCACCGCTTTCAGAGTGTTTCGCGATGTCGGCTGTCTTGCAATATTGACATGTTATATTTAAAGTAGATTGATAGTCTAAGACAAGTCGGCTGGAGCACCACATTCGGAGTGTTTCGCGATGTCGGTTGTCTTGCAATATTGGTATGTTATAGTTAAATTATATTGTCGGCCGAAGCACCGCTTTCGGAGTGTTTCGCGATGTCGGTTGTCTTGCAATATTGGCATGTTATGTTGATAGTCTAAGACAAGTCGGCTGAAGCACCGCTTTCGGAGTGTTTCGCGATGTCGGTTACCTAGCAATATTTACATGTTATATTTAAAATAGATTGATAATCTAAGACAAGTCGGTTGAAGCACCGCTTTTGGAGTGTTTCGGCGATGTGGGTTGTCTTGCAATATTGGCATGTTATATTTAAATTATTTTGATAGTCTAAGACAGGTCGGCTGAAGCACCGCTTTCGGAGTGTTTCGCGATGTCGGTTGCCTTGCAAAATTGGCATGTTATATTTGAAGTAGATGATAAAGATAGACAATTTGACTTGGGACATCATGTCTCGTTAGTCGACTTACCGTATGAAAGCATTGCATTCTACAATTCAATCTCACTTTACTTATCGTCTTACTATACTGTTTCATAATAATGATCAACCTAGAGGTTCCCCAGGCGGAGCGCCTCGTCAGTTGATCGAAAGAAGAACTTATTAATGATATCACAACCTGCATTTACAATTTATAGTATCATTTTGTTTATTTCTTATTCCAATTATTATAGTTTATTAGCAGTTGCTCGCTTACCGTTTGTTAAGTCTTTACAGAATTTTGGCAGTACCGTAGCAGCATTTGGAGCATAACGTGGAACTTTTTCTTAGCAGTGAACTGGGGAAATCGTTGATATGAGCTAGACTCGTCAACGAGGATCTGAAGAATCGCACTCGAACAAGCAAGTCTTACCTAATCTTTCATTCCAGATTAGGAGTCAGTTTGAATTCTTTTCTATTCGTGCGCCTTGTTTTTTTTGTCAATCGTGCGAGTCTTCGTATTTAAGTGTCGTTGAAGTACATATGGCCTGCTTATTGTTTAGCCAAAGATATGTAGGCAACTCGGAGACCGGAGTTCGGCCATGTCCATAAGTCTCGCACTTTGATCCTTGGAATCAAAGTCCTTGGCTTTATCGTTACAAAATTGGCTTCCCGTCAACATCTTTACCCTGAAAATTCTTTCATCCTTTTCGGTAAAGAGGGGCAGTTGTTGACACCCAATTTTGTCCCAAAATTTTAATTAAATTCAACATTAATTTAATCAGGGGTCAATTTTAATTGAATTTAAAATGAATTAATGAATATTTTGAAGAAAGGGCTAGCTTTGCAATGCGTAACCTCAATCTTGTCTCACTATTGCAACACCTTTATTCTATCTAAATATCCAAAAGGGCTAAAATCGTTCCTAGGATTTAAAATCAGCATATTTGTGCAACACGTATATATTATACATAACACACCCATTTCTATTCATTTCAGCTTCAATTCACAAAACCCTAACCCTAATCTCCTCTCCCTAAAATCGTCGTCATCCTCTCCATTTCCTCTTTCAACCGAACAACCACCTCATCCCTACCTTCTCTGTCATCCTAGATAAGGTAAAGGTCCCTTAATCCGACCCCCTTTCGTTTCCCCCCAAAACTGCGCCCCCACAATGTTAGAACACGATCTACACCGTTTGTTTCTACTCCTTTTCATCATCAAGGATGCGGATCGAAGGCAAAATAGGCTTTGAATTCAAAAAATCAGAATCGAAAGGAAATATTCGATTTGATTCGGATTCCTTTGATTTTTGATTTTTTCTTTTCAAATGCTTATAAAAAAAGGTTGAAATCCGAACGTTGTAAAGGTATGTAAAGGCTTATTTAGTCTTTTCACTTCTAGGTCGAAAACCCTAGAGATGTTTCCCTATAAATATATGCTTAAGTTCAGTTTTAAGGGGTTGGAAATTTTCATATCTAAAAGAGAAAACGGCAGCTTTAAAAAAAATAGAGAGAAAACCTTTGGCTCAATATTTGGAAAGAAATTATTAGTCATAGTCCATTGGTTCTGTTTCGAAGTTGATTCTGTTCGTGTCCTAGCTGTTCGACATCGATTTTTCTCGTCATTGCTCAGTTGACTGCTCGCAAAGAGGTAAAGACCTTCAACTTTTACCATATTTCTTGACCTAAAGTTTATTTAGCAACCTATGGTTCATTTCATATCTGTTTGGTCGTGTTTGAATCTGGAAATGTATTTTTGAAGCCTGTCAAATATCAAACTTTTCTTATGAAACTTAAATGCTCCTACAAAGATACAATAACAGTCTAGCTAAAAGCTGAAACTTGTGCGTGTAAAACTGCTGCTTTGATGTATGGTATTTGAGCTTAACTAGGTCACATGATGAACCTGCTTTAAACTTCAGACCATTAATAAGTTTTAGCAAAGTTGTACCTAAAGTGAAAGATAATAAACTTATGTAGGGATTAAAGCTTGGTAGCAGCTTATAAAAGTGATGTTAAAGTGTAGCTTGTCTGCTTTCTGTTCATGTTCTTGTATAAATTGGTTTCTTGAAGTCCTAGTGTTGAAAATGGTCTTGGAGTAGTTATGGAGGTCAGCATGTGCTGTGAGTGGTGTTTTGATTGGTGGAGTTAGGCAGGGAGTTTGTAGGAAAAGCTCAGGGTGTCTAAGGGTTGTTTCAGGGAGATGGTATAGCTTTGTTTCTGGTAATTTTTGGCAGTATGAGGAGATTTCAGGACTCTGGTTGTTAGAGGTTTGGTGTAGGAAGTTCATGAGGGAGTTGAAGTGGTTCAGGTTTTTGTTCAGGTAGTTAAGGAGAGAGGGAATGAGATGCTGCAGGCCCTAGTTTTGTTCAGAGGGTGCTAGAGGTTTCAGGCTGGTCTGGTTGGTTTGCTGGTATGTGTTTGTGTGAGTATGAGGGTGTTCAGGTGAGTGTTTGAGAGGGTGTGTGAGCAGGCAGGTTTGAGAGTGTGTGAAGGAGTGTAGAAGGGCTTAGGTTCAGGTGTGAGAAGGGGCTGTCTGATTCTGAAGTATGTTTTAGTTTCAATGAGTATGTGTGTATTTGAAAATAAGTTTGTGTGCTGAAATGTGAGTGTGTGCATTTGAAAATGAATGTATGTTTGAAAATGAAAGTGCCTGCTTGAATGTGAGTGTTTAATGTCTAATTATTGTGTGTAGGCTCTAATTCAGCATGCTGCAAGAGTGTGTACGCTATTCTTTGTAATTATAAGTTCAAGTAAGTTGGTTCTTAGTTTTTAGTGAATTTTGGAGATGCATGAGATGTCCAGTTAATTCAGATTTGTTGCTGTAAGGTGTCAGGGTATGGCTTGTATTTTGGTAATGTAGTTTGTCCAGAGAGTTTATTATGAGTATAAAATGGTTCTTTTTCTCCAGTTAAGCAATGGAGGAGACAGGATAAGCTGTGAGAAATTGGTTGTTGCAAGTGTAGGATGTTAGCTCTGGTTTGTTCCTAGTAGGTGTAGGATGTTGTTGGTTTCGCAGATGGTTGTGTTGATTTGCAGGGGTATGCAGGTGTTTATGTAGGGTGTAGTAGTAGTTTAGGGTGCAGGTGGATGAATGGGACACGAATCGAGGATGCAAGATGCGTACTAAGAGGCGAAGCCCCTGGGATCTTTTAGAGGATCAGTGGGGTCCCTCTCGGGAATGGCTTTGTGTGTGTGCAGGCCAATGTTGACTGAGCAACTGCATCTATGGTAAAATGAAGTATGCATGTCGCATACTGGGAGAGTGAAGCCCCTATGTCTTTAAATGACTATTGGTGCCCCTCCTTGAAGACCATTGCGGTCTTGGCTACCTAGGAAACTGCGAGGTTTGATTAAAGCCGAGGACCAGTGAGGAGCCCTATGAACAAGGTCTGTGAACCTTGCAAAACCTAGGAAGTTTAGAGGCTTGTCTGAAGCTGAGAGGCTTATCCAATGAGGTTTTATTTTTTGAAAGGCCAATTGGCGCCTTTCAATATTTGCAGTCTGGTATTGAAAGATAATTAAAAGTTCAATCCCGGAGTATGGCGAAGACAATTGGGAGTTTTATTTGGAGTAGTGGGAGGTTAGTAAAGGTGTGAAAATTTTTCGGCATAGGAGCTAGTTCCGGGGCTGTCTCATTTTCTTTTGGGCGATGGAATAGAATAGTGTAGGAAGTCTTTAATAGAATGTGTCATAATTTGTGCGTGTTATTGCATTTGTTTACAATTTTCTTGGAATAAGTGCTAATCTTTTATTTCTTGTTTTTTCTTTACCATGTACACTTCTAGGGACGAGTTAAAATAAAACTCACAAATTGGGATGGCATGCATTTGGAAGTTATTTGATCCGCTCCGCATTTTCGGGACTTTTTTTTTTGTGCAAACACGATATTATATTAATAATAGGAACTACGGAGGATTACATAAAGTGTTCATACGGATCCCCATGGGATCAATAACAGGATTAACAGAATTATTACAAAGCAACTGAATGGCTTTAAGCGCATTCAAGTTTCCTAGTGATGCTAAATGACGACAAGTACTATCCGACTTGGTGATCGCAAAACTTGTACCTTCCTTATCTTCCATAAATTGTTTATAGAGGAAATCCGGTGGCACTGCATAGTGATGGATTGAATTTGGATTGGACATTTCAGGAGCTCTTTTTGCCAAGATATGCGCAACTTTTCGGGACTTGATATCCCCGAAAATGTAAAAAAGGGAAAAGGAAAAAATGAAAATCTCTAAATTCAAAGCTCAGTGATTGAGTTGCTAAATCCGGGTTCTATCTTCTAAACTCCCTCTTTCCCGTCCCCTCTAGAAAAGCATGTTATAGGAAGTCATGAAAACCGGACTAGGACTTTGCATGTTAGAAGCTTGGTAGGATAGCCGCTCTAGTAAAGATATTATCTTATTGCATGTTTAGAACTGTTTAAATAATCGCTCGTCCCGTTTCTTTGGGACGCGCCTATTAGTTTAAGGCAATAGAAACCTCTCGTCAATTATTGAGTGCAAAAGAATCAAAATTTATTTAAAAATTATACAATCTTCATTTATTATTTACATTTAAATTAATTATTTATCTATCTATCATTTATTGTTTACTTATTTAGTTATTCATTAATTAAATTAATTAAGTGGTATTTATTATTAATTTGTTTAATTAATCAATTTAGTTATTTAATTTTAACTAATTATTTATGGTTTAAATCAATTATAATTATTTAGTCAATCAATTATTATTCATTATTCCTTATCTAATTGAATTCATATAAATATTTATTTATTTAATTAAGTTATTATCTATTTATTATTTATCTATCCAATCAATTAATTAGTCAACTATTATTATTATCTAAGTATTTATCTAGTTTATTTCATTTATCTAATTTTATTTAGCCTTTATTCATTTAATTAATTAACCAATTGATCATTATTTAATTATCCATTTAATTAATCTTAAATTTGCTCATTTATTTATCTAAATATTGGCATAACCGAAATCTTATCTTATATTTCATCCTCATTTAAAATTAATCCTATATTTATTATCTTTAACAAATTCGTGAAAACCGCCGAATTAACCGCTTTTAGCGGATTTTCGAAAGTGCTCCCGCAAGGGACCTTCTTTCGAATTTAATAGAACCACTTACCTAAGAATCTCTGAATTTTATTAATTTCTTTTAAGTAAAGGAATAATTGCACTCTTTAATTAGCGTTTGGTTCCTAATAATCCTTAAATTAGGTGGCGACTCCAAAGAAACCCTTTAGAGTCCTATTTTTTAAAAATTACATCCCGATGCATACTTGAGTGCATTTTTTTGGGAGGGTTCAACAGAGCCACCCTTTACCAAGACTCGGGCTTTCTTTGCTTGCTCACTCCTGGCTTTGAATTCTGATGTCTCCCAATACACAAATTTTTTTCCATGCTTCTTCATAAATCCGGTCAGGAAATATCCCATTTTTTCTGTAATCCGAAAATGAATCACTAAGTCTGTAATCCAAAAATGAATCATAAATCCAGACCTCCATTTTTATTTTTTATCCAAAAATGAATCATAAATCCAAACCTCCATTTTTTGTTTGTTATGTCTCTTTCAAGTTCAAGAATGACCTATAGCATACAGTGGTTAAATTTATTCTAATTTTTATGTACTTCAGGTACAATTTTTCTATCATATCTTCATAAAACATGCTCTCAGGAAGAGCAAATAGTGAATACCAATAATATTTAAAAATAAAATGAAGAATATCTTAATATTAGCAGTGAAGCAATAAAAATCATAAATACATAAATGAAAAGAGTAAAGTGATTTAGAATAATATTTCCCTACTGTAATCACCTAATTTTGGCACCAAATTCAAAATTGCTCAGAATAGTCGTATTAGATTCTTAGGACGTGTCGTCAAATTTTTCTGGATTTCTAGTGTTTATTCTTAACTAAAATTATCATTAATTAGGATGTAAACTATGAAAATTGCTAAAATTACTTGTTATGTGTTTAATTTTTGATTCTATAAATTAATTGTGATAGTATTGTAACGTATATGGTTAATTTTTAGTTAGTTGTGTGTGTATCAACCATTTTAAATGGTCATTTGTAAAAAATATTAGCCCACTCTTTAGCCCATTAGCCCACTCCCATTACCTAAGCCCACACCACACATATATATACACAAATCTCATTTTCACTCCCCACACCCATTAGCTCATTTGAGCTGGCCAAACCCTGGCCGAATTGCCCACGCCCGCCGGAATTCGCCACTCATGGCGGAGCCGCCGCCGGCCACCACCTCCGGTGGCTGGAAAAATACAATATATATATATCATCGGAAAGATCTCGACCCCCCCCCCCCCCCCATTCCGTTTCTCAACTTAGTTTCTCCAAATTCAAAGCCGATTTTCGTAGATCGACGGTCAAAGTTGCGGTCAAACAAAAATCCGGCCACTTTATGCTTTTTTCCCGTAAGTTTTTTGTTTTTCTTCTCTTCTCCTTACTCCTTCTTTCTCATCCCCGTATCCCGTTTCCAAAATAAAACCCCGTCCCTTTGCCGTGTCTCCTTTCCCGTTCTGTTTTCTTTATTTTTTTCTTCTTCTTATTTTCTTTTGTTTCTGTTTTTGTGAGGGGATGATATGGTACTGTTTTGGTGTGATATGGGGGTTGTGCATTGTTTGAAACCGTGCTTCTGTGAGGAGAATGGATGGAGGCTGTGATTGGTTCTGATTAATGATGATGGTTTGGAGGAGTGTTGATGATGTTTTGATGTTGCTGTATTTTTTGTTTTCTTTATGGAGGATGAGAGGCTGTGATTTGATTGTTGTGGGGGTTATGTTAATGGGGACTAGGCGAGGCTGTGATGATCTATTTTATGGTGGAGGGGCTATTCTGATTAAACAGTGACGACGTGAGTGCCGTGGAGTGAGTTTGTTCGGGGACTGAAGTGGTAATGTTGTTTGAAGTTGATCCGAGGGAGCGAGGCAGTGATGCCGTGTCGTGGCAGTGATGACGCTGGTTCAACGGCAGCAAGGCAGCGGCTTTGGCTCGTCGCTGCAATAGTTCGTGGTGGTGCTGAAGGCGCTAGCAATGGAGACGCAGCAGAGCATCTTGTTGGCTTTGATGATTCACGGGTCAAGCAGGAAGTCCTTAAATCCCTTGCTTTTTCTTTTACTCTTATCTAGTTTAGTAAAAAAAATTGTTAGTGTAGTATTAGCGTTAGGGATGCCAATGTTTGGATGTTTATTCATTAGAAACTTGCTCAAATGCTAGTACTGGTATGAAAAATAAACTATCACGTTTGTCTGCTCACTTGAGAATTGTGGTTTCAATGAAGCATTAGATTTCTGGTAGTTCTTATTAGAAGTATTGAAATTTAGTTTGAATTATGCCACTGTTATGTTAGCACGTGAATTTAGCATTTACGTGTGTCCGTAAATATGTGTTGTTTGTCAAGAGTCTATGGGATGTTAGCTATGTTTGTGTATGTGAGTATAGTATGAGCATGAAGGATGTAGGTAATTACTTGTAATTGACTTGGCAGAGGCATGAATTGGTTCCTGGAAATTTAGTCCTTGAAAATGTTGTCTTGCTTTAAGTACTGTTGATTAGAATCATGGTTGAAAAGAAAGTATTTTGTGAATGGAAGTCATGTTAATTAGAGTATTTTGATCAGATTTGTTGTTGTCTAGTTTCTGTTGGAAATGTTCTGTGAGTTTGCATGAAATTTGCCTAAGTGCGCACATGTTTTAGTTGCTTTTGCTTTCCTTATTTAGGCTAGGTAGTATGAATTAGTTGCTATTAGTTTAGTTTAGTTTAGTTTAGTTTGGGGCTGTCTAGTTGGCTTAATTGGTCCTAGTTTTCTTCTAGTTAGTACAATGAGTAATGGGGGTCCTCTTAGAGGACCCTACTTGTACATTTTCAGCTTTTTTTGAACTGTTTTGGCTGCTGAAATAATGATCTTTCAGCTGCTCTACTATGTTGAAAATGGCCAAAAAATACTCAAGTGTAGTACAAGCCCACACTCTACCTTTTAGCCCCCACCTTTAGCTATATATAGGAGCCTTTACTCCTCTTTAAAGAAACCAACTACAGCTGAAACATAAAGAACAACCAGCTGAAAACTAAAACATCTACCAGCTGAAAACTAGAAGATCTACCAGCTGAAAACTAGAAGAACTACCAGCTGAAAACTAGGAGAACAACCAGCTGAAAATACAATTAATTAAGAGCTAAAAAACACTTGAGAAAGGGGTTAAGTTTGAGAGTAGGATTTAGAACCAAAAGACTTTAAACTAAGGGTCTTTCGGGGTATAAATCTACAAGTCTTCGAGGCTAAATAGAGCAGTAAAAGGGTTGGATCAGTGCTGATTTTTGGGGTTGTTGCTGTTTGGTTTGGTCTGCATAAGAGTTCTTTGGCTACCAGGTAATATTACTCTTGCAATTTATATTATGTTTGCTAAACCAACATGTAATGACTAAAGTTTCTTGTTGTATGTCGTCAATCGTTGAGCTTGTTATTCTATTGAAAGTTTCGAATTATGGTGATTTGGAAAGGTGAAAACCGTTAGTAATTAGCTATACATCTCCAGGTTTATATTTATTACTTTTTGAGCAATATATGTAACAAGTGGCAAAAATGAATATTAACATGTAAATTTATAGTAGCTCTCTTTAGAAATATTTAGCATGTTAGGAATGGTTTCTTTAGGAAAGAAAGTAGCTCACTGGCAAACTATGCTCCGGGTAAACTGGACAGCAACTGAACGCATAGACAAAGTAGGACTTTAATTTCATTTGTATAAAACATTCTTTTCCTTTGGGGACAATTCTGAAAATAGATTCGTATGTGAATGACTCATTAAATGCAAATTAGTGAACACAATTCTATGTTGAAAATCAGAAAGTTTTTTTTACGAAAAAAATAATAATTTGAACAGGTTTCTCTTGACAATGGCAATTTAAACTTACAAATTTTTAAGCTAGTGCAAATGAGGCCAAATTTTAAATCAAGCAAGGAAGGAGGACATGAATTCAAATCTTAACCAAAGTGTACATTTTATGCAGTAAATGGCAGCGTCTATTTTTTTTTTTTTTTTTCATTTGGAATGTGCTGATCCATGCAAATCTAGCCACTGTTCTTTAATTTGTAAACTATAATTTGTAAACGATAAGTTTCTTTAATATAACGAAATATAATACGATTAGGCAAATCGAAAACGATAAGTATGATTTGTGATCTGCTTATTAGGCTAAAGGAAATCAATTCTATATTTTGTTAAAGTCATTTTGTGTTAAGCCGTAAAATTAAAAAATGTGATAAATTTTTGCAAATAATCTTTACGGTAGTTTACTAATACAAACGGGCTAACCCAATATGATTTTTGCGAACTCATTTCTTTTAATAAATAGTTTCATTAAAGTTAATTAATTTTTTTTAAAAAAATAAAAATAGACCAGCCCTTTGTAAGGGTTGAAAATGCGCAATACGTTTTTATTTATTATGAAAGTGTAAATTCGTCCAGTCCTCTGTGAGGTTGGATAAGAATAACATTTTTTTTTTTTTAATTTTTCTGAATCAAAGTACAAATTCAAATTAACGGTATTAATATAACAACCATATTTAATAAATTAAAATTGCGACAATAAAGCAATTGTGCTTGGCACAGGACTCGAGGGTGCCTAATACCTTTCCGGGAGTCAACTGAGAACCTTACCCGAATCTCTAAACGCAGATCATTAGACGAGTCAGAGGTGTTTCAAGGTACCTTTTGGTGACTTGGCACACCTTAAACTATGTCAAGTGACGACTCCGAATTTTTCTAAAATAATTTTGTACCTTTTTGAACACCCGTCACGAGCCTTTAAATAATAAAATTAAAACTCGTGCAGTTTAATTATAAATTTTTTAGGGCGTGACACCTACTAGTTGATTTCATCCAAATTTTAGGACCTAAAATTCTTCTATTGCGAATTGCTCAAATTCAAATATCATTTACATATTTGAACAGTCTCTAGCACCTACAGCGTTGCTTCCTTAAATCCTACCTTTAATAAAAGAATTATTTACATATTTTCTTATGGTTTGGTTCTCAAGTAATTGGTTCATCACACTTCAAATCCGGACAGGGGATTATGGGGTAAGGGATAATAAGTAGGGGGCTGGGGGACATTACATCAAAGTGGTGAGGTGGCGCAGTGCTGACGGCATAGTAAGGTGGGAACGTGTTGGGGGGGGGGGGGGTGGGAGAAAAACATAGGAAGAAAGAAGAAAGAAAAGAAAAGTGAGAGAAAAAATTAGGGTGGGGGGTGTATTTAATAGACTACTGAGGGAAGTTTTTCGGAGATAATTGTTTTTTTTAATTTTTTTCAAGTTACCGAGGCAAGTGCCTCGAAGGATTTATTACCATTTATATAATTTTTTTCGTAAATTGTATCGAGGGGAGTCTCTTGGTACAATTAATAACTGTTTACATTTTCTTTTATTCATAAACGCACTGAGGGAAGTTCCTCGAAAGCTTTATTACATTTTTATAATTTTATTTTTTGAAAACTCTATAGAGGGAATTCCCTCAGTAAGCCGTAATTACTTTTTTCATTTTTTTCCTTAATTTAATCAAGGGAAGTCCCTCGGTACATTATTAGTTTTTTTTTCTTTTATTTCACTGAGAAAAGTCCCTCGCAAAAACTTCACCGACAGCTGGCCATCGAAGATCTGCTATCGAAATCTGATGAGTTTCTAGTCGTGTCACCTCACCGAGGATAAGCTCCTAAAAGAGTTTGGAGATCAGGAATTATGGTAGATGGTAAGAATGTAGTCGAACGAACTCTCTCATCTTTGTGGGAGAGTCTTGTTGTAGAAAGATTGTCTAGATATACGTTCTCTGCTTCCCCTTATCCTAATCAGTACTACTGTTATATGCAAATTTCATCTTATTCTTATATTACTATTGTATATGTGTTGGTCTCTACATTTTTTGTCTATTCCTTATTTTCATCTTAGCTCTTACTTTTGTAATTTTTAAATTTATTTTTCAAAATATTTTTTTTTAGCTGACGGTCTATCAAAAATAATATCTCTACTTCACATAAAATAAGAGTAAAGTCCGTACATATATCACTCTTTCCTGACTACATTTGTTAGACCATACGTGACATGTTGTTGGTTGTTGCGTCGCCATAAAAATAGACTGGCTCCTATAAAGAGTGGGCCCAATTTTGCATGTGAATGCTTTGGTATCTTCTTCGGAGGGCTATGTAAATAGCTGGACAATAGGACAACTTTTACGAAGGACAAATCAGGTTCATACACGAACGATTTTAGTGATGAATTTGATGGTGTAGCCTTTACACAGTGCCACTTAATGTGTAGCTACTTACTCCATTTTAAAGCGTGCCAGTTTTAGTGTAAGAACTTCTTATCACAAGACTCAGAAGTTGAACCCAATTTCTAACTTCATAAGTGTAGGGTTTGCTATAGATCGTCTGCTCTTGATAAAGCAGGTGAAATTTAAATTTTTTGAAACTTTCTACTATTTTAAACAACATTACTATAAGTGGTTATTTGCGCACTTTCTCTGATGATTGCGGCGGAAGATGACACCAGTAGCCATGCCAAGGGCTGATTTGCAAATATATGACATGGGAAGCAATGATTTATCTTTTTGCCCGCGCTAACAGATGGTTTGCAAAACTGCTCCCGTTAAGGTTTAATAAAAAAAATCTGGGGCCAAGACTTGCCTTTATATTTTGCACTTTTCAACACTTATCTCTTCAAGTACTGGCAATAGGCAATACTTGCCGCACTTGGCCGTAAGTCTTGGTAAAAAGGCAAGACTTGCCTTTGACCCCTGCTCGATTTGCCAACACTTGAACGGACAACACTTGCCGCACTTCGTCGTAAGTCTTGGCAATTGCCAAGACTTGCCCCTTCCAGTCTTCCCTGCATTCTCACCATATAACTTGAAGTATTGTCAAAACAACACTTGCTCTTGAAGTATAGTCAATTGCTAAGACTTACAAAAATTTTGCCTTGAGGTCTTGACTCTCGACTAAATAAGGGCATTTTGCTAAAACATTCCTTAGCGCGGGCAATTTTATAAAATCACTCCTTATGGAGGGCATGCGGTGAAATTTGAGCCTTCTATTTTGGGATTATGTATTTTTTATTTAGCCATCATATACAACGGGGTTATATATATGAGTTTCACGGTTCATTTTGATTGAATATGGTTAAATAAACTTGAATCAGTCTAATTAGCTTTTAATTAATTAAAATCTAACTAAACCAAGTAAACTTTAAATTCATCAATTTGGTTGATGTCGATTTGGTTCAGCTTTGTTGATACCCCATCCAATGGAGTTTATTAACTCATTTATTCTGCAAAATCTCGCAGGGGAAAAATACTATGACCACATGGTGATTTTTTACCAACAAATAAAAATACAATGCTATAAAATTTGATGTGCTGTTTTATTACTCAGAGTTTCCTTCTTTACTTCTATTTTTTTTTTCTGCACTTACACTCTGGTTGTTCTCTAGATTCTTTATTTCATCCTTTAAATTTAGCTGTTTTTCTGTTGCTCTATTAAGTTTTTCTTTTTTGTACATTAAAAATTCTGCGTTTGATATAATTATCTGGATCTATTTGGACGTTTATCAAGAACTATATTGATTCAAAATTTTGTTTGTACTTCTTTACGATTGCTAAAACTCCTTGCAATGTTCCACGTAAGGTAATGTAAAATTACTTTAGGAGTTAGGCTCAAATCGTTTAGTCCATTAGTACTTTAAAGGCTGAGCTTATAAATTCGGCTCACAATTCCGCTCCTGTAAGGCTGCAAGTAGAGCAGAATTTTGCTTATACATTAGCTAAAGAAAGAAAGATCACCAACCAATGCTGACAATCAATTACATTTCACGGACCTTCTACATTTAGCCTCAATACATTTGTCCTTTTCCATGTTTTCGTTTCTTTTGCTCTCTTAAATTAAGTTGACACATTCAGATATAGAATCAGTTTAAATTTCATAAGCCCAGCCTTTAAAGTCTTACCATTAAATCCATTACGTCTTTTTAAATTATATTGGCGCAAAATTTAAGATTTGTTAAACTTGATACTCCGTATTGAAGTTCTTGAGTTCAGCTAAAATCATTACAAAGGCTTACTTCCGCTTCTACATGTATCGATCATATTCATTTTAACTTTGTACTAATAAATAGTGGCATAAATACCTTTAACCGAATGGTGCTATTCAACACAATTTTAAAAACGAAAAAAGGTCAAAAATGCCCCTAACGTATTGGAAATGCTTCAATTTGGCCTCCATCCACCTATTGGGTCATATTTGCCCTTAACGTTAAATTTAGGCTTAAAAGTACCCCTTCTTTAACGGAAAAGTGACATAGCATATGTGGGTTTTAAATTAAACATGTGTCATTTATTTATTGGACCACATGAATACTACGCCAACCATAAAAATTTCGCCTACAGGCCACTTTTACCATTGGTATTTGGTTTGAAGCCACTTTTTTTTATTGATTTTACATGAGAGAGCACTTTTTAGAACTTCAATCTTTGTGGGCTGAAGTTCAAACCTTGTGGGTTGAACTTCATGTCTAAGTTATGAAGTTCAACTTCAATCCGTAAGGGCTGAACTTTTAGGTATAGTTGCGTAAACTTCAACCCTTATGGGCTAAAGTTGAACTTCAACCCTTGTGGCCTGAACTTGGGTGAAGTTCAACCCAAGGATTGAAGTTTCAAAAAGTGATCTCTCATGCAAAACCAATTTAAAAAGTGGCATCAAACCAAAGATCATTGGTAAAAATGGCTATTCGTGCACTTTGCCCAATCAAACCCATAAATAATCCAACGCATAACCCAAAATCCAAACCCATTGGATTATTTACGAGTTGGGTCGAATAATTATGTGGACCAATAAATAAATAACATATGTTTAATCAAAAACCCCACGCATGTCATGTCACTTTTCTGTTAAAGGAATGTATTTTTAAGCCTAAACTTAACATCAAGGGCAAATATGACCTAATGGATGGAAGGAGGGCAAATTTGAACCATTTCCAATTCGTTAAGGGTATTTTTGACCCTTTACCGTTTTAATAGATGTTCGATAGGCAGTATCTCCTATTGTTACGACTCGACGGGTACATGAGTTGGATCTGGCGCAATAAAGGACTATACTTCCTATTCTAGATTAATATATTGACTTTTCATTATATCAAGGAGTTTTGACCAACTCTATAAACATATGTATTATTTTTTCGGAAATTATTATTTACATATATACACATACAAATTACACGTTTAACTTCTATTTCTAAAACGGAAAAGGGCCACATTTGCCCCCCTCTACTATCAACTATTGTCTGGACCAATCCTTAGTTATACTATCGGGACAGATTTACCCCTGCCGTTAGCATAGTAGGACAGATTTACCCTTACCGTTAATATAGTAGCATATATACCCCTATTTACAAATGGCCAGCCACGGTGGAGTCCATGTGGGCGCCATATCATCTCCCATTTCCATGTTGGACGCCATTTTTAGTCCATGTCATTTTCCTCTATACCCAAAACAATAAAATTCTCCATAGACCACCTCCATGTTGTAGTTTATGTTCATATTCATGTATCAATATGTGTCTTTGTTGTCTCCTATGAGATTTTTGGTACCTGACTAGTTGAAGAAATGACCACCAAATTTTAGGGACCTTGCAGCAGACTTTGGGATGGGATTTAACGCTGGCCCACCGATCATGAGCAGAGAAGAATTTGAGGCTAGAAAAGTTGATCTAAAGAAGAAGAGTGAGATAGAGAGACTTGGAGAGAGGTAATTGTGACCAGCCTAGTTTTCTGTTCTTGTTAATTCTTAGCATATATGCTATTTTAGTGGGTGATGTTAGAATCACGTTCAATGGCTTAAGCACTGCGTATTGAGTTTTGCAAAGTATTTTCATACCGTAATTCAGTGGTAACTGAAAATAGCACATCACGATGCAATTTCGGTGGGTGATATTGAAAATTTGTTCAATCATTGAGCTTTGAGTATTGAGGATTATGCAGTATCTAGTAGGATGATGAACTACTTTAAATGAGCAATTTATTGTTTTTGGTATAGAGGGAAATGACATGGACTAAAAATGGCGGCCAACATGGAAGTTGGAGATGACATGGCGCCCACATGGACTCCACTGTGGCTAGCCGTTTGAAAATAGGGGTATACATGCTACTATGCTAATGGCAGGGGTAAATCTGTCCCGATAGTATAACTAAGCATTGGTCTAGACAATAGTTGATAGTAGAGGGGCAAATGTGGCCCTTTTCCGTTTACGCTATTGCAGATAAATATGGCAACTAGCAAGGCAAATGGTCAATTTTGTACAATCGGCAAACATATATCAACATCCCTTACTAATGTTATTCCAGGCAAGTGGACTTGCTGATTCATACATACTTTAGTACTAACAATTTATCAAATGGCAATATCATGATGAATATGCCGAAGAAGCACCGGGATAACAACATCCGGTGAGCTGAGTTGCGGCAAATGGCCTTCGGTCGACATTACCTCCACGATCGACCCACCACCGAGGTTCTGGTGGAGGTATTCGGACACAACCACGGGCACTGCCAGGTCCTTCATGCTCTGAATTATGTGACATGGGACACTAACATGAGGCAACAAATGCCTTAAATCACTTTGGAATATCATTTGTAACACGCTTAGTGCTATGTCTGGTCTCATGTTGAACAATGTCCTGCTGAACTCCTGGATTGCTACTGAGTCCATGTCTCCACCTATAACTAAAGGTGCAAATCCTGAACACCATGCTTTGTAGTTTGATCGCATTGCTTCATACAATTGATCCAGATCTTCCTGTTCAAATCCTCCGTAGTAGTCCATGTCATTCAGATACCTATGTACTAGCAATTATAAAGTTACACATAACAAGTTTAAATCATGTACACTAAGTGTAGATATTTTTTTAACAATAATGTTTAGTGATCGATAATAAGAGTAACAAGTCACTCTCCATAGCATGTCTAATAAATATTAACCTAGAAAATAGAATACTGATACGTGTTAAGTTTGGCCTAATAGTCCAAAGCATTTTAGAATTTATAAGAGTATGTCATTATCCATTACAAAACGAAATAAGAAATTTAAAGTTACAAAATTTTCATACATTGAAAAGTGTCGTTCTTTAATTTTTTTTTTAAAATAGCGTCACATAATATTATAAAAATAAAAATTAAAAGTTAATTACATACTACAACGGTAAGGAAATAAGTAACAGAACTCTAGCTAGAACTAAGACATTGACAGTATATGGTACTCTAATTGGTTTTAAATTATACTGTATTTTATTTTAATACCATTCACTCATAGCATTTTGATATTTTACATAACCAGTGCAATATCGCTTATTTGTTAAAGTTTACTAGTTTTATTTTTCAAGTCACTAATTCTCATTGTTACAAATTTTACCAAAAATACACTGTAATTTTTTTTTACTGGACACAGAAGTTAAACTCAATAGTAAAAAGTAATGGAACAAGAATTGAAACCTGGGAGAGGCAGAGACAGTAACAAGTTTAGTGAAAAGATCAGGACGAGCAATAGAAGCAATGACACCAATCATGGCAGAGACAGAGTGACCAACATAAATGCAAGAACCAACTTGAAATTCCTCCAAAATTGCAATCACATCATAAGCATAGCCTTCTAAAGTAGAATATCTCTCAAAGTCAAAGTAGTCAGGATTAGTAGTACCAGCACCCATGTTGTCAAATATGACGACCTTATAATCATCTACTAAGTGTGGCACCAAGTGTTTCCACACTGACTGGTCTGTTCCGAACCCATGGGCTAACACTACTGTTTGTTCACCTGAACCTAGGATCTTGACGTTGTGTGCTTCTTCAACTATACCCATGTTAAACTTTGTTTTAGGAGAACACTTGGGCTTGGTTCTTTAATTTGATGTCGGTTGTTTTGGGGGGGGGGGGGGGGGGTGTTCTTGTGAGACTTGAGAAGACCTGAGAGTCGTCTCGTGTTTTGGGTTTGTTGGGAATAAAAGGATGTGGAGGATAATATACAAATGTGGTATCACTTTTAAGTAAGACCCTGTCCTCTTCCCTTTCGACATAAAGAAAATTTACGAATTTTGTGCTTTTTATATTTTTGCTGAAGTCGAAAGGAGTAAGGTAGATGCATACTTTATATCTACCTTTTTGTGAGGCAAAAAGTTATTTGCAATAGACCATCAGCTCAAGAAAAAATGTTTGAAAACCAGAATGGTATAGATACTCGAGTAAAAAGTTAGGATAAAAATATAGAAGGAAAGAAAAGTAAAATAGAAGAATAAGAAAAAGTAGGCAAAGGAAACTAAAGTAAATAGAATAGGTGAAACAACACTAGTAAGATAGTAAAGGTGCCTAAAGTAAAAGAAACAACACTAGTAATATATTGAAGAATAAAATAATACCGAAATGATAATGAAATTATCTATGACGAGAAGACGGAGCAACTAAGGTATCCTAAAATACCCTCGCATGTCACTAGAAGACAGTAACCCTAAAAATTGAAACTAGCTCTCTAGAACCATGCTATAATTTGCTTGATTACCCTACTAACTTTCTACTCTAATCCTCGATATTCATACTCTTCTATGTAAGGTAGTGTTATTTTAATCGGTGAGCTGTAAATGTGTCATGTATTGCATAATCATCTCTCTCCAATTCTTCCTCAGTCTACCTCTTCCTCTCCTTAGACCTAGCACCGCCAACTTCTTCCACCCTCCGCACTACGGGATCAGTGCTCCTCCTTTATTCATGTTTGAACCATCCCGGCCTCAGTTCGCCCACATCTTGTCCACTACGGAGACCACTCCCACCTTTCTCTGTATATGTGTAACAACTAAATTCGCGTCAAGAAAATAAATATCGAGACAGGAAAATATTGCAACAATATATTTTATTTATCAAAATATGAGTGTTACAATCTCTATGATTCCTCTGATTCGTCTTTTCAAACTATAACTTCAAGGGCTTTTGAGCTTGATCTTGAAGTTTGGATTTGGATTTGGATTTGGATTTGGCTTTGGATTTGATCTTGATCTTGACTTGATGAGTTCAAGAGCTTGGAGCTTTATCTTGAACTTGGTCTTGATCTTGAACTTGTACTTGGATTCAAGGGCTTGAAGCTTGATCTTGAATCTTCGTCTTGATCTCTAGAACTTGTAGAGAAATATTTGAGTGCTTGCAGCTTTTGTAGAAATCTCTTGCTTTGATCCACGAGCTCTTTCTTGCTTCTGATTTCTTCCCCCCTCAAATGAGAGATTTGACCCCTTTATATAGATATGGGGTGGAGTAGCCACTAAGAAACCCTGGCGGGCCTTGGCCCGTGGACCGGCCAATCAGATTTAAGCAGTGACTAGGCCGTATTTGATTGGCCATAACATGTCACATGTACACATGGCATATTTTTATTGGTCTTGGAGTTTGACTTGGATTGCCACATCATTTGACGTGTGGCATGATCCAATTGGCTATTGTATTGACTTGGCGCCACGTCACTTGTCACGTGGCACATTTTGGGCCTCTAGGAAAACTTATATCCATTGGGCCTTAGGCTAATTTGGGCCAGCCTAGAAGATTGGACTTTTATTATATTTAAATAATTAGCCCAATTATATTAGCCCATAATACTTATTTGGACCAATATATTTTTTAATTTAATACATAGCCATATTATTTTATGACTTTAAATCCAATAAAATTTACTTGTCTACAAATGCCCCCTACTTCAAGGCTTGTCGGGGTTTAAACACATTGTCATCAAAAGACTAGGCTTGAAGTAATATGTTTTTTGTTGTTACCAATTAATGGTAGGAAGGTAGCTATTTGATAAGCAAGTTATGACAACAATTGATTATCCTCCAGTTAACAACCAACAAAAAAGGCTATTAATCAACAAGCTTTATAAAAAGGAGAAGTGGCTACCCTGTAGTTAGCAGTCTTAAGCATGGCTATTGCTCAAATTTACCCCAAAGTTGGGCGGCAACTGTACGTAGCTTTTTCTTTTATTATTTTTCTTTTCCTTTTCAATTGCAATAGGATACCTTGTTGCTCTTGAACACCTATAAGTGCTACTAATTCACAATGAATTAGGACTTGATCATAACTAAATTATTCCTCTATAAATAGAGGCCTGAAACTCTTATTTGAATTATTGTTCAAGACACCTGCAGAGAGTTTCGTGTCATCCCATCATTATTACCTGCTCAAGACATAAAATTGTTTGGCATTCTTCAAGGTAGTGTTTTAATCTTTCCATACCCTTTTCCTCCTCATATAAGAAAATATTTAGTGCAAATTAGTGCTTTTACAAAAATATTATCCGTAAGTTTTGCACCCTTCTTTGAACAGCATATGTGACTCATGTCAACTAAATTTTTTTATTAATTCCTTTTTTGAACGTAAAGCCTTGATGGACCATCCATGTCCATTCATGTGATATTTTACAGATTTTCATCTTCTTGTATATTAGCTACTTTTGCTCCATCTTTCTGCATGCTAGCCACTTTCCTTCTCCTTTCTTGCGGAAACATAAAAATCCATGCATATATGTTGATGTATTTTTATAAAACATTCTTGTTTCATGAATTATTCACAACATCTCGGCTAACCACTTGCACGTTTTTTTTTAAAGACTCTTGAAGCCATCGTACTCTTTCTTCCCAAGTAATTTCTCTTTTTGTTTGTATTGTCTCTTGTATTTTCCTTTGCTCTATTTTTTTTTTTGTAGCTTCCTTGAGGTAATTTTAAAGAAAAAAACGTTCCAGTAGCTTTATTCCCTAGCTTTTTAATGAAAGCCACTAGTCAGTGGTAGAGAACATGTAATTAATACTCGGGAATAAACTTGTGCACCCTCAAACATAATTCACTTTTTGACAAGTTTTGTTTAATCCCTCCCCTTTCAATGATACCAGCAGCTAATAATGTATTTCTTCTCCACAAGTTAAGTCAATGTGCATAGCTTTAGGAGATAGAAATTTTGTACCATTGTGATCTTTTGCTGCTGCCCTTTAAACCCTGTTCCTTGCTTGCTTTAAATTATTTTTCTAACCTTTGTCTTGTATTTTCCCCAAATTTTGAAGCAGGGAAGACAAAACATTACTTAGCCCCAATTGTCGCCGCTTCCTTGCTGCTAATTCGAACAGTAAGTTATCTCTCTCTCTCTCTTTTTTTTTTTTTTTTTTTTTTTTTTTGCTCGTCCTTTTGTTGTAGGCCAAAAGATGGTTATGAAGAAGCCAAACTTGGCAATCCAATGGAAAACTTGGTTGGGAGCGATACTCATGGGAACGTCAAGTTTAAGGTGATTGGGGTGACAACGCACTCCCACTTTAACTACGACAATCCCATGGAAGACTTATTTGGAGCGATACTCGTGGGAAAGTCAAGTTTAAGGTGATTGGGGTGGTAACGCACTCCCACTTTAACGATGACAATCCCATGGAAGACTTATTTGGAGCGATACTCGTGGGAAAGTCAAGTTTAAGGTGATTGGGGTGGCAACGCACTCCCACTTTAACGACGACAATCCCATGGAAGACTTATTTGGAGCGATGCTCGTGGGAAAGCCAAGTTTAAGGTGATTGGGGTTGTAATCACCTAATTTTGGCACCGAAATTCCAAAATTTGCTCAAAATAGCCGAGCTAGCATTTTAGGATTTTTGCCGAAATTTTCCTAAATTTTAGTCTTTATTTTACAAAAATTGTCATTAATTAGAATAGAAAATATGAAAAGAAAATACTTGTTATGTGTTTAATTGTGATTTTTATAATTTAATTCTGAGAATATTGCAATTTGTGTGTTTTAAATTTTAGTTAATTGTGTATGCTTTGAATAATTTTTTTTACCATGTAGTGGCTATTTGTAAAAGAACCAATCAGCCCAATCCTTTCCTTAACCCGGCCCAATCTATTGGTATAAAAGCCAATCCATTGCTATTTTTGTTAATTTTCCCAAACCCTACAAAAATCAGGCAGAACTCATCCCCTATTTTGGCCCCATCGGAAATCACCTCAGGCCGTCGTCGACCACCATTCGACTACCGTCTCCCACCATGAAAAATACATCAACGGATCCTCCTTGACCTCATCTCTCCATTTTTGAGCTCAATCTTCCCAAAAGACAAGCGAATTGATGTAGATCAAGGCTCAAAATTCGGCCAAGCCCTAGCTCCGGCGACGGTGAGTTTTCCCGGTCAACAATACACATCTCCGTGCTTGTCTCAGTCTCCTCTACATGTTTCTAGCAGTAATTTTGGTCGAAATCATTTTCTTCTCCTTTATTCTCTGCTGCCCGTTCCGTTTTGCTTTTGAGTTCTTCCATCGTTGTTGAGGCAGCGGGGTGGTGAGGTGGCTGTGGTTGTGATTGTGAGATGATTGTTTGTTGGTTTTTGTGTGTGAGGACGATGTTGATGAATCTGTGAGACAAAGCAGCGAGGCTGTGATTGGAGGGTGATATGGGTCGATGTCACAGCAGCTAGACGATGACTCCAATGATAGCGAGGCTGATTCGAGTCGAGGCAGTAGGAAGGTGGCTATGGGCTGTGATGGTGGCTGATTAGAGCAGTGGCTCGGCGAGGCAGTGCTAATTTGTTCGTGATGACAAAGCGAGGCAGTTTGTGCGCGACAATGAAGCTAAAGCAGTGGCTCGACGAGGCAGTGATGGTGATGCAGCGAGGTGATGCTAGGCGTGGCGATGGTGATATTGAACATAGTGAAGCGGCTGCGATAGTGGCGTTACTAGTATGGCGCTTTGAGCCCGATGTGGTGATGATTTTTTGAACTCAGTGGTTGTGTGTCTTGGCTCCGCAACGATTAGAAAAATGCAAACCCCTTCCCTTTCCCATTCTTACTTTAGTTTTTCTATCTAATGTGTTGGCTATAGAATCTAGGTCGAGTAGCTTGTATTGGTATTTTGAAATGGGATCGAAGAATGCGTTTGAAATGTCCTTGCTTCATCAATAATAAAGTGTGCCTATTTTGATTAGTTATCCTGTTAGCTTTGTTTCAATTATAAAGTTTCGTTTAAGTTTGTGAGTCTGATGAACATGTGAGCACGTATGTGTTTGAGTATGCCTCTGAATCAATGTATGACATGTTCAAATAAATGTTATTTAGTATTTCTGTGTGGTATGATTGAACGTGTCTGGGATTAATGTCAAGGATGAAGTTTGCATGAATCTGCTTGTGAGTTGGAATCGATGTTCATATTGGGAAGATCAAGCCTAAAATTCAGTTCTAAATGTCATTTTGAGCATGAAGTTTGTGCGAATATAATGTGGGATGAAGTATGTAAAACATGATAGTTTGGTTGAAATTGTCTTTCCTGGTAAGCAGTAATTTGGCTCTTGTGGTTTGTTTAAATAGAGTCTTTTCTTTTCAAGTGTCTGGGAGTTGAATCTTGAATCTGGTATGTGATTAGTTAGTTTGAGTCGATTTTTGAAGTGTATTAGGTTCTTCGCTGAGAGTTTAGAGTACAATTTTAGTTGAAGTTTGTGTGAGTTTGGACTTTAGATCCATTTAGCTCAAATGTGAATTTCTAGTGGGACTTGGAGTTAGAGTTTTGTTGAAATAGTTGGGATTTATCCAAATTAAAAAAAAATCAGATATTGTTTTTTAAGAAAAGAGAGTGTAAAAGTCAAATAGAAAGTACTGGTGTCAGCCTTAAAAATAGGCTTTCTTCTACCTTTTTTGTGTTTTAGTGGAAGAGGTTTAGCATGCCAAAGGTAATTTTCTGAGGGTAAAAAACATAGGCACATGGGTGTACTTTTCACCCAACTTTTACACTTCTACTTTGGCCTATTTAAGAGGCCATTCCCTCACTCTTTAGGGGACCAACTACACAGGCAGATCTGAAAAATTAGAGAAGATAGCTGAAATACTCCTTTTCTCTTAGAAAAAAAAATCAGATCTGAAAGTGCCGAAAATAGTGAGAAACTTGAGGGAGAGAAGATTAAAAAATAGAGAGGAAAAAGGGAGTTTTAGGTAGTATAAATTCTGAGTTTAAAGTTAGACTAGAGAGGGACTGTCTAAAGGGGTATTTGTTGGTGTTGCTGTGCGTTTTCCTTCTTGGTGTGGGCTGGCTGTTTTTGGTCTCCTAAGTTGCTGAGGTTGCTAGTTTGGGTCTTGCTCAATTTGGGACACTAGGTATTTTCTCTTTAAATCTTGTATGAATTTACCACTATTTTGTGAATGAAACACTGCCATGATGGAGCCTAGACCTTGATGAAATGCTTAGTTTATTACTTTAAAAGCTTGTTACTATGTTAACTAGAAAGCAAGAATATTGTTAGTTACTTCTATGTATATTTTCTTTTATAAGTTGTGTGCTATAAAGCATGAAAGGAAATCTTGTGAATGGATGTTAAACAGGCTCATATGATTATTTGAATTTGTAAAAAGTCAGGCATGTTTGAATGTTAATAGCTAGTTAAAATGGACTTGGGAAATAGTTAAAATTGAAATAAGTAGACAAAACAGGACACTAAATGCAATCTGCCTTAATAAGTGAATACGTGCAAATTTGTTTAAGAAAAGTAGGTGGGCTGATTCTTGACCTTGTTTACAAATCTGCAAGTTTGTTTAACATTGTGTAAAAAAGGGATGACTTTGAAATGGTTAGGCAAAACTAGCATATTAATGCAAAGTTTATTGGGCAAGCTAAAATGTACTTCTGTTCTACATTGTAATGTATAATTGGTAAGCTGATATGGCCAAACAATTGTACATAGATTCAGGCATAATAAGTGCTATTCTTAAGACGATTTGAAGACTAAAATATTATAAATGGGATACGGTTAGGCAATTCGAATAGGTCGAAAGAAATTTCAAGCAAAATAACTCATTGTTCATTGAAACTCGTTTTAAGTCAAGAGATTTTGAACGGGTGAAGTGCCTGCGCAATTTAATTGACTTAAAATCGGAAGATTTCGAATGGGTGAAGTACCTGCACGATTATATCTCGATTTGAGTTTTATTTGGACATGAAAATCAATATCAAAACAAAGCGTAACAAATCAAGGCAAAATATAACAAAATAATTTCAAAGAGTCGAAACGCGTCAATAAAAGCAACTGTGCTTGGCACAGGACTCGAGGGTGCCTAACACCTTCCCGCGAGTCAACCGAGATCCTTACCCGGAACTCTGACGCAGACCAGTTACGAGTCATAGGTGTTCTAGGTACACCACTTTGATGACTTGGCACACCTTTAACTTGTCAAGTGGCGACTCCGAAAAATCTCTAAATATTAGTGTACCTATAAACACCTAGCCACAAGCCTTTT
Source organism: Petunia axillaris subsp. axillaris (assembly GCA_029990575.1). NCBI lineage: Eukaryota > Viridiplantae > Streptophyta > Magnoliopsida > Solanales > Solanaceae > Petunia > Petunia axillaris. The sequence continues at coordinate 45,350,391 of JARKNS010000007.1, read as the reverse complement.
AAAACCAATAAAGTTTTTCTTTTTTTGTTGAAAAAAGGGTCGTGACAGCTTGGCGACTCCGCTGGGGAGGAAAGTGAAAACTGAGAGTCTCAGGCTTTAAAATTTGTCGTTTTTCGGCTTTTGAATATTGTTTGAATATATTGCCTTGAATGTTACTGCTTTGATATGTTTGAACTGTATATACACAACTGTCTTCTCTCGTACACCTCTGAGTCTTCTGGAACACTGCACACATGCACGCCAGTCTCGCTTCGGCGTCTGGAATTTCTGTCGTGTCTCAGGACACAAAAAGTTAACCCTTTTTAGGAGGAGGTGCGTTGGGTTAGGCCGTTAGACGTTGTCGATCGGTACCCCCGAGGCACTTCCAAATTGCCGGAAACTATAGAACATGAACCCATTGAGTCACCTAGAGTTGAACCTGTGCTTTTGTCTAGGCCGATTTATTTGCATGTCATTAGACTTAGTGAGGTGCGGTACACCGGTACCGCACTTGTCTAGGCTGACCCTTTAAAGTCTAGATGGGGCCCACGCCCCGGAAAGACAGTAATGGCATCTTCTGTGTTGCATCTAGGGAGGCCGTTATGCTGACCGTTTATCGAGGGAAATCGGGTTAGTTTGGAAAAATGAAAAAAAAAATGAAATGAAAAAAGAGAGAAGAGACGCTTTGTTAAGAGGGGCAATTTCAGATTTTCAAATATTAGCGTGTCAAATGTCCTTTTCCCGTTGTCGGCAAAGATTTTAAAGCCAATTTCACGCCGTTATAACGGCCAATTTTTGAAAAAAATAAAAAGAGAAAACAACGTCCATAGCCAAATTTGGTGGCGTTGTCATGTCAAATTCTGTTCAAAAATTAGAAAAATCAAAAAAAAAAAAAGGAAAAATCAATCAAATAGAGTCGTCCTGTTCGGTAAAACATTGACAAGTTTTGTTTGTCTGGGCTAGTCGAATCATGTAAATATTTTATTTGAGTCGGCTTGTCCGTTTTAATGTCAATAGTCAAATTTTTGTGTCGTTGTCATGTCAAATTTTGTTCGAAAATTAGAAAGTCAAAAATAGAGTCGTCGTGTTTTGTAAAACATTGACAAGTTTTATTTGTCTAGCCTAGTCAATCATGTAAAAAATTTCGTTTGAGTCGGCTTGTCCGTTTTAATGTTGTTTTACAAATTTTGTCCAAAGTTTTCTCGGTCCTAATACTTCATTTTAATAAATAGGTATCATGGCTGCATCATCATCTAGAGTAGGAAAAAGGAAGTTTCCTGAGGGATCTACTCCACCGCCTATTAAGATGGTCGATAAATGTCCTCCATTGTTGAGGAATTGGTGGTACCATTTGAGCGAAAAGCAGAAAGGGGTTGTGCATGCGAGAATTGGGGAAATGACACATTTTCTTAACCCTAAGTTTGCCCCACGTCGGGAACTAGTAAATGCTTTGATTCGGTATTGGGAACCGAGTCAAAATACCTTTGTGTTTGGTGATATTGAGATGACTCCCACTTTAGAAGAGATCTCAGGTTTGACTAATGGAGTGTTTAGGACAATGAAGTGCATAGCACCTCGGTTTGTGAGAGTCGAGGAGTTCCTACGGGACATGAGTCTGCGTTCTGATACCCAGTTAGTGAGTTTGGCCTCAGGTTGGGTCAGTCTGGAGTATCTTTATGCTCTTTATGGGCGGGGAGATGGATACACAGAGCATCGGCCGAAATTCATCACTACGTTGAGCCATGACCAATGGGATAACCTTAGGGAAAGAGCTTTCATTTTCGCCTTCCTTGGCCTCATGGTCTTCCCGATGGAGAATGGACAAATCTCTATCCATACCTCTTGGATCGTGAGAGCTTTATTTGGGGGAGTTCGAGATTCTACTGTGGTGCCGATGATCTTGGGCAGTATTTATCATGCTCTGACTCGATGCAAAGAGAAAGGGGCCCGGTTTTTCGAGGGTTGCAACTTGTTGTTGCAAGTATGGTTCGTTGAGCATTTGTTCGGCCGTTCTGACCCTACTCCACTACCCGATGCGCCTAAATGCCATTTGAACACCCATTATTATCGTACTCGACATCTTGATCTACCCGAGAGCTTTGATGGGTGGGCAAAGTATTTGAGCGAGCGAGCTCTGGAGAATATCCGGTGGCAGGTTAGTTGGTACCCCTCGAAAGAGGGAATATATGGTAGTATGGACCGCCCCTTTCTAGTATTGATGGGTCATAAGGGAGCCGAGCCTTATTGCCCTACGCGGGTGCTCCGACAGCTTGGGCGCGTTCAGGGTGTACCTAGGGTAGAGGCCGTGGAAGAGTATCGCCTTGAGCGTATTAGCGGTGAGTTTCCCAGGCACACTCAGTGGTTCTCCATTTGGGATAATATGAGGCCTTTGACCTCCAGCACACAGGTTATAGACCGATTCAGAGGCGAGGTTACTCCCGAGTATGTCTTCTGGTTCGGCCGACAGCCGGCTTTGGTAGCTATGCCAGCGAAAACGGTCAAGGGACCGTATGATGAGGCACTCAGGATTGACATGAAGATAGAGATGCATAGGGTAGAGACTGAGGAGAGATATGCGGGTCTAGTCAACCGTCTTCGTTCTGAGAGGGATGCCGCTCGAGCCGCTTTGGTTGAGAGTGAGGGTCTCGCGCATCAGCACCTAGACACAGTTAGACGACTCCGTGTTATGCACTCTGAGGCATTGACAGAGCGGGATGCTGACAGGGCAGCTTTGGTGGAGAGCAGGAGAAGGGAGGATTATCATCGTCGGGATGCCATGGATGCTCGAGCTCGACTTGACAGGGCACTGGAGCAGGAGGAGCAGCTCAGGGGGCTAGCACAGAACCGACTTCAGGATATACAGGCTGCAGGACGGACTATCAGTGTAGTTTATCGGCAGGTTTATGACTCTGCTGTATATGTTGCACAGGCTATCAGTGACTATAGGAGGTTGTCAGCAGAGGACCTACTTCCACATGTGCTTCCCTTCGTCACCAGAGTTGCAGAAAATTTGGCTGGATTGCGCCGCACCTTGGTTGAGGGCCCACCAGCAGATCCCGAGGAGCCACCGGAGGAAGATCTCGACGAGCCGTTTGAGTCAGATCCAGAGGAGCCAGATGAGACAGGGCCCGGATCACCTTAGCAGATATATGCCAGTCCGAGATGATGCAGCTCATTGCCTTTTGTTTGTCATTTAGCATCTTGGACAGATTGTAGCTTTTATTATGTATTGGCATTTCTATTTCGAACAGTCGGTCTAGTTTGTTTATTTGAATTCGTAGGAGTACTACTATTGCCCCATGTTGTCGGCGGGCTTTTTATATTGTACTATTTCGGCATTTATGAAAAGGAAATCAGAAAATCCAAAATTGTGTCTTTTATTATCTTAAATGCATTTTTTTTTCTTCCTTTTTCAATCTGATTTTTGGACCCCTCTTACATTTGAAAGATATATGATATGATATGAAAAAAAAATGAAAGAAAAAAAAAAGAGCGAAAGAAAGAGAGGAAAATGAAAAAAAAAAGAAAAGAAAGAGAAAAAAAAAGGGAAAGAAAGAAAGGACCCGCTTTGTCTTGATTCGGGATGATGCATGACGACTCTAGGCTCTTAGGCGCGCTCGGCTCATAAATATCATGTTTCCTAACCTGTTTTGTTTGCAGACAAGACTAGATTACCAGTGACTTGGTGCAGCGCTCTAGCATTACCCCACTCTCACACAATTAACTCAAGGGGACTTGAAATTCCATTTGGTAACATGGCCACTGAAGGAGACAAATCCGATGCCGGTTCCGAAGAAAATGATAGAACGACAGAAGAGGCCCTGATTCTGAAGCAATTTCTGGTGGACATGCATCATGCGATAACCACGGGACGGGTACCTCCTCCCATGCCGAACCTCTTGGATGGGCTTATGCCAACAGTTAGCCAGCGAGCACCAGACACATCTACGGCGGTCGAGGATCCGACCTATCCCCCTGGTTTTGGCACTAGTCAGGGTCCAACAAAAGAAGTTGAAGTGCGCCCTCATGCACCGCCCCCACCACCTCCACCTCAAGGGCAATATGGACAACATCCACCACAGGGGCAGTATGGTCCACCCCCACCACAGGGACAGTATGGTCCACCTCCGCCACAGGGACAGTATGGCCCACCTCTCCCACAGGTTCCAATTTTTCGGGGCCCAGCCAGGCCTGCTATGGCTAGGTCCAACAGCGAACCACATCTGGCTGGGGATCATCATTATGATCAGCACCATGAACCCAATTTTCGACACAGTGACTCATATGATCAGGGGTTCCATCGCGGGTCTCAAGTTGAGGTTGATCGATCAGGAAAGCTTGATGAGAGCGAGGTTCTAAGAAAGATGAGGGGCCTAGAACAAGCGGTGAGGACCATTCAAGGATATGGAGATCATACTGACATCTCTTTCAAGGATCTTTGCCCCTACCCTGAATTGCAATTGCCAGATGGGTTCATAGTGCCAAAGTTTGATCTATACACCGGGCAAGGAGATCCAAGGGTTCATATGAAAACCTACTGCAACAAAATGAGAGGGGTCAAGAAAGACAAACTGTTGATAGCCTACTTTTCTGAAAGCTTGGGGGGCGCAGCTGCCGAATGGTTCATGAGGCAGGATTTAACTAAATGGTTATCATTTGAGGATATGGCACAGGCATTCTACGACCAGTACAAGTACCACATTGAAGTTTTGCCAGATCGGTCCTCTTTGGATGCGATAAAAAAGAAGCCAAGCGAAAGCTTTAGGGAGTACGCCCTCAGATGGCGCGAGCAGGCCGCTCGAGTGAGCCCCGCAATCCCGGACGATGACATGGTCCGTTTGTTCATTGAGGCGCAGGATGAGGCGTTCTATGGTTCACTGATCGCCGCCTTTGGGAAACCGTTTAGTGAAGTCGTCAAGATGGGAGAAATGATTGAGAGAGGAGTCAAAGCTGGCAAGATTGTGAGCCAGACTGCACTAAAGGCGACCGCACAGGCTGTGCAGACAGGGGCAGCAGGGTTCGGTAAGAAGAAGAAAGAAGATGTGGCCATGGTAGGGTCGGGTCCACGAAGGTGGAATGATGAGCGATACAGTCAAGCTAATTCATACCAAGCTCCACAAACACCCTATTTACAACACTATTACCCACCACAAAATGCACAATACTCCATACCTCCACCCCAATACTCTGTACACGCTGCGCAGCCATATGCCCCAACGTCTTATCCGCAATGGCGCGCACCAGCCCCACAGCCTACATATCCCATTCACCAAACTCCACATAATCACTATCAGGCTCCACCTAACCCTACTTACCGACCAAGAGGTCCGGCAGGCTTCCGTCCGAGAGCTGAATTCAAGAAGGTTCGAGAAGAGAAGAAGAGGGAATTCACGCCAATTGGAGAATCCTACACCAGTATCTTGAGAAACTGCGGGCCTTGAACATGATAAAGCCAATTCAAGGAAACATGAATCCTACTGGCAAAGTGGATCATTCTCGGCATTGTGATTACCACTCGGGCGCACCAGGGCATGATACAGAAGATTGTTACTATCTCAAGAGGGTGGTGCAGGATTTGATTGACAACAACCAAATCGTGATTGAAGATGCAGAAACGCCAAACATTAATCGCAATCCTCTGCCAGCCCATGATGTACACATGGTATATGCATGCACAGGGGGATTTGAAAGCGAATCTGCAAGGCCAATAGTGTCAGTCGATGCAATAACAATTGGGGTGGAAAAGATGCATATCACTTCAAAGACAAGTCCTGTTGTGGTGTCCGGAGGAACAAAGCCATCTGTCCAGTTGGATAAGCCCGTGTTAACATTGAAACGAGCTGTTGAGAAAGGGGAAAGGTTGACTGAGAAGCCAAAGTTGGTGATCTCAAGGGCCATCAGCAAGGAAGGGGAAGCAGATTCTGCTACCAAACCGAGGTTGGTTATAAAAAATGCACCCCGGGAAGATGATTTGAACACAATGCGCGAGCCCATTGTCATAAAGAGGGCATCCCAGTTCCATGTGACAGATAGCAAGGCTGTCCCGTGGAACTATGCCCAGGCAGTGGTAACGTACATGGGAAAGGAGGTTGTAGCAGAAACGACACAAGTGGGCGGTATAACTCATTCTGGGCGGTGCTTTACCCCAGAAGAGTTAAGAAAGGCAAGGCAAGCTAGGGAAAATCAGGGTCCAGTCAAGGAGCCTGTCACTGAGAAAGAGGCGGAAGAGTTTCTAAAGAAGATGAAAGTGCAAGATTACTCTATCGTGGAGCAGCTGAGGAAGACCCCTGCTCAAATTTCTTTGTTGTCCCTGCTGATGCATTCTGAGGCGCACCGTCATGCTCTTTTGAAAATCCTGAATGAAGCTCATGTATCTGATAAAATGACTGTGGGTAACTTGGAGGCTGTTGCTGCCCGTATCTTTGAAGTCAACCGGATCACTTTCACTGATGAAGAATTGCCTATGGAAGGCACATGCCACAACAAAGCTCTGCATCTGACTGTTAAGTGTGACAACTCTTACGTCACGAGAGTGCTGGTTGATGGTGGGTCTGGTCTGAACATTTGTCCACTGTCTACTTTGAAGAGATTGAAAATCAACGTGGATAGAATTCGAACCAATACTATGAGTATCCGTGCTTTTGATGGAGAAAAAAGACAGTCAATTGGTGAGATCGAGCTGACATTGACAATTGGGCCTGTGGACTTTGCTATTGATTTCCAAGTCCTCGATATGGATTCGTCTTATAATCTACTGTTGGGAAGGCCCTGGATTCATATGGCGGGCGCAGTACCGTCAACTTTGCACCAGACTGTGAAGTTTGAGTGGAACCGTGAGATGATCATGGTACACGGAGAGGGAGATCTGTCAATCTATAAGGACCCATCCATTCCAGTTATCGAGGTCACCAATGATAGCCCAACTCTGATGTACCAAGCCTTTGAAGCAGTCAATGTGGAAGAGGTTCCTGAAGGCAAACCTTTGACCCAAGCAAGATTGTCAGAAGCGGCAGTCATGATGGCTACAGAAATGTTGAAGCACGGTTTTCAACCAGGAAAGGGTCTTGGGGCATCGCTTCAAGGAATGTCGCATCCAATTAGTCCACTTGGCATTCGAGGTACCTGGGGTCTGGGATACAAGCCCACAGCTGCAGACAGAGCAAGAGCTAGGAAGATGAAGAAACAAGAATGGTCCCTTGAGAAGCCTGTCCCTTGCCTCGCTCAGTCTTTCACGAGGTTCAACGGGGGCAAGTCTATTTCCAGGAATGCTGAGGAGACGGAAGAACAAAAGAAGCTCCTGGCCGATCTGAGGCACGTCTTTGGCATCAACATGGTGCAAACTGGCGAAGGATCTAGCAATGCAGAAATCCAGGACATTGGCCCTGATGTGAAGCTGAACAACTGGGAATCCATGCCTTTCCCCACTAGGAGGGGCTATTGGTAGCAAGTTTTGTTATCCTTTCTGTATACTTGGTTATTCTAAGGGTTGTAATCCAAGTGTATTTATTTTGCTCGTTATGATGTCAAACCCTTTTATCTTTCAAATTCAATGAAAAGCAAGACATGTTCTTGTCTCCTTATTCTATCTCTTTACTTTCCTGATTTTTATTTCTTATTTCTTTCTGTAGCTATGTTTCTGATGGCCTTAATAACATGACATGCATGCTGAAATCACGCCCTGATCTAAACACACAGTTTAACTTGGTCTCATTGAATCAACCAAAAATTGAGGAAATACATGTTGGTGGGTGGAGTGATTATGAAGTAACAGTTGAGGAGGTAGATGATATGGAAAGGACGGATACCGAAGAAATGTTTGAGAAAGAATATGATGAGGAGGGAGCTGAGAGTGAAATAAATGGGGAATTAGAACAGTTTGAGAACAAGCCTAAGCCCAATTTAGATGACACAGAAAATATAAATTTGGGAACCCCTGACGATGTTAGGGAAACCAAGATAAGCATGCATGCTGTACCGAAAGTAAAAAGTGACATAGTCCAAGTCTTGTTTGACTATAGAGACGTGTTTGCTTGGTCATATGATGACATGCCTGGTTTGAGCACAGATTTGGTGGTTCATAAGTTGCCAATTAATCCTGGTTTCCCTCCGGTCAAGCAGCTACGGAGGAAATTCAAGACGGAAATGAGAAAGAAAATCCATGAGGAAATCATGAAGCAGCTATCTGCGAAGGTGATACAATCTCTTCAGTATTCCACTTGGTTGGCCAATGTTGTGCCGGTGCCGAAGAAAGATGGGAAGACAAGAATTTGTGTTGACTATCGATATTTGAACAAGGCCAGTCCCAAGGATAATTTTCCTTTGCCTAATATTCACATTCTCATAGATAATTGTGCTAAACACGAGATCCAATCTTTTGTGGATTGCTATGCCGGATATCACCAGATCCTGATGGATGAGGATGATGCCGAGAAGACAACATTCACCACGCCCTGGGGAACCTTTTGTTACAGGGTCATGCCGTTCGGTTTGAAGAACGCTGGGGCAACGTACATGAGAGCCATGACAACTGTTTTCCATGATATGATACACAAAGAAATTGAAGTGTATGTGGATGATGTGATAATCAAATCAAGAACGGTAGAGGATCATGTTAAAGACCTCAGGAAATTCTTTGAAAGACTCAGAAGGTACAATTTGAAGTTGAACCCGGCCAAATGTGCGTTCGGTGTTCCAGCTGGAAAGTTGTTGGGTTTCATTGTTAGCAGGCGGGGTATTGAATTGGATCCTTCAAAGATCAAGGCTATACGAGAGTTGCCTCCGCCAAAGAACAAGAAAGAAGTTATGAGTTTCCTCGGAAGATTGAACTACATCAGTAGGTTCATCGCTCAACTCACCACCACGTGTGAGCCAATCTTCAAGCTGCTAAAGAAAGATGCTGCAGTTAAGTGGACTGAGGAGTGTCAAGCGGCCTTTGACCAAATCAAGCAGTACCTGTCGAATCCACCAGTGCTGGTCCCGCCAGAGCCAGGACGACCTTTGTTCCTCTATCTGTCGGTGATGGACAATTCATTTGGTTGCATACTGGGGCAACATGATGCCACGGGGAAAAAAGAACAGGCAATCTACTACATGAGCAAGAAGTTCACGGATTACGAGGTCAAGTACACTTTGCTGGAAAGAACGTGTTGTGCCCTCACATGGGTAGCACAGAAGCTGAGGCATTATTTGTTGTCATATACTACTTACCTCATATCCCGGATGGATCCACTAAAGTACATTTTTTCAAAGCCTATGCCAACAGGAAGGCTTGCCAAGTGGCAAATGTTACTCACAGAGTTCGATATAGTTTATGTCACCAGAACTGCAATGAAAGCCCAGGCTTTGGCTGACCACTTGGCCGAAAATCCAGTGGATGATGAGTATGAACCTCTTAAGACATACTTTCCTGATGAAGAGGTAGGCACAATTGAGGAGTTGCCTTCTGAAGACGATCATTATTGGAAGCTCTATTTTGATGGGGCCTCTAACTCCAAGGGCGATGGTATTGGGGCTGTTCTCATATCCCCGACAGGTCACTATTATCCGGCGGCTGCGCAACTTCGTTTCTGGTGTACCAATAACACGGCAGAATATGAAGCTTGCATCATGGGTCTACGCATGGCGATAGATATGGACATCAAAGAACTACTAGTGCTTGGAGATTCCGACCTACTAGTACATCAAATCAAGGGTGAATGGGAAACTCGAGACGTGAAACTCATCATGTATAAGCAGTATCTGGAAGAGCTTTGCCGAAGGTTTGATTCCATTGAATTCAGGCATATCCCAAGAATGCACAATGAGTTGGCAGACGCTTTGGCTACATTAGCGTCCATGCTTAGTCATCCTGACCAGACTCACATTGATCCTCTCGAGATTCAAGTTAGGGATCAACATGCTTATTGCAACATGGTTGAAGAAGAACTTGATGGCGAGCCATGGTACCTGGACATCAAAAACTACATCAAGAATGGAGAGTATCCAGCGCTGGCAGAGAGCAATCAGAAAAGAACCCTCCGCCGTCTTGCAAATGGTTTCTTTTTAAGTGGAGGGGTGTTGTACAAGAGAACCCCAGATCTGGGACTGTTGAGATGTGTGGACGCACAAGAAGCCTCAAGAATTCTCAACGAGGTGCATTCGGGAATCTGTGGACCACACATGAATGGCTATGTGTTAGCCAAGAAGATCTTAAGAGCAGGTTATTTTTGGCTCACCATGGAGCGAGATTGCATAGGGTTCGTGCGGAAATGCCACCAATGTCAAGTGCACGGCGACCTGATACATTCACCTCCCTTAGAGCTCCACACAATGTCCGCTCCTTGGCCTTTCGTAGCATGGGGGATGGATGTCATTGGCCCGATAGAACCAAAGGCATCGAATGGGCATAGATTCATTTTGGTCGCCATTGACTATTTTACTAAGTGGGTGGAAGCGGCGACATTCAAGTCGGTAACCAAGAAAGCTGTGGTCGACTTTGTTCATTCAAACATCATTTGCCGATTCGGTATTCCCAATACCATCATCACCGACAATGGGGCTAATCTGAACAGTCATTTGATGAGAGAGGTATGTGAAAGGTTCAAAATTGTGCATAGAAACTCCACACCATACCGGCCAAAGGCAAATGGCGCGGTCGAAGCTGCAAACAAAAACATCAAGAAGATCCTTCGAAAAATGGTGGAAGGATCTCGAGATTGGCATGAGAAGTTGCCATTTGCTCTTCTGGGTTATCGCACAACTGTGCGCACCTCAATAGGCATGACCCCATATGAACTGGTGTATGGGACTGAAGCAGTCAATCCGGCAGAAGTCGAAATACCATCCTTGAGAATCATTGTTGAAGCTGAGATCGAGGATACTGAATGGGTCAAATCCCGCTTGGAACAACTGGCTTTGATCGACGAGAAAAGGCTAAATGCAGTATGTTATGGTCAACTATATCATAAGAGAATGGCCAAAGCATACAACAAGAAAGTGCGCCAACGCAAATTCAGTGAAGGCCAGGTAGTCTTGAAGCGCATCTTTCCACATCAGAAAGAAGCGAAGGGCAAGTTTGCTCCAAATTGGCAAGGACCGTATGTGGTGAAGAAGGTGTTGCCCAATGGTGCTCTATTCTTGACAGACATCGAAGGCACGATGGCTGAAATGATTGTTAATGCTGATGCAGTGAAGAGGTACTACATTTGATGTCCTTGGATTGGGATGGTGAAAGTCTTTGTTTCCCTTATCCAGATGATGTACCCCTTTTGTTAGCCTTTGGCTTTGTATTGCTTTTGTGAACCCTTATTGGGAATCCTGTAATTGTAATGAAATTGAATGAATGAAAGAAAGATTCAAAACAACAAATTTTGGCATTAAGTTGCCAGAGCTACGTCTGACCTGATTCCTCTCAAAAGGATACGTAGGCAACCATTCTGGTGCGGTCATAATAGGGGAAAGTTCATTTTTCCCCTATTCCTCGTTGACGCAAAAGCTTGCCTCCAAGTTTGCGGCCAATGTCAAAAGAAATTCAAATCCCAATGTATGCTAAACTGGGGCAGAAGTTTGTTTTTATTTTATTTTTTTTAAAAAAATAAAATAAAATAAAAACAAACTTCTATGTTGTTGTACCATCTATTCATATGTTTCTTGAGATATCAGTCTCAAAATCGAGGAAGAAACTCAAAGCGCCCAGTTTATCCTAAACTGGGGCAGAAGTTTAGTTTTTTTTAAAAAAGGGGAAAAGGAGAAAGTCAATTCCTTTTGCTTTCTTTGTTCATCTCGGGGGAAGGTCTCAATATCCCCTATGTTTGCATATCAGAAAACTCAAAAGATAATTCCTCGGTTTTTCAATAAATTGGGGCTACAGTTTTTGTTAGTTTAAAGGAAATGATTCCAAGGGTTGTATCATTCACCAAGTCATTTCATGAGATGCTTTCATACCGCTTTTCAAACTAAAGAGAAAAACACACAAAACAAAACAAAAACAAAAACAAAAAAAGAAAAAAAGAAAGAGAAATAATCCCCAATTTGCCTAACTGGGGAGATAAGTTTGTTTTATTTTCAAAAGCGGTGATTTCATAGTTTGTGATATTCATCTGATCGTCTCATGAGACGTTTATGAGCTTTTATGCTGAACCCCCTTTCTTCATAGCCTAATCAAATCCAATGTTACAGTCCAAATAAAGACCCTTCTGACCGATCATTGAGAATGTCAAGCCGAGTAAGGTATCAAGGGATAAGTTCCACGCTGTAAAGTCGCATTCTTGTAAGCCGACAATCGCATTTAGGACCTGGGAGCACCAAGGTCATTGATGCAGAAATTCTCTGGGGAATCAAGATAAAGACCGAAATTGAAGAAAGAAAGGAAAGACGGGGTCGAGCAGCAAGGAAAGATGGGGGGTCGATTGGGAAAGAGCGAAAAAAAATGAAAGAAATGAAAGAAAAAAAAAAGGAGAAAAAAAAGGGAATGAAAATGAAGTCTTGTCGGTGAAAACCTGAAAAGGCGCTGCAAGGCAATAGTGAGCTAAAAGAACAAAGAGAGAGGCTAGTTAGTGAAAACCCCGAGGGGCACTACTAGTCGACTGAGGGTCGTGGAATTCATCATCAAGTTCGAGTTGAGAAGATTGTCAAACTGGGAGTAAGGTTAGGGTTATGGTCGTGTGAACTAGTCAAGAGTTGATTCCACATACATGTCATGTTTAAAAAGGTCGTCGTTTCACCTTTGATAAGTTTCTTTTTTTTTTCTGGAGACATCTTTCATTCAAAGTCTTCTCTTGAATTTCTTCCCTTCACCTTTCATCTTATTTTCTAATTTCTTTTCGAGCAATAGAAAGTCTTGCAAAGGTCGCTTACAAGTTTCATAGTCGTACTAGAGCAAGTCAGGACCAACCTTGATAATTGGAGCCCAATGTTTCACATCGACACAAAGTATGCCACACCAAGGAGTGTACCATGAAGGAGATCATCAAAGGATATGCAGATTTCAAGATGCAGTTAAATTTCAAATCAAAGCCCGCCCGAGCGGCAATTTCAAGTTTCAGAAATTTCATTCAAGTCAAAGCCTGCCAAGCAGCAATTTCAAGCTTTCAACAGTCAAAGCCCGCCCGAGCGGCAATTTCAAGTTTCAGAAATTTCATTCAAGTCAAAGCCTGTCAAGCAGCAATTTCAAGCTTTCAACAGTCAACGCCCGCCCGAGGGGCAATTTCAAGTTTCAACAATTTCAGCATTAAAATCAAAGCCCGTCAAAGCGGCAATTTTTACTTTCAAGTCAAAGTGGCAATTTCAAGTTTTCAAGACCCACTAGATTAGTTGGAGCTTCAGACCGGTTCATCAGCTTGTGGAGAATGAGGGAGTAGTTTGAGAAAGCCGAGGCACCCACCTGGAGAATGAGGGAGTAGTTTTGAGAAAGTCGAGGCACCCACCTGAAGAATGAGGGAGTAGTTTGAGAAGCTGAGGGAGTAGTTTACAGAAGTCGAGGCGCCCACCTGGAGAATGAGGGAGTAGTCTAAAGAAAGTCGAGGCACCCACCTGGAGAATGAGGGAGTGGTTTAGAGAAAGTCGAGGCACCCACCTGGAGAATGAGGGAGTAGTTTAGAGAAAGTCGAGGCACCCACCTGGAGAATGAGGGAGTGGTTTAGAGAAAGTCGAGGCACCCACCTGGAGAATGAGGGAGTAATTTGGAAAGTCGAGGCACCCGCCCCGAGAATGAGGGAGTAGTTTAGAGAAGTCGAGGCACCCGCCCGGAGAATGAGGGAGTAGTTTAGAGAAAGTCGAGGCACCCACCTGGAGAATGAGGGAGTAGTTTAGAGAAAGTCGAGGCACCCACCTGGAGAATGAGGGAGTAGTTTTGAGAAAGTCGAGGCACCCACCTGGAGAATGAGGGAGTAGTTTAGAGAAAGTCGAGGCACCCACCTGGAGAACGAGGGAGTTGTTTGAAGAAGTCCAGGCGCCCATCTGAAGAATGAGGGAATCCGTTTCTGTAAAGAAGCAAGATCCATCAGAGTGATGGTCTCCAATTCAGTAAGAACAAGACCCATCAGAGTGATGGTCTCCAATTCAGCAAGAACAAGACCCATCAGAGAGATGGTTTTAATTTTCAGCAAGAACAAGACCCATCAGAGTGATGGTCTCCAATTCAGCAAGAACAAGACCCATCAGAGAGATGGTTTTAATTTTCAGCAGGAACAAGACCTGTCAGAGTTATGGTTTTCAATGCAGCAAGAACAAGACCCATCAGAGTGATGGTTTTCAATTCAGCAGAAGCAAGACCCATCAGAGTGATGGTTTTCAATTTCCACCATAAGCAAGATCCATCAGAGTGATGGTTTTCCAATTTCCAGCATAAGCAAGACCCATCAGAGTGATGATTTCTAATTGTCAGCAAAAAGCAAGACCCACCAGAGTGGTGGTTTCAGTTTTATCTTTCAAGTCAAAGCCCGTCAAAGCGGCAATTTTATTCAAGTCAAAGCCCGTCAAAGCGGCAATTTTATTCAAGTCAAAGCCCGTCAAAGCGGCAATTTCATTCAAGTCAAAGCCCGTCAAAGCGGCATTTTCAGCATTCAAGTCAAAGCCTGCCCCAGCAGCAATTACAAGTTTTCAGCAGTCAAAGCCCGTCAAAGCGGCAATTTCAAAGCCCGCCCGAGCGGCAATTTCAATTGTCAGTTCAAAGCCCGTCAAAGCGGTATTTTCAGCATTCAAGTCAAAGCCTGCCCCAGCAGCAATTACAAGTTTTCAGCAGTCAAAGCCCGTCAAAGCGGCAATTTCAAAGCCCGCCCGGGCGGCAATTTCAATTGTCAGTTCAAAGCCCGTCAAAGCGGCATTTTCAGCATTCAAGTCAAAGCCTGCCCCAGCAGCAATTACAAGTTTTCAGCAGTCAAAGCCCATCAAAGCGGCAATTTCAATTTTCAAGTCAAGCCCGTCAAAGCGGCAATTTCAAAGCCCGCCCGAGCGGCAATTTCAATTTTCAAGTCAAAGTCCGTCAAATCGGCAAATTTCAACTTTCAAGTTAAAGCCCGCCCGAGCGGCCATTTCAAGTTTTCAAGACCCACTTGGGTAGTGGGAGTTTTGGACCAGTTCATCATCTTGGGAAGCATGAAGAAGTTAGCTTAGGAATTGTAATTTTACATTTCAAATGTTGTATTTTCATTTTCCCTTTGTAAAGAAGTGACCACCAGCCAGCTAGCCAGCAACCAGCGACAGTGACCAGCAGCAACAACTCTAGTGTGTCAAAAGTGTCTTGTGTCAGTCCGGGTAAGTCTAGGAGCGTCGAGTCAGTCCCAGTTAGCTCTAGAAGTGTCAGGTGTTTAATTTAGTGTGTCTAGAAAATGTTTAGTGTTAGCTTAGAGAGTCTAGAAGAGTCTTAGTGTCATTTTGAATGCGGTAGTCCCAGCTGCCGCACGTGAGGAACTACACTGACCTGATTCCTCAGTCCGTGGATATGTAGATAGCCTTGTTCTCGGTTAGAACCAAAATTCAAGGTACGGTCACCATTTTAGAAAGCATGCTCTTGGCTAGAACCGAAAAGCCAAAATTAGTTGTCGATTACTTCTTTGTCCGAAAACTCTTCGTGTTCCCGAACAAAGAGGGGCAGCTGTAATCACCTAATTTTGGCACCGAAATTCCAAAATTTGCTCAAAATAGCCGAGCTAGCATTTTAGGATTTTTGCCGAAATTTTCCTAAATTTTAGTCTTTATTTTACAAAAATTGTCATTAATTAGAATAGAAAATATGAAAAGAAAATACTTGTTATGTGTTTAATTGTGATTTTTATAATTTAATTCTGAGAATATTTCAATTTGTGTGTTTTAAATTTTAGTTAATTGTGTATGCTTTGAATAATTTTTTTTACCATGTAGTGGCTATTTGTAAAAGAACCAATCAGCCCAATCCTTTCCTTAACCCGGCCCAATCTATTGGTATAAAAGCCAATCCATTGCTATTTTTGTTAATTTTCCCAAACCCTACAAAAATCAGGCAGAACTCATCCCCTATTTTGGCCCCATCGGAAATCACCTCAGGCCGTCGTCGACCACCATTCGACTACCGTCTCCCACCATGAAAAATACATCAACGGATCCTCCTTGACCTCCTCTCTCCATTTTTGAGCTCAATCTTCCCAAAAGACAAGCGAATTGATGTAGATCAAGGCTCAAATTCGGCCAAGCCCTAGCTCCGGCGACGGTGAGTTTTCCCGGTCAACAATACACATCTCCGTGCTTGTCTCAGTCTCCTCTACATGTTTCTAGCAGTAATTTTGGTCGAAATCATTTTCTTCTCCTTTATTCTCTGCTGCCTGTTCCGTTTTGCTTTTGAGTTCTTCCATCGTTGTTGAGGCAGCGGGGTGGTGAGGTGGCTGTGGTTGTGATTGTGAGATGATTGTTTGTTGGTTTTTGTGTGTGAGGACGATGTTGATGAATCTGTGAGACAAAGCAGCGAGGCTGTGATTGGAGGGTGATATGGGTCGATGTCACAGCAGCTAGATGATGACTCCAATGATAGCGAGGCTGATTCGAGTCGAGGCAGTAGGAAGGTGGCTATGGGCTGTGATGGTGGCTGATTAGAGCAGTGGCTCGGCGAGGCAGTGCTAATTTGTTCGTGATGACAAAGCGAGGCAGTTTGTGCGCGACAATGAAGCTAAAGCAGTGGCTCGACGAGGCAGTGATGGTGATGCAGCGAGGTGATGCTAGGCGTGGCGATGGTGATATTGAACATAGTGAAGCGGCTGCGACAGTGGCGTTACTAGTATGGCGCTTTGAGCCCGATGTGGTGATGATTTTTTGAACTCAGTGGTTGTGTGTCTTGGCTCCGCAACGGTTAGAAAAATGCAAACCCCTTCCCTTTCCCATTCTTACTTTAGTTTTTCTATCTAATGTGTTGGCTATAGAATCTAGGTCGAGTAGCTTGTATTGGTATTTTGAAATGGGATCGAAGAATGCGTTTGAAATGTCCTTGCTTCATCAATAATAAAGTGTGCCTATTTTGATTAGTTATCCTGTTAGCTTTGTTTCAATTATAAAGTTTCGTTTAAGTTTGTGAGTCTGATGAACATGTGAGCACGTATGTGTTTGAGTATGCCTCTGAATCAATGTATGACATGTTCAAATAAATGTTATTTAGTATTTCTGTGTGGTATGATTGAACGTGTCTGGGATTAATGTCAAGGATGAAGTTTGCATGAATCTGCTTGTGAGTTGGAATCGATGTTCATATTGGGAAGATCAAGCCTAAAATTCAGTTCTAAATGTCATTTTGAGCATGAAGTTTGTGCTAATATAATGTGGGATGAAGTATGTAAAACATGATAGTTTGGTTGAAATTGTCTTTCCTGGTAAGCAGTAATTTGGCTCTTGTGGTTTGTTTAAATAGAGTCTTTTCTTTTCAAGTGTCTGGGAGTTGAATCTTGAATCTGGTATGTGATTAGTTAGTTTGAGTCGATTTTTGAAGTGTATTAGGTTCTTCGCTGAGAGTTTAGAGTATTTTAGTTGAAGTTTGTGTGAGTTTGGACTTTAGATCCATTTAGCTCAAATGTGAATTTCTAGTGGGACTTGGAGTTAGAGTTTTGTTGAAATAGTTGGGATTTATCCAAATTAAAAAAAAATCAGATATTGTTTTTTAAGAAAAGAGAGTGTAAAAGTCAAATAGAAAGTACTGGTGTCAGCCTTAAAAATAGGCTTTCTTCTACCTTTTTTGTGTTTTAGTGGAAGAGGTTTAGCATGCCAAAGGTAATTTTCTGAGGGTAAAAAACATAGGCACATGGGTGTACTTTTCACCCAACTTTTACACTTCTACTTTGGCCTATTTAAGAGGCCATTCCCTCACTCTTTAGGGGACCAACTACACAGGCAGATCTGAAAAATTAGAGAAGATAGCTGAAATACTCCTTTTCTCTTAGAAAAAAAAAATCAGATCTGAAAGTGCCGAAAATAGTGAGAAACTTGAGGGAGAGAAGATGAAAAAATAGAGAGGAAAAAGGGAGTTTTAGGTAGTATAAATTCTGAGTTTAAAGTTAGACTAGAGAGGGACTGTCTAAAGGGGTATTTGTTGGTGTTGCTGTGCGTTTTCCTTCTTGGTGTGGGCTGGCTGTTTTTGGTCTCCTAAGTTGCTGAGGTTGCTAGTTTGGGTCTTGCTCAATTTGGGACACTAGGTATTTTCTCTTTAAATCTTGTATGAATTTACCACTATTTTGTGAATGAAACACTGCCATGATGGAGCCTAGACCTTGATGAAATGCTTAGTTTATTACTTTAAAAGCTTGTTACTATGTTAACTAGAAAGCAAGAATATTGTTAGTTACTTCTATGTATATTTTCTTTTATAAGTTGTGTGCTATAAAGCATGAAAGGAAATCTTGTGAATGGATGTTAAACAGGCTCATATGATTATTTGAATTTGTAAAAAGTCAGGCATGTTTGAATGTTAATAGCTAGTTAAAATGGACTTGGGAAATAGTTAAAATTGAAATAAGTAGACAAAACAGGACACTAAATGCAATCTGCCTTAATAAGTGAATACGTGCAAATTTGTTTAAGAAAAGTAGGTGGGCTGATTCTTGACCTTGTTTACAAATCTGCAAGTTTGTTTAACATTGTGTAAAAAAGGGATGACTTTGAAATGGTTAGGCAAAACTAGCATATTAATGCAAAGTTTATTGGGTAAGCTAAAATGTACTTCTGTTCTACATTGTAATGTATAATTGGTAAGCTGATATGGCCAAACAATTGTACATAGATTCAGGCATAATAAGTGCTATTCTTAAGACGATTTGAAGACTAAAATATTATAAATGGGATACGGTTAGGCAATTCGAATAGGTCGAAAGAAATTTCAAGCAAAATAACTCATTGTTCATTGAAACTCGTTTTAAGTCAAGAGATTTTGAACGGGTGAAGTGCCTGCGCAATTTAATTGACTTAAAATCGGAAGATTTCGAACGGGTGAAGTACCTGCACGATTATATCTCGATTTGAGTTTTATTTGGACATGAAAATCAATATCAAAACAAAGCGTAACAAATCAAGGCAAAATATAACAAAATAATTTCAAAGAGTCGAAACGCGTCAATAAAAGCAACTGTGCTTGGCACAGGACTCGAGGGTGCCTAACACCTTCCCGCGAGTCAACCGAGATCCTTACCCGGAACTCTGACGCAGACCAGTTACGAGTCATAGGTGTTCTAGGTACACCACTTTGGTGACTTGGCACACCTTTAACTTGTCAAGTGGCGACTCCGAAAAATCTCTAAATATTAGTGTACCTATAAACACCTAGCCACAAGCCTTTTAAAACCAATAAAGTTTTTCTTTTTTTGTTGAAAAAAGGGTCGTGACAGGGGTGGCAACGCACTCCCACTTTAACGACGACAATCCCATGGAATACTTATTTGGAGCGATACTCGTGGGAAAGTCAAGTTTAAGGTGATTGGGGTGGCAACGCACCCCCACTTTAACGACAACGATCCCATGGAAGACTTTCATCATTCATCATCCTTATGTTGATTCTCTTCATCCCGAGATTGATCAAAGATTTACTTGTTCTTACAGCTGGGCAAGATGGTGCACTTCAGAGACTACACCTCTCCATCATCCAAACTCAAGTACCTCATAATTGAAACTGAAGACGATGCGGCTCAAACTAGGCTTTTGGTGCATACTCCAATTGGTCAATACGCGAGTGCATGGAAATCTTTGAGGAACTCACTTCATATTGCAAACTGGACATTAGAGAATGATCACAATTCAGCTGGATCCGGCAAGACGTGGAGTCTTCAAGAGCCCAGCCATCGTCATGCAAACATTGCAAGCGCCCTTCCCAGTTTAGGCCGTCGCATCATCCGAGGAGAGACATACTGGGGAGACACAATGATAACTCAGGGTGAATATCAACACATTCCGGGGTATTGGGAATGGACTGAAGACATACTTAGCCGAAACCAACAAGAATTGAAAGCTTCAAAAATTCAGGATGCTGTTCGTGCTTCACTTTTCACTTATGATCGAAACTCCAACATCTTGCAGTCATTCCTTGAAGGTTGGTGTCCCAAGACAAATACGCTACTTACCTCTGTTGGTGAAATGTCTATCTCTCTTTGGGATCTACATACCTTGGGAGGCTTGCCTATAGCGGGTTCTATCTACGAAGAAGCGGTGCCCTCAGCTATGGAACTTATAGGTGAGGATGAGAAAAAAATGAGATTCATTCCCCGAGCCTGCGAGCACTTGTTCTTAGCTTTTCATTATCACCAAGAAGGAAAGAATGATATCCCGAGGGTCCCCTTGAGCAAGTGGATCAACTTCTGGTACAAAGGAACCTTGCGATATGGGCCTGCTCCACCGAGGAGGGAGCAAAAAACTGGGCGCTTAAAGTCAACAGATAACCCTACATAAGTTATACCTGAGGCACCCGAATGGTCAACGGAGAATGAAGCAGTATTTTCCAAGCTAGGAGTGAAGCCTGCAAAAATAGAAGAGACGTATCTGGCAGCCTTCCTGTCGTGTTGGTTATGTACCTTTGTGTTTCCTTCTGAAGATGGTGACTTCATTCGGCCGGGAACTTTCAAGATAGCATCAACCATGGCATGCGGGCGGAGAACTAGCCTTGCAGTTCCAGTATTAGCAAGCATATACAATAACTTGAACAAGATTTCACGATTGTCGCGACTTGATCTTATCAAGGTCCGTTTTCCCATTCACTATGTTTACGGTTGGCTAGCTTATCACTTCAAGACCCACTATGCACTTGCTAAAGAACCATCTGTTCCGCTAATGGTGACATATTCTGGAGAGGGCGCTGCCAAGTACTTCAACAAAGAGGATGCTAGAAAACGCATACATCGAGGAGATGTCGTAGCTTGGACTTCAACTATGTTAAAGAGTCTCCAACCTCACAATTATGTGGACGACAATTTTGTAGAAGAGTTGGACTCAAGCTATTTCATGAGCATACGGTTTAACTATCTCACTTTGAGGAATGGAGACTCTTTCATCATCGAGCCTTATAGTCCACATCGATTTGGGCGCCAATTTGGGTTTTATCAGAATATCCCAGGTTTTTTGACAAATGATATCCGTAGCGCCTCTTTAGAGGAAGGGCTTAGATATTTTCGAATTTGTGTGTCACACAAGACTATGTTGCAAGCGACTTTTCCTCCTTCTACAGTCAATGTGAAGAAATTTTCTTCGGCTAATTATAAGAATTGGTGGGAGAAAACACACGCAAAGTTCCTTGATGAAAACTTGCAATATTTGATCGACGGTGTTGGACCTGCCAATACCCCTCTTCCTAAGGACAGACATCAACATCCCACAAATAACCGGTTGCCTGCTTCAAAGGCTAATCCTGCAGAGCAAGACAAAGGCAAGAGACCTCAACTTCACCAAAGCATTAAGAATTAAACACCGTTGGTTGGTCGTGAAAGAGCCCATGCATCGAACAAGCGGTTATCTCCAGATGGGAGTAGGAGCAGCGATAGAGATCGGTGTTGGAAGCGAGTAAAGGCACCTTCAGAAAAGCGGGAACAAACCAACCCACATATGGTTGACATTGCAGACAGTGGTAGTTCTTCCTCAAAGACTTTGACAACTCCTATCAAAGAGGTATACATCTTTTTTTTTTTTTTTTTTTTTTTGCACACTTGTACTTGGATGCTTTTACTAACAGTTTTCGTCCTTCATACAGTCAAATGGCGTTGGAGCTATGACAGTACCACAACGAGAGAAGCCACAAACTAGTGATGAGTCCATTGCACGACCAGTCTTAAGGAAATCATCTTCTACTACCAAGGCAAAGCAAGTGGTGACTTCTCATTCTCGTGATGGCTCTAAAGACAAGTGCGGCACTACTCCAAACAAGAAACCAGCAGCTGCAGCGTCTGTATTTGTGGGAAGCAAGCTTGTTCAAAACATCAACCAGAAGTACGTTTCAGAACTTTGGAAAGGACTTCAAAGCAAGCTTTCAAACTTTGATTTGGACTTAGCCTCCTCTCATGAAGAAGATGCAAAAGTGGTTCTTGCAGCGATGGAGGGAAAAGGTGTTGACCTCACCCCAATAAGGGACATGTTGCAGTCTTTCTTTGAGCTCGCCACTTCGTATGATCAGGCTCGATCTGCCTTCTCTGACAAATTTTCAGAATCCGTAAAACAAGACTTGCTTTCAAAAGCTGGGGAGCGCCTTTCACTCGCCATGGTTGAAGAGGAAGAAAAGGTTGAAGAGGTCGTATCCATCCGTGAATCCATAGGCAAGGTAAAAGAGAAGATTGAAAAGTTGCGTGAGAAGGAGAAGGACTTAGAAGCCCTCCTGAAAGCTGCAGAATATGAAGTTGAAGAAGCCAAATCAAAAGTCTGGATTGCTAAGGAGGAGTATGAGACCTGCCCTGATGTTGCTTCACAGTCTGCTGATGACTTAGCCAACTTGGAGAGGAAGAAAGAGTGCCTGGAGGCTAGCCGTCAAGACTTGCTCAGTTTCAAGTTATCTCTAGATTAGGCTACAATTATTTTTTTTTTTTTTTTTTTACTTCTTGCATTGGACTTAGTAGTTGGTATTTTCATTATTAATAAGACTCTTTCACTTTTGCCTTATATTGTGTCCCTCTTCTCTTAATTGTGTTTTCCAATTTCCTCACTGTATTTCAACAGCATAGCGCACTTGTGGTAGGAAATTCATATCTTATTATATGAATGTCCGACTCGTGAAAATTTAGCTTTTCCAGAAACTAGACATCTAGAGTTACAACATATCCGAAATTCAAAGTCGGAAACAATGAGAAACGTTCTGGATGAATATTCGAAATCATGTAACAGTTCTGCCCTGCAGACGATTTCAGTTTTGCGCAGTCTTGCCAAAACCAGTATATCTTGCCGCACATAACTCCGAATTACAAGCCGTTTAGTTTTCCAGAAACTAGACTTCAAGATCTATAGCATATCCGAAATTTAGAGTTAAAAGCCATCAGGATCGTTCCAGATATTATTTTGAAATTAGCTTTGGATTCTGTCTCGCTGACTGGTCTCAGTTCTGCGCGGCTTTACTAAAAAATTATATCTTGATGTACTAGCCTTCGAATCGTGAGCCATTTGATTTCCTAGAGACCAGACTTCAAGATATAAAACATATCCAAAATTTGGAGCTAAAAGGCTTTGTGAATATTTTCGGTGAATTTTTTATTTTTTATGCAAAAATACTCCTTCTGATTTTACTACGTGTAGATTTTCAGCACGAAGCGTAATCACTAACGGCAACTTCACATCTTGATGCGTAATCATCCAAACGAGAAACCCCTTTGATTAATAGGAATAACGTACAAAGGGCTATTATATACACCAAACATCTTGAGCAGAGTCTCTCTAGGCTTTCATAGAATAACGACTTGAACTTGACCCAGAACTCGAAACACCTTGACAAGTAATCATGTTTTCTTTAGGTTGTAAGCTATACATAACAATGTGAAATTTGACAAGGGATATAACTTTTCTTTATTTTGGGCGACTGGACTTAGAATTTGAGCTCTAAGCTGCCTATGTACCTCGATGAAGAGGATCAAGTCATTACGTAGTTCATAGAAGATTTTTTTTTTTTTTTTTTTTTTGAGTCCTAACTTTTGCCTAGGCCGCCTCTTTCGAGGTTTTCAACCTAGCGGACATTTTTTTTTAGGCCGTGCACAGTTTAGACTCTTGTGGGCCAGGAGTTTTATGTAGTTTATGCTCGTGCATCAAAGGAGCGTGGCGATTTGCAGTTTAAGCTCGTGCGTCTAGGAGCGTGTCAACTTGCAGTTTAGGCTCGTGCGTTGAGGAGCATGTCAACTTGCAGTTTAGGCTCGTGCGTTGAGGAGCATGTCAACTTGCAGGATAGTACTTCTTCAAGAATTTCCCGTTAATGGGACCGAGTCTTTTTCCTTCAGCATCAATAAGCTTATAAGCACCACTTGAATAGACTTCTTGCACAACATATGGTCCGTCCCATTTTACAGTGAACTTGCCCCCAGATTTATGGGAAGTGATGATGGGTCTTCTTACTGCAAGGACTTGATCACCAACCTGGAAAGATCTTGGGCGAACCTTTTTATTAAAAGCACGAGATAGACGAGCTTGATAACATTCAAGGATTTGCTGAGCTTCGAGTCTTTTCTCATCGAGAGCCTCCAACTCTTCAAGGCGTAAGCGAGCATTTTCTTCATCAGTGAGCCCTTCTTGGAGAGCAAGTCTCAAGGATGGTATTTGACGCTCCAGCGGCAACACAGCTTCAACTCCATAAACAAGCGAGTAAGGAGTTGCTTGCGTTGGTGTGCGGTGAGTTGTCCTATATGCCCATAAAGCTTCTTCCATCCTTTCATGCCAATCTCGCTTGGATTTGAACACAACCTTATTAAGCAAATTGCACAAGGTCTTGTTGAATGCTTCGGCTAGGCCATTGGCGGCAGCATTGTACATGGAAGATTTGCGATGCTTGAAGCCAAAGAGATCACATATTTTATTCATCAGTCTATTATCGAATGGCTTGCCTTTATCCGTTATTATATAACGAGGGATACCAAAGCGGTAAATAATATTAACTCGGATGAAGTTTGCAACCTTCTCCTTCTTTACTTCCTTGAGAGCGACGGCTTCTGCCCATTTTGAGAAGTAATCAGTTGCAGCTAATATGAACACGTGTCCTTCAGAAGACTTCGGCAATGGTCCAACAATGTCTAACCCCCAAGCATCAAATGGCCAAGACGTGACCGTTGGGTGCAACACTTCAGGTGGTTGATGTATGAAGTTTGCATGGAGCTGACAAGCTTTGCATCTTCGAGCATGGTCCAAGCAATCCTCCACCATTGTTGGCCAATAGTACCCCATCCTTTTTATATGGAAGTGAAGCTTCGGCCCTGACTGATGTGATCCACATACCCCAGAGTGTGCTTCTTCCAGAGCTTGAAGTGTTTCATCATCTCCTAGACATCGCAAAAGTACTCCCTCGAATGATCTTCTATATAGAGTGTCCTTGTAGTAAAGGAAACGGGGTGCTCTACGATAGATTTCGGCTCTCCTTCTCGAATTTTCTGGAAGAGTTCCGTGACTGAGGTAATCAATTATAGGTTTCCGCCAGTCTTCCTTCTCAGCCTCGGAAACAGCAACAAGACGCTGAAGTTCATTTTCACCATCCATGCCTTCATCAAATGGTGGTACTACCCATTTTTGGCAGATACTAACTTGTGTCTGTTCAGGCAAGGTAAGTGTTGACGCCAAAGCCGCTAAGGCATCAGCTTTCTTATTTTCCTTCCTCGGCACATGCTGGAGGGTTACATCCCCAAGCCATCCTATTAACTTCTGTGCATAATTGTGATAGGGTTGTAACTCTGGTTTCCTTACCTCATAGCTACCCAGAAGCTGATTGATTACCAATTTAGAGTCTCCATATACTTGCAGCTGTAACTGCTTTATGTCGACTGCCATTTCGAGGCCAAGTATGAGTGCTTAATACTCTGCGACGTTATTAGAGCAACGTTGCATTAACTTGAAAGAATATGGGAAAACCTCTCCTTCGGAAGTTACGAAAACTACACCAGCCCCTGCTCCATCACGACGTGCAGCACCGTCGAAATACATCTTCCATGATGGTTGAACTTCGACGACCATTGCATCTTCGTCAGGTAATTCGTCAGTGAGCTCCCAATCATCAGGTATCGGATGGTCTGCCAAGAAGTCTGCTAATGCTTGTCCTTTCACCGCTTTTTGAGGGACGTACACAATCTCAAATTGTTGAAACTGGAGGTACCATCTCGCCAGACAATCACTAAGAACTGGTTTTGACATCACAAATTTTATAGGATTTGCTTTGGAAATGAGTCGGACGACGTGAGCTTGAAAGTAGTGCTTCAACTTTTGAATAGAGAAGACTAACGCCAAACACAAATTTTCGATTGGCAAGTACTTCAACTCATTTGGTGTCATCATCCTACTTAAGTAGTAAAGGGAATTTTCTTTCCCTTCACTATTCTCTTGAACCAAAAGTGCCCCAACAGACCTTTCTTGCGCTGCGATATATAATATCAGCGGCTTTCCAGGTATAGGTGCAGCTAAAACTGGAGGTTTCATCAGGTACGACTTGATGCTCTCGAATGCGTTGCTGCAAGCTTGATTTCGAAAGGGACACCTTTCTTCATTAGACGGCTGAATGGTTGACATCTTCCGGCCAGATTTGAAATGAATCTCCTAAGATACGCCAACTTTCCTTGTAGACTCTTTAGTTCATGAATATTTCTAGGCTCAGGCATCTTCAAAATCGCATCGACTTTAGCTTGATCAATTTCAATCCCTCGGTGTCGAACAATGAAACCAAGGAATTTACCAGAAGTAACTCCGAATGCGCACTTTAAAGGATTCATCCGAAGTTGGTATCTTCGCAGCAATTCAAACACCGTTCTCAAGTCCTGTAGGTGATCCTTCTTGTTTCTTGATTTCACCACCAAGTCATCAACATAGCACTCGACACTTTTGTGAAGCATGCCGTCAAAGATATTTTGCATCGCTCTTTGATAGGTAGCTCCAGCATTCTTCAGGCCAAATGGCATCACCTTGTAGCAGTAAATTCCCTTAGGAGTTCGAAACGCTGTGAGTTTTTCATCCTTAGGAGACATGCGAATCTGGTTATAGCCAGATGAGCCATCCATAAAAGACATTGCCTCATATCCAGTAGTGGCGTCAATCATGAGTTCTGGGATGGGGAGTGGAAATTCATCCTTAGGACATGCATTGTTGAGATCTCTAAAATCAACACAAACTCGAATTTGGCCATTTTTCTTCCTTACAGGGACAATACTTGAAATCCAAGTAGGATACTTGACTTCCCGAATAAAACCAGCCTCAATAAGCTTGTTGACTTCATTCTCGATCAAGGGTACCAGCTCTGACCTGAAGCGGCGTTGGCTTTGCTTAACAGGACGAGCACCATTTCTAACCTCCAGATGATGAACCGCTACTTT
This sequence comes from Petunia axillaris subsp. axillaris, assembly GCA_029990575.1. Lineage (NCBI taxonomy): Eukaryota > Viridiplantae > Streptophyta > Magnoliopsida > Solanales > Solanaceae > Petunia > Petunia axillaris. The sequence continues at coordinate 45,323,476 of JARKNS010000007.1, read as the reverse complement.
GGGGTCTAAACCAGGCATCTCTTTGTAGCTCCAAGCAAAGACATCTCTATACTCTTTCAGCAGCTCTACATAAGCACTTTCTTCATCCTTCATCAGCAAAGCACTTATATATGTGGGTCTTGGTTCTTCATCTGTGCCGAGGTTGATTTCTTTCAATGCGTCAACTTTCGCCTTCACTCCTTCTTCAAGCTCAGGTGGAGCATCTTTAGCATCTTCATTTTCCTGCAGATCTCCGTCATTGAAAGATATGTGGTGACACCAAGAAATATCCTCCGACTCATTCTTGACATTATTTGGATATGAAGCATTCTGTTCTTCTTCTGCAACGGCGTAATATGAAGATCCTACACTTTCTTCATCTTCCTCACGCTCCCTTGTGTGGACTATAGTGTGAGTCTTTGCCTTTAACACTTCTCCACATGAAACTACAAGTTTTGCTTGACGCTTCATCCTTGAAGGGATCAGACTTTGGAAATCTCTCGAAAGTTTTGGGTCGTTAGGGGAAATGGTTATCTTCGCCTTTACATCACCCTTTTGGAGCTTGTTCCTCTTCTTCGACGGTCCCAATCTATCAAAGACAGAAGTTCTTGCAGTTGGTTCTCCGAGCCGATCAAAGACAGACTTCCTTTTATTAGAAGGAACGGACTCATCCTCAACACCGACATAATTGATGCTTGCCCTCTGTAACGACCCTCAAATAGTCGTTACGGGATCCGGACCTCGATTTGCGTGTCGACAGTCCCAAAAGCTTTGTTAGGTCATTTATGACCCGTCTGTGAAATCTGAGTCGAAACGGACTCCGTTTGATAGGTTTTCGAGAAAAGGATCCGTTTATGAAATTCCGGAAAGGAATTTGGGGTTTCGATAGGTCGTTTTGAGTAAACGAACCCCGATGGAAAATCCGAGCGCACCGTTAGGTTCGTCTCATCATTTATGATATGTAGCAACCTTCAAAATTGAAAACGGACCTCGTTTGATAGGACTTTTGATAAAGTCCCCGTTTCGGAAGTTTAAAAAAGTTAAAAGAGGTTTCCGAGCTCGATTTGAGCAAATGAGCTCTGATGAGAGATCCGAAAGTTCTGTTAGGTTCGTATAGTCATTTGTGACTTGTAGCAACTTTCGGAATTGGATTCCGAGGTCGTTTGGTTAAATTTCGCTATTTTGGCGAAAGTCGAAAATTGAACCTTTGCCGTGGGACCCACTTTTTGAGTTCTGGAGGTCCGAATTGAGTTCTGTCTTGACGAGCATGTCACCCAAGTATTTTATGGCTTGTGTGCAAAATTTGGGATTATTCCGAGCTTCGTAGGGTCCCGTTTTGCCCCTAAAACAGTAGAAAATCTGGTGCGACTTTTCTGTTCTATTTTGGCGCAAACAGCCAGATAAAAGCTGATTTTTCGGTCAATCCGTAAGGAATTAGAAAAACCTCAAAACATGAAAGTTGTAGCCCTTTGAGTTATGGTTCTAATGGCACCAGTTTCCGATCATTTGGACATTCCTATCAAAAGTTATGATTTTTTCAAAAGAAGCTGTCACAGAGGCAAAAACTGCTATAAAAAGGCCATTTCGGGCCATTTCGGTTCATAACTTATAAAAATCATTTGGTGAGCTCTTGAGGCGATTTTTGGGTATTTCTTGAAGACCCAATCATACTTACACTTAAGGTAAGCCCTTTCAATCCATCTTTATGTTGATTAACACAAGAATCAAAGGGTTGATTCTTGGAAATGGGTTAGAACCCTAGATTCTTAAGAATTGGGGAAAGACATCGAGCAAGGCTCGCATGTGGAATCTAAGTGTACTTTTGGACTCACGGGAGCGTGGGGAGTTCGAAAAAGTACATTTTGTAAAGTTAGGGCTCGGCCCTACCCGGGGGCATTTTGGTAATTTTTACCCTAGGATGCCTATAGGCTTAAATAGCTATAATTGAGCACTCATATGTGCTATATCTTGTCTTAATAGACCTAGTGGAGAGTCCTTCGCGGACAAGGCGAGCGGGAAAGGAGATTCTTCCCGGCATTTGAGCCCCGAGTTTCGAGGTAAGTGAGACTTGACCTCTATTGTGCTTGTGGACTCTTCCTTCATGCTAGTATGCTTCATGTACGCATATATATACCTAACAATGGTTAGGATTAATGATGTGAATTACTTGCTATTATTGTTTGTTATAAATAGCGAGATTGTGACTCGACCGAGGTATGTGCCGGTCTAAACGCTACGTCGAGGTAGCTTAAATTTATATCGTAGTAACGCTTGCTACGCCATGCTTAGATAGCAAGAACTTGGGACATGGCCGAGGATGTTGCCGGCATGTCATGATAAATGTCTTGCCGAGGATTTTGCCGGCTTTTGTATGATATTGGTACTTGATTTGTTCACGTGCCGGGTTGGGTAGTGCTGTCTATACGTAACCTTGGGTTGGACGACATGGGAGTAGGGATTGTACCCCCAAACTGTGGTCGGGTTAACATTCGCCTTACGTTCAGCTAGCATAACCAACCTGGGTTACGGTGACTGTGAAATATTATCGTTATTAATATTTCTGTTATTATTTCTGTTATTGTTATTAATGTCGTGGATATTAATACTGTTAGAGGGACACTTGACAGGGGGTGTGGTGTCGCCTATACTATGAGATGTGTCACACTTGACAGGGGGTGTGGTGTGGACACTTGATCTTTGAGATGTGACACACTTGACAGGGGGTGTGGTGTGGTCACTTGATTTATTGAGATACGACGCACTTGACAGGGGGTGTGGTGCGATCGTAGACAGATTTGAGATGAGCCAACGACTATGGGTCGTTGGTCTACTTATTCATGATTGTGATAGTGACTTCGGGTCACGGTATATGGTTGATACTTAGTAGTGGTGTTGCTAGTCCATCGTAGGTCTAGGTTAGTCGGCACGGGAGTAGAGATTGGACCTCCAAACCGCCGCTGAGTTGACCTATGCCTTACGTTGGATGGGCATAATCCTTGAGACTTCTGGTTACTACTTGTGTGTATGGAATGTGTTACATCTATTTGTGATTTCACTACTTTATTGTATGATTGCTATAGTATGTTGTTGCTTATGATGCATGTAGCGACTTGTCCCGCAAGGGTACCTTAGCGGGCCTGTCGGTGATCTTACTGGGCTTCGGCTCATAACTTACTCTGCTACGTGCGCAGGTCCTTCATCCAGTCAGCAGCCCGGACGTTAGCGGTTCCCGAGGCTTCTGAGACTTTTGATTGAGGTGAGCCGACCACACAGACCGTGGTGGCATACCGCCGGAGTCACTTAGAGATAGGACTCAGATTTCTTTGATGTATATTCATACTTTATTGAGTCACTCTTAGAATGCTCCAATTCTTTTGTGGATATATTCTTTTGGACTTCACCCTTTTATATTTATATATCCATTTATGATCTTTTCACATTATTGTTCTTTTCCGCATCTTGTTTCATTGGTTCGCCTAGGCAAATGTTCTTTAGGTGCCATCACGAGCCCTTGGAAATTGGGTCGTGACAGTTTGGTATCAGAGCCCTAGGTTCTAATTCGAGTCCTAGGAGTCTTGGAGCAGTGTCTGAGTAGAGTCTTGCTTATGGGTATGTTGTCGACCATACTTATGAGCGAGAGGCTACAAGGGCATGTTAGGAAATGTTTTCCCTTCGTTTCATCTCTATTCGTGCTGAGTAGCTTATATAGGTGCTGACCCTTTTTCGTGTATTGTATCAGATGGCGAGGACGCGAGCATCATCAGCCAGGAGGGCTGCATCTTCTACACCCGCATCTGCGGGAGAGCCATCAGCACCTACGCAGCCGCCAGCTGCTAAAAAGACTCGGGCAGGTCGCCCGTCAGCCACTAGGCAGGACACAGCTATCCTTGTGGTGTCCGCAGCGACTCTGTCAGCATCTATTCCCCCTGTGCCTGCTGTTGTGCCAGGCACCGTTGTGATCTCTTCAGAGGAGTATATGAGACTGATGGCCTTGTCTAGCCATCAGGTCCCTGTCAGAGATGATGTTGCAGCTCCTGTTTCGGCTCCTCAGCCGACCAAACCTGTTATGAGCACGCCTACTTCTGAGGCTGCTCCTGATCATATTGCCCAGCCTTCTGCTTCTGCTCCTCAGGCAGGTCCTGTTATTTCTACTCCTCCTATGGGCACTGAGGAGGTTGCCAAGAGGATAGAGTCATTCATGAAGCTTCAGCCTCCAGAGTTCGACGGTACCTCAGCTACATGTACTGCCCAGAGGTACATTCAGAAGTGTGAGAAGATTTTGACAGTTCTTGGTACTAGAGACACCTTAGGGGTGCAGTGTACTTCTTTCAGATTATCGGGAGATGCGGAGACATGGTGGGTCTCCATGATGCGGCAGAGGTCTAGTGACCTCCCTCCTTTGTCTTGGGCTGAGTTCGTGTCTATGTTCATGAGCAGGTTCGTGCCCCAAAGTCAGCACGATGCTCAGAGGCGCGAGTTTGAGGGGTTGAGGCAGGGAAACCTGTCTGTTTCAGAGTATGACACCAGGTTCTTGTGGTTGTCTCAGTTTGCGCCGACTATGGTGGCTCAGGAGAGGGACAAGGTCCTCCAGTTTGTTGAGGGTCTTCATCCCCGCTTGCAGGTAGCTGTTGCCCCTGATATGGGCAACAAGTCATATTTTGAGATAGTTGATGTGGCGTGGCGGATGGAGGATATATTCGCCAGGGCTGACGCGGAGAGGGCGGCCAAGAGATCGCGTCAGTCTGGTGGGTCTAGTGGATCCGCTCAGAGGGGTCAGGGTCATCAGGGCCGTTCTCAGTCTAGGCCCCAGGCTGCTGCTTTGCCTGCCCAGGATTTTTCTTCAGAGACCCCGAGGCCTCAGTCATCCCAGAGGCGGGGTGGCTCTTCGCAGTCTGGTCCACCGCAGTGCGGGAGGTGCCATCAGAGGCATCATGGGAGGTGTTCGTCTGGAGGTGGTCATGGCAGAGGTGGTAGAGGCGGTAGAGGAGGTAGAGGTGATGGATGTTTTGAGTGTGGGTCTCCAGAGCACTATGTCAGGAGTTGCCCTTATGTTTCATCAGGTCGCCAGGGATCCGCAGCTATGGTACCATCTGGTCCTCAGGCCGCCAGGCCCGTTTCTCAGATTCCTCCTAGACAGCAGTCTCAGAGAGCTCCGGGTTCAGGAGGCTCGGCGCAGGTCTATGCTATGACTCGTCAGGATGCTGAGGCATCCAATGATGTCATCACAGGTATTATTTCTGTCTGTGGCCGCGATGCTTATGCTCTTATTGATCCGGGGTCTACCTATTCGTATGTGTCGCCGGGATTTGCCCCTTGCTTGGGCAGGGATCTGGTCTTCTTAGATGATCCCTTTATGGTTGCCACCCCTGTCGGGTCTTCTATATGTGTAGATAGGGGTTATCGGCAGTGTATGATCTCCATCTATGGTGTAGAGTCCTTAGTGGACCTGATGCTGCTCGATATGTCTGATTTCGATGTCATTATGGGCATGGATTGGCTGGCTTCCTGTCATGCGACTTTGGATCGCCATGCCAAGTCCGTGACGATCGGGGCAGAGGGTGAGTCTCGGGTTGTATGGAGAGGTTCCAGGCCTTCTCCGAAGAGTAGGATCATTTCTTTCTTGGAGGCGCAGAGGATGATATCTAGTGGGTGCGAGGGATATATTGCTTCAGTTCGGGATGTCCGGGCAGAGGAGTTATCCCTTGATAGAGTTCCGGTTGTTTGTGAGTATCCGGATGTGTTTCCTGATGATTTGCCGGGTTTGCCGCCTATGCGGGAGATAGAGTTTTGCATTGATCTATTGCCAGGCACTCAGCCTAAATCTATTCCCCCGTATCGTATGGCTCCTGTTGAGTTGAGGGAGCTGAAGGAGCAGATTCAGGATTTGCTCGATAAGGGCTTCATTAGGCCCAGTGTGTCTCCATGGGGTGCCCCGGTATTATTTGTGAAGAAGAAGGATGGCTCTATGCGGATGTGTATTGATTACCGGCAGCTGAATAAGGTTACTATCAAGAATAGGTATCCTTTGCCGCGTATTGATGATTTGTTTGATCAGCTTCAGGGTGCTACCTTCTTCTCGAAGATTGATTTGAGGTCGGGGTATCATCAGTTGAGGATTCGGTCCGAGGACGTTTCCAAGACTGATTTTCGTACCCGATATGGCCACTATGAGTTTCTGGTGATGTCTTTCAGGCTTACGAATGCCCCAGCTGCTTTCATGGATCTGATGAACCGAGTGTTCAAGGCCTACCTTGACTCCTTCGTCATTGTGTTTATCGATGATATCTTGGTTTATTCGAGGAGCAGGGAGGAGCATGAGCAGCATTTGAGAGTTGTTCTTCGGACTCTGAGGGATCAGCAGTTGTATGCCAAATTCTCCAAGTGTGAATTTTGGCTCAGTTCTGTATCTTTCCTAGGTCACGTGGTGACCAAGGATGGGGTGTGTGTTGATCCGAAGAAGATAGAGGCCGTTCAGAGTTGGCCTAGGCCTACTTCTCCTACAGAGATTCGGAGTTTCTTAGGCTTGGCAGGTTATTATCGGCGGTTCGTCGAGGGGTTTTCTTCTATTTCAGCACCTCTGACGAAGTTGACCCAGAAGAATGTTCCTTTCCTGTGGTCCGATGCCTGTGAGTCTAGCTTTCAGAAGCTTAAGACTCTGTTGACTTCAGCGCCAGTGTTGGCCTTGCCTAGTGGATCCGGGGGATTCACCGTATATTGTGATGCTTCAGGTGTTGGCCTGGGTAGCGTTCTGATGTAGGAGGGTAAGGTGATAGCTTATGCCTCGAGACAGTTGAAGGTCCATGAGAAGAATTATCCTGTCCATGATTTGGAGCTGTTAGCTGTCGTGTTTGCACTGAAGTTGTGGAGGCACTACCTTTATGGCGAGCCATGTGAGATATTCACCGATCATAAGAGTCTCCAGTACTTGTTCACTCAGAAGGACTTGAACGGGAGACAGCGCCGCTGGTTAGAGCTGCTGAAGGATTATGATCTTTCTATCCGGTATCATCCCGGAAAGGCTAATGTTGTAGCCGATGCCTTGAGTAGGAAGTCCATGGGTAGCCTCGCCTATCTTGATGCTGATATGAGGCCGTTGGCCCGTGAGTTGCAGGCTTTGTCCATTAGTGGGGTTCGGTTTGATGATTCTGTTCCAGGCCGGGTGCTTGCATATGTGGGGTCTCAGTCGTCTTTAGCTTCCCAGATTCGGGAAAGGCAGTTCGAGGATCCTTATCTGAGAGATCTCCGGGACAGGGTCCTGAGTGGGGGAGTGTCCTCGTTCGTGATTGGTGATGATGGTGCTTTGCGGCTAACGGCCGGGTATGTGTTCCAGCCATTGTGGAGCTGAGGCAGATGATTTTGGCAGAGGCTCACAGTTCGAGATATTCCATTCATCCGGGTACTGCGAAGATGTATCATGATCTTCGAGAGCTGTATTGGTGGAAAGGGATGAAGAGGGATGTTGCTGATTATGTATCTCGGTGTTTGAATTGCCAGCAGGTGAAGTATGAGCACCGGAGGCCAGCCGGGGTGACCCAGTCTATGCCCATTCCCGAGTGGAAGTGGGAGCAGATCACTATGGATTTCGTAGTTGGTTTGGCGCTGACCGTGGGTAAGCATGATTCGGTGTGGGTAGTAGTTGATCGACTGACGAAGTCGGCTCACTTCATTCCAGTGAGGACTACTTATACCTCGGAGCGTCTGGCTCGTATCTTCATTGAGCAGATTGTGAGATTGCATGGTGCTCCTGTTTCTATCATTTCTGACCGAGGTGCTCAGTTCACAGCTCAGTTTTGGAGATCTTTTCAGAGAGAGCTGGGTACTCGGGTCGATCTCAGCACTGCATTTCACCCGCAGACTGATGGCCAGTCTGAGCGGACCATTCAGATCCTCGAGGATATGTTGAGGGCGTGTGCTATTGATTTTGGAGGCCATTGGGATAGCCATTTGCCGCTAGCAGAGTTTGCGTATAATAATAGCTATCAGGCTTCTATCCAGATGGCTCCGTTTGAGGCATTGTATGGTCGGAGATGTCACTCGCCTATCGGTTGGTTCGAGTCTGGTGAGGTCCAGGTGTTGGGGCCCGATTTGGTGCAGCAGACCTTAGATAAGGTCCGGGTTATTCAGGATCGACTCCGCACGGCTCAGAGCCGGCAGATATCGTATGCAGATCGGAGGCGGAGAGATCTTGAGTTCATGGCTGGGGACCGGGTATTCCTCAGAGTGTCGCCCATGAAGGGTGTTATGAGATTTGGGAAGAAAGGCAAGCTCAGTCCTAGGTTCATTGGGCCTTTTGAGATATTGGAGCGCGTTGGCGCCGTTGCTTATAGACTGGCTTTGCCTCCCTCTCTGTCTGTTCATCCGGTGTTCCATGTGTCCATGCTCCGGAAGTATGTTCACGATCTGTCTCATGTGATCGATATGGCTTCCGTGGAGGTAGATGGCGACTTAGCTTATTCGGAGGAGCCTATTGCTATTGTGGCTAGAGAGGTCTGTAAGATGAGATCGAAGGTGATCCCGCTTGTGAGAGTTCAGTGGGGGCATCACTCCATTGCCGAGGCCACTTGGGAGCTTGAGTCCGAGATGCGTGAGAGGCATCCGCGCTTGTTCGATGATTCAGGTATGAAATCCTTGTATTTTCTAAGCCTGAATTTGCATTTTTAAGTTTTATTGATTTCGGGTGGTACCGAGGGGTCCTCGAAATCCGTGCCAGCTCCGTGGCTAGTGTGTGGATCCTACCTTAGACTTAGACTCGTCCGAGGACGGCCGAGAGTCTAAGTGGGGGAGAATGTAACGACCCTCAAATAGTCGTTACGGGATTCGGGACCTCAATTTGCGTGTCGAAAGTCCCAAAAGCTCCATTAGGTCATTTATGACTCGTCTGTGAAATCTGAGTCGAAACGGAGTCCGTTTGATAGGTTTTCGAGAAAAGGATCCGTTTATGAAATTCCGGAAAGGAATTTGGGATTTCGATAGGTCGTTTTGAGTAAACGAACCCCGATGGAAAATCCGAGCGCACCATTAGGTCCGTCTCGTCATTTATGATATGTAGCAACCTTCAAAATTGAAAACGGACCTCGTTTGATAGGACTTTTGATAAAGTCTCCGTTTCGGAAGTTTAAAAGAGTTAAAAGAGGTTTCCGAGCTCGATTTGAGCAAATGAGCTCCGATGAGAGATTCGAAAGTTCCGTTAGGTTCGTATAGTCATTTGTGACTTGTAGCAACTTTCGGAATTGGATTCCGAGGTCGTTTGGTTAAATTTTGCTATTTTGGCGAAAGTCGAAAATTGAAACTTTGCCGTGGGACCCACTTTTTGAGTTCTGGAGGTCCGAATTGAGTTCCGTCTTGACGAGCATGTCACCCAAGTATTTTATGGCTTGTGTGCAAAATTTGGAATCATTTCGAGCTTCGTAGGGTCCCGTTTTGCCCCTAAAACAATAGAAAATCTGGTGCGATTTTTCTGTTCTGTTTTGGCACAAACAGCCGGATAAACGCTGTATTTTCGGCCAATCCGTAAGGAATTAGGAAAATCTCAAAACATGAAAGTTGTAGCCCTTTGAGTTTTGGTTCTAATGGCACTGGTTTCCGGTCATTTGGACATTTCTATCAAAAGTTATGATTTTTTCAAAAGAAGCTGTCACAGAGGCAAAAACTGCTTTAAAAAGGCCATTTCGGGCCATTTCGGTTCATAACTTATAAAAATCATTTGGTGAGCTCTTGAGGCGATTTTTGGGTATTTCTTGAAGACCCAATCATACTTACACTTAAGGTAAGCCCTTTCAATCCATCTTTATGTTGATTAACACAAGAATCAAAGGGTTGATTCTTGGAAATGGGTTAGAACCCTAGATTCTTAAGAATTGGGGAAAGACATCGAGCAAGGCTCGCATGTGGAATCTAAGTGTACTTTTGGACTCACGGGAGCGTGGGGAGTTCGGAAAAGTACATTTTGTAAAGTTAGGGCTCGGCCCTACCCGGGGGCATTTTGGTAATTTTTACCCTAGGATGCCTATAGGCTTAAATAGCTATAATTGAGCACTCATATGTGCTATATCTTGTCTTAATAGACCTAGTGGAGAGTCCTTCGCGGACAAGGCGAGCTGGAAAGGAGATTCTTCCCGGCATTTGAGCCCCGAGTTTCGAGGTAAGTGAGACTTGACCTCTATTGTGCTTGTGGACTCTTCCTTCATGCTAGTATGCTTCATGTACGCATATATATACCTAACAATGGTTAGGATTAATGATGTGAATTACTTGCTATTATTGTTTGTTATAAATAGCGAGATTGTGACTCGACCGAGGTATGTGCCGGTCTAAACGCTACGTCGAGGTAGCTTAAATTTATATCGTAGTAACGCTTGCTACGCCATGCTTAGATAGCAAGAACTTGGGACATGGCCGAGGATGTTGCCGGCATGTCATGATAAATGTCTTGCCGAGGATTTTGCCGGCTTTTGTATGATATTGGTACTTGATTTGTTCACGTGCCGGGTTGGGTAGTGCTGTCTATACGTAACCTTGGGTTGGACGACATGGGAGTAGGGATTGTACCCCCAAACTGTGGTCGGGTTAACATTCGCCTTACGTTCAGCTAGCATAACCAACCTGGGTTACGGTGACTGTGAAATATTATCGTTATTAATATTTCTGTTATTATTTCTGTTATTGTTATTAATGTCGTGGATATTAATACTGTTAGAGGGACACTTGACAGGGGGTGTGGTGTCGCCTATACTATGATATGTGTCACACTTGACAGGGGGTGTGGTGTGGACACTTGATCTTTGAGATGTGACACACTTGACAGGGGGTGTGGTGTGGTCACTTGATTTATTGAGATACGACGCACTTGACAGGGGGTGTGGTGCGATCGTAGACAGATTTGAGATGAGCCAACGACTACGGGTCGTTGGTCTACTTATTCATGATTGTGATAGTGACTTCGGGTCACGGTATATGGTTGATACTTAGTAGTGGTGTTGCTAGTCCATCGTAGGTCTAGGTTAGTCGGCACGGGAGTAGAGATTGGACCTCCAAACCGCCGCTGAGTTGACCTATGCCTTACGTTGGATGGGCATAATCCTTGAGACTTCTGGTTACTACTTGTGTGTATGGAATGTGTTACATCTATTTGTGATTTCACTACTTTATTGTATGATTGCTATAGTATGTTGTTGCTTATGATGCATGTAGCGACTTGTCCCGCAAGGGTAACTTAGCGGGCCTGTCGGTGATCTTACTGGGCTTCGGCTCATAACTTACTCTGCTACATGCGCAGGTCCTTCATCCAGTCAGCAGCCCGGATGTTAGCGGTTCCCGAGGCTTCTGAGACTTTTGATTGAGGTGAGCCGACCACACAGACCGTGGTGGCATACCGCCGGAGTCACTTAGAGATAGGACTCAGATTTCTTTGATGTATATTCATACTTTATTGAGTCACTCTTAGAATGCTCTAATTCTTTTGTGGATATATTCTTTTGGACTTCACCCTTTTATATTTATATATCCATTTATGATCTTTTCACATTATTGTTCTTTTCCGCATCTTGTTTCATTGGTTCGCCTAGGCAAATGTTGTTTAGGTGCCATCACAAGCCCTTGGAAATTGGGTCGTGACACCCTCCTTATAGAGATGCGAACTGGTGGAGGTTTTTTGAAACCCAAGCCTTCACGTGATTTCTTCATTGATCCTTCTGGTAGGAGCTTCCCTAACTTAGATGGTTCGTTGGGATCATACCCAGCCTTTGCAAATAGTTTATAAGCATTCGGATCAAAACCCTCGTTTGTGCGCTTTGTGGGGAGTGCACTATTCTCCGGCAGATTTCGGGCCACAAACTTTCCAAGAAAATTTGAGGATAACTTTAAAGCATCTAGCCGCTTGATAGGAAGGGTTAATCCATTCAGCACGTCACTTTGCAGCTCAGATGATTGGTCTTTCTTCTCCTTCAGTTTTGGGACATAGCGGAGCGTAGGTCCCGTCTTCTTGCCTAAAGGTGCAAAGTATTGCTTATGTGGTTTCCTTTGAATAGAGTGGCTTCTATCTTCATCCTCTACAACTTTTGCTTTCCCAGCTGCAATCTCAGCCTTCTTTATTTCAATCTTAAGATCCAATGTCTTGGCGATGTTATCAACCCTGACTTCATTCACGATATTCTTCAAGTAAAATTTAGCGTCAGCACAGTACGCTTCAGATTCAGTGAATGGCTTGTCATCAGCAACGATTTTCTTCTCAATACCATCTTCGTGATACTTAAGGCATTGGTGATAAGTGGATGGGACGACTTTATTCTCATGTATCCACGGCCTTCCCAGTAAGATGTTATAGGAAGTTTTTGCATCGATCACATGCAACCATGCGCTTGAAGTCATTTCTCCAATAGTGAGGTCTATTTTTGTAGCACCTATAGCCCTTTGCCCCCCTTGGTTGAATCCATGAATCATCAAACGGCTTTCAATCAAATCCTCTCTTGAGATGCCAAGTTCGTCCATTGTGTGAATAGGCAGAATGTTGATTCCGGATCCTCCGTCAATCAAGATTCTATTCACTCTTTGTTCATTCACATATCCAACCATAAACAATGGACGATTTTGAGGAACTTCCCCAAGTAGGATATCATCACTCGTGAATGTGATCTTTGCTTCACAAGTATTTGCTTCTCCGGCTGTAGATTCGGTGAGTTTTTCTGACTTCGTAGGTGAAGATGGCTCTGGACTTTCATTGTTCTCCTCTACTTTATCAGCATTACAACATGAGGCCTTCGTATCATCTTTAGGGATCTTCATGCGGAACCAACTTGGTAGAAACTCCTCTAGGGTCACTAGCTGACGCGACTTTTGGTGATGGTAAACCTCCACATTTGCCTTTTGTGGACGTTCGATTGCTTTCTGCTTCCTTGGCTTCCTTACCATCTTCTTCCTTATTGGCTTCTTAGCTGGTTCGTCTCGTGGGCTTGCTTTACGACGCCTCCGTCGAGTCACCAATGTCCAACCATCATCATCTGCCTCGAGTGATGCTTTCTTCATACTTTGCCCACACGGCTTTGGGGGAGAAAATGATCCTTTTGCTGGAACGGGTTCGAAATCGCCAAACTTGATCATGACATCTTGCTCTTCGAATCCTTCAATGAAATTGCAGATCGAAATAGGGTCTTGTGAGCCGAAGGTAATGGAAACTTGGTTTGCATTTTCCTTTTCATCTTCGAGTATAATCTCCCCTTTGTCGGCCAACTCCTTGACTTTGTCCTTAAAGACAAAACATTTTTCAAGAGAGTGACCTAAAAGCCGATGGTACTTGCAGTAGTTTGGATCATTCGTTCTTCCAGCTTCATTAGGACGCTTCATTTCTGGCAGCTCAATGAGCTTTAGTTCCAGAAACTCATCGAAGATTGCAGGAACATCAGAATCAAGGAATGGGTATTCCCTATCTTGCATCTCTCTCAAAGTCGATTTCCGACCTGTCTTATCCTTGAAAGAAGTCGTCTTCACACTTTGTTTCTTGCTAAACTTTGTGGTGAACTTCACAGGTTTGGCATCAACATTCATGGACTCTTTGCTTTCAACCTTGGGTACCACTTTGCTCCATCTCTTGACTTCCTGCTTGTCTTTTCCCTTGCGAGGTTCGGTGAGTGGTGGACCTTCTTTTCTAGTGGATGCCATGCTTAGCTCCATATCATGAGCACGTGTTGCCAATTCTTCAAAAGTCCTTGGCTTTATGCCTTGCAAAATGTAGCGAAGCCCCCAATGCATACCTTGAATGCATATCTCAATTCCTGAAGCTTCACTGAGTCTATCTTTGCAGTTGAGACTTGCATTCCTCTATCGGTTGATGAAGTCAATGACTGGTTCTTCATTTCGCTGTTGCGTGTTTGTAACTCTATCATGCTTATGGTACGCCTTGTACTGTAAAAGCGATTGAGGAACTCATGTTCCAGCTGCTCCCAGCTATCAATTGAACCAGACTCAAGATCTGTATACCAATCGAAAGCGTTCCCTTTGAGGGAACGGACGAACTGCTTGACGAGATAATCGCCGTAGGTTCCAGCATTGTTGCATGTCTCAACGAAGTGCGCCACATGCTGCTTTGGGTTTCCTTTGCCATCGAACTGCTGAAATTTTGGGGGTTGATAACCGATTGGCATCTTCAAGCTATCGATTCTTGCGGTGTATGGCTTTTCATATGCAAGCGAAGACTTGGAAGAAACCTCGTACTTATCCTTGATTGTTCCCATAATGAACTCCTTCAGTTGGTCAATTTGAATCACCCCATCAGCAGAAACTTGGATTTCCTTAGCAGGTGTTACTTGCTTAGCCGGAGTATTAATCACCTCTTGAACTTCTGGACGTTTTCCTGGTGCATGGCTAGATTCTCCCTCCATCATGCTTTCCATCTTGTTGATGTGAGCGTCTTGATCCTTGACATAGTTTGATAAGCTATCAATCGCCTTTGTCAAGTTTGCAAGTTGTTCCTCCACTGTTAAAGTATTAGTCGCCATGGCATGCACTGCTGTTGGAGATGATGGAGAATAACATGGATTCTCCCATAGATTGATCTTTGACTGGAATGACTCGCGCGGCGTGGTTGGAGAGGATCCAATGCTTGGAACTTCATCGTCTTTCTTCGCTACTGGACTTCTGGATCTGCAGAGCCTAAGTCGAGCCAAAGTGTTTTCAACAATCTCAGCGATATTTTTTCCTTTTTCCAATGGCTCAGTAGATGATCCTGCTCCTTTGGAAGATGAAGAACCGAAAATTGGAGTTGATGCGGGCGGCACCTGATGTGCCTGTTGTCCCATCAAGTTTGCTTTGTTTCTTGTAACTGGTCCAAAGCTTCCCTTAGTAGCATTCATGCAGCTTTGAACCTCAGAAGAGAACTTGGAATTGGCATCAAGGTCATGAGGCCAGACAGATTTTGCAACGACAGATTTTGAGTTGGTGTTCTTGGAAGCCTTCTCAATGTTGCTGAACTTTGTGAGTTGAAAAGTTGAGATGAGAGGTAGAGATTGTCCCACTGGGCGTGCCAATTTGTTTGCAATAAAATTTAAGCAATTACAAACAACATAAAGAAATATATTTTTATTCATAAAATATGTGAGTACAATTCTGGTAACCCCTTGATTCTTCTCTCCTATTTGTTATCCGTAATTCGAGGGCCTTAGCGGCGTATTTCTCGAACGTAGGATGATTTACATCTCCTTGATGTATTTGATGATCAAGAAGAGGCTAGAAAGACATATTTGGTGTCTTTTCTCATAATCCTAAACTTCACTTAGCGGTTCATCTACGGGATCAGGCCTTGCTTAAGGACCTTAGCGTACGATCTGGGCTGTTTCCAGAAAGCACAACAATTGAAATAGGTAGTCCGTATTGGTATCAGATCTATTCCATGTTCCGATCTTTCCATTTTTTTTACCCAAAAAAAGAAAGCTGAAATCAAAAAGAAAGAAGAGAAATTGGGCCATCTTTCCCGAGAGAGGCCGCCTATATTTGGTGTCTTTTTGTGATCTATTGACATTTTTTAGATGTCTTCTAAGGAAATATGTGACCCCTTTTTATAGGTGTGATCTATGCTTTTAAGTGGAGTAGCCTCCAAGAAAACCTAATAGGCCCACCTTATAGAAGCCGTAATTTGGATAAATTTTCGGTGTCTACAAATGCCCCTACTTCAAATCTTATTTGAGTTGGAGATGCGAAAACAAGATTTGAAGTATTGGAGATCTTGGCCCCAGATTTTGCCTCCATTGTTGTAGACTTGCTTTTGCTTGTGAGAGAAGAGATGAAGGGCAGAATTGGTCCCACTGGGCGTGCCAAAATTTGTAACAACTAAATTCGCGTCAAGAAAATAAATATCGAGACAGGAAAATATTGCAACAATATATTTTATTTATCAAAATATGAGTGTTACAATCTCTATGATTCCTCTGATTCGTCTTTTCAAACTATAACTTCAAGGGCTTTTGAGCTTGATCTTGAAGTTTGGATTTGGATTTGGATTTGGCTTTGGATTTGATCTTGATCTTGACTTGATGAGTTCAAGAGCTTGGAGCTTTATCTTGAACTTGGTCTTGATCTTGAACTTGTACTTGGATTCAAGGGCTTGAAGCTTGATCATGAATCTTCGTCTTGATCTCTAGAATTTGTAGAGAAATATTTGAGTGCTTGCAGCTTTTGTAGAAATCTCTTGCTTTGATCCACGAGCTCTTTCTTGCTTCTTGTTATGGATTCTTGCTTCTGATTTCTTCCCCCCTCAAATGAGAGATTTGATCCCTTTATATAGATATGGGGTGGAGTAGCCACTAAGAAACCCTGGCGGGCCTTGGCCCGTGGACCGGCCAATCAGATTTAAGCAGTGACTAGGCCGTATTTGATTGGCCATAACATGTCACATGTACACATGGCATATTTTTATTGGTCTTAGAGTTTGACTTGGATTGCCACATCATTTGACGTGTGGCATGATCCAATTGGCTATTGTATTGACTTGGCGCCACGTCACTTGTCGCGTGGCACATTTTGGGCCTCTAGGAAAACTTATATCCATTGGGCCTTAGGCTAATTTAGGCCAGCCTAGAAGATTGGACTTTTATTATATTTAAATAATTAGCCCAATTATATTAGCCCATAATACTTATTTGGACCAATATATTTTTTAATTTAATATATAGCCATATTATTTTATGACTTTAAACCCAATAAAATTTACTTGTCTACAATATGTTCGTTCCTAATCCTATCTCTGATAGTATGTCCATAGAGTTTAGCATCCTCATTTTGCTTCTTTCGTATCCCGAACATGTGTATCCTTAACTGGCTGACACTCGATCTCATACAACATAATAGGTCTAACTACCACTATATAAAACTTACCTTTTAAGTAATTTAATTTTTTCCGGAAAATTTGCCCACAGACCATCAAATAACAAGAAACAGGGGGAATATAATAGGAGTACATAATAAATAAAATTAATAACTTAAAAAATAATATAAGCAAACATGCTACTCCCTCTGTCCCATTTTAAGTGTCTACCTTTTTTTAGT
Organism: Petunia axillaris subsp. axillaris; assembly: GCA_029990575.1. Taxonomy (NCBI): domain Eukaryota; kingdom Viridiplantae; phylum Streptophyta; class Magnoliopsida; order Solanales; family Solanaceae; genus Petunia; species Petunia axillaris. The sequence goes on along the minus strand of JARKNS010000007.1, from coordinate 45,306,466 downwards.
CTGTCCTAAAATGAGCATTTTTTCATATTTGGTAAATTTTTAATTCTCAGATTTGTTTTGGAGCACAAGATTTAAATATACTGACGCAAATTACACTTTTCTTTAAATTTTAAACCAAATGATTTAAAAAAATTCTTATTTTTTTAAACTTCCTATTCAGTCAAATCAAGACACTTACAATAGCACGGAGGAGTACCTTATGTAAAATTATATCAATAAAATAAAATTTATATGAGTATATATTTAGTGCACATAAATTAAATTTATTTTCCTGTACATTGGGGTCCTTGTCTGAAGAATGATAACAGGGATGACTACAGCCGCATGTTTGGGAAGGTTATCTGTTTCTTTCTTGATAAGATTTTCGTGGCCACTCTGCACATTTGATGTCTGGCTTTTGTCATTTTTTTTATTAGTTAAAGATTTTGATTCAAAAGTTGTACTCCTCCGTTCCTCAGAAGATGGTACAATTTAGATACTGTAATATTTTTGTATGTCTTTTAAATATTTTAGATTATTAAAAATTATGACTTATAGTAATTTTTATATAATTTTTTTGAATATATAAATTTTATTTCAAAAAATTAATGACTCTAAGCCCGAATTCACTATCCAAATAAAAAAGTTTGACCCTTGAAATCACATTAATGTCATTCTTTGTGGAACGAGATAGTAATATTAATTAATGAATATTGATTTTGCAACTGATCCTAACCTCAGTTCATACAAATGAAGATGGGCAGGTTTAGTGTTGAACGTATCAAATTCAGATTTTGAATTCTCTTTTGCACTCAAATCACTTATAAAATTAGTATAAATAAGTTTTCTTTTTAAGTAAAAATGATTATTGACTTGGTAAAAATATGAAACTACGCTAATGCACTTTTTTTTTAAATCTTAAGCCTATGTATAAAACCTGTCGGATATAAAAGGACAAAGAATGGACCCGCAAGCACCTAGCCTTGCAAGTTGGTCCTGACTTGTGATCCATCGGCGTGTTGGTGCCAAATGAAACTGATCTTGTGCGAACTTTTTTTTTGATGCATTAGATTCATTTGATGCAACCAACCATAGTTTTTGACACCTTAAATCTTTGGGTTCATTTGAACATTGAATAAGTTTAAATAAACAAAATGGAAAAAGTGCTTAGTAGACTTGGGTCACATAAATGAAGTCAAATATCATGCAATGTTTGCGAATTTCTTTTGCTTTTCTTTCCCTAAAGTTTTCCTACTGTTAAAAACGAAGCATCCCAGTAGGAATGCAACAGTAGGATATGCAAAAGAAGTGGAAAAATCTCAAAAAACTGGCAGTTTTCCGTGTAAATACATATTTTTTGAAGATTTTTTGAAAAAAAAAAAAGTGAAAAAAGTTTTATGGACAAACCAGCTTTTAATAGTATTCTCTTATAGTTGTCAAATAACATGGTGCATCCTTTTATATATGCGCCAAAAATTTAGTTATTTTCACGATATTCTATAATATTAAACAATTGAAATAATTCATTGCAGGACAGACCATAAGCATTATAGATAGGGAAAATGTTACTTACATCTTAGTCAGTTCTACAGTTTTTCATCGATCAACTTTTGGACAATGGGAATTTTGAACACAAATGACTGCTAACAATTTGAGTTTTTATTATTACAAATTAAGAGTAACTTTGATCTTACAAATATTCTCCACTTATTTTTTTTTTTTTTTTCGCTCACACTCTAGCACTTCTCTTTCTTTCTCACTTTTTTTACTCTCTCTGGTTGCTCTCTCTTTGCCTTTTGCTTTATTGCTTGCTTGATTACAACTCAAATGCACCATCTCTATTTATAGGTGGTGACAGAGGGATCTAGTGAAGGGCTTACCCTTCTCTAGGATATTTCCCTACTACCCAATCTATAGCTACAGTTAGTAGAATATTCTAGAATTCTCATTCTAGAGTTGTTTTTTGAGTTCACTAGAATTGCTCTAAATTTTTTAATTCTTAGTCTCTCTTGACCACTCGAGGATCTTCCAAAAGTACCCACAAATACAATTGGCGTTGATATTATTATATGTTAACACTCCTCTTCAGGCACCAATTTTATTTGGTCTTGCAATCATCCTAACTGCTTCTCAAAATCTTGTAAAGTTCATGTTATCCAGGCTCTTCATGAATTTATCTACTACTTATTTGTCTGTCCTGATTAGTTCCATTTCAATTTCGCCTTGAAGCCCTTTTTCTCGAAGAAAGTGGTCGTGTACTTCCACATATTTTGTCCTGGCATGAAACACTGGATTTTCAGCCAATCATATAACTGACAAGTTACCACAATATAATGCCACATTGTCTTCTGATGGTTGATGCAAGTCTCTCATGAGTTGCATTAGCCATGTGCTCTCTTATGTCGCTATTGCTCCTGCTCGATATTCTACTTCAGCAGTTGAAAGTGAAATATTTGGTTTCTTTTTTCTCCATGACGATATTGCAGCTGACCCAAGATTAAAGGTGTATCTAGTGGTTGATCTTCGAGTATCATGGCAACCAACATAGTCCGCATTACAATAACTAATTATTTTGCATTGAACCCTTTTAATGTAGAAAAGTCCATAGTCAATAGTTCCTTTCACGTACGTTAATAATCTTTTGATAGTTTCTAAGGGAGGCTTCTTTGGCTTCTTCATAAATCTACTGACTACTCCACTGCAAAGGCAACATTCCGTCTGGTCAACCTTTGGTAGATACGACTACCAACTAGTTGACGGACAATGTCCCATCCTCTAAGTTTTTTCATTCACCAGAACAAAGCTTTATGTTATGCTCCATTGGTGTAGAATACAACTTGCAACTTGGCATCCCATATTTTTGGAGTAGATCTCTCTCATATTTTTGTTGCCCAAGGACTAATCCATCATTTTTCTTCTCAAACTCAAGACCAAGGAAGTGGTTTAGTTCACACAGCTCCTTTATTTGAAATCCTACCTTCAAATTTTCTTTACTTCAATGAATTTCATAAAAGTCATCAGATTTTCTTTACTTCGATAAATCTCATCAAAGTCATCCCTAGTGATGATCAAATCATCCACATTGACTAGTATAATAGCTAGCTTTCCGCCCCGAGCCTTTACAAATAAGCTCAAATTTACTAGAGCCACTTGATAGCCACTTTGAATTAGAAACTAGATAGTTTTTCATATCATGTTCGAGGAGCTTGCTTCAAGACATGTAGAGATTTCTTCAATTTGCACACATAATCAGGGTTGTCTTTATTCACGAACCCTTGTGGTTAATCTATATACACCTCCCGATCCAACTCTCATTAAGGAAAGCATTTTTCACATTCATCTATCATAAAGTCCAAGAGTTACTAGCTGTTAGAGCTAGTAACATACTAAATGTAGTAATTTTTGTCATGGGGATAAATATCTCGTCATAGTCTAGCCCATACTCCTAAAAAAAATCATCAAGCTACATGCCAAGACTTGTACTAGTTGATGGATCTTAAAGGTGAGTTTTTAATTTTGTAACTTATTTACATGATATGGGTTCAATATTCTTGGGTTTGACCATTAAATTCCAAGTCAAATTTTGCTTAAAGGTAGCATCTCGTCCTCAATTCCCGTCCTCCATTCACCACTCTCTAAATATTCTTCAAAAATGGTAGGATCCTTGATCTTGTCTACCTCGGCCAGTGCTTCGTTTGCATACTTAGGGTTTGGAAATTTCATTCAGGTAGACTTTCTTAGTTGAGGTTGTTGTGCTTCTTGAGATTTTTCTTGAAACTCCTTTGAGGTATCATAGACTCCAGTTTTCCATGAGCTCCTGTATTCTCCTTTTGGGGATATCTCTTCTGTATTTAACTCATGTTCCTCACGTTCCCCTTGTTTAGATTTTTTCTTGTTTCCTTGTCCTTCATCTTCGAGTTTTTGTTGTAACTTTTGCTGCAACTCTCCTGAATCTGGTAGCATGGCTTCTTTTGACCACCATGATGATGCCTCGTCAAATTCCACGTATCTTGAAACATATATTCGGTTAGTGGTTAAGTCACAACACCTCTATATTTTTCTTTGTTCGTCATAGCCGACAATTACATCGAACTGCTTTCTTATCAAACTTGTTACGGAGATGATCTGGCACGAACTCATAGCACGTACATCTGAATACATTAAAGTGACTTACATTAGGTATCATCTTCTTGAGCTTCTTGAGTGGTGAGATGAATCCTAGTCTCGCATGTGGTAGCTTATCAATGATATGAGCAATAGTCTTCATGCATTTTGCCCAACCTTGTTGGTACATTCATGTTGGGCAACATACTCCTGCATATCTCTGCTAGTGTCTATTTTTTTTTTTCTGTTGCTCTATTTTTATAGTGATCCTAAAATTTTTGTAAGCTTTGGAGCGTTATAAAGATAAATGTGTATTTCATTGATTTCGATTTTCGTGCTAAAGAAATTAAACTAATGAAATATCAATAAAGAAGTGTATTAGGAGATTTACAAATTTATTTAGAGGTGTTTGGACTTAAATAGGTGAAAGTAGATTTTTTAATTACCAAGATTGGGGCAAATGGGCAACGTGAGGCAATGAAGTAAGCCTCTTCGCGTCCAAATCGCGAGCAAAGCTCAAGCAAAATGGACGCTGAACTCTTCAACATGTGACTTAAGCAAAAGGGTAGAATAGGAGTGGCCACTAGGTCAAAGACAAAATGAGGTCTGGCCATACTTAAAAATAAGTAATGGAAATAAGGCTTTTGCTTTTGAGGGGATCTCAGTCACAAGTTCCATTACAAGCTCAAGGTAAGATTTTATGCAACTTTGGTGTTAAAATAATTAACGTAACACTAGATTTAGCATCCATTGATTTTGAAAAAATGTCTAGATTCATCAAAAATATTGAAGAACAACTAAGAGAGCAGACATGGTGAATTTCTATAGTTTATTTCTTGAGGTAATTTCTTCCATCAAAACTCATTATGTATGAGTAGAATTGAAATATTTGAGTAATTTATAGTGTTTGTGATGGTTGGTGGAGTGTATTTATGAAACCCTACGTTTCACCAATAGTGGTTGTTAGAGAAGATGAAGTATTGTTATGGTGGTGTCACGAACCGTTTTCTGAATAAGTTGCGACTGGCACTCAGTACGTGAACTTGATCAAGCGAACCCTCTAAACTTGCATGTTATATTCTATTTTTATCCTACTATGCAAATGATGTAATCTTTAAAACAAAACTTCAATAAATTTAATTATGAGAGAAAATTCATTCTGAAATTATATTTATAAAATAACCAATTTTATTATGATATGCATAGAACCAACAAAATGGACAAGCATACGTAACTATTAGACTGCCTATGAAGTTTCTAAGAATCTTATACCTGACACTATGACTAATAATAAGAAAGAGTGGAACACAAAGAATCTCCACGAACAAATGCGAAGTTCAACAATCACTGGGTAGTGGGAGAATATCCTAGCTCGTAGCCTGCAAAACCTGCGCTTAAATTGACATAATCAATGTAGGTTTCCATGAAGAGAATGTAAGTACACCACGATGGTACTCAGTGAGTCTCAACGATCCCCGACTAAAGCGGGAATGAGACACTAAAAAGAAACATGAGATGCAATGTAATTCTTTAAACTCATGAATACATAAAATATTTAAAGCAACTTAATAAAGTTATTATTTTATGCCTAAAATTGGATGTGTAGGTTAAACACTTAAATTTATGGATGGGTCACAAGCAATACAGTAAAATACGAAGGAAAAGTAAGTGAATAAAGAGGAAAATAATAGACAAGAAAGTAAAGAGTTTTATTCCTTGAGAATAGCAGGATTCAGTGGTGAATCGCTTGATGTACAATACAATATAAGGAGGGGTATTTATAACAGTAATTATCCAGTCCTAATTATGGTAAAATACAAAGATTAATGAGGCTCATGGGCCAATAAACTCAAGGGGGTTGTATATACGAAATCCTAACTAGGATATTGTAACCCTAAGGCAGCAGGATGTATGCCTTGCATCCAACGTCCGTACCGCCTGAATGATCATAACTCGTAGAACAGGCATGTATCCTCTATGCGCGGAAATTTGTAGGATAAGTCTAGTCTCGCCAGCTGGACTCGTATCGCCGTAATAATAGGTGGCATATTGTTACCCACACAGTCGGTCCCCCCACTTGCTGAGTGCTAATACAAGCAGTCAGGAAGTGAAAGCAGTATTCAAGATGGATGTGAAAGATATCTCACTGACTCCTTGAAACTCGCAGTCTCACTGACCAAGAATGATATTGATTTATTCGAGAACTCCGCGTGTTTTTATCTGATTGGTTGATGTCGATTCCATGTACCTTTTCAAGAATACTTTTTGTTATGCTGAAGCATTTCATATCTCAGGTTATAATTACGCTTGACCATTTCGTGATCCGTTCTTATCTCTTCCAGTCTATAAATAGGGGCTTCGTAATAGTGGCAGAATCACAAATCCTCTTCGGAGAAATACTTCATCTTCATCTTCTCCAAAGTTCCTTATGAAAGAATGACTCTTCTACCTTCAAAAATACTTTTCTTTGATCCTGGTGTCGCACCCCACTTTTTATCTCCTCCGGACCGCACATGCGGAGAGAAAGAAAGAGGTTTCCGACTTGGGTAACTCGTTTGGAATTAGAATTTTGGAGTCGCCACGTAATAAATTTTTTAGGCGTATTAGGTCATCTATTTATATCTAATTAAATTTAAACGAATAACTCCGGGTTGGTCTACTAATCAGAGATTCAGGTAAGTGTTCAAGTTAACCTAGAAGGAAGGGGTTAGGCACCTCCTAAGTTCCATAAATGTGGTTCCCAGCCGATTTCTATATTGGGTTTAATAAGCAATTTTAACTATAAGAGGACAAAAGTTAAATAAACATAAAAATGATTATAATATACCAATAAGTAGAATCGAGTAAAATAGGGACAATTTTGAAATTAAATTCAAAGGTATGATATATTAGGTAAAATAGGCAATAGGCAGTTTAAATTATTTTGCAAGAATAAGCTTATATAGCAATAGTATTGTAAATATAACAATGAATTGAAAAATTAGACTAAGATAGCTAATTAACCTATTTGAAGAATAACCCTAGGTTTTATTATTCTATTCAGATCAGAACCCAGCTTTGACCGGAAAAGATAGTTTCAAAATCCACTATCGTATATAGCTTGGGTAATTTCCATCATTTTCGAGGGCTTAAATGCCCTTAACCCTCATACCCTCTTTGAATTATTAGTCTACAATGCAATGCTAAAATAGATTTTAATCACCCTAAAAGGTTGGCTAACACCCCAATTTAATATCCTGGAGGCCGTAAGGACAACTAATTTTAAAAGAAAATATCTAGACCCCTATATTTAATCGGTGTCTCAAATCTATACTCAAACTAGGGGTTGCACATAATGCGGTCATGCAAATTCAAATACACATAAAATAATGTTAAGTGAAAGACAAATTTCAAAATGATAAGAGGCCTCCAAATTAAATTTCATAAACAAATTGTGATGAAAGTCAAACAAGTTTCCACGCCTGCTATTAACTTACTGTTACATTTTAGAAATTCAACTTTTGCAAAAATGAGGCAGTTTTAACATTGTCTTGTATTTTTTGCCTTTTCAGAAAATCATTTAGCTTCCTGTACACCAGAGTCGCTTTTCCAAAAAATTAGTTTTGCACAAATAGTCTAATTTTCAGCTTGTATGACGATTTTAGCCCTTTTCTCAAATTTGCAGAAAACAGCCCCTGATACATTTCAATTCTATGACCTGTCTTATTTTCAGTTTTAGCATTCATATCCTAAATCTTACATAAATAAACATGTCTTTCTAATTCGGCCCTTTTAACACACAAAGCAAAGAGCAAAGTTAAAGAAGGCTCCTGTTTAGCCAATTTCATTGCTTTTTAACAGTGTATAAGCTGTTGTACCTGTCTTAGATCTAACCGCACCTTATGGTTCTTATACAAACCATGACTAGTCCTAGCAAATACATCGAAAATACTTTTCATCATGAGTATAAAATCAAACAAGAGAAAGGAAAGAGTAGGGCCTTGTCTTAGACTTCTATATACCTCATATTGAGTCTGACTTGACTCGTTCATAGCCATAACAACCTGCAAGAAAGACGTCAAAAGGTATAGCCTTTGGCTATCCTAAAATAGTCCAAGGACGGACTATAACAGGCTGCATCAAGAGTGTTAAGGGGTGGCTTAAAACAGCCCACACACGCACATAAGTAAACAGGTGCCAAACACGACTGAAGGTCCACTATTCTAATGGGCTCTATACAGCCAAAACAAACATGTTATCAAGACAACATTAGATGCCATTCAATCAGTTCATGAAACGTACTTCGGGTTGCAAACTAATCAAGATAGAGCAAAAAAATAAAAAGGAGCAAGCAATAGCCAAAAGTTGACAGAGAAAACCAAGCATGCCTTGGCTTATAGGCAAAACTAATTCTCAGGAGAAAACTTAGGAAAAGTAAGCAAACTGCTTTTCTTTTGAAAGAAGCAGTAGAGATTTTCAGCGTGTAAGATGTGCTTTCAGAGTGGAGAGGAGAAGAGAGCTTTCAGCATTATAGAGGAATAGAATAGGGTGTGTCCAAGTGTTCTTTTGGTTGAGAAAAGAGGTGCTATTTATAGTGTAGGATAGGTATTATACTTGCAAGAAAATGAATTCAAAAACATTCAAAATCACTACAAAAGGCAGATTAAAATTCTGTTTTCACATAAAGGAAAGGATATTTTGTTTTCAAATTAAATAGTAAAGAGAAGATTTTGACAATTATAGGGAGAGTAATTTAAGGGATCCAAAAAATTCTATTATCGTAGAAAAAGCTTTTTCCTATATAAGTATTGTCTTCTAAAACCAATGTGTGTGTGTGTATATATATATATATATATATATATATATATATATATATATATATATATATATATATATATATATATATATATATATATATATATATATATATGTATATCAAGTAATCAGGCTTTTATTATACTGCTAATATTCAAGAATTTAAACCAACGGATGACTAGATACTCATCCTCAATTGTTACTGTGAGAGCATACCTGACTTTTCTTGCTTTATCCTTCCATTTTTTAGTTGTTGGTGATGTAGTTTCTAAGCCACCAATAATATCACATAGATCTTAGCCGAGAAAATAGTATTGCACCTCTATGCTCCACGATCCATAATTGCATTCGTTGAGCTTCTCATAGAAATTGAGGGTGCTTGCAATATTTATCATAAATTGGTTTTCTTGATTTGTAGCCTCTAATAGTAGCTTGTTGGACCTCCATTGTATTACTACTGTTCTTGATCCACCAGGCTTTGATATCACTTTTTGAACATAAATGGTTGCTAACAATTTATTTTTTTATTATTGCAAACTGAGGAGAAACTTCGTTCTCACAAATATTTTATACTCAAGTTTTTATTTCACTCACACTCTAGCACATCTCTTTCTTTCTCCCTGTTTTTACTCTCTATAGTTGCTCTCTCTTTGCTTTTTTTCTTTTTGCTTTGTTGCTCCCTTGATTACAATTCAAATGAACCACATCTATTTATAGGTGGTGATGGAAGGATCTAATGAAGAGTTTTCTACTACCCTTATCTAGAATATTCCCCAACTACTTAATTCTAGAACTATACTTTGCAGAATTCACATTATAGACTTGTTTTTTGAGTTCTGTAGAATTACTCTAAATCATTTTATTATTAGTACCTCTTTACCACTTTAGAATTTTTAAAAGCATTCACAAATAAAGTTGGTGATGATATTATTATATTTTATAGAGAATCCTTACAAATATTTTTTTTTCAAATATACTCCTCATAAACATATTTATTTGATTTGATTCTGACATTTAGGTGGAGCCATACAAAGATAAAAGAAACAAAAAAGGCTAAATTAGCACATAAACTATCAAAGATGTTTACATATACTTTTTCTTATAATTTGAATCTTGCCTTGAGCAATTGAAAAAGTCCAAATATATCTCTAAACAATTAAAATGTACTTCAAGTTTAACCTGATGTGGATGCTGAATTCTGACATCTATATCATATAAATATTTTTAGGTAAAAGATCGTTAGTGAAATGGGCATATGTATAACCTTACGTGGTTGCTGAATTCTGATTTCTATATCATATAAATCTTTTTAGGTAGAAGATTGTTAGTGAAATGGGCATATTTGACAGGAAAGATACTGACGAGATTTTATGAACCAAAAAATAAATGAAAATTAAAATGGAAAAGTGAATATTTATTGTTAAGTTGGATCTTTTCTCTTATCGACATAACGTTCAAATCAAGGAAAATGCATAAGTACTCCGCAAACTTGTTTAAAATTACTAGTTAACTGACATGACATAAAAATTGAGATTAGTACTGGGTTATATAACTCCTACAAAGTATAAATATATTAAAGAGGATTCGGGACAAGTTTGAGTGGTACTTATCATTTTTTTACTATATTTTTATCAGCTTCATTAATGGCAGGCGCGGAGCATCCCTGGAAGCACCATGTGTTGATTCTCGGATTTGCGCCTACAAGACTTCGAGATATTTGTTAAGCCTCATGACCCTTGTTTAATTTTAGTAGAAGTTAGAATATCAAAAATAATTACGTGAAGGAGAATGCGAATGTTTGAGGTATGTTTGACTAAGAAGTTTAGTTAAACAAAATTAAAGTTTTGTAAGAAAAACAAAATTAACAGCAAAAATCTTTTTAAGTAGTATTTTTTTATTTCATATTCTCTATTTCAAGATGAGGATAATATAAAATAAGTATTGATTGAAAAATATATTGCAAATGATGTAAATATATACTTGGTTTTAAGGTTCTAGAAATTTTGTGTTTGGAAATTTTATCATTGTATTTGAATAAATAAAAATTAGAAAAATAAATCAGAGTGATTTCAGTTTATTAATTAGGTGTGTTATTTAAGAAAAATTAATCCCTAATTGTTCAACGCTAGATATTTTGTGTGTGTCTCTGTGTGTGTGTGTGTGTCTATATATACATATATATATATATATATATATATATAAATATATATATATATATTATTCTTGATGGTGTCTCCAAGACCCATCGCTATCCTACTACTCTCATGTGGTAAAGAATAATAATCAAGCATCTAATCAAAACCGTGCTAAAGCAATGATATTCCTGTGTCATCATCTTGATGAAGGTTTAAAGATGGAATATCTCACGGTTAAAGATCCACTCATGCTGTGGAACAGCTTAAAAGACAGGTATGACCACCTGAAGATGGTCATACATCCACAAGCACGTTATGACTGGATCCATCTGAGGCTACAAGATTTTAAAACCATCAGTGAATATAATTCTGCTATGCTTAGAATTATTTCTCAGTTGAAATTATGTGGAGAAAATATCACTGATAGTGACATGCTTGAGAAAATATTCTCCACTTTTCATGCCTCGAATGTGCTCCTGCAGCAGCAATATCGAGAGATGAAATTTAGTAAATATTCTGAGTTAATTTCACATCTGCTTGTTGCTGAACAACATAATGGATTATTGATGGAAAATCATGAAAGTCGACCCACTGGTTCTGCTCCATTCCCAGAAGTGAATGAGACGAACTTCTACCAAAAATGTGGAAACTGGCGTGGCCCCAGCCGTGGTAGTGGTCGAGGAAGAAACTCCTATCATGATGATCATTATGCACCAAAATCCCCTGACCACCAGCTGTGGAAAAGGAAGGATAAAAAACATGAAGCGGTGCAAACGAAAAATTCGGAGAATGGTTGCTACCGTTGTGGAGCAAAAGGACATTGGTCACGTACCTGTCGTACGCCAAAATACCTAGTTGATCTCTATCAAGCATCTCTGAAAAAGAAAGGAAATAATGTTGAAGCCAACTTTATGTCTGAAGATAATGTGGACTTCACACAATTGGACATAGCAGATTTCTTTGAGATCCCTGAAGGACAGTTTCCTGAAGGACAGTTCCCTGAAGGACAGATCCCTGAAGGACAAATAGATCATCTGACTGGTGATGGATCTGTAGCCAAAGAGACTTAAATATGTTTTAAGTTATGTCGTTTGTAATAGTTTGTATGTTTAATATTATTGTAGTAATACTAGTAAAGTTTTGCTTTGATAATAAAGCATGTATTACATGATGTCTGTTTTTATCTATGTTATTTTATTTTGAAGTACACATGGATATCCCTTAAACTTTATTTGGATCAAAGATCAATTCTGAGGACATTTATATAATTGATAGTGGAACAACACATGCCATATTCAAAGATTGAAAATATTTTTCACACTTGATAATGAGAAAGGCAAATGTTTCTACTATTTCTGGTAATACTAATTTAATTGAAGGCTCCGGAAGAGCAACTATATTTCTGCCTAAGGGAACAAAAATTATTATAGATGATGCATTTTTCTCTTCCAAGTCCAGAAGAAACTTGTTAAGTTTTAAAGATATCCGCCGAAATGGATATCATATTGAGACAATAAACGAAATGAATAATGAATAACTTTGTATTACAAAGAATGTCTCTGGCCAGAAATATGTTTTAGAAAAGTTGCCAACTTTATCTTCTGGCTTATACTGTACAAAGATTGGTACGGTTGAAGCACACTCTATCGTAAACCAGAAGTTTACTGATTTAAATAATTTTGTGCTTTGGCATGACCGTTTGGGTCATCCTGGATCAATAATGATGAGGCGAGTCATTGAAAATTCTCGTGGGCATTTACTTAAGAACCTGAAGATTTTCAAAAGTGATGAATTTTCTTGTACTACTTGTTATCAGGGAAAGTTAATCACTAGACCATCACCAACAAAGGTTGGGATTGAATCCCCTACGTTTTTAGAACGTATCCATGGGGATATATGTGGACCTATTCATCTCAAGCTTTTAATGATTATTGTTATCAGTCGGAATAAGAGTTGAACATCCTGTAGCTTATGTTCATACTCAAAATGGCCTTGCAGAGTCATTTATTAAACGACTGCAATTGATAGCAAGACCGCTATTAATGAAAATAAAATTGCCCACTACTGCTTGGGGTCATGCCATTTTACATGCAACATCACTTGTTCGTCTCAGACCGACACATTATCATGAATTCTCCCCGTCACAATTAGTTTTTGGCCATGAACCGAATATTTCTCATCTACGAATATTTCGATGTACTGTATATGTGCCAGCAGCACCACCACAACGCACTAAGATGGGACCCCAGAGAAGGCTGGGAATAAATGTTGGGTTTGAGTCACCCTCTATTATTCGGTATCTTGAGCCATTAACAGGAGATTTATTCACTGCTCGATTTGCAGATTATCGATTTGATGAGACAACTTTCCCACAATTAGGGGGAGAGAAAAAGGAAATAAATAGAGAAATTGTGTGGAAAGTTCCATCATTATCTCACTTTGATCCACGTGCCCCATATGTGAAAAAGAGGTCCAGAAGATCGTTCATTTGCAAAATATAGCAAATCAAATGCCAGATGCATTTATTGATTTGAAAAGGATTACTAAATCACATATCCCTGCAGAGAATGTACCAATTCGGATGGATATCCCAGCAGGACCATCTTGTAGTGTCATAGCCAGTGAACCTAAAGCACACCTGAAGCATGGTAGAGCATTGGGTTCCAAAGATCGAAATCCTAGAAAAAGGAAAGTGATAAATGATCAAGATGACACTATAAAAGAATCTCTTGAAGAGAACCAAGATCTTATTAATCCTGAATTTCCTGAAGAAATTAATGAACCTAAGACTCAAGTGAGTGAGGAATATTTAATAAATTCAACTGGTGATGGAATAAATTTTGAATCGATCAGAAATAGAGGTGGATGATGTTTTTGCATATAGTGTTGCACTTAATATTATGCAAGATAATGAGGATTTTGAACCTTAATCTATTCAACAATGTCGACAAAGAAATGATTGGCCAAAATGGCAAGAGGCAATTCAAGCAGAATTGAGCTCACTTGCCAAACGTGATGTTTTTGGACCTGTAGTCCAAACACCTAATAGTGTAAAACCAGTTGGCTTTAAATGGGTCTTTGTGCGTAAACGAAATGAGAAAGGTGAAATCATAAGATATAAAACACGCCTTGTTGCACAAGGATTCTCACAAAGACCTGGTGTTGATTATGAAGAAACATATTCACCTGTTATGGATGAGATAACATTTCGATATCTCATCAGTTTAGCTGTACATGAAAAACTTGAAATACACCTGATAGATGTAGTTACAGCATACCTATATGGCTCACTTGATAATGAAATTTATATGAAAATCCCTGAAGGATTTAAAATGCCTGAAGCATATATTCAAAGTCTCGGGAAATGTACTTAATCAGATTACAAAGATCTTTGTATGGGTTAAAACAATCAGGGCGCATGTGGTATAATCGCCTTAATGAGTACTTGCTAAAGGAATGATATATAAACAATATCAAATGTCCATGTATATTCATAAAAAAAACAGCATCACAGTTTGTTATACTTGTTGTTTATGTTGATGACATAAATCTCATTGGAACTCCAGAAGAACTCAAAAAGGCAATTGATTATTTAAAGAGAGAATTTGAGAAGAAAGATCTTGGAAAGACAAAACTTTGTCTTGGTCTACAAATTGAAAATTTAGTAGACGGGATCTTTATTCATCAATCTGCCTATACAGAAAAGGTCTTGAAATGATTTTACATGGATAAAACATCCATTAAGTACTCCAATGATTGTTCGATCCCTTGAAGTGGATAAAGATCCATTCCGGTCTCAAGAATAGGATGAGGAACTTCTTGGTCCTGAAGTACCATATCTAAGTGCAATTGGTGCACTTACGTATCTTGCTAACTCTACAAGACTTGATATAGTACTTTCTGTTAATGTTTTAGCAAGATTTAGTTCTGCTCTTACACATCGACATTGGAAAGGTATCAAACAGTATTGCGATATCTGAAAGGATCTGTTGATATGGGTTTGTTTTATTCTAACAAATATGGTGCAGATCTTGTTGGTTATGCAGATGCAGGCTATTTATCTGATCCACATAGAGGTCGATCTCAAACTGGTTATCTTTTTACATGTGGAGGTACGCCCATATCATGGTGTTCTACAAAACAATCAATGGTTGGTACTTCTCCAAATCATGCTGAGTTAATAGCTATTGATGAAGCAAGTAGAGAATGTGCATGGTTGAGATCAGTGATTTATTTTATTCGGGAAAGATGTGGTCTGAAGTGTGATACCAAAATACCCACGATCTTATATGAAGACAACACTTCATGCATAACACAGTTGAAAGAAGGATTCATAAAAGGAGATAGAACAAAGCACATTTCACCAAAGTTCTTCTTCACACATGATCTCCAAAAGGATGGTGAAATTGACGTGCAACAAATATGTTCATGTGATAATCTGGCAGATTTTTTCACCAAATCTTTACCGCCTGCAACTTTTGAAAAGATGGTATACAACATTGGAATGAGGAAACTTAGACACCTAGATCGACGTTTCCATTAGGGGGAGCAAAATACATGTTGTACTCTTTTTTCCTTAACCATATTTTTTCCCACTGGGTTTTCTTGGTAAGGTTTTTAATGAGGCAACTGATAATGTGTATTACAAGACAAGTGTACTCTTTTTTCCTTCACTAAGACTTTTTTCCCACAGGGTTTTTTCTTAGTAAGATTTTAACGAGGCACATTATCTATTAATGAACATCCAAGGGGGAGTGTTATGAATATATTGTATTGTGGATGTCCATTACTCCCATAGCTTCCTGAAGAAGCTTGATCTACAAGCAGCTTACAAGTAGCTTACAAGCAGATAGCTTACAAGCAGCTTACAAGTAGCTTACAAGCAGATAGCTTACAAGTAGCTCATGCAGCAGCTTCTTTTCTTCTATAAATAGGAAGTCATCTCAGTTTATTATGTACATCAGTTTGAAATGAAATAAGATATCAGTCTTTCTCTATATAGTATCTCTGTTTAATTTACTTTGCAGCTTTTATTTCCACAACAAGAAGAAAATATTTTCTTATTGCTTAAGGATCAAGCTAAGATACAAAGTTAGTTACAAACTTAGTAGATAGGAGCTATTCATAGACAAACTAACTAACTAACAACCTGCTAAAATATTTACTAATTTAACTTTTTTCCATATACTTCAATGCTCCCCCTCAAACTGAGGATGAAACACATATTTCATTCCCAGCTTGGATAGTAATTAATCATGTTGAGCTTTACAGAGGCTTTTTGTAAGTATGTCTGTTAGTTGCTCTTTAGTTCATTGTGTTGAGTGTAAGACGGTCTTTTATTGATCTTTTCACTAATGAACAGGCAATCACATGAAGATTTACTCAAACTCCCAACTCTTGAAGCAACCCTTTAAGCCAGATAATTTCAGCAATAGTTGATCCCATGCTTCTGAATCACAATAAGCAATTAAATTCAAAGCGCTTTCTGTGTGTGGATAAAAATATGCCACCTATAATTACAAGGATACAAGTCCAGCTGCCGAGACTAGACTTAGCTTACAAGTTCCCGGGCACAGAGGATACACACCTGCTCCTCATGACACGGCCGCTCAGATGGTACGGGCGTAGGACGCAAGACATACATCTCGCCGCCTTAGAGTTTATATTCTCCAAGTTAGGGTTTCATATATACCACCGCCTTGAATTTACTGGCGCATGACCTTTATTAGTCTTTGTATTTACCATAATAAGGATGTGTAAATCTCTAGTATAAATACCTCTTCTTACATTGTATTATACATCAAGCGCATCACATCGAATACGGTTATTCTCAAGGAACAAAACTCTTTGTTGTCTTGTCTATTACTTTTCTCTCAGTTTTACTTACTTTTCCTGCATATTTACTGTATTGTTTGTGACCCTCTAACAAATTAAATTATTTTACCTAAACAACCAAATTTAGGCCTAAACACCCTGATGGCATAAACAACTTAATTACTGGTGCATTTATATATATATATATATATATATATATATATACATATACATATATATATATATATATATATATATGACAACCATTACAGCTGCATCAAAATGTGATTGCTTAGGATCATGCATATATGAATTAAGCTAGCATTTGGACATAGATTTGGTTGAAACTTGGGAATTTGAGTTTTTTGAGTTGAGTTGAAAAATAATTTTTGGAACTTGAAGTTGTGTTTGGACATAGAATTTACTTGAAAAATAGTTGAAGTTTTGTGAGTAGTTTTTCAAATTTCCCAAAAACAACCTTTGAGCACTTTTTGAGTTTTTGGGACTTTTTGGGAGAAGTTTTGATTAAATAGCATAAACAAAAAGTTTTTCTCCCAAAAACTCCCAAAAATTGTTCCCAAAAACTATAAACAAACGGGACTTGTACCACAAAAGCAAGATTCATTTTTTTAAAACCGAAAAAAGGCACGATACTCTTCCCGCTAATCTTTGATAAACTCCTCTATCCTTTAGTTGACTATCTTATTCAATCGCTTTTGTCTTTACAAACTTTTCATACTCCGTAGAGGTACGTTTGTGATTAAATTCTAATGGAGTTGAAGTTGATTTACTCCCTGATAGTCTTTACTACGTGCTTGTTTGAGTCCACACAGGGTCTTCTGTAACTTGCACACTTTTCTGCACTCCCCCTGGCTTGAAAAGCCATATGGAATCTGTATATAAGCCCCCTTTAAGAGATCTCATGGAGAAATGCATTATGTACACCCATTTAAAAAATATACTCCTTCCGTCCCAATTTATGTGGCACCATTTCCTTTTTTGTTTGTCCCAAAATAAGTGGCACCTTTCCTTATTTGACAACTATTTAATGCATCATCTTTATTTTACCCTTGTTGGGCCCTACATACTTTTAAACCTACCAACAACTTTTTTATTACTCAAATCTTCTCTCTCTTACTTTTTCAAGGGTAAAATTGATACTTAACAAGGTCAACCTCTATTTTCTTAAACTCCGTACCCGGTCAAATGGTGCCACATAAATTGGAACGGAGGGAGTATCATTTAGATGATGCTGCTAAAGCTACCACCGACCTCACAGTGACTATCTTAGCTATTGGAGATAAAGTTTCTATTTAGTCTAGAGCTTCTAGCTGACTGTATTCCTTAGCTCTAGTCTAAGTGTCTAACCTTATACTTCTCAACTTCACCTACGGGCTTATACTTTACTTTAAAGACCCACTTGCACCCAATATGGACTTTTACCTACTAGAAAATTTACAGTAGTCCAAGTATGATTGTGTTCTAGTGCCTAGATCTCAGACTACATAGCCTCCATCTATTTCGGATCCTTAATAGCTTCAACAAACGAAATAGGTTCAGCAATAGCTGAGTATGAAGCTAAATAGGCCTTATAGGAAAATGATAGATTATCATAACAAACATGGTTTGAGATAGGATAAGTGCAAGAGGACTTCTTTGTGTGAACTATATAATCTTCCATCCAGCCAGGTTGTTTGGTAGTTCTTGATGAATTCCTGAGATTAGGTTTGACAGGGGTAGTGTTAACACCTAGAGTGGGTGTTAATGATAAAGATTCTTGTATATGATAAGTAGGTTCCTGAGTAACAACATGCTCATTAGGTGCCTGAGGAATAATAGGCTCATTTACAGCAGTTGATAGCTCTTCTATAAATAATTCAGGTACAATATTTAGAGGTTCAGTGTGAGAGAAGGTCATATTCAGATTTTTTTGTGTTTGTTCATCATCAGGTAGGTCTAGAACAGGAAAAAAAGGAGAATGAGAGTGACCAAAGTTCATGTGTTTGAAAGGAAATATGTCATCCTTAAAAACCACATCGCTGCTGACAAATATCACCTTAGAGTGTAGATCATACAGAATATAATCCTTGTGTAGTACAATAACCCAGGTGCATATAACAGGTATAGCTTTAGGGGAAAAGTTTTCATGCTTCTTTACCACAGATGCATAAGTCAAGCATCCCAATACTCTAAGATACTGTAATAAGCGAACTTTGTGAAACATTCTTTCAAAAGGGGACTTGCCTTTTAATAATACTGTACGAAGCTTATTTAGCAGATACACAGCTGTATTTACACATTTAATCCAGAACTTCAAGGGAATAAGTGTCTGATATCTGAGTGTTTTAGCCATATCTAGGATATATTTGTGTCTCCTTTCAATTACACCATTCTGTTGTGGTGTATAGATATAAGAACTCTGATGAATCACTCCAAATTCCTTCAGTAGGGATTCAACTTGGTTGATATAGAATTCAGTTCCATTGTCTGTCTTTAAACATTTGACTGCACATCTAAACTGATTTTTTGTTTAAGTTAGAAAATTTCTTATGATTAAGACAGACTCAGTTTTGTTATACAATAAGAAAATCCAAGTGTACCTTGTACAATTATCAACAAGAATCATGAAATACCTCTTACTATCGTGAGTAGGTACTCTATAAGAACCTCATATATCAGCATGCACAGTATCAAAAAAATTGCTTTTCTGTATATGTAATATCTACATGTCCTTCATTGGGTAAATTCACGTTACTTCTGTCACTGGTTGCCATACTTTGAAGAGTACTTAGTAAGCCTTATTATCTATTATCCAATTACATTTAGCAAGGCTAGTCATAAATTCCTGACTTTGCAGTTGTTGTATTTAGCTTCAATGCTTCATAATCAATAGACTTTCCCTTGTCCATCATTTGAGTAATTTGACTATAGTGGTCTTGAGTGAAGGTTGGTGGACCAGCAGGTGATGAGTTGTTGTACATAGGATACTGAGCATTAGTTGGCATTTCTTATTGAGGAAGCTGATATGATGGATTGAAAGTTGGGCTATATAGAGAGTCATATCTATTTCCAGTTGCCCATCCTAGACTTTGAGAGGTATGCAAATCGTTGCCATTATAGTTGTCGTTGTTGGCATGGTTGTGACTTTGTTAATCTTAGGTTCCCCATTTCTTTTTAATAGGCTTATTATCGTCATGGTAACAAAATTTTATAGCAATCATCTGTAGTGTGTCCCTTTAGAAAGTAATGATCACACTTAATATGTGCCCTACTATAAGGCTTGGTAGAGTTGTTTCTATTGAAATTGCCTCCAGGTACAGGATTGTTTGGACTGTTAAAGTGTACTTTGCTCATCTTGTAGCTTAGTAGAGCAAATGGATTACTAGGACCGCTCTGAAGAGCATGCACTCATTGACTTTCCACGGTAATAATTGATAAGTTCGCATTTTACCAACTTATCTTGCTCATCTTATCTAGTTTCACTTAGTTACATGTCTTGAATGATAACGAGGTGAATGATTCCAGAATAATGAAGAAAAGAACAAAAATAAAAACTAATTGGAGAGTCTCTGATTCAAAGGAAAGAAATCAAATCAACAAAAAATTCAGAAAAAATGGTGGACCGCACAATAAAGTGTGGAGCGGCGGAATGGATCAGAAATGATGGCCTCATGACTAAAAATTAATCTCTGTCTCAAGACAAAAGTGTGGAGTCGAAATTACAATAGTGTTGGCAGCACTTTATTGTGGAGCTGCACAATGAGGCAGAATCATGTTTTGAGACGAAATGAAAATCTGCAAAAAGTGTGTAGATGAAAATTAAAAAGTGTTGGTCGCACAATATTAGGCTGGCCGCAATTTTGGTCTCAAGGCTCTACACTTTCTCAGCATTATAGAAGTGTGCTAGCACAATATAGTGTTGCTCCATACTTTTGGTCGACTAGCATAAAAGGTCTCTTGAAACACAATTTTTTCTGAGGGGTGTTTTGAAAAATATGTTGTAAATATTTAAGAACTTATAAGTAGATAGATTTTTTGGTTTAAAAACCATCCTTTAGCTATTCTATTAAACTTTGGAGGGTGAACCCACATCCAAAACAGCCAGGACTTGAAGATTTGTTGTCATGCTTTAAACATTATTTAGTAGAGTTAGTAATAGCTAAGATTGTGATTTATTTCAAGTTGCTTTTGTATTGATTAAATCTTGATACTTATGAAATGGGTCTTTCCTTATTTAGCTATTTACATGCTTATTTAGAGAATTAGTGGTTTTAAATACTAGTTTATGCCCAAATATTCTATTTCATACCTGAGAAGGTCATTTTAGAATCGAGTGAAATAGCTAGTGGGGAATTTGGTTTATCAAAGAGATTGATAAACCCTGATTAAAGGGGTTGAAGTAGAGATATGGATACTCCGATTTAGAGACATATCAATTCAGCTTTATACAACTTAGTTAATATCGAGAGAATTAATGTGTGTTAGGCTAATTAGGCATTGAAAGAGTCTAATTAGGTGAATTAAATCGAGTGTCATTGTGAGACCTAATGATTTAACACGATAAGTCAATTACATTAAATTAAGCTTAAGTGAATTAAATTCCTAGATTATAAGTATCTTGTTTCCAATATCTTATGAATGCCATCAACAAATTTATCCACTTCTCTAGTTAGTTTGCATTTTTATTAGTTATTAATTTTATAAAAAATTCAAAAAAAAGTTTGGCTTATTTTAAATTTGTGATAATTTCTCCACTAGCTTAGTTTCTCTTATATTATACTTTGTGGGATTCGACTCCGACTCATATTTGGGTAAATTATATTGCGTCAATTATTTAGATATTCTCTTTGAGGTATGGATTTGGACGACATCAATTTCAGCGCCATTGTAGGAGAAAAATTGGTGTATTAGGATAGTATTAAGGAAGTAAGCTAATTTCCTCCATGACATATGCTTAATTTAGGTTAGGAGGATGGTTTGTCATTAACACTTGACTATTAGTTTGGGCATAGGATTCAATTAGCCTAATTAAAAACTGTGACAACTTCTGTAATTGGAAATGCTTGGCAAAACTCTTAGACTTAGGGTAGCACGTAAAGGGGTGGAATGAGAGCTTCAAGTCCATCCCATAATTTCCCCAGTCTAGAGAAATAGGCAGACACAGATGATACTTCATGTGTCGTGGTAACAATTTCCTTATGCTGATAAAATGCTCTAGAGGTATTTATGTCACGCCCTAAAAAAAATTATTAATTAAACTGCGGGGTGCGAGTTTATTTAAAGGCTCGTGACTGGTGTTCAAAAAGGTACAAAATTATTTAGAGAAACTCGGAGTCGCCACTTGACATAGTTTAAGGTGTGCCAAGTCACCAGAAGGTACCTTGGAACACCTTTGACTCGTCTAATGGTCTGCGTTTAGAGATTCGGGTAAGGTTCTCAGTTGACTCTCGGAAAGGTATTAGGCACCCTCGAGTCCTGTGCCGAGCACAGTTGCTTTATTGTCGCAGTTTTAATTTATTAAATATGGTTGTTATATTTTATCGTTCATTTAAAGTTACGCTTTGATTGTTCGAAACCGAAATCGCGTCAAGTAACCCACAAGGTATACTTGAAAAAAATTTATATATTTTTTTTACTTTTTGCCTAATAAGTAGATCACAAATCATACTTATAACTGCCTAATCGAACTTACATCCTATTATTTTGCCTAATCATTACACCTTGGGTGGATAATTAATCATATCAAAATAAAACACATTGGCTAATTTTAGGTATGAAATGAACGACACAAATGTTTAGCATTCTAATAAACTTGTTATTAATGAAGACTTGTGGCCATAAGTTAAAATGCCATTTTGGAACTAAACTAATTCGCAAATTATATACAATATGATTATGCTATTTGTGCTTTCAAAGGTTTGCAACTCTAGGCTAATTTTTGGAGTGATTTTGCACTAGATGTCTCTTTTCCTTAAACAACTTTAAGGTTTTCCAGATTTGCAGGAATGCACCAGTTTGTAAAAAGGGCCAGATTTGAGCGGATTTGCAAAAATGTACAAGTTTGCAAAAATAGCCAGATTTGCACCTTTACACCAACTGTGCACTTATATCTATTTTGCCTACTCATTTCAGCGTTGAAATAATTTTCAGAATTTCCAGATTTGCAAATATGACCAGTTTGCGAAAAACAGCCCAATTATCTAAAATCTTTACTTGATGAAAATGGCCTTTGCAAAATTTTCTTTTTTTCCTCTTTCATGCATACTTGCTCAAGACAACAAATATAAACTCATTAAAGAAGACAAACATTCATGAAATATTTGTAACAATTTATTCTACTTTAGCATAGTATAGTCGTGATTTTACGTTAGGAGACTACTAATGACACGCCACGAATATAACTTATTTGGGGTTACAAACATACTAGATTTCATTTCACTTTCATATCCAAACATATTTGAAATAAGTACATGGTTAAGAAAGTATTTACCTTGTGTAGCAATTCCCCAAACTAATGAAACAAATGAAATAGCAAGCCAAAGCGACAAAACTCACTCCAAAATCAGCCACTAAACAGCCCTTTAGCACCCTATTTAAAACTTAAAGACTTGTGGATTTATACCCCAAAAGACCCTTAGTGTAAAGGCTTTTGGTTCTAAATCCTACTATCGAACTTACTATATTTTTTTGAAGTGTTTTTGCTCTCTTTTGGTGTAAATTTCAGCTTGTTGTTGTCTTAAATGAGTGCATTAAATGGCCCTATTTATGCTGAAAATTGAGAGCCAAAGGTGGGGTGTGGACTTGTACAAAAGTACAAGCCCACACCCCTATACTTGAGTGCTTTTAGTCCATATTTTCAGCCAAAGGTACAGCAGTTGTTGGCCACTGTTTCAGCAGTTAAAACTGTCCAAAAAGGCTGAAAAATGTACAAGTAGGGTCCTCTAAAAGGACCCCTATTACTCATTGTACTAACTAGAAGAAACTAGGACCAATTAAGCCAACTAGAACAGCCCCAAAGCTAACTAAACTAGAGCAACTAGATCAGCCCAAACTAGACTTAAAACTAAACTAAAGCAACTAGATTAATACCTACAGAAACCCAAACTAAACTAATTCATACTACACATAGCAAAACAAATCAGATTCCCAGTTTGGTTTTGGCCAAAGTAAACTTGAAAGAAAAAGAAAAAAATGAACTAGAAAGCCATCAGATCCTCTCTTGAGCTAAATAAGATTTCTCACGTGAGATTAGGCTTTAGACAACTAGGCAAACTTCTCAATTGACCAAGCTAAACATAAGTCTTAAGCCAAAATCACAACTAACAGTATGAGAGCAATGGAGATTAGAGCAGCTTATATATTTTTTCACATAGAACTGAAAACAAAGAGGGAAGAAAAGGAACTCTCATACTTTAAACTAACATACTCGACCACACTGTTGCAAATTAAGTATACCAATTCAAATGTTTTTGAGTATGAACAAAAGATTGATCTAGGCAAAACAAAAACATATCCTGACTAGACTTCAATGCATATAGATCGATGTTCATTCACAACTCGACATGGTGATTTATTTCAGGCGCTAAACACTACAAACACTAGAAGTAAATGATGAAGACTACTCTAAATTTCGAGAAGCAATAAACTAAAACGACATAAACTAAACAGCTAACAATCTGAGTCAAACACATGGAACAAAAAGAACAAGAACTCTATATTTAATCTAACCCGTTGATCAGAAACAAATAGCCCTGCCTCGCCATTGAACCAACGTCACCATGGCTGCCCCAAAACTGCATCGACACAGCATCACGAACAATCAGCCTCGCAGATCACTGCTACCAGTGCTCACTGCCTCGTCTCGCTTCAATCACTCCACCATTGTTACAGCTCTGTCTCCACCATAATTTAAGCAGAATCGAGCCCCAAAACAGCTCCTCCACGCTGACTAAAATAGTCTCATCATCGTCTCCACTGCCTCGTCTCGACTCTAAAAATTATCATCATAGTATCACCATACCCGAGCCCTCACTGCCTCGTTTCGCCTCATTAAACCATTGTTATAACAACCCAAAACCAAGAACGATCACAGCCCCCCTCTTAATCACCATCACCCTCTGAACCAACATCAAAAACAGAAACGGAGAAGAAAATAAGAAGAAAGAAGGAGAAAGAAACCAGAAAACGGGAAAAAGAACAAAAAAGGAAACGGGCAGCGTGAAGGGAAAGAGAAAAAAAAAATGGAGGTTTGGGAAAAATACCTTCATAATCGAGTTGAGGATAGCGAGAGGAGTCCAAAAATGTATGGGTTCATCGGAGGAAGTCAAATAGTCGCCGGAGCCCGCTTTTCAAAGTCCGATCTACGACGAACGGCTTAGATTTTGAAGAAACTAAGTTGAGGAATGGCATGGGGGGGACGAGAGGAGTCGATTGGTATAACTTTTGTATTTTTCCGGCCACCGGAGGTGGTGGCCGGCGGCGGAGCAGTGGCGGGGCCACGGCGGACCAACGGCGGAGCGATTTCCGGCAAGGAGAGTGAAAATTTCAACATATTGGCCCTAATTTCTGATTTTTGTGTAAAAAATGAGCAAAAATGTTATGTTTGGCTTATATAGTTAGTGAGTATGGGCTTGGGTTATACATATGGGCTGCCGGGCTTGTATTTTGGGCTGTATATTTTTTACAACTGGCCACTTAAAAGGAACTACACCCAAAATTAATCAACATAAGACCACATAATCCACACTAAATATCACAATTAAACATAGATTACAATTAAACATATAACAAGTAATTTTTTGTTAATTCTCAAATTTTAACGTCCTAATTAAGACAAATTTAGCCAAAATTAGGTGATTACAGCTGCCCCTCTTTGTTCGGGAACACGAAGAGTTTTCGGACAAAGAAGTAATCGACAACTAATTTTGGCTTTTCGGTTCTAGCCGAGAGCATGCTTTTCAAAATGGTGACCGTACCTTGAATTTCGGTTCTAACCGAGAACAAAGTTACCTACATATCCCCGGACTAAGGAATCAGGTCAGTGTAGTTCCTCACGTGCGGTAGCTGGGACTACCGCATTCAAACAGACACTAGACTCTTCTAGACTCACTAAGACAAGCTAGACACTCTAGACTACTAAGACAGACTAAAGACTCTTCTAGACACACTTGGGGCTGATACTAGACACTCTTAGGCACACAAAGGCTGTCGCTGCTGATTACTGGTCGCTTGCTGGTGGTCGTTGCTTTACAAGGGATGGAAATACAAGGAAAAATGTAAAATTACAATTCCTAGACTACTCTTCATGCTTCCTTGAGGTAAATCTCGGCTTGAAAGACAAACTCCATCGCCCGTTGTATGGGCAAGCACCATCTGAAATTTGAAATGGTCGCATCTGTTTCAACCAGGTCTTGACTTGAAGCTAGGGATGGTTGCTATCTTCGAGCAGGACTAACTTGAAAAGGAAGTGGTTGCTATCTTTGAGCGCAAATGAGTTGAACTGAATGTGAGTGCTATCTTCTAGCAAAGCTGACTTGAAAGGAAAATGATCGCTGTGTTTTAGCAGATCTTGACATGGAAAGGAAATGATGCTATCTTTGAGCGAAAACTGACTCGAAAAAGAGATGATCGCTATCTTTTAGCAGATCTTGACATGGAAAGGAAATGATGCTATCTTTGAGCGAAACTGACTCGAAAAGGAAATGATCACTATCTTTTAGCAGATCTTGATATGGAAAAGAAATGACGCTATCTTTGAGCGAACTGACTCGAAAAGGAAATGATCGCTATCTTTTAGCAGATCTTGACATTGAAAGGAAATGACGCTATCTTTGAGCGAAACTGACTCGAAAAAGAGATGATCGCTATCTTTTAGCAGATCTTGACATAGAAAGGAAATGATGCTATCTTTGAGCGAAACTGACTCGAAAAGGAAATGATCGCTATCTTTTAGCAGATCTTGATATGGAAAAGAAATGACGCTATCTTTGAGCGAACTGACTCGAAAAGGAAATGATCGCTATCTTTTAGCAGATCTTGACATTGAAAGGAAATGACGCTATCTTTGAGCGAACTGACTCGAAAAGGAAATGATCGCTATCTTTTAGCAGATCTTGACATGGAAAGGAAATGATGCTATCTTTGAGCGAACTGACTCGAAAAGGAAATGATCGCTATCTTTTAGCAGATCTTGATATGGAAAAGAAATGACGCTATCTTTGAGCGAACTGACTCGAAAAGGAAATGATCGCTATCTTTTAGCAGATCTTGACATGGGAAGGAAATGATGCTATCTTTGAGCGAACTGACTCGAAAAGGAAATGATCGCTATCTTTTAGCAGATCTTGATATGGAAAAGAAATGACGCTGTCTTTTAGCGGGAATTGACTCGAAAAGAGAATGGAGTTCCGTCTGATATCTGGCGCACCTACCCCAATTCAAGTGGTTCTAGCTCTTTCTTGGCAACATAGCAAATGTCACACTTACTTTCTGCATCGTGGATACACCCTGTTTCAGATCTTGCAAATAAGCTTAGTGACTCTTGTTCTATTCTTCACAGTACTGTGGGATGAACAACGCTTAAAGCTTCTCCCAAACATATCCACTCTTCATGATACAATTTTGGTATGCCGTCCTTCCGGCTTGATGTGCCGTGCTGGGCTCCAATTATCAATGTTGATCATGACTTGCTGAGAACTTTCCCATTGTCGAGGGTGTGCCCTGCTCGCTGGAATTAAACCTGAATCCTGAAAGACAGAGTTTTGCAATTTTCTTTTGTTGCTCATGGGAGGTTAGCGCCGAAAGGGCGAGGAATTAATGGTGAGGCAAGATGTACAAAAATGGAAATAAAAAATAAAAAATAAAAAAGGGCGAAAGTCGTTTGGACAGAGAACGTCTTTCTGAAAAGGGAAACTTATCTAGCAATAAACTGGCGGCCTTGATGATCATGACATGTATCTTGGATGACCTCGTCCGACCAGCGCCACTTGTTTGTTGAGAGTTGATCCACGGAAGATACCAAACCATAACCAAGTTGAGGTGACTCTCAAATCGACTAGTGGCGCCCTTTCGGGTTTTCGCCAACTAGCCTCTCTCTTTAATCTTTTGCCTCACTGTTTGTCTTGCGGCGCCTTCTCAGGTTTTCACCGGCAAGACTTCTTTTTTTTTCTTTTTTCTTTTTTTTTCATTTTTTTTTTCTTTTTTTTTTCAATTCAATTTACAACACCAACATCTCTTGAAACATGTGAATAAATGATACAAAAATGATAGAAGTTTGTTTTTATTTTATTTTATTTATGAAATAAAATAAAAACAAACTTCTGCCCCAGTTTAGCATAAAAAGGGGATCTAAATTTCCTTTGATGTTGCCCGCAAACTTGAAGGCAAGTTTTGCGTCAATATGAGACAGGAAAGAATGAACCTTTCACTGTTACGAACACAAAGAAAATGGGGAGGAATATTGAATTTCCTCCATTTTCTTTTAAAAAATAAAAACAACTTCTGCCCTAGTTTAGGATAAACTGGGGTCTCTTGTTTTCTTGACATATTCCGCAAGCCTGGAGGCAAACTTTGCGCGAATAAAAGTAGAAAGGGAAAGAGGAATCTTCTTTTATTGCGACCGCACCGAAATGGTTGCCTACGTATCCTTTTGAGAGGAATCAGGTCAGACGTAGCTCTAGGCAAATGCCCAGGTTTCTTTTGATGCTTTTCAGTTTCATTTCATTTTGGTACAATTACATTGATTCCAAACGGAGAACATGTCTCGAAAGTACAATGTTCAAAGTGCTAATAAGGGATACATTTTGGGATAGCAAAAGAGAACAAAAGTCTTGCATTCATCCCGATTTGAAAGCCATCTAGGAGTCAAACGTAGTACCTCTTGACCGCGTCTGCATTGACGGGTATTTCAGTTGTCCTGCCTTTCGGATCTGTAAGGTACAAGGCACCATTTGGCAATACTTTCTTTACCATGTACGGCCCTTGCCAATTTGGAGCAAATTTCCCCTTGGATTCTTCCTGATGAGGAAAGATTCTTTTCAAGACTAATTGCCCTTCTTTCAAGTCGCGGAGGCGCACTTTCTTGTTGTAGGCTCGGGCCATTCTTCGCTGATACAATTGACCATGACAAACTGCATTGAGCCTCTTTTCATCAATGAATGACAACTGTTCTAATCGGGTTTTGACCCATTCCGTGTCCTCAATTTCTGCTTCCATAATGATCCTGAGAGATGGTATTTCAACTTCAGCGGGTATGACTGCTTCAGTTCCGTATACCAATGAATACGGGGTTGCACCTATGGAAGTGCGCACAGTTGTGCGGTAACCAAGCAAAGCAAAAGACAACTTCTCATGCCAATCACGAGATCCTTGTATCATTTTCCTGAGGATCTTCTTGATATTCTTATTGGCTGCTTCAACCGCACCATTTGCCTTTGGTCGGTAAGGTGTGGAATTTCGGTGCATGATCTTGAATCTTTCACACACGTCATTCATTAAATGACTGTTCAGATTTGCCGCATTATCAGTGATGATGGTACTTGGGATACCAAAGCGACAAATAATGTTAGAATGAACGAAATCCACCACGGCTTTCTTGGTCACGGACTTGAGAGTGACAGCCTCAACCCATTTGGTGAAATAATCTATTGCAACCAAAATGAATCTGTGCCCATTCGATGCTCTTGGTTCGATAGGCCCGATAACATCCATCCCCCATGCTGTAAAAGGCCACGGGGCTGACATTGTGTGCAACTCTAAAGGAGGTGAATGTATCAAATCACCGTGTACTTGGCATTGATGACACTTTCGCACAAAAGTAATGCAATCATGTTCCATGGTAAGCCAGAAGTATCCCGCTCTGAGTACTTTCTTAGCTAGCACGTACCCGCTCATGTGGGGTCCACAGATCCCGGAATGCATGTCATTGAGAATTTTCGTGGCTTCAGTTGCATCCACGCATCTTAACAGTCCCAAATCAGGTGTCCTTTTGTACACCACCCCTCCACTCAGAAAGAAACCACTTGCCAGTCGTCGAAGCGTTCTCTTTTGATTATTTTCTGCCATTGGAGGATATGTCCCATCTTGAAGGAAATTCTTGACATCAAAGTACCACGGTTGACCGTCAATTTCTTCTTCAATCACATTGCAGTATGCATGTTGGCTTTGGACCTGAATCTCTAACGGATCAATATGGGCTTTATCAGGATGGACAAGCATCGAGGCTAGTGTAGCCAATGCGTCAGCCAGCTCATTATATATTCTGAGAACATGTCTAAACTTTAGAACATCGAACTTTTGGCGAAGGTCGTCCATACACTGCTTGTACATGATCAACTTAAGATCTCGAGTCTCCCATTCACCCTTCATTTGGCGTATCAAAAGATCTGAATCTCTGATCACCAGCAATTCTTTGATGTCCATGTCTAGAGCCATACGCAAACCCATTATGCAAGCTTCATACTCAGATGTGTTATTAGTGCAACTGAAGCGGAGTTGGGCAGCTGCCAGATAGTAATGTCCCGTGGGAGAAATGAGGACTGCTCCAATACCATGGCCTTTTGAGTTAGAAGCACCGTCAAAGTACATTTTCCACACGTGCTCTTCTTCATTAATCAACTCTTCAAGCACATCTACCTCCTCATCAGGGAAGTAAGTCTTCAACGGCTCATAATCATCATCCACCGGATTTTCAGCCAAATGATCAGCTAAGGCTTGAGCTTTCATTGCAGTTCTGGTGACATAAACTATGTCAAATTCTGTGAGCAGGATCTGCCATTTTGCAAGCTTGCCAGTTGGCATTGGCTTTTGAAATATGTACTTCAATGGATCCATCCGGGAAATCAGATAAGTGGTATAGGACAAAAGATAATGTTTCAACTTTTGTGCAACCCAAGTTAGGGCACAACACGTCCTTTCCAACAAAGTGTATCTGGCCTCACAATCTGTGAACTTCTTGCTTAGATAATAGATGGCCTGTTCTTTCTTTCCCGAGGCATCATGTTGCCCCAATACACAACCAAAGGAGTTTTCATTGACTGACAAGTACAAAAATAATGGCCGGCCAGGCTCGGGCGGAACCAAAACAGGAGGATTTGACAAGTATTGCTTGATCTTGTCAAAGGCTTCTTGGCACTCCTCGGTCCATGCAATCGATGCATTCTTTTTCAACAACTTGAGGATCGGCTCACATATTGTGGTAAGTTGAGCAACGAACCTACTGATGTAATTCAACCTGCCTAAAAAGCTTTTAACATCCTTCTTGGTTCGAGGGGGAGGTAATTCTTGTATTGCTTTAATCTTTGCGGGATCCAATTCAATACCTCGCCAGCTAACAATGAAACCCAACAATTTTCCAGCAGGCACACCAAATGCACACTTGGCTGGATTCAGCTTCAGATTGTACCTACGGAGCCTTTCAAAGAACTTTCTGAGATCTCTCACGTGGTCTTCAGCAGTTCTAGACTTGATAATCACATCATCCACGTACACTTCTATTTCTTTATGCATCATATCATGGAAAATGGCAGTCATAGCCCTCACGTAGGTTGCCCCAGCATTTTTCAAACCAAATGGCATCACTCTATAGCAATAAGTTCCCCAAGGCGTAGTGAATGCCGTTTTGTATGCATCATCTTCATCCATCTGGATTTGGTGGTATCCGGCATAGCAATCAACAAAGGATTGTATCTCATGTTTGGCACAATTATCCACGAGAGTGTGAATATTAGGCAACGGGAAATTGTCTTTGGGACTTGCCTTGTTCAAATCTCGATAGTCGACACATATCCTTGTTTTTCCATCTTTCTTAGGAACCGGAACAACATTTGCAACCCAAGTAGTGTACTGAACCGATTGAATCACTTTTGCATCCAACTGTTTCATTATTTCATCATGGATTTTCTTGATCATATCAGTTT
This sequence comes from Petunia axillaris subsp. axillaris, assembly GCA_029990575.1. Classification (NCBI taxonomy): domain Eukaryota; kingdom Viridiplantae; phylum Streptophyta; class Magnoliopsida; order Solanales; family Solanaceae; genus Petunia; species Petunia axillaris. The sequence goes on along the minus strand of JARKNS010000007.1, from coordinate 45,274,725 downwards.
TGAACTTCCGTTGCATTTGTCTCACTGGAGGGAAACCAGGTTGAATTGGCAATTCGTGGACTATCAATTCAGAACTCAAACCCGGCATCTCATCATACGACCATGCAAAAACATCTCGATATTCAAAGAGCACTTTCCGAATATCATTCTTCACTTCAGGTAGGGCATGCATGCTTATCTTAGTTTCCCTCACATCATCAGGGTTCCCAAGATTAACATCCTCTGTGTCAGCCAAATTGGGTTTAGGCTTGCCCTCATGGCGTTCAACTTCCAGGCCTATCTCAAAATCTGCCTGTTCCCCGTCATATTCGATCTCATTAACAGATTCCTCAATATTTTCTTCGTCACTTTCAACCTCAACTATGGTTATGGAGCCAAAATCAGATTGCGGTCCCTGGGTGGACGATAAGTTCCTTGAACATGTCATGATATCAGGACCAGCAGATATATCACTACAGATAAACAAAAATAGAATAAAATTAGGAATATGAACAGAGATTGAAGTAAAGCTTGGCTCTTGGCCTTTCATTAATGAAAAAGGGTTTGAATTACAAAAGGAAAGATGAGCAAAATAATACACTTGGCATACAACCCTTAGAATATCCAAGTGTATTCAAAAGAAAACTGTAAAACAACAGTCTACCAAGACCCCTTCCTGATGGGGAAGGGAGTTGCATTCCAGTTAGTCAGGTGCACGTCCGGGCCAATGTACTAAATTGAAGCATTACTGGAGCCTTCACCCGGCTGTACCATGCAGATTTCAAAAACGCCACCTAGATCAAATGGTGCATCCTGATTGTCTTCCACTGTGTTGACATTTGTAGCGACAACCTTTGGTTTCATAACATAGCCCACAAAAGACCGAGCGAGACACGGAATTGGCTTTGGGAGAGACCAAACTTCCGACTTCTTTTTCTTTGCTTGCTTGCGATCAGCTGCTTTTGGCTTGAAACCTAGTCCCCATGTGCCTTGCACACCATTTGGATAAACCGGATTTACCCTGCCTTGTAGTGACGCTCCCAAACCCTTTCCAAATTGGAAACCGTGCTTTAACATTTCGGACGCCATCATGATAGACGTCTCTGACACTCTTGGGATGGGTATAGGTTTCCCTTCTGTTACTTTTTCCACATACACCACATCGGAGGTTTGATACATGATGGTCGGGCGTATAGTGACGGCTTCAAGGGATGGTACGTCCAGGCTATTGTTAAACTGTGAGTCATCCTCTCCATAAACCACGACAGCTTGATTATCCCAAGTAAACTTGACCACCTGATGAACTGTGGATGGTACTGCACAAGCCATGTGAATCCATGGTCGGCCCAATAACAGATTGTACGATGCATCCGTTTCCATGACTTGGAACTCAATGCTGAAGGTAGCGGGACCAATGGTTAACTCAAGATTGATGATACCCAAAGATTCTCGAACTCCACCATCAAAAGCACGAACAGCAGAGGAACTTGCCCTGATTTTGCTCATATCCACCCTTAGACTCTTCAGTGTAGACAGAGGGCAAATGTTCAATCCTGCGCCGCCATCTATTAGAACACGTGTGACATAGGAGTCTTCACACTTAACTGAGACATGAAGCGCTCGATTATGACCGGTTCCTTCTGCTGGCAGCTCCTCATCGGTGAACATCACACGATTAGTCTCAAATACTCTGCCAGCAAGTGCTTCCAGATTAGCCACAGTAGTTTGTTCAGGAATGTAGGCTTCATTCAATATCTTCAATAGTGCATTGCGATGTGCTTCAGAGTTCATAAGAAGAGACAAGAGTGATATCTGAGCTGGAGTCTTTCTCAATTGCTCGACGATAGAATAATCTGTCGATCTCATTTTCTTCAAAAATTCTTCAGCTTCTTTCTCAGACACAGGCTCTTTGATGGGTCCTTGGTCTTCTCGACCTGGCTTTGCCTTTCTCAATTCTTTCGGGGTAAAACATCTCCCGGACCGGGTTAGACCATTTACATCTGCAGCAACCTCCATGATTTCTTTCCCGTTGTAAGACACAATTGTCTTGTTGTAGTTCCAAGGAACAGCCTTTGTACTTTTGACAGGGAGTTGCGCTGCTTGAGTGATGATAACCGGTTCACACTTCTTTGCCTTAACCTCGAAGACCGGAGTTTTCTGGCATGATGCCCCTTACACAATAAATGTTGGTGCACTGTCATGAACTTTTTCCTGCTTTGCAGCCGGAATTGTGAAACTTGGCTCAACAGCAGTATCTTGCTTTGCTTTGTTGACAGACGCACTTGACTTTCCCCTGATTACAACAATAAACGGCTCAGGGCCTTTGATGTCTGGAGAGGGACCAACTGCCACAATCTGCTTGGCGGCTTTCCCTTTCAAGTCCTCTCCTATGCATACCATCCCTACCATGTGTACGTTGTTTTGAACATCATGAGCTGGTAAAGGATTTTGATTCACATTTTGTGTTTCATCCCCCACGACTTTTATCTGATTATTGTCTATCATTGCCTGGATTACCCTTTTGAGTTCCCAGCAGGATTCTGTGTCGTGTCCAGGTGCTCCAGAATGAAATGCGCAATGGCGTGAATGATCAACTCTTCCGTTGGGGTTCACTTTTCCCGAGATTGGCTTCAACAGATTGGCTTGTTGCAACTTTTCAAACAAATTAGTGTAAGTTTCCCCCAGTGGGGTGAACTGCCTTTTCTCTTGTTGCATGTTTGGACGAAAACCCTGCGGACCTCGTGGTCGGTAAGGCATCTCCTGGTGAGCCTGGAATTGAGTATGTGCCTGTTGATTGTTATATTGGACTGGAGCAGGGGGTGGACGCCACTGTGGACCAGATAGAGGCTGAGCATAAGATTCTGCATTTACAGGGAATGAGAACTGCGGCATGGCAAATTGTTGGCCGTGAGTTGGATAGAATTGTTGTGGCGGGGGTGCCTGAATATACCCTTGACGGTCGTTGTATCTCCCATCATTTCTTCTCGGTCCAGGACCAACCATTGCCACTTCATCCTTTTTCTCTTTTTTCTTCCCAAAAGTACCTGACCCTGATTGCAACGCTTGGGTCGTGGCTCTCAAAGCTGTTTGGCTAACAATCTTGCCTGCTTTGATTCCTCTCTCAATCATCTCCCCAATTTTTACTGCTTCACTAAATTGCTTTCCAAGGGCAGAGGCCATCGCCTGGTAGTATGTTTCGTCAAGCACTTCGATGAATTCTTCAACCATTTTATCGTCTGGGATCAAAGGGCTCACACGCGCCGCCTGTTCGCGCCACCTATAGGCATACTCTCTGAAGCTTTCGCCTGGTTTCTTTGTGATCGTCTTCAAAGAAGAACGATCAGGAGCAGCCTCCATTTTGTAGCCATAATGATTCAGGAAAGCGCTGGCCATGTCGTCAAAGGTGACCCACTTGGAAACATCTTGTTGCACAAACCATTCTGTGGTCGATCCTCCCAAACTGTCCGCAAAGTACGCCATCAATAATTCGTCCTTCTCGATACCCCTCATTTTGTTGAGGTATATCTTCACATGGATCCTTGGATCGCTTTGTCCAGTGTACGGATCGAATTTGGGCACAACAAAGCCTTCAGGCAATGGCACATGAGGGAATAAGCACATGTCTTTGTATGAAATACTGGTTTTACCCCCTTGCCCTTGTATGTTTTTCACAGTTTGCTCCAGGCTTTTCAATTTCCGAGCAAAGTCAGCCTCTTCTGTTTTCCCCAATCTTTCGACATCAGCATGTGATTCTGGGTGGTGTCCATGATCATACGACTCAGTGGGGCGGAGTACATTACCCCGGGTTTGGTCGAATTGTTGATCACGAGCCCTCAACTGTGGGTCACTGTTTGACCTTTGCAAAGTGTGTCCTGCAGGAACAGTGAATACTGTGGCAGGAACTTGGGCTTGGCCATGTTGTCCATGTTGTGGGAATTGTGCCTCAGGTTGTACAGTAGAGGGCCCAGCTATGTTGTCAGTTTCTGGATGTGGACCGAACCCTGGAGGATAACGGGGGTCTTCTGCCATTGTAGATTGCCCTTGCCCTGGTGGCTGAGCATTCGCCGTGAAACCAGCAGCACCTGGCGGAGCAGGAGGTGCCTGAACTGCCGACAAGTTACGGACCAGTTGCATCATCATTTCTTTCATGGCCGTGAAATCTTCGGCCATCTTAGCCTGTTGTTCAGCCAAGCGAACCAGCTCAGTGTTCTCAGTTTCTTCGGCCATCGTTGCTGGAGTGTCTTCTTGAAGAGGTGCTTCAACCACTTCTGGAACAGGCAGTGGTCCCTTGATTCTGGTGGAATAGGAATGTGGGGCCAGCACGGCAGTTGCTCAAGCTCTAAACAAATCAAAACACGTTAGTGCAACAAGATAGCATGGAATATGAATTTGCCCGTCGGCCTAAACGATGCCTAAGGTCGTTATGCGTCATCCCAAATTGGTTTAGATTAGATCTCCAAGTGTATTATTTGATCTCTTTTCTCTTCTTTCCTTTTTTTCTTTCTTTTCTTTTCCTTTCCTTTCTTTTCTTTTTTTTTTTTTTTTTTTTTTTTTTTTCAAGTGAGGCTAGAGCTTGAAATGAATTGACACATAAAAATAAGCAAAATATTTTCATTACTTCAAAAGAAAGAGTACATACGGTGCTTCCGGAGCACGACCAAAAGGAACGTACAAATGACTTAAAAAGGTGAAAATAAATTACAACATGCCAAATTCAAAAGCGACATAAAGTACAACAATGCCAGGATGTAAAATAAATGACAAAAAGCAATAATCTGCATCATCTTGGCCTGATGTATCTACTAGGGTGACTGGGGCACAAAGTCAGCTGGCTCCTCTGGGTCGAACTCAAATGGCTCCACGGGATCTGCTGGCGGGCCTTCTGCAAAAGTACGACGCAATCCATTCAAATCTGCCGCAACTCTAGTGACGAAGGGAAGCACATGTGGGAGTATGTCCTCTGCGGGAAGCCTCCTATACTCATCGATGGACCGTGCCACATATGTAGCGGAGTCATAAACTTGCCGATAAGCTACACTGATGGTCCGTCCTGCAGCCTGTATATCTCGAAGTCGGTCCTGTGCTAGCCCTCTGAGCTGCTCACCCTGCTCTAATGCCCTGTCAAGTCGAGCTCGAGAATCTATGGCATCCTGGCGATGATACTCTTCCCTTTTCCTGCTTTCCAACAAAGCTGCCCTGTCGGCATCCCGCTCTGTCAATGCCTATGAGTGCATGACACGGAGTCGTCTGACTGTGTCTAGGTGCTGATGCGCGAAACCCTCACTCTCTGCCTGAGCAGCTCTGGCGGCATCCCGCTCTGTCAATGCCTGTGAGTGCATGACGCGGAGTCGTCTGACTGTGTCTAGGTGCTGATGCGCGAAACCCTCACTCTCTGACTGAGCAGCTCTGGCGGCATCCCTCTCTGCAATTAAGCTTTGTATGGTATCACGGTATTCCTTCCTAATCTCGTGCCTAGCAAGCTGAGCCTGCATATCCAGCCTGGCCTCAGTGTCAACCATGCCTGCTCTTGACCTCGCGGGCATCTCTCTGGGTATGGGCTGATGGTAATACCAGAACTTATACTCCCGAACGACCTCCCCCTTAAGTCCATCCTGAACCTGTGTGCTTTCTGCGAGGTGCCTCCTAGTATCCCACAGGCGCAGGATCTCACCTCTAAGAGTAGCTGGGTTGAGAGGATAGTCTGAGGCATATGCACTCATGTCCTCAACTATTGGGATCTCCTGCTTTCGACCCAACTGCCTAAGTACACGCAGAGGAACATAAGGCTGGGATGCTGTCAAACCCATCAGAACGAGAAAAGGACGATCCACGCATCTGTGTACAACCTCCCTCTTAGAAAACCAGCTGCACTGCCACAAAATCTTGTCCGGCGTGAGAGAGTTCAAGAAAGACCTCCAATCTGGCTCACTTCCTGGGAATTTATACCTCTCGATGTGTTCGAGATGGTATTCAAGATAATCGATGTCGCAGCACCTAAGAATATCACGAGGTGGGCAAGGGCGTACATGCTCCAAGAACCAGACCTGTAATAGAAGGTTACACCCCTCAAAGAAACTGCTCTCTCCCTTGTGGCATCGAGTCAAAGCATGAAACATACTACCCAGAATTGTCGGGATGATAGTGGCATCTGGTGCTCCACCATACAAAGCTGCCATGGTCCAACTGACCTTAATGGATATCGCTCTATCCGGTAGTGGGAAAACCAACAACCCTAGCAAAGCGAACACAAAGACCTTAGGACAGAGGAGTACCCAATCTTCATATTTCAGCTTATCGTGGAACTCAAATCCATACTTCTTAAAACCATTATCGGCCCCAAAACGATCATAAAGGTAATCAAATGAAATCCAGCCGTGACGAACACTAGTGATTGAGAGGTCCGTTCGTAGCTTGATATTATTGAAAAAATCAGGCTCATTAACCTTCCTCGGAGCAATCATATTCTTTTTCTCAAAATCCAGCTTAAGAAGCCCAGCTATTTCCTCGAGGGTCGGCGTCATCTCAAACCCCTTAAAACAGAAGGTATTTTGGTTTGGGTTCCAAAACCCGACTAGTGCACTGACCAAGTCTCGCCGCGGGACAATAGTTTTAGTCACAAGGTCAGTTAGAAAACCAATCTTCTCCTGGACTATATCTTTCTGCATTTCACTCATTGTGTCCCACCAAGACTTTAGAGATTTATCCGATTTGGGTGGGCCATCAGTCATCATAATAGAGGTTGGAATGGCATCAGCAGGGTATTTTCTTTTGACTGTCCTAGAAGATGATGCAGCCATTGTTCCTAATAAAAAAAATGTGTCAAATGTTTGAAAGCCTGAGAACAACTTAAAACAACTGACCGACAGAGCAAAACAGATGCCTAAACTGCTAATTCGAAACTCCAATTTTCAAAAAAAACTTTTGTCATTGTAATGACGTAAAGTTGACCCTAAGAGAATCGAAAAATTTTGCCATCATAACGGCATCAGGACTGACTCCAGGAAATTACCAACATTGGTATTTAGATGTAATTTATAAAAGAAAAAATTCGGCGTTACAACGACGCCACATTGACATCAAAACAAAATTTCATTTCCAGTGATGAACACTACAGTACTTTTGCAAAAATTTGCCGGCATAACGACGTGAAAAAACTGGACCTCAAAAACTCCCAACATCGGTATACGAGCCTTTTTCTAAAAATTCGCCATTATAACGGCGTGAAAACTGACACAAAATTTTTTTGACTTTCTAACTACTAAGTATGTACATATATATATATATATTTTTTTTTTTGTAAAATTTTCGTCATTATAACGACACAAACTGACATATACAAAAGACGGCAAACACTGACGTTTTTACAAAAATTTGCCATTACAGCAGTATGACTCAATTTTATAAAAATAGCAAAACATTTACATTTAAAACATAAAAGTCAACCTCTTCCTCACTTTTCCTTTCATTTTTCTCTTTTTTTTTTTCTATTTTTTCTTTTCTTTTGAAATCCGTCTCTCCCCAACTTGGTCAGCATAACAACCTTTCCTAATCGCATGCAACACATAGAATGCTTTTTTTCAGACAAGTCTTTCCCGGGAAGTGGGTCCCGTTCAGACAACAGGTAGTCAACCTAGACAAGTGCAATACCGGTGTATCGCACCTCATTAAGTCGGATATGATGCAGATAATTGGGCCTAAAGGTTTAACTCTAGGTGACACAACTGACTCAGTGTCTAGACTGGCTGAAAACCCGGTGGACAAACCGGGCGGAAAGCGCATCAGGGCCATCCGGAGACAGTGTGTCCGGCCTAAAACCCCGTCACGCCTTCCTCCTAAATCATGGGCAATTTAGTAAGAAAGTCCCAGATGCCACAAGCAATCTGGTAAGTGCACGTGTGTGTGTGTTTCAGAGACTCAGTGGGTTGCGGAGGAAGACAGTTTATATATACAGTTCAACAAATATCAAAGCAGTAACATTCAACTTTTCAGGTGATAACGGCAATAAAATAACAACCAAATATTTAATAAATTAAAACATGCGACAATTTATCAAAGCCGGAGATTCTAGTTTTCACTAATTTCCCCAGCGGAGTCGCCAAGCTGTCACGTCCTAAAAAAAATTATTAATTAAACTGCGGGGTGCGAGTTTATTTAAAGGCTCGTGACTGGTGTTCAAAAAGGTACAAAATTATTTAGAGAAACTCGGAGTCGCCACTTGACATAGTTTAAGGTGTGCCAAGTCACCAGAAGGTACCTTGGAACACCTTTGACTCGTCTAATGGTCTGCGTTTAGAGATTCGGGTAAGGTTCTCAGTTGACTCTCGGAAAGGTATTAGGCACCCTCGAGTCCTGTGCCGAGCACAGTTGCTTTATTGTCGCAGTTTTAATTTATTAAATATGGTTGTTATATTTTATCGTTCATTTAAAGTTACGCTTTGATTGTTCGAAACCGAAATCGCGTCAAGTAACCCACAAGGTATACTTGAAAAAAATTTATATATTTTTTTTACTTTTTGCCTAATAAGTAGATCACAAATCATACTTATAATTGCCTAATCGAACTTACATCCTATTATTTTGCCTAATCATTACACCTTGGGTGGATAATTAATCATATCAAAATAAAACACATTGGCTAATTTTAGGTATGAAATGAACGACACAAATGTTTAGCATTCTAATAAACTTGTTATTAATGAAGACTTGTGGCCATAAGTTAAAATGCCATTTTGGAACTAAACTAATTCGCAAATTATATACAATATGATTATGCTATTTGTGCTTTCAAAGGTTTGCAACTCTAGGCTAATTTTTGGAGTGATTTTGCACTAGATGTCTCTTTTCCTTAAACAACTTTAAGGTTTTCCAGATTTGCAGGAATGCACCAGTTTGTAAAAAGGGCCAGATTTGAGCGGATTTGCAAAAATGTACAAGTTTGCAAAAATAGCCAGATTTGCACCTTTACACCAACTGTGCACTTATATCTATTTTGCCTACTCATTTCAGCGTTGAAATAATTTTCAGAATTTCCAGATTTGCAAATATGACCAGTTTGCGAAAAACAGCCCAATTATCTAAAATCTTTACTTGATGAAAATGGCCTTTGCAAAATTTTCTTTTTTTCCTCTTTCATGCATACTTGCTCAAGACAACAAATATAAACTCATTAAAGAAGACAAACATTCATGAAATATTTGTAACAATTTATTCTACTTTAGCATAGTATAGTCGTGATTTTACGTTAGGAGACTACTAATGACACGCCACGAATATAACTTATTTGGGGTTACAAACATGCTAGATTTCATTTCACTTTCATATCCAAACATATTTGAAATAAGTACATGGTTAAGAAAGTATTTACCTTGTGTAGCAATTCCCCAAACTAATGAAACAAATGAAATAGCAAGCCAAAGCGACAAAACTCACTCCAAAATCAGCCACTAAACAGCCCTTTAGCACCCTATTTAAAACTTAAAGACTTGTGGATTTATACCCCAAAAGACCCTTAGTGTAAAGGCTTTTGGTTCTAAATCCTACTATCGAACTTACTATATTTTTTTGAAGTGTTTTTGCTCTCTTTTGGTGTAAATTTCAGCTTGTTGTTGTCTTAAATGAGTGCATTAAATGGCCCTATTTATGCTGAAAATTGAGAGCCAAAGGTGGGGTGTGGACTTGTACAAAAGTACAAGCCCACACCCCTATACTTGAGTGCTTTTAGTCCATATTTTCAGCCAAAGGTACAGCAGTTGTTGGCCACTGTTTCAGCAGTTAAAACTGTCCAAAAAGGCTGAAAAATGTACAAGTAGGGTCCTCTAAAAGGACCCCTATTACTCATTGTACTAACTAGAAGAAACTAGGACCAATTAAGCCAACTAGAACAGCCCCAAAGCTAACTAAACTAGAGCAACTAGATCAGCCCAAACTAGACTTAAAACTAAACTAAAGCAACTAGATTAATACCTACAGAAACCCAAACTAAACTAATTCATACTACACATAGCAAAACAAATCAGATTCCCAGTTTGGTTTTGGCCAAAGTAAACTTGAAAGAAAAAGAAAAAAATGAACTAGAAAGCCATCAGATCCTCTCTTGAGCTAAATAAGATTTCTCACGTGAGATTAGGCTTTAGACAACTAGGCAAACTTCTCAATTGACCAAGCTAAACATAAGTCTTAAGCCAAAATCACAACTAACAGTATGAGAGCAATGGAGATTAGAGCAGCTTATATATTTTTTCACATAGAACTGAAAACAAAGAGGGAAGAAAAGGAACTCTCATACTTTAAACTAACATACTCGACCACACTGTTGCAAATTAAGTATACCAATTCAAATGTTTTTGAGTATGAACAAAAGATTGATCTAGGCAAAACAAAAACATATCCTGACTAGACTTCAATGCATATAGATCGATGTTCATTCACAACTCGACATGGTGATTTATTTCAGGCGCTAAACACTACAAACACTAGAAGTAAATGATGAAGACTACTCTAAATTTCGAGAAGCAATAAACTAAAACGACATAAACTAAACAGCTAACAATCTGAGTCAAACACATGGAACAAAAAGAACAAGAACTCTATATTTAATCTAACCCGTTGATCAGAAACAAATAGCCCTGCCTCGCCATTGAACCAACGTCACCATGGCTGCCCCAAAACTGCATCGACACAGCATCACGAACAATCAGCCTCGCAGATCACTGCTACCAGTGCTCACTGCCTCGTCTCGCTTCAATCACTCCACCATTGTTACAGCTCTGTCTCCACCATAATTTCAGCAGAATCGAGCCCCAAAACAGCTCCTCCATGCTGACTAAAATAGTCTCATCATCGTCTCCACTGCCTCGTCTCGACTCTAAAAATTATCATCATAGTATCACCATACCCGAGCCCTCACTGCCTCGTTTCGCCTCATTAAACCATTGTTATAACAACCCAAAACCAAGAACGATCACAGCCCCCCTCTTAATCACCATCACCCTCTGAACCAACATCAAAAACAGAAACGGAGAAGAAAATAAGAAGAAAGAAGGAGAAAGAAACCAGAAAACGGGAAAAAGAACAAAAAAGGAAACGGGCAGCGTGAAGGGAAAGAGAAAAAAAAAATGGAGGTTTGGGAAAAATACCTTCATAATCGAGTTGAGGATAGCGAGAGGAGTCCAAAAATGTATGGGTTCATCGGAGGAAGTCAAATAGTCGCCGGAGCCCGCTTTTCAAAGTCCGATCTACGACGAACGGCTTAGATTTTGAAGAAACTAAGTTGAGGAATGGCATGGGGGGGACGAGAGGAGTCGATTGGTATAACTTTTGTATTTTTCCGGCCACCGGAGGTGGTGGCCGGCGGCGGAGCAGTGGCGGGGCCACGGCGGACCAACGGCGGAGCGATTTCCGGCAAGGAGAGTGAAAATTTCAACATATTGGCCCTAATTTCTGATTTTTGTGTAAAAAATGAGCAAAAATGTTATGTTTGGCTTATATAGTTAGTGAGTATGGGCTTGGGTTATACATATGGGCTGCCGGGCTTGTATTTTGGGCTGTATATTTTTTACAACTGGCCACTTAAAAGGAACTACACCCAAAATTAATCAACATAAGATCACATAATCCACACTAAATATCACAATTAAACATAGATTACAATTAAACATATAACAAGTAATTTTTTGTTAATTCTCAAATTTTAACGTCCTAATTAAGACAAATTTAGCCAAAATTAGGTGATTACAATTTATCTTGTCAAATCTCTCCCTATGGTCTCCCACACTGTATGTGTATCAGATGCATAGATTACACTCCTCAACAAATTTTTAGACACTGTGTTCATAATCCAAACCAAAGCTATGGCATTACACCTATCCCAGAGTTTATGTGGAGTACGATCATAGTGCTCCTTTTTATAGGTGCCTAAAACAAAACCTAGCTTGTTTTTCTTAGTTAAAACAATTCCATTGACTGGAAACCATAACTAAACCTTGTATATTTGAAGGTTGAATATACGACGGATGATTGTGATGAATGTTGTCATATGGATCCACAAGAAGTGATGTTGTTATTGTACTTGCAGATACTTCAACATTATCTATTACACTTCTCAAATTCCAATAGTTTTACACAAATGATTCAAAAATTATGGCAACAAGCAATTGAATTATAGCTAGAATTATACAAATTCTTAATGAATTTGGCTCAAAAAATTCTTAATTTCAATAGGAATTTTAGCTAAAAACTAACATTGAATAAGGTAACTAATATGTATACTGAGAAATTGAACACCACAATGAAGAATTGAAACTTAGTTGTCATATTTGAGCTCGCGATCGCACAGCTTGTGCTCAGACACCATGTTTGACAGCTCAGTGATGGAGTTTTAGATAGTGATAAAGGGAAATGAAGAAGAATATAACTTCTTATTGCTTAGGGATCAAGCTAAGATACAAAGTTAGTTACATGCTTACTAGCTAGGAGAAATCTTAAAACCACCAAGACATAACTCCAACTAAACATATACATAGGGTGCTCCATTCTTTTTTCTTTTCAACAAACAGGAGCGATAGAGTACTGAACGATTTAAGGAGCTGCATTGGAAGTAATATCATGAGAAATATGCCTAAGTAGCACAGGAATAGTAACTTCTGGTGCACTCAATTGTGGAAGATGACCTTCAGTTGAAATAACTTCAACAATCGACTTTCCACCCAAATTTTGATGAATATATTCAGAAACTGCAACTGGTACAGCCAAATCCTTGGAACTTTGAATAATGTGACAAGGCACAGTGACACGACACAGAAAATGTCTCAAGTCAAATGTGAAAATTGTACGAAAGACACTTAGAGCTATGTCTGGTCTCATGTTGAATAATGTTCTGCTGAATTCTTGTACTGCCACTGAATCCATGTCACCCCCAATTACTAATGGAGCAAAACCTTCTATCCATGACTTGTAGTTTGTGTCCATAGCTTGACTTAGTTGATCAATATCTTCTTTTTCAAAACCTCCATAATAATCATCTGCATTTATGAACCTAAAGAGTAGCAATTTCGTAGTTAGATCCCTTCCATTCTTCAGTTAAGATTAATTTGAGTATGTAAAGAAGGGATTAACTTTAACATAGGCGTGATATGAAAAGATAGGCTATTTTTTCGTGTTATTTGAGTTTTTACCCCGTTTTTAATATTTGTACAAGAATAGTTCATTTTTCAAACTTCACTAGACGCATAATAAGTCAAAACACATATGCATGTTCGGAGTCAAAGATTTTGGCACATTAAAATAACGAAGTACCGTAAGAAACTAGTGATCTTAGATATACATTAACACTTACTATGTTTACAAAAGCACATTAATTAATTATTAAAAATAAAATAAAAACTTAAATTTAAAAAGTTTCTAAAAGAAAGAGAAGTCATCCTTTATAGGTTAAATTTAAGAAAGAGACAAAAGAAAGTAAGATTGTCGTCATGCAGAATAGACCAAAAAGGGAGAACAAGATTGCCTATGTTAGCTAGCGTTTGCAACATTAATTTGAAACTAATTATGAGAACAACTTTGTTTTTTTCAAACTTTTGGACGACCGACTTTTAAACTAAACAACAAGAAAGAAGATTACAGTTTTCTACTGCTCCTCTGTCCCAATTTATGTGGTATTTTTTGCCTTTCCAGATTTAAACTGCATAAATTTTGACCAACATTTTAAGATGTAGTTTTCACCAAAATGATATGAGAAAAATTGCAACATAAAATACATTTCAAGTAGTTTTCAAATATATAAATTTTAATGTTAAAATATTAAGATAATCCAATAAAATTTAGTTTCAAAATTTAGTCAAATTGACTATCGAAAAGCAAAAAATACCACATAAATTGAGACGGATGGAATAGTTAGTTCTAGAATTTACATTTACATTTACTTTTAGTGACACCCTATCATAAATATGACGTACCAGGTTTAAGACCACAAGATCTGTTTTTTTTTCTTTTTAAAATATTATAATGCATATTTAGCTTATGTAACAAAATCAGTTTTTTTAAATTAAAAAAAATGTGTCCAATCAAACACCGCCTTATAAACAGAGAGAGCAACATGTTAACATAGTCAAATTATTATTCTATATAGGGCAAGGAAAAGTACTTTGCAATGCAATATATGTACATACTAGTTAAAGAATTTTTATTAAAATGCGAATGTTAATCTCACCTTGGAGAAGCAGAAAGCATGATGAGTTTGGAGAAGAGATCAGGGCGAAATATGGAAGCAATAACACCAGTCATGGATGATAAAGAATGGCCAAGATAAATGCAAGAATCAATTTGAAGCTCCTCCAAAATGGCAAGTAAATCATAGGCATAACCTTCAAGAGATGCATATCTTTCAAAGTCGAAATAATCTGGATTTGTCGGACCAGCACCCATATTATCATAAAGTACAACACGATAATCCTCTACTAAGTAAGGTACAAGGTGTTTCCAAACAGATTGATCAGTGCCAAAGCCATGGCCAAGAACTACTGTTTTCTCCCCTGACCCAATCACTTTAACATTATGAGCTTCTTCAACTGATGCCATGATTTTCTTCTTCTTGGATTTCTTTTTTATTGAAATATTCAAATTTATTATGATAGCTTTTTTTAGGTTTTAGTTGTGTGGTGGAAAGTAGAACCACCTATGCATTTGCTATATTAAATTCGTTTCTAGATTCACAAGCCATGACGTGACTGCAGGGGAAATTATTAGCGGTGCATTACTAAGTTCTTAGCGGTCGTTCGGTTGCTGGATAAGCAATTTAATACCCGCACAAAACTCCGCACTAATTTAGCGCAGCGTGCGATTGGTTTTCTGTAAAATTTTAATACCCGCATAAAATTAGTGCAACGTTTGGTTGCGTTTTTGTATATTCCGCATTATTAATACCCGTATTATTAGTGCGGGAATCTTTGTATTATTTTATGCGGGTAGAAGGTGGTATTAATAATGTGGGTATTAATAACGCAGGTATTAAAATTTAAAATTACAAAAGTGACCCTCATTATGAGGATGTTTTAAAATTTTATTTAAGGAGTAAATAAATATTTTAAATAATAATATTGTTTGTTAATTTGTAATATATAAGTGATTCAAAAAATAATTCCTACGTTATAATATATGCATGGATACTACCCACATTACTAAACCCCGCGGTAACTATACCCGCATTACTAATATACACATTACTAGTACCCGCATTAATAATTAATACCCGCGTAAAGAATACCTTCAACCGAACGATCCCTTTAGTATATAGTGGATGAGGGTATCATTATTGTATAGTTGTGGAGTTAAAAGATACACACTAATAAGGCTGGACCATGGAAAGAGCACGGAAATGGTCCTTTTTTTTTTTCGGGGTATGATGCAATATATCTACACTAATATTGTTTTAAAAAGTATAACATATTAATTTTCTTATTTTCGTTTATTATATTTTTTAAATTTAACAATAATGTAACTTTTTCTAATTTATCATTAACAAAAAAAATTTATAACCATACAAACATTATGATATATTTAATATTTCAAGATTCAAAGGTTTATAACCGTACAAATATTATGTTGTATTTTAATCATGAGTTTCATAAGTCTTTATATTTTTTCTTAAACTTCATATCCAATCAAATTATGACATGTAAATTGAAAATGATCGAGCAGCAATCACCCCTTTATTTACCTATGAAGTTGTGAAACAGACAAATTAGGAACTTTTATTGTTTTGTAATTAGAAAAAATATGAAAACCCACTATATAAATGAAGAACAACAAAACGGCAGTATCTTGCAAGTTTCGTACTACTTGAGACGTAAACCCTCAAAAATATTTCGATTATCAAAATAAATAAATTTATATATTGTAAATAATTATATGTGTCAAGAAACTTATATTATTCTATAAATTGGAACAAGGAAGTACTCCTAGTAACGATTGCAGCCTGGGGATTTTGAGAGCTCAAACTCAAAGCATAGACTTTATTGACTTGGGCTTAAAGGCGCCCCCTTTGACTGTACATAGACAAGGTATTATTATATTTATATACTATTTGGTTGGTCGAGGCAGTTTGCTTTATTTGCATGACAAAGAAGACGTCTTCGTGTAGCGATATCCACTACTCCTTAAGTTCAAGAAGAAAACAATGACTTTAATAATTTCTGATCACTATACATGTAAGTGTAAGACTTTTAAAATGTTTGGTATTAAATATTCTATAGCAACTATGATTATGAAAGTTTCTCATCGAAAAATATTTTAAATTTTAAAATAAATTATTTTAAATTTTAGGAAGTTGACAATCTTTTCAGAACAATTTTAAAAAAAAAAAAAATTATTGAAGTTAATGCCACAGAAGCTTCAACTTAGGGAGTATCAAGTAAAGCTACTTATTGCCAATGAAGTTTAACGCTCTTTCCCATAATACATCTTGAAGGCACACGTGAAATTGCCGTGGCACACAGCATTCCAGGCATGTGCTTAGCAACCATTATCCCCTATCAGTAATCGGACGATAATTTAACATTTTGTACACTTATTGTACATCTTTTTTATTAAAGAAACAGCCCTACCTGTCTAGATAACACAACACCGATATGCTGATGAAGAAATTTTCAGAAGGGAATGCGTGAAATGGCCATGGCACACAACATTTCAGGCATGTCCTTAGCACATGAACACTTCATGCAGCTGGCTGCTAGTATACTCGCAAGAATATCCATCTATCAAGCATAGTTAAGTAAATAAAATCAAAATTCCAAAGTTGCTCAACTTCATCTACTAAACCTCCTGTCATATAAACATAGGGTGATGATACACACCATTCCAAATTGCCGCCCGATTTGACGCACCTGACGTGGCCAGCGTGTGAAAAGTTCAATTTGCACTTGGGCTTGCAACTCTCACTTCAACTCGCCGAGAGTGGGCAACGTTTTGCTGCTTTACTGAGTTGGCATATGGCCCACGCGAATTAATTAGATCTTTTTGTTATTATTTTTTTGGGAGATAATTGTATACCACATTTCTCTATTTATTTTTAAAAAGTACCACTTCCATTATCCCATCCCAACCAAATTTTTTCAAAGTCAACATTTCTCCTAAAATAACGTAGACTGTGTTTAATTATTTCTTTCTAAATAATCAAACTCTCCTGAATTGTTATTCCTCTCCCCATTTACATAGTTGTCTTATTAATTGAATATAAGGACAAAACTTGTTGATAGAAAATTCAATGTGAATAATATAGCGCATATACTATTTATATTACTGTAATATACTATACATTAATATACTATATATTGATATACTATACATAATATATGACTATTAATATACCTTCTGTATGTGCATAGTATATATTGTAATACTATATATTAATAAACTATATATTGATATATTATGTATATTATCATTATTGTACCATATTGTTTATATATGATATTATAGTCATATACTATATATTTGATCACAAATTTTAAATTTGTTGGTTTGATATAAACCAAGGTTCAGAGTTGGCGGTGATAAATTTATTTAAATAATAATATTTTATTTATGAATGCACTAGATAGAAGTTTGTGGGAATATTTGTTGAGATTGTAATTGACTAGGATTCCGTTTAAATATGCTTAAATTTAGGAGTCCTCTTCCAGTGATGGTTTCAGATGTAAAGGGAGGATTTACTGATAACTACCTATAGGGATAATAACAATTGTGGTATATTTGCAATTTAATAAATAGTACCATAATTAAATGGCATCGAATGAAATAAAATCTTATAAATTAGGCAGTTGTGAAAAAACCCCTATTTTTTTCCGGTTTCTCTCTCGTGTCTAACTCTCCCTCCTCTCCCTCTCTTTTTATTGAAGTTCATTTACTACTGTTTTTTGCCGTTGTAAATTTTTTTTTCACTCAAACTCAGCTCGAAGCATTGTTCACTCAGCTGTAGTGTTTATTATCCTCGTATAGTTTCACAAAGATCTGGAACAATGCAGAAAGAAAGTAATAATTTTTTTAAAAAAACTTGATTAAAAATTTCGAATGAAGCCCGCGTGCTCACTGAACTCGACCGGAAAACTGAATATTTGTTACTCGCTTACATTGGCGACTACCAGGTAACGACCCTTGTTCCTCCACTTTTCGAGCAGATGATCTTCGATTCGTTTGTTCCCCTCCCCTCCCCCGGTAATTTCTTTAACTCACGCGTATGTGAAGACGATTAATTAAAGAAAATGCTATTTGATGCTGATATAGTTGAGTTGGTATTGCATCTGTCCATGGTATTTTAGCATCAGGTTTCT
Organism: Petunia axillaris subsp. axillaris; assembly: GCA_029990575.1. NCBI lineage: Eukaryota > Viridiplantae > Streptophyta > Magnoliopsida > Solanales > Solanaceae > Petunia > Petunia axillaris. Next base: position 45,256,423 of record JARKNS010000007.1, on the reverse strand, counting down.
TTGAACATCGTCTAAACACAAGATTTTTTGTTCTTGCTGCGCTTGTTTGTACCGGAAACTTGTCTAGTTACAGTATTATGTGGTGTAGTATTCCGTGGTGTAGTATTCCGTGCACAGATGTTCCTCCAAATACTCCGCTCTTGACTAATATTGGTCTATGTTCCCCCGAATGCCATATTAATTTATGTTTTTATTTCCAATTACCATTGACGAATACAATTGAAATCAGAAATCAGTCCATTAGACACGAACTAAATCAAAACCACAAATTAATAAGTACTGCATCACGATTGAGCAGGCACGTTGTCTAGACACCTATTCATCCAAAGTAGAAGCAGGTGTTTCGTGTGAATCAACGCCTTCTGCTTGACACCATCAAAGAGCGGATAAGTTAATCCGAAAGTTTCAATGTCAACAACACGCAGATGACTGTTAACTAACGGGTGCAATATTGCCATGAATTGCATTATAAATTCATGTGTCCTGCTCCGACTTCGCCTCAGAACTTAGAATCCATTAATTTGCTGCAGTTACCATCACTAATGGCAGGTCCTCTGGTTTTAACCACTGTACGTATACCGTCGTCCTCAACCAATAGGGTAATCAACGAAACCATTGCCGTATTAGTTCTAATTTGTTCATTCTGTCAACAGGAGCAACGCAAACACATAATTGGACTATTTTTGGGCCACAGCTGATTAATTAGCGAATTGGGCCGCACCATCAATGAAGGCATGTGCTCGGCCCATGTAGAGTAAGCCCTCCAGCACGTTTTCAGCGAGTCCCCAGGAGTTGGGTCGCATAATCTATTCCCGCACGTATGAATCCTGATAGGAATTCAACATTCCCACACTCGCTGGCGTTTAAGTTTAGCCAACGACATGTGTAAAACAAGGACACTTGTTTAATCGAATTTTAGGTACTCTTTAATATTGAGCAGCTATCACATGCCCTGGTACTTTATTAATCAAGATGGGTAGAACTTGTTTTGGTTAGTAGACAAGTTCTTTGCCCTTGCAACAATACAAATAACGGGAATGCACGAAATCAGCCCAGCGGATGCAAACTTGGTGTATCGTACATGGACAAAAAGGAGAAAGTCAATACTGCTACTAAGTACTAAGTACATTACAACTTCAGACTGGACAATCGTTAGACAAGTACAAGCGCACGATCAGTCCACGATGAAGTAAGTACTGCATATATTGAGCCCAAAAAGGTGATACAAAGTATACACATCCCTAATAATCCAGACTAGAACCAAAGCTACCATCATCCGAACTTCAATCTGAATGACAAGGAGCTCCCATCTCAAAGTCAAACATCGGAAAGGTTAATTTCGTGGTTTCAACGTCAATGAGACATAGATCACAATTGACAAATAATTCACGGCAGCCGTAAATATCTGTCCTATATCCGTTCCAGTACCCCGGCCCCTGAAAGTGACAGCACCCGGTCTCTACGACTTTGCTGCAGTTTGCCGAACCAATCATCCTTTTGAGACGTCTTCTGCATTCGATCGTTTTATTTCTTCCGTCGGGCTCCTTCAATAGACTAAGCAGCACTTCCATCCCCGAGTTGATGCTAATTTCATCTTCCCTATCACACATCAGCAATGCAATCCCGTAATTGTACTTTGCTTGGGCCACAGCTGAATTATTAACGAATTGGGCCTCGCACGAAGAATTATTAGCGACTTGGGCCATGTAGTGTAACCCCTCCTTGTTACCGGCAACAAAAAACACATGAGTCCCGAGAAGTAGGGTAGCATAATCAATTCCTTTGCTGCTCAGTCCATATAGAAATTCAAGATTTCCACGGTCGCAGCGTTGCAGTTTATCCAAGATCTTCTCCAGAGGCAGGTATCGTTGAAATTGCCCTGTAAACACCAGCTTACGTGTAAGGTCGCACCTGAAATTGTAAAATGCATACATGATAACGTCGTGGCAAGTACTCAGGTATAAAAAAGTGCATTAAAGAATCAACAAATCATTCTTGAACTCACACTAAGGTCAGATTTGAGATATCAGCAACAGAAGGGTCGGATTCCATAAATTTATGGATTATTGATTCTACAACTGTTGCTGGAAGGTCCAGTAGACACGGTTCTTGCTTCATCACGTTTGGACAAGTATACGAGCACAACAATTATTTTTTCAAGATGGAGGACTGAAACCCCAATATGGTTTGTGAGAAGTATTTAAAAGCTCCACTTGAACTTCATAGACGATGCATTGAAACCATACACAAGACATAAATACTACAACCCCAACTACCCTCATCAAAAGTCCAACTACACTGGATGCACTAAATACGCCAACTACCGCTTTAGAACGCGAAACGTCAACTCAAATGACTAAGTGGAGGTCTGCAACTATATTTTTGGAGGAGTACTATTACAAGTTTCACTTCAAATCAACTCAATATAAATTAGGTAACCTTGTGCTGTGAAAGGTGTATGGGTGGCTAGTTAATGGTTACGATCAACAAGTAATACGATGACCAAGATTGGGTTTTTACATCTACTAACAAGAACCACCATACCCCTTAATGCTCATAGAATAATATGTTCTAGTGTTGGTAAAAAACATTGCTTTAGGACATTTTTCATCAAGAATATTCAAAATAATATTGCTAGTTCTGAATTTTTTAAACTTTTGTCATTAATAAAGAGAAACCGAAAAAAAAAACATTAGACCGGCTTCGAAAATTAACAGGATGTTATAAATTCATTTATTTATGTGGATGACCACTACTCACTATTGTTCAATTGTAACATATGGTTTACTACCCCACTTCTCCTACTTAATTCCTCCCCACTAAGCGACCCCTAATTCCTTATTAAGTCACTACTTAATTCTTGTAACCTTTGGGTTGATTTGTAACCTATGTATTTGTATCCTATAAATAGAGCACATTTGGCTCTATGGAAGACAGACTTGAAACACTTTGAGAATACAAGTTCTACCTACTCCTCTCATATACTTTTAATTTGTATTGTTCTTACTTTACTACTATTAGTTTTACAACACAGGAGTTTTTTAAGTAAAATGACTTATGATTAGGGGATTCCCACTTTAATAATAATAATAAAGAAAGAAGTAAATATATATAATATGATGTCATAAAATATTCAAAAAGATTTTGTTAAATGTAATTTGTATAAAATAAAACAAAAGAAAATCAGAAAGTGAAAGAGTCATTTAATAACAAAAATAAATAAAAAGTAAAAATAATATATGTTCTGAATATTATGGCACCACAGAACATTTTTGATACAATTTTTCAATGGTTTCTCTAATTCTAAAATTGTGTCCGAAAATAAAACAAAAGAAAATCAGAAAGTGAAAGAGTCGTTTAATAATAAAAATAAATAAAAAGTAAAAATAATATATGTTCTGAATATTATGGCACCACAAAAGATTTTTGATATAATTTTTCAATAATTTCTCTAATTCTAAAATTGTGTCCGAAAATAAAACAAAAGAAAATCAGAAAGTGAAAGAGTCGTTTAATAACAAAAATAAATAAAAAGTAAAAATAATATATGATCTGAATATTATGGCACCACAAAACATTTTTGATACAATTTCGAAAATAACGACCTTATTTAAAACAAATATTTAAATATAGGCCCTACTAAGATTTCAATAATTTAAACTAAAATACTTAAATAGGCCTTGTTAAGATTTCAATAATTTAAACTAAAATAATTAAAATTGGGCCCGCAGCGGCTGAGTGAGAGAGTGAGAGGATTCGAGTGTGAGGCCACGCGCCTAATACGGACAAAATAAGACTCAAGGCTATTTCCGTCTTTTCATACGGCAGCCACGTATGGTGCGGCAATACGCGCGCCAAAATGGTATGCCGCGGTTCTTTTCCGATAAACATATATACGTTACCAGTGGGAGGAGTGTCTGTGCTGGGCACAGGCCCAATAGCATGTAATTGTTCTTTTCTTTTTTTTTTCTTTTGGAAAAGGATCAAAAATACCGGAAAATGGTCATATATACCCCTCAACTATTAAATATTAGTTAAGTCTAACCTCCATTATACTTTTTCTTAACATCTGTCCTCGCCGTTACCAAAACTCATATATTTACCCTTATTTTTTATGGAACTACGGGCCCAGCGTTTTTCCACCCCACCCCACACCACGTGGCATCCATCCAAACCCCTATCCTTTTTAACCCAGCCCCCATTTAATTATTCAATTTCCCAAACTCATTTTCCCCAATTTTAATTATAATAAAATCAAATGGAACTCATTATTCCCCACTATGTTTTCTTTCTACCATAGACAACCACATCATTTTCTTTTCTTTTTAAATCCTTTGAATAAACTAAACTCAATTAAAAGAAAATATATACTAAATGCAGATCCACCACCTCCGCTCCTCAATTCCACCACCGACTTGCCACTGCTACCTCCGCCTCCCTTTATAGTTTGAAAGAATATTCTTCTTCCTCCTTATTTTTCCTGGATAATCAATGAAAATTAGTTGTTGGAGTATGAATAGTGCTATTAAGTTTTCAGGTTTAGAAAATTTCCACTGTGAAATCCCTTCTTGGGTTTTATGTCCAGACATTATAAATCATCCAAAGAATATATACAACCAAAAAAGTAGATTCCCATTAAGGGGATAGTGGAAGCTTTATTTTACAGAAACAAATTTGTTTGTATGTGGTCAAAGAAAAAAAAATGTGGAAAAGCATCTTGTGTTTAATGAAAAAAATTGACCAACCCTGTTTGGAAAGCCACCCTGTAATTGGATTTAGATGTAATTGGCTGTAATTATACAGTTTGGCATGTTTGGCAGACCAAGTAATTACTTGGTCAGCATGTAATTGGGTGTAGTTGAGGTTTTGTAATTACTCTCTTCAATTCATTAGGGGGAGCTTAGAATTGCTGGTAATTACACAGTGTAATTACATGGTTACTTTTTAATTTCTATCATCTTTGTTTTTATTTTAAGTTTATTCTCTTGTTATTTTCTTATTCTTTTTTTATTTTATATTAAATATATAATTTTTTTAACATCATTTCTTTTTTATTTTTTTCTTCTTATTTCCTTATCTTTACTTTTCTCTTTCATGTAACCTTTTTCCTTTTTTATTTCTTTTTATTTTTATTTTAAATTTATATTATTTTTTACTATATCACATATTTGTTCATTATTTTTTCTTTCATACCTTTCCTTATCATTTTACGACATCTACTTCTTGCAATTTCTTTTCTTCCTAGGTAATTACAACGTTTTCTTTTTTTTTCTTTTTTTTTAATTTCTTGTTTTAAGTATATTATTTATCTTACATATTTTTATTTCATTTCTTTTTTCTCACTTTTTAAGTATCTTTACTTTTTGTGGTTTCATGTAACTTCTCAAATTTTATTTTTTCATTATTTTTTTTTATTTTATCTTCTTTATTTCATTTAAATGTGTTAGTACTCTAATTTCTTTTTGAAACTTTGTCTCTTGATCTTAGAAAGAACGGCTACTAATAAAATGACTTACATTGGGTGATGTCAATAATTTTGAATTTCATTGTTGGATGAGGTTAGGTTTTTTTTTTTTTTTTTTTTTTTTTTGTATTTTCACATGCATGCTATTCATTTTTAGTCAAAACTGATAGGTAAATTTCAAAAAAAAAATATTTGAACAATGATTTGGTACAATAGTTTTACTATTTTTTTGATTTTAAAAAGATCTAACTGTGTAATTATGCTTGTGCAACCAAACGGTACGCTTGTAATTACACAATGGTAGACAAACAGGACTTCGTAATTACTCTACTGTGTAATTACTAGGCTGTGTAATTATTACCCTAGTAATTACACCAAATCCAATTACGAGGTGGCTTTCCAAACAGGCCCTAAATGGTACTCCTATTCTTTACAAATATTGATTTCTTCAATCTGAATCTTTTCCTTGTTCTCTGCAATACGACTTCACAACTTCTTTCATACCACTTATTTTTGTTGAAATTGGAGACGAAATCAATAAAATGATCCTTCCCAATTTGTCGAGCGGATTTTGTAATGCTTTTATCATTGCATTTCTAGTTTAGTTATTTAATGGTGTATAAATTCTTATATTTCTCATTGTTTTGATGAACTTGTTAGAATTGTTAAATAATTTTTTCGATCTGCCAAGTCTGCACATAAACACCAACTGTACAATTCATTCAGTATATCAGTGCAACAACAAAAATCAATTCATACCTATTTGCAGATAAGGGAATTGTGTCAAAATGAGAGCTTTACAGTGTGGTCAACTGTTATACACATAAAATAAAGAATCTTGAAAATGGACGATAAAAAAAGATTGGATTTTTGTTTAGTTTCTTGTTTATTGTTTTTACATGAGAATTTTTATAGAACAGGATTTTAGAAACCACTAAATTTTTTCCAAATTAAAAATCTTGAAAGATATAATGACAGTGAATTGTAAGAGAATAATCAGAAATACAAGAAAATGAAGAACAAAAGAGAGACATATTTAAAAAAGACAATAGAATTAATGGGGTCCATTTGATTTATTATAATTACAATTGAGGAAAATGAGTTTGGGAAATTGAATAATTAAATTGGGGGTTGGGTTAAAAAGGATAGGGGTTTGGATGGATGCCACGTGGTGTGGGGTGGGGTGGAGAAACGCTGGGCCCGTAGTTCCGTCAAAAGTAAGGGTAAATATATGAGTTTTTGTAACGCCGAGGACAGATATGAAGAAAAAGTATAACGGAGGTTAGGCTTAACTAATATTTAATAGTTCGGGGGTATATATGACCCTTTTCCGTCAAAAATACCTTTAACTAATTAGAAAGGGTTTAAAAATACTATTCATTAACTTTAGGTCCAGATATACCCCTGTCGTTAATCTTTAGGCCCAAATATACTTTCAACGTTTTATTTAGGCTCAAAATTACCCTTAAAACTAACGGACTTTTAAAAAAGTTAATAATAATTAATAAAATATAATAGTAGGGGATATTTCTTGCCCGTAATATTAACAAATGACATTTCAAAACTATTACCAAAAGTTTAGGACAAGTTTTGGTCCTTTTTCGTTTAAAATTTATAGGTAGATTTGAAAATTAGCTATTGGTTTATTATCTGTTTAAAATAAGCTTTTGATAAAAGGTATTTACATCTCACCAATATATATACACAATATAAAATAAAATAGAGAGTTCTAACTTAAACAATAACATACCCAATATAATCCCACAAGTAGGGTTTGGGGAAAGATGTATGCAGACCTTACCCACCAAAGTGGAAAGACTGTTTTCGATAGACCCTCGACTAAAAAAAATAACTAGAAGCATATTTGGAATAATAAAGTACAACTTAAACACATATATATATTAATGTATAATATCCAGAAATCATAAAAAAAAATATTAACTATATATACTATTGGAAAATCATTAATTGATTTTTATGATATGTAGATATTGCATACATTACATATGCACTTAGTTGTACTCTCCATATTATTTTATATTATCTATATATATTTGCGAGTAGTAAATACCTTTTGTCAAAAGTTTATTTTAAACAAATGATTCAAGAACTAATTTTTAAAATTTACATATAATTTTTAAACTGGAAAGGGCCAAAAATTCTCTTTATCTATTGGCAATGGGTTTGAAGTGCTCTTTTTTAATATTACGGGGAAGAAAGCTATTATATTTTATTAATTATTATTAACTTTTTTAAAAGTCCGTTAATTTTAAGGGTAATTTTGCGCTTAAATAAAACGTTGAGAGTATATTTGTGCCTAAAGGTTAATAGCAGAGGTATATCTGGCCCTAAAGGTAAACGAATAGTATTTTTAAACCCTTTCTAATAGGTTAAGGGTATTTTTGACCCTTTTTCCCTTTTTTTTTTCCTTGTGGTACACGTAGATCTTGATTTGATGTATACATTTAATGTGGGTAAGATTTTTACCTTTTGCCATTTTTTCTATTTTTTAACCTTTTTGGTTCTAAATAATTATTTTTTAACATAAAGCAAGATGTTATTAATTTTTTCTGTTCAAATTATCCTTATTGACGAATGATCGAAATTATTTTCAAAAAATCCTTACAATTTTCTATAGGTAAATTTACGTATATATTATTATCTGAATATTCTTTTTGTAACTTGAACTTAATCAAATGGTATTGATTTTCTCTTGATTTAATAAATCAAAATGCATTTTAGCACTTTACTTTTTCTCTTCTTTTAGTTTTTGGTTTATTTTCTTTGAAGACTTTATGAGGGTAAAAGCTAAAGCAATTAAATTTTGTTCATCATTTGTATCTCCTTCTCTTAAATTTTTTTTTTTTTAGCTTTTTGTTAAACTTGGTATAAGAGTTAACATTTGGCACACTCAACTTACAAATCAAATTGACCTTCCACATTAAAAATCTTCCTAAGATGTATGCTCATGTACTTTTCTTGTTCATTCAACAAACTCTTTTGTTTCCTTATCTTTTCATTTAATTTGTTTACTTTATGATAACTTTTTTTTCAGATGATCCAGAAAGAAAGCTGGGATAACATTCACACAAATCATGCACGCAGTGTATATTAAATCACAACACTTATCAATTAATTTCTAACAAAATTTTGGGAAATGTTGTCCACATACATATAAAATAGTTCTCTAATCGATTCTTACACTGCACACATTATAGTTATGTAATTTTCATGCATATTAATAGTCACATCACAAAGTTAAAAAACAAATATTAATAGAGGTGGATGTAGAAGCAGGGGGTTTAAGCATTAGCCCACTAAAATCATCAGTTTAGGCCTCCAAATAATAACAATTTTTGATACCAGTAAATATATACTACTTTATAATTTATATCATTATTGTTTCAGAATAATCAAGTAAATATATGTTGTTTTCTTATAGGTACTAAAAAAAGGAATTAAGTTTTTCCTAACGCAAGAGAAGCATCAGTGCAAGTATAAACCCATCCTTTTTGGCAATGTGAAAACTTTTCTTTTTCTAACTTGTTAAATTAAGGAAGACATTCCCAGCAATGCCAAATAAAAATTTAAAAAAACTGGTTTCTAAATTTACGTCCATTTGTATCTCTATTTATTAGAGTACTACAATTTTAATGTATTCATTAAAAAAAAGTTCATCAGTCTCTAAGATCAAATTTACAAAATGACTTTACCTATCAAATTAAACATTATGTTTGTAGTGTTAGAACTTTGAAATATCTTTTTTAATTAGATGCCATGCCTTATTGGTTAGTTTGGTTCTAAAGTTGGCATGGAAAAGAAAAAAAGAACAAAGCACAAGTTTGACAATGTTTGGTCAACATAGAAGGGAGAACCGGTGGGGTCCCCTATGTTGTTGCCAACATATCAATCCAGTGCGTGTCCAAATTGTTTCCTGCTGTGAGGTTAAGAATGCGCCAGCTGGCCAGGTAATTTCCAAAAAGAATGAAGTTATGCACGAAAAGAAGTGGCAAAGTATGACTCAATACCATTTATACCCTCCTTTAAGCTGAAATTTCACAGGATGCTTGTGGTATTATGAATAGACAATTATATATTTTACCAGTAGGCCCATAAAGGTACAACAGCATGTGCAGCCTGTATATACCCCGAAATACCACAAAATCAGAAATTCCATCTTTGGCCACAGTAAGACAACCATGACCTGCTTGAAGTCTTTCTTATATATAAGTAGAGAAGAGATGGAGAAGAAGAGATATATACATTAGTAACCTGAGTTATGGCGGATAACCTGTTGAAGCTGGTCAAATTAGTCGATAAATATCATATCGCAAGAAGATAAAACAAATGCTTTTAATTAGATTATAGAATTACCATATAACATTTTGCAAGACTTCAGGTCTTAAACCAAACCAAAATATTGAAAAGGAACAAAAACAATAATACTGAGTTGGAGATCAGCAAACTCCATACATATACAAAAAGAAAAAGCATTTATTTTTTTGTGCAGCAGATCAACAAAGTTAATATGGAAACACACAATGAAGTTGATTCAGGAGCATGTCATCAATTATAACAGAGTAGAAATTTACATAATATTAAAGTGGCAAGTACCAATCATGTATTTAGTGCTGCACTAGTCATGCCCTTGAATTTGGATCAAATGATTAAAATATATGGTGACTAAAAGGGAGCAACAAAATCGCAAGCGAAAAAAGTAGTAGTAGTATGAATCAAAATAAATTCTGAATCTATGTACTCCAAAACTTGCTTTTTCACTGAAGGAGTGAATGTATATGGTTAAAATACCGAATGGAATTAGTGCACAACGCTTCAAGAGTGCTTAGTCTTCCTGTTCTTGATTCCTGATCCACTTGGTGGCGACCCATTTCTCTCCACTGATTACCGGGCAGCTACCATGAAGTGAGGTCTGCATTACAGTTCTAAGAAACGTGAAAATCGCAAAGTCAACAAGGTTAAGCACGAAATGCAGTACATTATATTGGTCATGCCCTCCTTTGGTCGAGTTATTGTTTATTTACAATCTCCATCCCACAAGAAGTAAAAGAAAGAGGAAGAGCCTATTCTAATCACATTAAGTGAACTGACATAGCAGCAAAAAGAATATGAAAGCAGCCACGGCAACATACAACAATCTCTCCATCTAGTTTCCATTCAATGCATCTGATAGTACAAATTTCTTCTCAAATTTTTAATATAAGCTCCTCTTGCAGTGAGCAACCACCTTATGCAAATAATTCAAGCAGTATCACATTAACCCTTTCCAACAATCTACATGAAATCATGATCATAGGATTAATTAAGCATGTTTAAGACATCATTATTTAGAGCTAAATCTTGAACACATTTTTAGGGTGGGTAGCCCAGGGCGCGAAGCATCCCACAATCGCACAGGATATGGGGAAGGGCCGCACCCTAGAGGGGTGTAATATACGCAGCCTACCCTGATGCAAGCATAAAAAATGGCTGATTCCATGGCTTGAAGACGTTTTTAGGCAACTCATTATCTAAAGCTAAATCTTAAACATGTTTTTAGGCAACTCAAGGGTTTTCCACGGATCAGCACCTCCTAACACTTCAAACAACTCTGAAAGAATCACAGTTTTCTATCTGGGATTATATATCGTTGCAGATGTCCAATCTAGCAGGCTACAGATGGTGTGAAGTTTTCCTTGTATTCCAGCTAACCAATTGTAGATCAACTCCTTGATGGCTTGAAACAATTTTGTTAACTGATTGATTACTCCTTTCTATATATTATTGATTCTTAAACCAGAACACATCAATGAACAAACAGAAAATGCAAGGTAACAATGAAACCAACTAGAATAACTCACCAGATCAATTGTACCATTTGGAAACAGTGAGTAGAATAGAAGTCCATCCCCTCTACGTGGCTTCACTTTCAAACCAATACACTCGCTGAAATCATAATTAGTGTCCATGTTCTGCCCATTCTGAAGAAAAACCACAAAGGGCCATTTTAAAAGACAGGAGACAAGAAAGGTAGTGATGGGCAGAAAGAGAGCAGAAAGGAACTTGATCTCACCTCATAAGGGAACACGGTTTCTCCGCCTTCTTCAACATCAGATAAATATAATAAGAAAGAAGCGGCCTAAACAAGATTAATGAAAGTTTAGTCTGGATAACTCAAAGTAACCGTTCCCCAAAATTAACTGCCAATGAACAAAATCTCGACCACTGAATATTTCAAGGTTAAAAGCGTAGTAGCATCCCTATAAACTTGCTCGGGACATTTTCGTATGATGGTTCCAAAGATCCATAGGGAGCATCAGAATGTGTTCCTCGAAGAAAAGAAAAATGAATATAGAGGACTTTATATCCATGCCAAGATAAGAAGCCAACAAGACAATTATCATCATCTTAATTATGGTCAAACGAGAAACTAACTAGCAAGATAAGAAGCTAACAAAAAGGTAGTCCTCATCTTGTATCTTACTTCGACGATAGTCAAAAGAGAAATTAACTAGCAAGATAAGAAGCAAACAAAATTATCATATCCTCGTCTTGTTTCAAACTTCAACTATAGTGAAAAAAGAAATTAACTGGAGTGGAGTTCATGATAATACATGGATTTTGTTAGTTAAAGAATAGAAGAAAATTCTCCAACTGAAAGAATCAGAAGACAGCTTGTCAACATGCCGGGAGGACTTTATGATGGAAGTAGTACTTGAATTATACAAATAAAGGAGGTTCACATGACTTAAAAGCATTCAAATAAGATTTTTGATACCTTTGCTCTCAAAATATACTAAAAAGATACTTGATGACACTGAAAATCTACAACGAATCATCCAGTCTCGAAAAGTACTTGTACCCTGAGATAAAGCTATACCATGTTTGCAATTTTCTCATCTGGTATTATCATAATTCATGCTCGAGAGAGTTCATTAAAGTACTGCATAAAATGACCTCATCTGCAGCTTGAGGTAATGCATATAACGTGCCATATAAATAAATGGAGTCATATGCTACCAAATTCTGCATATTAATACCGTAAGAACCCAATTCTTGAATCAAATACATCAAACTTCTCTCTCTAATTTATATGTTTTCCTGGGGGGTGGGGGGAGAGGATGGTGTTGGGAATAACATGGATTAACATCCTCGTTTGTAGATAACTAAATACTATAGTATAGCATTATCCTAAGTTGCTGCGGATCTAGAGGTCGAATCCTTCAAGATCTAAATTCTAAGATTTGGGGATACGGATACGGGTGCGGGGATTCGGCTAAAAATAATTTAAAAAATTAAAAATAGAATTTTAATCTGATCCTACACTTTTTGTTGGCCTTAAGAAACATTTCCCCTTTTGATTTTCTGTTGAGGTACTGTAGGAAGACATCATTAGAGAGGTAATTACTACAAAATTACCCTAGCTTTGGTTTCACTTTCGGGAATCAAATTGTATCTTGTCTAGAACTTTTCCGTCGCCCGTGATCAAAGTACCCATAAACGTTTGACCATATCCGACACGGATCCCACACCCATACTAGTGTCGTGTCGACACGGGTGCGGCACCAAAAGTGCCGTGTCCGAGCAACTTAGGCACCATCCACGATGCCCTTTTGTGTAAGATTTCAATTAAGCAACAAAGAAAAATAGCAAAGCCAATTAGAAAAAATAGCACCATTGCCAAATCCAGATCAATTCATACCCTTTGGCTCTTTTGTGGGCCGTATTGAGCAGGATCAAAAGCATCATAATGTGACTGATATCTTTGGCCAATTTCATACCGCAAAACATTAAATGCCTGAACCACATAAACCTTTATTTCAGTGAAGATAAAAGATCATATTATTCGGCTGAGACAAAAATAATGAGAAGAGGAATAACATATTTAACAATACCCTGAGCAGAGTATCCTTCGAAAATCAGTAAGAGCGATAAAGGGAAATCAGACACAAAATACACACATGTTTATACAATCAACAAGTTAGCAGCTTGACTCAATGTCACTTGCATGAGGAGTGAGCATGTGGTATAGTGTAGTTACATTGTAATTCAACCACTGAATTGACCAAATTGTTCTGGAAAACCGGCACAAAAAGTCCACATCAAGCAGTTTCAGATGCTAATAAAACACTTTGCACAATCAGCTTCGCTGATAAAGAAACAAAAGATAGGTGGGGTTGGGGTTTTGGGTTTGGGGGGGTGGGGGTGGGTAGAGAGGCTTTGAAAGGTTCACTTGCACAATTATGTCAGCTACCAGATTTTTAATATTAAACCCGTGGAAGCAGAAAATAAACTGAGTAGAGCTTAGTGGATTTTATTTAAGATATAGTACTTATTAATGAACTTTACCTCTCCATGTGTCTGGGGGATCATTGTTGCCTTAGCAATTTTCTCCTCAATTAGATCCAAGATTCCAGTTTTGTCTTCAGATGAACTAACAAATGTGCCAGAACTGGAGAAAATGACATGATAATGTAAATCTTGTGCATTGTAGTTTCTTGTTAAATAAACTGGCAAATGAAGTGGAAAGTTCTATCATATATTCTTTTCAGAGACAGATGACAACAAATTAGAGAAATGTATTAAAACGAAAAAATCACATGTGGTTTGAAAAACACGAATAAGCTTTATCTTCCAAAATAGGATGAATACATGCACACACCATATTACAGTGACCTAGTTTAACAGAAATGAGGTCAAGGAAAAGAATTGTTTAGATTAATTGTTGGTTAAATCTGCTACATTCTCAAATAACTTTTCGAAAATGAAAAACAGTAATCTCCCATCTTTTCGAAAAACAATTATCTAATTAATAAGAAAAAGACTACACTAAAATTAGACACAGTATTGGCTTAATTACAATTTTTGAGTGTTAATGTTCAACATAGAAGTGTTCCCAAAAAGAAAAAAAGAAAAGAAAAGAAAAGCTAGTTAAGAAAATGAGGGCTATAGAATTGTATATACCTTGTTCTAATTCCTTTGGTGTTCTCTTCTGTTTCTCCTGTACGAAGAGCCAAGGATGATGGTTCCATATTTGCTTTTGCCATCTTAATAATGTTTTGGCATTGTTCTATAGATGCAAAATTGGGAAAGTATAATGCACGTGGGAACCAGCTTAAAACCTAGAAAGAATTTGAACATATTTACAGGGAACAACATAGCAATATAAATGAAAGTAATAATAGTTAAGACATAGAAAACCTCATGTAGATGGTAAGTCTGCTATGACTTAGATACTTACAAGTTTGTCAACATAGATTTAAGTTATAAGCCGGCAATTTGCAGACTATGACAGAGATGTGAATAAAGTAGATAACATAATTAATAACAATAGTGAAATGGGAACAGCCCCCCACCCAAACAAAAAAAAGAAAGAAAGAAAGAAAGAAAGAGAAGATGGAGATTTGATCTCGGGTGCTCTTTATTACTAGACCAGTTTATTATACTCCAGCTACACAGATGGACGAATTTTCGATTCAGAGGCAACTTTCTTAAACCTAGTTGAAGTGTCATCAAACTCTATTTAGACAGGATGTGGAAATGTCTTGATCAAGACGAGGAGTAAAAATCTAGGAGAACATAAAACAAAGCAGGACTGTTCAGCTTCTTTGTTAAACATTTCTTAGATGCTTCATAGTTCACGTTCAATAGCAAATAAGTTTGTAATACACAATTAGGAAACTTGAATTTTCATTTGACAAGACCACCTCCAAGCTTGCACTATCGTTACGTCAGAGTAAGAGTACAACTAGATTTTTTAACACATTCTGCCCCTAAGTGATGAAAATGTAGCTTAAATTTCATAGATACTGTCATGCCAGTTTGAACACTTTTTATCACTCTGTACACGTTGCTTAGTTCAAGCGTCTCTATCTGCTAATTTGAGCTCAAAAACTAGGGGGAAATATTAAAAATGAATCTATAAACAGAAAACAAATGAGAAAATATCTCATAATAGGGACTTCCAGAATTTGATGATCAATTGAAAACTGAAAATATAGCAGAATAACCGGACACTTAATGTTCAGAGTTCTCAAAAATGAGAATTGAATTCCAAAACAAGGAGAGTTTACCGTTTGTCAACTGAAACAAGAGAAACACACCTGAAAGGGAATGGCAGTGAGGGAATGATCTCCCGTCGCGCCATTGGGCAAGGGATCAAAGTCATTCTCCAGATCAACCGATTCAAGCACCCTAGGCCTCAGCCGTACATCAGATACATCCTACCATACCCCAAAATTTAATCAGCACAATTACGACAGAGGCAGATCCAGGATTTAAAATAAGTACTATGAAGTACAACTGCTGCCACTAATCAATTAAACTACTTCTACTACATTTTTGTAGACTTAGTATAACTATACATTTTTATCAATTTATTGTTCAACTGCACCTACTATCAAGTAAATAGTAGTTACCTGTTGAGAGAAAAGAGCAGAAGCGAATAATCCGACAAGGAAAAAGAAGAGACACAATAGAAATATACTAGGTAATCCTAAGTTCCCCCATTTTTTACTTCTGTTCTTCATTTTTATATAAAATTTACTTAGGAACAATAACACAAATTTATCTTTTGCTAAAACTGTAGCTTTGAAGTCTGACCTTTGACTTTTGGTGTTGTTATGAAACAGGTCGCTTCTGATTCATATCAACTGATTAGTAATGGGAAGTGACTAGCACGTTCAAGTTTCACTTTCCGTCCCCATCACTGCATATTGTGTTTTTAAATGATAGTAATGGATTAATTAAGGAATTTTTACAAAAAAAAGTACAAGTTTTAGAATTTAATTACCAAACATAGCAATATTTTAGCAAAATAATCATATATAGAGTAAAACACAAGTTAATTACAAATATAGCATAAACATAGCAATATTTTCTCATAACATACCAAACTCTTACATTCTTTCTCCTATTTCCCCCACTATCACTTTTGCTCCTCCCATTTCTCCCTATTTCAATTTTCCTCCCATCATTTCCCCCAATTTCACTTTTATTCCTATCATTTCCTCCAATTTCACTTTTCCTCATCCCATCCTCGATGTATCTCATTGTATCTCACCGTATCTCAACTGTTTCTGCACCGTTTCAACTGTTTCTGCAGCACCGTATCTAACTGTTTCTGCACCGTTTCAAACTGTTTCAACATCGTTTCAAACTATTTCTGCACTATTTCAGACTATTTTAATGCCGTTTCAGACCGTCTCAGCGCTGATACAGTGAAAAAATCAAACTACTGTACTAACTTAATAATGAGAAAAAAGAGAAAGTAGCAAGCATCACAAGTCAAAAATCAGATTAATGTGTAACTGTATCACTCAACCAAATACAGTTATCAACGAACCAACATGTCGTTCATTCATCTGTATCCCAATCTTCATATGTAAGCTTCTCTTTCTTTTAACAAAAATATTTATCTATTTATTTATGTAATGTATATATGTAAATGCGTGAATTATTTCATCTGATTCAGTGTGATGTTGATTCGCTTTTTAGTGAAGAAAAGTAAATGGCGACGTTCAAGGTTAATCGCGTAGAAACGACGGCGTTAGTAGGACAGAAACCAGGTGCTTCCGATCTCCGTAAGAAGGTAATTATCCTACCTGAAACACTAATTAAATCTGAAGAAGGACTTGAACAACCAGTCGTTTGAGAAACGAGTTTGAGTTTTAGGTAATTACCCTACCTGAAACACTAATTAAATTTGATTTGAGAAACGAGTTCGAGTTTTGTATCGATTGTAGAAGAATTGAGCTTTCTGATTAGATCTTCGCAGCGGTGAGGCGGCGACGCCGATGATGCTGAAGGCGACGTTGTTTCACCTCGTTGGCTTGCTGAGCTGGAAGAGATGGAATTAAGGCGGAGGAAGGAGGAGGAGCTAGTGGCGATGGCGAAGAAGGCAGGGGAGGAGCAGCGGAAACAGAGGTTGAAGCCATGGAGTTTCGGTGACAATGCTTTTGACTTTTCCTTTTTTTGATTTGACTTGATTATTGTAAAATGTGCTAGAAAATATATTGCTATGGGTTGTAATTTAAAAAAAATTGCTATTTTTTTGTAATTAAGGGTGGAAATTTGTATATTTGTGTAAAAATCCCATTAATTAACAATGTGCCCACTGATTTTATTTAGGGAGATTTACAAAAATAGAACACTCTCTGGCGCCCATCAAAGATATAACCCTATAAAGAAAAAACTTACAAAAATACCATTTTCTGGCGATTGCTAAATCCTTCTATTTATAAATATCTGACGATGTAATCTTTCTTGACATATAAAGTTGAGAGGGCGAGGTCCCTAGAATGGAGGGAAAAAGAAGTGGGTAAGTAGGCCCCTTTCACTGGACTGGTTTGGTAGGTGATCTTTTTTCTCCCATGTTTTCCGTTGGTCAACAACAATCAAAGTATTCTATACTCTTTCACTACTCATATAGGCTTGACGAAGCTAATATGCATTGAGAGAATCATTTTTGTCTGATTAATCATTTAAGAACGTCTTAAACGGAACAATTCACTTGTTTCTTTATAATTCGAGTGTTACGGTTATATATTTTTTTTCTTTGTACGAAATGAGGTATCCATGCATGTCTTGGATCATAGTGAAATTCTTTTCATTTCATTTCATTTATTGCTCCAAATCTAGGTAATAGAAAAATCTCACAATCGTCTTAAAGGATCATTTTTATAAATAATTTCTTGCGGGGTAAAAAATTGTAGCAGCGACATATGGAAGTGTTCATATGGCGCATGAACTTCTTTTATTTACCCACTCATGCCCATTAGGCCCAAAGTATTTACCCGTATACCCATTTTTAGAAGGATTGTTTTACACATATATACAAATCTACATCTATATATTATTAGAAAAAAATAGCAACATTTTCCAAAAATTACAAGACATAATATTATTTTCCCTAACACATTTCCCAATAATCAACCTATTTCACTTTCATTTTCCCAAATTACAACATCTCTCACTTACTCTCTCTTCCTCCCATCACCCCACCCCCCACCCCCACCACCCCAGCGTCATCACTCCCACCCAGCGCCAATCACACCCCATCCCCACATAGGCTACTGAGTTAGAAATGAGATCTGGCAGAGACAATGCAGAGCTCTCCATTTCCTCTTCTCAAAATCTCGAAATCTCACAACAATTCCCGAGAAAAATAAAGCTCTATCAATGGTTAAAGGTGCATTAGATTACTCAGATTTTAAGGATGTGGATATGAGTTGTTGAACTTATGTTTAGCAGTTAATTGTTCACATAATTATTTCCTCATTTCTCAATTCTTCTTCACTATGCTTATTTAGCACCCTACTACTGGAACAATGCTTATGATCAGAATTTTGCTTGCTTTCTTAATTTATAGTAATTGTGGCGGTCCGTCTTGTTTGTAGGCTGTCATTGAAAGTATTCCGCTAAAACAAAAAATATTCAGTGAGATTGAGAAGCTGTGCCATCCACACTGTATTTTGGCATCCAACACGTCTACCATCAACCTCAACATCATTGGAGAAAACACCAGATCCAAGGATTGGATTATAGGGGCCCACTTCTTCAGGTATGAAGTCATACATGGCAAAGTCTGTACTGTAGTCACTAATTTGAGGGAAGTTTGAATACTGAAAGAAAAGGCACGTATGTACAATTTCAATTTTTTTTGTGAAACAAACTGTGATATTGTATTGAAAAGGAACGAACTGTGATATTGGAAGGAGAGTAATGTTTCTCACATATGTTATGCTTCCCTTCCTCTTTATCTTTTGCGACTAGAAGATGTGGAAGATTGGGATGTTGAAGGTTAATGCTAATTTACACTGATACCTAGGAAGCATATTGTTGGGTCTAATATAAGATAAGATGAATAACAACGTAAATGATTCTTCTGTAATAGGGTAATCCTTTAATTTATGTTGAAATCCTTGATATATAGTTGTAGGGCTTTGCTATGACGATGTAGAAATAGTTTGAAACAGCGCAGATACAGTACTGAAACGATACAGAAACAACATAGATAAAGTGCTGAAACGATGCAGAAACAGCGCAGATACAGTGCTAAAATGATGTAGAAACAATTTGAAATAGCGTAGATATAGTGCTGAAACGATGCTAAAACGATGCAGAAACAGTTTGAAACAGCGCATATACAGTGCTGAAATGATGCAAAAATAGTTAGATACATTGAAATTGGGGGAAATGGTGGAAGAAAAGTAAAATTGGGGAAAATTAGAGGATTAAAAGTGAAATTGGGGGGAAATAGGAAGAGAAAAAGTGGTGATGGGGGAATATGATGAAGAATATAAGGGTTTGCTATGTTATGGAAAAATATTGCTATGTTTTGTAATTAATTTTTCCTTTCCTCTATAATGGGTAATTTTGCTAAAATATTGCTATGTTTTGTAAATAATTTCTAAAACTTGTACTTTTAAGTAAAAATCTCTTCTTAGAAATTCTTAAGCTTTTCCAAAAGGAAAATTACATTGTGTATACAAAAAGCTCCCACTATATATTTTTTTAGCCCCCCATTTTTAAAATTACTCTAAACAAACACCTAGCCACATCATATGTATTTTTGTAGCCACAGCCCTTAGGGTTTCTTCTTCCCTTCTCTCCCCTCTCTTTCTAGAATTTCGCCCCCCTCCTTCTCCCCCTCCAACCAGTCTCCCCCACCCTTTCCTGCTCCCACTCCGGTTGAAACTCCCGTCACTGCTCATTGCCGTTGATGCTCCTCCGCCACCCTCCAGCCACTGCTTCTCGCTGATGTTGTGTTCTCCCTGCTGCTGGTATGTTTCTCCCCGCCGCTGCTGCTCTGTCAAGCCTTTTCCTCTTTTTTTTTTTTTTTTTTTTTTGGGTAAATGGATGTATACAATTTTTATTCTATCAAAATGTGCACACACTGTAAAAAAAAAAAAGTGTGTGATTCTAAATTAAAAACTGAGTTTTTATATATTCAAAATAAGATTTTGAAAAAAGATAATCACTACTCACAAATCTAGACACACAATCGAGGATAAAATATTGAGTACAAATTAAGTACATGTATAGCTAATGATGCAATATCTTGCAATCATAAAAAATAATCGATGATTTCCAAGAACATATATGATTATATATTTTCTTATGATTGCTAGAGATTGCATACATTAACCTTATACACAAAATATAACTAAAAAAAGTGTGTATACATTATGTATACCCGATAAATCTGACTGTATACACCCTATTTTTTGGTGTAGACATTATATTCGTGAGAAGACCCTTTGTATATACCCTTCCATTGTTTGTACACACTATAATTTGTTTTTGTGTAAACTGACTATAAAAAGTAAAGGCTAGTCAAAAGTAATTGGTGGAAGTTGACTGGCTATTTTGGTAATTAACACGAACCCATCTTCCACGCAAAAATTTCGTGTAGGGGCCTGTTTGGTGCGCGCTAATTGATTTGTAGCCGTCAAAAATAAATTCGCTGAGAAATAGCCACCTCCGGACAAATCTCAGTATAAATACTGGGGCTTTGAACAAAACTTGTTCAAAGCCCCAGTATTTATACTAGGAAGCTTCAGTAAACTAACCCAGAATAAAATATTGGGGCTTTGAACAAGTATTGTTCAAGGCCCCAGCATTTTGCTATGTCACTTTGTATAAAGCTTCAGTCCCATAACAAAATAATGAGATTTATCCCTTTGATGAGACCTTTGTTATGGGAATAAATCCCATTATTTTGTTATGGGACTGATTCAGTCCCATAACAAAATACTTGGGATTTAAACAAGCCCAGTTTTTTGTTATGAGACTAGTCTGGGGTGTTTTTCCAACGCTAATGGAGTTTAAGTGTGCACGCGAATTTTTGGCTATTCTTAAATGAATTTTGAAATGCTGGATAGTCCCCAATGAGCGCGTCCAAAAATGGCTACTGATCAAAATTCCCCATCTTCCACTTATAACCAGCTCCACGTACTATGAGGAGAACCACAAATTTGATCCACAAACCCACCATTCTTCAACCTATATTACTGAAATTGGGAATTTAGGGCATAATTTAGCAACATAGACACGGTGTTACATGGTCGTGACCAATATTTGAGTTGATTCAAAGAGTTTTTGGGTTAGATTATGTATTGGGTAAAAATCGATCCGCGATGATTATCCCCGGTCATGCAAATCGATAACGACCGAACACATGTCGGCGAGCCAGAGACCGAAGCAAATGAATGGATTGCCGAAGCCAGGCACCGAGGTCGCCACCGAAGGCAAGCCGCAAGCTGAGCTTCGGTGACAGCCACCTCGGTCAAGCAGCAGGGCACTGCCACCGAGGTCATTTATTCGCGCCTCGGTGAGTCCCTTCGGCTCAAGCGGCTTTACAGCCCACTACCTTGCCCATTAAATCCACCCATAAATGTTCCAGACGTGGGTTGGCCATGAACAAGTAGTGGAGAACGTGGGATAACACCTTGTATCTATAAATAGCACTTCATTTTACATTGTACGCATCCAGAAAGATATACTGAAACTCTGCCCAAATTTGTAACTCACAATCATATATTGAAATCAAGTTATTTTTCCGCATTTACGTCTATTTCGTACATTTATTCAATTTTGATACGAAGATTTGCTTATATTCGAATTCAAATTCGATTTGTAATTCTAAAACTGATTTAGGCCCATACATATTGGCGCCGTCTGTGGGGATATAAGCAGTAACGCTTTGTTCCAAAGTTTCGTGTCCTTTTTCATCAAAGCTTACGATTCAACGACGTTATGGCTGATAATATCGATAATAATAGCGAACGGACTGGCGTTCCGTCGAGCGAACAACCCGCATCACCAATGACAACCGAAGAGTTCCAAGCTTATGTTGTCACAGCATTAAGAGCTCTCCAAAATAGACAGGATGAGCAAGTTAACATTAATGCTGAGTTCCGCGCCTCGTTGGAAGCGAGGAACAGTGCAGCACCGAACAGCACCCAGCCTTCGGCTCATGGTGGAGGCATCCCGCTCTTTGTTCCTACGGGCGCGATAACAGGGGGACCTCACAACGGGGCCACGTCTGGGGGCTCGGGAAACATACCAACTACGACGCCACACTTCGGGACGGTTCCCACCGTGGCTGAAACAACATCCTCGATCGATGTCAAAAAATTGACCAGGGAAATTGAGGCTCGCATCGAGGCACGCGTGGAAAAGTACCTCGAGGGCGTGCAGGGGGTAACAAAGGAGGAGGACGATCTTGATATTGATATACAGGGAGCTACCCTTCAAGCCTGAAGCAGCTCCAGCCCCAACCCCCAAGAACTTCAAACTCATGTTTTTGAAGAAATATGATGGGACTACCGATCCCAGAGAATATGTGAGAGAATACATGGCAATGGTGAAGAGCAACGACCTAACGACTATAGAGCTCGAGTCGATGTTCTTGAAGAAATTTGGCGAGTCCTTGGAAAAGGGGGCTCTACGTTGGTATATGTGCTTGCCAGCGGGGTCGATTTCCACCTTCAAGGAAATGTCCAGCGCCTTTGTCAAGGCGCACACCGGGGCCCAAAAGATCCTCCAAAGGAAGGAGGATATATGCGAAGTGAAACAAAGGCCCGGTGAGCCACTCAAAGAATTTCTTGAGCGCTTCCATGCCGAGCGCATGGAATTACCTCGGATGGACGATACCCTGGCCATCATGGCATTTGAAAAGGGTATCAATATTCGCAATTCTGACGCTGCCGCTGAATTGCGAAAAGAGCTCCAACAATATCAGGTCCTGACATGGGAGGATCTGCACAAACGAACTTACTCCAAAATTAGATTGGAGGAAGCTGAATTCAAAAGCCGAGGTTACCATCAGAAAAACCGAGGCGAATCTTCGCATCGCGCCGAGGCGTCGCGAAGCAACCTGAAGAGGAGGTACGAGCCATATACCTCGACAAGGCAGCATGTCAGCCAAAGGCTGGGAAACTCATTCAGAAATTCATCCACGAATTCACACATAAGCCAACGGCTCGGAGGGAAGGTTCAACCCAACACAAACCAAAGAAACCCCTCAAGCCCAGCTTCGGCCCCAAAAAAGGATCTACCTCGGATCCCTGACTACAATTTCAATATATCGACCTCGGAACTGGTCAATGTAGTTAAAGGGACTACCGGGGTAAGGGTTCCCAAGGACATGAGGACCCCGGTTGATAAAAGAGACCATAATCTACATTGTGAATTCCATGCAGATTACGGCCGCAGGATCGAAGATTGCAAAGCCTTGCGCCTCGAGGTAGCTCACTTGTTGAAGAAGGGAGTATTAGCTGATTTCCTCACTGACAAAGGGAAAGACAATTTCTCCAAGAACCGAGGTGATGGGCAACCATCTCGGGCTCCACCCCCGAAGAGAGTAGTGAATGTCATCACCGGAGGATCAGAGGTGAACGGTGTGAATTTCGCCGCGGCCAAGAAATTCGCCAAGTTATCTATCACCATGGAGAAAAGAACCCGAATTGGCGGCTCGGGTAAAGAAATCATGTTTGACGATGACGACAGTGATAGGATGATGTTCCCCCATCACGACGCGTTGGTCATCATGCTGAGAATCAACGACTCTGACATCAAAAGAGTCTTGATCGACCCCAGTAGCTCGGTCAACATAATCAGCTACGGGGCTGTTAAAAAAATGTGGCTCAAAGAGGAGGTTGTCCCCAAAGCAACAGTGCTAGCCGGCTTCAACAAATCCACGGAGAAAATATTGGGTGAGATCACACTCAAGACATTCGCCGAGGGAGTTATTAAGGAAACACTGTTCCAAGTAATGCCCGAGGATTTGGCATACAATGTGATCCTCGAAAGGCCATGGATCCATTCCATGGAAGCTGTCCCATCCACTTTGCATCAAGTGATTAAATTCCCTACACCTTGGGGAGTTCGATCAATCAAAGGGGAGCAACGAGTAGCGAGGGAGTGCTACTCGGTTGCATTAAAAAGTGGAGTCGCCTCGATCGGGCCAAAGCAATAGCAACTACAGCAACCGGGGTCAAGCGGGGAGGACACCCGAGGAGAAGTTGAAAAGATCCCGATTTGTATTCAAGAGCCTCGGAAACAAAAGGTCGGGGATTCAACCATCGAGGAATTGGAATCTTTCACCCCATTGAAAAATTTTCCCGATAGAAAAGTGTTTGTCGGCTCGGAGTTGGACCCGGAGTCAAAAAAGCGATTATTGAAGTTTTGGAGTCCAACCACGACTGTTTTGCTTGGTCCCATTCAGACATGACTGGTATCGATCCGGAGATCATGACTCACAAGCTGAATATGGACCCAAAATTTACCCCGGTAAAGCAGAAGAAGAGACCTCATCCCGGGGTCAAAAAGAAGGCGATCGAAGATGAAACCACCAAGTTGCAAGGAAATGGTTTCATAAGAGAGGTGAAATACCCCGAATGGCTGGCCAATATGGTGGTCGTACCGAAGAAGAATGGCAAGTGGAGAATGTGTGTAGACTACACCGACTTGAACAAAGCTTGCCCCAAAGACTCATATCCATTACCACAAATTGACAGGTTAATAGACTCCACGGCTGGACACAAACTATTGACCTTCTTGGATGCATATTCGGGCTATAATCAGATCCTCATGGACCCAAAGGACGAAGAGAAGACCTCGTTCATCACTGACCGAGGCATTTTCTGCTACAAAGTGATGCCCTTCGGTCTGAAAAACGCCGGGGCGACCTACCAAAGGTTGGTATGTCGCATGTTCAAGGAGTATATTGGAAAATCTATGGAGGTCTACATAGATGATATGCTTATCAAATCGATCCGAATGGAGGATCATTGAATCATCTGAGGGAAGCCTTTGCTGTTTTGAGGCAATACGGCATGAAATTGAACCCTGAGAAGTGCGCCTTCGGCGTAAGATCAAGCAAATTCTTGGGATTCATTGTCTCTGAACAAGGGATCGATGCTAACCCAGATAAAATCAAAGCTATCGAAGAGATCCCCGAGGAGCTGAACGGGGTGAAAGAAGTTCAACGTTTGACTGGCCGGGTCGCCGCCTTGAGTCAATTTATCTCAAGGTCCTCGGAGCGATGCCACAAGTTCTTCTCCATTTTGAGAAAAAACAATCACTTCGAATGGACACGGGAGTGCAAACTAGCGTTGAAAGATTTGAAACAATACTTGGCTAACGCACTGTTGCTCGCCAAGCCAAAAGAAGGTGAAACATTGCTGGTCTACTTGGCCGTGTCCGAGGTGTCTATCAGCGCTGTGCTGGTTCGGGAAGAAGATGGCAAGCAGCAGCCCATCTACTATGTGAGCAAGACACTCCTCGACGCTGAAACCAGGTATCCACACTTGGAAAAACTAGCACTCGCTTTACTTGTTACTGCTCGGAAACTACGGCCCTATTTCCAATGTCACCCAATAGCGGTAGTTTCAACCTTCCCTTTAAGAAGTATATTGCATAAACCTGAGTTATCAGGAAGGTTATCAAAATTGGCGGTAGAGTTGAGCGAATATGATATCACCTATCAACCCCGGACAACCATTAAGTCTCAAGTCCTCGCCGACTTCGTGGCCGACTTTAGTGTTGGGATTCTGCCCGAGGCGGAAAAGGAAAACTCCATGGCAAAGGGAACCTCCTCGGGGCTATGGATACTTCACACCGATGGAGCAACTAACTCCAAAGGTTCAGGTTTAGGCATAGTCTTGAGAGCACCCACCGGGGAGAAAGTCAGGCACTCGGTTCGGTTCAAAAAAATGACCAACAACGAGGCCGAGTACGAGGCAGCTTTAGCGGGTTTGGAGCTGGCTAAAGAAATGGGGGTGGAAAGAATCGAACTGAGGTGCGACTCACAGTTGGTAGTGAACCAGGTCCTCGATGATTATACGGTTCGGGAGCCCAGAATGCAGCTATACTTGGATCGAGCACAAAGAATCTTGGCCCAATTCCAAGAATGGCAAGTTAAACAAGTGCCTCGGGAGGAAAATACCGAGGCTGATGCTTTAGCAAATCTGGGTTCAGCGATTGACGAAGCTCACTCGGGGACTGACTCAGTGGTTCGGTTGTTGTCCGCACAAATGAGAGAGATGAAGTTGCAGGTCAACTCAGTGGACAACAGATGGGATTGGCGGAGTAAGTTCATCTCTTACTTCGACTCGGGGACTGTTCCCCAAGACAAAAAAGAAGCAAATAAGTTAAGGACCCAAGGAGCCTCGTATCACCTGATCGAGGGTAATCTGTATAAAAGGTTATATTGCGGTCCGATGGCCAAGTGTTTGGGACCCGATGAGGCCAGGTACGTGATGGCAGAAGTACACGAAGGCGAGTGTGGCAACCACTCGGGGGGAAAATCCTTGGTGCGTAAGCTGTTAAGAGCTGGGTATTATTGGCCCACTATCAGTACCGATGTGAAGGCCTTCGTGCAGAAATATGATAAGTGCCGACGCCATGGGTGGATGATCCGCCAACAGGCCGAGCCTCTACACTCGGTGGTATCACCATGGCCCTTCATGAAGTGGGGAATGGACATTGTTGGACCATTTCCAAAGGAAAAAAGGTGGTGTTCGCTTCATTTTAGTGCTAACCGATTACTTCACGAAATGGGTGGAAGCAGGGGCTCTCACCGAGGTAAAGCAAAAACAAGTAATCGACTTCATCAAAAAGAACATCATCTACAGGTTCGGTGTCCCTAGAGAGATTGCCTGTGACAACGGTAAACAATTCATGGGGACAGCCATCATTGATTTCTTCAAGCAATGGGGGATCAAAAGAATTGCTTCGACTCCTTATCACCCAAATGCCAATGGTCAAGCCGAGTCGTCGAACAAGATCATAATTGAGAACCTCAAGAAAAGGCTTGATGAGAAGAAAGGCCCTTGGCCCGAGGAGCTGCCCGGGGTACTTTGGGCAATGCGCACAACGGAGAAGAACAGCACCGGTGAGACCCCTTTCTCACTCGCTTATGGCATGGATTCCCTCATCCCCGTAGAAGTGGACGAACCAAGCCTTCGGTATGCCCACACTACCGAGGATGCAAATCAACAGGCTATGCGCATAGAATTGGATCTGCTCGAGGAAAAAAGGGAATTAGCTTTGGTTCGGCTAGTCACCCAAAAAAGGCAGATCGAAGCGTACCTCAATAGGAAAGCCAAACTCAGAGACTTCAAAGTTGGCGACTATGTGCTAAAAACTACAAACCAATCAACGAAGGAAGACAACGGGGGAAAACTTGTTGCAAATTGGGAAGGACCCTACAGAGTCAAGGCAATCGTTGGAAAGGGATCTTATCAAATTGAGAATTTGCAAGGCGAACCCGAACCTCTGAATTGGAACATTTCCAATCTGAAGAGGTACTATTTCTAGTCGAGGTAAATGCTTTTTCAGTCTTTTTAAATTCATCTACAGCCCCGAGCCGAACAACACTCCTATGGCCTCAATCGAAATGTACTAACTTGCTCCTCGTTCTATTTTTGCTTGACATTTTCAGGAAGCGAACCGAACGATGTCCAGTGCTCGGATCTTCATCAAGATTCACAACCGAACACTGGGGGGGAGTGAGAGGCAGGCGTTGGTACCGAGGTCGACATCGAGCCTCCCAACCGAAGCTTATCTATCCGACAACTGGGGACTGGCGCCCGGGGAATAGATTTAGTACATTGTAAACTCGCCCGGCAGTGACATGTTGTTAATTTGTTTTTTCTGTTTTTCCCAAGGTCCGCTTCGACTTGGTTCTATGTACATAGCCGATTTCTGGCTCGTTGATATCAATGAAATGATTTTGATCTTATATCTATTTATCCGTATAAATCTTGCACTCCGAAGCTGCACAATGCATCGACTCGAGGACGAGACGTCATTCTAAGTTTGCATCGATTAAATTCAGTCAAGTCTTGCAAGTAAATTATTTATTTTTTACAAGGTGTTCGGTACATGCAAAAACCAACACTTGAAATAAAAGCGTAAAAACCTTTCATTAAAAAGAGCCCGAAGGCTGAGTATTTACATAAAAAATGACCCGAAGGTCCAAGATATAAGCATAAAAGCCCGAAGGCTTACAAAATGATGCTACTGGAAGTCTATGCCTCGGGAGAATCACCTCCATCCTCGGAGCCCCCCTCGGCATCTTCGTCATCTTCTTCATCTTTATCGCCGCTCGAGGCTTCACTTGAGGGAAGTTCATCAATGATTGCTTGGGCCTCCGCCGATTTTACCTCGGCCCTTGCAATCTCCTCATCCAAGTTGATCTCCCCGGCGCGGCATCGCTTGAGTAGCTTCAGCCGAGATTTGATAATGGCCCATCGCTTATCCAGCTTGGCTCTCTTGACCTTGATCGCAGCCCTGCTTTTTCGATCGGCGATTTCATCTCGAAGGGACTCGATCTCAGCATCTTTAGCTGGAAGTTTGGAGTTCTCGTTTTCTAGCTTTTTGATATGAAGCACATGCTTCCTCAGCTGATCGTGATGTTTTTTGGCCATCTCCACAACTTCAGCCTTTGCTTGGGTCAGCTCGGCACTCAATCTCACAGCTTCGGCCTCCAGCCTCGAGCGCTCAACCTGAAAGCCATCACCGAGGGCTTTGATTTTCGCCTCGAAAGCTACCTCGGCCTCATGCAGATCGGACTGGGACTTGGACAAGTCAGCCTTCAATGCAGCTATCTGTGCATTAAAGCTGTCCTTTTGCTTGTCCTATAGGCGAGCTACACGCCGGACCTCTTCAGTCCTCGAGGTCTCAACTTTGATAGCCCTCAACGACAGAATGAAGCTCTGAACAAAGATTAATCAGGGAATCAAAATCAGCTATGAACCGAAGGTAAAGATGAAAAGAAGTTTTAAGGCATAACTCAAGAGCGGTGAAACTTACCCTGATAGCATTGGCAGCCATGGTATTATATAGTTGGCCTCGGGAAAATTCCTGCACGACTTTATCTTCCTCCAGCCCCAACAAAGGCGTAAGACTCAAGATGTCGGCTCGGTCACAGGCCAACAAATTTGAAGAAGTCGGCACTTCAAGTTTCCGATAAGACCCCACCGAGGATGAAATCCTCGCGGGTTCGGAATGCGCCCTAACCGCGCCGGTGCCGGTCCCTTCTTCAAACGTAGCAGTACCGGCCTCCACAACCTTGGCCTTGCCCTTAGCCTTGGCAACTGCCACCTCGGATCCATGTTCTTGATCTTCGAGGTCAATAAACTCAACTTCTCTCCGGGCTAAAACTTCAGCAGCTGTATCATCGGGCTCATCGATCAGTCCTCGGCGCCCCTCAACTGCTGCCTCGGGTTGGGGAGGAGTTTCCACCTCGGTGCGAGGAGCCACCGAATGGGAGGGCTTCTTTGAAACTGCCCTCTTCCTCTTCACGCCTACAATAGTAGAAGAAATTGGAACAAGGAAGTAAAAAAGGAACGATATTCGATGAAGTTGACCGAGGATAAATATTACCTTTGGAGGATCCTTGGCCGGGAGCTCCCTTTGAAGTTTTGGAAGACTTTGAAGCCTTCGACTCCTTCAACCCCTTCAACTCTCCCGCCACCGAAGCCAAGTTATCGTCTGACTCAGTCTCCTCCCCATCATTCTTCTTCTTCTCCTCTTTCTTCTTCTTCTTCTTGCCTTTCTTGGTGTTAATGACGCGATTTGGAAAACCTAGTTCCGACGGAAAAGAAGTCAGCAAAACAAAGTCAAAATCCCAAAATGACATACCAAATAAAACACCACAAAAAAGCTTACTGTGCCGTTTGCATTGCCAACCAAAATCGGCGGCCATCTTCATCCATGTCCTTTCGGGGTGTAAACGAGCCCCGGTCATTGCTCTCACCCATTCAGTCAAACCTTTAGGGGATACGATGTCGACCTTGTTGTCTAAAAAAATAACAGAGAAACGAGGTCAGCCAACACGAATAAGTCACCGAGGAACGAAATACAAAAGAAGAGTACTTACGTGTGTTATTCCACCGTTTGGGGAAATTAGGTTCGGCGGATAAAACGCTATTCTCCAGCAAGATGTAACGATCACTCCAGCCCCGGTCCCCATGGTCTTCGCTCTTGTGAAGATGAGCGAACTTGCCTCGGTTGTTCAAGGCCACGACCCCGGCCTTATGGAAATATGGGTAGTAAAGTGAAATGAGATGCTGGAAAGTGAAGCTCACCCCGGCCTTCATACTCAACCAGTCCATACACTGAACGACCCTCCAAACGCCGGGGCCTAGTTGAGCCAAGCACAAGTTATAGGTCTGGCAAAAGTCGTCAATAACTTTGTGCACCGGGAGGGAGAAGCCGAGGGTGAAAGGATAGGTGTAAGAGAAAGAAAGCCCCTCGATATGGTGGCAAACTCTGCTTGTTGAATCAGGTATGACCACTTTCACCCCGAGTCCAAATTTGCACTCCCTCCGAACCTGCTTAATGTGAGCTTGTGTTATACGGGTCGGTGTCGTGTTCACTGGAATGTTTCTGTTCTTCTCTTCCTGGTCGGCTGATTGAACCTGTAGCTTGAGGTCCTTGCCGTTGTCAAAATGAGAAGGGATTATTTGGTGAGGCTCGAGCTCTTGCTCGAGGGGAATCGTCGGGCCCGAAGATCCCACCTCGGTGACATGTCCGCCCTCGGCCTCGCCCACGGCATCATCGCCTACGGCATCATCGCCTTCGGCATCATCACCTTCATCATCACGTTCGTCATCACCATCTCTGTGGATGACGTCGCTGACACTTCCTACCATGACGTCATCAAGCATGACGTCATCCTCTTCTCCCACATCAGCGTCTTCCACCTCCATTGCCAGGTCGCGCCTGGCCCTAGCCTTACGACGCTTTAGGCCCCCAAGACCAGACGTCACCTCTCCACCTTCCGCCGCAGTCGCTAGGACCGCCGGCGTCGCCACTACCAGTGGCCATAGCCAAGAGCGGAGCTCGTACCCTCTCACCTGAATCACTTGAATCCTGCCTAGATTGGGTGGTAGACATGGTAGAGGTTTGAGATTGAAGTTCTCTTGAAGATGAGAATTGATCAAAGGAAGTAAGAAAGTTGTTTCCTCTTTGGCACTATTGATTGTAGAAGAGAAAAGTGAAGAAAAGGACTTAAGGAAGAGGTACTTATAGGTATGGAAAAAGCAAGTGGAGAGGCGTCATCATTGAGACGTTGGGAAAAACAAAAATTACAGCGTGACCGTTCGGAGAACCAACGGATGGATGACACGTGTCCAAGGGAAATGACTTGATGAGATGCGAACCATTAGCAAAATTTGAAACGCGTGGATAAGATCAGGCCACGTCACTTTCCGGCTAAATTTCATTCCACTCCTCGGTAACCTCGTTATGTAACCGAGGAGTGGGGGGACTATCTGTATTGGGTAAAAATCGACCCACGATGATTCGCCCCGGTCATGCAAATCGATAACGACCGAACACATGTCGGCGAGCCAGAGACCGAAGTAAATGAATGGATCGCCGAAGCCAGGCACCGAGGTCGCCACCGAAGGCAAGCCGTAAGCTGAGCTTCGGTGACAACCACCTCGGTCAAGCAGCAGGGCACTGCCACCGAGGTCATTTATTCGCGCCTCGGTGAATCCCCTCGGCTCAAGCGGCTTTGCAGCCCACTTCTTCAGCCCACTACCTTGCCCATTAACTCCACCCATAAATGCTCCAGACGTGGGTTGGCCATGAACAAGTAGTGGAGAGCGTGAGATAACACCTTGTATCTATAAATAACACTTCATTTTACATTGTACGCATCCAGAAAGATATACTGAAACTCTGCGCAAATTTGTAACTCACAATCATATATTGAAATCAAGTTATTTTTCCGCATTTACGTCTATTTCGTATATTTATTCAACTTTGATACGAAGATTTGCTTATATTCGAATCCAAATTCGATTTGTAATCCTAAAACTGATTTAGGCCCATACAGATTATATATTTAGATTGTTCTTTTCAATAGGGAGCTAATTGCATTCATATATCTTATGAACCAAATGACGATTTTCTTGTTTATTGAAACTTGGTGATATGTTATATTAGGTCAAGAGAGAACCTAAGGATTCTTACTAATCTTCTCAACAAGTCAAGCAAGAACATCCAGATAGAAGCATTTCATGTTTTCAAGTTATTTGATGCACAACTAGAATAATCCTCCAGATATATGTTGGCATCATTGTCGCAAACAAAATCACGTTATTATGACTCTTTGGCTATTCTACTATAGTACATTTTGCAGTCATTGATCATTTATTTGTTTTCTTTTTGTACGAAGATAAGTACTTGCAAAACAAAGGTAATGATTTAAATTTGGCAAAATACATCGACAACCATTTAAAGTTGTCTATATTTTTTATTTAGACACCTCAACTTAAGTTTGTTCCATTTGAACACTCCAACTATATTTCAAATGTGTCATTTAGACACAAAATTAATAGGCAGCCAAACATAAGAGATGCGTATAATGCACACACAAGAGTGACGAATAAGATGGGGATACGTGGATTTAACTAAAAATATTTTTTTTTAAAAATAGAAAAAAAAGAATTAAAAAAAAAAAAAGGTATGAAAAGCTTTCTTCATCAGCCATCTATTTTCTTCTTCCTCTGGCCACCCATTCCATTAGTGTAAGGAGGGCGAGAGAGTACGAAAATGACTTGGAACGATGGTGTGCCAAAGAAAATGTGGACAAAGAAAGAGGAAAAGAAAATTTGAAAGAAAAATCGTCTCACGCTCTGAAAAATGGTGTAATACACACACTATGCCACATCACCAAATTGTGTCTAAATGATACATTTGAGATGTAGTTGGAGTGTTCAAATGGAACGGGCTTAAGTTGAGGTGTCTAAGTGAAAAATGTGGACAACTTTAATGAGCTGCCGATGTGTTTTGCCAATTTGTTATGTTATACATGTATATCTCATTTTTCATGCAATGAGCCACACATCCCTCAAAAAAAGCATATGCTTTATCATTTGTTATTGCTTATATATATATTAATAAGAAGTATTAGACATATTCAAGATTCCTTCACAAATAACAAGAGCTTGATCAGACGGATATACCTGAGATTGACAGGTGATTATCCCAAGTCCCATGGCGGACCTTGATCTTCAAAAATGCAGCCAAACCTAAAGCACAATTCACCATGTGACTCCTTAAAGTCCAGGACAGGCTACTCACTGTAGATAAGCTTGCTAAATGGGGATTGAATATTGACCTTACATGTGTTCTATGTCACAAAGCTAATGAGACTAGGAACCATCTATTTGCTGACTCTGAATTTGCCAAAGATCCATGGAACAGACTACTCAAATGGATACAGAGACAAAGTTCAGCTACTTCCAATTGAGATCAACAGCATCGATGGTGCATACAACATGCTAAAGGAAAGACAGGTCTTGCTCAACTTATTAGGATGATATATGCTGAAGTTTCAAATGCAATGTGAATTCTCATATACCATGTTTCTCTATTTAAGCTTAATTCATGTACAAAAAGAAATATGGCCATTATTATAAAAATACATTCTATCAATGTGAAATTAAAAGGAAAGAGGACTTCCTAGATGACTTGGCAGCGGTCTTAACCAAGGCAGCTAAAGGAACCTCCGATTGCTTGCAAGATTCTCATACTTCTGTTCTTGGCATACATGTTCTTTGAATAATAAGTAACAGCACAATCATCTGATCAAAAGCCTCCGAGCAAAGCAAGCTCATCAAGAACAATAGAAGCTGCCACTCGTGTTAAACACCATGCTTCTTCCGTCAAATCTCCATGCTTCACTCGCTTGCTTGAGGTGTCACTTAGTTTCTACAGAAGGCAGCAAATCCCTTATCGAGGCTAGTGTTATGATTCCAAATAGCCAATTCAAGTATTCAACTAGTTTCGGACTGATACGTTGTTGGTGTGGTGGTGTCATGATTTCAAAATTACTTCCAAGATATTAGGAGCATAAGGTACTGCCACCAGATCCACAGCCAAAGGCAGTAACCAACCGATAGATGCATAAAAAACATGGGAGCCTTCTTAAAGGTGCTTCAGCATTTAATCAAGTCCATCCAGTAATCAACTGGATTGCCCACGAAACACTGAGGCCTAATTCCTAAGTGAGCTGAGCCGAACCACCTTACATACTATCCATAAGAATGGCACGGCACCGTAAGTTAGAGATCAGGAGCAGCACGGCAATTTTGTTTTCATTGCACTGATTCGTGAATTAAGGCAGCATATAAGGAAAACTCTACTGGTGAGAAGGCTCATGATATGTGGACCACGGATCCAAGAGCCATCCTCATCAACAACCTCTGCAGGTTTATATGAGGATTATCTACCAAGTGTGAGTCATTTCCATCAGAGAACCACCAAAACAGTTGCTTACTAATTAAATTATGGGGTTAAGCAAGGATATGATCAGAAAGATGAATGTCAGTAAGCTTCAGGGTACTAGTCTCTTGCACCAGCTGAGGATACTAGATACTTTAGATCCCACAAGATCTTTCATTCTCTGTTTACTTCTCCTTGCATCTTCCATATCTAGAGTTCTGTAGGCAAGAGCAAGCAAATACATTGCTGGGTGTAGTCTCCTGCAAATAGTAGAATATATCTGCATATCAAATCTCACATTACTATTTCCAAGCATACTGCAAAATCCAACATGTCATATAACATTTCACATTTTCAACATCAAATGAATGGAAAGTAGAAGAGATTACAGTTGGATAAATACTTCCCAGAATCTTGGAACATAATGAGAATGATAAACCATTTCAAAAGAGTGGCTTTGACTAGGCTCATTAGAAGTGCAGGAAGTAAGATTTCAAGCAGGGTTAAACATATCCTAAATTGTATATTTAGATCACCTCATGAAGTCACAAAACGTCAGAGAGTACTTATCAGCAGATTCAGCACAACCAAAAAAATACTTAAAATTTGTTTTTGCCAGACTGCTTCCATGTATAGTTTTATCACTAAATCCTTGGAGGACTTGTTCACAACTTTCACAATATTCGAAGCTTCTACACCAGATACTTACTTTTTAAACTGATCATTTGCATCTACCCCATCCCAATACCTCTGAGTTGGGACATTTCGACCTTTCTTATCTCTGCCAAAAGTCTCCACATACCAACCTCCAATGTCATGCATGCTGCATCGAGGTTCAAATAGCCAAAATCTGTTGGAGAAAAAAATTATTACCAATAATTATCAATTAAAAGAAACAAGTGAAAAATGAGAGACCTATATCTTATATTACTAACACAAAATGGTGTTTTACTTGAGAAATTTTTTATATAGGTACCGACAAGTACGTGAAATTTTCTCCATACTTCCTGGTTTTAAGTTATGAATGCAAAAAGAAAACTCACAATTTAATGGCATCTAAGTTGCTCAGACTTAGGTGCAGGTATTGGATCAGGATCTACATTTTAACATTCAAGGGTATGAATCTAGGAATGTATATGGGTGCGGGGATTTGGCAAAAAATAATTCAAATATCTAAATATCGAGCTATAGAAGTATGCCTATATATGAGGCATTATGTGGAAAACTTATATGTAGCTTGTAGAGTGCACTAACTCAACCTTTTATTCTCAAGTTGTAGGTAGTCATCTAGAAATCTACACCAGCTTTTCCAACTTCTTGAAACCTACACTAGCTTTTGTCTTGAGAAATTAAAATTCCAAATCTTATCTCTAATTTCTCTGGAGTTCGTGGTCAAAGTACCCAATGTTGATTGACCATATCCGATACGTATCCCACACATACTAGTATCGGTGTCGTGTCGACATGGGTGTGGCACCAAATAACAAGAGTCCGAGCAACTCATCTTCTGCTCAACTCTATGCATAGCTTCTGGTGTCTCTTAAGAGCCCGAAATTCATAAACTCCTAACGCAGCCAATCCAGAGCAGATCTATCAAAATGACCCAATGGTCATTTGGACAGTGGAAAATTATGCTTTCAACAAACAAGCACCAGTGTACTTACATAAAAAGTGCTAAAAAATTTTGGGGAGGGAGCAGTATTTTCAAATCACTCAAAATTTCTTGAAGACAAATAGAGGAGATAGTTTTTCTTAATCTTACTCTTTTTGCTTACAATTTCTCTTTGAAGACAAGTGAGGAAATAGTTCTTCTTAAGTTCACTCAACTTGAGTCTCTCTCAAAGTCTCTTGAAGACACAAGTGAGGAAATGATTCTTCTTTATTTCCCTCAACATGATGTTCTCAAATAGTAGAACTACATGGCTATTTATAGGTAAATAGCACAATGTACCTACCTGTGTGTATATGTATCTTCTTAGTTTTATCCACACTCCCACTTCTTCCAAAATACATATATATTCATACTCTAATTCAGGTATCTTCTTAATGCATATACTCTACTAGTTCATACTAGGAATAATTAATAAGATAATGTGAACAAGTTTAATATTTCAATAGGACAGTGCAATAGTGATATGAAACATAGAGGAGCATAACTATGACTACTTGTAACATTGACATATACAATAAAGCATAACCACTGATTAGAACAATAACCATAAATTTTCTTACCTTTTATCTTATAATAGTTAACCATAAGCATTAATGACTACATCTTCTGAGAAACAGCAATAAAAAATGTAAAGAGAAATGAGGTAAAAGGAAAATTATACTGATCGAAGTACACTGATATTGACCAGGACCCGAGATTTTATCTAGAAAATGTTAATTGTGGCCTACTAGACAAGAATAAATTTGTAAACCATAATTTCCTTTAATTACATCACCCATTTTTTGGTTTTCTTTTCCATCCAAATCAAATGAGCAGATAAACTAAATCCAGCTTCATAGTTCTGATTC
Source organism: Petunia axillaris subsp. axillaris (assembly GCA_029990575.1). Taxonomy (NCBI): domain Eukaryota; kingdom Viridiplantae; phylum Streptophyta; class Magnoliopsida; order Solanales; family Solanaceae; genus Petunia; species Petunia axillaris. The sequence continues at coordinate 45,219,192 of JARKNS010000007.1, read as the reverse complement.
TCACTACGCCAGCCTCTTCACCTTTACTTTGTTTCTAAAGAACAGGCATGACAGTTCCACGGCAGTTTGACAAAAAATAACATAAACCACTCTTTAGGAATAATGACTCAAAAGGTAAGTTATGAAGTTTACTTGCTCGGAGGTAGTCGAGCTCTGCTGCATCTGCACTCACAGGTTGATACTTCATCTCCTAATTGATACCAGTGCATGTGTCTTACCTGGAACCAAATTTCCCAGCAAAATAAAAAAGAATTATGAATATGATTCCTTAAGGCAAGAGACAGACACAGATTCCAAGAGAAAAGTTCCTGAGCTGCATGTATGGCGCATAGAAAAGACAAATGCCAATAGAATCCAGGATAGATAAACTTAGCAAGCACAGTATTCTCAAATTGACAGGTAAGCATGTAAGAGTTATAGTTCATGCTTGGACTATTACAGGTTGTCAGCATGCATCTATGGAGCTTCGCAGAGGAAATTTTTCAAAGACTGATTCGAGCTATGCCACGAATTTGTCATCATGGAAGACAAACGACTTGGTCTATTTAAGCGGTTAAACAATGTAGTACCCACCAAAGCATCATATCTCGCAAACCACCACTGTGGTGTGAACATATGGTAACTTCCAGAACTCTACTTTATGGGGCCACTCACATTACAGGGTCGAGCAAGTTGTTAAACCTTCTGCACCACCGAAGCTGAAGTTTGGCTGGCTTAAAGTAGAAGCTCAACTTGGGCCTCTTATGGATAGTCCTGGCCTTGACAAATGTAAAAGTACATTATGCAAGATTGGACACCAAACTTCTCCTGCTTCACTTTGATCACTTCTTTTGCTGGTGCTGTGCTCTTCTCCTAGGCTACAAAAGCTGTTCTTCATCTTTGTTGCTATGTTGTTTTATGCAGCTTATGTTGTTTTCATTTCTTTTTATTTTTTCCTTTTTTTGTTGCTATGTTTTGTTATGTGCACACTTTGATATTAAATGATTTTTTTGGGACAAAGAGATATTAAAATGATTGCAGATATTTGTTAACTTCAATGCAGCAGTTCAGTCAGTAATAGTATGTTACTAATTTAGATAAGAGATAAAGGGGGAAATTCCAGTATAATAAAAGGCAAAATTGGGACTCGCTGGGAACTCACCTTGGAACAGGGCAACCTCCAAATGCTCTGAGGCGACCATGGCAGGCTAAAGTCCCATAGGGTTAACGCTTAAATAGGTAGGGTGTTTTCCGTATGCATGGTTTACGCCTTATGTACACTCCAAGAACCCCCTGCGTACGCCCTGTATTCCTCACCCAGTACGCCTTTAAACCTTTTATTCACAAACTTAAAGAATTTAACGATAACTTATATAAGTAACAATTTGGTGACTTAGAATTATTATGTGCTTATAGTATTATGATCCTAGATAGTACAAAAATTTGTACCTTTTATCTTTTGATTATATTTTCTATAATTTTTATGTTCAGTTACTATTTTCGTTCACTTTTAAATGTTATTTTGATTCTTAAGTATTCCTATTAAGATTTGTGGGGCTTACATCCCATGACTTGAGACTTACGCCCCACCCCTTGAAAGGAGTCCGGCGCCTCTGCCTTCCGAAATACTGGAAAAATCATAAATGGAAGCACGACTCACTAAGGAGGTTTGTGGAGAAGACTGAATGTCATGAACTACTGCTGTAAGAAACACCTTATATGCACGCACACTTCATGCCACGAATACTTCATTTACTTAATTATAGACTTCATTTTTCTCCGTTGATGAGATGCAATAAAGAACTCAATCCAAGAACTTGCCCTTGAAGCAGCAACTACGATATCAAAATCCACTTCTGCATTTGTTTCACTGCCTCGACACCATAACATATCCCCCCATCTAGCAGAACAGTGAGATCAATGCTTCATCAACCATGGATTTTAGGGTTGCGGAGGGGGGGGGGGGGGAGGAGGAGGTGGTGCACGCAGCTAGAACTAGGTAGAAACTTTGAATTCTTCACTTGCGGGCGGAGGAAAATGGGAGTTACATCAGTATATTGTGCATGTGGTTGTAAGATGAAGACGGGTATAATATGCTAAACTGTTCCAAGTATACTCTTAGATAGTACAGACCATAAGTCAAAGAAACCAAACATTTGCAAGTCAAGCATACTGCAAAACCAACCAACAAATTGAAGGCCAAAACACCAAAACATAATGATAGCAAACCTTGGTCTACTTATCAAAAAGCATAGCTAGAACTTTTTTTATTGCATTCAGACAGTTACCTCACAACTAATCATGTTCTAATTAGATGGAATGTTCATAGTAATCTACAACAACTTCTCATAAGCACCTGACATATATGAAACGTTTAGTTTCTGCCCAAACTGCCCCCCTTCTTATCCAACAAGGGATATTTGACATGGCAAAAGCTAAAGAGGGAAATAGATGATATTACACTCACCAGCAATGTCCTATGCTTCATAATCACATGGGTTTTCACACCATTGTTGTCATAGACGTCACAAGATCCTTCATCAGGACTGGTCCCCAACCCGGTTATCATCCCCAGTGGAATACCAGACCTTAATCCGAAGTCTAGAGAGTTATTTTTGGGGAATCTTTGGCTTGAAAATGTTTGATCTTCATGTGAACTGAGGTAAACATGAATGCAGTCATCAGGATCCTCATTCTGTATCCCATTAGATTTACTCTTAGGTGGGACTCTTGTGGCCACGGCCACAAGCCTCCCTCCAACATGCAATTCTAGGTTTCTGTATGCATCTGATGTAAGGTAATCAGAACTTCTCAATTTCTTTTGATGAGGACCATAATCTGTGGGGCCTGAATGCGTTTTAATGGGGATATCCTCAACAGGATGGCACAAGCCCGATGCAAAAGATGTCAGTCTCTCCATAGAAGCATGTGATAGTTCAGGGACATTTTTGGCTACACAAACCATCCCAAAAAGATCTCTCCCAGACACCAGGTGCAAAACCTCAGCTGTTTCATATACTGATCTCTCTTCAGCTTCAAAAAACTCAGGAAGGAGATCTGATTCAATCTCAGGGCCATAAAAAGCTAAATGTAACGCTGAGTAGAAATCTCTTTCCAGTTCATCAAAATAGCCTGATCCAGATACTACCCTTTGTTCAGCCAATATGTCATTTACGGTTTGCCTATACCACCTTAACCATTCAACGACTTCCATCTCCTTGACTGTCGTGCTATATGAGTCATACATGCACATTTTAGAACCTTGTCTAGTGTGAGGGTGGACAAGTGTTCTTCTTGATGATAGATACTGGTCATAATGTGCCCTCTTCTCAGAATCAGATAGAATCTGCATTACAGTGGTAATTCAAGTAAATACTTGTATGTATCTAGCAGAAACGATGTTAGCCTCTACAATGTACTACATGTGAAATGTCATTTGTAATAATTCACTTCCAGAGGACTTTTACTGCATTGACTCATTGAACCAACTAAGCATGAAAAGCTTCTATTCAGTCATAGTGGTGGCCTTGTCCATATAGTAACATGGCTTCATCTTATCTTCTCCAGCTGAGAAAAAAAAGTAAGGTTTTATATCATGGCATTTTCAGGGAGTTCCTTTAAATCAGTTAAAATGGATTATCATGACAAACGTGTTAGATACAATCTAAAAGAAAATTGTGAAATTCCAATGGAACAATTCATACATCTTGCATCTTTACTCACATCATAGTTTTGCTTAACATGTGATCATGAATTAAGCAATCGACTGCTACAAAGGCTATGCTCATAGTTCTTCTACGTCCAAATCCAATTACATTGTCAGTCAAAATACAAATTGAGGCACCTAAATATCCGATCTCTTCATACTCCTCAACCAAACTAGTTTAGATCAGTTATATGAGTCCTCTACATCCACTCATCCCTGTTCACAAATTCAACATTGAACGATTCATTATAGAACTAACTTTAACCCACCTCCTCCTCTACCCAAACACATAACCAGCTATAGTTTTGCAGCTTTCCGAAGATCCCCAGAGTTAAAACATCCTAATTTTTTTCTTTACAGAATCTTAATTCCTTATTTGACCTAATAACAAATATTCAACATTGACAAACTAAACCGAGAACAATAAGTAACCATATTGATCCTGCTAACAAAGTAAATTGAGGTAAAAATTCAAAAAAGACTCCCTCTATCCCAATTCATAGCAAATTCGGTTGAGGACCGGGAGATGAGGGAAAGGAGCCCGGTACTCCTTCAAGCTATCACGCCCATATGAGTATATGACACACTTTCCTTATTAATCAAACACTACATTGACAGTGTATAAAAAACGACTTTAAGTTGTATACACCACCCGAAAGATATATACAAGTAAGTCTTCATAAAAAGTAAGACTTTTCTAATCTTAAAAATAAGGCAAGGCGTTTACCTGCTGCAATAGGTAAATATAACCTAATAGTTTAAAAAATTATAACACGACACTGAACATAACTTTCCTTATTCGTCAAACACTATAACAAACAACTTTATACACCGTCAGTGTAAATATCACCCGCCATGTATGTGTGGGATTTTTATAATCTTAAAAATAAGGCGGTGGTAAATGTGACATACTATACTAGTGTAAAATATTTTTCACTTGTGATTGTGACGGTGTATATAACTTAAAACTTCAAATATAATTGGGAGTAAAATGAATGAATGAACCTCATAAGCAGCAAGAATTTCGACGAATTGTTTAGAATTGTGATTGGAATTAGGAGCAAGATCAGGGTGAGTTTCCTTAGCCAATTTACGAAAAGAGTCTTTAATTTCAGCAAATGAACTTTTTTCTGATACACCTAATACTTCATAAGCGTTGGGTCCCGTAAATTCTGATTGAATTGATTCACTATTTGTACTTAACCACCGCTTGTTTGCAATTAAATTGGAAGAATATTTGTGTAATGCCATGTAATTTGATAGAGGAAAAATTGTATGAAATAGAAATTGATGATTGTAGAGAGAGTGAAGAGAAATGGTTAAGAGTTTCATTTCTGGGATTATTACGGAGTTGCCAAAGACGGTGTCACTGGTTCGGTTATGTAAACAGTTATTTCCATTCGCTCCTTTTTATCCTTTTGTTAAAAAGGTCCATATATACCTAACTTGGATTCTACTGTCACTTCGAGCGCCATATTTGAACTTTTTAGTTGCTCAGGGATAAATCTAACTATCTAAGTTATTTAAAAAAAAGTAATTGTAACTTTAGTTAATAAGCATAATCTTTAATAAGCGATGACTAAAGTATTTGATGTTGTAATATGTTAAATTAATTTGAGTAAATTTAATTTATTTATATATTTATATGAGTCTAAATCGGATTTAGAATACAATTAAATTTTTTAGGGGTTACAAGCAATGAGATGTATTAGAGTTGTTAAAAACAAAGAAACGATGAAAATAGATGAACAATATGAGCACAAAATAATTCGAGAGTATAATTGGGTAGAGTTTTGCCTTTATTTGTGAATGTCTATACAAGATTACATGGGTGCTATTTATAGCAAATAGGTTAGATACAATTAAGGGAATTAATTAGCCCACTATCTACATATAGATCATGGGGGTGTTCCACGATCTCTCCCATTTAATGCTGAGATCATGGGGGAAGATCATGCTGCATCAACCATGCTGAAACTGAACCACCTGTCCTGAGGCTTGCCTTTGTCCGCCTTGGGGCCTCGAACTATTTACTACCCGAGGGATCATGCCCCATCAAAAAATTTCACCACATGCCCTCCATAAGGAGTAGTTTTACAAAATTTCCCGCGCTAAGGAATGTTTTAGTAAAATGCCCTTATTTAGTCCGGAGCCAAGACTTCAAGGCAAACATTTTGTAAATCTTGGTAATTGGCTATACTTCAAGGGCAAGTGTTGTTTTGCCCACGCGGCCACCAGCTTTCCCAAAATAAGGGGAGATCTGCTACTTACTACTCACGTTCAAGTTATACGGCGAGAATGCAGGGAAAACTGGAAGGGGCAAGTCAGCAATTACGACGAAGTGCGGCAAGTGTTGCCTTTTGCCAACACTTGTCGTTCAAGTGTTGGCAAATCGAGCAGGGGTCAATGGCAAGTCTTGCCTTTTTGCCAAGACTTACGACCAAGTGCGACAAGTATTGCCTATTGCCAATACTTGAATGGATAAGTGTTGAAAAGCGGAAAAATATAAAGGCAAGTCTTGACCCCGGATTTTTTTCATTAAAACTTAGCGGGGGCATTTTTGCAAACCATCTGTTAGCGCGGGCAAAAATGCAAACCATTGCTTCCCGTGTCATATTTTTGCAAAGGATTTTTTTACATAAAAGTACAAGTTTTAGAACTTAATTACCAAACATAGCAACATTTTAGCAAAATAACCCTATATAGAGGAAAACACAAGTTAATTACAAACATAGCAAAAACATAGCAGTATTTTTCCATACCAAACCCTTACATTCTTCCTCCTGTTTCCCCCACTATCACTTTTGCTCCTCCCATTTCCCCCTATTTCACTTTTCCTCCCACTATTTCCCCAAATTACACTTTTACTCCTCCCATTTCCCACAATTTCACTTTTTCTCATCTCATCCTCACTGTATCTCGTTGTATCTCACCGTATCTCGATGTTTCTCAACTACCAAACACATCGTATCTCATTGTATCTTTCCATATCTCACTGTATCTGCACTTTTCTGCACCGTATCAAATTGTTTCTGCACCGCATCAAACTGTTTCTGCACTGCATCAAACTGTTCCTACACCGTTTCAGGTTGTGTTCAGCACCGTATCAAACTGTTTCTGCACCGTTTCAGGTTGTTTCAGCATTGTATCTAACCATTTCTGCACCGTTTCAGACTGTTTCAATAGTTGTTTAAGATTGTTTCAACGATGTTTCAGACTATATCATACTGAAGTTTTATTTAGATTTATATGTTTTGTTGTTCTAAATAATTTTACCTTTTTTGTTATTTCACATTATTTTTTACATTTTATTTCAGAATTTTTCAACAGTTGTTTCAGATTGTTTCCACGTCGTTTCAGACTGTAACCTATTGTTTCAACGCTGTTTCAGGCTGTTTCAACAGCTTTTTCAGTTGTGTCAACGATTTTTCAACTGTATCATACTGTTTGAAACTGTTTCAGAACCTGTTCAAGCTGTTTCAGACTATTTTTGCGGTGTTGCATTTGTTCGGATTAGAAAATTGCAGCAACTGTTCTCAAATTGTTCATATCAATTTCCCCCATAACCAATTTTCAATTCCTTACCGTTCCCACCACTTCACCGCCACTGTCAGACCAATCACCATCGCTCACCACTGCTGCAACACAATCGAAGACACAGTTCTAAATTCAGGAGACTCGGGTACGATTTCCTCTTCTCCTTATCAATCTCGTTCAACCCCGGCCAAATCCCGATTACCCTCTCCCCTATTCGATCTGTCATCTCCTATTTTGCTAACAACTATTTGTTCACAAATGACATCAGATGAGAGGAGAATGCTGGCGAAACCGATGATAGAGTGGAATCGGTGATCTGACGAAGGCGATTCTGGCGGTGCCGTCGTCGTCGCGACACTGATATGGATTTGATCAAGAAACGTCATGGATCAGTCGTAACGAGCTTGAGTTGAGATTCCTCGTTACTGTTTAACTTGGATCGTGGTGGGGGGTGGGGGTGATGGTCTGCATCGGGGAGGTGGTGGTGGTTCTGTTTTTGTTTGGGATCGGTGGTTGTGGTGGTGGAGTTGTAGATCTGAGAGGGTGGTGGCTGATTTGGTTGGGAAATGGAGAAAGTGTTTAGAGTTTTTAGGAGAGTGAGTATAAGTGTGTATATTAAATATTGTCATTTTGCTAGGAAAAAATATTGTTATGCCTTGTAATTTAAAAAGTATTGCTATTTTTCGTAATTTAAAAAGTATTGCTATTTTTGTATATTTTTGTAAAAAATTCTTTTGCAAATCAACCTGCCCAATAGCTCAAATATCTTTAGCCTCGGAGCCTGGCATGGGTCACCTTCGCGTCAATCTCATGGATGACTTGTAATTCTTGTAGAAAATACCTCGAGCCTTGCGCCTTGCATGGAAACTATATTTTCACCAATACAATATTGTTAAATATACACTATAATTTAAAAACATTCAAGGCGATAGAATAAATATGAAGCATATATATATATATATATATATATATATATATATATATATATATATATATATATATATATATATATATATATATGAGGCAACAAGGTAGCATACACAAAGGGAGGGACTAATTGAAGGCTTATCTATTTCTTGGAAAACTGTCATTGCGTCCAAAATTACATAAAATGCTGAGGGCTAAATGGTCGAAGAACCAATTCATTTATCATCTTTGTAAACTCCTAGGTTCTCTTCCTAGACCAAGTTAATAATAATAATCTGGTAAAAACTTACCAGCTTACTACAAGAATGATATTTAACAATCCTGCATGTCTATCAGAAGTAGGGGTGTTCATGGGCGGTACGGTTCGGGTTTGTGCTTATCAGTAACGGTATATAGTTATGTAAAACCAATACCATACCAATAAGCTATCGGTTATCGGTTCTTAATGGCTCGGTAGTTAACGGTTCGGAACTGGTACACCGAAGTAATGCACGAATTCTCGGTGGATGGTTGTCATAGATAAGAATTTTTTCATTACTATGAACAACCACTAAAGTAATATACAAACCATCCAAACAAATTAACTAAACAAGCGTAATCAACAAGTCTTAACAATCTGCTAACATAACACAAAATAATGAAATAAAAAAGAATAAGAAAATCCGATCAATGACCCGAGAAATCAAAATTAATTATAAAACGGGTCAGGCCCAATAATTAAAGTGTACGGGTATTGACATATAACCACCAATAATAATAATAATAATAATAATAATAATAATAATAATAATAATAATAATAATAATAATAATAATAATAATTGAAGTTTAACCTCAAATATAAATGACTTAATATACTAATAATGAATAATATAAGATATATGAAAATTATAAAAAAAAATACCTTATCGGTTATCAGTATGGTAACGGTAAAGAGATATAGAAACCGTTACCGTACCGATATCTTATCGGTATTGAAAATTAATACTATTACCGAACCAATAACCATTATACCGATACTGTTATGCTTATCGGTAGCGGTAACGGTTCGGCTAATGGTACCGGTTCGGTTTTGCACACCCCTAATCAGAAGAAGAAAAGGGACAAAAAGAAACAGAAATTTCTCATCTAAAAATGCTTAGGTACACTAATTTATCTGCTGATTATGGACAAGACTTCCAGTAGCCATCACTCATCAGAAAACCAGTGAGCTTATCCAGGGGATGAAATGCAAAATCCAAATTATACCACCATGAACGCTCTCGCTTCTCTGACATTACCTTGTAAATGGTGAAATGCAAAATGTTCAGAATCCTCTTTAACTGAGAAATCAAGGAAAGATGCCATTTAACAAAATATACCGAGGAGATTCTACATGAAGTTCAGTTTGGTCGTCAACACACTTCCATTCAAATGTTCATTTAGTGTCTCGGTCCATTTGAGTGGTAACGGTGTTGATGCCCAAATTGAACCCATCTAGGATCTCCGCATTTTATATCGTTAAAGGCTGCATTTTCCTTGACTGAACATTCTTCATTAAAATATGAAGATGAAAATTTCACCATCTTCGAGTCAACAGGCAATATTAAGGAGCTACTCGATGCCAATATGAGAGTTCAAAGATGGAAGGGATCACAATTTGTGCCAGTTCTGGTGTGGTTGCTTTCCAAGCGGCTTCAACATATGCATGCATCCAGCAGCAGAAAATAGACTAAGTGCAGCTGTTGCTATAATGGTTGAATTTTCAATATTCCGGTCGAAAGCCCTCTACAGAATATCCAAAATCAACAAAAATAAGTATCAAACTAAACCAATGAAAGGAAAAAACAGAAATTGCACGAAAATATTTGGCATTTTGCGTACGCAATCAAATAAAATGAGAGCAAAAAATCAAGCCAGTGAAAGTTTCTCCCATGTTCCTCATATTCAACATGTAAAATCACACCCTGTTCCTGTCTCCGAGGCAATTATATACATATACATACACATATTTAGCATATATTAATTGTATAGTTTCTGTCGAAATAGCTTCTTGCACCAACATCAGTCTGGACTCTGGAGAATAGAAATAGAAGGTGTTAACAATTCAAATAGGCAACTGTGCACATAAAAGATAAATGAGGTGAAAAGCAATAATACTGATGCATGTACTTCGAGCTCTAGCATACATCCTAACTATTAGCTACAGTGAGAGAAAAAAGGCAAGGAGAGTGGATAAGAGAATAAGCAAAAATCTTTTTTGAGGAAGGTAACAATAGAGAATAAGCAAAAATATGCTGAGCTGATCTTGGCTGGGGAAGATGTTGATAAATCACCAGAGTTCCAGACCCTAATCTCCAACAAACCAGCATATTTAGGCGTTTACCATCCAAGTGCTACTGTTAGCTTGGATAAGCTTGAAGTTTTGACTGATGACTAAGGAACAGATCCAAAGGACATGTTCCTTTGAACCACAGCAACTAAATAGATAATTCATGCAAAATTATTTAAGTTGAGATATTATTAATTATCCTTAGACTAATTTTTATCTTGATAATAATGCAGGTCTAAACGTGATATGAAAAGATTGCATAAACAGTAGATAAGCGCTAAAAGATTTCGGATGATTAAAGTGAAGAGTTCAATTAGGACTCAAACTCTTGGAAGACTTTGGAGTTCTAATTGCTCAAGACTTCTTGGTTGCTAAAGCTATAAAACAAGGAGCAGTTCAACTATTGAAGAGTACATAAATACAGAGAGAATCGAGTCTAAGCATTGAAACAGTTTTTATCGTATTTGTGTAATCAGTAAGCTACAGGGAACTAAGTAAGAACCTATTCCTTAGATTAAGTCTTGTCAAAGTTCAGTCTTAGTTCAACTGTAGTAGATATTATCGAGTTGTATCTTTTCAGTTCAAGTCGGGTACTTGAAGAAACTTCACTGATCGTGAAAGAGGTCACCAGAGTATTAGAGTTAGTCCTAGGTTAGTAAGAAGGTAGTCTTGTAACCAAGTGAGTCTTTTACATAGTGAAGTTGAAATCCTACTTGGAAGAGTAGGTCGTGGTTTTTTAATCCCTAGTTGAGGGGATTTTTCCACGCTAATATTGGGTGTTCATTTACTTACAGTTTTAATTCTGCATATAATATAGAAAAGGAACACATTTAAGGAACTGGTCCTTAAAACAGTAAAATGGTGTGTCTGGAAAATAAAAATTGGTATCAGAGTGGGTTATCCTTGAAAAGGCTAACACCTAGGATTAGAATGAGCACCTCACATGAAAACAGTGAGGGTCAATCAATGGTTAGAGCACCTTTGTTCAATGGAAAATACTAATCATGGTGGAAGGAAAGGATGAGACATCATCTTCAGGCTGAGGACTATGAGTTATGGGACATAGTGACTGACATAGTGACTGAAGGTCCCATGATTCCAATGAAAAAGGATGCTGAAGGAAATGAGTTCCCAAATCCAGAAAAGATTGCAATGCTGAAGACTTAAGGCAATGGGAAAAGAATGCCAAAGCTAGGAAGTGGCTTGTTGGTGGACTCAGTCCTGATGAGTGCACTAGAATTAGAGGGTATACCACTGCAAAGGAAATTTGGGATGCTCTACAGGTTGCGCATGAAGGAACAAGTTAGGTCAAAAGATCTAGAGGTACACTCTTTTTTGCTGAATATGAAAGTTTTAAAATGAAAGAAGGAGAATCAATTTCTGAAATGTACACTAGATTTAATGCTATTTCATCTGAACTTATTTCTTTGGGAAGGATTTTAACTGTTGAAGATAGAGTAGAAAAGATCCTAACTAGGGTTCTTCCAGATTCTTGGGAAATTAAAGCTTGTGCCATCAGAGAAAGCAAGGATCCAACCACCTTATCCTTAGATGAGCTTATAGGTAATTTGAAAACTTATGAACTAAGGAAAAAAGTTAAAAACATAGGTGAACTAGTTAAAACTGAACCTAACCTAGCCTTGACTGCTGCTGATAAGCCTATTGATAATAAGGAACCGGTCCTTATCGCTAAAAGTATTCAAAAGTATTTGAATAAGAAAAAGGGGCCAGTGGACAGGGTAGGTCTTCTAACATGAAACAGGCTGGAGAATGCTTCAAATGTGGCAGCATGGAGCACTACATCAGCAAATGTCCAATCATGGAAGGAGAATGGAGGAAGAGATATATTGAGAAAACGAAAAAGGCTAGGGAACAGGTCCGAAAGAAAAGTGGAAATCCCAAAGCAATGGTTGCTGGCTGGCAAGACAGTGAGGATGAACAATCTGATGATGATCTGGATGAGGATCTTGCTCTAATGGCTCTTGAAGTCTCAAATAATGAAGAAGATGCTGAGGTATTTGTTTCTAAACTTAGACAGGATGTGAAAAGCATGCATAGAGAAAATTAGTTAAAGTATCTCATACTGTGCTAAATGAGTTTAAATCTCTAAGGGATGGTAAAAATCAACTTCATGATGAAATTGAAAGTCTAGGAACAGAATATAAAAAGGCAGTAATTAAAAATGACTCTCTGAAAAAGAAAAATTAGCATGCTTGAGGAACATGTCATTACATTTGAATCAACTGTTCAGGAACTGAAAAATGTTAAAATAGTTGAAAATGATAAAGGCATTGCTAATTCTCATCAGATCAGTGTTGAAGAGAACTGAAAGTCACAATTGATGAACTGTGCAAGAAAGATGAAAAGATAAGATCTTGTGAAGAGGACTTAGTTAAAACAAAAATGGAGATAGGAAAAACTGTAAAATGAAACAAATCCTCTGAAGCACTAGAATGGTAACAGGAAAATCATAGTAGTAACAGGAAGGGTATTGGATTCATGAAATCACAGTCTTCACCCATATGAGATCCAAAGAGTAAGTACCTATCACTTCCTGAAAATTGGCTATGCACTCATTGTGGGAACACTGGTCACTTGAAAGAAAATTGTCAATCTCTAAAAATGGCTGCACAGAGGAACAGGTCTTATAAACCAGTTCAAAATTCTGTGAGAAAAAAAACTGTTCAGACAAAGAAACCATTACCATTCTGGGCTAGGAGAGATCTGATTCATCATTTTTCTCAAGAAAAGGAACCCAAACTAGTTTGGGTTCTTAAAATTAACCCATAGTTTTGTTTTGCAGGCTAGAGTGAAGGAGAGGAACCACAAATGGTACATGTACAGTGGTTGCTCAAGGCACATGACAGGATATAAGGAACTGTTCCTTTCACTTTCAGCCTTTCAAGGAGGAAGTGTCTCCTTCGGTAATGGTAAGAAAGGGGAAATCATTGGCATTGGAAAGGTAGGTAGGTCTGATTCACATATAATAGAAAATATGTTTCTAGTATATGGGCTGAAGCATTGCTTATTGAGTATATCTCAATTGTGTGACAAAGGTAATAATGTTAATTTCTCATCTACTGGGTGCACTATGACTAACCAAACGTCTGGAGAGATTATTTTGCACGGAAATAGACATGGAAACATATACAAGGTAGATTTGTTGACACTATCTGATGGAAGCTTGAGTTGCTTAAGTGTGGTGCAAAGTGATCCCCTTCTATGGCACAAAAGACTTGGCCATGCCAGTCTTTCATAACTGAACAAACTTGTGTCCAAGGATTTGGTAATAGGTCTTCCTAACATCAAGTTTAAGTATGAAAAGATATGTGAAGCTTGTGCCAAGGGAAAGCAGGTAAAATCATCCTTCAAACCAAAGAAACAGGTAAGTATCACCAAACCTTTGGAACTGGTCCATATGGATTTGTGTGGGCCAATGAGAACAATGAGTCGTGGAGGTAAGAAGTATGTTATGGTGTTGGTGGATGTTACTCCAAATTTACATGGACTATATTTCTTGCATCTAAAGAAGAAGCTTTTAATGCATTTTCAATTTTTTCTAAGAAAGCTCAAAGAACTCTAGATAGTCACATTGTTGCCATTAGGTCTGATCATGGAACTGAATTTGAAAATCATATGTTTTTCAATTTTTGTAATGAAAATGGTATTAATCACAATTTTTCCTCACCTAGAACTCCACAACAAAATGGTGTAGTGGAAAGGAAAAATAGGACACTAGAGGAAATGGCAAGGACTATGCTAATATCTTAAAATCTTCCATAAAATTTTGGGCTGAGGTCATCAATACTGCATGCTACATAATCAATAGATGTATGACAAAGTCATTGATAGAAAAGACACCATATGAGTTGCTTAAGGGAAGAAAACCAAATATTTCTAATCTTAGGGCTTTTGGTTGCAAATGTTTCATACATAATAATGGGAAGGATGCCTTAGAAAAATTTGATCCTAGAAGTGATGAGTGAATCTTTATTGGTTATTCTTCAAATAGTAAATCTTATAGAGTCTTTAACAAGAAAACATTAAAAATTGAAGAAAGCATGCATGTTAAATTTGATGAAACTGACAATCTTACTCAAGAAAGGTACAGGAAGATGAAGAGATTGGAATGCTGAAACATGGTGAAATTGATTCACCAATGCAGACATTGGATGGGGATACTGTGAAAAGTGAACTGCAAGGAACTGTTCCTCAGGACAGAACTGAGAAGAGTAGCACAAAATCAGGGGAACAAATGTTGGTTCCACCTCACAAATTGGCAGTACTACTCCCTTAGGAACTGTTCCTCATCAAGGAACTTCTGACAATAATTTGATACTCAAGCCTTACAATTATCAAGGTTCACATCATGTGGATCAAATAATCTCAGATAAGACTGCTGGAATACAAACTAGATCAACAGTTAAAAATCATAATCTGTGTGCCTTTAGTGCTTTCCTATCTCTTGTTGAACCAAAAAGAAGCACTGTAGGATGCAGATTGGATCAATGCTATGCAGGAAGAACTGAATCAATTTAAAAGAAGTCAAGTTTGGCATCTGGAACCCAAGCCAACGAACATGTCCATAATAGGAACAAAATGGATTTTCATAAACAAACTTGATGAGGATGGCATGGTAACCAGTAATAAGGCTAGGTTAGTTGTTCAAGGGTATAGTCAAGAGGAGGCATTGACTATGATGAGACTTTTGCTCCAGTTGCAAGACTGGAAGCAATAAGACTCTTTATAGCCTTTGCTACATACATGAAATTTACTTTACATCAAATGGATGTTAAGAGTGCATTTCTGAATGGTTACTTAAAAGAAGAAGTGTATGTTAAGCAACCTCCAGATTTTGAGAATGAACAGTTCCCTAAACATGTGTACAAGTTGGACAAGGCCTTGTATAGACTCAAGCAGGCACCAAGAGCATGGTATGAACGGCTATCAAAATTTCTACTTCAGCATGGATACAAAAGAGGTAAAATTGATAGCACATTGTTTTTGAAAGAAAAAGGTAAGAATCTCTTAATTGTTCAAATCTATGTAGATAATATAATCTTTGGTGCTACTTGTGAAAATTTAAATAAGGAATTTGCAAATTTGATGGGGAGTGAGTTTGAGATGAGCATGATGGGTGAAATCAATTTCTTTTTGGGTTTACAAATTAAGCAAACCTCAAATCGAACTATGATCCATCAACAAAAATATGTTAAGGAATTACTTAAAAGGTTTGATATGGATAATGCTAAGGAAATTGATACACCTATTGCCATTGCCACAAAATTAGATCTTGATGAACATGGAATATCAGTTGATCAAAAATTGTATAGAAGTATGATTGGTTCTCTACTTTACCTAACTGCTAGTAGACCTAATATTGTGTTTAGTGTTGGTTTATGTGCTAGGTTTCAGTCAGATCCTAAGGAATCTCATTTGAAAGCTGTTAAAAGAATATTGAGATATCTAAAAGGAACAGGTTCCTTGGGACTTTGGTATCCAAAAGGTGGTAGTTTTAATCTTGTTAGATATACTGATGCTGACTATGCAGGTTTCCTTATTGATAGAAAAAGTACCTCAGGTATGACACATTTTCTTGGTGAGTGTTTGGTTTCTTAGGGAACCAAGAAACAAAATTCAGTGGCACTTTCCACTGCTGAGGTTGAATATGTGGCTGCAGCCTCATGTTGTTCACAATTGTTATGGATTAAACAATAATTACTAGATTTTGGTGTGGATGTAGGAACTGTTCCTATCTTTTGTGACACCACTAGTGCTATTAACATGACAAAAAATCCAGTGCATCACAAAAGAACCAAACACATTGATATAAGACACCATTTTTTGAGAGATAACTATGAAAAATGGTTGATCACTATAGCATTTTGTCCTACTGAAAAGTAAATTGCTGACATTTTTACAAAAGCTTTAGGAAGAGATCATTTTGAAAGAAATTAGAAATAGGTTGGAACCGGGGATGATTAAATTCACTTAAATTCATCAATGCTTTACTTCATAATTGGCTAGAAAATTGCACTTAAAATGAATTTTATTCAAGTCAATTTGAAATATTCAGTCCAACTTAATACTTCATTGTATACTCTTATGCCATAATTTCTTTTTAGAGTTGCTAAAATTGAATGATGTTACCCTTATGCTCTTAGAATATCAGATTGAGCAAAAATGATTCAAATTGGAAGGACACTAATTTTTCGTGTTAAAATCAGGTATGTACTCCTTATTATTCATAAATCTTAGAAGGTTAAGGCTATAGGAAACTTGTAAGTAGGATAAATCCCACTAAGAATACTAATCATATCCAAACTGCCTATGAGTCCCATTGGAGGAACCAGTTCCCAATCATAATAGGTAACTTGAAAGCCTAACAGCTCTTTTTCCGGGGGACTCCCAAGAGTCCTTTAACGGCTGAATTGCTTTCAATGAGGTCATAGTAATCGACTTACACTCAAACTCCACTACATATTTCACTCTATAAATACACTTCTACTTTTTCATTGTTTTCACTTTGCTCTAAATTGAATTCTCAAAATTTCATAAAGAATAGTGAAATATCTTTTAATTCGTATTGCTAGAATGTCTCTCTCACTAGAAAATTCATCATCCCTACCCACCTCTGATCAACCACAAATTCCCAATCCTCCTTCACCCATGGACACCACAAACCCGAACCCTAAAATTCTTGAAAATAATCTTGAAGTACCTGAACCAGAAATTCAGGGGGAAGGACCAGTTCCCACTGCTGAGTCGATTGTTGAACAGGTTGAGGACTTGTCAAGGGCTATGATTATTTATCAGTATCAGGTAACTATGCCACTCCCTTAAATGTAGTTGAGGATGAAGGGGAAAATGAAGAGGTGTCTGGAACTGTTCCTGAGGGGGGAGGGGAGAATGTTACACGTTTAGAAACACCCATGCATGGGTCATCTGGGTCTCCAGAGTTTGCTTTTAGAGCACCCATGGAAGATGTGATAAATGTTGAGGATGCTATGAGTGATAGTGATAGGACTATTATTGATTTAATTAATATTAGGAGTTTAAAAAGAAAACTTGCTAGGAAAGGACCCATTGATGACCAAATGCCTGCTGAGATTGCTGCAAAGTTGAAGAAAATTAGTGACAGTTACAAGCCAGGTCTTAAGAAAAAATGTGAAAGTTCCTCTAAGGCAAAAGGACCTGTTCCTTCTGTCTCTACCCCTACTACTGGGGTTAGGAGGACAAGGAGTGCAGTCAAGGCTGTTGATGAGAACCTGGCTGCTGCTATGGAAAGAAGCAGAAAAGGGAAGGGAAAACAGGTTGTTGATCCTGTTGAGGAAGAAGAAATTGAGTTTGTACAAAAAGAGAGAGATGTTGTGGATGGTGAAGATGATGAGATGGAAGATGTTGAAGTAGTTGTACAGGGGCGTGTGACAAGAAGCTCTGTGAAGGCAGCTGCAGTGAAGTCTTCCAAGAGGACCAGGTCCTCCAAAAGAACTTTGGTTGATGAAAGTTCTGATGAATCATTTGCTGGTGATGATAGTGAGAGTGAGGATGAGGGAGATGAGGTTCAACATTGTATCCATGATGACATTATGACTAAGAAAGTCCTGAAAGGCAGGGTACACTCTGATGTGGAGGAAGAGGGCATGGTCTGGTTGTTGCAGAAATTACAGGTTCAAGGCTGTAGGAACATGGTCCTTCAGAATAAAGGAAGGTGTGCAAAAGAGATGGTTCAGGAGTTTTACAAGAACTGTTCTATACAGAGGGACAGGATCACCACCTCTGTCCATGACCATGTAATTACCTTTGACACTAAAGAACTGGGTGAACTGTTGGGGATTCCATCTGTAGGGTATGATAGCTATATCAAGAAGGTGTGACCTGATTTAACCAACTTGCCTACTGGGCTGGAAATTACTAGAAAATTTGATGAGAATGAAGAAGAGGAAAAACCTAGGGCTGTGCAGAAGAGTGAAATGCACCCTCAGCACCAAGTGCTGTTTGAATTTGTGAACAAAATTATGTTGCCACGGTAAGAGAAGGGATTGCAAGCTTTATGGACCTAGTCCTTATGGAACTGCTTGATACAGATAAGCAGATCAGTTGGCCCAGGTTTATAATTCACTTGATCAAAAGAGTTGTTACTGGGAAGAAAAAGCACTATTTGCCCTTTGGTTTCATCCTGACTGATCTATGTGCTACATTGAAAATTCCTTTGGAGGGGGGTAGTTAAGGCTTCTAAAAAGGAGAAGTTTGGATGTGCTACCCTGATCAGCTGTGATATAGTTGTTCAAGCTGATCCTCCACTGGCTGGTGTTGGTAAACAGCCTTTGAACAATAAGGTGAGGGCATTGAGGCAACAGGTTGCCATACAAGCAGCTGAAATAGCAAGGTTGGAGGAGGAAAAGAACTACTGGAAGGCAGAGGCTACAAAGGCAAAGGAGACTAATGAGGGTATACTCAAACAGATGTTTGAGTTGTTGAACAAGTCTCAGGGACCTGGTCCTTCCACATCCTGATCACCTTAGCCATAAGCCATCTTTTGTCCAGTGGGATTTAGATTAGTTATAGTACCTTAGTCTTTTCCTTTTCTAATTTTTGAATAATTTTGTAGTACTTGCTTCTATCCCCTGGTTTAACCTTTTGTTAATGATGACTTGTCTTCGATGGCTAATATTATTGTTTTGCAGTTGCTTTAGTCTGAATTGTGTTTGCATTTTGAGTTGCCTCAATGGCTATGTGCTGATCGTTTCTAACACTTGAATTATTTTTTATGCAACCTTTTCAATGATGTCAAAAGGGGGGAAGAGTAACTTGATTTTGCGTGAATGTTATACCTAATTGAACAATCTGATCCTTAATGATAAAATAAGTCTCGACGGATTGCTTTTGAGTTTCAAAGTATACTTCGGGACATTAAGGACATGCAGCTACTCTTATGAGTTTGTCAACATCAAAAGGGGGAAAATGTTAGCTTGGATAAGCTTGACGTTTTGACTGATGACTAAGGAACAGATCCAAATAGGGGTGGGCGTTCGGTTCTTTGGTTCGAGTTTTTGAAACTTCGGTTCGGTACTTCGGTCTTCGGTTCGGTTCGGTTTTTTAGTTCGGTACTTCAGTTCGGTATTTCGGTTTAAACCAAAGTTTATAGCCAAAGAAAAAAAGGACGAACAAGAAAGGGAAAGGAAAGGCAAAGTACATACCTGTTCAAAGTCAAAAAATAAGATTAACAAAAATACATCAAATTACCAAATATAAATGATTGAATACTCGTAATATCATATCGTGATGACTTAACATAAATGATTTATTCAAACTAAAGGGATGTTCAGCTAATTTATCATTTCCTAATGAATTTTTAGTTCAATTATTTAATTTTTTATATATTTTGCATTTAATCACTAATTAGACATTAAAATACAATAAGAAAAAAGGGAAATTATACGAATCAATCTAGGAAATATACGTAATATGTAATGGTGGATGTTTTTTGTTAATGGTTTAAAAAAAAAAAAAAAAAAGAACTTCGGTTTTTTCGGAATTTCGGGACCCGAAGTTCCGGGGTGCCCGAAACCGAAGACCGAAGTTCAAAAATTTCTAGGACCGAACCCGAACCGAAAAACCGAACCCGAAGTACCGAATTAGTTCGGTTCGGTTCGGTATTTCGGTTTTTTCGATTTTGTGCCCACCCCTAGATCTAAAGGACATGTTCCTTTGAATCACTGCAGCTAAATAGATAATTCATGCAAAATCATTTAAGCTGAGATATTATTAATTATCCTTAGATTAATGTTTACCTTGAAAATTATGCAGGTCTAAACGTGATATGAAAAGATTGCATAAACAGTGGATAAGGGCTAAAAGATTTCGGATGATTAAAGTGAAGAGTTCAATTAGGACTCAAACTCTTGGAAGACTTTGGAGTTCTAATTGCTCAAGACTTCTTGGTTGTTGAAGCTATAAAACAAGGAGCAGTTCAACTATTGAAGAGTACACAAATACATAGAGAATCGAGTCTAAGCATTGAAACAGTTTTTATCGTATTTGTGTAATCAGTAAGCTACAGGGAACTAAGTAAGAACCTGTTCCTTAGATTGAGTCTTGTCAAAGTTCAGTCTTAGTTCAACTGTAGTAGGTATTATCGAGTTGTATCTTTTTAGTTCAAGTCGTGTACTTGAAGAAACTTCACTGATCGTGAAAGAGGTCACCAAAGGTTAGAGTTAGTCCTAGGTTAGTAAGAAGGTAGTCTTGTAACCAAGTGAGTCTTTTACATAGTGAAGTAGAAATCCTATTTGGAAGAGTAGGTCGTGGTTTTTTGATCCCTAGTTGAAGGGGTTTTTCTACGCTAATATTGGGTGTTCATTTACTTACAGTTTTAATTCCGCATATTATACAGTAAAGGCATTTAAGGAACTGGTCCTTAAAACAGTAAAGTGGTGTGTCTAGGAAATAACAGCTACCTTCTTGAATGGGGTTTATAGGGCACAAAATGCTAGTATTATAAAATGTGGACACCTTTTTTTCCTTTTCTTTTAATGTGATAACAGATTAAACAATGTCTTTAGTATATACTTGCACTAGAAATAATAACAAAAGAGCATTTGAAGGAGCATTAGATAAACTCATCATTCCTCCACGAAGTTCATTAGGCACGTACCTGCACATGGTAGGAGGAAATTGTAATTTAAGCAAACGAGCAGTCCGTCCAAGCATATGAGAACAGTACATCACACACATTGACAGTTAGAAACCCTAATGTAGTTTTAAGAAACAATATACTACTCCTTATCCCCAGAAAAAGAAATACAAACATATAGGACTGTACTATAGTTTACATGGTTCTCAATCTGGCGAGTTAAGGCAAAACCAGTCCTGTGCAAGCATGAAATATGCAGAATAGCATCACAAGAAATTTCGATGAATTGTTTAGAATTGTTATCGGAATTAGGAGCAAGATCAGGGTGAGTTTCCTGAGCCAATTTATGAAAAGAGCCTTTAATTTCAGCAAATGAACTTTTTTTCTGATACACCTAATAGCTCATAAGTGGGGGCTTTTTGGTGCATGACCTCCCCCAAGTCTTCAATTAAAAAAATGACCTCCAAATTTTAAGAATGGGGTAAATGACCTCCTCTTTTTTAATCATGATTAGGAGTTAAGCATCTTTTAAAAAATAGAAACACTCTAACCCCCCAAGTTCTGAATATGACAAAATGGTTCATCTTCATAAAAAAAAATTTTTTACTAAAACTAGAAAATTTCTTCCCCAGAAATTCAGCCACCCCCAAATTTTCTCCACCTCGTTTTAGCTCGAAAACACACCAAATTTAGTATTTGAGCTCAGAATTTGTTTCAATCTCTTACAAATCTTAGTTCCATCTTCCTTATTTCACTATCCATTTCATAATTTTTATTTGTAAGAAAGCTCAATAATTTTTTATTTATTTCGGAGCAAAAGCTTCAATTTTTCCATTTTGCAAGGTATTTTGCCACTACATTTGATTGGGTTTAGCTCTTTCGAGATATGCGTTGTGTTTTGTTCATCTAATAAGCTTAAAAAGCTCTGTTTTGTTGCTTTGACGTTGCTCCATTAAAGGTCTGGTTTTCAGATCTGTGATTTGCAGGTCTGCTGTAATAGTTTATCATCAACCAGTTATAGTCGATTGTAGACCTTATCGCAATTAATAGACCATTGATTGGGCGCTATGCAGTAGTGGATGTTGATTTCTACGATCAATGGGTGTAGATGGCAACATGTTTGCTTGACATTCCATGACAAGTGCAACAGTACATATTCTCTTAAAATTAGACGCTATGTATGACAAGTTAGTTAACAACGTCATTGAACGTTGTTAATTAACTTGCTACCGACGCGTGGTATCTATTAGATACATGCTTAATATTGCGTCTATAAGGGCGAAATAGTTCGTTCATTCATAAAATAATAGTAATATGTGTGTATTTCTCCTTGATGTCGCTAGTAATAGCAGTAGACCTATTTTAAACATATTTATTGCAGAAAGGTTCAAAACTTCTAATTTGAAACAAATAAAATTAATTATATTTAAAATAATAATAGCACTTTACTAAATTAATAATTAATTATTGAAAGTTTGTTAATAGATTATTGTAAAAAAAACGATAATATAAAGAAGGACTACATGTGAACACTTTAAATTTGATACCATAAAAATAAATATATATTCATAAAAATACTAACACTCTACTAAATATATAATCAACTACCTATGGTTTATTCATAGATAATTATAGAATAAAAATTAGTTAATATTAAGAAGGATGACGTATGTCCATTTCAAATTTGATACAAAACAAAAATAAGCATACTTTCAAATATCAGAAGGGATATCTCTTCATCGATATAATAATTTTTTTCATCAATCAATAATATAATGTCGTTTGATTAATAAAAGATATACATTCAAAGAAAAAATAAACACTTTGCTAAATTAATAATCACCCATCCTAAGTATATTACACATGTCCCATAAAAATTGATATAAATAAACGTAAAGAATCATTTAAAAAAAATATCAAGTTTGTGAACTTGATAATCAACCGTTCTAGGTATATTAACATTTGCATACATTAAGACGCAAATCCACCACTGGAAATGGTTGAAGAATCTCCACCAAATTCATCAAATGCACCAGGTTTATCAAATGCACCCGTTTCACCAAATGGACCACTGGATATGATTAAAGAATCTCCACCAAATTCACTCAATCAACCAAACTAGTTGTTTGTTATTGGTCTATTTTTTGTTGTTCATGTTTTAATGGTCTAGACCTTTTAATTACGTAATGTTGCTTCAATTGATAATATTAGATTCAGTTGTGTTTTGATTATCCACAATTGTGGCTTATTGATATTATTCATCTCCCTATTTTAAGTTTGATTATGTTGTAATTTTGATTGTCTACCAAGTATAGTCTATTAGATAAATTGTGGAAACACAGGAAAAGTGCTCAGAGTTAACAGTAATCAAACCAATAAAATAACTAAATTACTAGAGAAAATTACTTTCACGTTAACAAAATTAACTAGAGCGACCATCTCAATTTAGGCATTTACAGACTAAACTAATTGGAAGATACGAATCAAGCTCTATTTGGTCTAGTGTACACTTATTGAAAAGTTGTGCGTTGAAATTTTACCGTTCAGGATATTATCACGCGCGTGTTTGGAATTTGGTTTGTGATGTTTGGGGTTTAGGGTCTAGGGTCCACGCGCTTGGAGTTTGGGGTT
Organism: Petunia axillaris subsp. axillaris; assembly: GCA_029990575.1. Lineage (NCBI taxonomy): Eukaryota > Viridiplantae > Streptophyta > Magnoliopsida > Solanales > Solanaceae > Petunia > Petunia axillaris. Next base: position 45,195,469 of record JARKNS010000007.1, on the reverse strand, counting down.
TGGGCTCTAGGGTTAAGGTAGATCATTTTGGCTTGTGGGTATATTATCAAAGATCCGAAATTACACTATTTTTTATGATAATATACGCTCATGATTTTTCTTAAAATAATATAAAAATTCTATGTTAAATACTAGTAAGGGGTAATTTAGTAATCTGCGAACTAGGAAACCACTTAAATGACAATTTTGTTGCATAATGTACTTTAATGATGGAAAATAACATTGATAAGGAGTGACATATATAACATAATATATACTAATGTTAAGGTTCTGAGAAAGCAAAACATCTTTCTCTAAGCATGGAAGAATATCACATAGCTTGCTTCTCACATTATGATCTTCTTCCTAATGTGAGAAACAAGCAATGTGATCTTCTTCCATGCTTAGAGAAAGATGTCTTACTTTCTCAGAACCTTAACATTAGTATACATTATGTTATATATGTTATCCAATGTCACTCCTTATCAATGCTATTGACCATCATTTAGGTACATTATGCAACAAAATTATCATGTGAGTAGTTTCCTAGTTCTTAGATTACTAAATTACCCTTACTAATGTTTAATATATGGTTTTTTAATTATTTTAAGCAAAATCATGAGCGTCGTTGATAATATACCCACAAGCCAAAATGATATACCTTAAACCTAGAGCCCAAACCCCACACTCCAAGCGCGTGGACCTTAGACCCTAAACCCTAAATGCCAAACGCGCGCGTGGTAATATCCTGAACGTAAATCTTCAATGCGCAGCTTTTCAATAAGTCTACAATAGACCAAATTGAGGTTGATTCGCATCTTCCAATTAGTTTAGTATATAAATGTATAAATGATCTACTTTAACCCTAGAGCCCAAACTACAATCCAGATGAATATGGAGATAAATATGATATAATTATTTTATTAAAAAATGTGTTGTCTCAGTCATATTAAATTAAGTTTAGCAGTGATGATTGTCACTCCTATATTAGTTGATTATCAACTTTTATAAAAATCATAGTAATTTTAGAAAGTGTACTGTACTATGTTATGACACATTGAATATATTTTGGTTGTTTGTATACTTGACGTGGGTTATCAGTTTAAATGCCAAACGCGCGCGTGTTATATTCTCAACGGCAACAACAACAACAACAACAACAACAACAACAACCACCGAGCGAGAGGTGTCCAATAGACTGCAACGATATTGTGCATAGACTTTTTATTGAATTATATTTAACTTAGTTTGTAAATACATCAAAGTTAAATTGATGAGATATTATAATGGACCAAAATTGGGTATTTAAGATGTTGCTTATTTATTAACTTAATGCTAAATATTTTAAATCAAATATATTTTTTTAATAGTTGATAATCGATTGTTTACAGCTTGAGCGTAAACCACTTGTTAAATACTATCAAGCACTGTGTTTCATAATCAACTATCTTCGTGATGGTCATTAAATAATAAATTGAGTAGTGGATAATTGATTAAGTATAAGAATTTTTTGGTTGAGTATCGTTCAAGTTCGATTTAGGAATTTTAATGAAAGGTATTACATTGTGTGGATTAAATATTGGCGCAAGCCAAGTAAATGAAAATTTTTATAAACCAAAAGTCTTATTTAACTAACAACAATAACAATAATTTTAAAGCTTTCATTATTGAAAATTCTTTTTGATACATAAAAGATACAAGATTATACAGGGACTCTTGAAAAGTTGTGGGGGTAATGTAGTTTTCTTCTTGGTCGATAATTCAATACGTTAGTCTTCAATCGACTGACATTTTATAACTTAAAGCAACAATTCAAGCACGACTAAATAGCCCTATCAACATCCATCTCGCTTTCAATATTATTTTTCTAATGCAACCGTTAGTGATAATTTCACTTGTATTGAATATCAAGTCAATATGTTGCCACCTCCACAAATTGATCTAAAAAATCAGTATCCGCTGCTGCATATTGCCTATCATTGATCTATTAATTGTAATAAGTAAAGTCAATCATCGACAGGATTGGTCGATGAACTATTACAGCAGATCTGAAAATCAAACCTCTAATGGAGCAACGTCAAAGCAACACAACAGATCTTTTGAAACTTATTAGATGAAGAAAATACAACGCATATCTCGAATGAGCTACACCCAAGCCAATGTAGTGACAAAACACCCTTCAAAATAGAAAAATCGAAGATTTTTCTTCGAAAAAAAATAATGAATTGGAAAGAAGAAGAAAAAAAATATAAAATAAATAGCATTATCAACGTCCGTCTCGCTTTCTATATTATTTTCTTAAAGGTATTGTGAAGATAAGTAATAATTTCATTTGTCTTGGAATGTCAAACCAACATGTTTCCATCTCCACCCATTGATCCAAGAAATTAGCATCCACCACTGCATAGCTCCCATCAATGGTCTATTAATTGCGATAAGGTCTACAATCGACTCGGACTGGTTGATGATAAATTGTTACAGCAGATCTGAAAACCACAGATCTGAAAATCAGACCTTTAGTGGAGCACTGTAAAGGCAACAATACAGAGCTTTTGAAGCTTATTAGTTGAAGAAAACACAGTGCATACCTTGAAAGAGCTAAACCCAAGCCAATGCAGTCACAAAACACCTTCAAAATCAAAAAATTAAAGCTTTTGCTTAAAAATAAAAAATTAGAAAGCTTTTGAACCGAAACGACGTGTTGGATATAGCGGGGGGATGGGGAGGCAAAAAATTATGGAAGAAGATGAAAGGATTTCGAAAAAATTGGAAGCGAGGATGAAGAAATGGTGCAAGACCCGTTTTTATTTTTGACCCGAAAAAAAACCCGTTTTTGACCCGTTTTTGAAGAAGATGACGTGTTGGATATGGCGGGGGATGGGGGAGGCAAAAAATTATGGAAGAAGATGAAAGGGTTTCGAAAAAATTGGAAGAGATGATGAAGAAATTGTGCAAGACCCGTTTTTGTTTTTTACCCGGAAAAAAACTCCTTTTTGGGTGAACTATATACTTTCCCACAAGTTTTTCTATTGCTAATTAGGCCCCCAACACCTATTTAACCCCAGATATTTTTCTATAAAAATAAGTCAAAAAGAAAAAGGGGAAGTCATTTAGTTAGACAAATTTTTTTGGAGATCTTTAGTTAAATCATCTCTCATAAGCGTTAGGTCCTGTGAATTCTGATACAATTGATTCACTATTTGTACTTAACCACCGTTTGTTTGCAATTAAATTGGAAGAATGTTTGTGTAACGCCATGTGATGATTTGATAGTGGTGAAATTGTATGAAATAGAAATTGATGATTGTAGAGAGAGTGAAGAGAAATGGTTAAGAGTTTCATTTCTGGGAATATTACTGAGTTGCCAAAGACGGTGTCACACTGGTTCGGTTATGTAAACTGTCAGTACCCTTCGCTCCTTTTTACTGGTGCTTTTAATTTCAAGTTAACGTGCTATATGTACAAAGTATTTACACAATAAGTCATTTTAAAGTTAGTTATAGGCAACTCTAATTAACAGGCATTCATTGGTAACCGATGAATAAATGATGAGTCATCAGTTCTATGAAATCTAGTTATATGGTGAAAGATGCGTAGTGCAAGTAATCTTGTTAAAATGATTACACTGATAGCGTACTTTACATTGTCGGTGCAAAAATAATGGCAGTCCAAGGATTTATATAAGGTGTAAAGAAGAGTCGCACCTCAAAGAGTGTGATATACGCAGCCTATCCCGATGCAAGCATCGATGGCTTGAACCAGTAATCTAAAAAAATAACTTTATCAGCTACTCCAAGACTCCCCGTCTACATTATCGTTGTCACTGCAAATTCAACATTGATAGAGCAAATTATAACCATATCAAGCCAAGAAATGTTGTTTCGTAATCACTTACTATTTGAAACGGAGATAATTACTTCCTCCTAATCAATTTCTATAAAGATAATTGACTGACCACAGAATTTAAGAAATAAAGAAAATTTTGAAACTTATGATTTTTTTTAAAAAAAACTTAATTTTTTTTTAATTAAATATAGACTTGTATTATTATTTTTTGGACTCACCAAAAAGGAAAATCGCCACATAAAATGGAACGGATGGAGTACTTTATTATAATTCCATTTGTTTTATTTATCAATCTCTTGAATTATCTCATATAAAAAAGCAATATAACTAAAATATATTTTTAGTGGACTGTGGACCACAAAAAATAACATTTCTAAGGACTTGCATGTGATCCTTATATTTTCTTTTTCTTGAGAAAACTCCTTTGCAGTAAAAAATAATTGAAGGCTAATGTGTTTGTTGGAAAACAAAACAATCATTGCGGCTAACATTACATAAATACTGAGGGATGAATAGCCCGAGAACACACTCATTTTTCATCTTTGAAAAATTCTATGTTCTCTTCTTAAGACCAACATAATAGGAAGCCTACCACACGATTGATATTCAATAATCCTGTGCGTCTATATAAACAAAGAAAAAATGAACCAAAACAAAACAGAACTTTTTCATCTAAAGATGCTTCAGACATTAATTATTTGCTGATTATGGACAAGACTCCTGCAGTCATCACTCATCAGAAAACCACAGAGCTGTTCCAAGGGATGAAATGCAAATCCAAATTATACCACCATGAACACTAAGACTTCTCTGATATTACCCTTCTTGGGCATCCTCATTAAATGATAAATCAAGGAAAGATGCAGTTTTTAATGAGATATGTTGAGGAGATTCCACATGGAGTTGAAATTGGCTGTTCAAATGTTCAAATGTTCATTTAGTGTCTACGGCCATTTGAATGGTAAGTGTGTTGACGGCCAAGTTGAACCCCATGTGAATCACATCAACATATCTCGTTAAAGGCTGCAGTTTCCTTGATTTCCTGTTTAAAGAGGATACCACTTCACATTCTTCATAAAATTATGAAGATTAAAAGTTTCAGCTTCTTTGAGTGAGTAGTCAACATTCAGGACCCCGCTTATCCAATAGAAGACATACAGAAATGGAAGGGGTCACAACTTGTGCCAGTTCTGGTGTGGTTGCTTTCCAAGCCGCTTCAACATAAATATGCAGCCAGCAGCAGAAAAAAGACCAAGTGCAGCTGTTGCTATAATGGTTGAATTTTCAATATTGCGGTAGAAACCCCTCTACAGAATATCCAAAATAAACAAAATAAGTATCAACCAAATCACTGGAAGGAAAAAATAGAAATTGCGCGATAATGTTTGGCATTTTGCATATGCAATCAAATAAAACGAGAGCAAATATTCAACCCAAAATTTTCTCCTCAAACGAGAGCAAATATTCAACCCAAAATTTTCTCCTCTGTTCCTCATATTCTACATGTAAAATCACACCTTGCTCCTGTCTTAGTGGAAATTATATACATACACAAACACATATTGATCAATATACTAACTGCATTGTTTCTTCCAAAAATAGCTTTCTGCACCAATATCAGTCTGGACGGTAGAAACAGAAGGCGTTTACAATTCAAATAGACAACAGTGACCACATAAAAGATAAATGAGGTGAAAAGCAATAATACTGATGCATGTTCTTCGTGCTCTAGCATACATCCTAATTGTTAGTTCCAGTGAGAACGAACAAGGAAAGAGGAGGGGGTAAGAGAATAGGAGAAAATCTGTTGAACTGATCTTGGCTGGGGAAGAAGCTGATAAGTCACCAGACATCCAGACCCCTAATTTCCAACCAACCAGCGATTAGGCATGTACCATCCAAGTGCTACCTCCTTGAATAAAATTTAGAGAGCAGAAACTGCCACTATAAAATGTGGTGACCTTTTGTCTCTCTCTTTTTACTTTTAATGTGATAAGTCTGATAACAGATTAAACAATGTCTGTATACATACCTGCACCACAAAGAATAACAAAAGTGCATTTGAAGGAGCAACAGATAAACTCATCATCCCTCCGCGAAGTTCATTAGGCACGTACCTGCACGTGGTAGGAAGATATGGAACTTGAGCAAAAGAACACTCCACCCAAATTTATGAGAAACAGTACATGCCACATATACTGACAGTTAGAAACCATAATATAGTTTTTTTTTTTTTTTAAATACTACTCCTTGTCCCCCAAAAGTACAAATATAATAACTCTACTATCATTTACATGGTTCTCAATCTGGCAAGCAAAGGCAAAACCAGTCCTGTGCAAGCATGAAATATGCAGAACAGCATCACAAGAAGTTGGATTTCCTGCAATCACATGGCGAATCATAAGGTTGACTAAAAAACATCGTATCCAGACAGTATTGGGAATTATATGATTAAGGTACCTGATAATCATAAGCTACAATGGACATCACAAAACCCATAACAGCAAAAGCATACACTAGGCATTCTTCTGTTCGAAGCGACAGAGGTCCATTGAAGAACCACGGAAATGCAGTGCTTCCTAGCATTTTAGCACCGAGCAAACAGGGATATATTAAACCTAACACCACCTCTCTTCCATCTGCCTAAAAAAAACAAACTCTTAGTCGAAAAAATAACAATCTTTTCAGACAAGGAACAACATGGTGATACTGCAATTCAGAACAGAAAATCTGATGCGTCAGGCTTCTGCTGATATAGTATGTTCCAAGTTTTGAGAGATTAGTATTGGCATAAAGGCATCTTTATGAATCCCACATTACAGGGAAATGGCCCTAAAAGAACTTATCTACAAAATATATTGACAAGAGACTTAGATTTCTATTAGACCACAATCAGATGTGTCTTATGCAGTCACAAAGATAACTCACTCTGCACAATGCATATTGATCTTTTCAAAGATCACACCCTTACAGTATAAGAAGAATGATTTTCTTCTCTTGACACACTTCCATTCTTAACCTTTACAAGTTACATCTGATCAGAATGTGTCATTTAATAAAATATACTTCAGCTACAAACTTCAGATACTAATTTGAAAATTTATGGTTAAGAAAATAAGTCAAACTTTTGTTTTCCATGTGTATTCTCCAGAAACTCCTTAATATCCATATGGAGGAGTAACAGTTTTCCACATCAAACGTTTACTTGGAAAACACGTTAAACACGTATGATCCAAGTAAACATCCAAAAATATAGGAGTAAAATTCTGCATATTTTTCCTGAACTTTCTTACCAGCACATAATTGCAAAACAAGAAAAAAATTTCACTTGTAGATTATCAAATTTGGTGATCCTTTTAAATAAACATCTCCATGAGATAAAACAGGAACGGGAAAGTTATCAAAGTTAAATAAATAAAAATACTGAGCTGAAGGGATTCAGAATCATACAACAATGGTTGGAGCCCAAAGTATCCAAAAAACTGCAAGGGAAAAGTGGACAGAAGCTTGTGCACATGACAAAAGCCATATCCTTTTATCTGCACAAATAAACAATCCTTAATTAATTAAACTTCAATTGTGGATTCGAAAAAAAGAACTAAGAACTCCCAATTCCAAATGGTACCAAGTTGCAGTCGCCATCCATATCATTGGTTTCATCAGATGCATATTCACCCATCAATTTACCAAGTATGCGTACTAAGATTTTGAAAAATAGTTTATAGTTTGTATTTAAGACATTTCGTTCTATATACGCAAAAGAAAAGTGAAAAGCTAGATACAACCTAAGATATCTTGCCCTATGGACATACTTAAAAGAAATTTGGAAACATACCCATTAAGTTCAAGATGGAATACGTGGAGTAGGATATGCTTTAGGAATTACTACCTTCAAACTACTACTATGCAAATGCACTGTATTTCCAGCGATTGAATGCACCATACACAATGAACACAACTCTGTCTGCTTTACTCTCCTCTTGAAATTCTATACTCTTCTTAAAAGCATGAGGCATGAAGCTGAGGGCAGTACATAATTAATGAAGCTGAGGGCAGTACATAATTAATGAAGCTGAGGGCAGTACATAATTAATTTCGACTTCAAGCAAGGAATCGTGATTTTGAGCCGCATTGACCAACCAAAGCAAGATTATAGCAGAGAAAATCAGGTAGATACGAATGCTGTGGAGAGGGAGAAGGGTGAACTTGGACCAGGGAGTGATAGATCAGGATGGTGACTTTACTTATTTGATTCAAAATTTTTGTCATGATCAGTTATGCAAAAGTTCAAATTAAGTAGTGACTACCATATATTCTTTGCTGTCCAACCACAATTAGCTAGTCAGACCACATATATAGGTGTGCATACACAACAGGAAAACTCATGAAGAGGAAAAGTAGAACATAAGAGCAGAAACTCATACCACTGAGTACATATGTTTGAAATTTAGTCTGATACTCCTTAAGAGTGGTTGCCTTTAGATCTTCCTTCCACCCTCGGCTAACATAAATCATAGCAATAAAAGCCATCACTACCACTGCACTGGAAGGAGAAAGAAAATTTCTCTTTCCATTACCACCAATTAACCAGTTTCCAAGAACTTGGCTTCCAATAAAAGATGCAGATTCCGCAAAAGTCATTAACCAAAACATGTCATTCACCGAGTCCTGCCTCTGTGCCAGCTGCAAATGAAAAATTGTAAGGAGACTTTAGCTTAGTAAACCATATGAAACTATTCCACTGCAAAGATTCCAAAATCGTAGAGGAAATCTGAACACCTCTATAAAGGTAACGTGAACTGGCAAAAGTTCAACAAAAAAGTATACGCTGCTACTGATGGAGAAGAAATGTACACTTGAATGGCCATGCGCAAGCCCGCAAGGTCCTCTAATTTTTTAAACACTCCATTCACTTAGGCCTAAGAATTTGAGCTAGCAAGTTCCGCCACAAAAATTAAAATCTGAAACCAGTCATACATACTTTTTCATGCTCAACAACCATCCATGTCTCAAAGTTGAAGAAGAAGATCAAAGACGCTAGAGCGAGACAGATGCTAGTAAGCCAAATACTTGAATCTGCAGTTACCCTCTTCCATATGGCAACAGAAAGATGCAACAAGCAAAACAACAGGCAAAGTTTTTTCTGACCTCTGCATGGAAAACAGATCTGACAAATGTAATTCAGGAAAAATTACAGCACCAATCAATTATAAAATATAATAAACATGGCCCAATACCTTATGCATGAAATCATATCCTGCTAAATACAGTGCTCCAAACATGCTCTATAGCACAGTTCGGAAGAAAGTGATTCAAAGTCCCTAAAACATTTCTTCTATCAAATTTTAAGGCCCGCAAAAAGAGATTTTTATTAACAGTAACTCAGTAAGTAAATATGGTGTCCGAAAATTGATAGATGCTCTTCTCATATATCTACTTTTTCATAACAAAGAAAGAAGAAAGTGATTCGAAATCCCTATAATAATTATTCTCACAGTCTTTACGGTCTGCAAAAACGATATGTCTTAGCTATAAGTAAATATGGTACCCAAAAAGCATAACTGGTCTAATTAAATATCTACTTTATTTTAATCGAGAAAGTTAGTTTTTTTTTTAATGGTAAAATCTGTCTGGAAAAAAACCGAGAAAGTTAGTTGCCCCAACCTCAATTGTGCTCACAGTTCAGATTTGGGTTACTGTGGGTCTCACTTAAACACTAGGCTTCATCAGTGACATGGTTTGAACTAATGATGTGCGCGCAACTCACACTTCAGACGTAGCGTCGTTACCACCAAACCAAAACCCTGGGGCATCCTTTCATTAACATAACTTGAAAAACACATTGTATCTTTTCTTGGTTAGTCAAAGATTATTTCTTCTGAAACCTCGAGAAGAACTTAAATATGCCAATAGCAAGTAAAATATCTTTGTTTCTGCTAAATTAGGCAAAACAGAAAGTAAGTCTAGAAACATCGATAACAAGTCTTACATCAAATCAGAGAGCATGCCTAGAAAGGTACCAACAAAGAGAGAAGCTGCATATCCAAGGCACAATAAAAAGACCATCTGCTCCCGGCTGATGCCATTCTGTGCCATCTCGTATTCTCCATATATTGCACATAAGCCTTCCATCACTGTGAAATTTGTCTGGAATGAATCAAAGCTGTAACATCTATTTATAGAGTGCGCACATACACAAGAATATTGAACAACAATAGCAAAGTAAATGCCTTTCAATGATGTGATCAGAGGTTGTAGCATGAGATATTTCTGAACTATAATTACATTGGTTTAAGGCAAATAAAAACTTGACTATTTTATGGTAAAAAATCAACATAAAGAAGCATTCTTTTACACTCAATCATATGGTTTGTTACTTATATATGTGTATAACCCGATTTTTACTTAACAAGCATTCACCTTTCAGCTTATCAGCTATATAAGCTCATACACTATAAGAAAGTGTAATGTATATGCAGTCAGCAAGAGCTGCAATTTGACTGTATGATGTAGTAAGAATAAGATGCCTCATATTACATCCGCAAGCTAACACATAAATCAATCAACTGCGCCTCAATCCCAAACTAGTTTGTATGAATCCTTGCTAATCATTCCGCTCTAGCTCGTTACATTTCAGTCTAGTACTAAATACTACTCCCATCATTTCATTTTCTGTAAAACCTAATTTGACTAGGCACGGGAGTTTAAGAAAGGAAGACTGTTGGAACTTGTAATCCTTAGTATGAAAATGTGTTATTTTTTTTTAACAGACTAAAAGGAAAGAGCGTCACATAACATGAAAAGCAAGGAGTAATTCATTTCTAAAACTACTTTTCTTTAAATGTTGCGCTGACATATACGTTTCTGGCAAGTCCAAAAAGACTCCTGAGCCTAATATTACTCTAACCAAAAAAACTACTCCTAATACTTAATTCATAATCCTGATTAGATCTTTTGCTTAAGTTGTTTTCGGCTCTCTACTGGTAGCTAACAAAGCACTCTCTTATGTAACCTAGTTTGACTCAGAACGGAGTTTAAAAAAAAAAAATATATATATATATATATATACACATATATATATATATAAGAACTTCGGAAACTAGTATTCTGAAGCATTTTATAACAAATGTTCATGATCTTAAACATGTCATAACATTGCTTGACTATAAAAACTTCTCAAAAATAAGAAAGTTCAAAGTTCAATAATCTTCAAAACTAGAAATGTGTCTGTTATTTCGACATAGATTAATAAGGAAATAGTGCCACAGTTCTCTAAAATAATATAGAAATATGTCTGTTGTTTCGAACCGAACTAGTAGTAAAGAAACAGTGTCACGTAAATTGAGACATGAAACAGACCTGAAGAAAGGGAAAATAGGAAGAGGAAACTTCTCTGAAAACGAATGAAGGAAGGTGAAAGGGCATTATGATCAAACACTGAAGAACTTCTGCTACTGTTGTTAGGCAAGAAATATATAGAAAAGCAGCATGATATGAATATGAACAAATATAATGCTGGATTTGGCTCCCATACATTGCTCTCAATAACTACACCCATTCTTGTTTGGTGAGTTCGCCGGATCTCTAAATCCTACATCAAGTTCTTCGAATTAAGAGCCCGTTTGGGTGAGCTTAAAAGTGACTTATAAGCTTATAAGCCCATTAATATATGTTTGGTAACCTTAAAATTTTTGGACTTATAAGCAATAAGTTGCTTAAAAGCCACTTTTTGAGAAGTTAGTAAATCCTAACTTCTCAAAAAGTGGCTTATAAGTCACTTTTTGACTTATAAGCCACTTAAAATAAGCTGCTTTTAAGCCCATCCAAACAGGCTCTAAAGCAACTTTAGTTTCGGTGATTGTGTTTGGGTTACTATTTCAATAGAGCTTTTGAACTGGACGGGACAGTTTAGTTAAGGAAAAGGGCCAATTTTACCCTTGAACTATTGAAAATAGAGCAATTATGCCCTCCATTTGATTTTGGTCTCAAATATGTCCTCGTCGTTAACAAAGTAGAGCACAACTACCCTCAAAACTGACAGTTCCCACATCAAAATAAACCCACTTTTAAAAAATAGAAAAGGGCCACATTTGCCCTTCTACTATCGAGTATTGTCTGGACTGAGTCTTAGTTATACTACCGAACAACATTTGCCCTCACCGTTAGAAAAGTAGAATATTTGCCCCTATTTCACACGGCGAGCCACGCTGGAGTACACGTGGACGCCAAGTCAGCTGCCACTTAAGCTGCTTTGACCAAAATAGTTCAACTTACCCCCAGCCCATCAAATTACCCCAACCCTTCAAATTACCCCCAACCGTTCAATCAAACCTTTTAATGAAAAAACCCGACTACCCTACAACCCGACCCATGAAGTGTAAAATATAAAAGGCCAAACCCTACCATTTTACCCATTTTTCCCTCCGTTTATTCTCTCCACTCCTCCATTATTGTCGGCTTTGAACACAAAATCCTTTCCGCCATTACAATTTGGGTTTCTTCACGAAATCATTAAGAGGTACATTTCTTCTTCATAGATCGTTTAGAATTACTTGTTTTTTACAGTGTTGTTTTTGTATTCGTGTAGGGTTTATGTATTGTAATTAGGGTTTTCAAGGGTTGTTAGGTGAAAACAATAGGGTCTAGGGTTTCGTTTAGCATTTATGTGTTGTTGTTTATTATAATACTTTATTGTCGTTAGGTGTGTTATTTTTACTTGATTTGATTATTTTAGTCATCTTTAGGGTTTCCTAGATGGTTTGTGGTTTAGGTATCGATGACATGATCTAGGGTAGTGTATTGATGAATCTGGTAGTAGTTTTGTGGTTTAGGGTTGGAATTGAATGATATGTGGTCCCAAAATTGAATGCATGTGAGTTCAATACAGATTTTTGGCGTATTTCTGTCACTTAGTATTTAATTTTGAGGAACATACTTTAATATAGGGACTTCCAAAACTATATAATATGGCTGTCTATCCGTATATAATATGGTTTTGATTTGTCCCCTTATAAAACGCTGTTTTTGCCTTATACTTTTCTATCTTTTGGTCCCTTTCTGTTCTCTTTTGTTTACTACTACCTCCATCCCAATTTATGTGGCGGTGTTTGACTTGGCACGGAGTTTAAGAAATAGAAGTTGACTTTGTAAATGTTCAAATTTACCCTTGAAAAAGTAAGAGAGAGAAGATTGTAGTAATCAAAAAGTTGTTTGTGGCTTTTAAAGTAAGTAGGGCCCAGTAGGGGTAAAATAGAGATAGTGCATTAAATAGTTAACAAATAAGGAAATGTGACATTCTTTTTGGGACAGACCAAAAAGGAAAGTGTGACACATAAATTGGGACAGAGGGAGTATTTAATTTAATGTAGGGCCCACCATTAGATTGTAACTTAATCTTATTTTTTTATGGCAGTTTATGTAGCATGGTGAAGGTTGACCTGATATTTTACCATGGTGGTGATTGGATAAGAAGTCCCCATGTTACATATGCGAGGAAAGAGATGAAAATCCAGAGAGGGTATGAATCCGATCGCCTCTCCTTCATTGATTTGGTTAATGAATACACTTTACAGTTAGGTTATGTTGGGGTTCAGCAGTTGTTAGTGACACTTCTATCTGGTAAATTTTATGAAATAGAAGGGGATATAGGTATTAGGACACTACGTGACATGATTAGTGATCAGTTTAATGTTTTTAACTTATTTTCTGTTGAAGATAATGAACATCCCGTGTATGTGCCTAATATAATGCATCACTCTGAGTCATTCACGGTGGACATGAGTGCTAGGACTGATTGCAGCTCCTGTGATGATGATGCAACTGACTCAGACTCTGATGAGTCAGGTTATGATTCTGAAGAGTTAGAGTTACTTGTATCACAAAAGAGGACAGAAATTAATGAAGACCTGTCTGACTATAAGGTGTTGCATAAGTCTATGACTTGGATATATCTAAAGCAAGAAAACACTTGAATTTGTATAGTCTGTCTAATGGTTATGGGTTAACACTTCTTAAAAGTGACAAAACTAGGCTTAGATTTCAGTGTGATATTGGCTGCCCTTTTAAGATACTGATTTCAAGGGATGGTAACCAGCCTGGGGTTAGGGTGAAAACACTGAAGAATGAACATACTTTTGACACAGCATATGACAAACCTAGGGTAGATTATAATACCATAGCTTACTATTTCAAGGAGAAGCTTCAAAGAGAGCCTAAATTCAAAGTGAAAGAGATGAGGGCAGAACTTAAATCTAGATTTGACCTAAATGCTAATCACTCTAAGTGTAAAAAGGGCCAAAAGAATGATCTTGGAGGAACTTGAAGGAAGTTTTAGAGATAGGTATAAAAAATTATAAGCTTATGCAAATTAATTGAAAATAAGTAATTCGGGTAGTGATGTGGTGATTAACATCTCCAAAGATGCACTTGCTGAGGGGAAGAGGAGGTTTTTAAGGATGTACATATGTTTCTATGCATTAAAAATGAGTTTCAAGTTAGGTTTAAGACCTTTAATTGGCTGGATGGAACTTTTTATAAAGGTAAAGCAAAGGGTCAAATTCTGGCTGTTGTAGCTCAAGATTCTATGAGTCAATTTTATCTTTTAGCTTGGGCTGTTGTGGATAAGGAAACAAAGGTTACTTGGAAGTGGTTTATTAAGTTGCTTCAATAGTCATTGGAGTTGAACATGGGAGAAGGCTTCACTTTTATTTCTGACATGCAGAAGGTAATGTACTTTTACTTATACCATTAGTTCTTTATTTGTTTTGTTTTATTATACTTGTTTACTATAATTTATTTCTGTCCTTTTATGTGTAGGGAGTGGTTGAGACTATTAAGAATGTTCTTCCAGAGGCCAAACGTAGGTATTGTGTTAAACACATAGAAGCAAATTGGTGCAGGAGGTGGGGTGATGGAGAGTTGAAGAAGTACCTTTGGTGGACTGCATGGAGCAGTTATGAGGAAGACTTCAATGATCAGCTTGAACAAGTGGGAAAACTGGACAGGCACGCTGCTGAAAACTTGGTGAATTATCCAGTAACAACATGGTGTACAGCATACTTTGATACTGTGTGCAAGAACCAAGCCTTGGACAACAATTTTACTGAAAGCTTCAATGCTTAGATCTTGGAAGCTAGATACAAGCCAATTATAGAGATGCTAGAAGACATAAGGATTAAGGTGATGACTTTGTTGGGAAACCATGAGGCCAAATAGTTAACTTGGGATGAGAACTACAACCCAAAATGAATGAAGCTGTATAAAGAATACCTCAAGATTGCTCATAGGTGCAAGGTTGTTTTTAATGGTGATGCTGGCTTTGAAGTGACTGAAGGCAATGACATACTTATTGTGGATCTGGAGAATAGAAAATGCACTTGTAGAACATGGGACCTTAGTGGAATCCCATGTGCACATACTATCAAGGCATTGATATACAGAAAGATTGACCCTAAATCTGCTATGCACTGGTATCACTCTTAAGAAGCATACCTCTTAGCCTACAAGCATAAGCTACAATCTGTGAGAGGTAAAAAGTTTTGGAAGATAGAACCATCTCAAGCTATGGAGCCCCTTACATTTGTGAACATGGTTGGTAGGCCTAGGACAAAGAGAAAAAGAGAGAAAGATGAGGCAATATTAAGACAAGGGTCATGGGCTGCTTCAAGGAAAGGAACAGTTATGTATTGTAGCACCTGTGGGAATCCTGGACACAACTCAAGAGGATGTCTAATGGTAAAATGTCTTACCAGTTTAATTTCTTGGTTCAGTCTTATATTTCTAACCTTTGTTTACTTTTGGCAGGCCTCTAACGCTAAGAAATCAGTTAAAGGAAAGGGTAAAAAAAAAAAGGGAAGTCAAAGACAAAGGGTAGAAGAAAACTTGTGGATGAAGACTATGAACTAGAACCACCCAGATCCCTTGCTGCTACTATGCTTGATGAGGAAGCTGTGCACTTGTCTGCACCCCAAGCATCCCAAGCTTCTCAAGGTGGATTTATCTTTATGCCAACTCCTTGTATTCCTAGAAAGGAGATTGATTCATCTGCTAGTGGTTCCTAGGAACATGCCAGCAACTATGCTCATTTAGGTAACTTGTTTTATTTTATGCAAACAACTAAGTATTGTGTGATGTTGGCTTTGATTAACACATATTGCCATTCCCTTAGGTGCTCCTCCAGGCTGTGAGTTTTCTAAAATTCCTGAAGTTCCTGAAGTTGCAAGTGATGAAGAGACTCCTATAAGGCCAAAAAGTGTATCTGAGGCAAGGACAAAACTGCATATGAGGCAGCAGCAGCTACACGTATCATCTTCTAGAAGAAACATTCAGTTTGTTGGAGATGCAAGTGGTGTGAGTCAACCAAGAAACCTTTTATTCTCACTAAAGGGACTGACATGGAATGGGAATGCTGCTGTAACAGTTAAGCAGTTGCAAAATCAAAGGCTGAAAAAGTTGAAGTCAAGGAAGACCAATGGCAATACACAAGTTGGGATGTGATTTAAGTTCAACTTAACTGTCTTCTTATTTGTTTTTAGATTACTAAGACTACTTCAATGTACTGCTTGACAGTTTCATTTTCGGTTGGTTGTTGGTTAATTGGTGACATTGGATGTCATATTATCACTAGGGTGGTGTAAGTTTTTTGGGTAATAATATGACATCCTTTGTCCTTAGTGTGTACCAACCAAACATTGATCCTTAACTATGATGGTATATTTACACCTTATCTATTAATTAGACTTGTTTTATCTAATGCATTTTGCTCATTATAGTCACTTGTTTTATGGACTGTTTTGGCATGATAGATTCATAAGGCACAACATAAACACCAAGGCATTCTTACACAATATTTCCATTAATAACAAAGATAAAGATAGGTGGTACATTAGGTAATACTTCATTTCCAAACACTAACACCAACATAACTTAATAAAGATGCAGTCTAATCAACTAATAAAACCTAAGAAAAGAATAAATTAACACAAGCTAACATCAACAAATGCAGCCATAAAGATTCACTTCAAAAGTGTGGCAATTGCAAACCCAACAAAAAGAGCCCATGAAATAGTTGCGAACATCTTCATCCTGAACAATTTATCTTCAAGTATCTTGAATTTGTTCACCTCGGACGTATTTATGGTCTCTAAAATATCAAATTTTTCTTTAAAGCAAGATGATTTATTGGCTTTGTTCATAGTTGGATTAATGGTACTTGTGGATGCATCTAGCTTTTGCTTCAAATTATCCCTTTCAACTTTAGTAGCATCCAATGCCGCCTTCAACTCTCTAATCACCACAAAAGCGCTGTCTGGGATGATATCATCTTCCCATTCAAAGTAACCACATGAATCATTCTAAAAAACAATACCCAAACAATTATGGCCGAGAAAAAAAATGAAACTAAAAAAATTAACCAAAGTCTACAACTACACAACTTTGAACAAAGAAATACTTATACCAAATTTAGGACACCTCCAAAATCTTCTACCAGCATTATTTTCAGTCCAAACAGTGAAATGATTAACCAGTGCACCACAGCGGCACCTTCTTTGAGAAGACCAACTTCCTTGCGACATGGTAACAAATGTGAAGAAAGAAAATGGCTAACTGCTAATTAGAAATGAGAGGGAGAGGAAATTGAAAATCCTAACAACTAATTGGGGAAGATGAGCTACTTTAAAATGGCTAACGGCTAATTGGGGAAGATGGGCTACTTTAAAGGAGAATTTAATTGTTATGGCTGTTAAGGGAAGTGACATGGCCTCACTTGTGTAGTCCAACGTGGAAGGTGGCAGTTGACTTGGCGTCCACGTGTACTCCAGCTTGGCTCGCCGTGTGAAATAGGGGCAAATATTTTACTTTTCTAACGGTGAGAGAAAATGTGGCCCGATAGTATAACTAAGGCTCAGTCCAAACAATACTCGATAGTAGAGGGGCAAATGTGGCCCTTTTCTATTTAAAAAATTATTTTTCACCTAGGTGGACACCTACCTTGGAAAAAAGCATTTCCCACTTATTTTTTATACAATGCACATGTATAACCCAAAACCTTCATTAACCCAATTACCTATTCCACCACTACCTTCATCTCCTAGCTTTCATTATTGCCAAACTTTTCAAAGCATCTCCTTCCTTCCATAATCACAACTTAGTAACCACTCCAAAGTTTATGTTCAACAATCGAGAGGTCGCTAGAAAATTCTCATATTCTTCATGTTGTTGTTTTGAGCACTAAAGTGAAGTAGTGAAGAACTCCGGTGCTCCTCAACTTGGTACTCAAAAATCCCTTTTTTGGTTAAGTTTTTCTCTGAAGCTTGAAAATATGTGTCAACCGTTGTTTAAATTTGCTTGTGGTGCTAGTGCTGAGTTTAAATCATGATTTAGTCACTGGTTTTCGTTTTTCAATGAGTGGGGTGAACAAGAAAAAGTTAGAAAATGCCATCATTGAATTGGTAGGGTTCTTTAATTCTTCCAAATTTGTGACCGAGTTGATATTTTATTGATAAGATTATTTGGGTGATATTGTTCGAAGCTTATAATGTGATTAGTACACTAATTATGATTGCAACAATGAAGAAGATCTGCAAATACCATTGAAGAGCATTCAAGCTTGAAATTTAGAAAATAAGTGGGAAATGCTTTTTTCCAAGCTGGGTGTCCACTTAGGCGACAAATGATTTTTTAATAGTGGATTTATTCTGATGTGGCAACTGTTAGTTTTGAGGGGGTAGTTGTGCTCCACTTTGTTATCAGCGAGGGCATATTTTGGACCAAAATTAAACGGATGGCATAATTGCTCTATTTTCAATAATTCAGGGGTAAAACTGAACCTCTTTCGGTTTAGTTAAATTTAAGAAATGGCCACTTCTTTTTTCTTTTTGAGTAGAATGATAGATAGCAGAACCATTTTTTTATTCATATTAGCAGGTATTATTTCTATATATTCTATTTCCATCTTATTCTTCATTTTTATTATTATTAGTGTTTTCTTTTACATGTCAGTATTTTATTTACTTTAGCATTGTCAATTTGCTTCTTTCAAACATGTTTTCTAAAAGCCAAAGGTTTATCTGAAACAGCCTCTCTACTTTGGTGAGAATAATATCTTTATATATATATAACCCTCCACAGTCCCCACAAGATGTCACTAGGCATGTATTGCTGTTCTAAAATCTTTTCACTAGAGATCATTGAAAAATACATAAAAGTATAAGAGATTTTCGTAGGGGTTATTGCTTTATTCAAATTGTAAAATAGCATAAGAAATTGGTAATTTTTACAAATAGTCACAAAACTATCGCTTTTTATGCACAAAAATCACATAACTTACTTTTCTTATCCAAAAATCACAATACTCCAAATATTTTACAATAGAGTCACAATGCCAGAAAACTAAAAACTCCGATGGATCTTTTTTTTTAAAAAAAAAAAAAATCCCAAAGTCAACATCCTAACCTATTTTTAAATAAAATGGGTATTACTAATAGAACCCAAACCGGACCCAATATTCATTTCTTCGAATATTTAGGCACTATTTGTGGGCAGCTATTTGCTATTGTTAAGACTATAAATTATATCATAATAATAAATAAACAATGGACCAACTATATATATAAGAAAATATTGTTTAAATCCAACATGCATACATCACTTAAGAGAGTGTGAATTAATATAATGTGCATCAACCAAAAGATAAAAACACACAGAACAGCATGTGCCATTATAAGTGAATGCCATTTACAAAAGACACCGTATACGAAAGATCCTATTTTTTCTTTGAGAGTCTGTACTTCTTCTTCGTCGCAGCTTGCACATAATCTTCCGTACTCTTTTCTTCACTTCCCTACCGCTTTTGATACATTCACAACTTCAAAAATACCTTGCATAGATGCAGGTTCAGCAAGTTCATTTTCAACAAAAGTTGCATCAGTTTTAGTAACATCTTGCTCAGCTTCAGTAACATTCTACTCAATTTTAGCAAGTTTAATTTTAACAATATAATGTACAACTTCTACAGCAAGTTCAAGGGGAAGTATGAGGATTTTATAAGTATATTACCTCAGGCTCTTGATTTGTATTTGGAGAAGTTGTTTTTGCATATTTACCATGGCCTCTTGCATTATGCCCAACCATTTTGCAAATTGAGCAGCTAATTTGTATAGTTCATTTCTTAGATAATTTTTTAGGTTTCCTTTTCTCTGCCCTCTTATCCTTTGCAGCCTGAGCTGCAGTGTCTCTTTGTTTTTCTAGCTCTTCAGCTTCCTTTTTCCTAGCCTTGAGCTTTCTCCCTTTTTTCTTCTTCATTAATTTAGGTGGGAGAACATCACCACCTCCTACAACCTCAGTCCAGTGCTACTCATGTATAATTGGGTTGATATAATGAGCATATATATTCTTATAGGTTTGCACTTTGTAATAGTCTATGACATAATCCTCTATTATCTCATTGTTGCCAAGAATACTAACACAACATGAGGACAAGGTAATCCAATCAAATCCCACCTTCTACAAGTACAAGTCCTCGCTACCATATCAACAATATATTTACCTCCATGACCTTCAACTAGTACCTTAGGGCCTCCTGAAAAACCAGGTTCAAAGTTGGCAGCCTGCGTCCTGATTTTGAGCAATTTCTTTTCAATTTTAGGGCAAATTTGCCCTTGGCATCTTTCTATCCACTCATTCTTTTTTAACAACCTCTTTATCAGTTTGTTCTTGATCATTTCTAGTATAGTTATCATGGGATTTTCTCTAGCATCAACTATATATCTAAGACGACAAATATAATAATGTTAGAATACTATTTAGCAAATAAAGTGCATCAAGGATATGCAAAATATTACCTACTGAAGCTTTCACGTAAATTATTTAACAACATGTCACATCTAGTGTAACATTTAAATAGTGCTTTAGTCCAAGTATTGAATGGTCTCTCAGGGTGATTGAACCATTCTCTTGCCTCCTTATCCTCATTTTCCAGCTCATCCATACACTTCTTAAACATCACCTCATTGCTCGCTCTTGCTGCATTCCACACTAAGTCTTTCAAATTCTTCCCTTTGTGTTTTTGTCTGAAAGTATGATACATAGGCCTAACAGAATTCATGTGTTCAGTGTTAGGATATAGGTCTTTCACATCTCTAATCAGCCCCTTCAAAAATTTATGAAACATTATTAGAAAAAAGAAATAAAGAAATTGTGAAGAAACATAAAAAATACTACATTCTATCTATCTGACATAAATGAGATGTGGTGATTGTTCTGTATCTCCAAGTCCTCTCCCAAGTTCTCAAAAAACTAGCTCTATGTTTCTCTACTTTCAGATTCAGCTACGACTTCATATGCTACAGAGAAAATGCAGTCATTTGAGTCGATATCAACTGCACTCAACAAGTTTCCTTCATAGTTTCCCTTTAACCAACAACCATCCAAGCTAATTAATGGTCTACAACCAGATTTGAAAGCATTTTTAAGTGCTCCAAAACAAACATAACCAAGAAATCTGCCTTCATCCCTCCACAAAATTACAGTAGAACATGGATTGGTTTTTAATAACTCTTCTCTGTATGATAACAATTTAGTATACTGGTTGCCTCGTCTCCATAAACCCATTTCAATGCCTTAGCTTTGGCCCTCCAAGCTTTTGAATAACTAATTGTATAGTTGTAGTCCTTTATAGCAGCTCCAATTAAGCCTTTCAAACTCCATAATGCATCAATTCTAAAAATGCTAAAGTACCGATCGGCAAGCCACTCAGAATTCGTATGTGTATTGCCAAATATATTTCCAGCTATATGCTTCAAAATACAAGAATTTATCTGAATAGTGGGATCAGTCTTGGTTATGGCAGTAGCATACACTTTAAAGGACATGTTTTTTTCTTGCATTTACAAAACACTCTCTTCTTGTCATTAGTAGAAAATCGTAGTTGAAACCTAGTCATAATACCATAATTTTTACAAGCATCTTTAAACTGCTTTAAATTACTAAATTTCATTCCGAGTTCCAAAATATGACTATTTTTGTGCTTTTTCACATCATATTCTTCATAATGGACGGACTCCTCTTCATTACCTTCCTTATTAGATAACTCCCCATCTAAAAGTTCCTCCGAGTAAGCAAAATCAGAGTCGAATTTGTCATTTACTTCTGGTATATCGGAACACTATTTGTTATTTGTTTAGGTCTTCCCCTTGCTTTCTTAATAATTTCTTGTTCAACTATTACATCCTGATAGTCATCATCACCATCCCCTAAATTATAGTCAGGATCTCTAAATTCATCTTCGCTATCCTCTCCATCTTGAATTTTGCTTAGATAATTTTCAAAACTTAACAAAGCTGCTTCAGACTGTTCATTGAATGGTAGATCCAAATTGATATTTAAAGCCTACACATTCATACAAACAATTCCATCGAACCCAGTCATTAATAGCACTAGTTAGTTTATTCTAAACAGAAAACTAAGATACCACTTCAAAACAAGTTATAAAATTTACTGAATAACTCGAAATAAGATAAGAACCCTACCCTACAATCAGTGTTAGCATCTAAAAATAACCCTAAATATAGCAAAAACCTTACCACACAATGATTTTCACCAACTAAATTTCACAATAACTAAGGTTTTAACAAAGAAAAAGTTAAGAACTTTACCTCGTTTTGACCACTTCCAAGTGCAAAGAAAGCGTTCTGATGGCTAGAATGTGAAGCAAAAGTATCTTGGTGAGCCCTTCTAGAATCAATGTTGTCTTCATCTCTTAGAAGTTAGAATATTGAAATGAGATGAAAAATAAACCATGTTTTAACTTGGGACATAAGAGACAAAAACATTGAGAATTGCAAATAGAGTGAGGTGAAATATTTTGGGAAATGAGTTGGATTTTATTTAATTGATGATGGGTTTTGGGTATAGGTTCGAGTCGGGTCCTATTAGTAATACCCATTTTATTTAGAAAATGGGTTAGGATGTTGACTTTGGGATTTAAAAAAAAAAATCCACCGGAGTTTTTAATTTTCCGGCATTGTAACTTTATTATAAAACACTTAGGGGTCGTTCGGTTGCAGGAGTATTTTACGCGGGTATTAATTATTAATGCGGGTATTAATAATGTGAGTATTAATAATGTGTGTATTAATAATGTGGGTATTGATAATGCGGGTATTAGTTATGTGGGGTTTAATAATGTGGGTATTAGTCATGCATATATTATAACGTAGGGATTATTTGTTGAATCACAGATATATTACAAATTAACAAACAATATTATTATTTAAAATATTTATTTACTCCTTAAATAAAATTTTAAAATATCCTTATTATTATGAGGGTTAATTTTGTCATTTTAAATTTTAATACCTGCATTATTAATACCCACATTATTAATACCACCTTCTACCCCGCATAAAATAATACATAGATTCCCGCATTAATAATGCGGGTATTAATAATGCGGAATATACAAAAATGCAACCAAACATTGCACTAATTTTATGCCAAGCACTAAAATTATACATATACAACCGAACAAGGTATTAACATTGCGTCTTCCAATGCGCAATATTAATACATGTATAAAGCTTTAACAACCCAAACCGAACGACCCCTTAAAGTATTTTGACTTTTGGGTAAGAAAAGTAAGTTATGTTACTTTTATACATAAAAGCCATAGTTATGTGAATATTTGTGCAAAATTACCCTCTCCTCCTGTTTCTGGCGGGCCAAAGTTTGTTTCTGCATACGTTATTCACTTTGTTCTACAAGTTTAGCTTGACATGTCATTGTTTGAAACTGAGATAACTTTATTCCAATTTATTTGCATAATTTTGACCATGTACTAATTTAAGAAAAAACGTTTTTACGAATATATTCCTAAACATGTCATGAGTCCTAAACATGTCATGAGATTTTTGTAGCATACAGTTAAGTAGCGCAGGAAGTCTCCCAGACAATAAGTGTAAGTTGCAATCCCCAAATACAATATGGAGTACAACAACATACCAAGTATTACCTTACAAGTGAGGTCCGGGGAAAATACAATACAAAGTAGAATCCACAAAAAGAAGTACAGTGAAAGGCATGGATTACTGAGGAAAAGTTGAAAAAAAGATACATTACACTTGGGTCTCAGCAGGTCAGAAAAATCGACAACTGCCTTGGTGCATGCAGTGCAGTATTTCGACATGCTTACACTGATGTATCCATGATCGAGGTAACCATTGTAGGCTGTAGTGCTACTATACAGGTCCCCGAAGGACGTCTACATGTTTACTACCTAGTCAAATTAAGTACACAGATTTTCACAGGATAATCAAATGACCAGTTAAATTTACAGAACCGCAACAATATTATAAACTTTGTCACGTCGACTCTCACTAAAATCACTGATGTGCCCATTATGAATTGGTTTTGGATCCATCCCATAGTTCCCATTCTGGAAAGCTGCAGAAGAAGAAAAAGAGTCTGTCATGCTACTCTTCTAGCATTTACATTTCTAAGATTCAGTCCAAGGCCCAAGCTATGACCATATTACAGTTCTGAAGAGGGACAACTAGAGCAAGAGACAATGATGTTCACTTTTAAAAGCTCCTTCAAACAAAGTCAAACTTCAAACAAAGTCCCAAATTGCTCACCTTTTATCCATATCTCGGCAAAGATCTAACTTCACCAGTAAACAGGAGTTACAAAATCTAGGGACTAGAAGGGTGGACTAGCATACTCTAAAAGTGACAATTAAGGCACCAGACCACATCATAACTGTGAAGAACGATTACCCATGGATTTTCAGAATTAGACATCAAAAGAAAAATAAAAAAAGCTGAAGACAAGCAATTACAGATCTGCACGTAGCAAGACGATGCACTAACATATGATCATGGACATGTTTGATCTGTGCAATCTGGTAGACTAAGACACTGAGCCTGGTAACTCAAAAGATATTCTCAAGGATTTATTCGCTTTTGAGTTGCGGTTTGCATGGAATAGAGTTCTGAAATCCTGTTATATAACTTAGGGTTCTATAACTCTTCATGATATAAATTAAAGCAAAGAAACCATGCAGAAAACACAAAAGTGCACTGGTATCTGAATCCATCTTAGTGAGTTGTTAAGTAATTAAACACAAACATCTCTATTCTACAAGAATGACCGCATGTACTCAAATGCACATAAAGACACAAGCTTTTCAAAAATTCATAGTTATATACATATCTCAAGATGATGAAATTCAAAAAGAAAGTCCTGACATGGTTTACGTCATGACAATAATTTGGATAAACTGTACCTTTCATCTTCATCAAACAACTTGTGTGAAGAAGTGACGGCTGTCCTGAGATGTTTCCCAATTACCCTGCCACCAATTAATCAGCTTAAGCTGGATTCAAGAAGAAATTTGTTCAATTTCTTAAGAAATCGGTTATTGCTTCTTTATATCAATTGTCTATTGCTTCCTTATACCAGTTGATCACCGATATAACATGAATACTGAGGAAATCTGTTAACATCAGTTAGACTAGAGTAAGCTGTAAATAAAATTGATTCTTACATCAGCCTTGTCAATCTTCCAATCTGCAACTCTATCTGAGAGAAGAGCTACATACTGTTCCATAGCCTTCTCCCTATTCATATCTCCTAGTCCGTGCCAAGAGCACCTGAGAAACATATCAAACTGCTGAGTTTGAAAGCAATAACAACAGTTTTTACCGATGAGTTCTGTGTATTGTGATGGTGGAACCACCTTGTCCACTTATTATTCAGCACACTAAGGCTGTAAGGAATAAAAACAGATAAGGAAGAATGTACAGGTGCCTATCAGTTTGTTTTGGTAAACTTTCTCACATGCATCATATTCATGAACTAATGTGCTAAGAAACTCATCCAAGCTTAGTAATTACTAGTAGTACTTCTCCATGCATAATCTCTTTCCTTTTATTAGATCGGTATTTTTTTATATTTTCAAATGCAGAACTAGTTAACTTTCAAATGTATAAACTATAATAGGAGTCAAGTATGGGTGACTTAGGCTACAATTAGGACGGTTAAAACATGCCGAATCAACAAAAGAGGAGGGGGGGGGGGGGGATAGGTTTACAATGGATCATAACCCAATCTGCCTAACTCAAAGTGTCTTCATATCATTTGTTTCATTACCAAATCAAACTAAAAAAAAGCCTTCTGTTTTATTTTTCATGACTATATCAAACAAATAAAACCCAAAAGACTTATTAGACTTTACATTTTTTGGCAAGTCTTTTATGATATCAATTTGGACAACGTATGCAACCCGAAATTGACATAAACTTTCTAATGAACTAACTTGAGCTATGTCAAAAGTGACCCGCAATCTGAACTAGTCAGACCAGTAATATTTTTATGAGCTAAATTTGACACCAATAATTCATCTAGCTTAGGAATAATACCATTTTGCACGAGCTGAAAGCTTGAACGGCATGGGCTGTCGACCATAACATGGCCCCTCAGTAGCAACCTTATGTAGCCCATAAAGCTGCATCTTCAACTCATTGTCAAGAACATCAGCACTCTTCATAGAATCCACAAACACCACCGCAGCACCAAAAAGCTTTTCCAATTCTGTTCTCTCTATTCCTTCCCAATCTCCTAACAACCCCTCCTCATCTTCATCTTTCTCCACATATACATCATCCTCTTGCTTTGCCACTCCATTTTTCTCACTTGGGTTGTTCTCAATTTCTTGAAAACCAGGTTTCTCTGGAACTTCTTCAACAAAATACATGGACTCAACTTCAAATTCACGAAATTTCGGGGTCAAATAACAACTTTTGTTATCAGCACCGACAATTTGTGTAACGTAAGTAGTGTCCCATATTTCCTTTGATGCTACTTGTTCAGTTTTCTTGATCATTTCTGCTGATGCTGCAGTTCCAATTACGTCAATATCACCAATACGATTTTCTCCGACAACCTTTTCAATTCTCAATTCTTTGGTTTTCTCATCATTTTTACTACTTGCTAAGTTCTTGACATAGACACCCTTTTTCTTGTTATCATTATTTGAGCTAGATGTAACAGCTGTGACACTAAAACTATGTGAAAACATAACAAGTATGACACAAACAAGAAACCAAAGTGCCAAAGTGAAGAGGACTTCTTGAAAGAAAACCATATCCATAGTGCAACTGCAACAAAAGGTAAAGAAACAAAAATCTAGTGAAGATTTTGAAGGAAAAGTAAAGGGAATTTTTGCAGAACAGAGCAAAGTATATTCTTGGGGTGGGGGGTGGGTGTCAGTGAGACAGTGTGTTGGCAACGTTTGAGAAAAGGAAAAATGTAAGGTGTCTGAAAAGGACAGTGTTGCTAACGATGATGAGAACGGGTCGAGACAAAAGAAAGCGACCTCGATCAAAGTACATAGTACCTAAACAAATGTTCCTTACTAAGATAACTAAGAATTTACGTAATGCTTTGTGCTTTTTTAACTTTCTTGTATCTTTTCTTGCTTGCCATGGCCATGTTGTGTCTATTTTGTCTGTCACTGTATCTAGCCCTACTACACTTGACATGTTCAATTTCATTTGTAGTTTTGCTTTTTTGTATAGTATTATTATTATCTAATTGATGCATTGATACTTATTCCTTTTGCTATCCGGTAATTAACCTTTCATATGAGACGCGCATGTCCGCAGTTCAAATATTATGTAGATAAAAATTAAATATTTAACTGGAGAATTATATAAAAATATGAACCCAATATTTATTTTGTTTTGAAACGTATAGCCAATTAGTTCTAAGAGACTTGTCAGGTAAAGTGTATGGACCTAAATCAATTTAGGATCACAAATCGAATTTGGGTTAGAGTATAAGCAAAACTTCATATCAAAGTCGATAAGATGCCAATAATAAGCGTAAAATGCGAGAAAATAACTGGATTTCAATATATTGCAGTGAGTACAAAATTCGGCAGAGTTT
Source organism: Petunia axillaris subsp. axillaris (assembly GCA_029990575.1). Lineage (NCBI taxonomy): Eukaryota > Viridiplantae > Streptophyta > Magnoliopsida > Solanales > Solanaceae > Petunia > Petunia axillaris. The sequence goes on along the minus strand of JARKNS010000007.1, from coordinate 45,167,701 downwards.
CTGTATGTATTTCTGAATATCTACAATACAAAATGAAGTACTATTTATAGGCCTAGGGGCCTTGCCCACGTCTTCCACTATCAATCATGCTTTGACCCACGTTCTTGGCATTAATGGGAGGAGTTAGTGGGCTGCAAAGCCGCTGGAACCGAGGCGATTCACCGAGGTGCAAATATGTGACCTCGGTGGTGAGGCCTTGCTATTCGACCGAGGTGGACGTCACCGAAGCTCAGGATACGACTCGCCTTCGGTGACGACCCCGATGACTGACTTCCGTAATTAACTTTGTTGCTTCGGTGATTAGTTGGTCATTACGTGCCCGGTGGTTGTCAATTTATCTCATCGGGGCGATTCATAAGCAAGCTGATTTTTACCCAATACAGATAGTCCCCCCACTCCTCGATTGATTGTCGAAGCAACCGAGGAGTGGAGTGAGATTCCACGAGAGAGTGACGTGGCTTGATCTTATCCAAGCGTTTCAAATTTTGTCAACGGTCCGTATCTCTTCAGATCACTATTCCTTGACACGTGTCGTCCGTCCGTTGGTTAATCAAACGGCCACACCGCTTTTTTTGTTTTTTTCCCAACGTTACAATGATGACATTTCACCACTTGATTTATCCCACACCTATAAATACTTCTTCCCCATTCCATTTTCATTACTTCCTTTACCTGCAAACAACAGTAATCAAAAAGCCAAAAAAGCTTCCGTTTCCAACTTGTTCAATCATTTTCTTCCAGATATTTCTAAGTACTTTAGAACTACAATCATGTCTATCTCGCATTCTAAGAAAGATTCGAGCGACTCAGGCGAAAAAGTGAGAGCTTCACGCTTAGTCGCGGCCACTGCCAGTAGCGACACCGTCGCCGCTGTGCCGGCGGTTCAAATAGCCGTGGCGGAGGGTGGAGAAGTACCATCTGGTGTTGGGGGCTCTATGCGTCGTAAGGCGAGAGCCAGGCGTGATTTGGCAGTAGAAAGTGATGACATCGACATAGAAGAAGAAGGTGGCGTCATGTTTGATGACGCCATGGTAGTAGGTGGCGCTAGTGACATCATCCACAGGGATGGTGATGGTGGAGGTGATGATGCCGAGGGAGACGACGCCGTGGGCGAAGGTGAAGGTGGAAATACTGCCGAGGTGGGACCCTCGGGCCCGATGATTCCCCTCTCACTTCGACAACAGCAAAGACCTCAAGCTGCAAGTGCAATCTGCAGATCAAGAGGAGAAAAATAGGAACATACCGGTGAACACAACTCCAACTCGCATAACGCAAGCCCATATAGAGCGGGTCCGGAGAGATTGTGGATTCGGAGCCGAGGTGAAGGTTATTATCCCCGATCCCACTAGTAGAGTATGTCATCACGTGGAGGGGCTATCCTTTGCATACACTTACCCATTCACCCTTGGTTTCTCCCTTCCAGTCCATGGGATCATCGATGATTTTTGCCGAGCATACAATTTATGCTTGGCTCAACTAGGCCCCGGCGTCTGGAGAGTTGTTCAGTGCATGGATTGGCTGAGCAAAAAGGTCGGGGTTGAGTTCACCCTGCAGCATCTCATCTCCCTCTATTACCCTTACTTTCACAAGGCCGGGGTTGTGGCCTTAAACAACTGAGGCAAATACGCGCTCCTCCGCAAGAGCGAGGACCATGGGGACCGAGGCTGGAGCGATCGCTACATCCTTTTGGAGACTAGTATTTTATCCGCCGAGCCCGATTTCCCAGAGCTGTGGAACAACACATGTAAGTGTCCCTTCATTTTTATTTCATCCCCGGTGATCATTCATGCTTGCTAATCCTGTTTCATTGTTACTTCTTAGCCAACAAGGTTGACATCGTTCCTCCTGAGGGGCTAACTGAATGGGTGAAAGCATGACCGGGGCTCGTGAGCGCCTAGAGAGAACATGGATGAAGATGGCTGCTGAATTTGGTTGGCAGTGTAAACGGCATGGTAAGTTTCTTGTGGTGTTTTACTTGATGTGTTGTTTTGGAATTTTTGCTTCGTTTATTGACCTTCCTCTCTTCGGTGTTAGGTTTCCCGAACCGTGCTGTTAACATGAAGAAAAGCAAGAAGAAGAAAGACGAAAAGAAGAAGAAAAAGAAGAAAGATGAAGAGGATACCGAGTCAGATGACGATCTGGCTTCGGTGGCAGGTGATCTGAAGGAATTGAAGGCTGCAAAGTCTTCAAAAGTTTCAAAGGGGCCCCCCGGTTAGGGGTCCTCCAAAGGTAACCACCATTCTTAGTCATCTTACTGATCCTTGCTTCTCTTCATTCTTTTACTTATTAAAAAAAAATTCATGTTACCTTTTGTAGGTGTGAAAAGGAAGAAGGCAGCATCCAAGAAATCCTCCCGCTCTGGAATGAAGTTTATTTCATTGATACTATTAACAAGCCGAAATTGGCTTTTACATGAAACCAAGTCGAAGCGGACCTTGGGTGAAAAAAGAATTAATAATGCGCCACTACCGGGCGGAATTACAATGTACTAAATATATTCCTCGGGTGTCAGTCCCCGGTTGTCAAATAGATGGTCTTCAGCTGGGAGGCGCATTTTCAACCTCGATTGCAACTCGCCCCTTACTCCCCCCAGTGTTCGAGTGTGAATCTTGATGAAAACCCGGGCACTGAAAATCATTTAATCTGCTTCCTAAAAAGGTCAAGCAAAATGAAACGAGGAGCAAGTTAGTACATTTCGACCGAAGCCTTAGGAGCGTTGTTCTGCTCGAGGCTGTGGGTAAATTTTTAAACGAGAAAGGGATATTTACCTCGATTAGAAGTAGTACTGCTTTAAATTGGAAATGTTCCAATTTAAAGGTTCGGGCGTGCCCTGCAGATCTTCAATTTGATAAGATCATTTCCCAACAATTGCTTTGACTTTGTAAGGTCCTTCCCAGTTCGCAACAAGCTTTCCCCCGTTTTCTTCCTTCGTTGATTGGTTTGTAGCCTTTAGCACATAATCGCCAACTTTAAAATCTCTAAGTTTGGCCTTCCTGTTGAGATATGCTTTGATCTATCTTTTTTGGGCGACTAGCCGAACCAAAGCCAGCTCTTTTATCTCCTCGAGCAGATCCAATTCTATGCGCATGGCCTGTTGATTTGCATCTTCGGTAGTGTGGGCGTACCGAAGACTTGGTTCGCTCACCTCCACGGGGATGAGGGAATCCATACCATAAGTAATTGAAAAAGGAGTCTCGCCGGTGCTGTTCTTCTCTGTTGTCCGCATGGCCCACAACACACCTGGCAACTCCTCGGCCCAAGGACCTTTTTTCTCATCGAGCCTTTTCTTAAGATTTTTTATTATAATTCGATTTGAAGACTCAGCTGGGCCATTGGAACTTGGGTGATAAGGGGTCGAAGCAATTCTTTTGATTCCTCATTGTTTGAAGAAATCAGTGATGGCTGCTCCTATGAACTGTTTACCATTGTCGCAAGTAATTTCCCTCGGGACACCGAACCTGTAGATGATGTTTTTCTTGATGAAATTGATTACTTGTTTTTGTTTAACCTCGGTGAGAGCTCCTGCTTCCACCCATTTCGTAAAGTAATCGGTTAACACTAGGATAAATCGAACACCACATTTTCCCTTTGGTAATGGACCAACAATATCCATCCCCCACTTCATGAAAGGTCATGGTGACACGACTGAATGCAAAGGCTAGGCATGTTGATGGATCATCCGTGCGTGGCGTTGGAACTTATCGCATTTTTGCACAAAGGACTTTGCGTCTGTGCTAATGGTGGGCCAATAATACCCAGCTCTAAGTAACTTGCGCACCAAAGACTTTCCCCCTGAATGATTGCCACACTCGCCTTCGTGTACCTCGGCCATCACATATCTAGCCTCATCAGGACCCAGACACTTGGCCATCGGCCGCAATATAACCTCTTGTACAAATTACCCTCGATCAAGTAGTACGAAGCCGCTTGGGTCCTCAACTTTTTGGCCTCCTTTTTGTCTTGGGGAACAGTCCCCGAGTCGAAGTAAGAGATGAACTTACTCCGCCAATCCCATTTGTTGTCCACCGAGTCGATTTGCAATTTCATCTCTCTCATTTGCGCGGACAACAACAGAACCACTGTATCAGTCCCCGAGTGGGCTTCATCGACCGCGGAACCCAAATTTTCCAGGGCGTCAGCCTCGGTATTTTCCTCCCAAGGCACTTGTTTAACTTGCCACTCTTGGAATTGTGCCATGATCCTTTGTACTCGGTCTAAGAATAGCTGCATTCTGGGCTCTCGAGCCGTGTATTCGCCGAGCACTTGATTCACCACCAACTGGGAGTCGCACCTTAACTCAATTCTCTCCACCCCCATTTCTTTAGCCAACTTCAAGCCTGCTAGGGTCGCTTCATATTCAGCCTCATTGTTGGTCACTTTTTTGAACCGAACCGAGTGCCTGATTTTCTCCCCGGTTGGTGCTTTCAAAACTATGCCTAACCCCGAACCCTTGGAATTAGTTGCCCCATCGGTATGAAGTATCCATAGCCCCGAAGCCGTTCCTTTTGATATTGAGTTCTCCTTTTTGGCTTCGGGCAGAATCTCAATACTAAAATCAGCTATGAAGTCGGCCAAGACTTGGGATTTGATGGCTGTTCGGGGTTGATAGGTGATGTCATATTCGCTTAATTCTACCGCCCATTTTGATAACCTCCCCGATAACTCAGGTTTGTGCAATATACTTCTCAATGGGAAGGTTAAAACTACCGCTATTGGGTGACATTGGAAATAGGGTCGTAGCTTTTGGGCAGTAACAATTAAAGCAAGTGCTAGTTTTTCCAAGTATGGGTACCTGGTCTCAGCATCGAGGAGTATCTTACTCACATAGTAGATGGGCTGCTGCTTGCCATCTTCCTCCCGAACCAGCACCGCACTGACTGACACCTCGGACACAGCTAAGTAAACTAGCAGTGTTTCACCATCCTTAGGCTTGGCGAGTAACGGCGCGTTAGCCAAGTAGCATTTCAAATCTTTCAATGCTTCTTTACACTCCGGTGTCCATTCGAAGTGATTGTTCTTTCTCAGAACTGAGAAGAATTTGTGGCATCGCTCCGAGGATCTTGAGATGAATCGACTCAAGGCAGCGATTCGGTCAGTTAGGCGCTGAACTTCTTTCACCTCGGTCAGCTCTTCGGGGATTTCCTCGATGGCTTTAATCTTATCGGGGTTTGCTCAATGCCTCGTTTGGAGACAGTGAATCCCAAGAATTTGCCTGACCCAACACCGAAGGCACACTTCTCAGGGTTCAACTTCATGCCATATTGCCTCAAAACAACAAAAGCTTCCCTTAGATGATTCAAATGATCCTCTATTCGAACCGATTTGATGAGCATGTCATCTATGTAGACCTCCATAGATTTTCCAATATACTCTTTGAACATGCTATACACCAACCTTTGATACGTCGCCCCAGCATTTTTCAGACCGAAGGGCATTACTTTATAGCAGAAAGTACCTTGGTCAGTGATGAACGAGGTTTTCTCTTCGTCCTTCGGGTCCATGAGGATCTGGTTGTAGCCCGAATAAGCATCCAAGAAGGTTAATAGTTTGTGTCCAGTCGTGGAGTCTATTAACCTGTCTATTTGTGACAATGGGTAGGAGTCTTTGGGGCAAGCCTTGTTCAAATCAGTGTAATCTACGCACATCCTCCACTTGCCATTTTTCTCTGGGTCCAACTTCGAGCCGACAAATACCTTTCTTTCGGGAAATCTTTCAATAATGTGAAAGACTCCAATTCCTCAATGGTGGAGTCCTCGGCTTTTTGTTTCCGAGGCTCTTGAATGCAAACCAATATCTTTTCAACTTCTCCTCGGAGATCCTCCTCGCTCGACCCCAGTTGCTGTAGTTGCTATTGTTTTGGCCCAGTCGGGGCGACTCCACTTCTCAACGCAACTGAATAGCACTCTTTTGCCATTCGTTGCTCTCCTTTTATTGATCGAACCCCCCAAAGCGTAGGGAATTTGATCACTTGATGCAACGTGGAAGGAACAACCTCCATGGAGTGGATCCACGGTCTGCCGAGGATCACATTGTAGGCTATGTCCTCGGGCAACACTTGGAACAGTGTTTCCTTGCTTACTCCTTCAGCAAATGTTTTGAGTGTAATTTCATCCAAAGTTATCTCCGTGTAGTTGTTGAAGCCAGTCAACACTGTTGCTTTGGGGACAACTTCCCCTTTGAGCCACATCTTCTTAACGGCCCCATAGCTGATTATGTTGACCGAGCTACTGGGGTCGATCAGGACTCGCTTGATGTCGGAGTCGTTGATTCGTAACATGATGACCAAGGCATCGTGATCAGGGAACATCATCCCATCACAATCGTCATCATCAAATATGATCTCTTTACCCGAGCCCCAACTCGGGTTCTCTTTTCCATTGTGATCGATAATTTGGCGAATTTCTTTGCAGCTGTAAAATTCACCCCGTTCACCTCTGATCCCCCAGTGATGACATTTACAATTCTCTCTGGGGGTGGAGCCCGAGGTGGATGCCCATCACCTCGGTTCTTGGAGTAGTTGTCCTTTCCCTTGTCAGTAAGGAATTCGGCCAACACTCTTTTCTTCAACAAATGAGCCACCTCGAGGCGCAATGCTTTGTAATCCTCGATTCGATGGCCATAATCCGCGTGGAACTCACAGTGCAAGTTTTGGTCTCTCTTGTCCGCTGGAGTTCTCATGTCTTTGGGCACCCTTACCCCGACAGTTACCTTGACTACGTTGACCAGCTCCGAGGTCGATATGTTGAAATTGTAGTCAGGGATCCGAGGTAGTTCCTTCTTCGAGGCCGAAGCTAGGCCTGAGGAATTTCTTTGGTTCGTGTTGGGGTGAACCTTTCCTCCGAGCCGTTGGCTTATGTGTGGGCTGGTGAATGAGTTTCCGAAGGAGTTTCCCAGCTTTTGGCTGACAGGCTGCCTTGTAGAGATGTATGGTTCATACCTCCCCTTCGGATTTCCTCGCGACGCCTCGGTGCGATATGAGGATTCGCCTCGGTTTTTGTAATTGTAACCTCGGCTTTTAAACTCGGCTTCCTCCAACCTGATCTTGGAGTAAGCCCGTTTGTGTAGATCTTCCCATGTCAAAACTTGGTACTGTTGGAGCTCCTTTCGCAATTCAGCAGCGGCGTCAGAATTGCGAACATTGATACCCTTTTCAAATGCCATGATGGCCAGAGTATCATCCATCCGAGGTAGCTCCATGCGCTCAGCATGAAAGCGCTCAAGGAACTCCTTAAGTGGCTCACCGGGCTGTTGTTTGACCTCGCATATATCCTCCTTCCTTTTGGTGGATTTTTTGGGCCCCGGTATGGGCCTTAACGAAGGCGTTGTTCATTTCCTTGAAGGTGGAAATCGACCCCGCTGGTAGGCACATGTACCAGCGCAGTGCTCCTTTCTCCAAGGACTCGCCAAACTTCTTTAAGAACATTGACTCGAGCTCTATCGCCGTTAAGTCATTGCTCTTCACCATTGCCATGTATTCCCTCACATGCTCTTTGGGATCGGTGGTCCCATCATACTTTTTCAAGAACATGAGCTTGAAATTCTTAGGAGTTGGGGCTGGAGCCGCTTCGGGCTTGAAGGGAAACTCCCTGTATTGATCTATATCAAGCTCGTCTTCGGTCTTTGTTATCCCCGGTACACTTTCGAGGCGCTTTTCCATGCGTGCCTCGACGCGAGCTTCAACGCGCGCCTCGACGCGTGCCTCAATCTCCCTGGTCAACTTCTCAACATCGACCGAGGATATTGTTTCTACCACGGTGGGAATCGTCCCGAAGTGTGGCGTTGCGCCTGGTATGTTTCCCGAACCCCCAGATGTGGTCCCATTGGGAGGTCCCCTTGTTAACGAAGATCGGGATGCCTTCATTAGGAAACCAAAGGCTGGGTGCCGTTTGGTGCTGAACTGTTCCTCGCCTCCAACGAGGCAGGGAACTCGGCGTTGATGTGTGCTTGGTCGTCCTGCCGTTCTTGAAGAGCTTTGAGCGAAGCAACAACAAAAGCTTGAAAGGCTTCAGTTGTCATTGTAGATGATGACTGTTGGTTCGACGGAATGTTAGTCTGATCATCTAGATCTCTACTGTTGTCAGCCATATCGTTGTCGAGTAAATTATAGGTTTTGACGAAAAAAGAGCGTTCAACTTTGGAACAAAGCGTTTCTGCTTATATCCCCACAAACGGCGCCAATTTGTATGGGCCTAAATCAGTTTAGGATCACAAATCAAATTTGGGTTAGAGTGTAAGCAAAACTTCGTATCAAAGTCGATAAGATGCCAATAATAAGCGTAAAATGCGAGAAAATAACTTGATTTCAATATATTGCAGTGAGTACAAAATTCGGCAGAGTTTCTGTATGCATTTCTGAATATCTGCAATACAAAATGAAGTACTATTTATAGGCCTAGGGGCCTTGCTCACGTCTTCCACTATCAATCATGCTTTGACCTTCGTTCTTGGCATTAATGGGAGGAGTTAGTGGGCTGCAAAGCCGCTGGAACCGAGGCGATTCACCGAAGTGCAACTATGCGACCTCGGTGGTGAGGCCTTGCTATTCGACCGAGGTGGACGTCACCGAAGTTCAGCTTACGGCTCGCCTTCGGTGACGACCCCGATGACTGACTTCGGTGATTAACTCTGTTGCTTCGGTGATTAGTTGGTCATTACGTGCCCGGTGGTTGTCAATTTATCTCATCGGGGCGATTCATAAGCAAGCTGATTTTTACAGAGTACATAAAGCTTCCACCAAACTTTGCGAACCCCTAACTTTATCTTTGTATGTGGACGGAGTGTTCACAACTGCCCTTGTATTATCCAAAGTTTACTATACTTGCCATCGGTTAATAACTTGAATTAATCATATTATTGGCGTTATAAAATCGGGTCAAATATGTTATTTTGATAAATAGAAAAATATTTTAACATGTTTAACTGTGAAAAATAGTCAATTTGTGTTAGTGCGAATGGCCTAAATTTGCCCCTAAACTTTGAAAACTATATAATCATACGAAACTAACAATATTGAGTGAAAACTGTTGTCTTTCATTCATGAATTAATCCCTATATATACAAGAAAATAATAAAACTCTAACTCGATCCCTAAGATATTCTTAATGGGCATGACCTAATATACAATTAAGTAAAAATTTCGCACACAAACTATTTTTGCCAGTGGTCTTTGGTGTGATGCCATTTTTTTTATTGGTTTTGCATGTATGACCCAATCTTATACTATTACACTAGAGGAATATTATACACAAACTATTAACAAAGGCTAAATTTGATAAATTTCTCATAGCTCATAGTCAAATTTGGATTGTTTTCGTTGGACTTTATTCGTATCAATGTACCTAAAGTAATTTGACTTTGCACGATATTTAAGAAATAAGTTATATATTTAAAATTTGTATAAACCATAACAATTTGTGTGATTGAGAATCATCTGATAAAGTTGGGCTAAGTGCACGAAAGGCCACTTTTGCCACTGGTCTTTGGGCACAGGCCACTAATACCAAAACATTTAGTTTGTGGCCACTTTTGCTTAAAGAGATAGAACTTCAGTCCAGAGGCCGGATTGAAGTTCAGTCCTTAAAGATTGAACTTCAATCCACGGCCATATGGACTGAAGTTCAGTCCAGTCCTTAAGATAGAACTTCAGTCCATGGCTCCATAGCCATACCATGGACTGAAGTTCAGTCCATGGCCATATGGACTGAAAGTTCAGTCCTTAAGAGATGGAACTTCAGTCCAGGGGCCGTATGGACTGAACTTCAGTCAACTATCAGAACTTAAGTCAACATTTATTTAGTAAAGGCCCAAAAATGGCCTCTAGTGTAAGACCAAAGAAAATAGTGGCCTCAAACTAAATACCAGTGTTAAAAGTGGCTGATGGGCGAAATTTTTACGATAAAGTTGATTGCTATTAAATATTAATATGTGTCATTTTTTTTGTATATTGGTAGGAATAAGTATATATTTCCTTTTTTATCTCTAAGTTGCTGCCATTCCCCGCCACGTTTTTACCGCTGAAAACAAAAAGAGCTCTCTTTCTCCTAGGGTTTTCTCCCCTCTCTCTCTCTCTCTCAAGCCAAAGCAAAATCATGGGTGGAGGCAATGGTCAGAAAGCGAAGATGGCTCGCGAGAAGAATGCCGAGAAGTTGAAAGCCGCCGGCAAAGGTATCTATTCTTTCTCTTCAATCCAAACCCTATAAATCCACATCTCAATTATTAATATCGAATTATTGGTTAAATTACTCTTATTTTAGCCTTGATTTAGTCCGATCTATGGTTTATTCTCTCTTATTGTATTAACTTTATAAATCGTATCCATATACGCAGGAAGTCAGCTCGAAACCAACAAAAAAGCCATGAGTATCCAGGTACTCCTTTCTATTTCATCTTTTTATTACATAATTGTTCATGTAACTAAAGTGTAATCGGAACGTTGACAAAGGTAATATCCGGTGTAAAAGAAAAGGTTAATGGGTAATGTACGTATTATTAGACCGAAAGTGTTTCCATTTTTTGAGGTTATTCATAATATTGGAAAGAACTTTTTCCCCGTAGGGGGTGGCTTAGTGGTCGACAAGTTGCAGTAATATCTTTGAATACCAACATCTCTTATCCATTAGTGGCGACATTAGCTGAATTCTTCCCCGTTACACAAGAAGGTGAATTCTTCTTATCTAATCAAGCTTTGGTGAGCAGAGTTATTGGGTAGCCGTGCTAGTAACACACAACAGATGGACTAGTCAAGGCGCAAAATGTAGTCCAGACATCACCATGATACCCAAAAAAGAATAAAATAGGATTGAATTCTCATTAATTTGGGTAAATAGAGGTATGGACCTTTTATTGATAATACGAGAACATGGAGGCATATGTGGTGACTGCTCGAACCTGTTAGTAATATCTTTTTGCATTTTGCCCTTTTCTATAAGCTATCTTTCTGCAGTTTGTCTTTTATTGTTTGCGTTTGGGGTTTTGGAGTGCTAAAGTTTTCTAATTGTCTTTTCATTAATGTTTGAAGTATTTCTCTTATAAACTGCGAAAATATCATCTGGGATCGAGGATACAAACACTTTTTTGTCTGTCCTATAATAGCTTGTACAAGAGATATAACAAACTAATCCCCTTTGGCCCCAGGGCTTTGATCTAGTGGTAAGAGTTCAACATGCGATGTGATGTGTGGGTTGGCGCATTTTAGGGGTTTGAACCTCTCCACTGACAAAAACATCGTATGTAAGAGGAGAATGGCAAAGGGGCTGGCCCATTATCCACCAAGTTTCGAATCTTAAACAATTAATCCTCGAGGATTTCTCAGTTATCAATGGAAAGAAAAACACAATCTAGGCTCCAATTGAGACATAAGCTCATTCATCTTGTGTTTTCAACATTGTTAGCATTCTTATAAATGCTTAGGAGAGAACAAACATTAGCCACCCATTCCCTCCATTGTTTTTATTGAAATTTTGAAAAGAAAAATTAGAAGAGATCTACTGTGTTTGTTTGCTACATTCTAAATAGAGTAGAGTAATATTGGTTTTATACCTAGCAATGTCTCAAATTATGTTATATCACATTTTATTAGTTTGTTTTTGGATTTTTGGCTAGGTCGACCTCTGTATTGGTGTTGGCAACTTTTTTGGTTTAAAGACGGGTTCATGGTCTCTTACGATTATAATAGTTCTAACTTGATACATCAAACTCTTAGTAGAGATTCTTGATTATTTTGCAAAATCCTAAGTCTTACCGTCACTAAAACCTTCAATGTACTACCATCCTTCTGCAGTATTCATTAAACCAAAACAGTACTTCTACTCACCTTTATAACTCTTTTAGTTCTTTTTTTACTTATTCTATGACTTTAACTATTACTAGAACGCTACCCATGATGTGTAGGAGGTAGGATGTATCATTTCTCCTGTCCCACTATTGGCAGATGAGGATGATTGTATTGCTTGTTATTGGATAGAGTGGATAAGGAGGTTCTATTTCGCGATTGCTATTCTTTAACCACTAGACATGTTTATTTGTGTCCAAAACGTCCAAATTGGCTTATATGCCCATTATATACTCTCTGTTGAGAGTGATCCAAATTTCAAATTTCATTCTCTTCCCCTCACATTAAAAGCTAGAGTGTACCTGCAAGCTAAAAAATACCAAGTGCCTGTACTATAGCTGACACAACTAGAAGTTGCATATATGCTGTAACTCATCAACTTTATTTTTCTGAAAAGTAAAAAAGCTATTTGTCGAAACTACTTTGAATTCAAAACATCTATATACTCAAGAAAAAATTTCCTAACTACCACTGTATAAGCACGTGACTTCATTCTCTCCCATTATTTCTTTTACTTACAAGTGAACTCCACATTCTCCAATACAAAAAGTGATAACTACTAAAATGCTAGCGATACATACATAGTATCGACAAAGCTTTTACATTCATAGTAGTAAGGCAAAGAAAAATGTTTTGATAGTTCTAATATTCCTACAAACACATTCTCAGCTAAAGCCATAAAAGGACATCATTCTCTCAGCCACCTTAATGAGAACCTTTACTCTATTAGGGCTTTGGTGTAGTGGTAAGAGTTCGGCTTGTGCTGTATGTGTTAGGGGCACACCACAGGTTCGAATTCGTTTGTAAATAGAAGCCTGGTATATAAATGGAGAAGAGTAGAAGGGTCGGCTGTTATCCAGAGTATCGTGCCCAATTGAGATTTCTCGACTATCCAAAAAAAAATGTTAAAGAAAACCTTCACAAGAATTATTTGGTTTATTCGAGAATGATAGCTTGGTTGACGAGGAATGAACTTATAGATTTTAGCCAAAAATGTCACGAATGACATCAAGTCAAAATCATTTTTTTTTTCATTTTCATTGTTTGTCAAATCATGGACTCACTCTCGTATAAAATATAGTTATTATATTATTCCTCGCTGGCTAAACTATTATCATCGGATAAACAAAACAGTTGATGTAAATTTTCTCTAACATCAGTGTCGCTACCGACGATATGGTATGGCTGGGGTACAGTCTATGAATAAAATATATCATGACTGAGGCTTCATCAACTCATTCCATTGTTATGATAATGCTCGTTAAAAAATATGGAATTACAACAGACATTATGGTTAAGAGAATGTGTTTGTTAGAAAATTATAAGAATAACAAATATTTTTTCTTTTCCTTTCTACTCTGTATTTATGAACTTTTATATGATGGCTCATGGGAATAGTCAAATATTTTTTCTTTTCCTTTCTACTCTGTATTTATGAACTTTTATATGATGGCTCATGGGAATAGTTTTAGTAGTAGATATGCAATTATCATTTTTGTAGCTATTACTTTTTGTATTGGAGAATGTGAAGTTCACTTTTGGAGGGAAAGAAATAGGAGGGGATGAAATTAGTGCCTATTCAGTAAAAGGGCAGTTGAGACATTTCGAGTTTGAACGTTTTGGATGCAAAAAGTTTGGACAAATAGCTTTTACCTTGGAAAAAATGAAGTTAAAGAAAGCTATAATTACCAGTATGTTCCCTCTAGTGCTCAGGAAGTGGGGCGTATCGTTTCTGTTCAACTCTTGGTTGGTAAGGCTGTAAGGGACTAGGTGTATGAACATGTTGCTCATCTGTAGTTCTTTCTTGGATATAGAGCACACTAAGAGGTTCCAGTTGTGCACAAATCCTTTTACTTAGCCAGCAGACTTGTTTTTTATGATTTGTTGAGGCATCTGACCGCTGCTAGAAGATTTTTATTTGCCATAATCTCTAGAATCTATTATATAGAATTTGTGCTGATATTTGGCTGACTTGCCTGTTTTATGGATGATGGCAGTGCAAGGTGTGTATGCAGACATTTATGTGCACGACATCAGAGGTGAAGTGTAGGGAACATGCTGAAGCTAAACATCCAAAATCTGATGTCTTGGCTTGTTTTCCTCATCTCAAAAAGTGAATAATGATATACTTTAGGCGTCAAACTTCCTTGCAGAAAAAAGAAAAAGGAAGTTGGTATTATTTGCCCGTCACTAGTTGTAACAGTCAGCCCAAGCAGGTTGTGGATTGCTTGTATGTGTGTGCTCGGTCGTGAGACTTGCAAGTTGTGTTTGTGGTTGGTCTTAATTATGGATTTTCCTGTCGCTGAGACAATTTCTTATGTGATAAAACATGCAAATGCTGAAATTAAAACTTCTTATGTGATGAAACATGCAAATGCTGAAATTAAAACTAGCATGTGAACGAAGTCTAGAAACCATACAGCCATTCTGGTAGGTCACAGCTAAACTCCTGCTTTTGAACTAATATTTAGCCTCCAAGATCATCATATTTGCAATCTGATGGATGCAAAAAGATTTCAAAAAAAAAGAAAAAAAGAAAAAAAAGATAATTGCCTTGGGACTTCATAGAGCACTGAACTCTAGTTGGTGCTAAAGTAAGGTCCTGACCTGACTGCGGCGAAAAGAAAACCTGTATGCCGCTACGAGCTGCTATTAGGAAGGATTGCTACATATCACGTTCCAACACTTGAGAGAATAGTAGATAAAATTTTCTAGTGGCTCAAACACTAAAAACATAAGAGTTCACACTCTTTTGCAGTGCAGTAATATGCAAGGGTCTTATGTTTTTAAAGTTTTGTTCTATTTCCTCAACATCGCGATGAAATCTTGGCTCTGCCTGTTTGCTTAGGAGTCGTTTGCCGATGAATGCACATACAATTTAAATCACATAACCAAATCTAAAGGTCCGAATGTGCAAGTATTGATACATGATCTCAGTGCAAAACTGAAATTAGGCATCTTGGGCCGAATTGCAAAACTATGGCATCATAGGTAATGATTTGCCCTTTTTACCTCCATTATGGTGATTAGTAAAATGACCTACGTTTAGTTTAATAGTAAATATATACTAGGTATGTTTCTTGTTTCCACTGCATCCGGTTCTACAAGTGGGTTGTTTTAGCAAATTGAAATATTTGTGGTTTTAGAAAACATGAAGCAATTACATTTTCAAATGACGATTCTACTGTTGTTGTCCAATTAGTGGAGTGTTAAATTAAGTGACAAATACTACAGCTATTTAATGATTTTTTAAGGGGCATACGTAAACCTTAAAATATCGATAATATGAACAGGTGATAGTATGTTGTATCCATGGTCTAATGCTTCCAGTCCTTGAGATCTTTCCCTATTTTCTTGTATGAAATACAACCATAGGAATCTGGACCAATTCCAGAAATTTTTGGTTTACTAGTGGACATTCTTCATAGTTACATTCCCTGGTGACAGTCCACCCTTAAACAGCGAACCTTCTGGAATCTGATTTCTTTGGATTTTCATTGCTTAATTTTCTGTATATATAAACAATTTCAATTTTGACAAAGTAGGTGCAGTTGTACACTTGACTGCGCACAGACTTAATCCACTCTTGACTATCCCAGTGCAAAATTCAATAAATACTACTCCCGCTGTTCGTAGTTTATTTTGAATCCGTTCTTGACTATCCCAGTGCAAGATTCAATAAATACTATTCCCTCTATTTCAGTTGATGTGACAATATTTTTTTATTAGTCAATTTAAAAAAGAATTACATCTTTCTAAATTTGGTAAGAATTTAATTTTAAAATTACCGTTTTACCTTTAATGAAATGATTACAATTTAAAACCATAAAAAAATTTATGGCTTATTTTAGACTACAAATTTAAAATTTATTCCTTTTTTTTAAACTCCGCGTCGATTAAACTAGAACATATAAATTGGTATGGAGGGAGTATTGAGAGAAGATTTGGGGGAAGGTACCCTTCAAGTCTTTATTTAAAAAAAGGTGCCTTTGACTGGGTCAAATATAATTAGTACTAATTAAGTAATTTTGGGGTTCAATTAGAATTATTAAAACTTTAGGGTAATATGAAAAATCTAACAATTTTAAAATTTAAAGATCCATCCCTTCCCAAATCTCATATTTTCAAATTTCAAATTTCAAATCTTATGTTCAATCTTCTTCTTCTTCATTTCTCTTGTTCCTTTTTTCTTTCTCTTCCGCATTTTCTTATTTTTTTCTTACTCCTCCTCCTCCTCCTCTTCTTCTTTATCATCATCTTCTTCTCCTATCTCTTTCTTCTTTTGAATTTACAGTCATTGTCGTCTTCTTCTTCTCTTCCTTCTTAATGTAAAGTATGTTTTTAGTTTGATCACGAAGATCTATGGAGAAGATTTGAGAAATAATAAATTTTTAACCATTGGAGGAAATTCTGACATCGATCCAACAAATTCTAAAATTGTTGCACAAATTCTAATTTGTTGCAACAAATTTCCAAAGTTGTTGCAACAAATTCAAAGTTGTTGCACAAGTTCTTATTTGTGCAACAACTTTGAATAGTTGTTGCAACAATTTACTGTATTTGTTGCAACAATTTATCGAATTTGTTGCAACAACTTCTGTAATTGTTGCAACAATCATCAAAGTTGTGGAACAACTATCGCAGTTGTTGCAACAACTGAATCTGTTGTTGTTTCTTGTTTGATTTTAGGAGGAATTTTTGTAGTTGAGAAGGAGGAGAAGGTGAAGGGGGCAAAGAAAGAGGCGGAGATGGGTGAGGAGGAGGTGGGGAAGGTGGAGGATAGAGAGAGGTAGATGAGGAGGCGGAGATGGGGCAAAAAAGTGGAGATGGAGGAGGTGGAGATGAAAAAGGAGGAGGGTGGTGGTAGAGGAAGAGGAGGGGGATGAGGGGGAAGGGGAGAGGTGAGGAGGCAGGGGGCTATGTATAAATATGAAAATATTGGGGTTTTCATATATTTGTTATTAGCACTAATCTTAAAAAAGGCACCTATAACTAATACTTAAAACTTGAGTCACCTATCCTTCAATAGAAGACTCAAAAGGTACTAATAATAAAAAATCCCGAGTATTGAGAATGGGAGGATAGTTAAAAACTAAAGGTGTATTTGGTGTGAAGGAAAACATAAAGAAAATGTTTTTTCAATTTTCTATGTTTAATTGGCTTAAAAGTTGTGGAGAACATTTTTCATTAAAGCTCATTTTCCTTCAGTCGGAGGAAATGTTTTCCCTTGAGAAAATAGGGAAAATATTTCCAAATATGAGTATTCATCTCCATTACCTCCTTCCACCATCCACCCACACATTTTATCCTACCTCACCCCTCCCCATCCCTCCTCACCCCTACCTCCTAACCCGACCAACACGCCATTCTATCCCTTATTAGATGATTAAGAAAATATTTTATTTTTTGACAGCCAAATACTGAAAAATAAGTTTGGAATTTACTTATTTTTCAAGAAAACATTTCCTTGAAAAACATTCTCCATGGAAAACACTTTCCTACATACCAAACACACCCTAAAAGTAATAAATGTGTCTATGCGGCTACACTAATTGAAGAGAGAGATGCATTAATAGTCCAGCTTGTTTCTATTTTCTAATGTAGGTTGATGAATATGAATCTCTATCACTCGTTTGTATTTGAATCCTGCGATATGGATTTCTTGTCCGAGCAATAAATTATTTGGTAGGATAAGTCAATATCAGGAAAATAAGTAAGATATTCAATTGCATGATGCGAAATAACATAGAAGTTGGATTCGATTTACCACCACAAGAGCTATTGATAAACAAAGAATAGGCACTATTCCTTTTGTTAGGTATAATGTGTGGGACGTTTGGTGCAAATAACTTGTGGACTACTCCTATTTATCTATCACATTTTTCTCAATAACACCACTAAATTATACAAGCACTAGGCATTATTCCCCTCGTTAGGTATTATCTGGGTCATTTTACCATTAATAGCTTGTCGAATCCTTGGTCACATACACCTCAAGTTACTGTACTTGTCGAGTTACATATAATACGCTATTTAATGAAAAAAAATATTTTGTTATCTTAATGTTTTTATAGAACTTCCATAATTATGATTTAACTTCATCAATAGTTAGAGGAAAGTGTAATTTATAAAATTATAATTGAATGGTCGAAATAGAGAAGTGCTACCGAAATATGATATATTAGAAGGATGCATGTCTGAGTGAAAGGTAAGTAATATGGAACAATTATAAGACATGCAATGTTATATGGTAGTGAACTAATGTCCAAATATCCACATGGTGAGTGCCGCAGGTATGTAGATATTAAGATGAGTATATGGTCCTACAAGATTAGATAAGATTAAAAATAACCACATATGACCGAAGGTGCAAGTAGTACAGATTGAGGATAGATTGTATTGGCCTAAACTGATTTTAGGTCACAAATCAAATTTGGATTACGAATACAAGCAAATCGATGTATCAAAGTCGAAATTACAACAATAAAGGTGATAATTATGCATAAATAACTGATATTTCAATATATGATCTTGAATACAAAATTTGGCAGAGTTTTGGTATCAATTTCTGAATGATACAACATAAGAAATGTGGCTATTTATAGACACACGAGTTCTGGGCCATGTTCTCCATATCTGAACCTTCCAGGCCCACGTTGCACATTTCTGACGACGGAGTTAGTAGGCTGAAGTAGTGGAGGATCGTGTGTCTTTGGCTGAAACTGCCCACCGAAGTCGATAATAATGTCCTTAGTGGTGCGAACTTGCTGATCGACTGAGGTTGAATTCCGCCGAACCATGACTTGAAGGCGATCTTTGATGGTTGGCTTCGATTGACCTCGGTGGCTTTGTCTATAACTTCGGTCCTCTGCGTCTAAATTATCTATTCGGTTAACTTCACTCCACATAACCGACGTACTACCTGTGCGCACCGATTTTTACCCAATACATAGATGAGAGAACGTCGCTTGAGATGGTTTGGTCACGTCCTGTGTAGACCTGGAGATACATCATAGGTGTGAACCTATGGTGAGTGAAGTTGTTAGAAGGAGATGAGGTAGACATAAAATCACATGGAAGAAAGTTGTCTCGAAGGATCTGCAATCATTTGGAATCAATAATGCACAATAGAAGAAAAAGATCTGCATAAGTGGTATCTACTAGTTGCATAATGATGACATGAATTGAGCTGATTGGAGAAATATTATCAATGGGATTCACAAAACCGATTCCAAACTTATTTCTATCAATGATAAGTTGGTGTGGTGGGAGTGTTGTTGCATGCATGTTCCTCTCTGAAGCAATTGGGTCTACTCGAAATCAACTAATTTACATTGATCAATGAGGGGTTAGTTTTACAATACGCTCTAGTGCCCTGAGAAGTGATACTTATCTAGCATGAATTCGGGTATGTCTAGCCTTCTACCATGGGTGTGACTGCAATCGCTGCATTTAATTCAGGGATTATATAATCAATTATAATGCAATCCGAATTATTCGAGGTCCCATGAATATCCTTTATGAGTATGTATTATGCTTTATCAAGTTCTTTTCCTTCTAACAAAATAATTCGCTTTTAAACACAAATCATGAGGAGTTCTGAATATCAAACTTATATATAAATGGATTACTACTTAAACCAATCCCTTGCTTCTGTAGTACAGTCTAAATCTTAAAAAAGAATTTAACAAATGCATATATATATATATATATACAATAAAATATTTTCTCTCAAGAGGAGTGTCATGTCACTAGATCATTCTCCCCCCTTCAATTTGAGCCTTGGCCACATCCATTTCAAAGTTAGAATACTAATGTGCTTCCTACCAACCCCCTCCCGCGCGCATTGACAAATCCCTCTTCTTACTCCCCGGCATCGTCTTGTTTCGCTCAGGGCACGACATGAGACGTGCGGGTGCAAGGCTGTGGGGTATTAATTTCCTCAGACTCATTGGTCCAGCCACTGCACTGTCCATGTTTATTTTGACTTAGTTGTCATTACAGTTTGAACCCTCTATTGGACGTATTTCTGCCGACGTGGAGTGCCAGTTGCCAAACAACATCATTTTTTCACTTGGACAAATTTTCTATTGGCTACACCTAGCATTAAGGTATTGGCGAGCTTAAATTTCGTGCACTAATAGTGTATCCCTTTCTTACACTATTGGATCCGGATGTATAGGTTTCACCCTACCTTATAGCTTTGGCTTGGCTTTTTTGCATGTAAAAAGATCTACTCTATTTGTTCCAATTTGTAGTATGTCATTATTTTAGAATGGACTAATAATTAAGCACGAATAACAAATTTCAAACTCATCGTCTGTGGTAGGATACTACATAACGTTCAAATACTAAATTTGTGCCTATTTAACGTTTGGTTAACCAGCAACATGTAACTCTTCAGTCTTCATACAAGTCAGATGTTGTAATCAGACAAAGACTAAGTTCATGCTTTACTCAGTTAATCAATTACATCTATCATAATATTACAACTGCATATTGTTAGTGTTATGTAACAAGATATTTGGGAGAATTCTTGTGTATATTTCTCATAGAATGCACTGGTATAAATACATAGAGAAGAGAAGCTAACTATGGAAACTATGTAAATAAATCCCTACAAATCAGCTATCTATCATATATACAAGGTTATATATATTCTTATGATTCTATCACACTCCCCCTCAAGTTGGAGCATAGATGTTAATCATGCCCAACTTGTTATAAAGATAATTAACCCGAGCCCCATTCAACGCCTTCGTGAATAAATCAGCTAGTTGCTCTCCCGTCTTCATATAACCAGTGGAGATCAAGTTTTCCTCAATTTTCTCGCGAATAAAATGACAATCAACCTCAATGTGCTTGGTTCTTTCATGATACACAGGATTTGAGGCGATATGGAGGGCAGCTTGATTATCACAGCAAAGTTTAGCTGGCATATGATGCTTCAACCCAATTTCAGCTAAAAGATGACGTATCCACATAATCTCACATGTAGATTGCACCATAGCTCTGTACTCGGATTCTGCACTAGAACGAGATACAACACTTTGTTTCTTGCTTCTCCATGATACCAAGTTTCCACCAAAGAAGACACAATATCCTGTAATAGACCTTCTGTCAATTTTAGATCCAGCCCAATCCGTATCTGCAAAACACTCAATTCGAGAATGTCCATTATGGCTATATAATATACCAAGTCTAGGTGCTCTTTTCAAGTAACCCAAGATTTGCTCAAGAGCCGCCCAATGTTTAACTGTTGGAGTGGACATGAACTGGGTAACCACGCTTACCGCAAAAGCAATGTCTGGACGAGTCACAGTGAGATAATTTAACTTTCCAACTAATCTTCTGTACCTTCCTGAATCTTCAAAAGGATCGCCATCATCTACCATAAGTTGTACATTGGGTATCATTGGAGTACCACAAGGCTTAGCTGCTAACTTTCTAGTTTCTGCAAGCAAGTCAAGAACATATTTTCTTTGAGACAAAAAGATTCCCTTCTTGCACCGAGAGACTTCTATCCCCAAGAAGTATTTCAACTGGCCCAAATCTTTCGTGTGAAACCTCGTCTGCAAGAAAGACTTGAGTGAAGAGATCCCTGTCGAATCACTACATGTAATGATAATATCATCAACATGCACTATAAGTAGGATAATACCAGCTGCTGATCGCCTATAGAAGACAGTGTGATCACATTTGCTTTTCTTCAGTCCAAATTCACGAACGACTGTACTAAACTTGCCAAACCAAGCCCCCGGGCTCTGTTTCAAACCATACAATGATTTCTTCAGATGACAAACTTTCCCGTACTCCCCCTGAGCAACAAAATCGGGTGGTTGCTCCATATACACTTCTTCTCGGAGATCACCATATAGAAATGCATTCTTGATATCCAACTGATGTAAGGGCCAATGCTGAGTAGCAGCCAATGATATAAATAAGCGGACAAAAGTGAGCTTAGCCACTGGAGAGAAAGTGTCGGAATAATCCACACCATATGTCTGAGCATACCCTTTAGCTACAAGTCTAGCCTTAAGTCTTGCCACAGAATCAGCAGGGTTAACTTTGACGGTAAAGACCCACTTACATCCCACAGCTTTCTTTCCTTTAGGTAGATTCACCAAATTCCAAGTGTGGTTTTCCTCTAAGGCATGTATCTCCTCAAACATTGCAGCACGCTACCCAGGATGACTCAAAGCCTCCTTCACTGTTTTAGGTACAGAGACAGAATCCAAAGAGGCAACAAAAGAGCTCGACGCAGGAGATAAGTGGTCATAGGAAACAAAATTAGCAATGGAATATGTGGATTTGCAAGTAAGTGTACCTTTCCGAAGAGAAATAGGGAGATCAAGGTCTTCTAAAGGAGCAGGTGGAGGGGAAGGATCTGATGATGAAGAAACTGGTGTAAGGCATGTATCATCAGTCTCTCGCCTCCTCGAATACACTTGAGTAATTGGCAGTCTAGCTGGCATAGATGGAGCAGGGGCCGAAGGCACATCAGAAGGTACACCAATAGATTGATGCTCAGTAGAGGAATTAGGGGATGTAGGATCAACATCGTCAGATTGATCTGTCAAAGTTCTACTGACATGATAAACTAACCACTCATCGTTCTCTCCATGATTTATATAAATAGGAGGTTTATAGAAAAATGGTGTAGTCTCCGAGAATGCCACATCAGTTGACACCAGATATTTGCCTAATTCAGTAGAATAACACCGATACCCCTTTTGTTTGCGAGAATACCCCAGAAAAACACACTTCAAAGCCTTAGGGTCCAACTTGGTAACAGATGGTCGAACATCACGAACATAACAGGTGCTTCCAAATATCCTGGGCTCCACTGGAAATAATGACTTGTTTGGAAAGAGAACACCATATGGTGTACCACCATTAAGCACAACAGAGGGCATTCGGTTGATAAAAAAACGAGAAGTAGATATCGCATCAGCCCAAAATTGTTTAGGAACCTTCATTTGAAACAAAAGTGCTCGAGCTGTCTCAAGTAAATGTCTATTCTTTCTCTCAGCAACTCCATTCTGAGAAGGTGTATCGACGCAAGACGATTGGTGGAGTATCCCGTGCTGTCTCATGTATGACTCAAACGAGGCTGACATATACCCTTTAGCATTATCACTTCTTAGAATGCGCACAGAAGCATTGAATTGTGTTTTGACTTCCGCACAAAAGGCACAAAAATGAGTAAACACTTCCGAGCGGCTTTTCATGAAATAAATCCATGTCATCCGAGAGTAATCATCCACAAACGTGACAAAATACTTGTGTCCAGTTTTAGAAATAACCGGACATGGTCCCCAAACATCAAAATGAACTAACTCAAAAGCAAATTCAGCTCGCTTATTAACCCTTGGACCTAAAGAGGTACGATGATGTTTTGCAAATTGGCACGACTCGCAATCCAATGAAGTAACATTATGAAACTGAGGACAAAGCTTCTTCAACATAGGTAGAGAGGGATATCCTAACCGACAATGCGCTTCAAATGGAGACGTGGTACTAGAACAAGCAACTGATCGAGGCACCCAATTATTAAAGATGTAAAGACCATCAGAGACATGTCCTTTTCCAATAGTTTGCTTCGTCACAAGATCCTGAATCAAACAATGATCGGGGAAGAATACTACAGAACAATTTAGATCTCGAGTTAGTCTACTCACAGAGATTAAATTAAATGCGAGGTTTGGTAGAGCTAACACAGATGACAGGGTAATAGAGGAGGTCAGTTCCACAGTACCAGATCCCACAATATTATAAGTTGACCCATCCGCTACGGTCACATGAAATGGCGATTTGTGTGACCGAAAGCTAGAAAAGACCTTAAGATTACCTGTCATATGATCTGTAGCACCTGAATCAATTACCCATTTATTTGGAGAGGCAATAAGACATGTTTTATTAGATTCAACTAAGGTAGTAACAGAAGTTTTCCCTTCTCCTTCTCTGTGACTCATTTTCCTTTTTTTTTTTTTCAATACTCTGAGTATCAAAGTAAATTGACAGAGAAATCAATAGAGTTCAGTATCTCAATTGTGCGACCAAGACCATAAAATCAATAACTTGTCTGACCCAAAGGAATCCTAATCAACAAGAAATCTCAATCAACAATCTGTAATGCAATTTAAAGGGTGGCTTCCAAAACTTGAACTTTCAGCACAAAGAGTAGTTCTCACAGCACCACTACCACATCAAATGAAAAAAATAAATTCCAATCAAACAACCCAAGTAGCAAAACAGTTTGAACCACCAGAAATTTGCCAGATTCAAACACGAACAGTAGTAGTAGACCAGAGGCAATACAAAGCCTGAAACAGATCCAAAATAGTACGCAACAAACCAGACTAAATCTGTTCAAGAGAGATCGAGAAAACCTGTTCAAAATAATTGGCAATAAACCGAAAATCAATGGAGTTGGAAAGACGACGATGGAACAGGAAGCCAGACTAAAGTTGGTACACACACGCGCCTCCACGCGCGTCTCGAACAGGAATGTCTCCGGCAGCTTCGTCGGCGCGTGAGAAACACGCTCGCCTTTCCCAGCCTTCGATTTCTGGGTAATTACAGATCGGGAGATGCTTCTTCCTAGGTAGGTGGTGACACTAGTCTTTTAAGTCTCAAATAGAGGAGGTAAGGCAGCGGCTAATTCCGGCGAACCCGATGGAACTCTGAGACCAGAGATAGTGGCTCTGATACCATGTGATGTAACAAGATATTTGGGAGAATTCTTGTGTATATTTCTCATAGAATGCACTGATAAAAATACATAGAGAAGAGAAGCTAACTATGGAAACAATGTAAACAAATTCCTACAAATCAGCTATCTATCATATATACAAGGTAATATATATTTTTATGATTTTATCACAGTTAGTATATAGAAATCAGAAAAGTGATGTTTGTGAATGAAAATGATCCGCAGACAGAAACTTCCTTTCATTTGACGCCATCATATCACCTTTGATAAAACTGCATGTGCCAACGTCCGAATAGTACTCTCAATTAATTAATTCCTTTACTATCCTGTATATAATCCCTATATAGCCTCATATATAAGTCATATCTAACACCACTCGTGCGTCTGTTAGTGTCAGCACTTGCGCCTATAATTGGAATTCTACTGTGGAGCCTGGAGGCTGATGATAATAATACAATTAGTACGGGCTAGACACCAAGGCTGCAGTTGTTTCCTAAGTGTTGATTATATATATATTCTCTTTGAAAGAACCAAAAGAAGCAGGAAAGGACATATAGTACTGGTCTTGCTATATATATCAAGAAATACTCCATATATATATATAGTAAACGTGAAGATACTTTAATATAGTGGTGGCCACGATGGATCTTGATTCAGAGGAGACTGCACCACAAACCTCTACTGATAACATGTTCACCAAGAAAAGGGAACTTCTTTCCACTGTCATACAAAGAACCAGCGAATGGTACATACTCTATCTTCAGTTATTTCCTTTTGTTACAACTATTATTGCAATTTAACTTGTTATAGTAGGTTACTCTACTTTTCTGATTAATGTCAAGCATTACATGAAGATTTACTGGTCGTTCTATGTCAACTTAACCTGATATTGTAAAAACAAAACATAGACGCTGTGCTTTTTTATGCTTCACGGTGGCCCTTTCTGCGTCTTCATGCATTTTGTTAAAGCTCAATGGAGGGAAAGGGTAGGTATGGATGACTTAGTCGTGACTTTTGAACATCTACAGGATTTTATCTCAGGAGATTCCAAGTGATGCAACTATTCATGTTGGAGAAACTTCTTTTGCTCTGCACAAGGTATGTCCTTTCTCCTCTTGGTAAATGAGGTTCCCAGTAATTTCACAAGAGCACCATCAAGATTGTCTTTTTTCCGCAACTACTTAGTATTTGGTCAGTCACCTGTTGGTTGTAGTTATTGTTTAGGTGACCTGATAAAAAGTGAAGCCAGGAATCAAACAAGGGGATTCAAGAAAACAGGAAAATGTTATCACATGGAATTTGAACCCAGTAACCTAAAACAACTATTGTCATACGTCATTTCCCACTACACTAGAATTTTTAACATATAGCAAAGGGATTGAACAACTTATATGTAAGCAAAAAGCTCATTTTCGCCCTATTCCTGCAAAAAAATTTCCAACTAGAGGCAGGCAACTCGATGCACAAAGCATTGAACGCAGGGTCCAAGGAAGGGCCGCATCTCAAGGGGTGTGATGTAGGCAACCTACCCTAATGCAAGCATTAGTGACTGTTTCCACGGCTTGAACCTGTGACCTTTAGGTCACATAGAGATAAAGTTTTCCGACCAAGGGATTCAAAATAATCCCCTCGCATCCACCTAGTTCCGCTCCTGTTAATGTTTGCTAGTGTAGAAGTTCTTTGACACTATAAATGTATAGAAATCAAACTATTAATTAAGCAATGCAATCTTTGATAATGAGTTTTCTGTTCCATGCAGTTCCCACTAGTCACAAAGTGTGGATACATAAGGAAGTTGATCTCAAAATCCAATGATGCTACTAATCTTTCTACAATTAGAATCCCTGACATTCCTGGTGGAGCAGAGGCATTTGAACTTGCAGTAAAATTTTGTTACGGAATAAATTTTGAGATAAGCTCAGAAAACATTGCATTGCTTAGATGTTCAGCAGAATATCTTGAGATGACAGAAGACTATGCAGCTGGAAATTTGGTAGGACTAACTGAGGCCTATTTAAATGAAGTAGCACTTAAGAGCATTAAGGGTGCACTTTCAATTTTGCACTCTTCAGAAAAACTTCTTCCAATTGCAGAAAAAGTAAAATTGGTGAATAGAAGCATAGACACAATTGCATATATAGCATGCAAAGACAGCCAATTTTCATGCAAGTCAGGTAGGATTGAGGGTGATATAAATGGCTTGAATTTCTCCACATTTTCAAGTCCAAATCCTATTGTTGATTGGTGGGCTGAGGATTTAACTGTCCTTAGAATTGATTTTTTCCAAAGGGTTCTAATTGCAATGATGTCAAGGGGATTCAAACAATATGCTCTTGGACCAATATTAATGCTCTATGCACAGAAATGCCTTCGAGGTTTGGTGAGGCCTCATCCCATCTGTTTGCATTATGTTCATCTGATTAAATGAAATATTTACGCATATGATTTTCTTGTTATTCCAGGAAATATCAGCAAATGGTAGTAAAAATATTGAGCCAATCCAAGAACATGAAAAAAGGGTTGGTTTAGAAACCATTGTTAGTCTTCTGCCAAGGGAGAAAAATACCTTGTCAGTTAGCTTTCTCTCAATGCTTCTCAGGGCTTCAATATATCTGGAAACCACAGTTGCTTGCAGAGTTGATTTGGAGCAGAGAATTGCATTACAACTTGGACAAGCTATATTAGATGACTTGTTAATTCCTTCATATTCCTTAACAACAAGGGACCCATTGTTTGATGTTGAAACCGTGCTGCGTATAATGACAAATTTTATAGAGCATGAAATGGTGAGGAATCGATTAGGCTTCAATGATGAAGAGTATGCGTCTCCATCATCAAGTGACATGGAAAAAGTAGGGAAACTCATGGAAAATTACCTTGCTAAAGTAGCCTCTGATACTAATCTCTCTGTTTCAAAGTTTATTAGTATTGCTGAAGTCATTCCAGAGCAATCAAGGATCACAGAAGATGGGATGTACAAGGCGATTGACACTTATTTGAAGGTACGCACGTTGAATTGCTAATTCTTCTATGTGCACAAGTACAACTACAAAGGAATGATCATATGCTTAGTCATGTTTAATTACATCATCGAATCGTACATTAGCTAGCCGCATCAACAAATCTTTGATCCCAACTGCTAAATATTATGGCTATAATCAACTGCATATCTGGATAGGTTGCACGTAATTAGTGGATATGTTCTAGTTCAGGATGTTAACTGGTATTTAAATTCTTATGATATCTTGCATAAACCTCATAGATCTGCATATTTGCACTATATAAAGTGAAATTAAGGATTGAATCTTATTTTTCTGTTACAGAAATAAATTTGAAATTTTCTGCATATTAGATCCCAAGGCATGTTTTTCTGCTGCGGCATTTGCATAATTTTAAACATGTTCCATGTCAATGATTTTTATGTGAGTCATTTGTAGATCACATGTACAGTTTAACAAACAGTTGCATTTGATAAGAAGTGTAACATTAAGCTGCAGTCATATGTTGTAAGAAAGAGTCTTGAAACTTCAGACCATGCTTGGATGATCTTCGTCTTAGATAAATAACTCAATTAGAGATAAGAAGATTCAAGACTTAAACTTGATTGTTTGGACCTTCAAGGATTTCAGACAACTTATTTTTTTTCATAATTAATATTTACTTAGAAGTATTTGTAGTTGTTTTTCACAACATCTAGGTATAGTGTCGAAGATACTGGATTCAGTTGAACAAATTGTACAAAAGTTGCATCCACCTCTAGCTAGGGATACTTGTCTAATCTCCTACATTTTATACAATTTGAAGGCACATCCAACTCTAAGTGAAATGGAGAGAAAAAAAGTCTGCAGTTTTATGAACTGTCAAAAGCTATCTCGGGAAGCTTGTGCTCATGCTGCTCAGAATGAGAGACTACCCGTTCAGACTGTTATGCAGGTTCTTTACTATGAGCAACAACGCCTTCGCGAAGCTATGGATGCTAGTCTAGTAGGGGTTGATCCTCCTTCTCTTCCATCTAAATTTAGTCAGTTCTCCACCAGCATTCACCCCGTTAGAAATGAAGTCTCAAGTCTAAAGCAAGAAAATCAGGATCTAAAATTTGAGCTAGTGAAAATGAAGACGAGGTTGAAAGAAATCGAAAAATCTGCTGATATGTCAGTTACTAGCACCCCTTTGGAAATCAGTACCCCACCAGATGATAAACCTCGTTTGCCAAGCAAATCTTTCATAAACTCAGTATCCAGAACACTTGGGAAATTTTATTTATCATTTGGAGTTGATGAAGTAATGCCACCCGGAAGCAAAGGCCAAAATAAACTAAGAAGATATAGGCGTTATTCTATATCATGATGCAGCAACATTTTCCAGAAATAAGTTGTTGGTACTGGAAGAAGTAGACTTCATTATCTGAATTCTTGGATATGCATTATTGGATTATCCATATTTCTATCTATTGTTCTCTTTTGCTTTTAGCTTTTGGCCAATCGCTCAACCCAACTAAACTAGGATCTCGTGATCTTTCTGACTCGGCCTATTTGCAAATATATGACATCATAAGCAACAGTTGCCTTTTTGCCCGCGCTAACAGGAATTTTGCAAAAATGCCCCTATTAAAGTTTAATAAAAAAAATCCGGACGGAAACAATTCTGTCAAGTTTTTAGGTCGGGGCCAAGACTTGCCTTTATACCTCTCTGCCATTCAACACTTATCCCTTCTAGTGTCGGAAAAAGACAATGATTGTCGCACTTGGTATAAGGCCAAGGCTTGCCTTTGGCCCCTTTCTATTTGCCAGTACTTACCTTTGTCAACACTTGTTGCACTTGGTCGTAAGTCTTGGCAAGACTTGCCCCTTCCAGTCTTTCCCTGCATTCTCGCTATATAACTTGAAGTATTGGCAAAACAGTACTTGCCCTTGAAGTATTGGCAATTGCCAAAACTTATAAGATTTTCGCCTTGAAGTCTTGGCTCCGGGCTAAAAAGGATATTTTGCTAAAACATTGCTTAGCACGGATATTTTTGCAAAACCATTCCTTATGGAGGGCACACCGCGAAATTTTTTGTTCGGACTCGGCCATTGCCTTTCTGATTGTGATGGTTATTATTTTAATTCAATGATGCCATAATATCCTCTCTACATTATGGTTATTTTTTTTTCTAAAAAAGAAAGATTTAGTCTCCTGTATATCCTAAAACTGGGTTTATGTATTACAATTAAATTTATATTTGTTGAGCCACAAACAATCCTTTTATATCGATACTTAGCGATTGTAATTTAAATCTACGCCTACAAAGCTTGGATAGTTATGCAATTTGATAAGTCAAGTGAATCTTGATTGATCGTTAAAATATACGGTTAAAGCAAAGATTAAATAAACGAGAACTATTGCTAGTCCGGTTATCAAAATAACAAGGATGATAGCGTGAATCAATGATTAAATAGAAAGCAATAGTAATAAATGAAAGCAGTAAATCTTATTGATTAGTAATGCTCGTGCTCCAGCGGTAGAAGATAGACTCTGTCTCCTATAAAGCAAAACAGTGATACAATAATGGCATCAACTCAGTGTGCAAAGCAGCTATATGAATGTAAAGTATATGTGCAGAACGTAAGTAGAGAAAATAATAACGTAAGTCTTACAAAGTGGGGTGAGGGGTTATAAGCTTAGAGTCCTAGGATTAGTTGAACTCCATGTTTCCCACATCTTTTAACGAGTAGATAAGACTGTCATCCACGATTAACGTCATTCCCGAAAATAGCTGAATCAATTAAGACTGATGTTTATCTCTTTCTTGGATCGAACACCTAGTCTTCGAAACAAGGGTGTCCGAATGCTGACTTGACCGAATTGCATCTCAGCTAGCGACCCGTTTCTCGAAGAAAGTCATCATCGTGCTGTCTCTGATTCTTACTCTGTGCTTGTCACACCATCAAGACACGTGTCACCAAGCATCCGATCAATTAGTTTTGGCCAATACAGATAATCCCCCTACTTTCCGAGTGAGCTTCCGTGTGCTTGGCAAGTGGCTTGAAGTGTTTAAGCGGGAAAACACGTGGCATCATCTTGATCGAGTATTTTAAAATACCGATTGTCACTTCAACTTCCCATCATAGCCACGTGCGCGTGATCGTGCGACGATTAGTTTACCACTGGTTCCCGAGGTAATCATTACCTCTCACCTATCAAAGGGATTCTTTCCTATTTTCCAAACTTTTACGCTTTCAAAAACCCTTTTCTAACTTCATCCTCTCAAGCAAGCTGTCTTGCAAACTTCCACAATATTTTCCATTGAAATTCTACTGAATTTTCTTGATAAAACATCTCCAATATCTATTTTCTGCTCAATAGCTTCCCAAGGATCAACTACATCTCGTCACTCCAATGACAGCGATGCCAGTCTCGACATCATGCTTGATGTTGTTCAAACGGTTCCACTAGTGCTCCGTCGTGGCTCACAGCAGTGGTGGTAAAAAAGAAGAAAGCCAAGAAACCACCACTAGAAGCTCTTCCCACTGAAGTTCTTCCTAGGGAACTGAAAATGGACAACGATTGTATCGTTCAAGTCCGAACGCCTCATCAAATTGCAATCAAGTTTAACATTCCAGTCGCGGAGGTGACATGTGCAGTCACGCGATATTTCATTGACCAAATCATGGCAAATTGTGGCTAGAAAAATATTGAGATTGTTTGCCCACAGTCCGGGCCAACTTCCCGATCACCAGGAGGGATATTTAGCAGTGCTGACGTATCCTTTTACGGTGGGTTTCTCACTCCCAATCCACCCAATCAAATTTTGGTGTCGCAAGTACGGTGTTTGTTTGGACAGATCGCTCCGTTCGTTTGGAGGTTTGTGTCAATGGTTGATTTATTATGCATGGAGACAAACCAAGGGTTCAGTATTGACCACGTTCTCAACCTTAATTCCCCCAAAGTGTATAAAGGTGGGATATTGTATTTGTTCAAGAAAGGTTCTCAAGGGTTGATCTCCAAAAACGATGACGATGATATTTGCAATTGGGGTCAACACTTTGTTCATATCCCAGCTCGGATACTGACCACTCCGGGAAGCCCGCCGCTTCTGGCGAAATGGAATCCCAACTGTAAGTGTACTGCTCCCTTTTCCTTCATCAGCGTCGTGCTTCTATTTTTTTAAATCTTTATCTTTGTTGACAGCCAAGAGGGTGGATATTGATCCAACCCATGAACTTCTCAGTTGGGTGACCAAGATTTTTAACAAATTCAAAGACGAGCCGAGGTCATGAAAACACATCGTCTCCAAG
Source organism: Petunia axillaris subsp. axillaris (assembly GCA_029990575.1). Lineage (NCBI taxonomy): Eukaryota > Viridiplantae > Streptophyta > Magnoliopsida > Solanales > Solanaceae > Petunia > Petunia axillaris. The sequence goes on along the minus strand of JARKNS010000007.1, from coordinate 45,135,879 downwards.
AAAAGTATGAAGCATCTAGCCATGGTTAGTAGTTTTGTCTTTCAAATTTTTGCCTTTCTGTTACAGATTCCAAAAAACTTCAAGACTGAGATCTTCATTATTCTCCACAAGCATCGCTCCAAAGGCCATCGATGAGCCTAAAGCCAGGGAGAAAGATGACAACAGCAACAATGTTGATAAACCGGCCCCTCGTCCTTCAAAGAAAATGAAAGTTGCTGATCCCAACAAGGTTGTAAGAGAGCCCGTTCAAGCGAACCGGGCTCGCAAAGAGGAGGAGAAGAGAGTCCAAGAGATCAAGGCTATTGAAGATGCTAAGGATATTGAGTTGGCCACAACGATGGGGGGCACCCAAAGCTGCTGAGGCAAGTGAGAGAGCTGGAGAGGGAAGGTTAGTTACCCATAATGCTTGTGATCCCATTGCTTTCGATGACGCTACTTGAGACGTGCCTCTGAAGCTTCTGAAAAGAGAAAGAAAAGAGAAGATGAACTAGGGGGCGGAGCAGCTAAATATGATTGAAGGAGATAAAAATGCCCCCATCGTAAAATTTGTTACCTAAGTAATGCCCAAAGCTCCATTGCCCCCGGTGATCGAGGTCACGTCGGGAATGGAGACTAGTCCCGAAAGGGAAATTGTTGCTGGTTTCGCATGGTTGGCGCCCACAGGCAAAGGAAAGAAAACGCTTCCTCTCGACCGAGCGATAGCCCCTGCCAAGTCCAAATATTTTGAGAGCTCAGGTTCTTCGTTTTATGCTTAAGAGCACGCGCACCCGATGGTCCCCCTCCTAAGGGGAGGGGGGAGGGGGAGGGGGAAGATGAAGCTGCTTACGCAGCGATGAGGAGAGTCATTGGGGGTCGAAAAGGTTGCTGACTGATCACTAGGGCCTGGCGAGTTTGCCCGATTGAACAGATACAACGGCCTCGTGCTTTCTTCGCACGTGGTTTATGAATCTCTTCGAGTAAATTTCTATTCACTTATGAATTTTTATTATTTAAAACATTGTTCTTTTGCTTAAGTCCTTCTCTTTGTTTATCTACCCCATACAACTTTGCTGGCCGTTGAATCAGTTGATAGGATCCGGAAGTGAAGGAGGAGCTCCAAATCTAGAAAGAGAGATTCGACATGGCGACGATATGTGGTAGTGCTCTTTACGGCAACCTCAAAAATATTAGAGCAAAAGATACTATGCTGATGGAAAAACTTAATGAATTTTCAGAGGCTAAGGCTTTGCAAGAGCAGATATCGAGGCGTAAGTTAGTAGGTTGAATTTGCAGGTTGATGAAGACAATGAGAAAAAACTTATCGAGGCTGAGGTGGAAGTGAGCAATAAGGAAGTGAAGATCCGAACTCTTGAAAAGGATCTTGAAATTGCAAAAAAGGAAGGCACTGGTGCTGTGACCCACTCCGAGGAGTTGCTTTCCAAAAATTGAACTATAATGTTTCGATGAAATGATTTGGATAAAAAGTTATCCAATAAAAAAGTTGAGTTCGATTGTGGCAGAATTTGATGATTGCGGAGGCAAGGCGTGATGTCCTTACTGAGATGTCAATAAGGGAATTAGATCTGGAATTTGAGTTAGCAGAGGCTGAAGAAACAGTAAATATTTTCCATGAAGACCTTGACCTTTCCCCCGAGTCTGAGAAATGTAAATCAGAGGAAGATGATGCAGAGGCCGGGGAGGGGAATGAAGGAGATGAATAATTCTATCATCATCTTCTAGCTGCTTTAACCGATGTCTTTGAGGCCGTTTACTTTTGTTCTTTCCCTTGCTTTGATTTTGAACTTTTGAGACTAAGCTAGTCTTGTGTGAATGCTTTAGGCCTCCCCCCTGTTAAAGAAACTTCTTTCCATCTAAGTTTTTCACGTGTTGGTATTCAAAGAGAAGTTTTGCTTTTACCATTTGAAGATCAATGGATGCATTAAACTGAGATGTTAATTCGGAAAGACAATACAATGAATCAGGCCCGTTTATTTTGTGCGAATGAAGAATGATGTCTCGCTTTCATGTGTATGCATGAATTTTTGAATACTTGATTCGGAATGAAGAATTTAAATAATAAAGTGTTTGAACTTAGTCGTTAGCACAATAAAAAAATGCCAAGTATTTAGGCATGAAAACATGAACTTTATTATGATAATATCAGCCATAAATGGGCAATTGATAGATCGAGTACTTTTGACCGCTATATGATAGCCGTTTTACGTTGAGCACGTTTGGTCGTTTAGTGGAGCTTCGGCGTGCTTTTAGATTAGGTTGCTATCGGACCGTACATACAATCAAGCCTATGCTAAGTACGAACAGCCCCCAATGTGGGTGTGTTCATGTTGTTCTGGACGAGCAGTCCTCGGTATCAAGTCTTCGTGAAGTTTCAAACACTAGTCTGTTGCTGGCAGTCCCCGGTGTCTGGGTAGTCCCCAGTTTAAACGTTTGAACGACTTCCATCTCTCCTTCATCCCCTAGTGCTCGGGTGTAAAGTATGAGGAGCCGGACAATGGAAACCGGCTTCCGTTGAGATCCTATCAGATCTGCTTTCTAGAAATGAGGAAGCAAGAAAACGAAAACAGGGTTAAATTAAAGATGAAGACCACATTAGAATATTTTGTCAGACTTATCGACCCAATGTTCGGAGTGTCTGAGGTTCAAGTTTTTGGTGGGTGATGTGTGTCATTATTCAGTTCCAAAAATGGCTATCATCTAAAAGTGTTAGCACAAAAAAATAATAATAAGTTTGTCCAAATTTGGAAAAAACGAAAAGGGTAGAATATACGAAACTGAGCTCTTAGAAGTAAAACTTCTTCAAGTGTGTTATATTTCGATTGAATGGAACCATTATGAATCAAACATTTCCAATTGGTATGCTACTATTCCGATCACTTTAGCAACCCGGTAGGGTCCCTCCCAATTGGCTCCAAGCTTGCCTTCGTTGGGCTCTACTAGTAGAGATACCTTCTTCTTTAATACATAGTCACCTGCGTTAAAATTTCAATACCTGGCCTTTTTGTTGAGTTAATTCTATGTTCTTTGCTTTTGTGAAACCATCCGAATCAAACCCATCTTCTTTTTGCCTTACAACATATCAAATTCAACTCGTACAACCTCATTGTTTGAATCTTCGGTGGAATAAGGGAATCGAATGCTTGGCTCGCCGACTTCCACAGGAATCAAAGCCTCAGATCCATAGACAAGTGAGAAAGGATTTTCCCCGATGCTGTTCTTCATCGTTGTTCGATGAGCCCATAACATGCTAGAGAGTTCCTCCAGCCACTTTTCCATTGCTTTTTCCAACATTTTTTTCAAGTACTCGATCACTTTCTTACTGGAAGACTCTACCAGTTCGTTTGCAATTGGGTGATAAAGGGCTGATGCTATCTTGTTGATCCCCCATTTTGCAAAGAACCTTGTCAACTTTTTTCGATGAATTGCTTTCCCTTGTCACAAGTTATCTCCTTGGGAGTTCCAAAATGGCAGATGATGTTCTTCCATATGAAGTTAATCACCTCTTTTTCCTTTATTTTTGATAGTGCAACTGCTTCCACTCACTTAGAGAAATAGTCAGTTAAAACTAAAATGAATTGTACCTTATCGAGTGCAGTTGCAAGCGACCTGACCAGATCCATCCCCTGCTTCATTAATGGCCACGGTAAAGTGTCCAAAAGAAGGGGCTCTGCTTGCTGATGGAGGAGGTTTTCGTAGCACTGATATTTTTTATATTTTTGGACAAAGGTTTTGGAATCCTCCCCCATACTCGGCCAAAAGTAGCCAGCTCTAATCAACTTCCGTACCAAAGACTTGCTTCCGAAGTGATTGCCACACTCGCCTTCGTGAACTTCCCTCAAACGTAATCTATCTGCCCCAGACACAGACATTTTGTCGAGTGGCCTCTAAATATGCACCTATAGAGATCGTCGTCCATAGGGCAATAATGAGCAGCTTTAGCTTTAAGTACCTGGGCAGATTTCTTATCTACGGTAAGTGCACCTATCTGTATATAAGAATGAAACTTGTTTCGCCAATCCCAAGTTTTATTAACGACATTTAACTTGTTCTGAGCTCGCTCGATAGATGAGTTGAAAAGATACATGTAATCACCTAATTTTGGCACACAATTTCAAAAAATCGCCCAAATAGCCATGCTAATTTCCTAGGATGTTTGCCTAATTTTTATAGATCTTTTCTCATTGATAGTTAATTAATTTGTAGAAAAATACGAAAATTTTCCAAAAAATAATTTAATGTATAATTGTGGAATTGTTATTTTCGATAGCATGATTAGTATAATATTATGTGTTTTAAGTTTATTTAATTAACAAGTTTGCTTAGTTTAACTAATTAAATCTTTGAATTGTAAAATCATTTTATGTCTTAAGGCTAATTGTTCAGTATAATTTAGAAAATGAACAAAAATGTTAGCCCAATAAACCAAACCCACTAGCCCAATACTCAGACCCGGCCCACTCCCCTTAGAATAAACTCCCAAATCCTTATTTTCTAATTACACCCCTAAAGACTCGTGGCTTGGCCAAGCCCTTGCAAAATTTCTCCAGGCCACCGGAGTCACCCTATCCCGCCAGATAACCACCCCCACACCGCCGCTGTTCCGCCATCGGACCACCGCCGGTGGGAGAAAAATACCAAAATACACCTCCGAACTCCTCTCGTCCCCCTCTTTCCATTTCTCAACTTTGTTTCTTAAATATCATAGCTAATTTCTGTAAATCGGTGGTCAAAGTCTCGGTCAAACTTGAACTCTGTCAATTTTTCACTTTTTCCAATAAGTTTTTGGTTATTTCTCTTCTCCTTACCCTTCCCCATCACCTATTATACCCCATTTCCCAAAATTTCCTTCCCATTTTTCCCATTTTTCTTCTTTCGTTTCTTGCTTTTCTTTCTTCTCATTTTCTTTTTCTTTTTTCTGTTATGGTTTGTTGCTGCATTTTCTTTGGATATGTAATATGGTGTGTGATACTTTGGAGGGACTGGCATGGTGAGATGGTTGATGAAATGCCTAGCTTGAAATAAGACTACTTCAAGGGTGTTGTTTTGGAGGAGACGAGGCAGCAATGCTTGTAATGGCGCTGCGACGTCGAGGCAACCATAGGGGCAGTGGTGATGCTGCTGGGACAGTGATGATGGTATTGGGTATGAAGCTTGAAGGCGGGTAGTTGTGTTTGCTTTTATGATTGTAATGTGATGATCTTGGAGGCTCATTTGTTTCATTGTAGTGTAACGACGGTTGAATGAGCGTTGATTGTTTTTGGCTTGCTAGAGCCAGTGGTGAAGCCGCAAAAGCAGGCATCCAGGCTGAAGCAGTACCGATGGAGATGCTGTTGCGATGACGAGGCAAGGCAGCGGAGCAGTTTTGATTGGTGGTGCTGCGAAGGCATCAAGATAGCGGTGGTTTGAGGGCATGAACAAAAAGTTGTACCAGTAGTGACAAGGTTGCGATAGTGGAAAAACAGTGATGAGAGCAGCGATGAACTTATACGGTAAGATTCGTTGGTGGTCATGCAGTTTTTATTTGGTGTCGAGTTAGGATTGAACCTTAAGTCTTCTAGTTCTTATTTTTGTTCCTCATGTGCAGTGTTAGACTTACTGATAGTGTAGCTAAGATTGACATATGTATGTTGGTTTATATGTTTAGTCAGAAAAATCAATTCATTGTTAGAGTTGGTTGAATATGAATATCATTTGTATGTCTTTCACATATCGATTTACTGGATTTATGGCATAATATCTTGATTAGTTTGGTCTGAAAATAGTTCTATGTGTGTACGTCTCTGTGTGCACATGTTCAACATGTCAAAAGGCTATGTTTCTGTTTGTATGCCTCGTTCGATTTGTTAAAGCTGGTGTATGTATGTCTGTTGTGCATTATTATTATCTGAATCTGTTTAAGCCGCGTCAAACATGCAGAAGTCGTCTTTGGCCGTGTTGCTCAAGGCTCTTGACGATGATTTGGTCCATATCTTTCCAAGCAGGTGTAAGATTGCTTGAGTCGCTTAATTAGTCACACAAAGGTTTCATAGCCTTAATTTAGAGTCGTTCAACTTTGTTTGCAAGCATGAAAGTTATTCCAATTCGTACTTACTTTTTGGATGTTTAAAGTGTGAATTTTGCATAGAATTTGGTATGAGCCTGAAGTGAGAGAGTTGAAAGGCATAGTTGAGTTTAAGTGAAGTTTTGGTTAATCCGTTTGCTTCAGGCATGTCTTGCTACATGTTTTGGACTGCCTAGAATTCAAAGCATTGGTTTTAGTTGATTTAAAGTTGATTTTGGTCCTTGGTGAATTATTTGGTATTGAGTCTTTTTGGTTTTAGGGCCTAAGTAAACTGGGACTTGATTTTGGCCAATATACAAGACTAAAAGTTTTGTATTGGGGCTGATTTTAGGCTTATTTCAGATGTGTTGCTTTAGTCTTGTTAAGTTTTATAAAGAGTCTTGTTAAGTTTTATAAAGGTATGTCTTCTTCAGGCTGTTCTTAAATTTTCATTTTTTGACTCATTTATATGTTTGGTAGTTTAAATAGGAATGTCAAGTAAAATGTTTTGCTAAGTGTTAGTCCAACATTTACTTTGTCGTTTTGATTTAGTTTAAACATGAGTTTTTAGTGTCCTGATAGTCAGATTTGCTCTTTTCAGTCATTGAAGCTCTTAAAGGTTGAGTTTTGGATTTTGTTAGATAAAGCTAGAACCTGGTTGCCTTTGGTTTAGTTGTCAGTTAGTTTTAGGCTGATTAGTCTTGTTTAGTTGGTCCTAGACCCTTTAGTTAGTATAAGGAGTGTTGGGATGTCCTTTTAAAGGACACAACTTGTATATTTTCAACCCTTAGGACAACATAAGGGTTGAAAAAAAGTCTTAGACCTGCTGTACTATTGCTGAAATATAAGACTAGGACACTCAAGTGTAGGAGTATGGGCTTGTACCATTATACAAGTCAACACTCCGCCACTTCTCTCACACTTTTCAGCCTTTAAATAGGAACAACAAGCTGAAATTACACAAAAAGGAGAGCAAAAAAACTTTGAGAGAAAAATAGAGTGAAAAGAAAGAAGTTGGATAGAAAGATTCAGAACCAAAAGACTTCACTTAAAATGTCTTTTGGAACATAAATCTTATAGTTTAAAGGTTTAATAGTGGTTCTAAGGGGGCTGTCCAGTTTGCTGATTTTGTTGCTATATTGCTGTGTACGTGTCTTATTTTTAAGCTTGTGGATCGACTTTGCCGAGCTCTAAGGTCTCGTTTCATAGGTAACATTCTAACCTTATATGTTTTCACGTTTTTCTATGCTGTAAATCAGCATGGTAAAGGCTAAAATATATGAGAATTTTGGCTTGGTCTTGATCTGAATCATCTTAGCAAATGGACCAGACCCTTTTAAACTCTTCTATGTGTTTATGCATATTCCCTTTTAAATACTACTACTGCTACGTTTCTATCAAAAGGAAAGAAAAGACTTCAAAATGCTTGGCATGTTAAATTGAATTTTCTTAGACATTAATTTAGGCCTTGAACTTAATTTGTATGTTAATAAGGTCTAATACAGAAGCATATGATAATAAGTTTACATTTGTTCTCTCTTGAGCTAGATATGAATGGGTAGGGTAATGCAAGTGTTCTAGAAGAATAACAATGTCAACTTGGTAAGATGATTTTTTTTCTTTTTGCATGTTAAATCTGGTCGCCTGTGAAAATGGCCACTTAGTGCTAATTATGAATGTCTAGACAGAAAATGTGAACAATTAGGCAAATTTAGGATAAATAAGAAGTGTTTAAAGGCTGATTTGTAGAAATATATATGTTTAATTCTGGAACTGTGACATGTCTAGATTAAAACTGAATTAAAATTATAAAAAAAGCTTGGCACAACCAATTGCAGAAATGCACCCATTTTTGACAAAACAACCGTTATTTGATAATATCGGAATGTTATGATTTGAAAAACAGAAGTAAATGCGCTCCATTTATGCAAAAAGGCTTTTTTTCTCACTTTAAAAGAAGCAGCCATTGTTTTACTATTTTGGATAAATAGCCAACTTTCTTTATTAAGCAATATATTTAAGATAGTGATGCAAGTTTAGTTTTGCAAAGACAGTCCATAAATCGCCACTTTAACAAACAGTTTTTTAACTAAATTGTCCACCCTTTTTTGACAAACAGCCACATGTTGCATAAAGATTATCCATAGTCAATTAAATTGTTTAAGTTAGTTATATTTTACTAATGTAGTTAAAATTCATTCTTGAGTTCGGGATATATCTACAAGCTGAACTAAACATTTCTTTTTAAGTTCATTAAAAATCAAAGCATGATCTCAAAATAACGGCATTAATATAACAATCATATTTAGTAAATTAAAATGCGATAATAAAGCAATTGTGCTTGGCACAAGACTCGAGGATGCCTAATACCTTCCCGAGAATCAACTTAGAACCTTACTCGAATCTCTAACGCAGTCTGTTAAATGAGTCAAAGGTATTTTCAAAGTACCTTTTGGTGACTTGGCACACCTTTAACTTGTCAAGTGGCGACTCTGAGTTCTTTATAAATATTTTGTACCTTGAAACACCACTCACAGCCTTTTAAATAATTTTAGGGCGTGACAATACACCACTGGACTATTGAAACTGTCTTCCATTTTGGCCACTGACCCAAGGTTGGCTAGGGCGTCCGTTTCAAAATTCTCTTCTCTTGGGATTTGCATCACTTTCTACTCCTGAAAGGAAGTTAAAAGATTTTTTACCTTCTCCAAGAATAGTTGCATTCTTGGCTCCGGGGCGATGAAGTCCCTTTGAATTTGATTTATAACCAGTTGTGAGTCACTCTTGATCTCAAGCCCTTCGACTTTCATGTCATTAGCTAACTCAAAACCTGCAACTACGACCCCATACTCGAACTCATTGTTAGTGGAAACATGCAATTTAATTGAGTGTCATAGTTGTTCACCTGTCGGAGCCACGAGCACGATCTAGGCCGGCCCTTTTCAAGTTGGAAGCATCGTCCATGTAGAGGGTCCAAACTCCGGGGTCTAGAACTTTCATCATGATTTTCTCTTCCTTCACCTCCAGAAGAATCTTTGCACTAAGGTCAGCTACAAAATCGGCCAACACTTGTGAATTAATGGCAGTGCGAGGCTGATAGCTAATGTCATATTCGCTCAGCTCAATCGCCCACTTTTCATGTCTTCTAGATAAATCCGTCCTATGAAAAATACTTCGAAGAGGAAAAGTAATACTGGCAAAAATAGAGTAATATTGAAAATATGGCCTTAGTTTTCGTGCAGCTATAACAAGTGCTAGTGCTAGTTTCCTGGACGAGGACTGCACTTACGGTCGCTTCTGAAACGACAAGATAGATGAGCAAAACCTCGCCATCCACTAGCTTTGAAAGAAGTGGAGGTTTGATAGGTATTGCTTCAAGTCCCTTAAGGCTTGCCGACACTTCGGCGTCTGAACAAAGTTTGTGTTCTTCTTTAGGATAGAGAAAACTTGTGACACTATTCGGATGACCTCGAGATAAACCTGCTTAAATAGGCTACTCGACCGGTCAATTGTTGGACATCTTTCACTTTGGTCAGCACATCGGGAATTTCATCTATTGCCTTGATTTTGTCTGGGTTTGCTTCGATCCCTTTTTGCGACACGATGAAACCCAAGAACTTGCCAGATCCAACTTTGAACACATACTTCTCCGGGTTCAGATTCATATTGAATTTCCTAAGTATTGTGAACGTATCCTTCAAATGATTCAAATGATCTCTTGCCTTTAAAGACTTTACTAATATGTCATCAATGTACACCTTCACCATCTTTCCATTTTTAGAAGGAAATGCATGGCCGTATAGCGGTAAGTTCCATTGTACGTGATGAACGAAGTCTTTTCTTGATCCTTTGGCTCCATTAAAATCTGATTGTATCCCGAATAAGTGTCCAAAAATTTTTGCAGCTCGTGACCCGCCATTGAGTCGATCAAGCGATTGATGTGTGGAAGCAGAAAGGAGTCTTTTGGGCAAGCCTTATTTAAATCGGTGTAGTCCACACATACCCTTAAATCACCATTTTTCTTTAGGACTACGACCATGTTGGCTAGCCACTCCGGATATTTAACTTCTCGTATAAATCCATTCTTCAATAACTTAGTAACTTCCTCATCAATGATTTTCTTTTTGAATCCTGCATTCAGCTGCTTCTTTTGTTTCACTGGTCGATACAATGGATCGATGTTTAACTTATGAGTTGTAATCTTTGGATCTATTCCCACCATGTCCGCGTGGGACCAAGCAAAGCAATCTGAATTTAGTTTGAGAAAAAAATATTCTTTGATTTCGACTCGATAGCCAGCTCGGATCTAACGTAGACCTTGCGATCCGGCTGTTCCTCACAAAATCACTGCTTCCAAGTCTTCTATAGTAGAGTCTTCGGCCTTCTACTTAATTGGTTCTCTAACGCAAGCCGAAATCTTGACTCCTTTTCACTTGGCATAGGTATCTCATCCACTTGCTCGGCCAAGGGTTTTGGTTGTTGTGATTGCTATTTTTGAGCATCCGAGTCGGCCCCACTTCTCAACGCCAGCGAATACCATATACGAGTAGTTTGGTGCTCACCAGTAATTTCGCCTAGTCCTCACAGAGTCGGAAATTTAACAACTTGGTGTAAAGTGGATGGTACTGCGCCCATTGCATGGGTCCATGACCGACACCAAAATAACGTTATAAGCCATGTCTCCACCTAACATCTGAAAAATGATCTCATTTTCAATACCCTCTGCATATATCTTTAACGTGATTTCTCCTAAGGTTTATTCACTTAAGTTGTTGAAACCAGAAGGCACAATAGATTTTTTTTATTCGATAATTGCAATTGTTCCCCCACTCTAGATTGAATAATGTTGAGTGAGCTGCCAACTTCCACTAGTGCCCTCTTTACGTCAGAATCATCAACTTTCACTGTCACCACTAAGGCATCATAATGGGGAAACAACCTCTCATCGAAGTCAAAGTCTATGAACACGATGTCATCATTCATGTCTCCTCGTGTCCGTTTATCATGCGTAAATGAAATCTTAGAAAATTTCTTAGTTGTGTAAGTTACTCCTATTTTTCTTGAATCCAGATGCTTTGGAGGATGTTGACCACCTCTTTTCTTAGCTAAGTTATCCTTTCCTCTTTCAGTCAAATACTCGGTTAACTCGCCTTTATCAAGTAAATGCACTACCTCGTAACACAAAGCTTTTATGACTATGATCATGATGGAATGCACACCATAACTCCAGATCTCTATTAGCCGGATTGGTTTTCATACCCTTAGGTAACTATACCACTTTTTCATCCATCTCTTTCAACACGTTAATCAATCCAGTTGTTGAAATGCTAAACTTTTGTCTTTGAATCCAAAAGTGACCAACCTATAGGAAAGTTTGACGCATTTTGTTTGGTTTTAGGTGTTAAATCCTACAAGGAAAGGAAGAAACTAAAAGAGCATGATTGCCAAGAAAAGTGATCAAAATTCAAGAAGCTGCAGAAACATTGAAGAGGCAGCCGCCCATGCTAGGGGCGACCGCCCCTCATCTAGAGGTGCATACCTGCTGAGTATCCAACTGGGCACTGAAAAAGGCCTCAACCCTTTGCAAGGAAGCTGAGAATCTAGAAGTCCTGTGAAGATGCGAGCACCCATGTCACTTTGCAGAGAAGAAACTTATAAGAAGAAGATGCGACCACCCATGCTAAGGGCAGTCGCCCATTACACTTTGTAAAAAGAAGCTGATATGAAGGAGAAAAAGCCATTAACCCTTAGTCAAAATTCCTTGTATTGTATAAGAATCTTACTATTCTACTATTTCAATGCACATTTTATTACTATCAAGTCTTGAATCATTAGTTAGTATGAGTATCTAAATCATCAACTAGGATGCTAACAAAACCCTAGTCCAATAATCGAATGGGTATATCATAATAAGCTTCTAAGCACCTAGGAATACCATATTTTACTACCATTGATTACATTACAACAACTTGAGGTGTACAAATCAAGTTAGGCCTAACAAGTACTAGATTTGCACAGAGAGGGTAAATCTAGGAATGGAAAGTGTAATGACGGGGTACCAGGGGTAAGTGTGTTGCATTTACCCCGGATTAACGGGTTGAACAGCGAGAGGAGGATACCTTACTTGGATTAGTTGCTAGCGCTCAAAGCATCAACTCTTAGCACCGAGAGGGCAAGAGTGGTAGTCTCGACTCTCACCCGGGAGGGGTGAGTTGAGTAAATGCAAGCAAGATCCATTGGGTGACCTTGGTGTAAAGAAGCTTTAAACTATATCCATTTGGTTAGAGTGCTAGGGGGAAGTTAGTAGCCTAGTATTTTCTCATATTGTTAATTTTACCTTGCTAGTTGCTATTACTCTTATTTCACAATAGTTTTAATTCTACTTATATGTTAAGATTAACTCACTAAACTCATAGAGCTCAAGCCAAATTCGACTAATTCAAGTCTTACGCTAGTCCTGTGTTCGATCCCTACAATTGACTAGGGTAATTGTGAGCCCTATCCTTAACCGTACCGTGTCAGTGGGCTCTTTGAAACCAAAGATGGATCCGATGACTCCTTTTTAGGATGACCATTCAAACTTCCAGCCTCATATCTTCTACTTGCTTGACAGGGAAATCCATAAGGTATGGGGCCTTAGGATTTTTCCTATTGATATCTGTTGACACTCAATTTTGTCCCTCATTTTTCGTAAACTGGCTATATTTAACCTAAAGGTACAATATCGAATATTTGATGAAATTTGCCTTAGGAGGCATGCATTTACGCGTGTTACCACCCATTTATACACTATATATTTAATTGTGGTTACATCATGCAATTTTTTTATTCTAGGCTATTTGTCAAATCATGATTGTTTGTGTAAATTATTGCATTTCTAACATGTTGTAACTATTTGTGGCTATTTATACATAACTAATCTAATTTGTGTTTTTATGTCTGCATTTTATTTTCTTTTATATGCGATATAAATATTTTTTTTTATTATTATTATTATGCACCTTTAGTTAAATATCAGTCCACTAAAAATATTCAGTCCAAATTTTATACCACCCATTTCGTTTCATTTTAATTTGTCCTATATATATTGGAATTTGAATTCTTTTTGAATTTAAAGTTATTCTAATATATACAAATTTTCCTTTTTTTTTTAAAAAAAAACATTCATTTCAAAATTCTTGTGAACATGGACAAGAGTTCGCCCAAGTACATTCATTTTGTTAGGAGAATAATTATACCATACATTTGCTTTTTTTTTTCTCCTATTTTATTTTAAATTAATTCCTAAATCAATTCATAAATAAAATTCCCCTAATCTCTCTCATATCTCCTCAATTCCCTAAAATCCAACTTCAATCTCTCCCTAATTCAAAAATTAGGTCTCCCCAAATTTGCTCCTTCAATTTTGCCCAATTTCCAACGTCTCTCTCTAAAAGGAGGCAGGCAATACACATACACAGTACCCCATACGAACATCACCACCATAGCCTTCTCGATCTCTCACACACACCACACAGAACATATACAACCATCACATCCCCTCTTCTTTCTCTATACAAATCCCCATTTATACAGCCATACATACACCATCACAGACAGATGGATACACCCTTACACACAATATACACACTACGAAATCACCATAGCTTCCCCTCTCTCTTCTCGATCTCACACATACAGCCGCACCAAGACCACCACCACCATAAAAAATGGTGGAACAACCAGTGAGGAAGAGAAACAGAGGGGAAAATGGGGCAGTACAGATCAGAACAGAGGGATGGGGAAAAGCAGGAATAAGAGTTGACTGAATACTGAAATAAAAAAGGGCCTTCCTCACTTATTCCCGGCGACTGGAAACCACCCCACCGCCGATGACATTTTCCCCTATTCTGGTTTGGTCTGTTATCGAAATGAAAAAGAAAAGAAGTGGGAACGAAGGCACAGTCGCAGCGGCGCCGCTATTTGAAAACCTAATTGGCGTTGCTCCTCCCCTCTTCTCCGTTTTACTCGTTCACCGGAAGTTGGGTCTCGATATATACAATCCCTACCGCTGCTCTCTTCCGCGGTCATTTGGTTCATTGATATTCTCTGACCACCGTTTGTTCGTTGCTTCGTTGAAGCGTTCGGTGCTTTATATTTATTATGACTAAATCTTTGTTTTCGTGGTTCCGTTGAAGCTTTGTTAAAGGCTGTTTAAAGACTATCACTTGCTTTAATTGTGATGCCATCTAACTCTCTTCTCTCTGTTACAGTGCCACCTCGTGCAATAATGACTTTACTTTTGTGGGATGCTTCTGAAGCTCTAATTGCTTCAATGCTTCACAGCTTTGGACAATTGTTTGTGGATGATTAATAATTATCCTACTTACTTGGTGTTTGCTCTTTTTTTAGTGAGGCTGTTCAATGAGTTTGTCTCGTAATTGGCACTGATCTGAACAATGAATTATTGTGCCTGGCTTTCGAAGAAACCATAGTCTATGAAAATAAATTAATTTGAGGCTTTGGCACGATTTGAACGGATACTACACCATTCGGCCGATGACGTTTGGAGGCCAATACAAGTCCCGTCCCGTACTTACCGTCCCTTACGTGTCCCGAAAATAAATAAAAAAGGCGATGACGATAATATTTATATGTACAATGTTGAAAATGAATGGGATAGGCAACACGACTCGCACTTGGCATGGCAACACGACCGGCCGGCGTGTTTGCAGCCGTGATGGTATCCTTAACCTCTCATCACCCGAATCTGAGCCTAAACTTTCAAAAATTTCCTTTTTCCTTTTTGTTTTCTTTTTATTACTATTATTATTATTATTATTATAATTACTATTTTCATTACTACTAACATTTTTTTTATTTTTTATTATCGTTATTATTATTATTATTATTATTATTATTATTATTGTCATTGTTATTATACTATTATTATTTCTTTTACTTTATTTTTTACTTCATTAATTTTGACACTAATTCGTTTTATGTTTTTTGCGAGGTACATTTGGATGAGTCTATCGAAGGACGATGCATCTAGAGTGGATAATATTTTATTACTTTCATCTCATTTTATTTTACACTTCATTTTATTCGGACTAACTATTCGTTTTTCTTTTCAAGGGATATTTGAGACAGAATTTGCTAGGATGAAGACATTTGAGAAAATAAATATTTATTTTTTTATACAACTTATTTGTATTGTAGAATATTAGTGAAAATTTCTAGTTTGTTTTATCTTAATTTATTATTTGAATCCGAATTATTTAGTCTGGCCGGGAACCACACTTGGTGGAATCCGAGAGGTGCCTAACACCTTCCTCTTGGGTTAATTTGAACCCTTGCTCAGAATTTTCGGTTCGTAGATCAAGTTTCAGAGTTAACATTAAAATTGGCTAAAAACAAAGTAGCTGTCCTAATACGCCTAGTTAAAAAATATGTTAGGTAGCGACTCCAAGTTTTTACCCGCGAGTCCTAATAAGTCGAGCCATATTTCGAACTTTAACCAGGTTCGGAGAAAAATGGGCGTCGACAATGTCCACCATTCCTGAAGACTTTGGGCGTCTATAACACATGTCGTAAAACGCTAGTTGTAAGTCTTCTTCCTCCATACTTATCTTCGGATTGCATTCACTATGGAGATCATCCCTTGTGTTCGTAGTGTATTCTCGCAACCTCTCTCAATTTCCAGCAAGCTTCTAATGCATTTCCATTCAAATTGTTGACGAATGCCAAACATGCCTATCTCTCCTTGGCTTGAGGAATTGTCATCTTCTCTTTAAGGAAATGGTCCATAAAGTCCTTAATCGTCTCATTCGGTCGCTACTTAATATTTAAAATATTCTCCACCCTTCTTTCCACCTTTCGAGCCCCCGTGTGCGCTTCAATAAATTTATGTCATCTCATCAAAGGACTCAATCTCATTTTCAGGCAGAAGAGTGTACTACGTTAGAGCTCCCCCCTTGAATGTTTCACAAAATTTATATAAACATACTGAATTGATTTCTTCATCCGCGAGATCATTCGCTTGCAGAGCTGTCACGTACATAGTAACATGATCTGTAGGATCAGTCGTTCCATCATATTTTGGTACATTCTCGGGTAATTTGAATTTTTTAGGTATGGGTAGTGGAGCGGTGCTTGCCTTAAATAGCCGCTTTGGAATGCTTTGATAGTCCATCCTCCGCCAATTTTTGTGCCCCCGGAAGCATTTCCATAAATGATTTCATTTTCTTAAACCTTTTATCCACCGAATCATTCAACATTGTCTTAACTGTAGCCATCATAGTAGACTCTGTCATGACAGCAGTCAGAGCTCCCCTAGCTATGACGGCCGTACTTGACCCTTCGGATTCGACTCCCGCTATATGTCCCCCTATTACCATGCCCTGAGGAACCGAAGTTGGTGTGTCTACCAGGAGTGTCTTCGGGAGGGCAGGCGATCCCTGATTTGCAGAGCCAGACAGAGCTGGCAATTGCGAACTCACTCTCTAATTTATGATTATCTGCTGTTTGAAATACTTATCTTGCCTCTTAAGTTACTCCATCAGTACCATATTCATATCTAAAGAAGTGGTTTCGACCGCAGCTTTCTTACTGGGCCTCTGACCGCGAGGCGAATTCAAATCTGAATCGGCTAGAGTATGTTCTTGGATTGGATCTTGTTCTCTACTTGGACTTTCACCGATTGCCTCTCCGTTTCCTTGAGCGTTGACCCCATTCGTGGGTTTGCGTGGCAGCATACCATCGGTGTTGGCTGGAGGTACGATTTCGGTAGTGTTGCATGTGTTGTCTGTCATTGCACACAAACGAAGAGAAAGTAAGTAGAGTTAAATTAACAATAAATCTCGGAATAAATAGATTGGCTGAGCCCTACGGTGGATGCCAAATTATATATCATAAAACTCAATTCAGGTACTTACAATTAAATTTATATTTGTTGAGCCATAAACATTTCTTTTATATCGAGACTTAGCAGTTGTAATTTAAATCTACGCCTACAAAGCTTGGCTTATGCAATTTGTTGAATCAAGTGAACCGTGATTGATCTTTAAAATATACGGTTAACAAAGCAAAGTTTAAATAAGGGGGAACTATGCTAGTCAGGTTATCAAAATAACAAGGCAAGAACAAGTGTATTAGCGTGAATCAATGATTAAATAGAAAGCAATAATAATAAATGAAAATAATAAATTTTATTGATTAGTAATGTTTGTGCTCCAGCGGTAGAAGGTAGACAACGTCTCCTCTAAAGCAAAGCAGTGATACAATATTGACAACAACTTAATGTACAAAGCAACTATATGAATGTAAAGTATATGTGCAGAATGTAAGTAGAGATGATAATAACGAGTTTTGCAAAGTTGGGGTGAGGGATTATGTATAAGCTTAGAGTCCTAGGATTAGTTGAACAATACTCTTCCCACGTCTCCTAACGGGTAGATAAGATTTGTTATCCATAATTAACGTCCTCCCAAAAAATAGCGGAATCAATTAAGACTGATGTTTATCTTTTCCTGGACAAACACCTAGTCTCCGAAACCTTTCATTAATGACGCTGTCATTAACATAAATGTCTGGTAATTTTTCCTCACTGTTTTTTTATTTAAAAATAATATTTATTTATTTTATAGGTTAGTCTATAATATATAATTAAAAAATCATTATGTTAAAAAAGAAAAAACATAAAGTTTGATAATGTATAGGGTAAAGTAGGTATTTTGAAAAATTATTTGAGAAATGAGGGGGGGGGGGGGGGGGGACTATTTTTTATAATTGAAGGATGAGTTTGATTTTTAAAGCAAGGTTGAGGATGTAAATAATTTTCACCCCATAATATATACATATTTATTATTGGGTATTCACAAATCAATAAATTTTAGTTTGTTTCTTTTTTTATATACTAAAATAATTGAATTCGTACATAATTGAAAGAGCCGAACTAGGAGAAAGGTACGGGGTGGGAGCGTGGTGCCGCAAATTAACGAGTTTGTTTTTCGGAGAACAATTGAGTGAATTAAGAGTAGTATATAATCCCTAAAAGTTATTAGGCTTAAATTAAGGACAGGGTAAAGACTTAGCTTAAATAAAGTGGTTAGGAAAAGAAATTAAGATTAAAATATTGCACTATATTAATTATAACTTATATCAGTTGTGGTATTAAAACCCCACTTTTATCAGGGATATTTTAGGAACTTGGGGTTTTACGTTACTCCTTGTATTTCCTAAAAATGTGCTTCAGGTTTTACAATTAAATTTATATTTAGTTGAGTTTAAGGCGACCGTTTTATATCTCAATTCGATCGATTGATAGACAGTTTACGTTGGCAAGTAGTCGATCTTTTGGGTCTTAATTCGAAGACAATGCAAATATCAATTTCGAAGATATAAGTATGCAAATCCGATGTTGAGTCAGAACGAACAATTCGAAGGCTGATGTAAACAGACAAATTAAAGCAAATGAAAGACTAACGATTTACGATGACGTGATTTCGGGCGAATTTCTACCGAAGACGAATTATGTGTTAATTTCGTTCAATGCTGAGTACTTGATTTTAACCAGATTCGATGACAAAGTTAGATGTAATGATAAATAAATGTGATCGACAAAACTGTATTCAATCAGGTAACAATACGATCATAAAGCAACAATAGCAATTCACTTGATATGCTCGATACCAGTAAGCGAGCTAAAATAGTGGATCTAAAATGCAATCAGAGTAACGATAGCAGATTAACGAGATCGAACATGATGAATTAAAATACTGAGTAATGAAAATAGCATACAAACAGCAGAATAGGCAATAATGAACAAATAAATAAAGCAATAAAAGCTTATTGTATTGAAGAATCGGAGGATGGTGCTTCGATGAAAGAGATGAATCTTCTTCCACGTTGAAACCAAGCCACGATTGATGTTTTAGTACAATGGTTGCGTTGATAATTACAGTAGATTTAACTATGGTATGAGCAAAAAATAACAATAATGTTGTGAGAGGATATATAGCTTGAAGAATGAGAAAGTGGTGCTCAGATGAACGTGTTTTGCAAATGAAGAAACAAAGTCCTATTTATAGGTTGAAATGGTAGGGTTCCCAACCCTAGAAGAACTCCCACTTTTTCACGTCTTTCTTTCAGCAGTTGCCTGTTTTCATCAACTTCTGCCGAATCCGCTAAATTTGTTCCGATAAATTTGGGATGAGGACAACCTAAGTTATCCGTTGGAACACTGTCTTCGAAATTCTCCGATCACAACATAGCCTAATCGATCACACAGTCGAACGAAGCTGCTTCTTTTCGATCATAATGTCCTTGAAATCAATTAGTGCCTTGCCATATAAACGAGTCCGTTCTTCTTGTAATCGAAAAGAAATCGACCAATACAGATAGTCCCCCCACCTGCCAAGTCGTGTGTTCGTAAAACTTGGCAAGTGGCTTGAATTTTTAGGTGGGAAAACACGTGGAACGTTTGCGTCCCTCTATTTTGAAACGTCAAGCTGTCGCCTCAACTTCCCATCGCCGCACGTGTCAGAGATCGTGCGGGTAGCAGTTTTCAACGGTTTCCAAGGTAATGATGACTCTTACCTTATAAATACCAACTTCAAACTCATTTTGCAAACTTTACAACTTCCAAATCTTTCAAAATTCTCCGACTCTCTAAGCAAAACTCAAGAACAACTTACTGATTTCTGTCAACTTCTGCTCCAAATCTCTTAAGTTTTTTGTTCTAATCGTTGATTTTGTGCTTTTGACAATGTCTTCTTCTTCCCAAAACGTAATTGATTCTGAACTTACTTCTGCTGCGGCAATTGCCGCCACAGCCCCGCCGCAGTCCGGCACGGTGGCGGAGCAGACTTCCACCGCACTGGCACTTCAGTGGACAAGAAAGGCAAAAAACGAAAGGAAAGGAAAGTGAAGGACTTTGGTCCCAAAAAATCGTATTCGGAGATTCTTCCGAAGAAATTCACTTACGAGAACGACTGTAAGGTCAGTGTTCAAAGAAAAGCGGAGCAAAGTAAAAAGAAGAATATTCCGATCGATTTAGTATACTGCGCGATTACGCCGGAGTCGATGCCATGAGTTCGAGAGGAATGTGGTTGGAAGGTTGGCGACATCGATGTGATGTGCCCTCCAAGGAAATCGACTCTAGCGACCCACGTCGAGGATTATTCCATAGTACTGAATTATCCTTTTACCATTGGTATTACCCTCCCGGTCGATAACGTCATCGAGGAATTTTGCAGGATGTACAACGTTTGCCTTGGGCAACTTTCTCCGGCGATATAGAGAACAATAGTGATTATGAGGTGGATTGCGGATAAGGCGAAAGTGGAACTGACACTTCGCCACATTCTCAACATCTACTCCCCTCGGGTTTATAAAGGAGGGTTGATTAACTTAGCGAAACGGGGCAATTGACAGACCCTGGGAAAGAGCCACTCCCAAGCATGTGGAATCGAACTTGTAAGCGTTTTGCTCCCCATTTTTTTTTCTTTTTTTTTAAAAAATTTGTGGCCTTAGTCATGAGACTTTGTATTCTCAATTTCAGCCGACAATGTGTTGTTCAATCAAGTCGCCGATATCATACCTTGGTTGATCTGAGTGCTTGATAAGACGACCAATGACGAGAGGGCTTGGAAACCGGTTGCAGCTCTGAAAAAGCTTAAAGCCAAGAATCATGGTAAGTTCTCTTTTGATCTTGTGTTGAATTTATAATTTGATTCGTACCCTTGATAACTTTGAAAATTTTCATTCTCACAGGCATCACAGGCGCCGGAAGTGAGCCAAGTGATGAGGAGGCTGAAATCGAGGGCGGAGAGAAAGTCGATGACGCTCCTCCTCCGAAGAAGAAAAAGAAGTCTTTTCAGGACTTGAAGAGCAAGTATCTGCCCAAGGTAGTGGAAAAAGGGCAAGGGGGTAGCTCATCGGCTACACCCCAAACCATTGAGGATGTGATTGCTGAAACGAGTTCAGCGATTGCAGCGGCGAAAGCCGCCGAAGGAACGACCTCGGTTATTGACATCGAGGAGGAAGAGACTGGGGACGAATCGGGATCTGACCGATTAGTGAGGCATCCGAAAAAGCCGGTGAAGGAGAGACTCTAGGAAACAGCCATCCAACTTAAAGTGGCTGAACAGGGAGATCTTTCGGTTGATGATTATCAACTTTCCCCTGTAGCCGAAGAAGTCAATTCAGGCTCGGGAGGCTTGCCCAGTAGAGAAGGTGCCATTATTTCCTTGGGTGTTGTGCCTGAAACCCGAGGGGAAATGATTGAGGCATTTGATCGTGAACTTGGGGAAAAGGATCCAACGAAAGGGAAGATGCCAGCTTTGGATCGGCCGATGGCGACGATGAAATCCAAGTACGATGAGGAAATGGGGTCATCGTTCTTTGGTGCAGATCATGCTGACCCGATAGTACCCCTTCCTCGAGGCGAAGAAGCTGCTGCCTTTGCCGCTTTGGGTGAATCTGAAACAAGGGGTCGTAGGTCGCTAACGATAGAGGTACCGCCCAATGTGGATTTTCTTAGATGCCCAAAGCGGTTGGAGGATTACTTGTTCGATGTCATTGGCCCGATGGAGCAAGCTCGGCTGAATACCCACGAAGACCTGAGTTTGTCTTCACAGATTTCTTTTGGTGCCTTCAGGGTAAAGTCCATTACCTTTTTATCTTTGCGCAGATTACTTGTTTTCTTCTCCCCGTCTTTTGACTTTTCTATGTGACTTGTTTTTAGAACTGCATAATGGCGATCGAGACCGTCGATCGAATTCGCCAGCTTCAGGATGGGGCTAAAGTTTTGAACGAGCAAATCATCCATCTTACTTTGGCTGGGGAGGAACTGCATCGGAAGCTGAAAGCTGCGGAGGCCAAGCATGCTGAGCTTTTGGCCAACTTTGACAAGAGTACGAATGAGCATGCTCTTCGTCAATCGGAGTTGGAATCAAATTTGAGCTTTGAACGCACAGCTAAGCGAGCACGAAGCCAACTCCGATCTAAAAATGGCCGAGCTCAGCTCTGCTTTAGAGGGCAAAGATCTGGAACTAGCTGATAAGTTCGAAGAATTGAACGTCCTTCGCAAAGGCAACGAGGATTTAAAAGTTCAAGCTGATAGCCTATCTGAAAGGAACCTGTTGCTTCAAAAGGAATCCAGCATCCTAAGGCGCGAACTCGAGGAAGAGTTTGAAAAGAAGAAGGACCTTATCCTTGCTGAATCAAGGTGTGATGTCCTTAGAGAGATGTTAGATCGAGACATTGATGTTCCTACCGAGCTAAATGATGTCGTTGCCATTGTGCGGTTGGCTCGTGAAGATCTTGGTCTTCCAGCGAGTTCCTCCGATGAAGGTTCTGATGGGGATGGTGATGAATGAACTAAGGCTGTTCTTGACTTGTTGTTTTAGTCGTTTTAAAATTTGGTCTAATGAGGTTATTTGAACTCATGTAAATATTTTTCAATGAATGAATTGTTTTCGATTTCCTTATCACTGTATTGCTTTCCGAAGGCGATTCAATTTATTCGTTTGAAAGTTTTGATATTTTAGCGACAGTTGTCGGAAGAAGTATGATTGGGGCCCAATGTTTTAGTGCGTAGTAAAGAATGACGTCTCACTTTTACGTAATGCACTCCTCGAACATTTTTAGGTTCGGAATGAAAAAATTACTGAACACTTGGTGAAAAATTTGGAATTTTAAAATTCGCGGATGTTTAAACCGATCACACAAGTCGACAAATGCGAAAAGTCTAAAATATGACCAAGTGTTGCATATTATTGAAGTGAGCCGCTAATGGGCGTTTAATACATTTTCGGATCGTACGATTCGATCGATTACATGATGCGGCCGTTTGAAGGCACAGATTTTTGATCACTAACGGATCGTTTACATGCCACATAACTCATCTAAACGAATGACCTTCGACTTTGAATAAGAGCGTCAGGGTTTGAAATCCTCGAAAAAGTTGAATCTCTAGTTTGATTTGAAGTACGAACAAGTCCCCAGTTCGAATGAGCGTTGGGGTCTCGAACTTTTGTCGAATTTAGAACGAGTCCCCAGTATTGTCTTTAATCGATTTCGTTTCTCCTTTCAATGGAAGTCCCCGGTTCTTGGGCAGTCCCACGTATCCGTCAGTGACCATCATGCTAACTCCATCCCCCCCAGTGTTTGGGTGTGAAGAATGAGCAGCCGAACACTGGTCCTCGATTTCGATACCTGAAACGGAGTCATTGAAAGACAAAAATCGAGAAAGCCGTTATAGATGAAGACCACGTTAGAATGTTCGTCAGACTTATCGACCCCGATCGGAGCGTTTTGAGCTCAGGTATTCGTGGGTGATGTTTGTCATCATTCGATTCCAACTATGCCTATCATCTAAAAGTGTTAGTATCAAATAATCGATCAAACAATTACTTCTGATGGAGAAAGAATGAAGATTGTAAAGGAAAATGGAAAATAAAGTTTGATGATACCGTAGAATCTCAAAAGTAGTGTTTCTTCAATTGTGTGATATTCCAATTGAAGTCGACTGGCTTGGAGTCCATTGTTTCGAGTTGGTATGAACCTTTTCCGATTACTGCCTTGACCCGATAGGGTCCCTCCCAATTTGCTCCTAATTTACCTTCGTTGGGCTCATCCTTCTTCGGTCTTTTGATTTTTAGCACATAGTCACCTACATTAAAAGATCGGTACCTGATTTTTTTGTTGAGGTAATTTTCTGCCCTTTGTTTCTGTGCTTGTATTCGAACAAATGTCATGTCTCTTTTTGATTCGGTCAGGTTTAGGTCTGCCAGCATAGCTTCTTTGTTCGCTTCTTCGGTGGAGTGGGCGAACCGAAGACTGGGTTCCCCCACTTCCACCGGTATCAGCGCTTCTGTTCCGTAGACAAGTGAGAACGGTGTTTCCCCGGTGCTGTGTTTCACCGTTGTCCGATGAGCCCACAACGCTCCAGGGAGTTCGTTCGGCCAATTGCCCTTTGACTCATCCATCCTTTTCTTCAAGTACTCGACTATTGTTTTGTTGGAAGACTCAGCTTGTCCATTTGCACTGGGGTGATAAGGTGTTGACGCAATTCTCTTGATCCCCCATTTTTTGAAGAAGGCGGTGATCCGTCTTCCTACGAACTGTTTGCAATTGTTGCATGTGATCTCTTTCGGAATCCCAAAACGACAGATGATATTTTGATGAATAAATTTGATGACTTCCTGTTCACGAATTTTAGCCAAAGCAATTGCTTCTACCCATTTAGAAAAATAATCCGTAAGAATCAAAATAAACTTTACCCCACCGGGCGCTGTTGGAAGCGGCCCGACCAAATCCATTCCCCACTTCATGAATGGCCACGGTGACGTGACAGAATGTAGTGGCTTTGCTTGTTGATGTATGAGGTTGCCAAATCGTTGACACTTGTCGCATTTGCGAACGAACTCTTTGGCGTCATCCGCGATCGTTGGCCAATAGTATCCAGCTCTTATTATCTTTTGAACCAATGATTTGCTGCCTTAGTGATTGCCGCATTCGCCTTTGTGAAATTCTTTCAACACATAGTTTGTTCCATCTGGTCCCACACACTTTGCCAAAGAGCCACCGAACATTCGTCTATAGAGTTGATTTTCTAGGAGACAATATCTTGCCGCTTTAGCTTTAAGTGATCGGGCAGACTTCTTGTCACTAGGAAGGGTGCCTGCCTGCAAATAAGACAAATATTTGTTTCTACAATCCCAAGTATGATTAACGCTGTTTAACTCTTTGATGCTTCGACAAAGTGGGGATTCGAACCGAATGAACCACTGTTTCGTCGATTTTTCCATCGATAGCTGCTGCAGAACCAAGGTTGGCTAAGGCATCTGCTTCAATGTTATCTTCCCTCGGTATCTGAGCTATTTTCCATTCCTGGAAAGAAGTTAGAAGATTTTGTACTTTCTCGAGCAACTGCTGCATCCTCGGATCTCGAACACAAAAATCGCCTTGGATTTGATTTACCACCAGTTGAGAATCGCTTTTGATGTCTAGTCGTTCGACTTTCAAGTCTTTTGCGATCTTTAAACCTGCAGCGAGGGTCTCATATTCGGCCTCGTTGTTAGTTTTTGCATGTAATTTGATCACATACCTGAGTTTCTCGCCGGTAGGTGCTATCAGCAGGATTCCGTGGCCAGTCCCTTTCACATTCGAAGCTCCATCGGTATACATTATCCAGACTCCGGGATCTGGATTTCTCATCATCAATTCTTCTTTTTTTTGCTTCCGGGAAGATGTCAGCGCTAAAGTCTGCTACAAAATCAGCTAAAACTTGAGATTTTATGGCGGTGCGAGGCTGGTAAGTGATGTCGTACTCACTCAGCTCGACCGCCCATTTCATCAATCGACCAAAGAGATCTGGCCGATGTAAAATATTTCGCAATGGAAAAGTAGTTATGACAGATATTGAATGACATTGGAAATAAGGTCTTAGCTTTCGTGCAGCAGTGACTAATGCAAGTGCTAGTTTTTCTAGATGTGGATACCATGTTTCTGCATCTTACAATGTCTTACTAACATAATAGATAGAAAATTGGTTACCTCTATCCTCGCGAACGAGGACAGCGCTTACAGCAACATCGGAAACGGCCAAGTAGATCAACATCATTTCTCCTTCGATCGGCTTTGATAGAAGCGGAGGATTGGACAGGTATTGCTTCAGTTCTCTGAGAGCCTTTTTGCATTCTGGTGTCCACTCAAAATTTTTATTTTTCCTCAGCACGGAAAAGAACTTGTGACATCGTTCAGATGACCTCGAGATGAACCTGCTGAGATAGGCTACTCGACCGGCCAGCTGTTGAACTTCCTTCACCAGGTCTTCGGAAATGCTTTCGATTGCCTTGATTTTGTCTGGATTGGCCTCGATTCCTCTTTGCGATACAATGAATCCCAAGAACTTGCCGGATCCGACCCCGAATGCACATTTCTCCAGGTGCAATCTCATGTTGAACCGCCTTAGTATCATAAAAGTTTCCTCCAAATGACTTAAATGATTTCCCTTCTCCAAAGACTTGACCAACATGTCATCGATATACACTTTCATCGTTTTTCCGATCAAATCTTTGAATATGGTGGTAACCAAACGCTGATAATTAAGTAGCGTCAGCATTCTTAAGGCCGAAGGGCATGACTGTGTAGCAATAAGTCCCCGTGTCTGTGATGAACGAAGTTTTTTCCCGATCTATTGGGTCCATCGAAATTTGATTATAGCCTAAGTAGGCGTCCAAGAAACTCAACATTTCGTGCCCTGCCGTTGAATTGATCAGCCTGTCGATGTGAGGCAGTGGGAACGAATCTTTTAGGCAAGCTTTATTGATGTCGGTATAATCGATGCATACTCTCCACTTGCCGTTTTTCTTTGGTACTACAATAGTGTTTGCAAGCCATTCTGGATATTTAACTTCTTTAATTAACCCATTCGTTAACAATTTTTCTACTTCATCGTTGATCAGTTTCCTTCGGAATCCTCCATTCGGCCGTTTCTTTTGCTTTACCGGCCGATGCTTGGGATCTACGTTTAACTTGTGTGTGGCAACTTTTGGATCGATTCCCACCATATCTGCGTGGGACCAAGCAAAACAATCAGAATTATCCTTGAGGAAGGATATGATTTTTTTTTACTTCGGGATCCAGTTCTACTCCCACATAGACTTTCCGATCAGGCTTATCATCGAATAACATTACTTCTTCCAATTCTTCTATCGTAGAGTCTCCGGCTTTTTGTTTGTACGGTTCTCTCACACATGGTGGAACCTGTGCGAATTCGTCTTCAACTTCGGACTCCGCTAATTGTGACGGAGCCGCAGTGAGGTTTTCGGCCACGGGTTCCACTAGCTGTGATTTCTATCTTCGAAAGCCATCCTTAACAGCTACTGAGTAACATTCTCGTGAAGCCTGCTGCTCACCTCTTATTTCGCGAATTCCCCATGGGGTAGGGAATTTTACAACTTGATGTAGGGTCGATGGGACCGCTCCCATAGCGTGAATCCACGGTCGACCCAATATCACGTTGTATGTCATCTCGCCTTTCATCACTTGAAACGATGTTTCACTCTCAACGCCTTCCACATATGTCTTAATTGTGATTTCTCCAACGGTCACTTCGCTTGAATTATTGAAACCCGACAACACCGTTGAGCGAGGCACGATCTGATCACTCAACTGCAACTGTTCGACTACCCTTATATGTATGATATTAACCGAACTGCCAGCATCGATTAACACCCTTTTTACATCGGCATCGTCGATCCTCATCGTTACTACCAGTGCATCGTGATGGGGACGAATCCTTTCGTCGAAGTCGAAATCCCCGAACACAATCTCATCATTCATGTCCTCCCGCGTTCGTTTGTCTCGTGTGAACGAGACTTTTGCATATTTTTTTGTAGTGTAAGTTACTCCACAAACGTCATCTCCTCCGGTAATAACATTTACCGTCTTCCTAGGAGCAGGAGGTTTTGGCGGCTCATCATCTTTCTTCTTATTAAAATTGTTTCGCCCTCTATCAGTTAATAACTCTACCAAATGCCCCTTCTGTAGCAAGCTGGCCACTTCGTATCTCAACGCCTTACATTCTTCCATTGTATGGCCGAAGTAATGATGAAATGCACACCATAGATTTTCATCCCTTATGTTTGGATTTGTTTTTATGCGACCTGGAAACTTTATAACCTTATCACCCATCCCCTTCAAGTGATTTACCAAGTTTGGTGTCGATATGCAAAAATTATACTCCGTCACTTTTGGAGGCAGTGGTCGATCTTTTGGAACCGAAGGTGTGTTCGATTGCCCCCTCTTCGGCTGATTTTTCGAACCACCAGCTTCGTGGTTGTTGCTTCCCATTCGAGGGAAACTGTAGGGCTCCCATCGTTGGTCCCTATAGTTTTGCCTGTCGTTCTCGACTCTCCGTGGTGGTGGTCGATAATAATGATGATTATTTCGGGCTAGCTGCAACTCCTCCTCCTCAGCTCTAATCCTTGGTTCACACTCACGATATAGCTCGTCGAATGTCCATGCATCGATTTCCCTAAGACGATCCTTCAACTTCCACGCTTCTATTGAATCAGTGCGCAAGTTATTAGTAAAAGTCAAACAAGCCCACCTTTCCTCGAGATTCGGGATATGAATCTTCTCATCATTGAATCGTTTCACAAATTGTTTGATAGTTTCCCCGGGCCGCTGCCTAACGTTCAGGATATCTTCCACTCTTGGCGCTATCATTTTTACTCCAGTATATGATCGAATGAATTTTGCCGTCATATCATCAAAACTCAGTATCTCGTTTTCGGGTAGCTGTAAATACCACTTCAATGCTGCTCCTTTCAACGTTTCACAAAACTTCTTAAGGCTGACTGAATTGATCTCTTCCGAAGTCAGGTCGTTCGCCTGAACTGCAACCGAAAACATATCAATGTGATCCCTCGGATCTGTGGTTCCATCATATCTCAAACTTTCTGGTAATTTGAAAGTTTTAGGAATGGGCATTGGGGCTGCACTTGCTGGAAACAGACGCTTTGAAATCAATTTTTTTAGCGAATTCGTCCGTTAACTTCGGAACACCTGGCAATTTCTCCATAAATGATTTTATCTCACTGAATTTCTTATCCACTGTGTCATTTAGCAGGGTTTGCATCGTAGCTAACATTCTCACTTCTGTCGTAACGGAGGCCGGAGCTCCCATAGCCACGGCGGCCGTACCCGATCCTCCGGATCCGACCCCCGTTGCAAGTCCCCCTATTACGGCGCCCTGAGGAACCGAAGTCGGAATGCTTGCGGGGTGTGATCGGGGAGGTGGGTGCTCTGTTTCCGATAGAGCTAGACAGGACCTTCAATTGTTCTTGTATCATTTCGAACTGAGCATCATGCCTTTTCAAATACGCCATTAGTGCCGCATTTGTATCTCCTGACTCGACCGCGGGATCCTTACCGGGTCGCCGCCCTCGGGGCGCGTTCAGCTGTGAACCAGTAGAAATATCGTCATGAGTCGGATCCTGCTCGTGGTTGGTGGATTCATCGGGTTCCTTTCCTAAAAATGTGCTTCAAGTTTTATAATTAAATCTATATTTAGTTGAGTCTAAGGCGACCGTTTTATATCTCAATTCGATCAATTGATAGGCAGTTTACGTTGGCAAGTAGTCGATCTTTAGGGTCTTAATTCGAAGACAATGCAAATATCATTTTCGAAGATATAAGTATGCAAATCCGATGTTGAGTCAGAACGAACAATTCGAAGGCAGATGTAAATAGAAAAATTAAAGCAAATGACAGACTAACGATTTACGATGACGTGATTTCGGGCGAATTTCTACCGAAGACGAATTATGTGTTAATTTCGTTCAATGCTGAGTACTTGATTTTAACCAGATTCGATGACAAAGTTAGATGTAATGATAAATAAATGTGATCGACAAAACTGTATTCAATCAGGTAACGATATGATCATAAAGCAACAATAGCAATTCACTTGATATGCTCGATACCAGTAAGCGAGCTAAAATAGTGGATCTAAAATGCAATCAGAATGACGATAGCAGATTAACGAGATCGAACATGATGAATTAAAATACTGAGTAATGGAAATAGCATACAAACAGCAGAATAGGCAATATTGAACAAATAAATAAAGCGATAAAAGCTTATTGTATTGAAGAATCGGAGGATGGTGCTTCGATGAAAGAGATGAATTTTCTTCCACGTTGAAACCTAGCCACGATTGATGTTTTAGTACAATGGTTGCATTGATAATTACAGTAGATTTAACTATGGTATGAGCAAAAAATAACAATAATGTTGTGAGAGGATATATAGCTTGAAGAATCAGAAAGTGGTGCTCAGATGAACGTGTTTTGCAAATGAAGAAACAAAGTCCTATTTATAGGTTGAAATGGTAGGATTCCCAACCCTAGAAGAACTCCCACTTCTTCACGTCTTTCTTTCAGCAGTTGCCTGTTTTCATCAACTTCCGCCGAATCCACTAAATTTTTTCTGATAAATTTGGGATGAGGACAACCTAAGTTATTCGTTGGAACATTGTCTTCGAAATTCTCCGATCACAACATAGCCTAATCGATCACACAGTCAAACGAAGCTGCTTCTTTTCAATCATAATATCCTTGAAATCAATTAGTGCCTTTCCATATAAACGAGTCCGTTCTTCTTGTGATCGAACAGAAATCGACCAATACACTCCTATTTTATAGAGGATTTTAAAGGGAAATAAACACGTAAAACCTAACTATATATAAGGGAATTTTGGAGAACACGTAAACCAAACTATATAGTTGGGAGTTATCCACCATGTTGTGCATTCAATCCGCTTCACACGCCCTCTAAAAGACCCTAGATCGCAATCGAAGTAGTAGGGAAGGTGCCGGGGTCGCCAGTCGTTGCAGTCTATCTCCACGGTAAAGGAGATAGGCAGGATAATGGAGACACGCAGGAGTCATGGTATCGCGTCGAGTTTCCGATGATGACAAAGGAAACTCATAATGATAAACTATTAGGTGAAAGGAAACGAATTTCTCCCATTGCAATGCTCTCCCAAGATAGTTATGGAAGTGGAGGAAGCTGGCACGTTATTGGTGACAACATCTACTGGGCTGGGGGAGTCAAGTGTGGTAAAAGGGGGACGGGAACACTTTGTGAATATTTACTTAAGCATAACATAAATCATGTTGACCCTACCTCTTGGAAAATTGAATCTTCTTCCATGAAGATTCTTCTCAAATCTCCCTTCATTACCCATTGGTAGTAAAAAACTATATTTTTTTGGTGGCAATACGTACCGCACATATAAGGAGTACTACTCAGATGATGAATATGATGATGATAATGATGGTCGTTGGAACAAGTGTGGTGAGATTTACGATCTCGACAGCAAAACTTGGAAGTACTTGGATGTCGATTACAATATTCTTGTGGGCTATAACACTTCTAATCAAATTGCTCTAGTGGAAAACGATAGTGAGGAGCCAACACAAATTGTGTTTTATTCCTTGTATGTCGGTTCTACGATGTTGTTGGATGTAACAAATGGTACATTAGATGGTCCTGTAGCCCATATGGACTTTGCGTCGTGGCATTATTCTATTATGGAGGGTCAATGTCGCGAAGATGTTGTTGGTATGCCAGGTGTTACTCACCACGTAAAGGCAGTCTTTACTAATGATACATTCTATTGGTTCGACTTGGATATGTGCTTGTATGGATATGATATTAACGATCAAAGATGGCTTCGATCAACAAGTCTTGAGGAGCAATTGGCCTCAATGGTTGTGAACGACTACAACGATTTTGCACGTCCTAGATACCCCATTTTGGTCCGGCTGCAAGATGGAAGACTTTTGGTGATTCTTTCCAGGGATGGCGGAGAATTAACAATAGCCACCCTCACGGTGGTCAAAGAACAAAATTCGTTAATTATGCTCGTGGAGTCAGTTCAACATTTCTCCATTGATGATCATAGTTTTATTCCCTCTGATGGAAAGGCAGTGTGAGTGTATATCCTAAAAATCGATTTCAGGTGTTACAGTTAAATTTATATTTAGTTGAGTCTTAGGCTACCGCTTATATCTTGATTCGATCGATTAATAAGCTGCTTTACATCAACAGGTTATCGATTTAGTGAATATCCTGCCGAGATTGATATGCAAATTACGGATTCGATGACATGAATGACAATAAACTCGACAATATGCAGAATAATAAACTTGACTCGAAGACAACGATATGTTCAAATAAACGAAGACAAGTGGAAAATTTATCAATAACGATAGTGCGACTATTCGATTGCAAGCGACTGATTCTTACTGATTCCGAACAAGTAAATTACGAGCAAGGCCAATAGATGTTGATTTGTCGAACACGTATTTAATTATCAATTGAGTTCGTATCTAGCATATGACTTAAATCAGATTTCGATAAGAGATGTTGCGATAGAATTACGAAGACAATAATGATAGATGAGCTGAATAATATGAATAAGTGATGATGTACTTAATTGAAGCGATGAAACTATGACTCAGGAATCAAGCAATAATATAGTCTAATCAGTATTACGATAGAAATAGTAGTAAGCAATCAACAAAATTAACGATGATGAATAAACACAACAAGTAAACAATTGAATGAATAACAAATAAATAGAAGAAAGCTGTCAAGCTTACTGTATTGATTGATCGAAGGTTTGTGATCCGTTGAAAAAGAAGAATACTCCTTTCAGAGTTGAACCAAGCAGCGATTACACAAATACACTGGATATGGTGGTGGCGGGTTAAATAGGATGATATTGATAGTGATATAGCAGTAAAGTAGAAAGGGGGGTTGCTTTGTTCAAATGAACGTAACCTTACAAATGGGAAAATGTGGGTGTATTTATAGGACGAGATTTGTGGAGTCTCCAACCCTAGAAGGACTCCACTCTTCCACGTTTTTCCATCAGTCACGCAGTTGTAGTTGCACACGTCTAACAGACTCTGTTGAATTCGGTCCGACAAAAGCGGGACAAGATCAACCATCCTTATCTGGCACAGCAATTGTCTTCGAAGTCTTCCGATCACGATCCAGTTCAATCGATCACACTCTATCGATCGACGTTATTCCACTCCAATCTCGCTTTATGCTGTCTTCGATAATTGTTCTTACCTCGCCAAATAGTTGGCTACGTGTCACTTGTGTGATCGGACAAAATCCGACCAATACAGATAGTCCCCCCACTTGCCTAGTGAGTGTTCGGAATACTTGGCAAGTGGCTTGAAACTTACGGCGGGAAAACACGTGGAGCGTTGGTGGCCTTTTATTTTGAAACGCCAAACCGTCATTTCAACTTCCCATCATCCGCACGAGTCCTAAAAATCGATTTCAGGTGTTACAATTAAATTTATATTTAGTTGAGCCTTAGGCGACCGTTTATATCTTGATTCGATCGATAGATAAGCAGCTTTATGTTAACAGGTGATCGATTTAGTGAATATCCTGCCAAGATTGATATGCAAATTACGGATTCGATGACACGAATGACAATGAACTCCACAATACGCAGAATAATAAACTTGACTCGAAGACAACGATATGATCGAATAAACGAAGACAAGTGGTAAATTTATCAACTATGATAGTGCGATTATTCGATTGCAAGCAATTGAATCTTACTGATTCCGAACAAGTAAATTACGGGCAAGGCAAATAGATGTTGATTTTTCGAACACGTATTTAATTATCAATTGAGTTCGTATGTAGCATATGACTTAAATCAGAATTTAATAAGAGATGTTGCGATAGAATTACGATGGCAATAATGATAGATGAGCAGAATAATATGAATCAAGTGATGATGTACCTAATTGAAGCAATGAAACTATGACTTAGGAATCAAGCAATAATATCGTCTGATTAGTATTATGATCGAAATAGTAGTAAGCAATCAACAAGATTATCGATGATGAATAAACACAACAAGTAAACAATTGAATGAATAACAAATAAATAAACGAAAACAGCAAAGCTTATTATATTTATTGATCGAAGGCTTGTGCTCCGTTGAAAGAAAAAAATCCTCCTTCCAGAGTTGAACTAATCAGCGATTACACAAATACACTGGATATGGTGGTGACTGCGTAAAGAAGATGATATTGATAGTGATATAGCAATAAAGTAGAAAGGGGGTTGCTTTGTTCAAATAGACGTAATCTTACAAATGGGGAAATAGGGGTGTATTTATAGGACTAGAAATGTGGAGTCTCCAACCCTAGAAGGAATCTACTCTCCAACGTTTCTCTATCAGTCACGCAGTTGTAGTTGCCCACGTCTAACAGACTCCGTGGAATTCGATCCGATAAAAGCGGGATAAGATTAACCATCCTTATCTGGCACAACAATTGTCTTCGAAGTCTTCCGATCACGATCCAGTTCAATCGATCACACTCTATCAATCGATGTTATTCCACTCCGATCTCGCTTTATGCTGTCTCCGATAATTATTCTCACCTTGCCACGTAGTTGGCTACGTGTCACTTGTGTGATCGGACAAAATCCGACCAATACAGATAGTCCCCCACTTGCCAAGTGAGTGTTCAGAAAACTTGGCAAGTGGCTTGAAACTTAAGGCGGGAAAGCATGTGGAGCGCTGGTGGCCCTTTATTTTGAAACGTCGAACCGTCATTTCAACTTCCCATCATCCGCACGAGTCCTAAAAATCGATCTCAGGTGTTACAATTAAATTTATATTTAGTATAGCCTTAGGTGACCGTTTATATCTTGATTCGATCAATTGATAAGCAGCTTTACGTTAACATGTGATCGATTTAGTGAATATCCTGCCGAGATTGATATGAAAATTACGGATTCGATGACACGAACGACAATGAATTCGACAATACGCAGAATAATAAACTTGACTCCAAGACAATGATATGATCGAATAAACGAAGACAAGTGGCAAATTTATCAATTACGATAGTGCGACTATTCGATTGCAAGCATTTGATTCTTACTGATTCCGATCAAGTAAATTACGAGCAAGGCAAATAGATGTTGATTTGTCGAACACGTATTTAATTATCAATTGAGTTCGTATCTAGCATATGACTTAAATCAGAATTCGATAAGAGACGTTGCGATAGAATTACGAAGACAATAATGATAGATGAGCTGAATAATATGAATAAGTGATGATGTACTTAATTGAAGCGGTGAAACTATGACTTAGGAATCAAGCAATAATATAGGCTAATTAGTATTACGATAGAAATAGTAGTAAGCAATCAACAAAATTAACGATGATGAATAAACACAACAAGAAAACAATTGAATGAATAACAAATAAATAGACGAAAGCCGTCAAGCTTACTGTATTGATTGATCGAAGGTTTGTGCTCCGTTGAAAGAGAAGAATACTCCTTTCAGAGTTGAACCAAGCAGCGATTACACAAATACATTGGATATGGTGGTGGCGGCTTAAATAAGATGATATTGATAGTGATATAGCAGTAAAGTAGAAAGGGGGGTTGCTTTGTTCAAATGAACGTAACCTTACAAATGGGGAAATAGGGATGTATTTATAGGACGAGAAATGTGGAGTCTCCAACCCTAGAAGGACTTTACGCTCCCAAGTTTCTCCATTAGTCACGCAGTTGTAGTTTCCCACATCTAACAGACTCCATTGAATTCGGTCCGATAAAAGCTGGATAAGATCAACCATCATTATCTGGCACATCAATTGTCTTCGAAATCTTGTGATCACGATCCAGTTCAATCGATCACACTCTATCTATCGACGTTATTCCACTCCGATCTCGCTTTATGCTGTCTCCGATAATTGTTCTCACCTCGCCATGTAGTTGGCTACGTGTCACTTATGTGATCGGACAAAATCTGACCAATACAGTGAGTACTCTTACCTTACTTACTGTTAACCTCTTTTAATTAAGCCTAACACTGTCTTAATTTAATAGCCGATTTTGGTTTGTAGAGAAGTTCACGTTTGTTCGCCATAGTTATAGTCTCCCGTTGCACTATCTATTCTTTAAGAACCTAGAGAATATATTGAATTATTAATTTTGGGATTAAATTTGAGATAATATTTATTTCATATTTGATTGGTGGTATATTAGCTAAATCGGAATAAGTTTATATTAAAAATATGGTACTATCCTATTTCACAAAGGAGTTGGGATTATAATCCGAGAATTGTCTCGGACAGTTAACTCCATCATTTTGGTGTAAAATTTTTGTATTAGTATTTGCTAATACCTATAACTGAGTTTAGGTATTCTAACTTTTGATCACATTGACCTGTTGAATTAGGTTGATGAACATCTAATAGTGAACTTTTTTTCCGATTAAAACCCAAAAACGGCGTAGATATTGTAATTCGTCAAATAAAGCACAGGAGAGCTAAACCTGCCTCGAATGTACAACTGAACTTTAAAAAAGAAAATACATGAAAATGATATATGACCAATATGCGTCAAAAGAAGAAAGCCTAATTAGCTAATAAAAAAAATTAGCTTTGTTATATCATACTTGTAAAGCTTATTCGTCTTTTTGATGCAGTAACTTTATGTTTAGTTAGTTTGAATTCTGCTTATGATTTTCCTTACATGAATGTTGAAGGTTGAAGAACACTACTGGGTCAGGTAGAGTGCATGGATGAGTCGAATCTGCAACGAAGACCTAGTGGTGAGGAGTTGTTACCCCTTCCTTTAAGTGAGGTTATAAAGTGCACCCAAAATCACTGACTAGCAGCACTCAATTCGTTGTCTGGCTTTTATTTTGGTGAATTGAGGATTTTCCTACCTGTCAAAGAGATTTGAAATTGTTGTTGTTTTGGAATTTCAGTACTTTGCCAAAACCCAAAAGTTTTAACTTCCATTTTTAGTTTTTTCTTTCCAAAAAAATAAAAAAAAGAAGATCCCGAGATTTGTTATTTCAAAAATAAAAAAAACAAAGATATATCTTGAGTGAAGGTAGACTATATCCATCACTCTTAAGTTTTACGAATTAAAGATTGTACTTTGATTTTACTCTCCTTCGTGATCAAATTTTGTAACCTTTGTACCAAAGAATTCAAATTTAACTATTGACGTTTTGATCTTTGAGGGGACTTCTATGTTTAGTTGTTTGATAACTATCAATATGAAACTTGGATTGTGGCAATTTACTTTGGTTCTTTAAGTTAATAGATCCAATTAGTTTTATTAGTCTACAATTGTGTAATGTGCTACAATGAGATGGACGTAAATCTGCTTTATACTGATTTAATATTTTGGCTTATGATACAGAAAGTACCTTCTTGATTTAAGTGTCGTTCTTTGTCATTTTATTTTATGGTTCCGGCGCCGAAATAGTTTTTGAGGTCTTAATAAGCTAGCTTATGTAATTCTCATTGTTATTCTGTGTAACATATAAAACAGTTCTAGTGAGAGACTTAATCTCATGACCTTACCCCCAAGCTAAGATACGTTAAAACTGATTGGGTAGAGGATCAAGGATCCACCAAAAATGCGGATTCTTCAAAATTAGATTATTTATTTGAAAGAATCTTGCGATATATTTGAAATATCTGAGCAACATAGTCAAGTATAACTATAGAAAAAAATTCAGCTACCTTAGTTCAACCAGAAAGGGAAATAGACCTTGATTCCTTGTTTCCTTTTAATACAATGAACATTGTCAAGGATATCTAAACTAATTTGGTCAGCTTGTAACTCTCTGATATCCTCTTGCATTATGATCAAGGCTAAAGCATTTTAAGAAGTTGTGAATAGTTCTGCTGAATATTAATTTGTTTTGTTTTGTTTTTTTTTTTTTTTTTGCAAAAATCTATTTTCTTTGATAACCTTGGGACATGTTCTATATACAGATTTCATATTTGATGTAAATCAAACTAAAAAGATAGGAATTAGATTTAAATTGAAGCAGATTAAGGTAATAATAATGGAAGAATCAAAGTTATCTCTTTAATGAACTCAAAGAGCAACTAGACTATGCAAACTATCCTCAAGAAAATAGTAATTTTGCAAACGGTTTGATCAAGAAACTCTCTCCAAATCAGGCCATTGACCGGTAACCCTTAAATTGTTGACCAATTACCATATGGGCAAAAACTAATTTTACCTATTAAATTACTTTTTTTAATTTATATCTTATATATTTTAATTTAAAATTTCCTATTAATAATTGTTCACGATTAATCTTATGGGTTAGTAACAACGGCATTAAAAAGGAAAAGAAAAGAAAGAAAATTAAACCCTCATACAGCCATGGGTGATGATCTCATATTGATTAACTCACTTCTTCAACTTCACTGCCCAAACAAAATCAAAGTAAATTTCAAAAGGTCGGCTACTTTTATTACTAAGTAAAGTAATTTTCCTCAATAGTATATTGAAAAGGTTGATGAATAAGCAATTTCTCTTACTCTTACTTTGACATCATGCTTGATTGCTGTAACTTTTACTGCACTAAATTTAAAAAATTCAGCATAGTGAGGATGACCAAATATTCCAGAAAAAAAAAGTATGTGATTGAGTAAAAAGCCTAGCTTCTTGAGAATCATGTTTTAGAATAAATAATAACAGTAACGTAATATTTTAATATAGGTAAAATTACTTTTTGCTCTTATAGTGATCGATCAACAATTTAAAGGTCACCGGTTAATGGCATGATTTGGAGAGAGGGGAGAGAGGGAATGAAAATGATAATTGTTTAATGTTAAGGAATGAAATTGATTTTTAAATTACAATTGAGGAATGAAAATAATTTTTACCCAATTAATTTGTACTCATGACGTCGCAGGCATGTGACTCTTTCGTTCCATTCAAAACTTTCAATTGTCGTTAATACATGTTTTGCTATTTGATAACTCTTTGGGTAGACTTTTTAATGTCATGCAATTTATAAGGTGCAGCTTAAGGAAAAATACCAAGTATTGAAATGGGTCTTTCCCTTAATTTGTTTGCATGCATGTACAGGTAAATAAATCCTAATTAACAATTTTAAATAAAAGCTATCAACAAAAATATTGATTTTATTTTAGTATGGGCCACACTAGCCCCGTAGCCTGTTTGCACCGCGCTAAATGAATATTAGCCAGTGGTACAAAACTGTTTGAAGACTAGTCATATCCGGACAAGTCCAAATATTAAAATACTGAGACTTTAAACATAAAATGCTGAGATCACTTAAACACTAATCCCAGTATAAAACACTAGAACTTTAAACATGTTAGTACAAAGTCTCAGTATTTTATACTGGGACTTTATATATAAAGCTCCAGGGATACTATAAATATGAATCCCATTATAAAATAATGGGTTCAAAGTCCCAGTATAAAATACTAAAACAAGACTTTATATATAAAGCTCCAGGGTACTATAAACATGAATCTCATTATAAAATAATGGGACTTTGAACATGTTAGTTCAAAGTCTCATTAAAAATACTGAGACCAGTCAGGGGG
The DNA here is from genome assembly GCA_029990575.1 of Petunia axillaris subsp. axillaris. NCBI lineage: Eukaryota > Viridiplantae > Streptophyta > Magnoliopsida > Solanales > Solanaceae > Petunia > Petunia axillaris. Next base: position 45,096,883 of record JARKNS010000007.1, on the reverse strand, counting down.
TGTTTGCCAATGCTAATGGAGTGTAAGTATGCATGCGGATCTTTGGGTATTCCTCAATTAATTTTAAAACAGTGGATAATTCTTACTTAGCGCGTCCAAAAAAGGTCACCCATCAAAACCACACCCATACTTTATGTGGTTTGCTAAAAGATTTTATCACAGATACTGATGCAACCCGACGCTTATCCAAGCCCTTCACAAGGACCCAAGCTAGGGAGTTGCAACAGCTACAGACAATGTTCACACAACTGGAGCTCATTGGGCAAGTATTGGAGGTTCTAGGGCAGTTTTGCATGCTTACTGCCTCTGGAATTGAAAATACTCATTTGCGATCGCGAGAGCGCAGACGCGATCGCGAAGAGCCAAAAGGAAGAGCTACGCGATCGCGGGCAGCCAGACGCGATCGCGGAAGAGCAAATGGCAGAGCTGCGCGATCACGAGTCCACAGACACGATCGCGCAAGAGGCTGGTTAAAGCCTTTGCCTACGCGATCGCGTGACAATAGCCGCGATCGCGAGGCTATGAATTAATGCTCAGCGTGATAGCGACCATCACTGCGCGATCGCGCTGAGACGAGGATCAGAAGGCCCAGCAGAAGCTAATGATTTGAAGGCCCATTGTTAAGGGTTAATTAAGGTATTTGTGCCATAGTATAAATACTCCTAAAATCATTAGCAAACCTAGTTTTGATGAATATTGATAATTGTGAGGATTTGGCTAAGCTTGTTTGCTTGAGCTCATTAATTTCCTTGATTTGCAATTAACTTACACTAATGAGGATCAAATCGTAGTGGTTCTTTTGTTTAGGTGATTAAGAGAGTGATTAGGATAATTTTCCCTAATTAACTTCCTTAATTCTTCTCTAAATTAATTGGGTCTTACTTTATTTCTTATTTTTTCAATTTATGTCTTTAATTTTCATATCATTTTGGTATCAGGGCTGGATTAGTGTTTATTTTAACAATCACTAAACCAATTCTTGTTCATCAAAGTCAAAAAAAAAAAAAGGTCAAAAATCCAAAAATATGAGTCTCAGAATTAGGTTTCTATTGGGTGAAATTTTTGGTACTATTTGAAGATTTTGCTGCCTAGAAACTATTTCCGAAAGAAATTGAACAAACAACAACATATTGGTGCTGAATTGAAGGATTCAAGAATTAGGGTTCTTCATCAAGAAATTGGGGGTTTTGAATTTGGTTGTTGAAATTGAAGAATCAATTACTGGGGTTTGTTTACGGACCAACAAGGAGTATACATCTCAAATTTGGAGCAAAAATACGGTTGTTTATGAAGATTCCAGTTGAAAAGTGAGCTTCAAAATCGGGTTCTGCTTCAAACCGAGAAGCTTACACGATCGCGCCACTTCCAGCGCTATCGCGCAGGCCACTAATTAAAAGGCCTACGCGATCGCGACAATCACACGCGATCGCGATAGTACCACCAGCAAAGTCTTCGCGAACGCGACACCAGCTCGCGATCGCGCTGAACAACAATTTCCCAAAAAAAAAACAGATTCTTAGACAGATTGTTCGCAACAGCCCTGTAACAGTTTCCAATCAACCGGAATTCAATTTCAGCATCAAGAACAGTGAGTTTCTAGATCACAAACCAAATTTCATCCAATTCCGAATCCGATTCGTGCAAATTCGATTCGTGATTTTCTTTCTTCCCTTTCTTTAAACTTTCCTAAAATGCTTTCGTCAGTTTCAATTGTCCGTGTCTTGTCACAACAATTCTTTTTGATCCCAAATTAGTTGAGTTTGAATGTCAAGTTGGATTTAGTGTGCGAAGAACAAACTTGCAATAGCCAAAGAGTGGAAAAAGGAAAGTGAGGAGAGAGCATTAGAGTGAGTAAAAGCCGAATGTTGAGTGCAAATACGAGTGAATTGAGTGACATCAATTTGAGTGTAAACAATTAGGGAGCGACTCGTTGAGGACTTTTTTTCTACTAACATTGTTTGTTCACTTGTTTGTAGGTACAATGACTCAAAAGGGGGTCGAAGCGGACATGGAACTTAAAACCATGATACAAGCCATGATGACTAAAATGAGCTTGATGGAAGATAAGATTGATGGGTTGAGTGGGACGGTGAATGAGCTAACAACAAAGGAAAGGCTTCGGGAAATGGGTAAACAAGTGGTTGGCACACTTCCAACCGTGGGGGTGCGGGGTGATGGACCAAGCCAAATCTCTCGGGCCAATGACTGCTACTCTCAAATGGTGATCCAAGATACCTATTCGCCGAATATCACTCCACAAGCAAGGGATCCTACTCATGATCTCCCAAGAAATGAACAACCAAAGAATGACACTCCAAGGCCATTTGATGTTGAGGGTCTTCATGAGGATGAGAACTATGATAATGAACCATTTCGTTATCCAGGTGAAGCCCAACAAGGGGAAGCTAGGGGTCGAGGTGGTCGACTTGGGGGAGGTTACCAAAGGAGAGTAGATCGTGGTGGAGACTACTATGACCACGGGGGTTATGGTGGGCAACGGAGGTATCATGATGAAGATAGGGGTTAAACACTATCAAAGTCAACCTACCTACTTTCCAAGGTGAGAGTGATCCGGATAAATATATGGAGTGGGTGGTCATGTCGGAGAGAATCTTTCAAATCAACAACGTCCAAGATGCTACAAGGGTGAAGTATGCTATCTCCCAATCTGAAAGCTATGCTTCTACTTGGTGGGAGTTCAAGAGAAGATAACGGGAAACACAAGTGCTTATTGCCAATGGGGTTGGGCAGCTTTGAAAGCCATGATGGAGGCTCGGTTTCTACCTCCAAACTATGAGGTTGAATTGCTCAAACAGTTCTACAATTTAAGGCAAGGAACCAAGAGCGTGGTAGAGTATTTTGATGAATTTGAGAGGACTAGGACAAGGGCTAACGTGTTAGATGGTGACCGGTCTCTCATACCAAAGTTTCTTGGAGGTTTGAATAGGGAGATCTCTTCCCCAATAGAATTGCACCGGTTTGAAAGCTTGATTGAAGCATTCCAAACGGCTCAAAAGGTGGAGAACAGGATCAAGTTAGACAAATCTTACAAAGCCAAAAACATCACATCCACTTGGAACAAAGGAAAGGATAATGTGAAGGCTTATACCCCATGGGTTAAAGCTAAGGATCCCAAGCGTGACTTCAAAGGCAACTTTGAAAGAACCAAGCCCACGGAGGAGCCCAAGATGGGAGGTAATAAAGATAAACTTGAAAACTTATCTAACATTCAATGCTACAAGTGTAATGGCCGTGGCCACATGATGCGAGATTGTCCCAATAGGAGGACTATTATTGCATTGGGTGATGGGGCTATGAAACGGGTGGTAGTGATGATGATGAGATAGATAGGGGTATGCCATGTGACGATGATTTTGATGAGGAGCCGATGGGAGATGGGCAACTAGAGGAAAACTATCTTACTCTTGTGGTAAGAAGAATAATGGGGGCACAAGTGAAGGAGGAGTTGGAGTCAAATCAAAGAAAGAGTTTATTCCATGCCTATTGTAAGGTTCAAGGTGCTACTTGTTCTTTGATTATTGATAGTGGTAGTTGCGTCAATGTGGTGAGCACCACCTTGGTTGAGCAACTCAAACTACCCACTAGAAAGCGCCCACAATCTTACGAATTTCAATGGTTGAATGAGTGTGGTGAACTAATGGTGACCAAGCAAGCATTGATTAAATTCAAGATTGGGGATTACCATGATGAGCTTTTGTTTGACGTGGTCCCTATGCAAGCTTGCCGTATCTTGCTTGGTAGGCCTTGGCAATATGACCGCTTGGCAAAGCATGATGGCAAGACTAATAGTTATGCCTTGGAAGTGGGGGGTCGGAAATTTGTTCTCAATCCATTGACCCCGACGCAAGTGAGTGAGGGTTATAGGAAATGAGGGAGTTGAAGTTGAAAAGAGAGAAAGAAAAGAAAGAGGGAGTTGTGGAGAAAGGGAGAGTGGGAGTTGTTACTCAAAAGAGTGAGGGACCAAAAGAGGGAGTGAACTTGTTCTTGTCTAGGAAGGAATGTTTGAGGGATGTGGAGGAAGGAGCACCCATGATTTTCCTCTTACACAAGGAACATGTTTTGCTTACTAATGAACTAAACCCTTATTTGCCTAGTTCTATTTCTTCTCTTTTGCAAGGTTATGAAGACATCTTCCCCGATGAGTTGCCTAGTAGATTGCCACCACTAAGAGGCATTGAGCATCAAATTGACCTTGTTCCGGGTTCCCAATTGCCTAACAAGGCCGCTTATAGAAGCAACCCGGAAGCTACCAAAGAACTCCAAAAGCAAGTGGAGGATTTACTCAGGAGAGGACTTGTGCAAGAAAGCTTGAGCCCATGTGCGGTCCCGGTCATCCTAGTGCCAAAGAAAGATGGGACTTGGCGCATGTGTGTGGATTGTAGAGCCATCAACAAGATCACGGTAAAGTATCGTCATCATATTCCTAGGTTAGATGATATGCTTGATGAGTTATGTGGATCTTGTGTGTTCTCTAAAATTGATTTGAGGAGTGGATACCACCAAATCCGAATGAAACCGGGTGATGAGTGGAAGACGGCCTTTAAGACCAACTTTGGTGTTTATGAGTGGCTTGCCAAGCCTTTTGGCTTGTCCGATGCTCCTTCAACCTTCATGAGGTTGATGAATCATGTGCTTAAATTCTTCATTGGAAAATTTGTTGTGGTTTGTTTTGACGACATCCTTATCTATAGCAAATCCATTGATGAGCATGCTAATCATTTGAAACAAGTGTTTGATATCTTGAGAAAGGAACAACTATTTGCTAATTTAAAAAAGTATTTTTTTTTGTGTTGAAAAAGTTGTTTTCCTTGGTTTTGTGGTGAGTGCAAATGGTGTGGAAGTAGATGAGGCTAAGGTGGAGGCCATTAGAGATTGGCCCACTCCTAAAAGCATTGGTGATGTGAGAAGTTTTCATGGGTTGGCTAGCTTTTATAGGAGGTTTGTGAGAGGATTTAGCACTATAGCCGCACCATTAACCGAAGTGACAAGGAAGGATAACGTGTTTGTGTGGGGGAAAGAGCAAGAAGAGGCTTTTCTGAAATTGAAGGAAGTTCTTAGTTCCACACCTCTTCTCCAATTGCCAAACTTTGATAAGACCTTTGAGATTGAATGTGATGATAGTGGGGGTAGGCATTGGAGCCGTGTTGCTGCAAGAACAAAAACCTATTGCCTATTTTAGTGAGAAACTCAAGGGACCAACCACTAAATATTCCACTTATGACAAAGAGTTGTATGCCTTGGTGAGGGTATTGGCTAATTGGCAACATTACCTTTGGTCCACGGAATTTGTCATTAGAACCGACCACCAATCCTTAAAACACCTCAAATCCCAAGAGAAATTGGATGTGAGGCATGCTAAATGGGTGGAGTTTCTTGAGACCTTTCCCTATGTCATCCATTACAAAAAGGGGAAAGAGAATGTGGTGGTGGATGCCTTGTCAAGAAAGTTTGTGCTTCAATCAAGAAGGCACTTGTTGTTGAGTACTTTGGGGTCCAAACTCATGGGTTTTGAGAGTATGAAGGAGATGTATCTTAATGATCCGGAGTTTGGAGAAATTTATGCTAATTGTGAAGTGGAGGAAAGGGGTAGAAGAGTCAATCGATTGTGTGGTGAGGAGGAATTTAGTGGTGATGTGGAGAAAAAGAGGTTTCACAAGTTTGATGGCTTCTTGTTTAGGAATGGGAAGTTATGTGTGCCTAGTTCATCTTGGAGGGAATTGCTAGTGAGAGAGGCCCATAGTGGGGGGACTAATGGGGCATTTTGGTGTGGGCAAGACAATGGAGATTCTTAAGGAATATTTCTATTGGCCCAAAATGAGAGTGGATGTTGTGAGGGTGTGTGGCCAATGCTTGGAGTGTAGGCAAGCCAAGTCAAAGCTACTTCCACATGGTTTGTACTCACCCCTTCTCATTCCCTTAGGTCCTTGGCTTGAGATTTCTATAGATTTTGTCCTTGGGTTGCCTAGGACCAAAAGGGGAAAGGATAACATTTTTGTGGTTGTTGATAGGTTTTCTAAAATGGCTCATTTCATTCCATGCCACAAGGTTGATAATGCATCTCACATAGCTAACTTGTTTGTTGACAATGTGCATAAATTGCGTGGGGTCCCAAAAACTATTGTTAGTGATAGGGATCCCAAGTTCCTTAGTCATTTTTGGAAAGAGCTTTGGGGGAGGCTTGGCACTAAGTTGTTGCTCTCCACTTCTTGCCACCCCCAAACCGATGGCCAAACCGAGGTTGTTAATAGAACCTTGGGTACTATGCTTAGAGCTATGGTTAAGGGGAAACTAGCTTCTTGGGAAGAACATCTACCTTTGATTGAATTTGCTTATAATAGGACCATGCACACATCTACTTGCATGACACTTTTTGAAGTTGTGTATGGCTTTAATCCCCTTACCCCCCTTGGATCTTACGCCTTTGTCTAGTGATGTAGTCTTAAGCTTACATTCCAAGGTGAGAGCTCAAGAGATGAAGCAACTTCATGAGCAAGTAAGGAGACAACTTGAGAAGAAAAACCAAGAAGTTGCCAAGAAGGCTAACAAAGGAAGGAAAAAGGTTATCTTCGAGCCCGGTGATTGGGTGTGGGTTCATTTCCAGAAGGATAGGTTCCCAAACAAGAGGACGAGCAAATTGATGCCTAGAGGGATGGCCCCTTCCAAGTCCTTGAACGCCTTAATGACAACGCGTACAAGGTGTACTTGCCAAGCGAATACCAAGTGCACAACACGTTCAATGTGTGTGACTTGTCTCCCTTCGAAGTCAAAGATCAAGTGAATCTGTGGACAGATTCTTCTCAAAATGGGGAGAATGATACAACCCGACGCTCATCCAAGCCCTTTACAAGGAGCCAAGCTAGGGAGTTGCAACAGCTACAGGCAATGTTCACACAACTAGAGCTCATTGGGCAAGTATTAGAGGTTCCAGGGCAGTTTTGCATGCTTACTGCCTCTGGAATTGAAAATACTCATCACGATCGCGAGAGCACAGACGCGATCGCAAAGAGCCAAAAGGAAGAGCTACGCGATCGCGGGCTGCCAGACGCGATCGCGGAAGAGCAAATGGCAGAGCTGCGCGATCGCGAGTCCACAGACGCGATCGCGCAAGAGGCTGGTTGAAGCCTTTGCTTACGCGATCGCGTGACCATAGCCGCGATCGCAAGGCTATGAATTAATTCTCAGCGCGATAGCGACCATCACTGCGCGATCGTGCTGTGATGAGGATCAGAAGGCGCAGCAGAAGCTAATGATTTGAAGGCCCATTGTTAAGGGTTAATTAAGGCATTTGTGCCATAGTATAAATACTCCTAAAGTCATTAGCAAACCTAGTTTTGATGAATATTGATAATTGTGAGGATTTGGCTAAGCTTGTTAATTTACTTGAACTCATTAATTTCCTTGATTTAAAATTAGCTTACATTAATTGAGGATCAAATAGTAGTGGTTCTTTTGTTTAGGTGATTAAGAGAGTGATTAGGATAATTTTCTCTAATTAACTTCCTTAATTCTTCTCTAAATCAATTGTGTCTTACTTTATTTCTTGTCTTTTCAATTTGTGTCTTTAATTTTTATATCAGATACAGTTGCGTGTACCCAGTCCTCTTGAACAAGCTGCTTTGAGTAACGCCAAGTGAATTTGTTAGATACTCTTAAACATGAAACACTACAAAATCAAGTGAATTTGTTAGTTGCATAGGTAATTGGAACTCTAAATTCAATTAGTTCCTTTGAAAAGTTTTGTGTTTGAGGAAAGATAAAGCCGACGGTCATATCACAATTGTAGTCCTGTGAATTAAAGAAAGACAACTCTGTGTTTATTGTCCAAATTTTGCATTATTGTTGGGCTGGCTTGTATGGCGTGTTAACACTGTGGTAACCTACCTAGGTATGTATTAGCTAGTTTTATTAGTCATATATATTGTGTTTTATTTTTATACTGAATGTTTTATTATTTATCTATATATACATAGTCTACTACTATTCATCAAAACTCACACATCATATTGTCCAAACTGTTTAGTTAAGTGCTTGATTTCTGGTTGTCTTATAAACTCAAACAGGATCGAGATTTGCGGTTCTCAAAATCAACTAAATACATATTGTGGTGTTAAACTTTTATAGGACATGGATCTATTAAGTTACAGTACATCACAATCTTGGCATATGTTTGTGGGTGTAGTGTTTTATGCTTTTCAAATTTTAGTACATTTCTTCAACTATAACTCTCCACACATTTCAATGCACTTACCGAAGGTATGCATTGTATTGACCTAAATCAGATTAGGAAAACAAATCGAATTTATAATGGGTTTACAAAAAAAAATCTAGTATCAAAGTTGCCTAAAAACAATGAATTGAAATAACAACTGAGTGATAAGAGCAAGAATGTAAAATTCCAATATCAACTGTTTGAGTATACAATTTGGCAGAGTTTCAGTAAGTAATTTCTAGATCATTACAATATGAAATGAAGTACTATTTATAGATCATCAGATGGGAAAAGATTATGGCCATGTTCCCATGTTTCAATCATGGCTTGGACCATATTTTATCCTGTTGAAAACCAAGTAAGTGGGCGAAGATCATGGGGCGCCCACTCGGCTGAAATAGGAGATGCCCACCGAGGCTGGGATTTTCCACCTCGAAGATACGAGCCTGTTGATTCATCGAGACAATTATCTCTCGAGGTTTGTTAAGAACTCCGACTTTGATCTCTTGCCTTGATGGCCATGTTGTTTGCCTCGTGCATAGATATATGAATCTTCGTCCGACGTGTTCCAAATTATGCACTCGAGGCGCCACGTAAGCAAACCTTTTTATGCCAATACAGGTAGTCCCCCCACTCCTCGGGCAAGTGCTAGAGTTTTTGAGGAGTGGAATGAAATTGATTGGGAGAGTGACGCAGCGAGATACTCGCCAAGGATTTCAAAAAGGAGTCCATCACTTCAACTTCTTATTACGCTATACGTGGTGACCGTTGGTTAGTCACGAATGGTCATGTTGTTTCAATTGTTCTTCCTAATGTTACAGTAATGATGGCCTCTACTCTATAAATATGTCCACTTAATCACTTTCTTCCTCACTTCAATCTTGAGAAACAGTAGAGTTTTCTTCCAAGCCATTTTCTTTCCTTTAAATTCTTCTTCATAACCAGAGATTCACAAACACCAATCTGATAAAGAGGATGTCTGCTACAAACTCTGCTCAAAATTCTAGCCGTCCTTCTGAGGAGAGAATTCCTGACGACGCCACCATTACTGTCGGCGGTGAGCTAGTAAATGTTCCCCAGCTTTTGAACATTATTATGTCGACGGAAGGTGACAGCGAGGCGACATCCAATTGTGTGGCTTAAGGCGGCGCAAAGCTAGCGCTGGTCACAACAAACTAGAAAAAGTGGATTATGACAGTGGCGATGATGATGATGATGATGATATTGATGATGGTAATGATGATGACGTTGCTGACGTCGATGAAATAGGCAAGAAAGAGGCTGGCACTGAGGCAGCAGATGAAACCGAGGCTGGCACTGAGGCTGGAACCTCGAAGTCAAAGAAAAATAAAAGAAAATCCCAATTGACCAAGAGCTCGAATCTCACCAGATCATTCCTTCAACCTTAAACACGGATAAAGACTTCAAGTTGTTGGACCATTAGATACCCAATGAGAACTAGCTAGGAATTTGCCGATTCAAACAGCACCAAGCCTAATTAAGCAAGCTCGCATAGCTTTGGTTCGGGAAGACTGCAATCGGGGCCTCGAGGTCCAAGTTAGTGTCTCAGCCCCAGATAGTAGCAGCTCAAACCACATGGCTAGACATTTTTTCGTTTATACCTATCCATTCACAATAGGATTTACCATTCCTGTTCACCATGTAATTGATACCTTCTGCCGAACATACAATCTGGTTTTGGCCCAACTAGGCCCCCGGGCATGAAGGATTGTTCAATGCCTCGATTTCTTAAGTCGAGAGACTGGGTTACCTTTCACTTTCCAGCAGCTGATTGCCCTTTATTACCCATACTTCCACAAAGGTGGGATTGTGGCTCTGAACAACTGGGGTAAGTACTCAAAACTTACCAAGAGCAAGGATCACGGTGACCGAGGCTGGTGTGACTGTTATGTCCTCTTGCCCACTGATTTTCTATCCACCGAACCCGGGTTCCCGAGGTTTGGAATGACAAGCGTAAGTCTTCCACCTTCGTCATACCAATTTCTTCCTTTGACGCCTTCGATTATTTAACTATTCATTGTTCCATCCTTCTCTAGCACCTAACAAAGTCCTGGTCACTCCTCTAGCCGACTTGCTTAACTGGGTGAAGGCAATGACGAGTGTTTAGAAACATCCGAATAGGACTTGGATGATTATGGCTGCTCAGGAAGACAACAATTGGGCGTGCAAGAGGCACGATGAGTTATTTGTCACATTATAGCTCTTTTGAAGTTTACCCAAGGTATTCTTGTGACTTTTCTCTTGCATTTCGCAAACAACGTAGCCAAGCCGAAGGAAATAGAAGGCGAAGAGAAAGAAAAGAAGAAGAATAAAAAGAAGAAGAAGAAGAAGAAGAAGAAGAAGAAGAAGAAGAAGAAGAAAGTAATCCAAAGTCTCCAAAGGCTCCCCGGGCCAAGGGACTTCAAAAGTTGATGACGATATTTTCCTCAGTTGATTCGCTTGTATCTCAATTTCTTATTCTACTTTCGTCCATAAACTCTTAACTCATTCTTCTACAGGTTCGAAGAGGAAAAGAGCGACTTCGAATAAGTCTTCTCAATCGGTCCACCCTCGAGTCGAGGTGACGACTAATATTGGGCCTGAAGCTGTTACCAAGCAGCATCGAGGCTTGATTGACGAGCCCAGTGATGAGGGCCTTGAGGCGCCTAAAGAGATCGAGGTGATAAACCTCGAAGAGCCAGATCAAGCTACCACTAAGGTTAAGGGTAAAGCTAAAGTGGGTGAAGTTGAAATCCCTACCGCCGCCGAGGAGAGGACGGCTACTAGCACAGCTCGAGCTCACTCCGAGCCTCTCAAAGCTTCAGCTTCGGAGAGGGCTTTGAGGAAGTTGGAAGTCTTGGCTCAGTCATATCTCTTAGAGTGCTCCCGCAATGACATTTTTAGGCTCGGGCCGTTGTTGGGGCCGACGGAGGAGGGCGTTGTCAAGAAGTTACCCCCGGCAAAGTTGATTGCTACTTCTGCAGCTAATGCACTTCGCGTAGGTTTCCACAAGTTTATTTTCTTTTTAATCAAGCAATTCTGCCCCTAACCCTTTGACAACCTTTTGTTTAGGGTTTTCTCATCTCCTTAAGGAATGTCCAACTTGAAAATGAGAGGAATGAAGAAGTTCAGCATGTGGCGAGCGCTTGGAATCACCAACAAGAGCAGTACTTAGCCCAAAATTCTGAATTGCAATCTCAGCTAGTCATGTCCAACGTCGAGTTAGAGCAAGCTCGCAAGGCTGCTGCCAAACTTGAGCCAGATAAGCGTAAAGTCACGGCTGCCTCTGAGGCTTAACTACAAACAATGAATGAGGATTATATGGCTGAGCACTCGAGGCTAAACTTGGAGATTGAACAGTTTCATGCTGAATTGACTCTGATCAAAGCCCAACTTGTTGATAATGACCATAAATATCATGGAAAGTTGAAGGAGTACGCGCTCAAACTTCAGCAGTTGGAAAGCCAAGTGGATAGAGTCCCGACACTTGAGACCGAGGTTACACGGCTCCAGGGTAAGATTGCTAACTTCGAGGAGCGAGCCAAGGTCAAGGACACAAGGGCGAAACTTGAAGAGACCTGGGCCATTATCAAGACTCGGCTGAAATCTCTCAAGCAATGTGAAGTCGAAGAGATTGTTCTGGATGAAGAAATTGCTAAGGCTGAAAGAGACATTTCCCAAGCTCAGAAGATTATCGACGAGCTTCCCTCGAGCGATGGCTCAGATGAGGATGAAGCTAGACTTAGGCGAAATTTTTAAATGAAGCCACTACCGGGCGAAAAATACAAAATACTAAACTGCTCCTCGGGCGACAGTCTCCAGTATATGAATAGCTAGTCTTCAGGTCCGTTGCAGTCCCCCGTACGAGAGGCTTCAAGTTAATCTTGACTGCATACCATCTCCTACATCCCCCCACTATTCAGGTGTTAATTGGTAAAGACCCGAGCACTGTATTTCATTCTCTTCGCTTCTTGAAAAGGTCAAGAAAAAGAAAAATGAGAGGTTAGTTAGAATTGATCAGCCTAAGCATCTTATTGACGAAGGGCAACGTACCTCGGTGTCAGAAATAGTACTGCTTCAAATTGGAAACATTCTAGTTTAAGGGTTCAGGTTTTCCTTTCAAGTGTTCCAATTGATAAAATCCCTTTCCAACGATTGCCTTGATCTGATAGGGTCCTTCCTAATTAGCGACAAGCTTGTGTGGACAAAAATACGTCACCTACTATTACGGGGATATGAGTCTAGTTGGCGAGACTAGGCTTATCTAACAAGCCACCGGGCATAGAGGATACACGCCCGCTCCTTGGGCCAGCGACTGTTCAGGCAGCATGGCCATAGGACGCCAGGCATACATCCCACAGCCTTAGGTTTACAGTCTCGTAGTTAGAGTTTGGTATATACCACCGCCTTGAGTTATAGGTTCATAGCCTTATTAGTCTTTGTATTTTATCTTAATTAGGACTGGGTATCCACTACTATGAATACCCCTCCTTACATTGTATCGTATAATCAAGTGATTCACCATAGAATCCGGTTATTCTCAAGGAATAAGAATACTTTATTTTTCTTGCTCATTATTTCTCTCTTTTATTTACTTAATTTTCCATCGTATTTACTGTATTACTTATGACCTCATTCTAAATTAATTTTTTAACCTAAGCGGTCGATTTTAAGAATAAATAGTTTGGCACCCACTGTGGGACCAGGCAATTGTAGGTATTCTACGAAGGAAAAGGCGTAATTATGTCTGATAATGGTAGCAACGTTTTGAAGAACACTACAGACACAGTAGACGAATCCGTGAAGGATCCCAGTGATCCCAGCGCACAGCCTAAGGATCCCATTGAACAACCAAAAGACCCTTCCCAGGAGACAATCCATATTGCCAGCGATGGGAAAGGTGATTGATCATTGGAAGGTAATCCCGAATTCAGATGTTTCCTTGTTAATCTCCTCAAAACTATGTCAAAACAGGCAGAGCGGAATTCGAGCAATACGGTCGAAGGGATATCCAGGAGTTAGTCGCGATGTTTGCTGGATCGTCTTAGAGGCCAGCATCTCCGCGAGGACCAGAGCCCACGAACAATTCGCCAGCATCTGTTCCTAGCCGCAGGCTCAACATGGATGCCGCTCCTGGAGAATCATCAACAATCAAGACCTTAAGGTAGCGCATGTCATTCAAGACCTTATAAAGGAGATGAAGGCCATCCACGACCGGATTGGTAATGAGCCAGGTGCTCCACCCCAAGTTACCATAGTAGATGAGCATAAATTTTACAAGCATGCTTACAAAGCAAGAGCTACATCTGTCCGCATATCAAAGCACTTCCGCCTGCCAAATAACTTGATGTATGACGAAACAACTTATCCGGGTGAGCATATTGCTGCATATTACACGGTTGTAAAGAGTAACGAGATCACCGAGAAAGAAATTCAGTCTGCTCTAGTGAAGAGGTTTGGCTCAACTCTGACCAAATGCACCTTTGCTTGGTACACCTAGTTACCCATGGGCTCTATCGGATAATTCACTCAGATGCAAGACCTATTCATGAAAGCTCATTCTGGTGCCCGCAAGCGGGAGATGCGCATGGAAGACATCTTTGAGATCCGTCAGCTTGATGATGAACTGTTGAAGGACCACTTTGACAAGTTTCAGCGGGAACGCATGGAGTTTCCTCCAGTCCCCGATAATGTTGATGTGGTAGCCTTCGGCAAAAGTCTAAACTCGAAGGAATCGTTGGCCACCAGGGAGTTGCAGTGGAGTTTGACTCAACATCCTGTGACAACATGGAACGTTTTGCATCAGATATATATCAAGAAGCTTCACCTAGAGCTAGGAGAATCATCCATCCTTGAGGAAGTTCGCCTGATTGTCCAAGACGTCATTCGCCAAGGACAGAAACGGGGATGGGTGGAGGAACTTCGGGCCGGAGAAAAAGGGAAGCAAAGCAGGACGTATTGCAAAGATGATTTTTCAAAGCGAGAAGATAGTGGGAAGACCTCAGCACCATCAACCAAGGGGCCACTCAGCGTAGATTGGGTACCTAATAGGTTCGAAAAGTTGGGATTGCGCGTCAACACCGTAGAGTTCGTGAGGGATCACATGAAGGACGCCCAAGTACGTTAGCCTAGCAATTTGAGGGTCGAGCCAGGCAGAAGGAAGAAGAATCTTTATTGTGATTTTCATAGAGATCACGGACACTAGACGGCCGGATGCAGAGCTCTGATCCTAGACGTCATGGGTCTACTGAATAAGGGTTATCTCAAGGATTTTCTCACCGACATGGGAAAGCAGACTTACGCCAAAAAGCAAAAATTAAGATGGACCACCAGATCTACTAGATCCCAAGAGCTCCATCAATGTCATAATCGGCATTCGACGTTGCTCAAAGAGTCAAACCACATCGGGGTAGCGCCTAGCGAGGGTCATGCCCGGGACGAGATGATCCTATTTAGTGATGAGGATCGCACCAGTTGCAATACTCCTCACCACGATGCCTTGGTTATAACACTTAGAATAGAGGATACGGATGTCAACTGTATCTTGGTCGACGCCGATAGTGCCGTCAACCTCATCAATTGGGACACGCTAAAGGCGATGGGAGTCGAAGACAAGATGGCTCCAAGTGTCTATACACTGGCTGGCTTTAGCAATTCTTGTGAAAAGGTTGTTGGAGAAATTAACCTTGCTGCTCACATCCTAGGAGCAGATTATATTTCATTTTTTCAGGTAATCAAGGGAGGTGTACCTTACAATGTCATCGCAGGACGGCCATGGATCCATCAAGTCAAAGAAGTACCATCTACTTGGCATCAAAAGCTTAAATACCCTATCAAGTGGGGGATAAAATAAGTCAACGGAGACCAAGAGACAGCAACAGAATGCTACACAGTGGCCATCTTAAGGCCAGCTGTCCTTGAAGAGGTGCCTGAAGCAGACCTCTTTGAAGCCAGCGAAGACCCTAGAACCTCAATCAACCAAGACTATAATTCCGATTGTACCATTGATTGAAGTGTCTTCGAGAGGGGTAGAAGGAGTAGGGATACTTGGAAGTACTTTTCTTTTTTAGTATTTGCTTTATTCAGTTCCTTAGTTTTATTGTTAAATTAAAGCATTTTCATGCTCTTATGTCATGTTACCGGATTTCACCCACAACACTCCAGGCTTCGCACCCCTATTAATAAACTACTATCTATATAGTCAGTTTTCTACCAATTAAGATCCATCTACGATCCAAATATTCATAGTCCAGGCCAATTACAAGTTGAAGTAATACACTTACTTTTCGTGACAAAAGTAGGATACACTACTCGCTTAGAGCAGACCACGTCTACCTCAGCACCAGACATTATTCGTAAGTTGAACTCATTAATTCAACAACTGCACCTACATGTCGATGGGGACGCCTGTCCACATAGTGCCAGAAATTCTTAAATACTCGAGTAACTAAGGAGAGACGTTCGAAGTCGGACGCAAAAGTGCTCGTTACCACACGGGCTAAAGTCATCCCATTATGGGAGCAAACAGCCATCTAATACAGATGTAACCTAGGTCGCCGACCATTGGCGCACACGGATGTAATTGCCTGAGCAGGCTCACTGATAAATGTTCTAAACATCAAAACATTCAGGACGTCTGGAAGCCATCTAATCTTTAACTTTATACGCCCACAAAGGTACAACTTAACGTTGCTTATTGTTTACGGCGGAAATTAAAAAGCGTCACAAATAAGAAAACAAGTAATTCAAGTTATAATGCCTCAAAACGGGCCCAAAGTTATACCATTATGCCTAAAAAATATGGACAATTGTTCAAAACAAAGATGCAGAAAAAAATAAGCATCAGGGGGGGATTTTTATTCCTTTCTCGGGGGACTTCTTTCGGTGGCAATACTCCGCGAAGGTCCTGCTTCACCAGCTGCAGGTTCCCAATCTAGTGTTTTATCTCCTCTTCTTCACTGGCTTCGTCAAAACCTTTCTCAAGTTCGGATCCAAGTTGAGCATCTGCCTGAGCTACAACCTCGGTGTACGAGGCAATCTCGGCAGTCAGGTCCAAGTTAGGGTCGTCACGAACCCAGAGGAAAGTGGCTAGAGCAGCTGCGATATTAGCATGATCCACCTCAGCTATGCGGTGAGCATTCAGAGCATTCATTCGCTGGTCCTTCAAATGAGCGTAATTACAGAGTTTGTCGCGAACTCGCTCGAAAGACGCCACTCTACTCTTCAACCTATCATTTTCATCTTGAAGGAAGGCGGAGAGGCCCTAGGCATCTGAGACACTTTTCTCGGCAGCATTCATTCTCTCCTCCACACCAGACAGCTTTTGTTGCAGGTCCTCCACAATCGCTTTCAAGCGGTTCACATTGTTTTGATGTAGTTGCTCTGAGACCTGGGCATCCGTGAGGGAAGATTTGAGAGTCTTCATAGTCTGCTTACACTTGCAAACCTCACTGGCCAGTGCTTTGTCTAGTTCCTACTCTTTAAAGCCTCCATTCGATAGGCTTCACGAGTGGTCTGGAGCTCTCATTTCAGCTCTTCAACCTTCTCTATGAATGGTTGTAAGCTGGCAACTTGCCCATGTAAGGCATCGATCTCCTCAGATTAACTTCCTTCTGGACCCCCTCGATAGAGTATCTCATGATATACCATCAACCCCTGGACGATTGGTGGAACAAGCATTTAGCGAAGGAAAGCAAAGTTACGATTCATAGAACGAGGAAGGAAAGCTTACCCGAAGAGAGCATCTGGCAGCAACCTCAAGCAGCTCTTGACAGTTATAACCATAAAGGTGTTCTTGCTTGATGCAACCCAAAACGAGCGGAAGCTAAACAACGACACAAACAATGCGGAAGCGATAAATAACTAGATAGGTGATATCAATGATATCGGGGAAACAAGGATTGGGGAGTCAAGAAACGAGAAGAAAGAACGGATTAATGAATTCAAGACATGAATTAATAATCCAAAAGGGAGAAAGGGAAACTCGAACCTTACAATGGACTCAACTAGGTGTCGATCGCCATAGGTTCCAAGTTAACGAGATACATGAAGCCTCGGGCTTCGGACTAGAAAGGCTCGGCCTTCTCTAATTCTCTCTTCTCTCTATTCAATTCAAGCTAAACTAATGAAATGAAGCTAAAACTAGCTATATATACATTTACATGTCAAATGGACAAAAATGGCCCTGAAACTGATTCTGCCTCGCTGCTCAGTACTTCTTCTTCGCGATCGCGCCAGGAAGGCTCGCGATCGCGCTGGGCATTCTTCAAAGCATCGCGATCGCGCTGGATTGAACGCTGTCGCGCAGAGATCGATCAACTGGCCTTCAACTCCTCGCGATCGCGCGAGATAACACGCTGTCGCGCAGGGCAAATATATTCCTCTTCGCGATCGCGCAGACATGGACGCGATCGCGAAGAACACTTGTTCTTCCTCAGGCAGTGAGCTCCCAGATTGCTCCCCTGTTTTGCCCTGTTTTGGGCTGCCTGTTTTCCTGCCCTGTTTCCTCCATCCGTTGGCGCTCCAATGCACGATCTTCAAGTTGTTTCCGGAGGCCTTGACTCGTATCCGTTGTGCTCTCGAGCATGGCTTTTGATGGTTGTCGTTTAGGCCATTTTATATTGCATCATCCTCCCCTTCTTGAAAGGATTTCGTCCTCGAAATCGAACCATCAAAACCTACAATCAAAACAAGCACAACCAAAACTTCCTACTTCACAAGTAGGTTAGCTCAACAAGAATAAGTGCAAGTGGTGTGGAAAACACACTCTTGTGATAGAGCCAAGCGTCAATTCCAATTAAAAAGCGTATGTCCCCAAAGGAGACGACATTGTCTTGGCTCGACAAGAACAAGCACTCATTGACAAAACAAGCAAAGAGATCAAGGATATGCATGTGGCAATTAAATTCCCCACGACCCCTAAGCCCATGACCAACACACCAAGCCTTTAAATCAATTTTATCACAAAGTGACACATCGGCTTTGGCATGTTCAACACACACGGTGCGCTCAACGTATGGAATGGAGTAAGTAAGATAGTTCAAGCGACAACTAACATCAAATACTCCACTCCCCTTCTTAAGAGCATTCTTACACACACCGAGAGGTACCTCCTCACCTACAAATACTACCCCAAGACAACCCTCGTCTCTAGATAAACTCCCAAGGGAGGTCTCAAACAATGGGTTATCCATAGAGTTAGGCATTCCAATCCATGGAGGTCCAAACTCACACTCTACTCTAGCTTGATACAATTCACCATTTTCATCGAAGTTGCTCTCATACAAAGGATTAGTATAGGCATACTTCTCAAGTTCATTGGCAAGCAAAGGTGAAGTTCTCAAACTAGAGACAACATCGACACTTGAGGAGTCATCGAACACAAGTCGATCTATCTCATTCTCAAGAGACTCCTCAAGGTTACAACCTTCCTCACTACGACACAAGATACCACCACTAGCAAATAAGCAATCAAAGGGAAGAATAGGATAATCATGCAATTCATCTTCTCCTTTATCAAACATGGGTGGGGTGTCATAACAAGGTTCACAAGCAAGGTCAACTTCAATATTTTCACTAAAGAGAGGTTCAATAAAAACCGAGCTCACATCATGATGTGGCTTTTCAACCCTCTCAACTAGTGGTTCATTTTCACACACAAGTTGACCCCAAGGCTCTACACTAGTTGCAAACACATTATAGTCATGCAAATCATCAACTAGTCTAGAGTTCTCACTAACAACATAACAAGACAAGGAAGTATCATGCTCAAGGAAGGAAGAACTAACACATACCGTTGAAGTGTCATGCATGTCTCCACCTTGTAGCTCACATTCGGCATCTCCTTCACCTTGTCTTTCCAACTTGGAACATGGTTGAGGCTCCATTGGTTTGCCTCCAAGAATTCCTACACAAGAACTCAAACACATAGAAGAAAAAGAGAAAGGGTTAAGGTTAGAATAAGGGGTGTCCTCACTCTCAATTTTTCTTTTTCCCTCTTTCTTTTCCCTCATTTTCTTTTCAAGGTCGGGTGTAGATTCGGGTGGTGACATCCCACTCACATCACTCAACACATCCTCTCCTTTTTCCACTCGAGGAATGTCACCGGTCGCTCCCTTACTCCTCTCTATCTTTTGTCTCTCAAATTCGGGCGAATTGGGACGAGGCCCAAGAATACCCATAGCCGGAGTAGGTGGACTCTTCACGTCAACCCGGAATCTAGGACTTGGAGACTCATCACTTGAGGTCTCCTTCTTCTTTGTTGGTGAACCACTTGATTTTGCAACTTGTGGTTGGTTCACCTTGTTGATGTTTATCAACCCTTCACTTGAACTAGTCCCACCACTTCTTGCAATTGTAGGACTCCTTGATTGCACATTTTTGCCCATGGAATGAAGATCTCGCTCCTTGCTCCTTTGCATTGCCCACGAAGGTGTACTAGTAGGCACTTGGCCCCTTGCCCGATAAGGCACAAAGTCATAGACCCTTTGCCCTATGCCCACAAGATACGCTTCCTTCATAGCACTATGTCGCACACTCTTGTCTTGCAACCATGGCTCACCTAGCCAAACATCAACATGTTGCGTTGGATACACATCACACCACACATAACTACTATAATTCCTATGAGATAGAAGTACCCGAGCCTCCTTGGAAACCCACACTCCCTCATACTCATAAGGACTCCCTAGTTTGCGGCATGGTATCCTCAATTTGTCAACCAAAGAGGTGCTAATGCAATTGGCATCGGTATCATCAATTTTGAGCAAGTAACCTCCAATACCATTTACCCCAACAACAAACCTTCTTCTACCCAAGCGTTGTAGCGTGGCATCCAAGTGAGAACTTGAACGCCCATGAGTGTCAACACCGACAACTTGGGTCTTCCTTATCCCTCCACTAGTGGCAACACCACTACTATAGTCCCCACACGAGCCATAATCTCCACAATCAACATTCGACATTGTCGCAACACCAAGAACAAAACCTCCCAAAAGTCACTCCCTCACGTGTATCACTCAATTTATGAACACTCAAGAGCGAGGCCTTTACAACTTGGGAACCAAGGTGATTACAACTAGCATGTCCAAGTTAAAGTTCGGAGTGGAGTTAATGAGACTCAATGGACGGACGGTTATTTAAAGTGCGCACTTGAGGCCAAAAGGAGTTCTACGACTCTTCTTTGAATTCTAATCTCCTCTACGCACGAATACCTAATACGCTAAAGGATTAGTGTCTTTCAAGTAGGCCAATTACCTTCAAAACACTAACCAAGAGGTACGGTAGAAAACGGGACACAAAAGATTCGACTCGAATCGGCACCAAACGGATTTGGAATCGGATGAAATTTTTTTTGTGATCTACAAACTCATCATATTTAATGGTCCAATTGGAGTCATGATGTTTGGAAACTGTTCGGAAGCCGTTGCGAACATTCTGTCCCAAACTGGAATTCTGAAATTTTTTTTTGTTCTTCGCTATCGCGACCAGACGCGCGCGATCGCGAAGGGTTAAATTTTCAAAAAATTATTTTGTTCTTCGCTATCGCGAAATTGCTCTTCGCGATCGCGAAGGGTTAATTTCTGCGATTTCACAGCAGCTCAAAAACGAGTTTTTGGGCGATTTTGGCCAAATTTTTGGCTCGATTCCAACCCGAAACACAAAACCAACGATACCCAAAGGTGTATACAACTATAACAACCAATCCCCAATAGTTTTCAACTCCAAACAAACAACAACAAGCTTCGATTCAAGATTGAAGCGTTTTCAAGAATTTTCAAACTTTTGGATTTTGATTTTCGAAATTTTTGAATCGTAACACCAAAACACGATATATGGGTATCAAAACGACGGGAATACAACAAGGAACAAACCCCAATACTTTTTAACACTCGGGGATTCGTATCCAACCCGCTCCACCAATTTTTTTCAACTTTTCTAGTTTTTCAATTTTTTTGTTTTTCTTCACTTTTCAAGAACAAACAACACAATCACAACAACGACAAGAACAAGACCGAGGATTCGTAAGAACGAAGCCTAGCCATGCTCTGATACCAACTGATGCAACCCAAAACGAGCGGAAGCTAAACAACGACACAAACAATGCGGAAGCGATAAATAACTAGATAGGTGATATCAATGATATCGGGGAAACAAGGATTGGGGAGTCAAGAAACGAGAAGAAAGAACGGATTAATGAATTCAAGACATGAATTAATAATCCAAAAGGGAGAAAGGGAAACTCGAACCTTACAATGGACTCAACTAGGTGTCGATCGCCATAGGTTCCAAGTTAACGAGATACATGAAGCCTCGGGCTTCGGACTAGAAAGGCTCGGCCTTCTCTAATTCTCTCTTCTCTCTATTCAATTCAAGCTAAACTAATGAAATGAAGCTAAAACTAGCTATATATACATTTACATGTCAAATGGACAAAAATGGCCCTGAAACTGATTCTGCCTCGCTGCTCAGTACTTCTTCTTCGCGATCGCGCCAGGAAGGCTCGCGATCGCGCTGGGCATTCTTCAAAGCATCGCGATCGCGCTGGATTGAACGCTGTCGCGCAGAGATCGATCAACTGGCCTTCAACTCCTCGCGATCGCGCGAGATAACACGCTGTCGCGCAGGGCAAATATATTCCTCTTCGCGATCGCGCAGACATGGACGCGATCGCGAAGAACACTTGTTCTTCCTCAGGCAGTGAGCCCCCAGATTGCTCCCCTGTTTTGCCCTGTTTTGGGCTGCCTGTTTTCCTGCCCTGTTTCCTCCATCCGTTGGCGCTCCAATGCACGATCTTCAAGTTGTTTCCGGAGGCCTTGACTCGTATCCGTTGTGCTCTCGAGCATGGCTTTTGATGGTTGTCGTTTAGGCCATTTTATATTGCATCATTGCTTAGTGAGACCGATAAACTCAACAGTGTGATCTGTCGCAACCCTTGGGGTCTTGAACAGGTTAACTCCCGCAGCAAATGGGATAACAACCTCCCGGGCTCCACCCACGGGTTCAGCTGCAGCATCCACGGCCACCTCCTTGCTAGGACGACGTTAGAAAGAGGAAGTGGTCTCAGGAGCCGAAGTCAACACAACGAGTTCTAAACATAAACAAGAAATGTTAACTTATGGAGTACATGGGAAAAGCACATCAGTACAACAAGAAGCGGAGGTTTCACCTGGAAACTGAGGCTCAAAGGAGGTAGATGATGCTACCACTTCATCTTCCACACAGTCCTCCTCTTCAGCTACGGGGATCTCTTCTATCAAGTGCCTACGCTTTCGCGTAGGAGGAACAGATTAAGCAACAGCAACCGGAATAGTCTTAACAGCTTTAGGCATGGGCACTCAGGGGACTTCACTCTCACCATAAAAAATCACCAGAGTTTCACTAGCAGTCACCACGCTAGTTGACTTCGAAGGTCTTTTCCTCTTTGTAGAGCAAAAACTGCTCGCTCTATCTAGAATTCTCCCACCGAAAGCCTGCATATCATGTAGATGAGCAATATATGAGGCAGCAATCTTGATCTCTCTGAACGAGGGCATTTCAAGATGGGAAATCCTGAGGCAAAAAGGGGAGTTGGTGAAGACATTGGAAGATTCAAGGTAAAAGGAAAATTTTGGCAGCACTAAAATTACAACGGTCTTTTGCCTGCAAGCTGTTTGCATTAGCTAGGATTATGAAGGTCAAAGAATTAAGGGGGTCTCTTGCAAAGATCACAGTGATCCACGTCGTCAACTCCTCATGGCTTAATGAAATAGCAGTAATAGAATTCACTAAAGAAAACGAAAATCAATTCCAAGAAGCAGCTAGTATCAAGGCATAAGATATTGTTCATGAAAACTTACACTTTCTGTTGAAGACCTCTGGGAAAGGAGAGAATAAATAATGTCGGTCGTTCATACATCGACGTATCTGTGGACCAATCCACGGTCTTTGAAATCTTCACTGTTGGGAACCACACCTTTCTTTTCTCATTTTATAAACATTAGCATGTCAGCCTTCTGAAAACGGGGAGAGTAGAAAGCCAGAAGATGCCCGAAGGAGAATGCAACTTGAGCATAATTAGCCAAATGATCCAGTACTGCCACTAGACGCCAAACTGAAGGGTTGATTTGGCCTGAGAAGATGTTGTACCGGTGGCATATGCCCTCAACAATCGCATGAACACGCTTATTGAGGTTTAGAGTGAAAGGGTATGTATGGACAATCGAGTAACCAGTCCGATGGGAATAAATGCTTTCCTTAGCGTCAGGAACGATGGTATCGATCAAATCGTCCCTCACAACTACAGATAAGACTATTCTCGCCTTCTTATTTAGGAGTCTGGCCCTTCATACGGCCATAACCTTTGAAACTGAGGGAGGTAGGGAGGTAATCTTGGGCTCTGAAGTGTACAGGGAGGAAATTTTGTCCTTGTGCCATGGTAAAGGATGAAGTTATTGCTAAGAATGAAGGAATGTTTATCTTTTCGAGGGAAGTTCTTGAAATTCTTTAAAGATCGATGAGTAAATCCCTACATTTACGACATTTATATACACGCCTGTGGGGAATACTTGAATGAGAAGCTGAATGATCACGGTCATGTGGGATCGTAATTATGATTGCCGCGGTTTACGTGATATGTATCCCTATAATTATGGGATATAAACAGAGCAGTGGCAGCATTGGAAAAATACGCGGAAAACCCCTCTAACCACAGAGGGACACATCATTGTACTAAGGGATTTGCATTTAATACAACACATGCGAAGAGGCAGAGGACGAGTATCGCTACCGTCACATCTTTACGTCTTCTATCACGCTTCTTTCACTTCATGACTGCTTGCATTAGCACTCAGCAAGTGGGGGACTGACTGTGTAAGCAAAAAAATCCCACCTACTATTATGGGGATACAAGTCCACCTGGAAATACTAGGCTTATCTTACAAACACGCCCGCTCCTTGGGCCAACGATCGTTCAGGCGGCATGGCCATAGAATGCAAGGCATACATCCCACCGCCTTAGATTTATAGTCTCTTAGTTAGGGTTTGGTATATACCACCGCCTTGAGTTATTGGCCCATAGCCTTATTAGTCTTTGTATTTTACCTTAATTAGGATTAGGTAAACACTACTATAAATATCCCTCCTTACATTGTATAGTACAATCAAGCGATTCACCACAGAAGTCTCATGGAATAAGAATAATTTACTTTTCTTCCTCATTATTTCTCTATTTTATTTACATACTTTTCTGTTGTATTTACTGTATTGTTTGTGACCTCATTCTAAATTAATTGTTTAACTTAGGCAACTAATTTTAGCCATAATAAAGCTTACCAGCATTCTTCTCCTTAGTAGATTGATTCGAGGCCTTCAACACATAATCCCCAACTTTGAAATCTCTAAATTTGGCTTTCCTGTTGAGGTAGGCCTCGATTTTCCTTTTCTGAGCGGCTAGCCGAACCAAGGCTAGTTCCCTTTTCTCCTCGAGCAAATTCAATTCTACACGCATAGCTTGCTGGTTAGACTCTTCGGTAGCGTGAGCGTACCGAAGACTGGGCACGCCAACTTCCGCAGGGATCAATAAATCCATTCCATAGGCGAGAGAAAAGGGAGTTCCACCAGTGCTATTCTTTTCTATGGTTCGCATTGCCCACAATACCCTAGGAAATTCATCAGGCCACGGGCCTTTTGCTGCGTAGACCCCCTTCTTTATATTTTCAATAATCACTCTGTTCAAAGACTCGGTTTGACCATTCGCACTCGGATGGATGGGGGTCGACTTCCCCCGGACCCAGACAATTTGCCATCGGGCCGGAATATATCTTTTTGTACAACTTCCCTTGAATCATCGAATAAGAAGCTGCCCGAGTCCTCAACTTTTTGGCTTCTCTCTTATCTGTTGGAACAGTCCACAAGTCAAAGCAGGAAATGAATTTGGTTCGCCAATCCAAAGTATGATCTACCGAATTGACCTCTAACTTAATCCATTTCAGCAAGAACAAGAGTAACAAAACCACAGAATCAGTCCCCGAGTGTTTCACTTCGACGGCCGAGCCTATATTGGCTAAGGCGTCAGCCTCAGTGTTTTTTACTTGAAGTATCTGCTGAATTCACCATTCTTGGAACTTAGCCAAAACTTGTTGAGCTCGGGCTAAGAATTGCTGCATCTTGGGCTCGCGAGCCGAATAGTCCCCGAGTACCTGATTCACTACCAACTGTGAATCACTTCTCAACTCATGATTTTCCATTCCCATTTCTTTGGCGAGTTCTAAACCCGTTATGGCAGCCTCGTATTTTGCCTCATTGTTGGTTACTTTCTTGAATCTGATCGAGCGCCTCACTTTTTTCCCCATTAGAGCTACCAAAACTATTCCGAGTCCCGAACCTCTTGAATTAGCAGCCCCATAGGTGTAAAGTGTCCATACCCCCGATGTCGGCTCTTTAGACACTAATTTTTCCCTTTCAGCCTCGGCAAGTATCAAAATCTGTCATGAAATCCGCCAAGACTTTGGAATTTATGGCCGTCCGGGGCTGGTAAATAATATCGTACTCGCTTAACTCAATTTCCTATTTAGATAACCTCCCTGACAACTCTGGTTTATGTAATATACTTCTCAAGGGGAAGGTATTAACTACGGCTATAGGATGACATTGAAAGTAAGGTCGAAGTTTTCGAGCAGTAACTACTAAGGCAAGCGCCAACTTTTCAAGATGAAGGTACCTGATTTCAGCGTCGAGAAGTGTTTTACTCACATACTAGATGGGCTGTTTGTTTCCATCCTCCTCTCGAACCAACACTGCACTCACTGACACCTCAGACACGGCTAGGTAGACCAACAATGTTTCCCTATCTTTTGGCATGGCGAGCAGCAGCACGTTAGCCAAATAATGTTTTAACTCCTTTAATGCTTCTCTGCACTCCAGTGTCCATTCGAAGGAAGTGTTCTTTCACATGACCGAGAAGACCTTGTGGCATCACTTTGAGGACCTCGAGATGAATCTACTCAAGGCAGCGACTCGGCCAGTCAAGTGTGAACTTCCTTAGTTCCCCAGAGCACCTTGGAGATCTCTTTGATAGCTTTGATTTTCTCAGGATTAGCCTCGATTCCCCTTTCGGAAACTATGAATCCTAAGAGGCTTCCCCGAACCGACCCCGAATTAACATTTTTCGAGGTTTAGCTTCAAAATGTACTGCCTTAAAATGGTGAAGGCCTTCCTTAGGTGATTTAAGTGATCTTCCACTCGAACTGATTTGACCATCATGTCATCTACGTAAACTTCAATTGACTTTTCAATATAATCCTTAGACATTCGACATACTAGCCTTTGATAGGTTGTTGCAGTATTCTTGAGTCCGAAGGACATCACTTTGTAGTAGTAAGTGCCTCGGTCAGTGATGAATGAGGTTTTCTCTTCATCCATCGGATCCATCAAGATTTGATTATATCCCGAGTAGCCGTCCAAGAAGGTTAACAGCTTATGTTCAGCCGTGGAGTCTATTAACATGTCTATTTGAGGCAATGGGCCATGAATCTTTGGGAGAGGCTTTGTTAAAGTCCGTATAATCGACACACATCCTCCATTTACCATTCTTCTTTGGCACAACTACAACATTACCAAGCCATTCGGGATACTTGACTTCCCTTACAAAGCCGATATCTTGCAACTTTTTCGTTTCATCTTCAATCACCTTTTTTCTTATGCAAACATGGGGCCTCTTCTTTTGTTTCACGGGGGTATGGTGTGGGTCCACATTAAGTTTATGTGTCATGATCTCCGGATTGTTACCGACCAAATCAGCGTGGGACCAGCGAAGCAATCATCATTGGACTTTAATAAGTTAACAATAGCTTTCTTCGACTTGGGGTCCAACTCCGAGCCGACAAATACCTTTTTTATCTAGAAACTCCAAACGCAAAGGATTCCAATTCCTCAATAGTTAAGTCCTCGGCCTTTTGCTTCCGAGGCTCTTGAATGCACACCGGGATCTTTTCCATCACATCTTCTTGGGTATCTATTGTAGGAACCAAACCCTCATCTTCATCAGACCCCGGTTGCATTGATTGCTATTTCTTTGGTCCACTCGGGATGACTCCACTCTTCAAAGCAGCCGAGTAGCATGCTTGAGCTACTCTTTGCTCTCCTTGGATGGAGCGGATTCCCCAAGGGGCTGGGAACTTAATGATTTGGTGAAGCGTGGATGGCACAGCTTCCATTGCATGAATTCAAGGTATCCCGAGGATCACATTGTAATTCATGTCCTCGGGCACGACCTGGAACATGGTTTCCTTCACAACTCCTTCTTCTTATATGTTCAGTGTAATCTTACCCAACATTTTATCTGTAGAGTTGTTGAAGCCTGTCAGGATGGTCGCCTTCGGGACGATTTGACTCTTCAACCACATCTTTTTAACAGCTTCGTAGCTTATAATGTTCACCAAGCTACCGAGGTCAATCAAGACTCACTTAATGTCCAAGTCATTAATTCTCATCATAATGACCAAAGCATCATGACGAGGAAACATCATCATATCACAATCGTCATAGTCAAAAATAATTTTCTTACCCAAACCTCCAGTTCGAGTCCTCTTCACCATTGTTATTGAGATTTTAGCGAACATCTTTGTGGCGGCAAAATTCACGCCATTTACCTCCGAGATAACGGGGCTTGGAGCTGAGATAAGAAGAGTGGGAGCCTGAGTTGCTAATTTTGAGCAGGAAAGGGTTCCAATGATCCCAAGAGATGCCGTGGAACAAACTAGTAATTCTTTTACTATGTGATCGACTCAGTTTAATGAATTGGCTAGTCAACTAAGGTTGAAAGATGAAGCTGCTCGTAATGATAAAGTCTTGGGGAATCCCCAAGTTAACATACCACCACTCTTGAGACCCCGGAGGAACTTAGTGCTCGTTGATGGGGAGGTTGAAGTTCGTGATAATGAACAACCCAAGGATGTAGAAGAGTTTGAACCACCATATCTACAATGGGGGGAAAGTGCATAGAGAACGTGGGAATCCTAGAGGACGTGGAGGTCATGGAGCTTATGTGGGTAGAAATCTGGAGCGTGAATATGATGATTATTATGATAGGTATCCGAAACCAGCCCGTGGTGGTCCAGAAACCAAGTTGAACAGCGTCAAGATCACTATCCCACCATTCAAAGTGACTAGTCATGATCCATACAAATATCTTGAGTGGAAGGTTTGTTTGGAGTGGATTTTTTATACTAATGAGATGATGGATGAGAGAGAAGGCAGCCTATTCCATTGCTTCATTTGAGGCCAATGCATCCACTTGGTAGGAGTTGGAAAAGAGGATGAGAATAAGGCACGACCTACCAGAGCACCTTACATGGTACAACTGAAACGTGTGATCGATGGTAAGTATGTTACATCCAAGCACCATCAAGAGCAACTTTGGAAACTATATGAGTTGAATCAAGGTCTAAAATTAGTGGATGAGTACTTTGATGATATTGAGAAGATTCGAATGGCTCTTGATAGGGAAGACGACGACGAGCAAGCCATCATTCGGTTCAAAAGTGAGCTGAACTGAGATCTATCATCCCAATTGGGGTTGCTTACATTCTACACACTTGATGAGGCTTTTGATGTAGCTATTGAGGCCGAGGAGTGGGCTAAGGAAGACAAAACTAGCCGATATAAAGGGAGCACTACTTCTACTTTTGTGAGCAGATATAAAGAGTGGAAGAGCCTGAGTTCAAGTGGAACAAGTGGAAGCCGAGATGTGACGAGGACCTTTGAGAAGGGCACGGTTAGAATTGACTCTAAGGAGTCGGTAGGTAAACTCAACTTAAAACTCATATTGCTTCATCAATTCAATGTCATAAGTGCAGGGGTTATGGACAAATACCCAAAGATTGTCCTACTTGTCGGACCATGATCTTGCTTGATGATGGAACGGTCTAAGAGCTAGAGAGTGACTGGAGTGTGAAAAAGATGAGGGGGCTGACCGTGTTAAGCATGAGGATGAAGTGGCAGAGGATGAAGTACCCGATATATTTCATGTGGTGCGGAAGAATTTGAGCACCATAAGCATGGAGGTAGTGAAAGATGTGCAAAGGGGGAACTTATTTTATGCGAGGCGTCTGGTAAGGGGAAATATATATTCATTGATTGTAGATAGGGCCAGTTGGGCTAATGTTGTGAGCCAAATCTTGGTGTCACAATTGGGGCTGTCTACATTGAAACGACCCCATCCATACTAGTTACAATGACTCAACGAGTGGTGAGTTGAGGGTGACAAAGCAAGTGTTAATTAAGTTCAATGTGGGGGTTTATCAAGATAAGCTGCAATTTGATGTAGTCCCATGTAGGCTTGCCATTTTCTATTGGGCGGGCCATAGAAATATGATAGAGTCGTCGTCTATGATGGCCAAACCAACACATACACGACTAAACTTGAGGGTAAGAGATTTACACTCAAGCCTTGTCGCATAAACAAGTCAGCAAGGATTACAAGCGCATAAGGGAGTTGAAGGAAGTGGCTAAAGCTAAGTCTCCCATGGAGGCTAAACCTGAAGCCGTAGCCAATGCCATAGCACCTTCCATGTCAGGTAATATTTGTGCCATTATGCAACCAGGTGAGTATTTGAGAGGTAATGATAGAAATGAATTGATGCTTTGCCTAGAACATAAGGGTATTCTTTTGAGCACTAATGATGATGATTAGACTAATGCTAACACTTTGCCTAGTGTTTCTGAAAGTGTTTTGCAGGATTTTGAGGACATGTTTCTCGAGGAGATTCCTAGTGGGCTGCCTTCTTCGAGGGGAATTGAGCACCGAAATGAATTCATCCCGAGGTACCAAATCTCGAACGAACCATCCTATAGGTGTAACCCAGAGGACACCAAGGAGCTGCAACGTTAAGTGGATAAGTTGTTGAGCAAAGGGCTGGTTCGTGAGAGCTTGAGTCCGTGTGTCATTCCTGTAATACTTGTGTCAAAGAAGGACAAGACATGGAGGATGTGTGTTGATTGTCGGGCAGTCAAAAAATTTATGGTAAAGTATCGTCATCTTATCCCTAGGTTAGAAACATGCCTGATGAGTTGAGTGGTTTAAGTGCATTCTGGTGCCCGTAAGTGGGAGAAGCGCATGAGTATATCTTCGAGATTCGACAGAGTGACGACCAGTTACTGAAGGACTACCTAGAAAGATTTCAGAAAGAACACATGGAGCTTCCTCTAGTTCCCGACAATATTGTTGTAATAGCTTTTGGAAAAAGTCTGAATTCCAGAGGATCGTTGGCTACTAGGGAGTTGCAGTGGAGTCTAACTCAACACCACGTGTCAACATAGAGTGTCCTACATCAGAGATACACTGAAAAACTCCGCTTGGAGCCAGATGTTGAACCCCAAAAATTACCCTTTCTTTTAAGAAAAGATAGGTTTCGGGTATATTTCAAACAGAATGGGATTCCAAAGGGTTTTCTTTGGAGTCGCCACCTAATTTAAGGATTATTAGGAACCTAAGTTAATTAAAGAGTGCAATTTAACCTTTATTTAAAAAGAAATTAAATTAAATTCAGAGATTCTTAGGTAAGTGGTTCTATTAAATTCGAAAGAAGGTCCCTTGCGGGAGCATTTTCGAAAATCCGCTAAAAGCGGTTAATCCGGCGGTTTTCACGAATTTGTTAAGGATAATAAATTTATTTTAACTAGGATAATATGAATAATATAAATAAGATAAGATTTTAATTACGCCGATACTTAGATAAATAAATGATCTAATTTAAGATTAATTAAATAGATAATGAAATAATAATCAATTAATTAATTAATAAAGTAATTAAAGATTAAATGAGATTAGATAATTAAGTAAAACACATTAGATAAATAATTGGATAATAATAAAGGGATTAATTAATTGATTGAATAAATAGATAAATAAATAAGCAAATAAATAACTTAATTAAATAAATGAATACCTATCAATTTTAATTAAATAAAGGAGTAAATGAATAATAATTGATTAATTAATTAAATAAGTAAATAAATAAATATTTAATTCATTAAATAACTAAATGATTAATTGAAATTAAATAAATTAGTTTAAGTAAATAAATAATTGAATATTAATATAATTAATAAATAAATGATTCAAATGCAAATTATGACGAAGGTACGATTTTAATCGAATTTTATTTGCACTCATTAATTGATAAATGATTCTAAACATCCATCGATTCGCAAAGAAATGATACAAAGCATTCATATAAAAAAAATAATTTAAGTAATTTACAATAATTATTCACAATTCAAATATCATTTTTATCCTACAGGGCTTCTAATCCGGTCTACGGGGAAGTCCTATACAACATGCATTTTCTAAGGGAGCGGGGAAGGACGGAGTTTAGAAGATAGAACCCGGAAGCGCAAACTCAATCATTGAGCCTTGGACTTTGTGATTTTCATTTTTTCTTCTTTTACATTTTCGGGGATATCAAGTCCCGAAAATGCGAAGCGAATCGGATAACTCCAAATGCAAATAGCCGTCCCGATAGATGAGTTTTAATCAACTCGATCCCAAGGCATTCATGTCAAAGAAACAAAGAGATAGAAATTAGCACAGGGAGGAGTCAACTTAAATAGAGTAAAAGAAATCAAACAGAGGGAAATAAGCAACTGATACAATTCATAGGCCCGGGTTATTCTCTTTATCAAAATCCCACATAAAGAAGTGAAGTTATGGCGTTCTCATTTATCATCCATTAAAAAAGCAAAAGTCGTAAGAGTCAATAATTTTTCAGTTTTAGAATAAGCAAGTGCGAACAAGACTTTTGTATGATCCCTGCTACTTTAAGAAACTAGCGAACTCTTTCCACACTGATTCAACCAAATGAATTTGCCAGCTGAAACTTACGGCCAAGCTGATTTAAAATGAGACTATCTATGACATAACCATCAGGGAAAAGAACAACACAACTGGACCGGATCCTAGAAAGCTTATCTGAAGCAAACTAGAGAGGACTCAAAGTTTAAATTATACTACTACATTGAAACTGCTGCAGGCTACATTTGAAGAGAATTGAAAGTACTGAACCTGACATGGCTTAAAACAATGCCTGATAGACCTAAAACTACTCAAAAACCAGGCAGAGATAGATATAGGCCTTAGCCTGATCCAAGCAAGAAGTTGAGATGAAGTCTAGGTCATAAAGTAAGACCTAGACCTTGAAACAACGAAAACTACTACTCATTTAAACCACTATAGGCCTTTTAAGCAAAACTGGACCTAATTCCTCAACATCATAGCAGAACCAATACTGAATGCGAACCATAAACTTCAAAGAGCAACTAGAAAAGGACATGGAACCAGGGAGCTGACATACTGAACTAGAAACCAAAACCTGAACCTAAAACTAGGAACTTGAACAGCCCCTCCTACTGCCCTGAATCAAAGCATAATCAGACCACATCCTACATACCACCTCACCTGCTTGAACTACTACTCGCAACCACCTGCAGATGAAACAATCTACACTGTCTAAACAACACCCCTGCATGCACCAGAACTCCTTTACTAACTGAAACAACTCCCAGGGTCTGCACACTTACTAACTCCAAATGACTCCAGAAACTGACCTGCAATACAAAAACCACCATCTGCCTCTAAATCAAACATCTACAAACCTAACGACACTTCTACATACACCTGAACCACTTTCAACATCAACCAGGCAACCCTTGAACCAATCTACATCCTAACCTAGCTGAAAACCAAAGCATATAATCCTTCTAACAACCTGCATACACTTGCAGCCCCTGAAACAAACTCCAAACACCTGCACATACAAGCAAAACCTGCATACCAACACTAAATACACTCCTGAATCAAACTCAACCTCACAAGAGCAAACTACACCAATCCTAACTACTGCAGCACCTAAATGAATTTGAACTCTAAACCCCTGCTACACTCTTCTTAACAACCAAGCGACAGAACTATTTACACACCCACTTCAGGCCTGCTACAACCAGAAACCAACCCAAGAACTCCCTCAACCTCTTTGATAAATCCACTGAACACAACCTTACCAATTATGCGCCAGCCAGGACAATAACACGGCCACCCTCACAAATATTCCAAACAACTCTTCATAGGACAAACTGAACCAAATTATACTCTCTGAACAAACAACTACTAACTGGACTCCATTCAAACTCAAAGACCTCCAAATCAACACCTGCAATATCCCACTACAACTTCCAGGACACACACTAGATCATACAGCAATCACATAGTCTTTTTAAGACTTTATGAATCAGTTTTAAAACATAAAGGTTACAATTATTCAACTAAATTTCAAATATCGCTTAGGCAACTAATAGGTTCAATCAACATCATAGTTTAACATTTTATAGAACTTAACA
The DNA here is from genome assembly GCA_029990575.1 of Petunia axillaris subsp. axillaris. Classification (NCBI taxonomy): domain Eukaryota; kingdom Viridiplantae; phylum Streptophyta; class Magnoliopsida; order Solanales; family Solanaceae; genus Petunia; species Petunia axillaris. Next base: position 45,063,282 of record JARKNS010000007.1, on the reverse strand, counting down.
GCCAATAGGACTACAGGTTCACATATTTCCAACTCATCATTACATAATAGATTTTACAACTTGTGAAAGATGTCAAGAAAAAGAGAACTAAACTGTAATGAGGAAAGGTGTATTACCTGTTTTGGAGCAGTGAACGGGGCGTCGAATCTGAAGAAATGTGACTCGAAATAAAGCAGACTTAAATGAAGTAAACGACTTGAATGAGGTCGACGACTCGACTAACACAGAAGCGGCTCGAGTAATGAAGCGATATAGAACACCAAATGCAGAAACAGTAGCCACACTTATAAAAAAAAAAACTAAAGAAAATTTATAAAGTTTTTGATGCTGCCGTTTCTATTCTCTTCTACCCCAAAAAAAACTCTTCCTAAAAATGAAAGAAATAAAGCATATATATACCTCGCCTTAGGGTTTCGGATTTTTCTCAATTTCCCAAATCGACCCCTGATTTTCTGCCGTTTCCTTTTAAGACAAGGATGAAATAGTCTAATCCCTTTAGGAATCGTACCATTTCATCTTTATCCTGAGGGAAATTAACGTTATAAAGCCTTTGACGGCTCGGATCAAAAGCTCATTCCAAATGCACGGACGAGATTGGTGAAGCTTTGTACTGGTGAGAGAGACCAAGGATACCAGCTGGAACAAGATTATTTGTCCAGCATGTTGATCGTACGGAGAAGATGAGTGTTTGGGTCGGGTTTTTGGTGTGGGTCGCGAAGAGGGGATCGGGTTTGAGGGAAATTGGAACTGATGGGTATATGCTGGGTTGTGTAGTGTGTGTATTGTATATGTATATTTACAAATGTAAGCTGAAATCAGGGATCATTGCGAAATTAGCCCCCTCTTGGGAATAAGTGAGGGGAATTAAGGGGGTTTGCCCAAATAAGCCTGATTTTAGCTTAGAAACAATTTTGGCCTCTATTTTGAAATTAATTAATGACCTTTTAGCTTTTCCAATTTTAAAATAATTAAACATTTAATTTAAAATCTCCGGGACAAAATTGGGTGTCAACAGCTGCCCCTCTTCACCCGGAAAGGATGAAAGAGTTTTCAGGGTAAAGAAGTTGACGGAAAAGCCAATTTTGTCACGATAAAGCCAAAGACTTTTGATTCCAAGAACCAAAAGGCGAGGCTTATGGATATGGCCGAACTCCGGTTTTCGAGTTGCCTACATATCTTGGGTTAAAAGAGAATCAGGCCGTATGTAGTTCAACGACACTTAGACACGAAGATTCGCACGAGTGACAGGAAAGGACGCACGAATAGGAAAGAATTCAGACTGACGTCCTAATCCGAAGATGGAAGATTAGGATAGGACTTGCTTGTTCGAGTGCGATTCTTCAGATCCTTGTTGACGAGCCTAGCTCATATCAATAATTGCCCCAGTTCACTGCTAAGAAAAAGTTCCACGTTATGCTCCAAATGCTGCTGCGGTACTGCCAAAACCCTGTAATAAACTTTGACAAACGGTAAGCGAGCAACTGCTAATAAACTGTAATAATTGGAATAAGAAATAAAAGAGTGATAACATAAAATTATAAATGTGGGTGGTTGTGATATCATCAATAGTCCTTCTTTCGATCAAGAGGCACTCCGCCCGGGGAACCTCTAAGCTGATCATTATTATCGCGAAACATTCCGAAAGGGGTGCTTCAGCCGACTTGTCTTGGACTATCAATATTCTTGAAAGAAACCTGCATATCCTATTTGTGGGTGGAAGAACCCAAAGTATCCTATTTGTGGGTGGAAGGACCCGGATATCCTATTTGTGGGTGGAAGGACCCGAATATCCTATTTGTGGGTGGAAGGACCCGAATATCCTATTTGTGGATGGAAAGACCCGAGATATCCTATTTGTGGGTGGAAAACCCTGATATCCTATTTGTGGGTGGAAGGACCCAGATATCCTATTTGTGGGTGGAAGGACCCAAATATCCTATTTGTGGGTGGAAGGACCCAAATATCATATTTGTGGGTGGAAAGACCCGAGATATCCTATTTGTGGGTGGATAAACCCTGATATCCTATTTGTGGGTGGAAGGACCCGAATATCCTATTTGTGGGTGGAAGGACCCAGATATCCTATTTGTGGGTGGAAGGACCCAAATATCCTATTCGTGGGTGGAAGGACCCAAATATCCTATTCGTGGGTGGAAGGACCCGAATATCCTATTTGTGGGTGGAAAGACCCGAGATATCCTATTTGTGGGTGGAAGGACCCGAATATCCTATTTGTGGGTGGAAGGACCCGAATATCCTGCAAAATCTGAAATCGTCTGGCCTGTGCTGGTGACGCGATAATCGATCAAAAGCTAAAATAGAGTTGTTCTGCATATGCGATAAGGCAAATATTCTTCGAGGAACTAATAGTTGCGAGTTCTTGTTGTTTCGCTGCTTGAGATTTCTGCATTCAAAGAAAAATTGTAAGTACTATAAAATTTCTGGGAAGTTGCGACACTTTGCATTGCTCCTTCCACCTTGATGCTGAACTTTGCGGTAAATGCAAAATTTGCCCCTGTTTAATCAAAGAACAATTGTTAGTTTTTGATCAAATAACGGTTGCCTTGATTGAACACCTAATTTGGCTTCGAATCTGCATTTTGCTTGCATGGCGATCAAATGTGTTGTTGTTGCGAAAAATGTGACATTCTTGAAACTCTTCTCTTTGCACAAGATAAACCATCTATAACTGCCTTGGCTTGGGTTATTTGGGAAAAATGAAATTTCATTGATTTTGGGACTAAGCCCAATAAGGGTAGCAAAACATAACGTAGTTCATTACAATTAGGATGAATAAAATTGCAACAGAGTAGTTAAAACATAAGATAGTTGGGCAATAAAATGCCATTTCAAGCTGCAAAAAACGCGGTCTTTTCAATCTTCTTAGCTTGCAAACCGCTTCTTCTTTGAATATCTTGTGGTTGATGCCTCGCCTTTAACAAAAATTGTGCCTGCGGGAGGAATGTTGCAATTACCACTGAATGGATCTTCTTGCACTATTATTTTGCCATTATCAATCAAGCTTTGAATTTTGTATCTCAAGCCACTGCATTCTTCGGTATGATGACCTTGGATATTTGAATGATAAGCACAATGCTTTGACGGATCAAAGTGTGGAGGCAAGTACTTAGGAATTGTTCCTTTCCTTGGTTGCAAAAGTCCTTCAGCTTGCAACTTTTCAAATATGCTCGTCACAGACTCTTCTAGAGGAGTGAATGTATTCGACTTCCTCTTCTTTGACACCGGGTCGTCGGAATATGATTGTTGAAATTGACTTTGAGAGCCTTGCAAATTTGAGGGTTTCTCTGATTGAGTGGTGTACCCAAATAAACCAGAAGGGATTTTTTCTGTTGCTATGCCTTCTTCTATCATTTTTCCCAGTTGGATCAATTCAGAGAAAGTGCTTGCATTATTGACAACCATTTTGGCATAGTATATGCCTTCTTGCATGTCAATGAAAGCTGCTATTAACTTCTTTTCAGACAAGGGAGGATGCATCTTAGAAGCCTCTAGCCTCCACCTCATAGCATATTCTTCAAAAGACTCATGAGACATCCTCTTAATGTCGCGCATATCAAACACATCGGGATCTTCTACTATGTTGAACTTGTATTGTTCCACAAAGTCATGAGCCATATCCTCCCATGTGTGCCATTTGGAAAAATCTTGTTTGGTATACCATGCAAGTGCCATTCCTGATAAACTTTGAATGAAAAATCTCATCCGCAAAGCTTCATTCTTGCCAATTCCAATCAATCTGCTGCAATAATCTTTCAAATGAGCATAGGGATTCTCCTTTCCATCGAAAGTGTTGAATTTTGGTATCTGATACCCATGTGGAAGCTCAATGTCTGGGTGAATGCATAAGTCTTCATAGCATAAACTCTGAATGTTCCTAGAGCGCAACTCATCTTTAATGACCTTGTGCAAATTTCGGATTTGTCTCTGCATGCTATGTAAATCAGTTGTCTCAACTTCTTTTCTAGGCAATTCTCGTGGGCGCACTATCACTTGATTTGATTGACTCCCGACAGCAGGCATAGTGCTAAAAGGTGGTTGGCATAAAGTTGCAGCTGACCAAGCATTTGGATTGGTAAGATATTCTTGTGAGTTTTGTGGATATACGGTATATATAGGCATTGGGTAATGAGGCATTGTTGAGTAAGGTGGATTAAAGGTAAAGCTTGTATTTGGCAAAGGTTTGCTAGTGTTGACAAAGTTGACAATCCTATTCCTTTGGACCACATGTTCTTCAACATCATCATTCTGCGGTTGCAAGATACCCATACCAGAACTGGCTGGCCGAAGCTGCTTTGCCATGTTGTTTTGTCCTTGATGCAGATTCTCAGCCATTTCAGTGTTCAATGCTAGCCAACCTTTAACAAATGAATTCTACACATTGAACAAAAGCAAGTTAATACGTAAAATGATAATGCATGCATAAAATTTCAAATGTAAAATAGGCCATTAGGCCGAATGGATGGGACCAAAATCCCGACTCAACACATGAGTAAAATATTTAAGAGTTTGAAACTCAATGATCAACAAAATTTGATTTTTCAAGATGCGAATTGAGGAAAACAAGAAAGTTTTTACTAAATTAGTATGCGTGCTAGACCATTTTGACACAAATTGCTAAAATGGTCGGCTTATTTTGAACATCAATGCCTTGCTCGACTATCAATTCTTGTTTGTCGCATAACAATCTGTACCAATTCATAAAAAAAAAAAACCGCTTCTGATAACTATGAAATCAACATCAATGTCTTCAATTTTCCTTCGCACAATTTTGCCCCAGTTATAACTTCAACATTTCAAATTGTTTTGCAAAAATTGCCCCAGTTATGACTTTCAAAACTTCAAACTACTTATCAAAAGCTGCCCCGGTTGCAATCTCCCACGTCTTCTACTTGCTTTGCAAAATTTGCCCCAGTTTCTTACTTTAGGGGAAACTGAAAATTTTAATATTATAGAGTCGAGCCCGTTGAGAGCGCCTACGTATCCCTCCTTGGGAATCAGACCGTGCGTAGTTCTGCTTACATAGAAGAGAATTTTCAAATGCTGGTGTAACCGAAACTCGATATGAGTTGCCTACGTTTCCCGCCTTGGGAAACCGGTTACCGTAGTTTGCTTACATAGTTAACATTCATAATTTGATATTCTTTCTTTTCTTTTCTTTCAACAAGCTAACAAAAGGAAATTACAATAATTACTTCCTAATAATGCGAATAAACTAACTTCTACTTCTGCAACTCTACTGCTTTTCTGGAACTTGATAAACGCCTAAATGCCCTTCTTTGAGGGATTTTCCTTTGCATATGGTAAGATTAAGACAAAAGGTTCGCCAATGCCGTTTGTGGGTAGAATTTTGACATGGCCAGATTTGATCAAGCTTTCAACTTTATTCTTAAATAAAGTGCATTCTTCAATATTGTGCCCCTCCATCCCTGAATGGTAAGTACAAAATTTTCTCAAATTTTCAGGCTTACGTGACCAACACGGCTTTGGTTTTGCAAGATATACCAAACCGACCTTCAGAAGCCTTTCAAACAGGTTTGCATAAGATCCTGGTATTGGTGTGAATGCAACAGCAGATGCTTTGTGGCTGCTTGACTGAAAATCTGGATTAACAACCACTTTCTCGATGTTATAAGGTTTTTCTGCTATGGGTGGCAAAGAGCTTGGCATAACAGCTTTTCCTTTGTCTTTAGATTTCGCCTCAACTAAGCCACACATTCTCTTGTCAGTTATTGCAACCGGCTCCACTTGAAGCTCTGCAGATTTTCTTTTCAATGGACTGCCCTTTGCCAGAATCGGGTTCGAGAATTCATAATGCGTGACAAAGTCCCGGGCTAGTTTATCCCAATTGTCCAATTTCCAAGGACCTCGTATTGCAAACCATGTCAAAGCTGGTTCCTTAAGTGTCCTAGCAAACATCATCAACTTGGTTTCATTGCTTGGTCCATACCTTGCGACCCAGCCAAGGTATGCTTTCAAGTGATCACGAGGATTTCCTGTCCCGTCATACATTGGTGGATCAACTGAGTCAAAAACATCCACAGGTTCGCTTTCTGCCTCCCCTAAGCTTACTTGAGATGGTAGAGCATTCTCATCTATCATTGTGCCATTGCTATCTTTAGCATTGGGAAGCCCTCCCCCGTTGCTTTTCTCATTGCTTGTTTTTGATGAGACACGGAACCCGTTCTCCAACAAGAATGCATGCAGATGGGGGAATTCTCGAGCATCACACTCGAATGCGGGAGCTACTTGACTTGTAGGAGGTTCAACGGTAGAGATAGGAGCAACAGGGTCACTTGGCCCTGGGCTTGGCACATTTTGCACTGGGTTGCGAGCATCCATGAGCGCGACAACCAATTCAGTAAGACTATCAAGTCTCTTCTCCAAACTTGCTACGGTTGCTTCAAGCTTGTTAACCTTGTCTTGGTGGCGTTCATCACTTTCGGTCAAATCAATCACAACAGTTTGGCGAGCCATAGGTCCTGATCTTGATGTTCAAAATAATTAACCCTTTAGCGACGCATACCGAATTTAATAAAATTTGTTAAAGCTGAAACTGACGGATCAACTTATTCCAAAATGGAAAAAATCGAGACCGTACTGAAGAGACCCAAAATTTTAGGCAAGACACTCATTTTGTTGAAGCAAACCAGATGCGAAAATGCTTGTTTAACTCTGAAGTTATTTTCAAAAGGAAGACACACTTGCAAATACTTTCAAATATGACGATAAATACTTTTGCAAAATGAGAAGGCTGGGGTTAAAATAACATTTAAAAGGCGTTTTAAAATAATGGTATGCATGAATTCTGATGATAGATAAATGTGTTCATAAAGCGGTTAAACTTTACAAAAGATAGGTTGAAATAACATGACGTTAATCTTACCATACCACCGAACAAATTCAATCACAGCGCAATTAGTGCCAACAAATTTCAAGCAAGCAGCACATATTTAGCAAGTAATCGCATATTGGACAGATAATTTGACATGTGGCAACCACAAGTAATTTGGCGTAAATAAAAAATGCGAACGCTTCCTAACCTGCAAGGTGCCTCTTTGTGCCAGAGGTGGGCCTAAGACGCGCAAACAAGTGGTAACGAAAAATAGTTCATGCCAGTTTTGAGCAATTCAGATTTAGAGTAAGCGATAAATAGTAACAATAATTGATAACAATCGTCTCTCCGCCTTGACACTGCAATTCCATTATCCCAACTAACTTCCAAAAAGCTGGGGTCAGCTCGAAATTCTGACACAGCTCATGCTCTCCACAACATCTGCACCAAATTTCTAAACCTCAAATGCCTAAAACCTGAAACAAACCTCTATACCTTTTGCAAACATCAACACTCCTCCAAGCACAACTCCCAATTATTTCGCAACATCTAGGGGTGAAATTTTCAACTGTCTTCACAATGCCAGACTGCAAATCATAAAAGGTTCCAATTGACCTTTTACAAATAAAACCTCACTGGTCCTTGGCTTCAGTCAAGCCTCTCAGTTTTCTAGGTTTTGCAAGGCTCACAGACCTTGTTCGTAGGGCTCCTCACTGGTCCTCGGCTTTAATCAAGCCTCTCAGTTTCCTAGGTAGCCAAGACCGCACTGGTCTTCAAGGAGGGACCCCATTGATCGTTTATAGACAAAGGGGCTTCACTCTCCCAGTATGCGACAAGCATACTTCATTCCATAAGAGTTTGCAGCTGGTTAGTCAACATGGGCCTGCACACACGCAAAGCCATTCACGAGAGGGACCCCACTGATCTTTGAAAGACACAAGGGGCTTCGCCTCATAGATCTCACTACACCATACCATCTCCAAAACACAAACCAACCAAATCTGCCTAACTTTCCCAGACTGCAATTCGGTCTATGATCTCAATTCTGCTAAATTCTTCCATTTTCCGACCTAAAAGACAACATAGGAGACAAAATTCCAAATCTGATTTTGCTCAAAACATGGTTAGGACTGAGGTCTCGTTATCACACAACACATAATATGCATTGTCATTAGGTTTCAAGAACCCGTTGACGTAAGGGCGGTTTCCTAACTATGGAGGCGGTACCAAGGACCGGGTCCAGACTAAGGTGTAAATGCATGCATGCTCCTAATCTCCTTCTAAGAGTGGGTTAACGGTTGAGGCTAACAGGTGAGTGGCAAGCGGTCTCGCAGTCGAATTACTCCTACGATGGCCGCCGGTGTACCAACTCGTCACAAGGGTTCTTTAGTGGAAGAAAGTGCGGGTGCGCATGGGCGCACCTCGCGAATATTTGAGTGAGAATGCAAGAGGTTCCCAGGAGTGGGGGAAATATGAACGGAATGCCAGTTTATATGTGCGCAAAGAGGGTGTAGTGACATGCTTTCGTGACACACAGCAATCAATTAAATTAACTAAGCATGCTCGCAAATAAACAGTAGATATAATCATGCTACTTTCAACAATTATTAAATAAGCTACGCATACTAATATTGGCATACAACTCAAACAATACAAACAAACAAATTCGTGAAAGCCTTTTGGTTAGAACCATTTGTGTATCCCCAGCGGAGTCGCCAAGCTGTTGAACCCCAAAAATTACCCTTTCTTTTAAGAAAAGATAGGTTTCGGGTATATTTCAAACAGAATGGGATTCCAAAGGGTTTTCTTTGGAGTCGCCACCTAATTTAAGGATTATTAGGAACCTAAGTTAATTAAAGAGTGCAATTTAACCTTTATTTAAAAAGAAATTAAATTAAATTCAGAGATTCTTAGGTAAGTGGTTCTATTAAATTCGAAAGAAGGTCCCTTGCGGGAGCATTTTCGAAAATCCGCTAAAAGCGGTTAATCCGGCGGTTTTCACGAATTTGTTAAGGATAATAAAATTTATTTTAACTAGGATAATATGAATAATATAAATAAGATAAGATTTTAATTACGCCGATACTTAGATAAATAAATGATCTAATTTAAGATTAATTAAATAGATAATGAAATAATAATCAATTAATTAATTAATAAAGTAATTAAAGATTAAATGAGATTAGATAATTAAGTAAAACACATTAGATAAATAATTGGATAATAATAAAGGGATTAATTAATTGATTGAATAAATAGATAAATAAATAAGCAAATAAATAACTTAATTAAATAAATGAATACCTATCAATTTTAATTAAATAAAGGAGTAAATGAATAATAATTGATTAATTAATTAAATAAGTAAATAAATAAATATTTAATTCATTAAATAACTAAATGATTAATTGAAATTAAATAAATTAGTTTAAGTAAATAAATAATTGAATATTAATATAATTAATAAATAAATGATTCAAATGCAAATTATGACGAAGGTACGATTTTAATCGAATTTTATTTGCACTCATTAATTGATAAATGATTCTAAACATCCATAAATAAATTGGCGATTCGCAAAGAAATGATACAAAGCATTCATATAAAAAAAATAATTTAAGTAATTTACAATAATTATTCACAATTCAAATATCATTTTTATCCTACAGGGCTTCTAATCCGGTCTACGGGGAAGTCCTATACAACATGCATTTTCTAAGGGAGCGGGGAAGGACGGAGTTTAGAAGATAGAACCCGGAAGCGCAAACTCAATCATTGAGCCTTGGACTTTGTGATTTTCATTTTTTCTTCTTTTACATTTTCGGGGATATCAAGTCCCGAAAATGCGAAGCGAATCGGATAACTCCAAATGCAAATAGCCGTCCCGATAGATGAGTTTTAATCAACTCGATCCCAAGGCATTCATGTCAAAGAAACAAAGAGATAGAAATTAGCACAGGGAGGAGTCAACTTAAATAGAGTAAAAGAAATCAAACAGAGGGAAATAAGCAACTGATACAATTCATAGGCCCGGGTTATTCTCTTTATCAAAATCCCACATAAAGAAGTGAAGTTATGGCGTTCTCATTTATCATCCATTAAAAAGGCAAAAGTCGTAAGAGTCAATAATTTTTCAGTTTTAGAATAAGCAAGTGCGAACAAGACTTTTGTATGATCCCTGCTACTTTAAGAAACTAGCGAACTCTTTCCACACTGATTCAACCAAATGAATTTGCCAGCTGAAACTTACGGCCAAGCTGATTTAAAATGAGACTATCTATGACATAACCATCAGGGAAAAGAACAACACAACTGGACCGGATCCTAGAAAGCTCATCTGAAGCAAACTAGAGAGGACTCAAAGTTTAAATTATACTACTACATTGAAACTGCTGCAGGCTACATTTGAAGAGAATTGAAAGTACTGAACCTGACATGGCTTAAAACAATGCCTGATAGACCTAAAACTACTCAAAAACCAGGCAGAGATAGATATAGGCCTTAGCCTGATCCAAGCAAGAAGTTGAGATGAAGTCTAGGTCATAAAGTAAGACCTAGACCTTGAAACAACGAAAACTACTACTCATTTAAACCACTATAGGCCTTTTAAGCAAAACTGGACCTAATTCCTCAACATCATAGCAGAACCAATACTGAATGCGAACCATAAACTTCAAAGAGCAACTAGAAAAGGACATGGAACCAGGGAGCTGACATACTGAACTAGAAACCAAAACCTGAACCTAAAACTAGGAACTTGAACAGCCCCTCCTACTGCCCTGAATCAAAGCATAATCAGACCACATCCTACATACCACCTCACCTGCTTGAACTACTACTCGCAACCACCTGCAGATGAAACAATCTACACTGTCTAAACAACACCCCTGCATGCACCAGAACTCCTTTACTAACTGAAACAACTCCCAGGGTCTGCACACTTACTAACTCCAAATGACTCCAGAAACTGACCTGCAATACAAAAACCACCATCTGCCTCTAAATCAAACATCTACAAACCTAACGACACTTCTACATACACCTGAACCACTTTCAACATCAACCAGGCAACCCTTGAACCAATCTACATCCTAACCTAGCTGAAAACCAAAGCATATAATCCTTCTAACAACCTGCATACACTTGCAGCCCCTGAAACAAACTCCAAACACCTGCACATACAAGCAAAACCTGCATACCAACACTAAATACACTCCTGAATCAAACTCAACCTCACAAGAGCAAACTACACCAATCCTAACTACTGCAGCACCTAAATGAATTTGAACTCTAAACCCCTGCTACACTCTTCTTAACAACCAAGTGACAGAACTATTTACACACCCACTTCAGGCCTGCTACAACCAGAAACCAACCCAAGAACTCCCTCAACCTCTTTGATAAATCCACTGAACACAACCTTACCAATTATGCGCCAGCCAGGACAATAACACGGCCACCCTCACAAATATTCCAAACAACTCTTCATAGGACAAACTGAACCAAATTATACTCTCTGAACAAACAACTACTAACTGGACTCCATTCAAACTCAAAGACCTCCAAATCAACACCTGCAATATCCCACTACAACTTCCAGGACACACACTAGATCATACAGCAATCACATAGTCTTTTTAAGACTTTATGAATCAGTTTTAAAACATAAAGGTTACAATTATTCAACTAAATTTCAAATATCGCTTAGGCAACTAATAGGTTCAATCAACATCATAGTTTAACATTTTATAGAACTTAACAGCCAATAGGACTACAGGTTCACATATTTCCAACTCATCATTACATAATAGATTTTACAACTTGTGAAAGATGTCAAGAAAAAGAGAACTAAACTGTAATGAGGAAAGGTGTATTACCTGTTTTGGAGCAGTGAACGGGGCGTCGAATCTGAAGAAATGTGACTCGAAATAAAGCAGACTTAAATGAAGTAAACGACTTGAATGAGGTCGACGACTCGACTAACACAGAAGCGGCTCGAGTAATGAAGCGATATAGAACACCAAATGCAGAAACAGTAGCCACACTTATAAAAAAAAAACTAAAGAAAATTTATAAAGTTTTTGATGCTGCCGTTTCTATTCTCTTCTACCCCAAAAAAAAACTCTTCCTAAAAATGAAAGAAATAAAGCATATATATACCTCGCCTTAGGGTTTCGGATTTTTCTCAATTTCCCAAATCGACCCCTGATTTTCTGCCGTTTCCTTTTAAGACAAGGATGAAATAGTCTAATCCCTTTAGGAATCGTACCATTTCATCTTTATCCTGAGGGAAATTAACGTTATAAAGCCTTTGACGGCTCGGATCAAAAGCTCATTCCAAATGCACGGACGAGATTGGTGAAGCTTTGTACTGGTGAGAGAGACCAAGGATACCAGCTGGAACAAGATTATTTGTCCAGCATGTTGATCGTACGGAGAAGATGAGTGTTTGGGTCGGGTTTTTGGTGTGGGTCGCGAAGAGGGGATCGGGTTTGAGGGAAATTGGAACTGATGGGTATATGCTGGGTTGTGTAGTGTGTGTATTGTATATGTATATTTACAAATGTAAGCTGAAATCAGGGATCATTGCGAAATTAGCCCCCTCTTGGGAATAAGTGAGGGGAATTAAGGGGGTTTGCCCAAATAAGCCTGATTTTAGCTTAGAAACAATTTTGGCCTCTATTTTGAAATTAATTAATGACCTTTTAGCTTTTCCAATTTTAAAATAATTAAACATTTAATTTAAAATCTCCGGGACAAAATTGGGTGTCAACACCAGAGCATTCCCAGAACCCCAAAGATGAATGAAGAAAACGAGCAGGAAGTCCATCCCTAGAGGGAGGAAGGAGGTGGAAGAAGAGTAAAAGGAAAGACTCAGAGACAAGCAGGAAAGGCAGTACGTGGGGATTCGGATCCTAGGAGAGACGTACAGAACCCTGCAGTTTCAGAAATATTAGTTTGCGAGTCAACGTCGTGGAACTAGTTACCAATCATTTTGGAAAACTAGGCCCAAAAGTACGATGGCCACCCACCATAAAAGGAGCGACCGGGAGGAATTCAAAGGCCCACTATGACTTCCATCGAAGCAACGGTCATGCCACGGTCGATTGCAAGGCCCTGGTGTTAGAAATTGAGCATCTACTAAAGGAAGGGCACCTCAAGAATTTGATTGAAGAAGGAGCAAGGCGGACAAGAGCACCGGACTCTGGGGATAAGCGGGGGCATCAAGGCAATCTTCGCAACACCGAGGCCAATCACAGACAAGGGGACTGTAATGCTGGGGACATTCGTTAGCCCAATTACGTTCAACCCGAAAGATGAAGGAAAACATCAAAGCGCTCTCATCGTCTCCATAAGTTTGTGTAACCTTCATATCAAGCGAGCTTTCATTGACCCAGGGAGTAATGTGAACATTATCCGGGGGGAGGTATTGAAGAAGATAGACCAGCATCATCAGATGATTCCAAGCCCCTGCAGGATAATTGGTTTCAGTGGCCTTCATGAGGAGCCTTTTGAAGAACTAGCCCTACCGGTTCATATTCCGGGCGTGACGAGCATAACACCCTTTCAGGTACTAACCTGCAGTTTTTTGTATGATGTAATCCTGGGATGACCATGGATACACAACATAAAAGGAATACCCTTAACACTCCATCAAGTCTTCGGATACCCAACCTTGCACGGTGTATGCAACTTACGGAGTGAGCAGCCTTTGCTTAAAGATTATCGTGTGTTCAACAGAAGACACGAAAAAAAGGCCGATAGTCGAGGTAAATATGGTCGACGAGGAATCCTTTTGGTATGAGACTATGGAGCATAAGGCTAAAATAGAGATTGGTGAGTTGAAAGAGCAATTGTTGGAGATGAGCCATCTAATCCCCAAAGCAGCAGAATTGTGGTACCAATTCTCTGAGGTACTGGCGAAATAAGAAGGACCCTGGTGGCTGATACATTGTAGCTTGGTATTGGCCCAAGTAAAGGTGCAACTCTTGCAGCTTCCGACAATAACCGAGCCATCCCAAGGGGAACTCAGAAGTTGCGTGGAATGTGGTACGTCTCAATCTCGGAAGTAGCATGGAATGTGGTGCTCGCATGAGAAGAAGATGGGAGATAGTTTCCCATAAAGTATGCCAGTAATGGACTTTTGTGCCTAGATAGGTTTCTGCATCTACCTACTCAGCTCGTTGCGGTCGTGGTCATGGCAACTCGGAAGTTGCGTTCGTATTTTCTCAACCGTACGATCAGTATGGTCTCTTCTGTGCCGTTACAGACCATTTTGTCCAGACCTTGGCTCTCAAAAGGGTTGGCAGAATGTGCTGAAGAACTGGGAGAGTACGACATCATTTACCAACCACGAACAACTGTCAAGTCACAAGCTCTAGAAAGTTTCATCTCTGATTTAGTGGAGGAATTAGAACTGAAGGCAGAGGTATCAATCAAGAGTGCAGAACGATAGAGTCTGGGCCCTAGGAAATCCATACGAACGTGAATCTCGAAGGAGAATAAGCCAACCTTAATTTATGGGTCGAGACACCCACCGAGAAGGTCTTCTAGAAGGCCGCGAAAGGTCCAAACAACGAAGCAGACATTGAAGCCATAATTCAAGCTCTCGACTTAACCTACATATTGGGGGCTAGGGAGGTCAGCCTCTACAAGAGTTCCCAGTTGGTAGTCAATCGAGCGAATGAGCTTTTTACCACGGAGGACATCTGTGCGCCAGATCGGCAAGAAAAAATCAAAACACTTTTGAAAAACTTTCACAAATGGAAGTTTATCTATTGGGAGGAAAGCTCAAACGAAGATGAAGTGCTCGAGGATTCACGCAGTGATTCAGATGATTAGCAGATAGTGATTGAGTTGACCCCTGCGGACCTCATAAACCTTGAAGTTTCAAGCACAGGATCCGCGCTGATTAACTACTTGGACAAGGGAATACTCCTCGAAGACAAGTCAGAAAGCAGATAGCTGCGGAAGCAGACAATTAATTATTATTTGATCAACGGGGATCGATACCATCGGGTGATCAGCGGCCCAAAGATCACATCCCGAGGCTCATCACCCTCCGATAAGGGAGCCCTAACAGATGCCCCCGTTCGACGTTGGAAGTACAATCCTTTTCAGTATTAACTTTAATTAAGTCTCTAGTTCTCTTTTTAAATTTTCGTTACAGTATTTTCAGACTTCTCAGTTACCTTACGGGTTTCACCCACAACAGCTCAGGCCTCGCGTCCCTATTCATCAATAAAACTAGTATCTTACTTAGTCAGTTTTACAATTCAGATCCATCTACGATCCAAATATTCATAGCTCCAACCAGACCTAAGTTGAATTAGTATACTCAGTTTTTTCTACAAAAAGCAGGGTAAACTACTCGCTTAGAGCTAGATCACGTCTAGCTCAGCCACCAGACATTATTCGTAAGTTGAATTCGTCAGTTCAACAAATTGCACCTACATGCCCGTGGGGACGCCCGCCCGCATTATTGAACCCCAAAAAATAACCTTGTTTAAGGTATAACTTTCGATATATATTGTTCAACAAAATGGAGACTCCAAAAGGTTTCTTTGGAGTCGCCAACTAATTTAGAAAAATTAGGAACCAAAAGTTAATTAATGAGTGCATTTATTCTCCCTTTATAAGGGAAATATTTTTCCAGAGATTCTTTAGGTAAGTAGTTCTTCTATTTCCAAAGAAGGTCTTTTATTATTAAAGAGCACTTTCGAAAATCACCTAAAGGTTGGTTAATCCGTTGCTTTTCACGAATTTTAATAAAATAAATAACTTAGAGATTTTAAGAAAAATATAGGATAAATAAATAAATAAGTAAATAAGTAAATAAATAATAAATAATGACAAGAAAAGTACAAATTTAATTGGATTTTATTTTGCACTCATTATTTAACCCCGGCTCTTAAAATTCATAAATTAACTGGCAAATCTAAAAAAAATATAATAAATCAATCACCAAGTAGTTTTAATCAATTTATAACAATTCTATCCTACAGGGCTCCTAATTCGGTCTACGGGGAAGACCTATAACATGCTTTTTCTAAGGAAATGGGAAAAGAGAGAGTTTAGAAGATAGAACCCAGAAATGCAGACTAATAAATGAGCCTTAGATTTTCTAACGTTTTCATTTCTTGAAAAACTTGAGCCTGAATGCAATATTGATCCGAACAACTCCAATGCCAATTAGCCAACCCAATTTGCGAGTTTTAGCCAACACGTCCCCAAGATTGTTCATGTCAAGAATATTAAGGAGATAAGAATTAGTACATATTCCATAAAAAGCTAGACAGATTCAAATAAGCATAGTCATAATGGGTAATTTGCCACACAAAGAAAGAAACTACAGCTAGACTTAACTAAAATATAGTAGGGGTTATCATGTTCAAATAACATAGGCATTTAGTTAATTATTTCAGCCCTTAAAAAAGGAGCTTTCCTTTAACCAATTAAGCATTCAGGATAGAAACAACTTAGATATTCAGAGAGGTTTACTTGTTTTCTAGATAGATAAACTATCCCTTACGCCAACCAGAAACTAAGAAGATTAGAAAGAGAAATTATGCCAGGAGCTGCAGGCTACACGAAACTTGAAGCAGGACTGATCAAAAAATGGATCAGCACTCAAACTTAGGAAAAGAGACTCTACAACTCAAGAATCCAACTCCAAGCTCCTGAACCTCACGCTTAGGAAACTTATGAACTACAACAAGTTGGTGCCAAAATGAAAACAAAGGAGAAACAGATGACCTATCTGCAGGCATACCCTTATACACACATCGACTGGCTTCAGCCTAGTACCGATTCTACAACCCATTACGATCCTAGAAACTAAGCAAGAGAAAGTAAAGCTGGACTAAAGAAAAGGAAAATAGGATTAGACCTCACCAAAAGGGAACTATGAACTGAGACTTAAAGAAAGACTAAAGGGACCCCTCTACTCTTGAGCACCTTTTGACAAGCAGAACAGAGACTATGACTCCGCCCCTAGGAATAACCTGTAGCACCTTTCTCTCTTACTCTCACAACAAATACAAACCTCCTGACAAACCACTACAAACAGAACCTACATAGTCCTCTAACTTCTTCCTCACCTACACACCTGCATACCATAACAGACCCTTGAACTCTCCTCCAAACAACCTCCAAAATATCTTGAACAATGTCAAGAGACAACCTCCAACCTGCTTTCACAATACCAGAATATAAATAATGAAGAGGTTCCACTGACCATTTACAATAGGTACCTCACTGGTCCTTGGCCAAATACAAGGCCTCGCAGGTCCTAGGTAACCATAAGACCTCACCGGTCTTCTTAAAGGAGACCCTACTAGTCTTTTCAAGACAAGGGGCTTCACCCTATCAATGCCAATAAGCTAGCACAGTTCACAATTTCTCCTCACACCTGCACACACTCCACAAACCCAAACTGCAGCAATAAGGACTCCTCCACGCAATTATAAACCACCTACACATCACACACTTATACACACCACCAAACATCAATATACTTTCCTGAACTACTACGAACTAGATCAGTTGCTTGCAGACTACTGAACTACTCCATACAAACACCCTAGCACCAGACGTCTAATTACCTGACAAACTACCAGATCACCTGCAAACACCTGTAACGCCCTGAATTCTCCCTTAACCCCTGGAACACTCCTCTCCTACTTCTAGCACCTGCACACACTTCACACTTCTTACAGCATCCTGAACCTCTTAACAGCAAGATATTCAAGAAGAATTATGCAAGAAAAAGAGAGAACCTATCTGAAATTACCAAGCCTGACTTAACTCTCAACTTAACACTCAAAGCTAAACAAGGAAGAAATCTACAAATTGAGACTTAACATTTAAACTTAAAGATATGGGCTTGGGAATAAAATCTTACTGGATAGGACCTACCATGGCAGAACTTGAAATAGAACTGACTTTAAAAGAAGCCTCGCAGAATCAAACTGAACATGTATAGCAATCACCACCTAACAAACTGAATCTCATACATATTCTATGAAACTCCATTCTAAGGGTATCGCTATTAACCTCACCTTAACTTTCAGAACCAGAACGCACTAAAGCATATATTTTCTAACTGCTTAAAAAACCTAGATTCTTTTCCTATTACATTTGATTAAGAACCATTAAAGACTTGATTTTAGCGAGGTTATGACCATAACAGGCAAAGTTCAAACTTTACTTAAATGAAACTTCTAAAATGCTTCACACAGCATGGTTTTCATGTTAAATCACTTCACGACAGAAAAATCTTAAGAAAAACAATTTTATGCCTGAAAGATTCACACTTACAAAATATCATTGTGATTGCTACATACTAACAAGAAGTTCTTAAGAATGTATTTTCAGAATCAATCAAGAATGACAGGATGTGAACAAAAAATGAACAGAAACATACATTTTAAAAAGAAGGAATGCTAAGACTAAAAAGTATGATTTTACCTTTTGCGGCGCAGAGAACGAGGGCGAGGGATCTGAAGAATGCGACTCGACTAAACGACTCGAGCGAGGTCGATGATGCGTTACAACAAAGAACCAAAAGGAAACCAGTAATACCCTATATGTTTTTTTTTTTTAAAAAAAAAAAAACTGGGAATAAGGAACTAATGTGTATTTTGTATTGTGCCTCTTTATCTCTATGAACTCTAGAACTCTCTGCTGCTAAAACTGAAACTAAAAATGAATAACTAAGATGAATATATACCTGCTCGCTAGGGTTTTGGATTTTTTGCTCTCAGATTCAAATTTGTGCCCAAAATCGACTTTTCCCTTGTAAGATAAGGGTGAAATTGGTTAATCCCCTAAAAGATTGTACAGTTTCATCCTTATCTACAAGGATCTGAATGTTGAAGGCCAAGATCAACAGTTTAACTCGGTTTAAACAAGAATGGACGCATAATATTTGTCCAGCATACCTCTGTACGGAGAAGAAGACAAGAATTTTAACTGAATGTCGTTTGATTCGATAATTTGCTGTATTTTGGACGAGATTTGGATGAAGAATCACGGGTTTTCGGGTTTTAGGGTTGGGTCGCGGGTCAACTGAATTGGGAATTTGGTTTTGAATTGATTTTAGGGGTGTATAGTGTATATAAGGGTTTGCACGGGTAGATCAGATTTTGAGACTAAAAACGAAATTAGCCTCATTTCAGGTTTAAATTGGAAGATGGAGGGGTTGCACGGATAGGCTGGATTTTAGGGTGCATAGTGCAATTATAGCCTGTTTTGTACATTTTAATAGCTTAATCCTTTATTTTCTAATTTTAAAAAAAAAAAAAAATTGGCCTTAATTACAAGGCCTTAATAACAAATCGATAATTTCAAATGACCCCGGGACAAAATTGGGTGTCAACTGCTGCCCCTCTTTACACAAAAAGCATGAAAGAGTTTTCAGGGTAAAGAAAGTTGATGTGAAAACCAATTTTGTCACGGTAAAGCCAAGACTTTGATTCCAGAGACCAAAACACGAGGCTTATGGACATGGCCGAACTCCAGTCTCCGAGTTGCCTATATATCTTTGGCTAAACAAGAATCAGGCCATATGTAGTTCGACACGACTCAAATCGAAGACAAGATAACAACGACTACTCAAATGCGGGAAAAAAAAGCTTGTAATCACCCAATTTATGAAGATGTGGTCGACAATACACCCATAAAGAGAATTTTACACTGACATAGCTTTGCTGCATCTTGATAACAAAGCCATCTTGTCTTCAATATCGAACCTCGGGCTGGGTCATGACTTAAGCTGGAGATATTTGGGTGACACAAAATAGGCTGACACAAAACTAATGCAAAAGGGTGGACACGAGACTGACCTCTAGGGTTGACACAAGACTGATCTCTAGATCGACAACTTGTTCGAGTCCGATTCTTCAGATCTTCATTGATGATTCTAGCTCATATTAATGACTGCCCTAGTTCACTGCTAAGAGAAAGTTCCAGGCTGCTAAAATTCTGTAATAATCTCGACAAACGGTAAGCGAGCAACTACTAATAAAACTAATCGAAGTAAGGAATAAAATATTGATAACATAAGTTCATAAATACGGGTTGCGATATCATTGATATGTTATTCCTTCAATCAACTGACAATGCGCTCCAAACCGGGGAACCTCTAGGATGATTGTTATTCTGAAATAGTAAAGTAAGACAAAAAGTAAAGCGGGTATGAATTGCATAATAGAAAGCTATTACAAAATGAGTCGACTAACTAGACATAAGGTCTCTAGTTGTCTTATCAAATTTATGGTATACGAAGGTACAAAACATAAAGTTGTTGCAGGACAACCAACTAACGAGATACTCTAAACGCGGTGCCTCAAAGTTGACTTGTCTAATCTATGCTACGCAGGTACACAAGCTATTGCAGGACAACCAACCAGTGAGACACACCAAACATGGTGTCTCATAGTCGACTTTTCTATTCTATCATCGAAATAAATATGAGACATACCACTTTTGCACGACAACCAACCACCGAAGCACACCAAACATGGTGTCTCATAGTTGACTTGTCTATTCTATCATCTAAACAAATATGAGACATACCGCTTTTGCAGGACAACCAACCAGCGAGACACACCGAATCATGGTGTCTCATAGTTGACTTGTCTATTCTATCATCTAAACAAATATGAGACATAGCGCTTTTGCAGGACAACCAACCAGCGAGACACACTGAATCATAGTGTCTCATAGTTGACTTGTCTATTATAATCTAAACAAATATGAGACATAACGCTTTTGCAGGACAACTAACGAGAGAGAGACACCGAATCATGGTGTCTCATAGTTGACTTGTTTATTCCTAATTCAAAGCAGGTTTCAACATAATATTTATTTTGAAATAAAAATCATAAGGATAGAAATGTCGCTTGTTCGGAAAAAACTATAATAAGCATAATGCTTTTAATTATCAAGAGGCAGTTTGCAACTTAATCTTGAATTGTGCTCCAATCACTTGATAAAGCAAATAAGACATCCTGTCCTTGAGCATCCAATGTTCCAAAGAACCTTGAAGTAAACCTGCATATCTTATTTGCTGGTGGATGAACCCGAATATCCTATTTGTGGATGGAAGGATCCAAAATATCCTATTTGTGGGTGGAAAGACTCGGCATATCCTATTTATGGGTGGAAGGACCCGAATATCCTATTTGTGGGTAGAAGGATCCGAAATATCCTATTTGTGGGTGGAAGGACCCGAAATATCCTATTTATGGGTGGAAGGACTCGAGATATCCTCTTTGTGGGTGGAAGGACCCGGGATATCCTATTTGTGGGTGGAAAGACCCAAAATATTATATTTGTGGGTGGAATGACCCAAATATCCTATTTGTGGGTGGACGGACCCGAAATATTCTATTTGTGGGTGGAAAGACCCGAGATATCCTATCTGTGGGTGGAAGGACCAGAGATATCCTTAAAATAAAGTAAAGTAAAAGACACAAAGCTCATTAAAGCGGGTACTTCTCCAAATTCATCAATATCTGCAGATCACAAAAATAAAATTTTAGTAAGCGTTGTCATAACTCAAAAGAGAAATGAAACATAAATATTTAATAATTTGCAAGAATTATGGGAAAGAGAAAGACCGTCTTTCCACAATAAACCATGATAAAGCATAATGCTTTAAATTATGAAGAGGCAGCTTGCAGGGCAATCGTGGATTGTGCTCCAACCAAAAGGTAAGAACACATCCGAAGCAATCTCATTATCGTTTTACTCTCCGGATTATTTTATGGAGGAATGATCTTTTCTGTAAAGCAAAGTGAACCCCAAGAATGGAAATATCCGCAAATCATAACAAAATTTACTAATCATTTCACTGTGATAACGAAGGAATGAAACGTAAATATTTAATAATCTACGAGAACTATGAGAAACAGAAATACCGCCATTTCGGCAAAGTGGAAAGCGCCGAGCTTTATCCCAAATATCATTGCAACCAAGGCAATGAGAATCCTCGAGGTTTTCTTGGTAAGATGTTTATCTCCTGATGCAGGTCTTGATGTCCCTGCTCTCAAAGAAAAATTATTAGTTTTGGGAGGGAAGGGGAGAGTTTGATTTGTACGGACCATCGCTAAGATGTTTATCTCCTGATTTGTGCGTTTAATGTCCCTGGTGAAGGAAGAGGATGCGCGTTGCCAAATCTATTTCTCCAACAGATTTTTCACAATAATTGTTGAAACCGGCCAATGTATAGACGTTTTGAGTTACTTTGTCTTTAATTCCCATTGCCCGTAGAGCATCCCACTTGATAAGGACAGCACTACCAGCATCGACCAAGACGCGCTTGACAGATGTATTCCTTATTCAAAGTGCCATGACCAGGGCGTCATGGTGAGGAGTTTTGCAGCTGGTGCTATCCTTGTCACTGAACAAGATCATCTCATCTTAGGTGTGGCCTCCATCAGGCGCTACCTCGCTCTAATTTGGATCATTAAACAGCATAGGGCAACCAACTATAAATTGATGGACCTCTTTGGTTCTGGCAGTTCTGAAGGACCCTCTGAGCTCCTGTTTTTGGCGTACGTCTGCTTTCCCCTATCTGTCAGAAAATCCTTCAAGTATCCTTTATTGAGCAGATCCATTACTTCTAGAATCAGAGCCCTACAACCGGCAGTCTCGTGCCCGTGATCTATGTGAAAATCACAGTAGAGGTTTACGTCTTTTTTTCGGGGCTCTACCCTCACGATGCTGCGCGAATGTACTTGGGCATTTTTCAGATGGTCCTTTACAAATTCCACGGAGTTTACATGTAGCCCTAACTTCTCAAACTTGTTAAGTATTCTATCGACGCTGAGTAGCCCCTTGTGAGGGAGCGCCACTGCTTTTCTGATGTCTTCCCGCTTTTCAACAGGTTTTGGAAAGTCAGCCCTGTAATCTTTCCTACTTCGCTTCCCTCTGTCTCCAGCTCGAGGTTCTTCAGTGTATTCTCATTTCTGACCCTAACGACTGATATCTTCAGTGATTGGACGAGTACCGACGCCGAAGGTCGAGGATTGTTCAGGTTCCAGACGGAGCTTCTCAGTATACCTCTGGTGTGGGGCATTCCATGTCATCACTGAGTGTTGAATAAGACTCCACTGTAACTCTGGGGTGGCTAATGAACCCCTGGAGTTCAGACTCTTTCCAAAAGCTACCACAACAATATTGTAGGGAACTAGAGGGAGCTCCATGCGTTCCCTCTAAAATCTCTCCAGGTAGTCTTTCAGCTGCTCGTCGTCGCGTTGCCAGATCTCAAAGATGTCCTCCATGCGCTTCTCTCGCTTAAGGGCTCAAGAATGCACCTTCTTGAATAAATCCTGCATTTGGGTGAATGAATTGATTGACCCCATTGGTAGCTGAGTGTACCATGCGAGGGCGCCTTTAGTTAAGGTCGAGCTGAACCTCTTCACCAGAGCAGATTGTGTTTCTTCATCAGTAATCTCATTGCTTTGACGGCTGTATAATAAGCAGCAATATGCTCGTCTGGGTTGGTAGTTCCGTCGTACTTAAGGCTATCCGGCAAGCGGAAGTACTTAGATATGCAGATCGGTGCAGCACTCGACTTATATGCATGCTTATAGAACTTCTTCTCATCTACGATGGTAACCTGGGGTGCAGCACCCGGCACGTTACCGATTCAATCGTGGATGGCCTTCATCTCCTTCACTATGTCCTGAATGACATGTGTTCCTTTAAGATCTTGATTGTTAGCAGCTATGGAGCTCCTAGGGACGGCCTCCATGTTGAGCCTTAGATTTGGAATGGATGTTGGTGATTCTTTCATGGGCGTTGGTCCTCGTGAGGATGCTGGCATCCGAGACGATCCAGCGAACATCGCTCCTAATTTCTGGGTCATGCTTTCGACCACGTTGGTCGAGTTTTGCTCTGCCCGTTCTGCCTGGGTCTTAAAGATATCAACAGGGAAATCTTTGAGCCTGGAGTTGTCTCCGCGTAGCTGATCATCTTCACTATCACTGCCTACAGAGATCAGATCTCTAGCAGGATCCTTCGACTGCCTGTTAGGATCGCTGGGATCCTTTGCAGAATCGTCTGCTACGTCAGTTATGTTCTTTGAAATGTTGTCGTTGTCATTTGACATGACTGTGCCTTTTTCTTCGTAGAAACCTAAAATTTCTTGGCCCCATGGTGGGTGCCAAACTGTTTATGCCTAAATTTGATCGTCTAGGTTAAACAATTAAATTTGTTAGAGGGTCACAAGCAATACAGTAAATATGAAGAAAAATACAGAAAATAAAGAGAAAAAGTAATAGACAAAAAAAGTAAAGAGTATTATTACTTGAGAATAGCCGGATTCGGTGTATACGTGTAAGCAGCGGTATTTTTAGCTAAGATTTACCTAGTGCTAATTATAATAAAATACAAAGACTAGTAAGGTCGTGGGCCTGTATACTCAAGGTGTCGGTATATATGAAACCCTACCTGTAAATCCTAAGATGACGGAATGTATATCTTGTATCCTACGCATGTACCAGCTAAGCGGTCGTGGCGTAAGGAGCAGGCATGTATGTTCTGCGCCCGGTGACTTGTAAGCTAAGTCTAGCCTCGCCAGCTGGACTCGTATCCCGTTAACCACAAGTGACGTATTTTTTCCCACACAAAGCCTAGTCTCTCCCAGCTAGACTCGTATCCTCGTAATTATAGGTGGTATAGTTTTATCCACACAACTATTATTTTATACTTAACGGTACTGTATATTGAAATGCTAACAAAGTTAGAGAAAAAGTAAAGAACAAAAGCAATCCTGGAATTGGCTTATTTTAGTTATACAAGTAATAATTTTCTCAATAATTTGTTTGAAGCTAAAGAATATATTTACATGTTTGACTTAGCAAAGTCTTTAGATCTTCAAGTGACTCTTAGATATTGTTGTATCGAAAGAAAATGTTTATAAAGTTAGCGCATTATATAGACTACTCTAAGATATTGTTGTATCGAAAGAAAATGTTTATAAAGTTAGCACATTATATAGACTACTGAAAGACGTTATTTTCAGCTAAATTAAAGCACTCATGATTGACTGGTTGAACATTGAAGAATTTAATTTGTTATCTTGCCTCAATCTCCTTTTATGTCTCGGTAGTTCAATACTTTTTTGGGGAACTTGCTAAGGTATATTGTTGATAACTCATTGTGTGTGTGTGTGTGTGTATATATATATATATATATATATATTACATACACAAACATTTTGCATCTACTCGTCTTTGAGTTTTAATGATGAAATACTACGTAGAGTACCTGCTGAATGCAAACAAGAGGGAACTAAATATTCATAGCAGAAATTCCAACGTATTCTCTTTCTTGAGGAGCCATCTTTGAATTGTTTTGAGATCTTGCCTCAAGTTCAAAGCAAACAGTAATAGAAAACATTCCTAAGATTTCTCATTCATTATTTGATGAGTTGGTCTTGTTTGTCAAGGTAACCACATAAACTACTATAAAGATAAAATATATTGAAATATTCAAACTCTAACAACCTTAAACGGTTATATGGTAAGAAATAATAATAATATATATATAAAAATCAAAAAATAAATCTAAACCAAATCTAAAAATAAAAAATCTGAAATTCTCAATCCAATATCCAATCCAAACCAATTAATGAAAAAATCAAACCAAATTAAAAAATAATTCAGCATGGTTTAGTTTTCCGGTTTAGTCCAAATAGTGCACACCCCTACTTCTTAGTATATAGGTAGAGTGGCTAAAACTTACCCACACTCTGTGCTTACACCGAGCCAATAAGTATGTCATGTGTTTGTTCAGGTAGAAGTTTGTCTAATTCCATCAATAAATGTTGTTTTATTTAAGGAAAAAATGTATGTCTTCTGCTTTCGTGTTCTCCATGTGAAGGAAGCATTTAATGAACTGTTGATCCACAATGCAGCTGCTACCTTAATTGCCATTACAATTTCATTGTTGACCAAATAGTTCTTAACTAGATAAGCTTCTATCTTAAGAAATAATGATGGTTAAATTAATATTGAGAATCATATGCTTTATGTTTTCATTCATGATTCTAATAAGGAACTGTATATACTTCAAGCCTTCAAGCAAGTTATGAAGTGGCCCAGTCATTTTAAAACTACAAATAAATTTCTAATCAATATTCGTCTTTCTTTCTCTTTTTGTGAAATCCTTTCCCCTATTGGTAGCCATTGGAATTGCCCCATGATCGAGCAACTTACAGCTCAAGTTAGCTCGATAAAGTAACAATTCAAGAAGAACAAATAAAAGAGTTATTGTGTTCTATTCCTTTCCCATATTTAATCTGTTTTCCTCCAAATTAAATAAAGCTAGCATCTACTCCTTCTGTTCTGCTTTATGTGGCAAGGTTCAAGGATTAAAATGATTTTTTTACCGTGAATTCGGATATAGATTATTCAATTTTTTTATAATAAAATTTATATATTTAAAAACTACATAAAAATACGACTTATAAGTTAAAATAATTTATAATTTAAAATATTTATAAATTTTTTAAGAAAAATATGATCAAAGAAGGACCTCGAAGACTTTCCAAATAGTAACTTTGACACATAAAGTGGAAAGGAACGAGTAACAATTTGATCTCTTTGAATAGTTGGCACTTGCACAAAAAAGAAAGAAAATATAAAAATTGCTACCAGATTTGCCTTTTTTTATTATTAGCATAAAATAGAGCCTTGGCTTGAACAGCACTTCGTACATGGTAAGGAGTAGAGACCAAGTCAAGTTTTGAAGTTTGAGGGTTCAGAATTATAATTCTTTTTCAGTCAAGGATTTTTAAATTAATAATTTGTACATTGGACCAAAGATACGCAGTTCGGCTGAATTCCTATCTACCATGCTAGCTCCGTCCCTGGTAAGAAGCAGCTCAAAAATTTCATAAATAAATACTACATCCCTACTCATTCATAGTTAGTCCCAAAAAGAATAACATCTTTAATAATAATTTAACTTTAGGGAATGATTAGAAAACAGAAATTTATATAATTTATTTTAAACTACAAGTTTCAAAAATCTTTATTTATTTTTTAAACTTTATACCAAAACAAACTCATTTACATAAATTATGACGGAGGGAGCACTATATAGTATTACATAAATTAAGACGGAGGGAGCACTATACAATGTTGGTGTATTTATTAGTTATTATCTCGTTTCATCTTACAAAGACATGTTGGTTAAAGAGAGGAAGTTCTATTTAATAAGACAGTTTTGATTATGGGAAAATTACATGACAAAAAGATTTTTTTTTTTTTTGTTTACTTAATTACCTATAAATGTATATAACATGGGAAAATAATTAGTATCTGTGATCTTTAATATATTCTGTCATACTCCTATAAGAGTATATGACTGTGAATAATATATTGCTAAACTTAAGATTAAGAGCTTGTTTGGTCAAACTTCTATAAATTACTTATTTTGAAAATTGTTGTTCTTTAAAAGAGTTCTTTAGAATAGCAGTTTGTGTTTGACTAACTCATTAGAGAAGAGCTTAATATCAATAATTGAGTAGCAATTTGTATTTAGTCAAATTTTTTAAAAAAGTGTTTTCAAGTATTAAATTATGAGTAAGGACAACGAGGAAAAGAATAAGATACTATTTATAGCTTATAACTGTTAGTTTTTATAAATAAGCTAATAGTAATCGATGGTCTTTTCTCTTAGTAGATGCAATAGTGTACTATACAAACTATTTCTATCTTAGTCTTCATACTTATATCTATTGTTCTTATCTTTTTAATTTGGATATGCTTTAGCTTTATCTTTCTCTTCAACATGATAGTTCCGTCTTGTTTTCAAATGTGTTTTCTAGATGTTTTCAATAGCCGAGAGTCTATCGGAAACAGCCTCCCCACCGTGGTGGGAGTAAGGTCTGCGTACATCTCACTCTCACCAGACCCCACTTGTGAGATTATACTGGGTATATTGTTGTTGTTGTTGTTATTGTTCTATATATAAATACTTTTTATAAGAATATTTTTGTAATGAAAAATTTTAAAAACAACTTATGCTTCTATTTTTTTTAAGGAGAATCTACTTTTTCAGCATCTTCTCACAGCAGAAAAATAAATAAAATAATTTTTATTGCACTCAAAAATATTTATTTTTCCTCTAAACGCTTGGCAAGCACTTTTGACTTTATAGAAGCCTGGCGAGACATGCCCTAAGCAATTTTAAGATAGAGAAATATGCCAAATTTTTGTGTGTTTGCTCTATCATATTCCAATACCAAGATATGATGTCGTTTGCTTTATTCGATATGCCAGTTTTGTCAAACTTTTAAAACCTGTTTATTTTGAAAATTATTTTTTTCATAAGTGCTTTTTGTAAAAGTACTTTTTAAAGTAGCAGTTTGTGTTTGACTAACTCATTTGTGATTCACTTTTATCAATAGTTGAGTAGCAATTTGTGTTTGAATAACCTTTTTTAGAAAAAATTGAGTGTTAAATTATAACCAATGACATGTAAAGATTCAATTTACAGTTATTAACTAAATGAATATTTATTATCAAATACTATATTTAATTTTTTATTTCTATTTAATTAAAAAAGTTAAAAATAGATTATTCACGGAATACATAATTGAATATTCTAAAATTCATAGTCTAAGAAAAGATAACTTTGGCTCAAAGATGTACGAGGGTGTCTGTCAAACCAAAAAAATATATTTCAGGAAATAATTTATGATATTAATAAAAGGGTGAAGGATGCAAATGTGTTTATTAAGCTAGACATGATGAAAGCTTATAATGTGTTTCTTGGTTGTTTCTTACAAAAGTGTTAAGAAAAATGGGGTTGTCATGTATTTGTGGATATGATATTTAAGCTGGTTAGCAATAACTGGTATTTTGTGCTACTTAATGGTCAATCCATAGGTTTCTTTCATTCTACAAAGGGTTTGAAGTAGAGTGATTCTTTGTCTCCAACTCTATTTATTTTAAGTGTTGAGGTGTTATCTCGAGGATTAAATTTACTTTTCAAACAATTTGTATCGGGGTTTTCAATTTCCTAAATGGAGTCCTACGATCAATCATTTATCTTGTGCAGACGATACAATTTTGTTTACTTTAGCAGATAATAATTCTTTAGCTGATTATGGGTTGTTGAGTGCATATAAGCAAGGCTTTGGGACAACGAGTTAATAAGGAGAAAAGTTCTATCTATTTGCAATAGAGTGTGGAGGATGATATTGTTGATCATGTTCTGCATATTACTCAAATTTCAAAAGATATATTTCCTACTCTATTTTTTTATGGTAGGAGGAAGAAGGACTATTATAATGATATAAAACATGTTTTGCAAAGTATGCCTATCCATTTGTTGTCAGCTGTTTATCCTCCTAATTGTGTCATTAACCAATTGCACAAGATGTTTGCTAAATTTTTTGGAGAAATTCTCAGGAGAGTTCTTGTAAACACTGGGCTTCTTAGGATTTTGTCTTCCAGTTAAGGAGGGAGATATGGGGTTCAAATCATTGTGTGATGTCTCGCTTTATTTAGTAAGTTATGGTGGAACTTTAGAACAAAGACATCTTTATGAGGCATTAATGGCTAATAGGTATTGTAAAAAATTAAATATAGTGATTGTTCAATATAAGGATGAATCTTATGTGTGGGAAAAGATGTTGAGGGCAAGGGATCTTATTGATCAACAAATTGTTTGGCAAGTAAAGGAGGGTAATTCTCATTTTTGGTGCAATAATTGGAGTGGTCTTGGTGCTATATATATAAGTTGTTGCCCCCTGGTTGGTCGATTGAGCTTAACTTTAATATGGTGAGGGATTATGATGATGGCCAAGGATGGAATGAAGGTAGATTGAGGGAGTTACTTCCAGCGTTGATAGTTGATCATATGCTTCATTTGCGTACAATTGTGAGAGGTGTTGGTCGTGATTTGGCATGGTGAGAGTTGACGGCTAATAATGGTTCTTTTTTAGTAAAATCTTGACACGAACCGAAATCTGGTTAGGCCGTTCGGGCACCCGACATTCTCTCCTAGACCCGTCGGGCGAACCCTTATCAATTAAACTAGGAAAATAAACATAACAATTCATAAATAAGGACAATACTTAGAAAAAAATACAGACACATTGATACCTCTAAGCTGTACAAAAGAAATTACAGTTGACTACCCAACATACTATGTTTAGGGCTATCCAGACCAGACATATAAGAGTACAAAAGAAGACAAATACCTCCTTAAGAGAGTAAAATGCAGCTGAAATAATAAACAATAAACTGGTGGCCATCCGGAATAAAAGCTGGCTCACCCTGACAGCTGAAGTCGTCTTCGCTCCTTTACAACGTGGCGAACTCAATCCTGGAGCGAACCTACCGAAATGAAATAGATAGACAAGAAACAAACAACAAACAACGGTGAGTCAAAAGGACTCAATAAGTGGGGCAGACTAGCCACCTCAAAGAATAGGATAGCTAGCCAGGGAGAAGAAACAGATAAACTAAATTCCTCATATTTAAATTATAAAAAGGCAGAGCCAGATAATAACCGGAAACACGTATGAAGCCATAAACTCAACCAGGAATACGCGCTAGAAACATATCAACAAATAAGCAATGCACATATAAGCAGAACAGTAGTCATGTACCACAAGTTTACACAATGGTATAAAATGAGATGAAATGAAATGAAATGCAAAGGGTCACATGTGCCAAATGAATGGAGCGGAATCCTCCTGCTCCGAGGGCGGAATCCTCCTACAATGGAGCGGAATCCTCCTACCCTCAATATGATGCAATTGAACGGAATACTCCTGCTCCGAGGGCGGAATCCTCCTACCCTCAATATGATATAAACCAGAGGCGGAATACTCCTGCACTCTCCTGGGACGGAATACTCCTGCACCCGATAAAATGTAAACCAGAGGCGGAATACTCCTGCACTTTCCTGGGACGGAATACTCCTGCACCCAATATGATATGCAATGTAATGCATATGAATGACATATAATGCATATGAATGCAATGTGATGCAATAATAACCCTTCACCGGCGCGGGATTCTCATCGACAGCCGGGAAGTAGATACCAACTTACAGCCAGAATACAATGCGCAGATCATCAATACAATACGGACAACAGGATATAACATATAATATACAATGTAAATCCAAAGCTAAGGCGTAATGAGTACGCCTATCGGCAGCTACACACGAAAAGAACACGTGGTAGAAAATTCACGAGGCCAGGTGCCTCCAAAGAAATAGATATAAATACTTACCTCTTCCAAAAGTTAGCATTGCTAATCAAAAACTGCTTTATCCTTTGGTTTCATTGACAAACGATCCCACTCTATTCAATAAGCAGAAAAATATATCAAATTAGGCTAAAGGCTTCATTCCTCATATTTTAGGGCAATCCGATTAGGAACCTGATACCCTATTCGCATATGCAATACGCATGCCAGGCCTATGTACAGGGTTCAAAGTCACATAACCAAACCCTAAATAAATTACATTTATATATTGCCCATAACTCACTGAGTACGAATATATAATCAATTTTTATTATCGGAGTCCAATTGACCCTTTAAACTATTAGTTGAACTTATTAAAACGATATCTAATATCCCAATTTTTACCGTTAAAATATATTCAAACACACGTACTAAATTGAAATAATGGATTAACACCATTTCCTGGATGTTTCGGGGTGAAAATCCTATTTTTTCCTGCTCCTTTTCCTCTCATTTCTACTTTTCTTTTTGGTTTTCCTCTCTGCCGTTTGTCCCTGTTTCGGCTTTTGCTTTTAACTTGAGGGATAAAAATCCCTTCCACCGCCTATTAAAGTTTCCTTTTCTTTCTTTTCTATTCTTTCTCTTTTGTCTTTTCCTTTTTGTCTTTTCTTTATTTTCTTTTGTTTTGTATTTTCTTTTCTTTTCTCGACGAAAATTAAAACGGTACCCTATGATATTCGAAATAATTCCAACTTTTGCATACAAGTTATACAAAATATATGCAGCATAATCGCTAAGACGGATCTTAAATTGGGTTCCCGAAACTCAAGATGCGAATTTAAATGGAAAAATGTCAAATTATTTAATTTTCGGCATTTTAGCGAAAACTAGCCGAACAACCTCGAAATTCACTTTCGAAAAATCAAAAAACTCACAAATAATCATACGAACCTAACGGCGCTTTCGAACTTCGAATCGGAGCTCATTCGCCAAAACCGAGCTCGAAAATCTCTTTTTAATATTTATTGACAATAAAAACTGAAACCTTCTTCCGATGCCTACCAAACGAGGTCTGATTTAGCTCAAATTTTATAGATAAGTCTCAATGGACCTTACGAATATTTTAAAATTATCAGCACTCCAATCGGAGTCCTAACTTCCAAAACGACTAACCGAGGTCGTTTCATTCTCCTCCACTTAAACTCTCGTTCGTCCTCGAACGAGCCTAAGTCTAAAGCGAGATTCACGCGGATAACAAGAGAACTTGCACAATCTTCATAAACTACGCCACGGGCATTATCTCATGATTACAGAATCAGAATTATAACACGCATATCAAACTCTTGGATAGAAACATAGCTGGATAATATCATAACGCCATTGCCCAGCTTATTCTGACTAAGCTGATCCTTCCTTGCTCACGAGAGGAGAGTTCTATATTTTTGAAATAAAGATACACGAAAATCTGGATGGATTAACATGATTCAGCCGATAATCACCTCTTCGATATACCTTTCAATATAGAATAGGTCGATGGAACTAAGAATTAGCTTACGCTTCAGCAACGCCTTAGAGATTTAATATTAGCATTCTGTATTGGAGAAAGACTCCTCCACTTAGACCATAAACTCATATAGCTAATTTGAATAGGAATAATCGTCCTTGCACAACCTGTTGGATTAAGAAAGACTTAGCTAGAACATAACGCGGCTCAGACCTGAGCTACCAAATTACACTCTCGAGTTGCCAAACAGCTGCAACCCTCGAGTTCACAACTCCATGCCTTTTCCATAAGCATCACCGCCTGATAGATCAAATCTGAGGTCAAATTATGCCTCTCATTACCCTTAGTAGCCTTGAAAAACAACAATGTGATTACCCGGCTACCTTGACACGCACTCTGGCTCAACATAGGGAACATCACAAAAGGCTACTGACCGCCTAAGCTCTCTAGTGTCGGACAAAGAAAAGATGGCAATGGACTGAGGATAGAAATAACTAGAGTTTCAGGAAGCTCATCTTCTTATTTGCTTGGCTACCAAAGCTAGACTACTTACGAGTCAAATAGCCCAAGAATCGCAATTGAAGAAACAAATATTAAATGAGCTTTATGGAACAACATCCATGCCAATTTGACCTCCCAATAAGAAGGAAACTATGACAATTTACCAGAAACCCTTTTTATAACCCAGACAAACTCATAGGATAACATGACTTTACTAGCGTTTTGAACCAACAGGAGATACGTAGATCGAATATTACTTACTAATCACTTTGCACCGAAAGAAACGATAACACTTTCTGATGGTGACGAATTAGGATCCTATTATCCTACCAACATTGAATGTCGAGGAGAGAGGTAAACTGAATTAACACAATAACAAAAGGTGGCGTAACAAGATGCCAAGTAGACAATATCGACAGTCACTCCCAAATCTCTCACATTTAAATTAAATAAACTAATATGGTCTCACAAATTTCTTGAATAAATCATACTAGAAGCTCACCCCTCTACCGCAATCGATTCTTAATAGAAACAATATCCAAAGAAACCATGGAAACATGATAGGACACCCCATCTCCAGATCGACCGGAAGAATAAAATCTTACTCACATATAATGGAAGAAGAATTACTTGGGTGTACTTCATGCTCTCGACCTCTACTACCCTGATAATCACCTTCTAAAGAACCACTGCCACCATGCTCTCGACCTTTACTGGATGGTGGCATTTCTTTTGCTGATTGAGATCGAAATCAAATCCCCTGCGACTGCGCAGGTACCTGATGACGAGAGAAAGGACGACTGCCTACTTACCGGAGTAAGGGAAAACTCCTCAAAGGATAACCAGACTCATGACAGTGATAAAACCCTTTTCACTAAAAATGGAAGCTGGAAAGATTGTTGATAGCTGTAAAGAGAAGACTGAATCTGATCTTGACGAGCTACTGGCACACTCTAAGAATCACGTAACACAAGCTGAGATAACCTGGAAGGTGGCATCCCAAAATAATTAGAGCTCTTACCTCCAAATGAGGTACCATGGTTACCCACCAGGGCCACGGGATCTCTTGCTCTCCCGCTTTAACTCTTCCCGCTCTAACTTATGGTATGCCTAATACCTCTGAGCAATATAATTAACAACATCAAATGAAGTCCCAACCTCAATTTTTCGAGCCATCTGGAATCTCAAGGAAGGAGAAGGGTCATCAATAAATCTCTGAATCTCTTGAAAGACTCATGGACTAGTTCTAATGCATAATCAGCTATTCTGTAGAATTCAATCTCATATTCTGAAACACCAACAGGCTAACTGACAGGCTATCCTGTCTAATCCACTCAAACTGGCAACACTTTTCATCTCGTTCGCTACTCGAAAAGAACTTTTCCACGAATCTAGAAGAAAAACCGAACAAATTTAGCTAATAAGAGAGCGGTCCATCAATTCAACGCTGGACCCCTAAAACTGGAAAGCAGAATAATCAACACCATACCGCCCGATATAATCAAGAGCTTGAAGGATACGCTGACATCCTTTTATTTTTTAAAAAGAAACTTGCACAGGGATTATTTGATGCATGGCCTAAGAACATCAGAAGGTTCAATTGGGTAGAATAATGCAGCCTCTTCAGATACTCGGACAGAGCCATTACTCAGGTTAGCTAACCAGCCAGAATAACTAGAGGCACAACACATGCTGCCTCTGGAACATAATTCACTGCAGCAATATTAAGAACTGGAATAGGAACTCTCTAAGTCCGAACATCTGCATATGCGGCGACCTGATAAGCTACCTAGCGAATAATAGATTCTTGCGGTAGCTGCATCGCCAAGATTCTCGTAAAAGCATCGTAGAGAGCCAAGGGAACCACAAGGCCCTGTTCCCTTGCCCATCGCGAGCTCGCACAGCTGGGACCTCCGTAACTAGATCGTCAGCACGATCAAACACTCTCGGGGCTTGAGTAGCTCTAGCCCCATGCTAGACTACTTCGTTTTCAACTCATACCGTTTGCTGATTTGTCGCACAAGGGTTCACAATTACCACGAAGGAATTGACGAATTAACGAAAATACTTTTGAGTCCTAGACCGATGCACTATCAGAAATGAAGGACGTGAAACTTCCTAAATGCCATCATAGCCTCTCGTAGATAAGTACGGACGTCTACGTACCCATCAGCGAGACTCTACTAGACACTGCCTTAGTCTGGATAGACTCTAAACCGGGCTCTGATACCAACTGACATGACCCGGAATCTGGTTAGACCGTGCGGGCACCCGACATCCTCCCCTAGACCCGTCGGGCGAACCCTTACCAATCAAACTAGGAAAATAAACATAACAATTCATAAATAAGGACAATACTTAGAAAAAAATACAGACACATTGATACCTCTAAGCTGTACAAAAGAAATTACAGCTGACTACCCAACATACTATGTTTAGGGCTATCCAGACCAGACATCTAAGAGTACAAAAGAAGACAAATACCTCCTGAAGGGAGTAAAACGCAACTGAAATAATAAACAATAAACTGGTGGCCATCCGGAATAAAAGCTGGCTCACCCTGACAGCTGAAGTCGTCTTCGCTCCTTTACAACGTGGCGAACTCAATCCTGGAGCGAACCTGCCAAAACGAAATAGATAGACAAGAAACAAACAACAAACAAGGGTGAGTCAAAAGGACTCAATAAGTGGGGCAGACTAGCCACCTCAAAGAATAGGATAGTTAGCCAGGGAGAAGAAACAGATAAACCAAATTCCTCTTATTTAAATTATAAAAAGGCAGAGCCAGATAATAACCGGAAACACGTATGAAGCCATAAACTAAACCAAGAATACGAGCCAGAAACACATCAACAAATAAGCAATGCACATATAAGCAGAACCGTAGTCATGTACCACAAGTTTACACAATGGTATGAAATGAGATGAAATGAAATGCAAAGGGTCACATGTGCCAAATGAATGGAGCGGAATCCTCCTGCTCCGAGGGCGGATTCCTCCTTTTCTGAGGGCGGAATCCTCCTGTCCTTAATATGATGTAATAGAGCGGAATCCTCCTGCTCCGAGGGCGGAATCCTCCTACCCTCAATAAGATGCAATGGAGCGGAATCCTCCTGCTCCGAGGGCGGAATCCTCCTACCCTCAATATGATGCAATGGAACGGAATACTCCTGCTCCAAGGGCGGAATCCTCCTACCCTCAATATGATATAAACCAAAGACGGAATACTCCTGCACTCTCCTGGGGCAGAATACTCCTGCACCCGATAAAATGTAAATCAGAGACGGAATACTCCTGCACTCTCCTGGGACGGAATACTCATGCACCCAATATGATATGCAATGTAATGCATATAAATGACATATAATGCATATGAATGCAATGTGATGCAATAATAACCCTTCACCGGCGCGGGACTCTCATCGACAGCCGGGAAGTAGATGCCAACTTACAGCCAGAATACAATGCTCAGATCCTCAATGCAATACCGACAACATGACATAACATATAATATAAAATGTAAATCCAAAGCTAAGACATTATGAGTAAGCCTATCGGAAGCTACACACGTAAAGAACACGTGGTAGAAAATCCACGAGGCCAGGCGCCTCCAAAGAAATGGATATAAACACTTACCTCTTCCAAAAGTTAGCATTGCTAATCAAAAACTGCTTTATCCTTTGGTTTCATTGACAAACGATCTCACTCTATTCAATAAGCAGAAAAATATATCAAATTAGGCTAAAGGCTTCATTCTTCACATTTTAGGGCAATCCTGTTAGGAACCTGATACCCTATTCGCATATGCAATACGCAGGCCAGGCCTATATACAGGGTTCAAAGTCACATAACCAAACCCTAAATAAATTACATTTATATATTGCCCATAACTCACTGAGTACGAATATATAATCAATTCCATTATCGGAGTCCAATTGACCCTTTAAACTATTAGTTGAACTTATTAAAACGATATCTAATATCCCAATTTTTACGGTTAAAATATATTCAAACACACGTACTAAATTGAAATAATGGATTAACACCATTACCTGGATGTTTCGGGGTGAAAATCCTATTTTTTCCTGCTCCTTTTCCTCTCATTTCTACTTTTCTTTTTGGTTTTCCTCTCTGCCGTTTGTCCCTGTTTCGGCTTTTGCTTTTAACTTGAGGGATAAAAATCCCTTCCACCGCCTATTAAAGTTTCCTTTTCTTTCTTTTCTATTCTTTCTCTTTTGTCTTTTCCTTTTTGTCTTTTCTTTATTTTCTTTTGTTTTGTATTTTCTTTTCTTTTCTCGACGAAAATTAAAACGGTACCCTATGATATTCGAAATAATTCCAACTTTTGCATACAAGTTATACAAAATATATGTATCATAATCGCTAAGACAGATCTTAAATTGGGTTCCTGAAACTCAAGATGCGAATTTATATGGAAAAAGGTCAAATTATTTAATTTTCGGCATTTTAGCGGAAACGAGCCGAACAACCTCGAAATTCACTTTCGAAAAATCAAAAAAGTCACAAATAATCATACGAACTTAACGGCTCTTTCAGATTTCGAATCGGAGCTCATTCGCCAAAACCGAGCTCGAAAATCTCTTTTTAATATTTATTGACAATAAAAACTGAAACCTTCTTCCGATGCCTAACAAACGAGGTCTGATTTAGCTCAAATTTTATAGATAAGCCTCAATGGACCTTACGAATATTTTAAAATTATCGGCATGCCAATCGGAGTCCTAACTTCCGAAATGACTAACCGAGGGTGTTTCCAATCTGCATGAGATTTTATTAGAGCTAAGGCCATACATAGTTTTGTTTACAAGAAAATATGGTGAAAGGTCTTCCTATTAATTTTTTTTATGTGGAGGATGTTAAAATTTAAACTTCCTCTTGATGATGCGCTCAAAAAAATTGGATATTATTTTGTTTCGCGATGTTTTTGTTGTAAGCATCCAAATGAGGAAACAAGGCAGCATGTTTTCTTTACAAGTCCAATAGCTACAAAATTATGAAGATTTTTTTGGGGGCTATTGGGATTGTTTTAACAAACTGTGATCTTCATCACACAATCATGAAAATGGTGGTCCTTCAAAGCTTGTCCATGTCTTATGCTTCTGCTTGCAGCTACGCCTTTGGTGATTACATGGGAGCTATAGAAACGACGAAATACTGTGATGCATGGGGAAATGTGTCTTACTCATGTCTTATTTTTAATATAACTTCAATATTTAACAAGATGCACAACGATATGGTCAACAATGGTAGATAGGTTGCAAGATCATGTTCCTTTGTTGAAATGCACAAGGGTGATATGGATACCCTCTTCCTACGGTTGGTATAAATGTAACACTGATGGTGTATGTAGAGGTAATCCAGGTTTGGGTTCTTATAGCTTTTGTGTTAGAAATTCAAGCGGTGATTTGGTGAGGGCTGAAGCTAAAGGTTTGGAAGTGTATACTAATGTAGTTGATGAGGCAAAGGCCATTTTGGAAGCTTTAGAGTGTTGTCGTGCACATGGACTAGTTCCAACAGTGGTAGAAACTGATTCATTACTACTGAAGATTGTGATTGATGGAAATTGGAATGCGCCGTGGAATATTGCCAGGATTATTGATGATATTAATTCTTTGAAGGGTTGGCAATTAAATTTGTTCACACTTTTAAGGAGGGTAATCATTTGGCGGATTATCTTGCTGATAAAGCTTTGAATGATGGTGATTTATATTATGAAAGCTTTAATGATCTATCTCTCAAGGGACGACAACTTCTTAATATTAATCAAGCTCAATGCCCCAATTATTGTTCAAGAGTTTGGAGAAGATGAGGAGGGTGGTGGAAGGAGATGGTATAGTTTTATTCTCACCTTGTGTTTTTTTTTGCAGATACATGGATAACACTTTATTTGATAGCTATACATTCTTCACTTATAAGAGTTCTTTATTTTTCCAAGATGTTAACTGAAGCTAAGCTGCGAATTTTTTTACTACTGCTATGGTGCTTGGCAACGATCAAGTTCTTTCTTTGTTCTCTGATGCTTCATGTTTTGTTTTTGGGGCAACGGTTTTTCAGTGACGAGCTGGATATTTCGTTAGGCCACCTATTTTGCTTTGTTACGTGAGAGGTCCTGGTATTTTGGAAAGATTATTTTCTTAAATTACTCTTACATTGGTAATGCTTTTTTGAAGAAAAATGGTACACTCGCTGGAGTTACTTGTTTTTTGGTACAACAACAACAACAACAACAACAACAACAACATACCTAGTGTATCCCACAGGTGGGGTCTGGGGAGGGTAAGATATACCCAGACCTTACTCCCACCAAGGTAGAGAGGTTGTTTCTGATAGACCCTCGGCTAGGCAAAGAGCATATCAGAAAACATATATGACAGTCAGGCCAATAATATCATGCTATAAAGGATGTTAAAACTAAAAATTATCCAACAAACATATAATAACAGTAGATATAAAGGCAAAGAAGTAAAAAATAAAAATTATCTATATAAACATTATACTACATCTATTAGGGGAAAAGATATTCGACTACAACCTAACCTTCAACCCTAATCCTCGACCTCCACGCCCCCTATCTAGGGTCACATCCTTGGTTATCTGGGTCCGGGCCATGTCCTGTCTAATCACCTTGGCTCAGTTCTTCTTTGATCCATCTCTTCCTTTCCGTAGACCCAGAATGGCTAATCTCTCACACCTCCTGACCGGAGCATCTACACTTCTCCTTCTCACGTGACCGAACCATCGCAGCCTCGCCTCTCGCATCTTCTCAGCTACTGGAGCTACGCCAACCTTGTCATGAATGACTTCATTCTTAATCTTATCCATCTTTATGTGCCCACACATCCATCTAAGCATTCTCATTTCCGCTACGCTCATCTTCTGGAGGTGAGAGTTCTTTACTGGCCAACACTCTGCACCATATAACATAGCTGGTCTAACTACCACCCTATAAAATATGCCTTTAAGCCTAAGTGGCACTCTTTTATCACAAAGTACACCGGAAACAAGCCTCCACTTCATCCAGCCTACTCCTATACGGTGTGTGACATCATCATTGATCTCACCAGTACCTTGGAGGATTGAGCCAAGATATTGAAGCTCTCTTTCCTAGGATTGACTTGGGAATCAAGCTTTACTTCTATATCTGACTCATCCGGAGCGTCCCTAAACTTGCATTCCATATATTTTATCTTTGTCCTGCTTAGTCTAAAGCCTTTAGACTCTAGAGTCTGCCTCCACACCTCCAGCTTCTCAGTGACACTTCTGTGTGTCTCCTCCACCAACACTATATCATCTGCGAATAACATACACCATGACACCTCTCATTGGATACTCCGAGTCGACACATCCATCACCAACACAAATAGAAATGGGCTAAGAGCTGACCCCTGATGAAGCCCATCTTGACCGGAAAGTAATCTGAGTCTCCTCCCACCGTCCTCACTTGAGTTTAATCACCCTGATGTATGCCATTGGCACCCCTTTAGATTCCAGGCATCTCCACATAACCTCCCTAGGGACCTTGTCATATGCTTTTTCTAGGTCAATGAATACCATATGCAGGTTTTTTTTTCTTGTCCCTATACTGCTCAACCAACCTCCTCAACAAATGAATGGCTTCTGTAGTCAATTTTTCAGGCATGAATCCAAACTGGTTCTCAGAAATATGCACATCCCTCCTCATCCTCATCTCCACTACCCTCTCCCAAAATTTCATAATGTGGCTGAGTAGTTTGATGCCTCTATAATTGTTGCATTTCTGGACATCCCTTTTGTTCTTTTATAATGGATGCAACTCCATCTCCATTCCTCAGGCTTTTTCTTCGATCTAAGGATGACATTAAACAACTTGGTCAGCCACTCCAGACCTGCTCTGCCCACAATCTTCCAAAAGTCTACTGGAATCTCATCCGGCCCATTCACTTTTCCCTCGCATTTTTCGAATTGCCCCCTTGATCTTCTCAACTCTTATACGCCTACAATACCCAAAACCTCGACGACCCTCTGAGTACCAGCACCACATGACTATCGCCATCAGAGTTCAAGAACTTATGGAAGTACGTCTGCCATCTCTGTCTAATACGGGCCTCTTCCACCAGCACTACCCCATCCTCATCTTTAATGCACCTCACCTGATCCAATTCCCGCGATTGCCGCTCCCTTGCCTTTGCGAGCCTATACAACTTCCGGTCTCCTCCCTTTTCAGCTAATTCTTTATATAGCCGCTCATAAGCAGCCGTTTTAGCCGTCGAAACTGCTAACTTTGCTTCCTTCTTTGCAGTCCTATATCCTTCCCTATTCTTCATCTTTCCTCCTCATTACTGCTCTCAATCCACTTCAAATATGCAGCTTTTTTGGCTTCCACTTTCTCCTGGACAGCTTCATTCCACCACCAATCCCCTTTGTGCCTATAAGGGTTTCCCTTAGAAACCCCTAGCACTTCTCTAGCAGCGCCCCTAATGCACTCTGCTGTCTTAGCCCACATACTCTCGCGTCCCCGCAAGTCTCCCAGGCACCCATAGCATCCAGCTTCTTCCCCATCTCCTGGGTCTTCTCCACAGTCAAGGCCCCCTATTTAATTCGCGGACGCTCTGACACAACCCTCTTCTTCTTCGGCCTTACAATATCTAGCTCCAACACTAAGAGCCTATGTTGGGTAACAAGGTTTTTGCCCCGGGATAACCTTGCAATCTCTACACACACCCCTATCGCTCTTCCTTAGGAGAAGGAAATCAATCTGCGTCTTTGCCCTCGAACTACAGAAGGTGACCAAGTGCTCTTCTTTTTTCTGAAAACTCGAGTTAGCTATAGCCAAATCAAAAGCTTTAGCAAAGTCCAGAAGAGCCACTCCACCTTCATTTCTATCCCCAAAACCAAAACCACTATGCACTCCATCGTAGGCCTCAGAAGATGCCCCGATGTGACCATTGAAGTCACCTCCAATGAATAGCTTCTCATTGGCAGGGATGCTCCGCGCAACCTCATCCAGACCCTCCCAAAAAAATGCTTCTTGACTTCTTCATCCAAGCCAGCTTGGGGTGCATAAGCACTTACAATGTTGAAGGTGAGCCCATCTATGACGAGATTGATAAAATAGTTGGTAACTATTTCATACACTGAATCGGAACTTATGGAGCAGCTTGTACGTGATTGCTCAATTGATAGTGGCAGCTCAATAGTGGGCCGTCTATTCATGTTGATATAAAGAGGAGCAGTGGAGGACCTCCTAAACTCTCTGAAGCTAGAAATCAAGATGCATTTTTTCATACGCATAAAACAACATAGCTACAATCAGGGTCGGCCCTCTACTAAAGCAAGTAAAGCCACCGCTTTTGGCCCCGCATTTGTGAGGGTCCCGTTTTTTGTTACACATAATAGATTATACTACCTCCATTTTTTAATCAGTGTTCATTTATTTCTATTTATTTTTGTCAAAATAAGTGTCACTTTAGAAAACCAATGCAAATTTTATTATTCTTTTCTAATCTTACCCATGCAATTAAAGATGTACGAAATAAATAGTTGTATTTAAGTTTGGTATTCAAGATTAACAAATCAGGGCAATGTGGTAAAATCTACATACTCCATCTGTTTTAATCTATATGAACTTGTTTGATATGACACAATATCTAATAAAAAGATGAAGAATTCTGAAATTTGTGGTCTAAACGAAGTCATTGGTATTTTTGTGGATATAAACCATTTCATTACACAGTGGTAAATTTGTGGTTAAGTAATTTCCAAGTTTAGAAATAGATCATTCTTATTTTAATGAACTAAAAAGAATATAAATTCACATAAACTGAAACAGATACAGTAGTACTTAATATTTTCTTAATGGATGTAAAAAAAAGAGTAAAATAGATACTTTATAATGAGACTGAGGTAGTATGTAAGTTAAAAAACGTCATCTGAAGTAAAAAAGTAAGAAACGTGGGAAGTTACAAAAAATTGATCAAATCTTATCTAAGAATCTAATATCAACAATGTCTCAAGAGAGATTAAATGGATTGACTATATTATCAATTGAGAAAGAGTAATTAGAAGAAATTAATTATAAAAAAATTTATTAATAACTTTATCTCAAAAAGCTAAAACTATAGGCTTCAAATTTTTGTATATTAATATATATATATATATATATATATATATATATATATATATATATATATATATATATATATATATATATATATAGTACTGCACTAGTATGTAATTTAGGCTATTATTTTCATATTAAGATGTGCTACTTCGAATTATTATATTTTCTCTTAATGGTGGTATTAGCATCACGTGCTCAT
Organism: Petunia axillaris subsp. axillaris; assembly: GCA_029990575.1. Lineage (NCBI taxonomy): Eukaryota > Viridiplantae > Streptophyta > Magnoliopsida > Solanales > Solanaceae > Petunia > Petunia axillaris. The sequence goes on along the minus strand of JARKNS010000007.1, from coordinate 45,019,881 downwards.
TCCATTGAGGGGGGTATAATTACTAGAGGTAGTGCACACAATATGTTAGAATTGCTTTTATTGGCAAATACTTTCATGCCTTTTCATTGGAAGACTATGTTACTTATTATTATTTGGATTAATAAAATTAGTCACTAGGCATCATGCTTAATTAGTGATTTTGATTTTTTTTTTTAAAAAGGTGCTACTCCTAGGTTTCTATCATTACACTATATAAATAGGTTAATTCGCTATATAAGTATTTTTAGTAAGGATATCTTTAATAATAGAAATTAAAAACACATTATACTTCTACATTTAGGGAAGCTATTTCTTCTTAAATTCTTCCCCTTAGCAGAAAAATAGCTTTTGCTGTCATTCAAAATTGCTTATTTTTCCTCTAGAAGCTTGCCAACAATCTAATTTTAAAAATAAGTGTTTTTTGAGAAAAATAAGCATTTTGACTCTCCAGAAGCTCAGCCGAACATGCGCTTAGAGGCCATTTTGCCATAAAAACTACCTATATTTTGAAAAAAAAAAGTTTAGCCATCAAATTTTCTTCGTTTTCAACTTTTTTAGGAAGGGGTTTTTGGAAATCAAAAACTAATTTATAGTGTAATATTTAGTGTATTTATAATATACCGACTAACCAACAATTGTCTACCCAGGCCCCAAGCCCTCAAATCCCAAACCCCAATTCCAAGCGCATAGAACCTGGATCCTGAACCCCAAACCTTAAGCCTCAACCGCGTGCAAGATAATTTCTGCTGTCTCAACGGTAATAATAATAAACACACATCACCTGAGCGACATATTTATAATAGGCTACATTTAAGTTGATGAGATATTCCAATATATATTTATTTTATTTTAATGGTAACTTTTGGTAATATTTTATCCACGAAATAAAAACGGTAATTTATCCAATTTTTCTCTGCTCCATCTATCATCAACTTCAAGTATCCAACTCCTTTTTTTGGGTAAATGTCGCAGACCTCGCAAAACTGCATATTCTTTCTCAATGAAATCCGATTTATGTCATTGTAGTGAATATGCGAAGCTTAAGATATCAAGGACCCCAACAAATCCTAGTTGCTGGTTTTTGGGCTGTCAAATTTCTAATGCAGCTAAAACTTCAGGTTTTCATCATTAATTAACAAAAATTAAGTGGTGATATTTTCTGGGTTGCATAGGGCAATGGTGAATGTAATTATTTTAGGTGGCATGACGGTCCACTACCTCAAGAAACAAGAGATGTCTTGGGCAGAGGGAGCGTTGAGGTTTAATTTCGGTCAGAAGATCCAAGAAGCTGAAGAATATAATGCAGTTTCTCAAGATACTATTGAAATAGGCTTAGGAACATATGGATTTTCTTAAAATTCCATCTCAAGAAAGGTCAAGAGGATAGAGATCAACTAAAACAGAAGTTGAAAGAGGCTGAAATGTAGAGGAAACGACTTAAAGAAGTTGATGCATCGACTTCTTATTAGATTAGTATTTTGCTTAGTTTAATTTATTAATCTAATAGCGATTAATATGATTGTTGTTAACCAAGACTTCAACAGCAACAACATACCTAATAATAGAGAGGGTGTGATGTACGCAGACCTTATCCCTACCAAGGTGGAGAGGCTGTTTCTGATAGACCCTCGGCTAGGAAAAATATTTTTAAAAATATTTAAAAACAAACCAAAATATTTTGAAATTTTTGGTTAACCAAGACTTATGAGTGATTATTGTTATGTATAATATTTGGAACACTTTTGCTCGATTAATTAAATTTATCCAATAGACTAAGTCTGATAAACAATCAGACGCAAAATTGAATCGAAGAATTTCAACAAACACATAGCAAAATGAAAGTAAAGATAAACAATAATAGAATTTCAAAACAACCTCTAGAGCCTCGCCGATTTCATTTTAACAATTTGATCGGTGTCGCCTTTCACATAGACTTTATTCTAAAATTCTCACATTTCTTCAGCACCTTGTTCTATCTCATAAAACTTGTTAATATGTCATAAGAGAAAACTCCCTAAGCCTAAAATAAGTAAGCTTTTCATCAACCAAGAACTAAATCTCACAGCTTTTCATCTTTAATTCTACGCGTAAGTAGGGAATGACCCACATATCCATTGAATTGCAATACAAGGACAATCCAAGGAATTGACCAAATTTAGACTCCTTAATATTCTTTCGTAGTCTTATCTCTTTTAATAATTCCTTGAATTCACATTACTTATTTATGCTAGATCGAACATATATATTTGATGGAAAATGTTGAAATTTATCGAGACAAGTTCTAAATGGCGACGTTGAATTTTCATAGTGAAAAGACCAACAAACACAAACATTTATTCAAAACACCATTAATGTGTAAGGATAAGAGCTTCAAATTTACAAAGGACCAAAAAAATAAAATTTTTACGATATTAACGCTTCTCATCTGACGAAATTGGGAACTTGACGTGCTGTTGCAATTACTACTTCAAATTTTCCAACTAGGACAAAAACCATTAAAAAAAGTGGTAATTTAGGCAATAATAAAACTGAATAACGTGTAGAGGTGAGGGAGAAAGCTTTCTCGAGAATTTGAAGAGGGTTTCGAAAAAATAAGAAGTGAGGGAGGGTGAACAAATTAAAATCAAAGCTGGAACTAGTTGAAATGACCTAATTATCGACCCACTTTATTTTGTCTTTTATAATTTCCCACAAGATTCACAAACTCCCATAACTTTTTCTGTTTCTAATTCAGCCCCAGCGGCCCACTCAATCCAACTAACCTTTTCCTCCACTGAAATAAATAAAAAAAGAAAATAAGAGGTTATTCAATTAATTAAAAACTTGTAAGGATCTTTCGATTTATTCTTCCGCTATTTCTAAAACTCTTATTCCATTTTTTTTTGGGTATTTATGGCTAAACGCCTACTTAGACAAACCGAAATGAAAGTCGAAGGAAAAAAAAAGTAAAAAGAAAAAAGAAAAAAAAAGAAAAAGAAAAAAGGAAAATGTGGGAAGACGAGGAAAAGAAAAGGAGGGCGTATCCATTTTGAGCATAATATTGTGTGCGTAATCCATTTATATAACCCTTTCCTCGTTTGATGGCCGTACGGCCTTTACACTTCATTGTTTCATTCCACCACCACCACCGCCCTTTCCTCTCTCCTTTTCTCCGTCATATTTCCTCCAAATCTCCTCCGTCCCTCTCTCTCAAATCACCGCCGCCGCCTCCTCCGTCACGGTCATCGTTAACTCCGCCGCCGAGTTTATTATCAGAAGCGCTGGCGCAGAAAATAGGAAAATCAATTAGGCGACCCGGTGCGCCTTCTAAGGCCCGGGTTTATACCGATATTAATGTGATCCGACCCAAAGAGTATTGGGATTATGAATCCCTTACTGTTCAATGGGGGTAATTAATTTGTTTATATGTATTTTTATTATTATTGTTTTTGATAACCTAGAAATCCTCGAGAGCTAGTGGTACATGATTTGAAACTCAATTAATGATGGGCCCGTCCGTCTACCTATCTCCACTTAAATAACATGCTTTGATGTGTCTGTGGCATGGTTCGGACCTGTGACGTGGGGCCTTACCAGACAGGCTGGTCTTTTACCACTAGACCAAAGTACCGAGACTTATTTATAGGGATTTTTATACACCATTTTTTTTTTTGTATATTTCAGGTATATTCTATGCATAATATGTGTATAATAAGTATACAATCCATGTATCCTGACTACGATGGCTATTTCTGTAAAGTTCCCATTTTTTAGGTTGTTTAAATGAAATTAATGTTTTCTTTTCTTTTTGTGTTTGTTGTTTTGGTTGTAATAGGGAGCAAGATGATTACGAGGTGGTGAGAAAGGTTGGGCGAGGAAAGTATAGTGAGGTGTTTGAAGGAATACACACTACTAATAATGACAAATGCATTATCAAAATCCTTAAGCCAGTGAAGAAGAAGAAGGTTAGTACTTTTTCATTCTTTGCTTCTTAATATATCCGTGTTTAGTTTTGCAAGATTCTATTGTGGGATTTGTTGGTTTTGAGAAATTTTTGGACATGCGGTTGAATCTTCAGTAATGAGAATGAAATATTGTTTCGTTTGCTTTGCATTGTATGAGTATATACTAATATAGGCTCAGTATAAGAGGTTCGAATTAGCTAGATATAAGACTTGCATGAGTTTTGATAGTCAGTGTGGTCTACCATGTTGAAAAGAAGGGGATGATTAGAATAGAATATTGAGGGCTCCTATCCCATGCTTTGTTAGCTTATTTTTGTGGCTACTCAAACTTGTTGTCCTTTCCTTGAGTTAGCTTAGCTAAACTTTTAAAAAGTAATTGCATGAGCAACAGAAATATCATTGTAAAGGCCTGCCCTTTTACCCCTTGTGGTAAACATCACCCACCATTTACTTCTAGAAGTATGCTCATTGCTAAGGTTTCAAATCCCAGCATAGACCAGGGTTCAAATCTTAGCTGTGAGAAAGAAATACTAGGAGATATCTTCATATTTGCCTAAACTTTGGTGAACTGAGTTACCCAATACTCAGTTCACCAATACATGTGCTGGTGGGAGGTAGCAGGTGGTAGAATAGTAGAGGTGTTCACACGCTGGTTTGGAAGGCACCCATTTTTCCATGTCAGAGATTTCAAATTGAGGTGGTTTTAAATAGACAATCTCTCAGTTTATTGCATCTTGATATACTGGTTCGACTTTCGGTTTTGTTCCAGATGCGAGGCAAGGTTTTTTGAATAAAGAAAATGTGGGGGATAACAATCTGATTCTCCTCTTCATCATCTTCTTCTTCAAAATAAAAAAATCTGATTTTCTTCTTTACTATGAATTAAGAAATCAATCCTACTGTATAAGAACGAAATGACAAAGGATGTTACCATTCTCAAAAAAAAAAAAAAAAAAAAAAAAAGAACGAAATGACAAAGGATGCCTCTCCACATCCCTTCAAGGAAAAAAAAGAAGAAAAATTCAATGGCCATTTAAGGGAAAAGAGGACAATTTTGGATCTTCTCATGAAGGGTTATCTAAATTATTGAAGCATTTTTGACTTCCTAAGAAGCCCCCCTATTTCACCTGGCTAAGCCAATTGCTGAATGGTGATCTAGATATGTTGAAAGCATTGTGAAGGAAGAGGACGAGAGAGAATAAATAGAAGGATAAACCCTTGTATTAGTCTGGGATTTTTAGCATTACGTCCAAGAGAACGCATCAAACATCTTAATAGGAGCTTGTAACATCTCACTCTTAAGCTGAATAAAAAAGGAGGGTCGGCCGTATCAGTGGAAGATGATATATCAGAGCTTACTTTACCACATTCAGTGTTTTGAAAAGCGAGCGCAGTGAGGCAAAGTGAGCCTGAAGCGCTTTTTAGGTCCGAAGCGAGCGAGGATAATGAAGCGTGAAGCGTATGCTTCAGTAAAAAAGCGAAAGACAGTGTTAAAGTGAAGAAAAAATAAAAGGTGGGACCTATTTGTAAAGAAAAAAACTTGGAGTAGCTATGTAAATAGTTGGGACCTTATCTTTGAGGTAATGCAGTCGCTTGGAGTTGGAGAGAAATCACATGCTGCCTAGTGTTTCTTTCTTCGTCTTTCTCCTATTTGTTATTTCTTCTTCTTCTTCTTCCTCTGTTTTGATCTTGCTCTGTTTAAGCTCTGTTTTTTTCCTATTTATTAAATATAAAGTTTGCTTAAATGTTCTTGGGGAGTTCTTATTTATCCTATTTATTTTTGCAAGAATTATTATTATTTTTTTAAATTTCACTTCATTTCAATGAAGCGAATGCTTCGCTTCACGCTTCGCGCTCTAAGTGTTAAGGGCCCTTGTCTCTTTTCTTTGCTTCACGCTCTCCAAAACACTGACCACATTCTGCCATAATGCTACACCATCCCTAATTCCATATTATTACTACATGTATACATTTTTTTCACCAAGTTTGTTAATATAGTAACAGACTTGTGTACATGTTTATCAAGAAAAAAGAAGACTTGTATACTGTGTGCTTAAAATTGGAGTAATCTTGTCTACGGTCCCAAGTTGAACCAGTTCCTTACGATGTTTACCTCTTTGGAGAGGGTTGGTGATTTTGTAGTTCAGTTTTACTTGCTACGAATTATATTATTTGTATCATTTATGCTCATCAGATGTCTTCAGGTTTTGTCTTTCGTTATGCTTCATTCTTTTGCCAAATGAGTTCTTTCAATTGCATCTGTCTTATACCGCTTCTGTTTTGTTAACTTATTGAAGAGGTCTTGACTATTTCTGAGTTGTAGAGTATCATCTATCTGCAAGTAAACTGTGTAATTTTCTGTCTGTGGACATTTTGAATCATGCCTTTTCATTTTTTACAAGATACTGCAGTTTTATTTTGGGTAAGTACTTATCTATTGTTGCATTAAACTGCAGATCAAGCGTGAGATTAAGATACTACAGAATCTTTGTGGTGGACCTAATATTGTGAAGTTACTCGATATTGTCAGAGATCAGCAATCGAAGACCCCAAGTCTTATATTTGAATATGTGAATAACACAGATTTTAAAGTGCTTTATCCTACTCTGTCCGACTTCGACGTTAGATATTACATCTATGAGCTGTTAAAGGCAAGTTCTCCATTGATGTGGATTTTAAAGGCCTATCAATTTTATGCTCTGAGAATTTTCTTCACTATTCTTCATGAGTGGTGACTGATGGTTGTAGTAGATGTTGCATTACAGTAATATTAGATGTTGCAATACGTACTGCTCCCTTTGAATCTCCCTTTTCAGATATGGTTGATTTCATGCAAAATCACCTCTGGATAGTAAGCTATTATTTTTACCAAAATGAGCAGTTTCAGTACTCTTTTTGAACCAATTTCACAGAATGATCTTGTGCAAAATGCATTGTCTATTTTCGTTGACTCCACTCTAAAAAGTTTTTCTTGACTGAAAAACCAACCTAGCAATAATTTGAACTAATCTCTTCAACTGAAACACTTCATTTTGTCACATTTGAAGCTATTTGAATATATATCTACCATATTCAGTGTGATGATGTATCTAGCTTGTTAAGCTGCTTTGCTCGGATCAGGTGTCGTAGCTGAACTATCTCATAAATTCATATGTTTTAGTAGTTCTCATTTTTCGGAACAATGCATGTTTTCATATTATGCCTTGCGATTATTCTTTTCTTGTGGTGCAGAGAATTTAAGTCTTATTGTATCCTCCGCAGGCATTAGATTATTGCCATTCTCAAGGTATTATGCACCGTGATGTGAAGCCCCATAATGTAATGATTGATCATGAGCAGCGGAAGCTTCGGCTAATAGATTGGGGGCTTGCAGAATTTTATCATCCTGGAAAGGAATACAATGTCCGGGTGGCTTCTAGGTTTGCTCTTCCACTGCTGTTTTGTTTCATTTCACATTTGACATTTAACATCGGCTCAATCTAGCATTTGAATGCTAAAAAAGATTGCTCTTGTTTCCTTGGCACTCATTTTTGTGGATAAATAAAAGAAATGTATGCACAACAAAGCACCAAAGGGGTGACAAGAACTTCTCCTTTAGCTATGCCAGGAGTCTATGAGCCCACTGAAGTATCAAAATCATTTACATTAGACATCCTACTCCACATTACCAAACTTGTAGTTCTTTAGTTTAATTACTAACACATACGGTTTTGTGCTGGATTTATCCTTGGATAGCCGTCTATGACTAAGACTTCATTTGATGGGAATGCAATGTTGGGAGGCAGAGAGTTTAGAATATTTTAAAATGAATTTTGAAGTGCATTTCCTTCTATGTAATATTTGATCAAGAATGCAAATGGGGTAAAGGATTGGATTTTTGGTAGTGCAAGGAATTGTGTTGCTCGAACTTAGGTATGGGTACCTGATACAAGTGAGGATCTAGAGATCAGATCCTTCACGATCTAAATTTAAAGATTTTTGGGTACGAATCGAGATACGGATACGGGTGTGGGGATTCAGCTAAAAAATATATAATCATAACCATCGTTTGATAGATTGAGTTAAATGTATACCTGTTCTGTTTATGAATCTGTTTGACTTGATACAAATTTTAATAAAGAAATGAAAATGTGCAGAATAGAAGTATATATTTGTATTTCCTGATGATTATAATGTACAATATAGGGGTTTATATACTAGTTGAAAGGTCTCTACAAATCAGGGGCAAATCTTTACAAATCAGGAATAAAATCAAATCAAATCAGATATGATTTTCTTATGCTAAACATGGAAAAATTATCTTAATTATTTACAGAGAAATATCCTTGCTGAAGCTGTGAAAGATATCTTCTAATCTGACACTCCTACGGTGAATGGATGTCTTCCATTCCCAGCTTGCTAACAAGTCCTTTAAAATTGCTGGTTTGTAGTCCTTTTGTGAGAATGTCTGCTAGTTGATCCTTGGAGGACACGAATGGAGTACAAATCAGCCCGCTATCCTATTTTTCCTTGATAAAGTTTTGATCAACTTCTATGTGTTTTGTTCGATCATGCTGCACTGGGTTATGAGCTATACTTATTGCTGACTTGTTATCACGGTATAGCTTCATAGATGCCTCCCACTTTAGTTTTTAGGTCTTGCAGAATTATTTTAAGCCACAGTAACTCACAAACTCCCAACGCCATAGCCCTGAACTCTGATTCAGCACTTGACTTTGCCACAACATTATGTTTTTTACTTCTCCATGTCACTAGATTAAACCCCCAGGAAGGTGCAATACCCTGAGGTTGACTTCCTGTCAACTAGGGACCCAGCATAATCCGCGTCTCTATAAGCTTCTAGAGTCAAGGTGCCTCTTTTTTCGAAATAGAAGTCCCTTTCCAGGCGTCCCTTTTAAATACTCTAGTATTCTGTGAGCTGCTCTCAAATGCACTTGCTTTGAATTGTGCATAAACTGGCTCACCATGCTCACAGCGTAAACTATATCGGGTCTAGTATGGGATAGGTAGATTAACCTTCCAACAAGTCGTTGATATGACCCTTTATCCACACTTGGATCTTTTGATGCTTCACTTAGTCTATGATTGTACTCTATAGGTGTAGCTGCCGGTTTACTCCCCAATTTCTCAATCTCCTTTAGCAAATCATAGACATATTTTTGCCGTGATATAAATATGCCTTGTTTAGAATGGGCCACCTCAATCCCTAGGAAGTATTTTAACTTCCAAGTTGCTTGATGTCAAACTCTTTAAGCAGACATTCTTTTAAGTATTATATACCATCTTCATCATCTTCGGTGACTATGATATCATCCACATGTACAAGGCTGTTAATTTTCCATTTCCAGAATGCTTCACGAACAAAGTATGATTCCCCTGACTCTGCTTATACCCCAATCTGATCATAACTTTTGCAAATCTTCCAAACCATGCTCGTGGAGATTGTTTGAGTCCGTAAAGAGCCTTTTTAAGTCTGCATACCTTGCCTACCTTAGACTCGAATTCTGGTGGGACCCCATATATATCTCTTTTTCCAAATCTCCGTGAAGAAAAGCATTCTTCACATCAAACTGCTGCAAAGTTCATCCAAAAATAGAAGCTAGTGAGAGTAAGATTCTTACCGTGTTCATCTTTGCCACAGGAGCAAATGATTCAAGATAGTCTATGCCATAGGTTTGGGTGTATCCTTTGGCAACTAATCTTGCTTTGTACCTCTCCACCGATCCATCGAAATTGTATTTCACATTAAACACCCAACGACAACCTACTAGTGTTTTTCCTTTCGGTAACTCAACTAACTCTCATGTTTTGTTTTTCTCCAACGCTTCTATTTCAACTCTCATGGCATCCTCCCATTTCTTGTCCCCTAATGCTTTCGACAAGTTTTTTGGGATAGGTATTGAGTGACGGTTACTAAGAAAGGCTATATGGCTTGACGAGAAATTTTGGTAGGTCAAGAGTAGGTGAAGGGGATGTACTGTAAACTTGCACATGTGGTTATACACGTGTGGTTCTGGCCGGGCTTTCCTGAGATATCTAATAACCTTGCTTCTGCTCGCCGCTGGTGCACCTCTCCTAACTATTGCCCATTTATTCTGTAATAATCTTTTTAGGAGGCCATTGCAATATCGAAAACCGCAGGAAAGAAAGCCCCGTCCGCGTCAATCTCTTTAACAAAAGGTTTTGTTAAAAAGAAAGTGTTAAGACCGGCAAGGAGAAGGCGGAACCCCACCGCTACACTAAACTAGGCGTTATCTGGGACCGTGGGTTGCCCCCTCTTCCCCTCACTCTCCTTTCCCTAATATGAACCTTGAGTCTTCAAAGCCTTTCTGACTCGGTTTGGCCCGGTCGCCCTGCACGACTGGTGCTTCAAAAGGCTTCTGGTTTCTTTTCTAAGGGCAATGGGTAGATTTAGGTCATCTACAAGGTTAGAGGGTGGTTCTTGATTGTTCATTGAATCTGGAACACATTCTGAATTTGGAACAGGAGCCAAATCTTATGATTGGGCTTGGGCTTGCTTCCTTCTCCGAGAATAAACCTGAAGTGGTGGTTGAATGTCACTTTGGATTCTCTTCCTGCTGATTTGGAGTCTCAATGGGACTTGGAGACTCAACTGGAGTTTCAATAGGACTTGGAGACTCAACTAAAGTTTTATTCTGAGATGACTCAGGAAAATCTAAGTGGAACACATCTTTGAAACTATCTTCACTTACTTTCTCCCCCTGAAGATAGGAGGTGCCAAAAAAGAACTCAAGACTCTACAAAAGTAACATCAACAGAGACAAAGAATTTCTTAGTTTGTGGGTGATAGTATTTGTAACCTTTTTGTGTCGATGAATAGCCTATGAAAACACATTTGATTGCACGTGGGTCTAACTTTCCCCTATTTTTAGAATGGATGTGGACATAAGCAACACTACCAAAGTGTCAGGTTCTTGGAGACGTAGAAATTAGGAAAGAAACTTGTCAAGGTGTCAATTGGAGATTTCAGTCCTAGAACTTTTGACGGAACCCGATTACTGTGATTGGTAGCAGTTAAAATGGCTTCCCCCCAATAGTTTTTTGGAACATTCTTGTGAAACAATAGTGATCTTGTAATATTAAGATGACCCATTTTTCATTCTGCCACCCCATTTTGTTGGAGTGTATCGACACAAGATGACTCATGAATGATACCTTCCTTGTTGAAAAATGAGGACAGGATTAGGTTAAAGTAGTCTCGGGCATTGTCTCAATGAAATTTTTTGATTTGGGTATTGAATTGGGTCTTGATTATGTTGGCAAAATTAGGGAAGACATAGCTCACATCAGATTTTCTTTTCAAAAGGTAAACGCACGTTATCCGGGTGCAATCATCAATAAAAGACACAAGCCATTTAGCACCAGAAATATTTTGGACAGTAGATGGTCCCCAAATGTCACTATGAATAAGATCAAATGGAAACATACTTCTTTTATTATTGATAGGAAAAGAGACCCGCCTATGTTTGGCTAGTTCACCGTCATTGCACTTAGTCTTACATTACACTTTATGATAAATTGCCACCTCATCTGTGTGACGATAGAATTCTACGCTTTGGCTTTCTTTTATCTGGGTAGAAAAAAAATTGTTCTGATGTTTTTCTGCAGATATGGGTTTGCAAATGCCTTCTATTGCCTGCCTTTTATTCCCCAGAACAAAAAACTTGTTTTAATTTGAGGGCTTGTTTGTTTTCACCTTTTGGGTTTTAACGGTCTGGCCGCCTTCTCTTACCGTTGCAGATATTTCAAAGGTCCTGAATTACTTGTTGATTTGCAAGACTATGACTACTCGTTGGATTTGTGGAGTCTTGGTTGCATGTTTGCAGGAATGGTGAGCAACTATCCTTTCACACCTGTTTTCGTGGGTCACTTGCACAATCACACAGATGCATTCTTGAGTATTTATCTTGCACACTGTTATCTTTCTGCATGTTTCAAACTTGATCCTTGACTTGGTACTTACCTGATGCCATTCATGACTGTATTTCTTCTTGTAAATCATGCATGAATGGCAGATACTGAGGTCCAAAAGTCAAAACTTACTTGTGTATTGTGGTGTCCTCTCACTTTGATGCTTACTGCTACGGAATTGTGCTATATAGATATTCCGGAAGGAGCCTTTCTTCTATGGACATGACAACTATGATCAACTTGTGAAGATCGCGAAGGTATGTAGAACGTCCATCACACTGTAGCTCTTGATATCTGACAGGTTGGCCATATTTTCATGAACCGTCCAAGTCAGCCCATAAACATTTACACAAGTTGGCCCATGAAAATGTGAAAATATTCCTTAAAGTTTTAGTGATATGTTAGATGTATATCCATATTAAAGGAAAAAGTTGCATTAGTTTTGAAACAAATTATAAGAAAATAAATAAAGAAACTAAAATCTGGTTGGACTTGGGGGGTTGGGCTAGGATTAATTGTATAGCTCATATTGGCCTAGCCCAAAGGGTGCCCAAGTAACCATTGGGCACCCATTTATTGACATAGCCCATTTTGACATGTCCAAGTTCAGACCATTTTGTTCCTTTCAATTTTAGACCGTTCATTTGACACTCCGATGAGGATTTGGGTTAATATATATTGTATTTTGGATGCTGAAATTGGTTATTTTAATTTAAATTTGATTGTTATGGTATTAAATCATACCTATTTGGTATTTTCGTAATTTGTGTGTTTTGCTTCATGGTTGAAGCAATGTGCTTCATAGAATTATGCGCTTCAAAAAATGACGTGCAAAGTGAATCCAACGAGAAACGGTCAATTTTGTGAATCCCCACTTTGAGGAGTTGGTTTAATATCGGCATTATTTATATCCTTTACCTTATCTTAATAAAAGTATTGTCACTATTGTATAATGGATATTGAAATCAATTGTTTAATTGCAGTTGATCATATATAACAAAATTAATTATAGCTTGATAACTTTTAAGTCGAATTGTGCCCTTCACATCAAAGAAGCGTGCGATTCACTACTTGCCTTTTGCTTCTAAGTCCTGAGGACCTTGTTTTTTTTTGTTTTTTTGTTTTTTGCGATTCTCGCTTTTAATAACACTGCATATTAATTAGTTGCCTCCCCAAAAGTGAACAGTTTGTTTGCGGGTAGTGATGAAACTTGAATTAATGACTTCCTCCTGCTCTCAATGAATTTAGTAGATAGAAAGTAGGTCTGCAACACAGCATTTCACTTGAGCTCCACTGGTTTTATGTATATGGTCACTGGACTCTGGAGTAAACTTTACTGTTTTGTCGTATTAATTTACCAGTAAAATAGAAAGTTCAACTCTAGCATTGGCTTACTCACTATTCATCAGCCTTGCCTCACCTATGTCATTCTAGGTCGGGGTATTAAATAATTCTGAATTATTTTACAAGGTGAAAGGACCAAAATGTTCATAAGATTACCTGGGTAACCATCATAACCGTAAACTTGCATTGTGAAAAGTATACAATACTTGTTAATGAGACACCTTCAGATTCCTTCTTATGTTATGGACATCAGGTTCTGGGAACAGAAGAATTAAATTCTTATCTAAACAAGTACAGATTGGAGTTAGATCCTCATCTTGCAGCCCTTGTTGGACGGTTAGTATTGAACTCTAATAGTAACTTTCCCAAATGGATCCTTCTCCAGAAAATAATTAATTTCTTGTTGTCCATTCAGACATAGCAGGAAACCATGGTCAAAGTTCATCAATGCCGAAAACCAACATCTCGCAGTCCCTGAGGTAAGAGAACTGGTCTCATTAAATCTATATACAATACAATGAAGTGAAATTTGATTTACCAAAAAGATTGCTTGGTTTTTTGTAGGCGGTCGATTTTGTTGACAAATTGCTACGCTACGATCATCAGGAAAGGCCAACTGCAAAAGAAGCAATGGTAAAAATCCATCTAACACAAGTTTTTGTATTAACTTATACAATAAATAATATATAGTACTCTTAGTTTGTCCTTATCTTAAAAAAATAAAAGATGGTACTCCTGGCCTGGTACTGTAAAAAAGTTTCTTCGAGCTAGTGTATTTCCACTCTCCTTTCCTTGCCTTTGATGTTTACTAGTTTCTCCTTTACTTGCTTTGACGTTTACTAGGCATTATGTTGCTGGTTGAAGTTCCTTAGGAATGTCACCCACTTTACTTGCTTTGACGTTTACTAGGCAATATGTTGCTGGTTAAAGTTCCTTAGGAATGTCACCCACTTTAACTTGCATTGCAGGCTCATCCGTATTTTTATCCCGTGCGGAATGCTGAAAGCAGTAGAACCCGCACTCACTGAAAGATCCAGCATCCAATGGTGCAATTATCTGGGTCTTCTTTATCAGTTCTGTTCTTGTTCTGGCTCGTAGATTTTCTCAGGTGACAGCCAATTATTATGAACTGCTTGTTGACTTACTGGTTATATCAACCAGATCCGTGTAAACTGTATTATTTCTTTTAGTTGTGTGAGACATAAAAGAATAAGCAAATTCAATTTGTCTTCTGCTTTCTTGGTTTATTTACCTTATAAGTTGCTGCATTCTATCTGTTCTTTGATATTGTATTTCTTGAAGTTTCAAAGTTGCTACTGAATATTCATTCAGAGTGAATTATGTGCTTGAAGTGAAATGGTGAAAATGTCGGATGGCTTTCCCCATCTTCTCCAATGATTCTTGGACTTGAGGACTATAAATGCATATATACCTATCATCCTGCTTATATTTGATGGAGGACTTTTTCCGTTGCTGCAAAAGCTGAAAACACTTATAATCCCTTTATGGTATGTCCAAACATCGAATGATGTATTCATATTTAAGAACGTGATTGTGTTTGAGAGGATCATATTGACCTTTGATCTGAAAATCTTGATATGATTTTGGTCAATGAGGTGGGAAAGGATTCTGAGGTCTTTAGGTTCAAATTTCAGCGGAGGCATAAAACATTAGGTGCTTCTTCTCATCTATCTAAGTCTTGATGGATAGAGTTATCTGTTATCTGTTGCTGGTGGGAGGTGACAAGTATTCGGTGGAAGTAGTCGAGGTGCATGCTGGCTCGGACGCCACAGTTATAAAAAAAAAGAATGAAATAATTTTTTAAGTAATCCAATTTGAATAGCACAATTTTAAACTTTAAAAATTTTACTCTTAATGATTGGATTAACGGCCACAGATAACTTATTTTAGAGCATAAGATTAGGGGTGGCAATGGGGCGGGGCAGGGCGGGTTGAGCCCTTCCTCTGTCAAAGTTTTGCCCTGTCCCGTCCCGCCCTATTTGGTCTTTGTCAAGTTTCTGCCCCGCCCTGCCCTGCCTCGTTTGACCCGTCCTGTCATGCCTCGTTTTAACCCGCCCCGCCCCATTTAAATTATATTTTAAGTCATTATTTTTTTATTTTTTATCATTAGAATTGAACGTTTCTTTTAACTTTTCATCCATTTAACATATCTCTAACTTTTTTTCCATTGAAATTTTCAAATTTGATGATTTTGGAATTACTCGAAGAAATTGAAGCTTTTAAAAAATTTATAGTATTTCAAAAGTATTACGTATTTACTATATTAATTAATAGCTTAAATAGCCAATAGTGGAACAATATTTTCATTATTTCCTCAACTTAATTATGAAATAAGAAAATAGTGGAAAAGAACAAGTAAAATTAATGGGCGTCTATGTTGCCCCGCCCTGCCCCGCCCTGCCCCGCCCCGCACCGAAAATTCTAAAACCAAATTTTGCCCCGCCCTGCCCCGCCGTTTAACAGTTGCCCCGCCCTGCTCCGTTTACTGTTTTGCCCCGTCCTGCCCCAATTGCCATCCCTACATAAGATGTAAAAGTTTTCCTATTTTTTCTAAAATTTTGTCTGAGTTAGATTATGATAAACAAAGTGAATGGGCGAGAGTAACATTTTTAGTGAATGTAGATTAAATTCTTATAGAAAGCATATTTACTTGGATATAAGCTTTGACTACTCCGTATAAGGAAACATGCATAGTTGTATTACTGCAAAGGAGGGGCTAGAATGTCGGAGTTGGTCAGTTTGGTCGGAAAGAAGTTTGCTTACACCTTGCTTTATATTGAAAGAGGTCTTCCTCCGAATTTGTTGAATCCAGTAACTTTCAATGTCGGAGTTGGGTTTGTTGAATCTTTAACTTTCAAAGGCACCTATATTAGAAGGCATAAACCCCTCCTACAATAGTATATTTTGGTGCCTTGAGAAGTCATCTTGGCTTTACCCCAAGTTTTCATTCCGCCCTTCTTTTTTTTTTTTTTTTTTTTTTTTTTGTAAATTACACATGAGAATTTGGCATCTTTCTATTCTCTTTTCCATTCTATTCAGCTGATGTTCTTCAACTAAACTGAGGGACCTCAAGTGAGATACTTTATTGAAGAAAGGGATCAACTCTAATATACGAGGAATTTGACTTTTGGTGGAGTACTAGTCAAGTGACCATTATGTTTATCATATAATCATACTATCTCCCTTTAGACTAGAAGTTTTGACGACTTAACATTATGCACAACTTGATTGATTGAACAAGCCTAATTAAAGTTGACTAAGTTTCAGATAATATGATGGTTAAACTGAAGACTGAATAAGTAAAGAAAAATCTAGAAATACATGTATAGTAGCAGTGATGGTGACATGGTGTCTTGCTTATTTATCATTCTCGGTCGAAGTCAAAATGAATAAACCTCCTCCCTAAGTACCTCGATCATGCATTCTATCTTTGTCGATGAAACGAAACCAACACCATAACATTTACGCTCGATTAGTTGAGCGGGTAAAAATTTCGCCCGGAGGCCAGTTTTAACACTGGTATTTGGTTTGAGGCCACTATTTTCTTTGGTCTTACACTAGAGGTCATTTTTGGGCCTTTACTAAACAAACATTGACTTAAGTTCTGATCATTGACTGAAGTTCAGTCCATATGGCCCTTGGACTGAAGTTCCATCTGTAAGGACTGAACTTCAGTCCATATGGCCCTTGACTGAAGTTCTATCTTTAAAGACTGAACTTCAGTCAATATGGCCTGAACTAAATTTCTATATCTTTAAGGACTGAAATTCAGTCAACATGACCCTGGACTGAAGTTCTATCTTTAAAGAGTGAACTTCAATCCATATGGCCCTTGACTGAAGTTTCTATCTTTTAAGGACTGAACTTCAATCCGGGCCCTGTACTGAAGTTCTATCTTTTAAGCGAAAGTGACCACAAATTAAATACTTTGGTATTAGTGGCCTGTGCCCAAAGACCAATGACAAAAGTGGCCTTTCGTGCACTTACCCCGTTGAGCGGCCGGCAACCAATAACTTTCGTGCATAGATATAGATTCTTGGTATATCTACATTCATTCATTATACCAAGAGCATATCCACAGGGGGCTAGTGCATGAGATTAGTGACAATGATAGGTCAAGATAAGGCAACCAAGACATACAAGTCTAATCTATCCCCCTATGGCATATCCAATTATTAAAACTTTACAACTTCTTTCGAAGTGCAAGATATCTTGTAGGTCCCCTCTATCCATGCTTAAGATAAACTTCGTACTGCCTGGTGTGCTATTCGTTCGACTCGTGTCATTGCCCACTTCTCTTTCACAAATATGCAAAATGCCCATCAATTATATAAGATGTCGAATACATTTATAATTGGTGACGTTAGGATGTGTAATAATTTTATGGGAAAATATGAATTTCAGTTCTATATGTTGATAGAGAAATAATTTTTACTAATCATGCATAAAATGTAAAATGGTTACTTGAAAATTAAAATAGATTACCTATTGCTAATTGTTAAATAACGCAGATAATACAGAAACTCTTTATACAATAAGCATGTATAAGACCTCCAAAAAAAAAAAAAAACAGAACTTTATTTAAGCTTACATTTATTGTAACAACATTAATAATACTCCTAAGCGCAATATTAACTGGTATCTGCTCACTTGAGATTATCAGTTTACTTACCTTTGCTAATTTGCTTGTGCTTACACTAGGCAAAGTACATACAGATTAACCTTCGCACAGAATGAGATGGGGAAAGCATGTATGATAGAACTAAATTGTAGATTAAATTACAATTACCTCAGGACCTATTATGTCAAATCATCAAGAATAATAATACTAGATTGCGGAAGCGTACCTGAATCCATAGCAACCGATGTGATTCTTGAATTCCGTGGTTTTGGTCTTCCAAATCTTGACGTGGCCTTTGCATCTTTCACTGATGATGGGATATCAGTAAAATATAACCCTACGTCTGATTTGGGACCATAACCCTTTTATAGTAGAATATAGTTTATGTAATTCTAGTTCAGCCCATCATTAAACTAGAATTACATCCGGGTATCTACACATTAGCCCCATACTTTACGAGGTGTCTAATTAGGTCCACATAACTTCAAGTCGTAGTAGATCACGTTTAATTTGGACCAACCTTTTAATGATAGCAACTGACATTTAATTATTTATGTATTTATATATGTGCAAGTCCATATAATCTTACAATCTCCCACTTGGACTACACATATATACATGCACATAACCTTATAATTATATGTCACCTTATGAGCTCCAAATATTTGCTATCACAAACTGAAGTACCTCTAAACAATCTCGTCCATCAATCATGCCAGCATAGGACCAAGGCGGCTTTCGCTACATTTATATCGTAACTAAACCTTCCTTAATGACGTATACCAACATAACCAAATGACATAGATCAAGCATGAATGCGTAGTGTGGAAATTACATGTGATGTGATCGAGACATATCTATTTTCACCTGGTCCAACCGAAAAACAAGTCCGAGTGGAAAATTTACCTAATACTTTATTTCTGCAGAAATATCCTTAAACTGAAACCGTAAACCTGAACGATAAACCAAAACTGAAATATGTCTATATAAAAGAACATTGAAAGGTTACAAACTCCCACTGAAACTGAATATCCTTAAATTACATGCCACCCATAACCTTCGGTGGTAGTCCCTTAATATGTGGATCCACAATATGAAGTTTGTACCAATATGTTCCATAGACACCTAACCACTCTGAACTCTAACTTTAACAACCAGGAACTTTATGTCAATGTGTTTTGACTTTACTGAACTCCTGTTGTTATTGGAATACGAGACTGCTAACTTATTGTCACAAAATAACCTTAGTGTCTTTCAACTTTATCCTTAATTTGTAGCCAGTGACAAGATTCTGCAGTCATATTCCATAACTTTGATGCCTTATAATACACCATAAACTTTACTGTCATGGTGAGATGAGCTATGAGTGTCCATATAACACTCTTCCTTATATAGCTCATCCACCAAGTATACAAATAGAACCTCTGCACTATCTTAGCATCTAGTGCAGTCGGTATCTAAATACTTGAATATCTTTAACTTTTTCGACTTCCTGTATGTGAGCTTAAAATCTTTTGTTCTCTGTAATTACAACATAAACCTTCCTTAATTCTTAATTTCAGCATTACTCAAATATATGCCAAACATCCCATTAATGCACACAATATTTGAATGCGTACAAACCTAAGTATGCATTAGACTTCCAATAGCTAAAATATAAGAAATCTTTGAACTTCGTTAGTTTCAAATTATTTTTAAGAACACTGTTTGAGACTGAACCTTTCTACTTTAGCAAGAGGGGTATCGTCTAATATATAATCTTGCACACCAAATCTTTATTATCTTTTCAATATAGGCTTTTGAGATAATTCAAAATTACTTTGAGAGTAATCTCGATGTATCTGAATCCTTATTCAAAACTTGCATCACCAAGATATTTTATCTCAAAATTCTTTATCAAAAGTATCTTGGTCTTACACAACAAGCCCATATCGTATGAACTAAGAAGTATATCATAGACATACAAAACCAGAGAAATATGCTTACTCCCACTGACCTTGTGGTATACAAACTAATCACCAAGATTTATTTCGAAACCAAATGAGACAATAACTTGATGAAATTTGTGATACCATTGATATGACGCTTGTTTAAACACATAGATGAATTTCTTTAATTTGCAAATCATTGACTTAGCATTATAAAACACAAAGTTTTCTAGTTGCACCTTTGTTCATCAAAATAGCCATTGAGAACAACAGTATTGTATCCATCTATGTAGCTTAATATCAAAATATTTGATTAATACCATTATAGTCCTGAAAGAGTCTTTCGATGAAACCGAAAAGAAAGTCTCTTTATATAGATACCTTCTTATTTCTAAGTGAATCTTTTAGCGATAAGACGTGTCTTATACCTATCCACGTTGCCTTTCGAATCCTTTTTGGTTATTAATATCCATTTTCAACCAATGAGCTTCGTACCTTCAGCCAACTGGATAATGTCTCACACATCATTGTCCTTTATGTGCTTCAATTCTTTATTCATGGTATCAATATACCTCTGAGAGTCAGAACCCTTCCTGGCTTGACAGAAGTTGACTAAATCATCTTCCATCATTCCAATGCCAACTTTATGTTCTTAGAGAAACACAATATAATTATCTGAAATTGCACTTCTCCTCTCTCTCTCTCTCTCTCTCTCTCTCTCTCTATATATATATATATATATATATATATATATATATATATATATATATATATATTTTGAACGTGAAATTCGAAACGATATTGTCTTGATCCGAAGTTGCTTCTTGAACTATCTCAGGTATAGAAAACTGTTCCTGAGTTTAGTCAATAGCAATCTGAGGAATATCAATATATTCCTTTTCTAAGACATTTCTTTTATTCTTTCTTCCCCCAAACTCAACATCCTCAAAGAACCGTACATTATTCGTCTTATAATGGCCTTAGCCGTGGGATCCTAAAACTTGTAACCCCTGAACTTTTCAGAGTATGCAATAGAGCAACTGAAAGTTTCTTTTTCCAGTTTCATTTCTTTTGGCCTAGAAAGCCTTGCCTCAACTGGACATCCCTAAATATGTAAATACTTTAAACAAGATCAATGCTTATCCAAAACACATAAAGGATCTTTTCAGTTCTCTTCAGTCGGAACTCTGTTAAGTAATAAGTTGCTGTTTTTCTAATGAATTAAACAAAGAAAGCCATATCTTGAAAACATGTCTATGAACATTATGAGATATAGATGTCATATCAAAGAAACCATAGAGAATTGTCCACAAATATCAGTCTGTATAAGTTCTAAGACGTCTAATTTTGTTGGCTAAAAAATCTCTTAACATTTATTTGTTTCATTTTATGCGATTTACGCATATATCAAAAAATTGGATAAAATTAACATGGTCAAGACTGCCCACGGATACAAATCTCTTTTTCTCTATTTAGGAATATGACTTAATATATTGTATCATTGTAATCACCTAATTTTGGCACCAAAAATATAAAAATTAGGTAAAATAGTTGTGGTAAATGTTATGTGAATTTTGCCAAATTTACCGTTTTATTTAGCTAGTTTAGTTAATTAATTAGGAGAAAAAAATATAGAAAATACTAAAAATACTTGTTACGTGTTTAATTGTAATTTTATGTTTGATTGCGATAATGTGGTGCTTTTTGTAGTTTCTAATCCTAGTCGATAGTGTAGGTTTTAAATAGTTTTGGATTTTTTTAGTGGCTATTTGTAAAATTAAGAAAAATATAGCCCAGTCCACACAAACTTGTCCCGGCCCAAGCCCCCCATATAAAACCTTTCCTTTACTATTTTTGTTAATGTTTTCCCCAAAACCCCAAATCAGAGCCAAACATTGCCAAATTAGAAATGCCACTGGAAATCGCCACTGCCGGCAGCGCCACCGTCCTCCGCCGCCCGGAAATCACAAAAAATATATTTCCAGGCGCGCCTCGACCTTTTCGTTCACGATCCAAGATTGTTTTCTCCAAATTGTCATTGGTTCGTCGTAGATCGTGAGTTCAAATGAGACAAAACCTAACTCCGGTGAGTTTTCCGTCCAACTCTTATACTAATGGCTCTGTCTCGCCCTCCCGTTCTCGACGTATATACTAATTGGCCCGAAAACATCTTTTCTCGGCTAAACCAAAATGAAATGGATTCGGATCCCATTGTTTTTTTTCGCTCGTGTTTCTCGTTTCCATTTCTTCTCTTGTTCTAATTGAGACGATCCCAAATGGGATCGCTTCAATTAGAACAAGAGAAAAGGATGAGCGAATTTGCTTGTTTTCTCCCGTGATGGTGATGTTATGATGATAGTAAGGGCTGCTATAATGTTTGTTTTTTTAACACGGTGGGACTTGGAAGCATTGACAGTGGCGATGTGGGTGAGACGTTGTTACTAATCGCTTGGCGAGGCTTTAGCCATGGTAATGTCTGTGGTGTATGTAGTGATGGCAGTGGAAAATGGAGAGGCAGCGGTGATTGTTTCGGGTATAGGCGAGGCACAACTGCGCCGGGACTGTTTCAATGGTAATAGCGGATTTGGAAATTGGGGGGTGCTGCTGCTGTGATGTTATGCAGCGAAGGCGAGGCAATGAGGTAGCAGGGGCTATTTGTTTTGGAAGTTATAGGTGAGGCAGTGAGGTGGTGGTGATAGCGACACAGTAGTACTAGCAGCTGCATCAATTGGTTGTCGACGGGTTAGATGAATCTCAATCCTCTTTCCCTGTTACTTTGATCATGTTGGTAGTTAAAGGAAGGTCGTTGTTAGGATAGTAGTCATTGTAAATATGTTCAACTGTTAGTTTTAGTTTGAGGAATGGAATCATCACATGAATGTTTGCTTCTTTATTGCTTCAGTAGTTTAGTTTGTTTAATATGTGTGTATCATGTATGCTTGATGGTTTGTTTTAGAGTAGAGTGGTCTAACTCCATGTTTAGAATTACGTGAATGCTGAAGGAATGAGGTTATTGTCCAGATTTGTCTAAGTTAATGGTGAAGCACATTAGAGTTTGTCCAGGCCCTTTGCAAAGTATTGAATGTGAATTTAGTTAGGATGTTGTATGGTCTCATCATTTAAGCATGAACTGGTTGTCCTTAACCATTGTAGTTTTGCTCTATTTAGTATGTATAAGCCTCTGTGTGTTGTGCGTTCATTGTTTTGGGCTGGAAGTTTTGTTTTGTTTAGGTTAAACTGTCATGTTAGTGGATAAGTTTGAGTTCAATTAAGTTAGTTGTAAATCTGAAAATCTTTGAAAGTCAAAAAGGATGTCAAAGTGAGTCCAAGAATCAAAAGTAAAAGGTAAAAATTGGCAGTATAAAGTAAGAGATTTCCCTGCCATTTTTGTTGTTTTTTGAAGGCATGCTTGTTTGCATTTATGGCCTTGGACCATGTATCACAAATATGTGACTTTGCATAGCTGTCTCTTAACCTTTTCATCAGCTATAAAGAGGAGAACACTTCATAGACAGAAGGGGGTAGAACACAGAACATCTGAAAAACAGAGAAGAGAGAGCTGAAAAACATACATTTACTCTTAAGAAAAAAAAAATGTCCCCGATCTGAGAAATAAGCTAGTGAGAAGAGAGGGAGTCTGAATGTAAAAGAATGAGTCTTTTGGAGTTTTAATCTTCAAATTCAAGGGTTAAAAGTAGAATTCAAAAGAGGGCTTTAGTTGTTGTTTGTGCGTCTGCGGTTGCTCGTTTGTGCTGGTCTTGGTTTAACTCTGGTGGTCATCTTACTGCCTTGTTAAGGATTTTACTCATTAGGTAAATCTTCCCACTTTTATGTATCATGATATAACATATCTTAGCCCTTTTATACCATGGATGAATGTATGGAAATATTTTTGTTTAGGACTCACAAGGGGCTTATATTATCTTTTAGTTGTTTTCATGTTTTAACATCTGTGTATGCGTGTCTTTCAAAAAAAAAAAAAAAATGAAAAGAGCCTAAAAATTGTTACGTTTTTGCCATTATTTTGTTTCTCGAGCCACGTTACATTCACAACAATTATTGCATGATTCACTAAAATCAAGAATTCTCCTTCTTTGCTTATCTAAATACTATCCATATATGTAGTTAAGATCATAAAAAAGTAGAGAATTAGAAAATAGAGCAGAAAATTACTTTAAAAATAAGTCCACCAAACGCAAAGTTTAAATGATGTTAATGCTATGATGTGCCTAACAAACTTGAATGTCCAATGTGGAGCAGATAATTTTTGTCCAGAAAGTAAAGGCCCATTTATAGAGGGCTATTTGCCAAAAGAAATGGAAAAATATTTTAGATAAATAAATTGGCTCACACGAATAGGCAAGAGATAGGTGTGCGTTGAAAACCAAGTAAGAATCAAATAAGTAATTGTTTACATTTGAAACTTATTTAATCAAGAGATTTCGAACGGGTGAAGTACCTGCGCGATTTAATTGATTTATGTCGAAAGACTTCGAACGAGTGAAGTTCTCGCGCGATTACATTCGATTTGAGTTTCATTTGTTGAACGGAAAAATTAGTAACAAATCAAAGCGTAATAAAAACAAAGGCAAATACAACAAAAAATTTTTAAAGAGTCGAAATGCATCAATAAAAGCAACTGTGCTTGGCACAGGACTCGAGGGTGCCTAACACCTTCCTGAGAGTCAACTGAGATCCTTATCCGGAACTCTGACGCAGACCATTTACGAGTCATAGGTGTTCTAGGTACACCACTTTGGTGACTTGGCACACCTTTAACTTGTCAAGTGGTGATTCCAAAATCTCTAAATAAATCGTATACCTTTGAACACCAGTCACAGACCTTTTAAAACTATAAAATAAGTTTTTCTTTTTTAAGTAAAAAAGGGTCGTGACAATCATAACGAAGCAAAATCTCACCGGTTAGTAAACATGCAAGGATTTATTAAATGAAGTAATTTTATTAAGAATTTTAGATTATTGTAACCTCATAAAGAACTCGGACCAATGAATTTTGAATTATGAGAGACAATATTTTTCATATCAAATGAACAACAATAACCAAACTTGTCCAACCTTGAAATGAAAATCAAATTCCGTCTAAAGAAATGGAACAACATAACTCTCACTTAAATTCAAATATAAACTAGTTCTTAACAATAATCTAAGAGTTTCAATAGCTCTAACCTCAACCGAGTTGTCTTCGCCACCATAGATGTGTCTTTCAACATCATTGGGCTTTTGACAATTCAGTTATCCTTGCATAGACACACTTGTGTGATGTGTTATACTAGAATCTATCCACGATGCGTGTCTTGTGTTGAGTGAAGGCAATCTCATAACTAATAAAGTTAAGAAGAACATCCTAATAACATGCAACTCTACTTAAGAAACAACCTTCCTTAGTTAATTCTTTATATTATTACCGTAACCGCAACTTTCTTACTTTATGATCCTTATTGAGATTTGATTTATCAAGAGTGTATAATTTCTATCTTTTCATTCTTGACAAATTCCTCTTTAACTTGGTCATGAATTTCTTAATTGTCATAATTTTGTTAGACATATTGCCCTTAAGCATTCCTGAAATAGCTTTCTTTGATGATCATAGACATGCATTTTGATCTCTCCCACCTTTCTACCTCCCTCCTTTAATAAGAGGTGGTAATGAATAAACCCTTAATGCAATGTCACAATTCATGACTCCGAGATGATGTTTGCATTAATATTTTGAGGAGTAATTTTAGCTAAATCAGAGAACAAAAAATAACATGACAGCTCACATAAGACTTGCACCAAATTAAAAATAAATTTGAATAAAGGTAAACCCCATCTCAAGATACCGGGAACTCCATTAATATTTCATCTTTGGACAAAATATTAATTTGTAAGTGATATCTTGACGTAGTAATCAAACACTGATAATAAAGAACATGTCGAGTAATAAATCTTCCTTTAGGCCGATTTACCATTCACACATAAAACCAAATAACTATCACGTGCTTATCACCACAAAACATGTACGTGCAATTTTGTTAAATATTGATCTTCCTTTGGGCCGATCAACATTCACATAGGTTACACGTACACAACCTTTTATATTTTAAGACAAGTAAGTCTCTACAAAAGAGGTCACTTTGGCGACATCGAGCTTCAATTTATTTATCTCATAATATATACAATCCTTATATACCAATATTCAAATTTAAGTTCTCCAAACGGGAATATATGAATTCCCTAGCCACACATACTGAATGGTATGCCAAAATCTAATAAACCATAAGTTAATAAAAGACCTGCTAGTATATATCTTTTCCTTTATGACTTATCATCGAGAAAAATATCAAAACTTAATGAAATAACTAAACACCCTAAGTCATATTGATAACCTTGTCCGGCAGCTAATTTATCAAAGTAGCTAAATACCTCCCAAAACCTTAATCACTACTAATACCCTTTTCAATTGTACTGTTGCTGAAACAAGGAATTATTAATCTGAATATGGGAAGTTAAACCTCCACCCAAATGCCGATGCCGCAAAATGGCGAAACAACATTGTTCCTTTTATTTTTAAAATTATATATTGCTTACAAAATTATATGCAATTAAAGGGGTTAAAAAATTGCTTCAAAATCCTTTAGGTGGCAGCGACAACAAACACAAAAACTACCAAATATCTCATGCTCTTGACCAATTACACCAGAACCACAAGTCAATTTCTCGTACTATTATTGAGTCGCTAGACATCCACTTTTCAAAATCTCCTTAAATGTTTTGTGTAATTACCGAATACAAGGAAATAAAAGAGAAGGAAAACTTCTAACTTACTGAAACCATATTATTCCTTTGGCGGAACTCGGAAGGAATAACCAAAATCCATATTTGTGCCGTGATACATAATCACATAAATATATATTTTTATTTAGCATACTCAATTTAATCTTAATGATTCAACACAATACAGGCACTGATACCACTTGATAGAACTAAATTGTAGATTAAACTACAATTACCTCAGGACTTATTATGTCAAATCATCAAGAATAATAATATTAGATTGCGGAAGCGTACCTGAATCCATAGCAACCGATGTGATTCTTGAATCCCGTGGTTTTGGTCTTCCAAATCTTGAAGTGGCTTCACTGATGATGGGATATCAATAAAATATAACCCTACGTCTGATTTGGGGACCATAACCCTTTTATAGTAGAATATAGTTTATGTAATTCTAGTTCAGCCCATCATTAAACTAGAATTACATCCGAGTATCTACACATCAGCTCCATACTTTACGAGGTGTCTAATTAGGTCCACATAACTTAAAGTCGTACTAGATCACGTTTAATTTGAACCAACCTTTTAATGATAGCAACTGACATTTAATTATTTATGTATTTATATATGTGTAAGTCCATATAATCTTACACATCAATCTTACTATATTTTTAATGAATTTAACAGTATGAAGAATTTTACACATCAAAATTAGCGTTGCAATTCCAATGCGCACTCTATTCATTTGACACTTGCCACTCGCGAAAAGACATTGAATTAGTTCTGGTGAAAGATAGTGGAGGAATAAAAACCAAACTGTGTCACTCAGACCTCCTTAGAACCAGAAACCTTTTACCCACCTGTGAGTACTCAACATTCTTATTTGCATATTATAATGAAGAAAGGTTGTCTTTAAGCTTTCTTGTTTCCATGTAGTATTAAATTAATTACTACAATTATTAACCTACCACATATTCATGTATTCCAATTCAAAATGACTTGCACCTTTCAACCATTTGGACGTGACAAACCGATTGAAATTTTAGCCATATAAAACACAGACAACAAACGATTAAATAAGTGTGAACATGTCTAAAATCATGTAAAATCATAGAAAATATTAAAGCTAGGCTGTGACTGCTGCTAAGTGCTGAGGTACACAGTACACAGAAATGCATAATGAACAATGAAATGCATAATCATGCACTTCTTAGAAAAATATGTATTGCTCCACCTGTCATGTTACAGATGGAGATGAAAGATCATTTCACTAGATGAAAGTTGTAGGAGAAAGGAATGGCCTTAGTAGCTGAGGGTGGCTGATATATAGTGGGATTGCTAGATTGTCTTGATGGTGCGGTCAGAAATTTTAATCTAAAAAGTACAAAAAAATTGTTTCGTTTACAATTGAGCCTGTTCTAGAGAATTTTTTGAACAGTTTTTGCTACTACATTAGAAGACTTTTTTTTTTTTTTCGTTAGATCAATGAATATCGAATACCGAATAATTATATTCTAAGAGAAAGACGCCTCTCTTACATTAAGGGAAGCAGACAATATTCATTTATATTATTAACAAAAAGTGTTCTTTTACCTCATTTACTAAATATAATTTTTTTTTTATAAAAGATATTTAATACCTCTGCCTATCGAGATAGGAGGGTGGAAGGGTAAGGTTCCTATCTAGACAACCATAGCCAAGATGAGAGAAACTATAACCCATGAATACGCATGGAACACTACGATAAGAGAATTTGTGCTTGTTGTAAGGACGTATCTGTGGAAAGCACAAGCATCCAAAGGCCTTTATGATGGAGTAATCAGGAGGAAGAGGGATTTAAAGGGGGAGATGATAGTATTTATAAATATGGGGACAAGCGATTTATCAAGTAGACTACGGTGTAAAGGCAAAATGCCAATAACAAGACGGGGTGGAACTCCGAGTACACGACGATGATTACGCTCGACTTTACTCTGTTGTTCATGTGTATGAGGACAGGAAACTCTTCGGAAATACCGAAGTTGGCAAGAATTTTGACTAGGGAACGAAACTGATCACCACCCTAGTCAGATTGAATAGATTTAATTGTTGCACTGAACAGTTTCTCAACTAATATCTTAAATTGCTCGAAAATAAGGACAACATCAAACTTAAGAGCCACTAGAAACCCCCATGTATAATCGGAGTAATTATTGTTGGGAAGAAATCAAGCGATAACAAAAATTTTTACGATGAGGTAAAAGTGAAAGGAATACCCAATTTCAAACTTCCCACACTATTTGAACACGAGGAGTCAATAGATGCTAGCACAAATGGAAATGGGGCAGCATCTATATGCACACAAATAAATATAGCAAGCAAAGTAATCAATACGAGACACCAAATTTTTACGTAGAAAACTCCTTCAATATAAAGAGGAAAAAAAATACGGGACAAAAGTCCATAAAAGCTCCACTAAAATCACCAAGAGTTATAATAATGTTATTCAAATTGGCCACAAACAAAGTGCCAAACAACGAGCAACATTTGATATAAGATAGCACCAAAACAAGGGAAAAATCACCCAAATTCAGCTACTATTCGCGGACCAGAAACAGAAGCTACAAACAGCAAAATCCAATCTCCATTGTCCAAATCAAAGAACATGATGTTGAAAACCCCCAGTTTAAATTTCAGCAAGATCCAACAGTTAACGAGTCGGGAAATGCAATGTGAAACGGACTGTCTGAAGCAGAATTTTCTGGAGCAAGAGAACAATGTTTTTCTCTCTCAAAACCCTAAAAAAGGGATGCACTCTTTCTTTTTCTCTCTTTTTGTATTTCAGACCTAAGTTAGGTCTTATTTATATGTCTTGACATAGTGGGCTATTGGGTAAAAGTGGGCTTGGTCCAAAAGGGTGCCTATTTATCCCAAAAAATTTCACTGCGCGCTCTCTATAAGGAGTGGTTTTGCGAAAATTGTTGCGTTAACCAATGTTTTAGCAAAATACCCTTATTTGACACGGAGCTAAGACTTCAAGGAAAAAATTTGTAAGTATTGGCACGGGGCCATGACTTCAAGTGCAAGTGCTATTTTACCAATACTTCACATTATATGACGAGAATGCAGGAAAAGGCTGGAAGGGGCAGTCTTGGAAATTTCGAACACTTGCGACCAAGTGTGGCAAGTGTTGGCAAATAGAAAGGGGTCAAAGGTTTGCCTTGGCAATTGCCAAGAGTTACGATCCAGTGCTGACAAGTATTGCCTTTTGCCAACACTTGAAGTGATAAGTGTTGAAACGCAGAGAGGGGTAAAGAGCAAGTCTTGGCCTCGACCCAAAATTTTGTCAAGGGCGTTTTCGACCAAATTTTTATCATTAAACTTAATGGGGGCATTTTTGCAAAACCACTGTTAGCGCGGCCAAAAAGGAAAACGATTGCTTATGGTGTCATATTTCTACAAATCAGCATATTTATCCACATAGGAAGGGAAAAGCCCACAAACCGCAATAATTCTCCCCCTCCTGGTTATGTGGAGGAGACCGCCATCCCGACGATCAAACAACATTTTTCAAACTTCCCTCTTGGAAAAGATTTAGTAAGCATGTCTGAACCATTGTCATTGGTATGGATCTTCTCAAGTGAAAGCAACTTAGCATCCAACACATCCCGAATCCAAAGGTACCTCACATCAATATGCTTCGACCTACCATGAAATATATAATTCTTGCCTAGATGAATAATACCCTCACTATCACAATAAAGTACATATTTCTTCTGAGCAAAGCTAAGTTCCTTCAAAAGCTGCTTCATCCAAGCAACTCTTAACAACCTTCAACGGTAGCAATAAGCTCAGCTTTTATAGCAGATAGAGCAACACATTTCTGCAACCTAGATTTCCAAGACACGACTCCCCCTGAATAAGTAATCAAATAGCCAGAAGTAGATTTACGAGTGTCAATATTACCAGGCATATCTGAATTAGTGTAACCACAAAGAACAGGTTTTCCTGTACCAAAACACAAAATCTGACTAGTAGTACCATAAAGATATCTCATAATCCACTTCACTGCATTCTAATGCTCTCTTCCTGGGTTAGAAAGATAACGGCTAACAATACCAACAACATGAGCAATATTTGGTCTCGTGCAAATCATTGCATACATCAAACTGCCAACAACTGAAGCGTAAAGAACTTTCTTCATATCTTTCTTCTCAGCAACACTGGAAGAACACTACTTTCTGCTTAACTTGAAGTGCATAGCTAAAGGTTTACTGATAGCCTTAGCTTTATCCATGTTGAATCTGCGAAGTACCTTCTGAATGTACTTCTCCTGTGATAAACAGAACTTTTTAGCCTCTCTGTTACGAACAATCTGAACGCAAAAAAGCTGCTTCGCTGGTCCTAAGTATTTCATGGCAAAAGACTTGTTCAACTCTTACTTCAACTTCTGAAGCCTGCAAGCATTATGACCAACAACAAGAATGTCATCAACATAAAGCAATAAAATAATAAAGTCATTATCAGAGAATTTTTGCACAAAAGCATAATGGTCTGAAGAAGTCTTCTTGAAACCCTGCTGTTGTATGAAAGACCCAAACTTCCTGTACCACTTTCTGGGAGCTTGTTTCAAGCAATACAAGCTCTTTTTCAATTTGCAAACATAATTCTCTTTTCCCTTGACTTTAAAGCCTTCAGGCTGCTCAATATAAATTTCTTCATCTAAATCACCATGGAGAAAAGCAATTTTCACATCCATTTGCTCAACCTCTAAATCTAGACTTGCAGCTAAGCCTAGAACAACAAGAATGGAATACATCTTCACAACAGGAGCAAATATCTCAATAAAATCAACTTTCTTTTTTTGATTAAAGTCCTTGACGACCAATCTAGCCTTGTACTGTGGAACTTGGTTACCATCTTCATGTTTCACCACTAAAACTCACATGTTTTTTAAAGCTTTTCTATCTTTAGGAAGCTTAACCAAATCAAAGGTATGATTCTCATGCAAGGAATCCATCACATCTTGCATGACATTGAACCAATTTTCTTTTTCTTCACTTTCCACGCCCTCTTCAAAATATTCAGGTTCTCCCCCATCAGTCAGTACCTACTCATTGGGAGGATACCGAGATGAAGGTATTTTCACTCTAGTAGATGTTCTGCGTGAACTCTCAGGAGCATCAACAATGATTGGTTGCTGGCCAACCATATTATCGGAACTGGAGCATCAAAAATATCATCAACATGCTGGTCATTCTGAACATGATCATCAAGGTCATTATCAACCTGAATTTCAACATTTTCTTCAGGTGCAACAGTCATAGGATCAACTAAGCTCTTACTGCTCTGAGAATCAACTTTCTCAGCTTTGTCTAAGTCTTCAATTGTTTGGTCTTCAAAGAACACAATATCACGACTTCTAACAAGTTTTTTCTCAACCGAATCATAGAAACGATAGCTGGATTCATCCTGACCGTAAACAATGAAGATACACTGCCTAGTTTTAACATCCAACTTTGACCTTTTATCTTTAGGGCAATGTACAAAAGCTTTACAACCAAAGACTCTCACATGATCATAGGAAACATCCTTACCAAACTAAACTCTGTCATGGACATCACCATCCAAAGCAACATTAGCAGATAAATTGATAACATAAGCCGTAGTATTAAGTGCTTCTGCCCAAAAGGAATCTGGCAACTTAGCCTCTGAAAGAAATCATCTAACCCTCTCAACAAGTGTTCTGTTCATTCTCTCTGCTAAACCATTTAACTGAGGAGTCTTGGGAGGAGTCTTCTGATGTCGAATACCTTGCGCTCTACAATCATTATCAAAAGGACCAACATATTTACCAACATTGTCTGTGCGGATGCATTTCAATTTCTTCTATGTCTGTCTCTCAACCAAAGCCTGTAAATCCTTGAACACATTAAGTACCTGATCCTTGGACTTCAAAGGAAACAACCCAGAGCTTGCAAGAATGATCATCAATAAAAGTCACAAAATAAAGTGCACCCCCTTTAGATCTTTCCTTAAAAGAACCACATAAATCATAATGTACCAACTCCAGCAAATCAGATTTTCTCGTAGGTGGATGACTCTAAAAAAAAGCCCTTTTCTATTTACCGGCTAAACAATGAACACATTTCTTCAAATTTACTTATTTCACACTTGAAAGCAAATTCTTTTTAGCTAAACAATCAATCCACTTCTCACTCATATGACTCAGCCTTCTATGCCATAACTCTGATGAAGAATCACTCTCCACCGAATTTATGGAGTCACTAGAAATGGAACCCTGGATAGAATACAAGTTACTAGACTTGTTACCTCGAGCCACAGTCAAAGAACCTTTAGTTAGCTTCCAGTGGCCATTACAAAATGTGCTACAATAGCCGTTATCATCAAGCTTTCCTGCAGAGATCAAATTCAAGCGGATATCTGGAACATGTTTGACACTTTTAGGAACTAACCTTGAACCATTGTTAGTTTCCAAGCAAACAATATTAATACCAATAACCTCAGTTTCACCATCATTGCCCATTTTCAATACTCTAAAATTACCAGGAGTATAAGAAGAAAAGAACTCTTTCTTCGGTGTGACATGATAAGAGGCACCTGTATCCACCACCCAGCTAGTCTCATGGCAAACCAAATTAATAATATCATCATTACAGGCAAAAAGAAGATCAGCTTTAACAACAGTAGCAATACGATTTTCATCGTCGCCTTCTTTCTTTTGTTGTCTCAATTCTTTCTTATATTTGAAACAAAACTTTTTAATATGCCCTTGAATTCCACAATGATCACATGTAAGATTTTTATACCTGGACCTCGACTTGCTTCTACTTTATTTCTGCTGTTCTGACCTCTGGATTTGTTTCTCCCCCTCTCTTAAGTAACCAAAACATCGGAGTGTGAAGCTGAAGAAGATGAGCCTTGCGATTTTCTCCTCATTTCTTCATTTAGAACACCACTCTTAGCATATTCCATAGTCACAACACCACTGAGAGTAGAATTAGTCAATGAAACCCGAAGAGTTTCCCACGAGTCAGGAAGAGTATTCAAAAGCCAAAGTCCCTGAATTTCTTCATCAAATCTCATACGCATATTGGACAGCAGGTCAAGCACACCCTTCAAATCATTAATATGATGAGAAATAAGACTGATCTCTATATATCTAATATTTTTCAATTGCTTCAATAGTAACAACTTATTATTGCCAGCCTTCGAAGCATAAAGTGTCTCGAACTTCTCCCATAAACTTCTAGCATGTGTCTCATTCACAATATGATTACGAACATTGTCTTCAACCCATTGTCTAATATAACCACAAACCTATGAGTGAATAAATTCCCAATCCTCATCAGACATAGTCTCGAATTTATTAAAAGCGAACACATGCAAATACATCTTTTTGACAAATAGAAGATCTTTCATCTTGCCTTTCTAAATATGGTAATTACCGCCATTTAAACAAATCATATTGCTCATATTTGCCTCCATCATTCAAATAAATAAACCACCACAAATAAAACCAGAAGCTCTGATACCAATATGTAGGGAAGAAACCAAGCAATAACAAAAAATTGCACGACGAAGTAAAAACGGAAGGAATACTCAATTCTAAACTTCCCACACTATTTGAACACGAGGAGTCAATAGATGCTAGCACAAATGGAAACGGGGCAGCATCTATACCATACACAAATAAATATAGCAAGCAAAGTAATCAACACGTGACACCAAATTTTTACGTGGAAAACCCCTTCAATGTGAAGAGAAAAAAAACATGGGGCCAAAGTCCACGAAAGCTGAACTAAAATCAATAAGAGTTACAATAATGTTCTCCAAATTGTCCACAAATAAAGTACCAAACAATGAGCAACAATTGATACAAGATAGCACCAAAACAAGGGAATAAAAAGGAGAGAAACCACCCAAATTTAACTACTGTTCACGGACCAGAAACAGAATCTACAAACAGCAAAATCCAATCTCCACTGTCCAGATCAAAGAACAGAATGTTGAGAACCTCCAGTTCAAATTTCAGCATGATCCATCGATTAACGAGTCGGAAAGTACAATTTGAAGCAGACTGCCTAAAGTAAAATTTTCTGGAGCAAAAGAACAATATTTTTCTCTAAAAACCCTAAAAAACGGCTACACTCTTTTTTTCTCTCTCTTGTATTTCAGACCTAATTACCTAAATTAGGTCTTATTTATAAGTCTTCACTTAGTGGGCTATTGAGTAAAAGTGGACTTGGTCCAAAAGGGTGTTTATTTATCTACATAGGAAAGGAAAATCCCAAAACCCCCCAACATTTATCAACAAAGACAAGAAATTATGTATGACCTTGAGATGACATAGACGGGGCAGGTCTCTAAACATCAACAAATAACAATTCTAAAAGAGAAATACTTTTATTAATAGAAACTGGAAGATGCAGTTTATGCAACTTGCCAAGTTGGCAAGCGCTATAGAGATTATAAAGCTTAGAACTAGAACTAGAACAAGGTAAACTATGCTTTCTAATAACTTAAGATAGGATGTGCTGGTGAGGATACCTTACGTGCAAGTGCCAACAAAAAGAAACATTTGCAAAGAGATGAGCGGATGGAGGCCCCAAAATAGAAGATGACTGCTGGACATGAAGAGTGTATAGACCTTTGTTACTCGGGCATGAAAGAAGAGCTGTCCTGGATTTGAGATCCTTAACATGAAGCTAAGAAGGGTGAAATTTAGAAAAGACATCATTGTCATGAGAAAACTTTTGAACAGAGAGAAATCGATGAGATATAGACGGAACATGTAAGACATTATTTAGAGTAAGAGATCTAGAATGGGATGAAATTGATGTTTTACGAGTGTGGTGAATGGGAAGGCCATTGCCATTACCAACATGAATTTGATTCGAGCCCTTATAATATTTTGCATGTTGTAGGTTATAAAGGTCAGGTGTAATGTGATAAGTAGCACCAGTGTCTACAAACCAATGTGGAGGGGTGCAGGCCATGAGAAAAATATGTTACTGCATTAATTATATAATAATACCTTGAGTGTAATTTTGAGCAAGGTGATTTGCGCAGTTGCAAATTTGGAACTTGGTACATGCACCATGAGGTTGCCAAGAGGGAGCAGGCGACTGCCAGTGTGAACAAGAAGATGAGTTGAAGCGTAACAAATTCAGGTGACAACCACGACGACCCCCTCGTCCACGTAAATAGCTCCCACGGCCCTTGCCAGAAAAGGAATTGTTGGTGTGTTCGTTATGCCAGGTGCGCTAGGTGAAATTTGCTGGTCGAGAGCTAAGAGGATCAACTCAATTTGGGGGTGGAGATAGTTAAGGAAGAGAGAGTTTGCCAATGGATAAATTCATGAGAAAGTTGGACACTACGTCGTTCCATAAACGTCTTATGTTTAGGCCTTGCGGAAAGCATGGTAACAATGTCCTTAAATTCTCTACGAAGGCCTTTAAAAATGTATATGTTTTTATGTGTAAGGCTTAAAGGATGATCTAGTGCGACTAGGTCATCGGCGAGTAATTTGACTTTGTGAAGATATTAAGTGATGGTGAGGTCGTCTTGTTTGAGTGATTGGAGTTCATATGGAGATTTACAATCTTTGTGTTAGAGGGAGAGGAGATGACGGTTTCAAGGGCTGTCCAAGCTTCTCTAGACGTTTCAACCCTAAAGACTGATAAAATTTCTTTGGATATGGAGGAGATAAGGAGGCTTAAGGTAGATTGATCCTGGTGAATCCATTGAGAATAAGCCTGCTCGGGTGATGAAGATTTTGGGTCATCGGTGAAAACATGAGATGGGAGGACACAAAAAGAATCAATGTAACCGTGAAGATTTTGGTCACGAAGAAAGGGAAGAAGTTGCATTTTCCAAAAAAGATAATTGACCGATGTGAGTTTGAGAGAGATGAAGTGATGGGTTTGGTTGAAGGAGGAGGAAAAGTGAGAAGAAGGGGCCGAAGAGGCGGCCATAGTGGGCGGTAGCGTGGTGGGCGATGAGAAGTCGAGGGTGGCCCTTGTCTCTGATACCATATTGAGACAAGAGAGGAGAGAAAATATATTTTAATTATATTATTTTTCACAATTGAGTGCAGTGTGTTACAGTAGGCTTCCTTATATATCTAGTATACCAGAGAAACTTAATGTACAAGAAAATAGTATCTGGATTGTTCTATCCTTTGTCAGTATGAGGCCGGGAAGGACATGGTCTAATACTGCCATTATATAGCTCTGACTGTGGGTGATGGAGAATCTAGTCCGATTTAAGGAGGAAGAGTGAGTTTAATTTTTATGTACTATAAAGTATACAATTTCACATTGAGAGTACATATGACTCTTATATTTGTTTGAAATATAAAGCAAACAATATGTTGTAATTTAAAAACAAATATACCACTAACCTATATAACTTGTATTTGATGCATAATCACTCTTTCCCTCATAACGGAAAAGTAGATTTTATTTCATACGGACCAAACGACTCGCGTTAACGTTGTCGAAAGGAGAAGTAAGATTGGAATGCCAACATCTATTACTCCTATTGATTAATTCATCTTGGCGATTTGGCTAAGCCAAGGCCTATCCTAGCGTCGGACACTTGGTATACAAGAGTTCAGAACCTACGAAAGCCAAATTATAAAGAAAAGACAGCATGGCCTTCCCAATTATCTGAACATTCAACCTTCAAAAAGTACAAAAACATATCCTTACTATATCAGTATATCTAACTTGTGTTTCTCTCTCTCTTTCCTCTGTTAGCCCAACACTTAAAACTGTACGTCTGTATAGCACCTTCATTATGGACATTTGCCTGGTTATTTTCGTGGTTCAAACTTTATCTTTGGTGTTAAAACAAGAAGAAATGAGAAAGGTTATCTTGATACCTGCAAATAACTGGCAAAATGGTACAACCTATTTTTAGTGTTCTTTTGTAGTCTTCCTGTATATGACTAGTAACACTCTTTTTTCATTAACTTTTGTGTTGTCCAAGGATTTGCCTAATATAACAACAGACCATCTCCTTTGTCTTTGATCTTTGTCTCTCACACCGTCCTCCATTAGTAACGCGGAGAAAAAATTTAAATTTTCTGGGTTCTAGATAATATGACAGTGACCTCAAATATTAGTTACTGAGTTTAAAGTTAATTCTTGTATACATTTAATAATTTTTAACATAAATTAAAGAATTTGAACTGAAGCTGTTAAATTCGGTCAAACCCATACATTACCTTCTTACTTTCTAGCTCCAATTGAATTTATTCTTGGTTATATTACTTACCAACGACGACTAAACAAAAAATATATTTGTATACCGCTAACATTTATACTTGGAGGTCTTGAAACATTACTTCGTGAGTACTTAACAACATAAGTCATGTTCATGTTTGGAATGTTCAAATAAGAATCTTATGTGTTGATTAAATTAAATTGTGTTAGTATAGCATTACTAGGATTTTATCATGTCAAGGAACAATTATTCTTGAGTTAATACCAAAAAGTCTTTCTAATTAACTATCCAGGTTTTGCAACTTTTAATACTCAATACCTCCGTGCAGTGTCAAATAATATGGAAAATGACTTCACTATCTTTTTAGCGTGCACACTAGAGAGTGGACAGAAAACCACACATTTGTATTCGGTTTTTTTCTTATTCAATTTTTTTCCTCTCTAAAAATCTATAATTTTAACTAATAATAGTAAATTAATAATACCCTAAGGTAGGGGGTCTGCGTACATCTCATCCTTTCCAGAGTACTTGTGGAATCATTATGGGTATGTTGTTGTTGTAGTAAACTCAATGAAACCTATGCATGACCTTAACATAATAATATCAAAAATAATAAAAATAATAAATCTATTTGGACCGAATTTACATTGGAAGGGATGGGAGTCCATATTAATTCATGGCCAGTAAGTACTTTCATTCCAGGAAGTCAAACTAATTTTTCTAACCAAAAACTTATTAAACTTTCATTGGATTTCATAAAAAGTCATTTTGATAATTTTTTAGTGAAAGTTGTGAAGTTTCTATTCTCTTGGAAAAACTAATTTAAAACTAAAAAAGCTTCCACCCAAATAAACTACTCATGTGGGATATTTGACTATCTCACATTTGATAAGTTCGTTAACTCCTAATATAATTTTAAAGTGTCTTCATTTCATGAACCATCACTTTTAATAATTGATTTAGGCGTATAGCAAGACCGATTATTGGCATGACTAAAGAAATAGAGAAGTCTTAAGTGCTGAAAAGCAGTTTAGTTGCTGAAAATAATTTACTAAATAAACAGTAATATATTTAAATAGAAGTGCGGAAACTAAGGACATGATTCTTGGAGTATTATCAATACTTTTTCTGTTCAAATGATTTAAATAACCTACTCTGATAAGGACATGATTGTTACAACATTTTAAACTCCAATTAATTCAACACAAAATAATTCATGACTCAAACTTATTTTTAAATTCAAAATTGATTAGATTGTTTATAATAAATATGTAATAACAGTAGTTTGTCTAAAATTTGTGAATTGAGAAAAGAAAATACACTTAAATAGTACAGATAATGTTTATGCCTAAAACTTGCCGAATAGGTTAAACAAATAAATTTAGAGAAGTGTCACAGACAATAAAGAAAATACAAAAGAAATTGTATGAAAGCAATAAAAGAGGTGTATTATTTCTTAAAAATAGGCGGATTCACAGTGAATCGTGAATACAATGGGAGAGATGGGTATATATAATATTAGGTTTATCCCCAATCCTAATTATGATAAAATACTATGTTTATAGGTTGTGGACCATTTACATAAGCCGGTGATATTAAGTGAACCCTAACAAAGAGACTGGATGTGTGCATTTCGGCCGTACCTAATAAGCGGCCTTGGCTGTGGGGAAGATGTATATCCTCAGCGCTCGATAACTTGTAGAGTAATTTTAGCCTCTGCCAACCGTACTCGTATCTCCGTAATAATATTTTTACCCATATAGTCAGTTCCCCCACTTGAAGAGTGATGCCATAAGCCGTCAAGAAGTAAAATAGATATGTGAAAGGATATCACGCTGATTCTTTGAATTTTGCAACTGCTTTGACCAGAGTAGACGCTTCGTTCCTTTCCGAACTCCACGTGTCTTCGCTTGATTAATTCTTTTGATCCTACACACCTTTTAGTGTCCGCGGTTACTGTGAATCATTTCATCTCTTTTGCCATAATTACTCCTTGACTGTTTCGTGCTCTCTGTTATCTCTTCATGCCTATATAAAGGGCCTCCTCCACATTTCATTTTCACAAATTCCTTTCTTTTTGAATTTTTGTTTCTTAAAAAGTTGCTTTCTTTTGTAGAAAAAATAAACTAATCTCCCATCTCTCTAAATGTTCACCTTCGATCAAGACTCTTTGCTTCCTACAAAATATTACCATCTCATATTGTTGATGATGTGTGATAAAACTGAAACCATGGTGTCAGTTATCTTCCTCTCCCTTCGCTCCTTTATTCCTATTGAAAAGGATGAAGTTACCCATGTCACAAGACTTGAACATGACCTTAGTGGTGTTCTTCAGAATGTCTTCGCCATGGAATGTGCACTGATCATGGTGCGCTTGTTTTCTAGCGTAGCGGTTGCTGTGGTATTTTTCTTGTCAGGTAGAACGAGGTTGTCTGGTCTCCGCGACCGTCATGAGGCTTTTCCTCCAGGTCGCCTATTGTGTGGCTAAAATACCACACATTACATACGTATACTTGAGCTTTTGTTGGGTTAAATTGATGAAATAAGTGCACTTATCATGATTTAATTGCATATTGTAGGTGGATTGAGTTTTGGAAGAGATTGGAGTGAAAACAAGTCAAAAGGAAGACGAAAAATTGAGAAAAGAAAAAGGGCGGGCTGTCCATTGCAAAGGGTGGTCCGCCCAATGTAAAATAGAGAAGCTTCAGGAAAAGGGTGGACTGCCTTGTGGCCGTTCATCAAAAGTGACTAAGCTCAACAGCGAAAAAGTGGCTATCGGGTAAAAATTCGGTACCAGGGTACGCATAAAAAATGCAGAGTTTCTTCCTTAAAACCTAGGGACAATTTTGGAAAAGCATGGTATTATTTTGGGACCTATAAATAGAGAGATTCAACATATTTTTTACATCTTTGGCCACTATTTCAAGTTTGGGAGCAAGAATTCATCATCTACACCTAGGATTTTGAAGATTGAAGCTACTTTAATGAGCATTTCTTTACTCTTCTCTTTAATTCCTTGATCTGTATTGCTATATTTTGGTGTAGATGATGTTATTAATGGACATGATTTTATGAATATATTTCATGACTTGGTTTTCATATTTTAGTTGGTGTGATTTTGGACATGAATATATAAATGTTTCATGACTAGGTTTTTATACTTATGGGTTTTGATTATCTAGCTTCTATCACTTTAATTTGTTAAATTTGGTGCTTGTGACACTAGAGTTACATGCATATTTAACTAGTTAAAGACTCGGGAGAGATTAATTAGCTTAGGATAATAGAGCTAGCAAGGATTTGGGTCTTGTTGGCTAAAACTTAGTCTGACCCATCTAAAAGAGGTTACACTCGGGAGAGGTCCTCTATCCTTGGATCAATGAGTTAGTACTTTATGCGCCAAGCTATGGCTTTGGCGAGCGTAGTGCGGTAGACCTCTCTTAGGCCTGGCAGATTCTAGAGGTTACCTTAGATTGACTCGACCATAATATATAAACCACGTGCTATATTTGCATCCTCGACTCCGAACTTGTCTTTCCTTGTTTGTGAGAAAGCCATTGATCACCTTTACTTGCTTTCTTAGTGTAATTAGTAGTTGTTAGTATCGTTTCATCAATCTATTACACTGTTTTGGCTTAGTTCAATAGGTTTAGCTCCTCCACTACCTTAATCGCATCACATTGTTCCTTGTGGATTTGACCCCAACTCCTAGTTGGATATTATTATTGCGATGATCATTTCATATCTCATTGGAGGTGTGAGTTGAGCATTGTTATCACCTCCAGCATGTTGGTGGCCCCTCTGACGGTGAATGGTCCATGGCCTGCGACCTCGTTCTATTTCTTGGCTGACATAAGGATTCAACCTTACATCATTAGTAGATTATGGAGGCTTTAAACTCCATGCTTGCTCGTGTCTCAAGGTCGTCCTCTCTTTCGATAAGTTCGGGCCAACAACTCTTGCTATATCTTCCCGGCTGCTGGTTGTGGGCTACTTCGACAGGAAGTTCATCTCTCCCGCAGGTTCCAGTCTCAACCCTCTCTCCTCTTCAATATGCTCCTTGTTGTGCTTAGAGATTTACTTTAGCCTCTACTGGTTGGAGGGCATTCGTGCATATAGGTTTCTTTGAGTTCCTTCATCACGGTGAGGACTCATCTTAACTCGGACGCTTCCGAAGTCCTTTCTTTCAGACACTATGCTATAATTGGCACGTCTGTGGTACGGGCGCCAGGAGTGATGAAAACTCCATGCCATGAGAATGCTCAAACCGGCTTGCCGCTAGGTGGGGGTTATTGCTCGAGTGAAGCTTTTCTGGCTGTGCGAAGACCAGGAGATTTTCAGATAGAGTCCCGCGGAACCATGTAATAGCTAGGAAAGCTGTTGTAAAAAAACTTGTATACGAAGTTGAATTTTATACTATAGCCTACGGGCTATTGATATTAATAAAAAAAAGGATGTTCATTAATACTTCCTTTACATGCTTATATGTCTTTGTGCTTTCAGTTGAATGCAATCAAGTAGCGTTGTATGCCTAATGGATGTTTGAGTTGTCTGTTGAAGACGTATGTGCGCTTGCAGAAAGCGGCTTTTAGGTTGCACTGATGGATGGTGGATTTTATGCGTCAATAATAGACGTCTTTGAGTAGGGCTTGGCCCGCGCCCATATAGGGACGATTTTAGTCCGTTGCGAATAACAAGACATTTTTGCATCCATAGAGGATGATTATGCTTGTCCACTTGAGTGCTTAAGTCTTTCACGGCACTGTGCGGGTGAGCATCCCCACCACACTTGCAAATATTGAATTGACGATTTCAACGTATGTGACTACCTAGTGGCTTAGCTAGAATTTATCTAGTTTGAGTAAGTGTGTAACTGCATCTCAAAATATAGTCGAGGGCTAAGAGTAGGGGGATCTAGATGATCGAAAATAAAACTGACTGAAGATGAAATATCGGTCTTATTTAATAACGAGGGTTCGAGGGTCGAATGAAAGTGCGACATCTTTGATAACATTGCTCAGGGCTAAATACTCTTTAAAAA
Source organism: Petunia axillaris subsp. axillaris (assembly GCA_029990575.1). NCBI lineage: Eukaryota > Viridiplantae > Streptophyta > Magnoliopsida > Solanales > Solanaceae > Petunia > Petunia axillaris. Next base: position 44,977,044 of record JARKNS010000007.1, on the reverse strand, counting down.
ATAAATAAGAATGATAGTAAATATGCTGATTATATGGGCCTCTTGGCTTATCAGGAATAATAATTTTTTAAGCCATGTGATATTCCAGTTGTTTGGGATGGTTGTTCCTTCCACGTCTTCGAGGGGGCATGCTTATTTTCCAGCAATCCCCCGGATTTTGTATGGCCCTTCCCAATTTGGTGCTAGCTGCGTTGACTTCCTTGGTGCTTTGAGATACTTTCCTGAGGACTAGTTCAACTACGTTGAAGGAACATAGGCTGGTCTTCATTTTGTAATATTGCTCTACTCATTTCTTTTGGGCTGCTAAGAAAACTGCTACTAGTTCCCAGCACTTGTCTAGCAAGTTGAGTGAGACTTTTAAGGCATCATTATAGGGCTCTTCTTCAGCAAATGACCGGCGCAGACAGGACTCGCCTATCTCAACAAAGAGCATAGTCTCTACTCCATATGTCAATGAGAAATGAGTTTCTCTTGTGCTTGCTTTCGATGTAGTGAAATAGGCCCACAAGACTCTTGGAAATTCCTCTGGCCACTTGCTTTTGGCTTCTTCAAGTCATTTCTTCAGGTTGTCCTTGATAATCATGTTTGAATATTCAGCCTGGCCGTTCGCTACAGGGTGGTAAAGTGTTGAGGTTGTCCTTTTGATTTTCTACTCCTCTAAAAATTCTGTGACCTTGGCTCCGATGAACTGAAGTCTGTTATCACAAGTGATTCCGGCGGGAACTTCAAAACGATACATAAAATTCGTCTAGGTGAATTGTATCACCTCTTTCTCTTAGATTTTGGCGTATGGTGCCGCTTGGACCCACTTGGTGAAGTAGTTGGTCATCATGAGCAAGAATTTGATGCTTCTGGGCACTTTTGGCATTGGCCCTACATTATCCGTTCCCCATTTCATGAAAGGCCAAGGTGCGATTAGTGAGTGCAAAAAATCTGTTGGCTAATGAAGTGCATGGTAGAAACGTTGACAACTGTCGCATGCTTTGACGAGTTTACTTGCATCAATTTCTATTCGATGCCAATAATAACCCGCTCTGATTACCTTTCAGGCAAGGCCCCTCTTCCAGAATGATTCCTACAATGCCCTTCATGGATTTCTCTTAAAGTATAGTTGGTTTGTGTCGGGCCTAAGCATTTAGCCAGTGGGCTGCTGAACATCCGGCAATACAGCTCTCCTTGGATCAGGCAATAGCGAGCCGATTGCATCATTAGCCGTTTGCTTTTTTTTTTTTCTGGTCGTCAGGGAGTGGTCTCTTATCCAAGTATTCGATCAGCGCGTGGCATCAGTCCCAGACGAGTTCGATTGTATTGACTTAAAGACGCTTTCGTTCTGAGTGAGTCAATTCTATTATCTCCTCCGGGCTATATGAATTCATATATATGGTTTCTGCTGGGCAAGCTAGTGCATTAGCTTTCGTGTTCTTCTCTTTTGGTACCTGAGCAAATTCCTAGTAGTGAAATTTTTTCAAAAGGGCCTCCGCTCTGGCTAAGTATTCCTGCATGCGAGTATCTTTGGTCGCGAATACCCTTTTACTTGGTTGACCACTAGCTTTGAGTCGCTGTGGAGGCTGACCCCCAATATGTAAGTTAATTCGATTCCTTGAATTACAACTTTATATTCTGTTTTGTTATTTTTTTTATCAAGGGGCAGCTGACAGCCTTGCGAAATACCTTCCCAGATGGTCTTTATAACCAAGCCAAGCCCAGCTTCTTTGACGTTTGATGTCTCATCCGTGTAGGCTGTCTATTCTCCAAGAGGGATTCCTACAATCGTCTTTAACTTATCTTCAGCCTTTGGAAATATATCGGTGCTGAAGCCTGCGACAAAGTCCGCAAGGATTTATGATTAGATAGCCGTTCACGACTGATAGATGATACCGTACTCCCCTGACTCCACAGCCAAATTTTGTGAGCCATCCTGAGATTTTGAGTTTCTGTAAAATGGTTCTTAGTGGGAAGGATGAGACGACAACTATCGTATGGCTCTGAAAATACAGCCTTAACTAACAGGCGACTACAACTAACACCATTGCGAGTTTCTCCAGTTTTTGGCACCATGTTTCTGCGTCCAAAAGAGATTTACTGACTTAGTATATGGGAGACTATACTTATTTCTCTTTCCTTACGAGGACAACACTCATAGCTAATTCGGAGACTGCAAGATACAATAATAGTTGTTCTCCTTCGTGAGGTATAGTCAGCAACAGGGATTTGAAAGGTATTCCTTCAGGTCCCGAAGTGCTTGGCGACATTGGTCTGTCCATTCAAAGCTCTTGTTCTTCTTCAATACGTTAAAGAACTAGTGTCATCGCTACGAGGATCAAGAGATGGATGGACTTAGTGCATCTATATAGCCGTTGAGTTTCCTCGCCTCTACCTTAACTTTTCAATACCACCGTTATGGCCTCGATAGCTTTAATCTTGACAGGGTTTGCTTCTATTCCCCGATTCGAGATGATGAACCCGAGGAACATGTTTGATGATACTCCGAAGGTGCAATTCTCCGGATTAGGCTTCATGTTGAACTCATCCAGCATGTCGAATGCTATCTTAACCTTCGTGAATTCTGTCTTGACTAGCATATCGTCGATGTATACCTTCATAGGCTTCCCGATCTGGTCCTTGAACACTAGGTTCACCAGCCGTTGATAAGTGGCTCCCGGCATTCTTTAACCCGAAAGGCATCAATCGGTAGCAATAAGTCCACCGGTTTGCGATGAAAGAGTTTTTCTCTTGTAATCACCTGAGTGGATATCCCCGACATATTTGCGTGTCCAGGAAAAAGTGGTTGCTTAGGCGCGTAGCTGGCCGACAAACTCTTGTCTAGCTTCAGCTGAAAGCTTCGAACCCACATAGAATGTTTTCTCAGGTGCTTTCTCATCGAAGATCAGTGGATCCAAGTCGTCTACCATGGCTTTGAAGACTTCTTCTTCTCCATCCAAACCGTGGGCGATAATTGGTGATTCCTGGGGGGGGGGGGGGCCTTCCCTACTGGTTCTTATGGCACAAATGATATGTCGGCCACCAGGCCAGGTCCGAAAAGTTTTCCAATATCTTCTGCTGGCTCTTACTTCTCTCTCCACTACGTGTGTGATGGAAGTCACGTAGCAGATTTTGGAAAACTTCTGCTTTCCTTGGATCTCACTTACCCCCACAGATTTGGGTACTTGAAGAACTGATGAAGCGTTGAAGGTACCACCCTTACGTCATATATCCAAGGTCGCCCAAATATGATGTTATACGAGAGATCTCATGTCATCACCTGAAAAAATGTTAGCTTTGACACCCCTGATATGAGAATTGAGAGAACTATCTCTCCGACGACTTCTCGTTTGAACTATTGAAACTGGTTATTGTACATGGGCTCAGGACTAACTATCTTAGAAACTTCATGCTATAGATAACATCCCATAAAATTATTTTCACGGCGCTTCGCGGATCCACTAGTACTCACTTAAGTTGAGTGTCGAGGACCTTGAGAGTAATGACTAAAGGGTCACAGTGCGGAAAAATGAGTTCCTTTATGTAATTTCTGTTAAACTCAATCGCATTTATATGGGGTTTCTTTTCCCTTTCTCCCGAGCTTCGCAAACCATTACTACTTTGACCTTATCTGGCTTAATCCCTGGCCGACCAAAGATAGTGTTGACGCCGCAATTGTCATGTTGGCCTTAAATTGAGAGGCCGTTTTCCTTTTTCAGCAAGCAGGTCATTAAGGTGCCCCTTATTAAAAAAATGAGCTACCTCGAGCATGAGCGCCTTGCAATTAATGGTATCGTGATCGTTCCCTTGGTAGAATTCGAAAAAGGCTAAAGAATTCTTCCTCGAAATATTTCTGATGGTCGGAGGCTAGAGTACTCGCGAACCTAATCTCCCAAAGTGTTTTGTGACTAAATCAACCGCGTTCAACGCAGTCTAAAATCTTAAAAATTCTAAGCTCGGAGCTTTTCTCGTTGGAGGTCACTCCTCGGGCGCCAATTCTCTTATCAAAGGATCTCATGGGACCTGTCTAATATTGTATTCTGCCTCTGGTGCTTCGATTTTCTGTCTCTTCATATTGTGCGGGAGTGTGTCTCCGAGTCTTTTGAGTGCTGTCTTCGGTTGCTTGGGTCACGTCTTACTCAATTCAGAGCTTATCATTATACCGCTGGTATAATGTGTCCCAAGTCATCACTGGGTGCTCTTGTAGACTCCATTGTAGCTCCACGTAGCCACCGAACCTCAGGGGTTCAAGCTTTTGCCAAAGGCTACCGCAACAATATTACCGGGTACAAGAGGAAGCGTCATCCGTTCCCTTTGGAACCTTTCCCAATAATCATTTAGCAACTCACTTTTCAACTGACGGGTTTCAAAAATGTCCTTCATCCTCTTCTCTCGTTTACGTGTGCTGGAGTGCGCTTTCTTTAATAGATCTTGTATCTAGGTTAATAATTCAATTGACCCTACTAGAAGATATGTGTACCAGGCCCCTCAGTCAGGGTTGAGCTGACTTTTTTCACCAGGGTGGACTGGATCTCTTCTTTTGTGATCTCATTATTCTTTATGGTCGTGAAATATGCGGCTATATGTTCTTCTAGGTCAATGGTTCTGTCATACTTAAGTTTTTTCTGCAGACGAAGTGCTTAGGTATTGGAACTACTATAACGCTAGCCTTGCATACATGCTTGAAGAATTTCTTCTCATTTACGGTGGTCACCTGAGGTGATGCAGCCAGTACGTTGCTTATCCGATCGTGAATCACCTCAACTCATTGAGTATTCCTTGAATGATAGGGGATTCAGCGGGTGCTGGGTTGTTGGCCACCATTGAACTTCCTGGGGAAGTCTCTAAATTGATCCTTCGTTTGGGACCTTGATATGCTGGTATTTTACATATATTTTAACTCTTTTAGACTAGCTTTCACGTCTTAAAAGCTTTGTTATTTGAGTAAATCTTATGTTTATCTCTATGTTTCAGGGTATCAAAGAGAATTAGTGTATAAAGTCAAAAGAATGAAAAAAGAGCAAAAACAAGTGCACTTTGGCTACATTTGAAGAATAGGAAGATTGTGCAGCAACATGATTGGCGCCTCGTCAAATCACTGGCTGAAGGAGGAGAGAGGTTAAGAGCTCAGCATATTCCATTGAAGCAAAGAGGAGGACCACCAGATGAAGTGCTGAATGCACTCGGTGATGCATCAGAAGAAGATGCGGCTCCACCGGCCATCTCAGAGAGCTTAGAAAATCTGCAGAAGGCTGAAGTTGTTCGCCGCTTAGATTGCGACTCCGCCAGATCTGCACCGCAGAACAAGACAAAAAAAAGAGTTAGATTTGTCTTCGGCGTATGAACTTTAATAGATGGCCCGCCGAATAACCGGCGGTCTAGGGTAAAACAGGGCAAAATGGCAAACTTGTAATTATTAGCCTAGTTTTCAAACCCATGCCTATAAATAGGCTGTTATGCCTCAGAGGAAAATATTCTTTTTCAGCTTAGAATACATTTTTCTCACTTTTGAATATTTTTGGAGGCTAAGTAAGGGTTCTAACTTGAATCTTTTGTAAGGATTTCATTTCTTAATCTTATGTTTTACATGATTCTTGCCATTACATCTCTTACCATGTTTGTGTTAGACCCTAGTATGAGTAGCTAAACTCATACTAGGGGTTTATTCATGATGACTTGATTATTTTAACTTAAAACTTGTTTTAATCTTGTAAAATCTATGGGTTAAGGTGAATCTAGTTCTCTTTCGTACTTTTCATAACTAGGGTTTGAGGTACGACCATACTTGAACCTAACCCTACTTTGGTTTCATCACCCTAACGGGGTTGAATGTGTAGGTTACTGAAAACTAGCGAGCACTTGGGTTACATTGGCTACGGCCTATCCCATCTAAAGGGAAAAGACCTAAAAAAAGTCATTACCACTCGGGTCTTTGGACAAGGGTTTCTTGCGCCCCATTATTGACCCTAACGGGCTTGATGAGGTAAATCCTCCTTATCCCTAATGAGTTTTGAGGAATACAATTGTGGTCCGACCATTGACATTACCCATATGATTTGTAAGGTTAAAGCACGAGTTTAGTTAACAAAATCTTGTTGGAATGTGTAAACCCCTAGCTCATTCTCCATATTTATAAATATTTTAAAGTGTTGAGTTAATTTTATGCCTTTAGTGTTAATCATTAGTTGTAGTTGTAGTTGTAGTTAATTCAATTTCTATCAATTTATACTTAGGAATAAACGAACAATTCCTAGAACTCGTTACTATTCAATCTAATACTAATAGATTGCAAGCTAGCTCCCTGAGTAAATCGACCCCGACTACTAGTTGGGTACTACTATCTTTGACGATCGCCCCATACCTTTATAGATGAGTGGATTGAGCGTGGCTCAAATTTTAGCACCGTTGCCGGGGAGCTACGATACATCTATTAGATTGAATAATTCGTGTTCTTGTCTTGTTAGTTATTCCTACCATTTTACCTCTTGCTTTGGTTTTACTGTATAGGTGAATATTAGCAATGAGACCAAATCCAAATCGAGCAATGTGGAGTCCCCTCTACAATCGTGCAAATGAGGGAGTTCCATCTCTAAATAATTATGATGGAGAAACCGAGAAAGATTATGATGACACTTCTCTTAGTGAGGAGAATCACGAAATTCATGATGTGTTTGAGGAGAATGATCAATCTCAATTTGAAGATGGTACCTCAATTTATGAAAACCCTATTGGTAACAATCAAGCCAATGAGGGAGTTAATGTTCGTGACAATGTTGGTGTTGCGGGCAATGCACACCAAAGAGGCAACAATGCTAACCGAGGAGGTTGAGGTGCAAACCGAGGTGCTCGTGTTAATCAAGCTAATCAAAGAGGCAATGCCAATCGAGTGAATTTTTATAATGTCAACCAAAATCAAAGAAATGCAAGGGATGCCTGCAATGCAAATCCACCGGTAAAAGATATGGAAGAATCCGATGAAGATCTTCTAGAAGTGAATATAGAAAGTTTTGTTAGTGAAATTGTTCCTCCACCCATTCGTGGTAATGTTAATTTCAACACTCCACAAATGATCTTACATGGACCTGACCAAAATGGATACTTTTGTGGAAGCAAGCATGATGATCCAAATGAGCATTTGAGGAATTTCATCCAAACATGCCATCTCTAGATATCGGCCCATTGTTCAGAAGAATCTTTGTGCCTAAGGGTCTTTTCCTATTCTCTATCCGGGAAGGTGAAGGTATGGTTGAACAAGTTACCGATGAACTTGATTCTTACTTGGGAGGAACTTGTAAAGCAATTCTTGGCGAAATTCTTGCCTAAGGATAAGCAAGCTTCAATGAGGGACAAGGTATATATGTTCAAGCAAGATCCCACCGATTCATTGTCTGAAGCTTGGGAAACTTTTCAAGAGATTTTACTACATTGTCTAACCCATGGTTTTGGAGATGATATGCTCCTAAAATATTTCTACCAAGGGTTCAACACGATTAACCAATCGGCCGTGAATAATTTATGTGGAAGTGCTATCATGGATAAGACTTGTCAAGAAGTCAAGGAAATTCTCAACAAGTTTGCTAAGCAATCTCAAGATTGGAAATCTTGGGCCCAAAACTCAAGTGGTGTTGGAGGAATGAATCCAATGATGATGAAGAGGTTTGAAGATCAAGAAGAGAATATGGCTCGGATCTTTACCAACATTGAGCTTCTTAGAGGTGCCAAAGAAGATAATGAGAAGAAGGTGAACAAAGTGAAAAATCTTCAAGTTACAAATGCCGGTCATCAAGTAGCTCCTATGGGCTATGTAAACCCCGGAGATCCATCTCTTTCTATTCTCCAAAGAGGACAAGAAGAGTACTTTCCGAAATAATATTTCAATGTCCATGGTGAAGAAGAAGACAAATATGTGTCTAATTATCAAGGTGGTTATCAAAAGCCATATCAACAAGGCTAATGGAGGCAAGATAGAGGAAGAAAAAATTGAAGCAACAATCAAGATGGGAGAGGAGTAAGTGCCTCTCAAAACTATATACCGAGAGCTCCATACAAGCAAGGTGAGAATGAAGGAAAAAGTCCATCCAAGTTGGAAGAAATGATGGGAGAAGTGCTTAAGAATCAAGAAACTTTCTCCGGTGATATCAAAGATATCAAGCAAACGGTCACATCTCATGATACTTACATCAAGGCTCTTGAATCTCAAATGAGTAGCCTATCTCACCAAGTGAGTCAAAGACCTCAAGGAGCACTACCAAGTGATATAGTAATGAATCCTAAGAAGAATGGCAAAGATCATGAGATGGTAATCATGACCTAGAGTGGAAAAAGAGCATGCCTTACTCTAATAGGGGGCGTAGAGTTTCCAAGTGAAGACAAGCGAATTTGGGAAGATTCTAAGACAAAAAATGATGGTGTGGAACTAGAGGTGAAAGATCATGAGAAAAACAATGGGGAAGAGTTGAATCAAGGTGAGGCAAATGATGTAGATGTAGAGATTCCAAGGCATAAAATTGATGATGTGGAAATCCCTCAAGAACCAAGTCCCGAAGTCACTACCACTCAAAAAGCCAAACCAAATAAACTCCACCATCCAAACAAAGCCCTCCTAGTCCAAGCTCCATTCCCAAAATTCCACTTCCTTTCCCACAAAAGAGCGTCAAGCAAATACAAGCATCACAAGCCAAGAAGATTTGGGAAAGAATAGCACCAATATCTATCAGCCTATCTTTGGTTGATGCATTAAGCCAAATGCCAAACATTGCCAAACTTGTGAAAGATCTTGTGACAAAGAAAACCTATGAAGATTATGAGCCAAGCAAGATAACACATCAATGTAGCTCAATTGTCTCTAAGCATATGGCAAGGAAGATGGAGGACCCCGGAGCCTTCGCGGTCCCATATAAAATTGGAGGGAAGCATTTTTCTAAAGCTCTATGTGATCTTTGAGCAAGAATCAATTTGATACCGTATGCGGTGTAAAAAACTTTGACTACCAAGGAAGTTCTAAAATCAACAACAATGAACTTGCAAATGTCCGACTGTTCCATGAAGCAAACAATTGGGGTTGTCACTAATGTTCTAGTGAAGGTGGAGAAGTTCATATTCCCGGCAGATTTTGTGATTCTTGATTGCCCGGTGGACTTTGATGTCCCCATCATTCTTGGGGTTCCATTTCTAGCTAACGGGAGAGCATTATGTGACGTAAAGAAGGGAGAACTCACTTTCCAATTCAATGGAGAGAAGGTTATGTTCCATATATGCAAAACATTAAAACAACCTATTGTCATACCCGATTTTTTGACTCAACTCGAAGTGGGTCAAGATTTGGGTTTGACTGGGTAACTCATTTGAGTTAAAGTTTGGAGTCGCCACCTAATATGGATTTCTAAGGTGTATTAGATCACCTAAAAATCTAAGGTCAGGTCTTTTATTAAACAGGTCTAGTTTTAGAGATTCAAGGGTAAGAAGTCCAAGTGACTCGGGGAAGAAGGTCTTAGGCACTTCACCAAGTCCCACGAAAAGTGGTTCCCCCGAGTTTTATTTTGGGATGTCTAAACAAATTGTAAAGGTTATCATATATATATATATCACTAGCTTAAGAGGTTAAATTCACAATCAATCAAATAATTATGTTCTATTTGTGCAAGGCAGTGTGGACATGGGTAACATATGTACTTGGGCTCGAAATTTTGCAAATACGGCCTAGGCCCTTATGCCTAATCGCGCATTTTAGCCCTTAGTTGCGAAAGCCTAATCGAAAGTGGCTAAAGCTGAGAGCAAATGTTATGAAACAGTATAGTTATGCAATTTTATGAATTGAATTGGTTTTGCAAAAATAGACAGATTTTGTAAACAATTTTCAGATTTAGTCAAAAACTAAGTAAGGGTTGTTTTTAAAATAAAATGTTAGCTATTTAGGGTCGGTGCGACTCATCATTAATTGTCGAGCCCTAACCTTAATGACGATTTGATTTAGCGGTCGGTTTTAAAATATAGATAAAGGTGCTATTTTTGGAAAGAAATTATTTTCACAAATCACATAAAAACAAACAAGGGCTGCCACACATAAATATAAGTATAGACATGCAAGTACATGGAGTAATAGCGATATATCTTTGAAAATACACATAGTAGACCGTATAGTTGACCCCAAATACTCCATACACCCTTATACACTATAATATTAGTGTATAAAAGTTAAAATGTTTGAAAACGCACAAAACAGGCCAAATTTAAAGAGAGTTTTGGGCCCGGATAAATAATGTAAAAGAAGGGCAGATTTGAGAAGATGTTTCATCCTATCTACTATGCTAGCAAGACCATGAATGGAGCTCAATTAAACTATACGGTGACAGAAAAGGAGTTATTGGCCATTGTATTTGCTTTTGAGAAATTCCGATCCTATTTGGTGGGATCCGTGGGCATTGTGAACACCGACCACTCCGATATCCGGTATTTGATGGAAAAAAGGACTCAAAAGCAAGGTTGATACAATGTGTGCTCTTGTTACAAGAATTTGATCATGAGGTACTTGATAGAAAGGGAACTGAGAATCAAGTAGCGGACCACTTATCCCGTTTGGAGGAGGAGGGTTGCCCAAAAGAAACCCTTGAGATCAATGAATCTTTTCCCGATGAGAAAATATTGGCGGTATCTTGGGAAGAAATCCCTTGGTACGTCGACTTAGCCAATTTTATTGCATGCGGAGAGATCCCGGAGGAATTTTCATTCAATCAAAAGAAGATGTTGATGAAAGATGCTCGACAATACTTTTGGAATGAGCCCTTTCTTTTCAAAGTATGTGTCGATAGAATGACAAGAAGATGTGTTGCTCAAGCCGAACAAGGGGCTATTCTTGAAGAATGTCACTCTGCTCCATATGGAGGGAACCATGGTAGTGTTAGAATGGCGACGAAAGTACTTGAATGTGGTTTCTTTTGGCCTACTTTATACAAGGATGCTTATGAATACACAAAGAGTTGTGATCAATATCAAAGAACGGGGGGAATCTAAAAAAGGCATGAAATGCCTCAAAACCCCATTGTGGAAGTGGAACTCTTTGATGTATGGGGGATTGATTTTATGGGTCCTTTCCCAAGCTCTTATAATATGAAGTACATCCTTGTGATGGTTCATTATGTCTCCAAATGGGCCGAGGCAATTGCGTTGCCAAATAATGAAGCTAGAAGTGTCACCGCCTTCCTCAAAAAAAGCATTCTCACAAGATTTGATACCCCTCGCACTTTTGCAATCGGGTCTTTAGTTCCTTGTTGGAGAAGTATGGGGTGAGACACAAGGTTGCTACACCTTATCATCCCCAAACGAGTGGTCAAGTAGAAGTGTCAAATCGTGAGATAAAGCAAATCTTAGTCAAGTCGGTTAATATACATCGGACGGATTGGGCCAAGAAGTTGGATGATGCCTTATGGGCATATCGCACGACATACAAGAATCCGATTGGGATGTCACCGTTCCGGTTAGTTTTTGGCAAAGCTTGCCACCTCCCTATTGAGTCGGAGCACAAAGCCTTATGTGCATTGAAGAAGGTTCACATGAATTGGGAAGAAGCTTCCAAGTCACGGGTGGAGAAATTGCATGAACTCGAGGAGATGAAATTTCTTGTTTATGAAAATACCAAACTCTACAAGGAAAAGATAAAGATTAATTATGACAAGAAGATATGGAACCGTGCATTCAAGGAGGGAGATATGGTGCTATTGTTCAACTCAAGGTTGCACCTCTTCCCAAAAAATTGAAGCCCAAATGGAGTGGACCCTACAAGGTGGTGGACACATCACCATATAGATAGGTCGAGTTGCAAGAGAAGGGAAGTTCCAAAAACATTTCGAGTAAATGGCCAAAAGGTAAAGCACTACTTAGGATGTGAAGCCGAACCTAGGGAGGTTGCTTGCATCTATCTCTTGGATCCGTGATGGAATGAGGTGACACCGTCATGCCGCAATGTTAAATCAAGCACTTCTTAGGAGGCAACCCAAGTTTTACTTTTAGCATTTTTAATTTTAGTATTTTAGTTAGTGTAAAAACTTCACAAGAAGTTCATTGATAGTTGCATTTGATCTTGGACGAGTGGTGTTAGTGCAGGCACAATGCAAAGTGTGAAAAAGAAGGATTCAACCCTAAGAAAAATGGAAGGAAGTTGAAACGTGGAAAGGAACCACCGAGGGAAATGCGGAAGGAGTTATGAAGCCTGCCGAAACGGATGCGGGCATGCGGAGTGGAAAGGTATCCAGTCGGTAAAGCGGCAAAACGCCGATCCAACTCCGTAGAATGCCCTGCGGTCCACCCAGTTGTGCACTTAAAATGGGACTTGCGTCCACAGTGCAAAATCTTCGGTGACCCGCTGAACAAGCGGCGACCCGCATCTTCAATGGGCCAAATCATGTTAACCGACTATAAAAGGCCCCAGGTAAGTTTTCTTTTTTACTTTTTACACTCCAACCCGTAAAAACCTTGCACCCACTCACTGGAAATCACTATTTCGACTGACCAAAACCACAACCAACACTCCGATTCACTCAAGCTCACCGGATTTCACCGATCCATGACCGCCCCGTCGACCCGTTCTCATTTTTTAAGCAGATCTGGTAAGAATCAACCCCAATTTTTGAATTCTTGTTATTTTAAGCATGGGGTAAGTTAAAACATCATGTTGGGGTTGGGGTTAGTGAGTATCTTGCTTTTTTTCACATGAGCTTTGGGAAATCTTAGTACCTTAGTTTTAGGGTTTGTTCTTAACATCATTTTATAAATTTTAAGCCCTATGGTGTGTGATATTCCTTATATTTGTTATTGAGTGAAGAAACGGGTAGAAGAAGAGAGTAAAAGAGAAAAATAACCAAAATTAACTTAAAAAATGAACCTTGAACATACCTTGTTATGCTTGACTATCTTGAAAATATTTGAAAACTTAAAAATAAACCTTGAACATACCTTGTTATGCTTGACTATCTTGAAAATATTTGAAAACTTAAAAATGAATCTTGAACATACCTTGTTATGCTTGACTATCTTGAAAAGATTTGAACTTGGTATGATTTTTGGTTGGATTTTCATTGAAAATGTGGTCTTGTTTTTGAAAGAGAGTTTGAGCATAGTGTGAAACGACCTCGGTCAGTCGTTTCGGAAGTTAGGACTTCGATTGGCGTGTCGATATTTTTAAAATATTCGTAATGTCCATTAGAACATGTCTGTAAAATTTGAGCTAAATCAGACCTCGTTTGGTAGGCATCGGAAGAATGTTTCAGTTTTATTGGCGATAAATATTAAAAAGAGATTTTCGAGCTCGATTTTTGCCGAATGAGCTCCGATTCGAAATCCGAAAGCGCCGTTAGGTTCGTATGATTATTTGTGATTTTTGTAAACTTTCGAAAGTGAATTTCGATGTTGTTCGGCTAGTTTCCGCTAAAATGCCGAAAGTCAAATAATTTGACCTTTTTCATCTAAATTCGCATCTTGAGTTTCGGGAGTCCAATTTGAGATCTGCCTTCGCGAGTATGTTACATATATTTTGTATAATTTGTATGCAAAATTTGGGATTATTTCGAATATCATAGGATATCGTTTTAATTTTTATCGTAGCATCGAATTTTAAAGGAAAAACAAAAAAAAAAAAAAAAAGAGAAAAGGAAAAGGACAAAAGAAATAAAATGATAAGTTAGGCGGTGGGGGGTCCCAAGGACCATCAGAAATATGAGTTGCAAACATAAGCAGAAAGAAGATAACGAGAAGCAGAGATTACTATGAAAAACACAGAAAAAAATGAAAGAGACAGAGAAGAAAAATGCCAGAAAATGAGAAAAGGGACCGGAGAAAAGTAGATTTTTTACTCTGAAATATTCAGGTAATGATCCTAATATATTATTTGAGTTTATTACGTGTGTTTGAATATATTTTGACGGTAAAACTTGGAATATTAGACATCGTATTAATAAGTTCAATTGATAGTTTAACGGGTCAAATGGACCCTGATAATGAAATTGATTATATATTCATACTCAGGGAGTTATGGGAAACTTATAAATGTAATTTATTTGGGGTTTGGTTATGTGGCCTTAAACCCTGTATATAGGCCTGACCTGCGTATTGCGTATGCGAATAGGGTATCCGGTTCCTACCTGGATTGCCCTAAGATGTGAGGAATGAAGCCTTTAGCCTAATGTGATATATTTTTCTGCTTATTGATCACAGTGGGATCGTTTGGCAATGAATTCAAAGAATAACGCGGTTGTTGGTCGCAATGCTAACTTTTGAGAGAGGTAAGTGTTTATATCCATTTCTTTGGAGGCACTTGGCCTCGTGGATTTTCTACCACGTGTTTTCTTACGTGTGTAGCTGCCGATAGGCGTACTCATTACGCCTTAGCTTTGGATTTACATTGTATATTATATGTTATGCCTTGTTGTTGGTATTGCATTAAACATATGAGCATTGCACTCTGGTTTTGAGTATTGCATATACTTCCCGGTTGGCGATGAGAGTCCCGCGCCGGCGAAGGGTCATTATTGCATATACTTCCCGGTTGGCGATGAGAGTCCCGCACCGGCGAAGGGTCATTATTGCATATACTTCCCGGTTGGCGATGAGAGTCCCGCACCGGCGAAGGATCATTATTGCATATACTTCCCGGTTGGCGATGAGAGTCCCGCACCGTCGAAGGGTCATTATTGCATATACTTCCCGGTTGGCGATGAGAGTCCCGCACCGGTGAAGGGTCATCATTACATATACTTCCCAGTAATCGATGAGAGTCCCGAGCCGGTGAAGGGTCATTATTGCATATATCTCCTGGTAGACGATGAGAGTCCCGCGCCGGAGATAGGTATCAAGAGTATGTGACTGCATTGCATCATGCCGCATTCATCCCATCTCATTGCACCGCATACTGACTATTGTGTGTATTATATTGTGTTTTATGTATGCGGTAAGTACACCATGTTGTGGACATATTACAGTTTGCCTATATATTTCTGGCTCGTATTCTAAGTTGCGGGGATCGGGTTGCACGGCGAAACAGTATAAATATATGGATCGGGTTGCACGTCGCAGCGGTATGAATATATGGATCGGGTTGCATGCCGCAACAGGATGAATATATGGATCAGGTTGCACGCCGCAACAGGATGTATTTCTGATTGTTGATGTGTTCGGGATACCTATATGTTCTGGTTGTATTACGTTCCTGGTTATTGAATAGTTTGCGATTCCATACGTGTTTCTAATTATTATCTGGCTCTGCCTTTTCATAATTTAAATAAGAAAAATCTGGTTTATTTGTTTCTTTTCTCCCTGGCTAGCTATCCTATTCTTTGAGGTGGCTAGTCTGCCCCACTTATTGAGTCCTTTTGACTCACCCTTGTTTGTTGTTTGTTTCTTGTCTATCTATTTCGTTTCGGCAGGTTCGCTCCAGGATTGAGTTCGCCACGTTGTGAAGGAGCGTAGACGACTTCAGCTGTCAGGGTGAGCCAGCTTTTATTTCGGATGGCCACCAGTTTATTGGTTATCATTTCAGTTGCAGTTTGCTCCCTTCAGGAGGTATTTGTCTTCTTTTGTACTCTTAGATGTCTAGTCTGGATAGCCCTAAACCTAGCATGTGGGGTAGTCAGCTGTAATTTCTGTTGTACAGCTTAGAGGTATCAGTATGTCTGTAAATTTTTTAAAGTCTTGTCCTTATTTATGAATTATTATATTTATTTTCCTAATTTAATTGGTAAGGGTTCGCCCGACGGGTCTAGGGGAAGATGTCGGGTGCCCGCACGACCTAACCAGATTTCGGGTCGTGTCATAGTGAAAAGTTGAAAAGACCACATATGATTGTTTTTAGGGGTGTTAAGGGATGTGAGAATGGAATATCTTAGGATCTGTACACTATAGCCAAATCTGGCCAATGACTCGGCGAGCCGCCGATGAGGATTGATGCCGTAAGTTTAAGTGCGGAAAGCACTCGGCGGGCCTGCAGTTCCACCTGCGACCCCGCCGGTACCAACAGATTTCTTGAAAAATAGCCAGGGTATGACCCACAGGCTCCTATCCTCGTAGGGATAATGGCCTTGGCATCGACTTTGTGAAGATTGCCTAGATGCCTGTCTAGTATTTCAGCTATTGTCTCCGAGTTCTGAGCCGACTACTGTTGTTGAGTTTTGAGAAACTTGTGGAAAGCTTTCTCAAACTTATCACTGGCCGCGGGGCTTCCATGTCGTGAATCATCATAATCACTTTCTTCTTCTACGAGGTTTGGTTCCTTGGAAGTGTCTTTTTCTTAACTAGCGGGATCGCTGGGATCCTTCGACGGGTCGTCGACTGCATAAGTTGTATTTGGCGGGAGACCGTCATTGTCATTCCTTCGAAAAAACTAAGAATTTCCTGGGCCCCATGGTGGGTGCAAATTGTTTATGCCTAAAATTTGCCGAATAGATTAAAAAAAATAAATTTAGAGAAGGGTCACAAACAATAAAGTAAATACAAAGGAAGTAGTGTGAAAGTAGTAAAAGAGGTTTATTATTCCTTGAGAATAGGAGAATTCGTATTGAATCGCTTGATGTCGAATAAATAGGGGGAGAGGGAAATATATAGTATTATGTATACCCTGATCGTAATTATGGTAAAATATTATGTTTATAGGTCGTGGCGCTGTTTACATAAAACGACGATATTAAGTAAACCCTAACTAGGATACTGTTAATCTCAAGGCGGCTGGATGTGTGCCTTTCAGCCTTGGGTCTGTTCCTAATGAGCGGTCGTGGCTATAGAGCAGACGTATATCCTCAATGTCCAATAATTTGTAGAGTAAGTTTAGCCTCTGCCAGCTGGACTCGTATTCCATAGTAATATGTGGTGTATTTTTACCCATACATAATATTTGTATCAAAAAAATAAACTCATAGTTAGTTTGAATGGTCATATATTATGTGTTTACGAATGATAAGTTCTTTTCTTGTTTGATTAGTTTTTTGCTGATAACGTGAATATGGAGAAAATTATCAAGAAAAAGGCCGAATATAATTTTTTATGAAGTATTAATTATGTGGCACCTACATTCTAGTACAATTTAATAGAAGAAGAAATTCAAGCAGACATAAATTTCGAAGGAGTGAATTTAAAAAGGTTAGCGATTTTACTTAAAAAAGATAGTTTAGGTATTATATAGATTGGTCAAATCAATGTGCTTTATTTTTAGTGTTTACCAAATGCATTAATAATAAAAAATATTTAGAATTAACTAGTTTGACCATCTTATAAGCTCAGCTAAACATCCGCATAATGTTAAAATTTAAACTTTGCAATATCGTGTAGTTACTGTCATGATCATCATCTTCCGTTCTACTTCATTTTGATTTTGTTAGCATGTCTAGGAATCCACACCGGGTGTATGCACCAATCTAATACATGGATGACATGTGTTGGTATACATGCTTCTCTTTCTTAACCATAGCTAATTAACACATCTTTTCACCTTATTAAATCACTTACCCATGGTTAATTGATGTGGTTTGGTGCATATACCCTGTGTGGGTTTTCCGTTTATCTTGAACTAAATGTTGATGCGGATTAACTTATTTTATTCAACCATTATCATTAACTAAATGTTTAATTTTATTTTATGTTCCACAAATACAAATTAATGAAGAAGAGAAGAAGGTATAAAATCTATCCTATGCCAACTAGAGGTGAATCTAGAAATTCAGTAAGATGAGTTCACTATTATTATAGGTGCAGCTACGGTGTCACAAGGATGATCGGCAAACGAAGCATTTGTCTGAAAATTATATTGTGTATATATGTCAAATATCACGTTATATGATGATATATCAGATTTTAAACATCTATATACAGGCGACAGTGATTCCCTAATGTTCACGGGTATTCAAAATTTGCTTCGTACCATAGTTTTAAACTGCTACAAAGCAATTACTTTTTTTTTTTGTGTGGAATTTTACCCTTGGCTTAATTTAAACACTTTTTAGCCATATTTTGGTTTAATTACCCTCCTTGGCCATTAGGACATTTTTTTCAACATTTCATAGCCATTTTTCATCCTAAAGCATTGAGGTGTGTGTTTGTTAAGATAGAAAATATATTTCAAAATTGATAATTCATACTCATTATCTTCTTCCAACACCAAACAACACCCACCCCCAACTTTCTACCAAACCCAACCCTCACCCCAACATCCTACCCTCCACCCCATCCCCCACCTTCTAGTTCCACCCAACACCACCCCACCCCTGCCCCAACAACTACCCGCACCACCTTCCTACCTCCTACCTCCCCAGCCCCATGCCAGCCCCATTCCACCCTACCCCAGCCTACTTCCTACCTTCTGCCCTACACCCACCAAGCTTACAACCCCTACCCGCACCATCCATTTCTACCCAACCCCTTATCCCACGCCCCAACCTCTCACCTTTTACCAACCCCACTCCCACCTCCATACCTTCTAGCCTACCCCACTCTCACCTTCCTACCTTCTAGCCTACCCCACTCTCACCCCACCTACCTACTTTCTACCCTATCCCACCTTCTCACCTTCATTATTAGATCAAAATACCAACACACACCAAAACCCCCATCCGATATCCTACCTCTACCCCATCCCATGCCCTATAAACCACCCACTTATCCCACCGCCCACCTCATACCCCACCACCTCACATCCCACCTCTACCACACCTCATACCTCTACCCTACCCTGCCCCCACTCCCTACTCTACCCCCAATCTACTAACCCCCACCTCTCCACCTCCCTATCTTTAGTTTTAGGTCGTTATCACTATATAATGTATGAATATTTTGTATACCCTGACTTATTCTTCATTTTTAGATTGTTATCATTGTATGCACTTGACTTATTCTTCATTTTTATATTGTTATCATTGTATACCCTAACTTATTTTTCACTTTAAATTTTTATAACTGTATACTGTAAAAGCGTATTATATACCTTGACTTATTCTTCATTTTTAGGTTACTATCACTATATACTGTAATAGTATACACTGTATACTCTTATAATAGACACTGCCATTTTTTCCTTTGAAGAATGCTATGTTTTGAAATAGTATACTCCAATTTTTATGTTATCACTATATACCCTTGGATTATACTGTTTAAACATAGTATTCTTCAAAGGTAAAAATAATATAATGTAAAAGTATATAGTATACTCCAAGGAATTAACTATACTCCAAGGGTTTACAGTAATAACAAAAAATTGGAGTATACTATTTCAAAACATAACATTTTTCAAATGAAAATAACATTGTATACTGTCAAAGTTTACGTTATCCTCTAAAGGTATATAATGATGACAAAGAAATTGAAGAATATTATTTCAAAGCATAACATTATTTAGAGGAAAAAATAGCAATGTATACTATAAGAGAATATAATATACTCTTACAATATATAGTGATAACAATTTAAAAATGAAGAACACGTCAGAGTATAAAATGACAACAATCTATAAGTTAGGGTATACAATGATGACAATCTAAAAATGAAGGTAGGAGGTCGGGGTGTGGGGCCAGGGGGTGGATGTACGTAGGAGGTTGCGAATAGTATACTCCAAGGGTATATAGTTATAACAAAAAAATTAGAGTATACTTGTTTTAAAACATAGCATTCTTCAAAGGAAAAGCAACACTGTATACTTTTGAAGTTTACATTATCCTCTAAAGATATACAGTGATAACAAAGATATTGAAGAATACTATTTTAAAGCATAGCATTATTCAGAGGAAAAAATAGCAGTGTCTACTATAAGAATATACAATATACTCTTACAATGTACAGTGAAAATAATTTTAAAATAAAGAACAAGTCAGGGTATACAATGATAACAATCTAAAAATGAAGTATAAGTTAGGGTATACAATGATAACAATCTAAAAATAAAGATAGGAAGTCGGAGTGTGGGGCAAGGGGTGGGTGGAGGTAGAAGGTTAGGGGTATAGAGGGGGTAGGGTGGGAGTCTTTTAGGGTGAAGTGGGTTGGGGTGTGGTAAACAGGTACGGTTGGGTGGCGTCTCCATCTAAAAATGAATGTCGAGAGGTGGTGTGTGTAGGGGGTAGAAGGTAGGAGTGGGGTTGGGTATAAGGTGGTAGAGGTGGGGTGGGGTAAGAAGTGGAGATAGGGATGGGGTGTGGTCTTGGGGCGGGGAGTAGTGGTAGGGTGGAGGTAAGAGGTACGGGTAAGGTGGGTTGGGGTGTGGTAGAAGGTGGGGATGAGTGGTCTTTTGATTTAAAAATGAAGGTGAACAAGTAGGTAGGTTAGAAGGGAGGTAGTTGGGGTGGGGCAAAAAGTATGGAGGTAGGAAGTGGCCCTTGGAGGGGGTGGGGGTAGGGCATTGGGTGGAAAATAGGGTTGGGGGTGCTGGCAGGGGTAAGTTATGGTAGAGTGTGGGGGGGGGGGGGGAGGGAGGGTTGGTCTGGAATAGGGGTGGGGCAAGGGGCTTTTGTCACGACCCGACTTAGGGCCGCGACGGATGACCAACACTAAGTGTCGATCATCACTAATCCTACTGATAATATGCTAACCATTATAACTGATAAACAGAATAAGCATAAACCTAGCTGATAAGGAGTATGCAATGCAAATAGCTGACAAGGCTAACATAAGCTGACATACATAACATACTGACCGCACCACACAGGGACATATCTACAGGCCTCTAAGAGTGATGAACTGAATATACAAAGGACGAGATAAGGCCCCGCCATACCCAAGTTGGCTGACTGTACACATACCAAATGATAAGTAACTCCGGGAGTAAGCGGAGTGACTCCAGTAGCTGATAGATGGCCTACTAGCATGGTCCAAGCATTGATCTATCTGCACCTGCGCGGCATGAAACGCAGCGCCCCAGAAAAGGGCGTGAGTACGATATGTACCAAGTATGTAAGGCATGAGCATATAATATATCATAGCTGAATGAAACTGTAAGGCTGGAATATAAATATGTAAATATGAGCTGGAGCATAGCAATATAGCTGGAAATCTGAAGAACGTACTAAACATGATCTGAATATAAACAGAAGTCTAGCTGAATCTGGAACTGAAGACTGAGCTGAACTATACTGATAAATAACTGTAATATGACTGATAGCTGGTTACTAGAAACTGGAACTGATAACTGTCAACTGATACTGACGCTAAGAACTGGTGGCTGATAACTGAGAACTGATAACTGTCAACTGATACTGACGCTAAGAACTGGTGGCTGATAACTGAGAACTGATAACTGTCAACTGATACTGACGCTAAGAACTGGTGGCTGATAACTGAGAACTGATAACTGTCAACTGAACTAAAACTGAACTGTTATCTGAACTGGTACCTGTCTGGTGTTATGGGCTATATCCCTCCAAATCAGGTAACTGAACATCTGAACTAGTACCTGTCTGGCGTTATGGGCTGTATCCCCCCAAATCAGGTACTGAAAACCGGAACTAGCCTCATGTATAATCATGCAGTGCATATTGTCGCTATATACGCATATATAACAAACCTGGTGGGTGTTATGGGCTATATCCCCCCCAGCCAGTAATATCTAGTCTCTCTGGTCAGAGTGTGTGAATGACACCCGGTCACACTAGGTGTTTCAACTCCCGACTGAACCAGAGGGGCTGTATCCCCCAGATGGGTAGTATCACACGCGACCGGACTGTGTGTCCAATGTCCAGCCTCTATGGGGGACTCCAAATCACACATAACATGATCACAATATAAGCATAAGCATGTATGAGGCATAACACATGTGGCGACAATATATATGGACTCAAAGGAATGATAAGAAAACTCTGGATGGAATTGTAGACACAACCTGAAACTTAGAATTTGTCTAACTCTTTGATTTTTATAAAAATTTCGGCAGAGTTTCCACTGAAACTGGATGATACGCAAAACAGAACCAGCGCTATACTATACATGGGAATGGATACCCGGATAAACTGATAACATAAACAAATTAACTGGATAACAAGATGAGAGTGGCATAACAATTCCATGGATGTACAGAATTTCTATACAGTACCAGCGTCCTGTATTGCATCATAGTTTTGAGGGTGCAGATAAAAGTTATAGACCTCATGGTCTTCATGAAAGTTATAGATATATGTATTAGGATTCTGGAGATTCTTAAATCCTCTTAATATCAATTTTTTATAAGGAGTTATGATCAATATACTAACAACTGTCCAAAGTTCAAAACAATTTTCCAGATTTTGAAATGTTTTGCCTTTCTGATTTGGACGTCTTTCACCTTGGATTTTAGTATCAAATTAAGTATATACAAGGTTTCCTTGGTACCATACAAGTTTCTCACAAGAAAAACTAAGTTTAAAACTAATAAAAGCTTCAAAATCTAAAAGATACATGCCTTGCCAAAAGAAAGGTTTAACCTTACATACCTTTGATATTTCTAGCTTCTAAACTTCGTTTCCATTGAATTCCACACCTTCTAAAGCTTAAACAAGCTATAAAATAGAATTTAGATACTTTACTTAGCTATGAAGTAATTCTAAAACTCAAACTATAGACGAAATTGAAGGTAGCATAATGTTACCCTAATCGCGTAGAGCGTTTTGACGCAATCCATCTTCCGTTTCGTATCAAAATTGATGTTCTATCTTCAAAATCATAAAAAAATGGATTCAAACTGAAAAAGCTCTGTTTATATCATGGTTTTACTGGAAATGTCGAGAGAGAGAGAGAAATTTCTCTTTTATAATAAAAACATTTCATTTCTAGCCCTCTTTTGCGCTTATGTCCCTTTTTCTGGTCTGACTTCTGACGCTCATATCTTTTTATCTATAAGTTATATGAGCAAACCGTTAAAAGTGTGGAAACTACACTCCAAGACCTTCAATTTGGTATATGATATATCTCCAAAAGACTTCATATAATACATGAAATTAATTACTGAAAAAGCTCCGTTACAAGATAATTCCTTAGTCGGTTTTTCCGCAACTTAAATCTGATTTTTCCCAAACTTTATATTCAACATATAAACATCATATATGGTCATATTATTACTTTAAACTCACTTAAATCATTTTTAACATAATATTATAATGATATATGTCAATTTAGACGTACGGGGTGTAACAATATTCCCCCGTTAGGAACATTCGTCCTCGAATGTTAAATGAAGTATGTAGAAGCATTAAGCAACGATCTGTTACATACTCGAAGTAATGAAGAGATGTGTATATTTGGCCCTCATGTCATTTTCAGCTTCCCAAGTTATTTCTTCTATATTATTGCTTTGATATAGCATCTTAACTAAAGGAATGTCTTTCGTCCTTACTCGACGAATCTGCCTCTTTAAATTGCAACTGGCACCTCCTTGTTAGTCAACTGTTCTGTAATATGTACATCCTCTACTGGTACAACTCTAGAAGGATCTCTCACACATTTTCTGAGCATGGAAACATGGAATACTGGATGTACCTCCTGAAGTTCTGCTTGAAAGTCTAACTCGTAGGCTACACGCCCAACTCGCCTGATAATCTGATATGGACTAATAAATCTAGGGCTAAGCTTTCCCTTCTTTCCAAATCTCATAACGCCTTTCATAGGTGATACTTTCAGGAATACCTAATCACCAATATGAAATTCTAAATCTCAATGTCGATTATCTGCATATGACTTCTGTCTGCTCTACACTGCTAATAATATTTCCCTGATCAACTTGACTTTATCAATTACTTGTTGAATTAAGTCTGGACCTATCAATTGAGACTCGCCAACCTTGAACCATCATATAAAAAACCTGCATTTGTGCCCATACAAAGCTTCATATGGCACCATCTGTATGCTAGAATGATAGCTATTATTATATGCAAACTCTATCAACAGTAGGTGACCATTCCAGCTGCTTCTAAAATCTAACACGTAAGCTCTAAGCATATTTTCTAATGTCTGAATGGTCCGCTCAGCCTGTCTGTCTGTCTATGGATGAAATACTGTACTCAGATACACCTGTGTCCCTAAACCTATCTGGAACGATCTATAGAAATTAGCTGTAAACTGGTGCGCCCCCGTCTGAAATAATAAATACTGGAATACCATGTAGGCGCACTATCTCTCTGATATAAAGTCTGGCATAATCCTCTGCTGTATATGTAGTTCTAACAGGAAAGAAATGAGCTCATTTAGTAAGCCTGTCAACTATAACCCAAATAGAGTCATATCTGCTCCGCATACGGGGAAAGCCTGTAATGAAGTACATATTCACTGCTTCCCATTTCTATGATGGAATCTCGACTTCCTGTAACAAGCCACTAGTTTTTTTGTTTTTTTTTTTTTTTTTTTTTGTTTTTTTTTTTGTGCTCGACTTTAACCTGCTGGCAGTTAGCACACTGAGCCACAAATTCTGCTATGTCACGCTTCATTTCGTCTCAACAATAAATCTGCTTAAGATCATGGTAAATCTTAGTCGAATTAGGATGAACAGTGTATCATGAATAATGTGCATCTGTCATAATCTGTCCACATAAATCTGCAACATCAGGAACACAAAGTCTATCTTTATATATAAGAACCCCGTCACTAGTAACCTATATAATAATTTTGGTTTTCTTCTGGCTATCTGCCTGTATTGAACTAGAACTGGATCCTCATACTGGCGCTGCTTTACTTATGTCACTAGGCAAGTAGTGGTTGCGTTCTGAACTGTAACTCTTGCGTCCTCTGAATCTATTAATCTGACATCCATGCTGGCCAACTGGTAGAGTGTATGAGCTAACTTTATTTTCTCTGGTTGTAAATATGATAGACTACCCATAGGCTTGCGACTAAGGGAATCAGCAACAACGTTCGCTTTACCCGGATGATAAAGAATGTCCATGTCATAGTCCTTCAGCAACTCTAGCCACTGCCTCTATCATAGGGTTAGCTCCTTTTGCTTAAATATGTACTGGAGGCTCTTGTGATCTGTATAAATATCAACATGAACACCGTAAAAATAATGTCTCCAAATCTTCAATGCATGAATGACTGCTGAAAGCTCAAGATCATGGATGAGGTAGTTCTGATCGTGCTTTTTCAGCTGCCTAGAAGCATAAGCAATTACTCTTCCATGCTGCATAAAACACAACGAAGACCAATTCGAGAAGCATCACAGTAAATGACATAGCCCTCAGATCCCTCTGGAAGTGTAAGTACTGGAGCTGTTATCAACCTGTTCTTTAGTTCTTGGAAGCTGTGCTCGCAAGAATTAGACCACTCAAATTTAGCTGATTTCTTTGTCAATTTGTTCAGTGGAGCTGCAATAGAGGAAAAACCCTCTATAAACTTTCTGTAATAACCTGCCAAACCCAGAAAACTACGTACTTCAGTTGGCGTCGTAGGCATGGGCCAATTCTTCACAGCCTAGATCTTCTGGTCATCTATTTTAATTCTTTCTGCTGAAACTATGTGGCCAAGAAATGCCACTGAATCTATCTAGAATTTACACTTTGAGAACTTAACATCTAATTGTTGGTCCCGATGAGTACCCAATACTGTGCGTAGGTGCTCCGGATGCTCTGATTCAGACTTTGAATAGATGAGAATATCATCAATAAATATAATCACAAATAAATCTAAATAAGGCCTGAATACGCTGTCCATTAGATCCATAAATACTGCAAAGGCATTAGTGAGTCCAAACAACATCACTAAAAACTCATAATGGCCATTCCTAGTCCTGAATGCAGTCTTAGGTATATCAGATTTTCTAACTCTAACCTGATGGTAGCCTGATCGCAAATCTATATTCGAGAAGCACTTGGCACCCTGGAGCTTGTCAAACTAGACATCAATCCTGGGTAGAGAGTATTTATTCTTAATAATGACTTTATTCAGCTGTCTGTAATCTATGCACATGCGTAGAGAGCCATCTTTCTTTTTTTACAAATAGCATCGAGGCTCCCCACGGGGAAATGCTAGGTCTGATGAGGCCTTTATCTAACAAATCCTTCAATTGCTCCTTAAATTCTTTCTGTTATACAGGTGCCATCCTGAAGAACATGCCCCTGATGGCGTGCTGATGCTGAGCAAGCAACTGGTGATCTAGCTGGCTGGGCTGTACAACTGCCACCCCTAGGCGGGCAACCTTTTATGAAATAGCTGCCTCGCGACAAATATAACAAGTATCAACTCCTAACTGACATGGACCCAAGTGGCGTCTACCACAATCCGAACATCTGGGATATGTCTGACTGGCGGGTATAGAAGTACCACGTCACTTTAATCTTGAAGTCAGTGATGTGTGACTAGATCTGGACTGAGGAGGTCTATCAGATCTAAAGCCACGAGACTATGTAGGTATACTAGCTGGTGGTTGTCTAACACTCTGCTATCTACTCGCTCCAGACGTCTCTCCTAACGAACCAGAAAATCTGCCCCTCTTGTCTAGCACTTTATCCCTGTCGGCTCTCTATTTCTGCTTCCTTTCCTCAAGTAACAAAGCAAATGCCTGAATGTTATGTTCATACATGACTGCATAGCAACTGTCATCCGCTCGTTCACTAGGTGTGGAGCTAGTCCCACTATATACCTGTGAATTCTATCCTCCATACTCACTACCACCGTAGGGGCAAACCATGCTAAAGAACTAAAGCAATAATTATACTCTTCTACACTCAACTTCCCTGTCTCAAGGTCAGGAACTGATTAGCACGGGCTCCCTGTGTCTCTATAGGCATATACTGATAAAGGAAGGTATCTGAAAATTCCTTCCAAGTCGTGGGAGTAGCATCAGGCCGTCTAGATAGCTCCCATGTCTGGTATCACCCTGCTGCTAGGTTATGCAATCTGAATGCAGCCAACTCTACTAACTCTGTTTCTGACACGTGCATAACCCTCAACACTCTAGCTATCCTCAATAGAAAATCCTGAGGGTCTTCTCCTGCACGGGATCCGGTAAAGACTGTAGGCTCTAGCCTGATAAAATCATTGACCCTAGATCCAACATCTCCCTGGGCATCTGCACTGTGTTGTCTAGTCTGAGCAACTACAACATTAGTCGATAATCTGATGGCATCCCTCATTTCCTGCCCCTGACTATCAGGCTAAGAAGGTGGAGGTATAGTAGCTGCAGTACCTCTAATATTACCCTGAACTGATAGGATCTGTAAGGCCTCGGATGGAGCCTCAGGTCTGGACTCCTCACTCTCATCCACCTTAGGTGGCACTCTACTAATACCCTGGCCGGCAATAACCTTGCCCTTCTGGGCAGCTGTTAGTTTCTTTGGCTGCATCGCTTTGCTGAAATTACTATTGTTAGAGGGCTGAATTCTATAATCATGGCTCTATCGCACGATCTAGAGAAGAAAGAAAGACAACTGTCTTGAAGTGCCTTGTAGCCTCCTGTTCAAAAGTATGGCGCGCAACATACTCCTAAACAAGACTCTACTAGACACGGCCTGTAGACACCCTATGACTGAACTGCTCTGATACCACTTTTGTCACGACCCAACTTAGGGCCGCGACGGATGACCAACACTAAGTGTCGATCATCACTAATCCTACTGATAATATGCTAACCATTATAACTGATAAACAGAATAAGCATAAACCTAGCTGATAAGGAGTATGCAATGCAAATAGCTGACAAGGCTAACATAAGCTGACATACATAACATACTGACCGCACCACACAGGGACATATCTATAGGCCTCTAAGAGTGATGAACTGAATATACAAAGGACGAGATAAGGCCCCGCCATACCCAAGTTGGCTGACTGTACACATACCAAATGATAAGTAACTCCGGGAGTAAGCGGAGTGACTCCAGTAGCTGATAGATGGCCTACTAGCATGGTCCAAGCATTGATCTATCTGCACCTGCGCGGCATGAAACGCAGCGCCCCAGAAAAGGGCGTGAGTACGATATGTACCAAGTATGTAAGGCATGAGCATATAATATATCATAGCTGAATGAAACTGTAAGGCTGGAATATAAATATGTAAATATGAGCTGGAGCATAGCAATATAGCTGGAAATCTGAAGAACGTACTAAACATGATCTGAATATAAACAGAAGTCTAGCTGAATCTGGAACTGAAGACTGAGCTGAACTATACTGATAAATAACTGTAATATGACTGATAGCTGGTTACTAGAAACTGGAACTGATAACTGTCAACTGATACTGACGCTAAGAACTGGTGGCTGATAACTGAGAACTGATAACTGTCAACTGATACTGACGCTAAGAACTGGTGGCTGATAACTAAGAACTGATAACTGTCAACTGATACTGACGCTAAGAACTGGTGGCTGATAACTGAGAACTGATAACTGTCAACTGATACTGACGCTAAGAACTGGTGGCTGATAACTGAGAACTGATAACTGTCAACTGAACTAAAACTGAACTGTTATCTGAACTGGTACCTGTCTGGTGTTATGGGCTATATCCCCCCAAATCAGGTAACTGAACATCTGAACTAGTACCTGTCTGGCGTTATGGGCTGTATCCCCCCAAATCAGGTACTGAAAACCGGAACTAGCCTCATGTATAATCATGCAGTGCATATTGGGGCTATATACGCATATATAACAAACCTGGTGGGTGTTATGGGCTATATCCCCCCCAGCCAGTAATATCTAGTCTCTCTGGTCAGAGTGTGTGAATGACACCCGGTCACACTAGGTGTTTCAACTCCCGACTGAACCAGAGGGGCTGTATCCCCCAGATGGG
The DNA here is from genome assembly GCA_029990575.1 of Petunia axillaris subsp. axillaris. Classification (NCBI taxonomy): domain Eukaryota; kingdom Viridiplantae; phylum Streptophyta; class Magnoliopsida; order Solanales; family Solanaceae; genus Petunia; species Petunia axillaris. The sequence goes on along the minus strand of JARKNS010000007.1, from coordinate 44,948,358 downwards.
TAGTATCACACGCGACCGGACTGTGTGTCCAATGTCCAGCCTCTATGGGGGACTCCAAATCACACATAACATGATCACAATATAAGCATAAGCATGTATGAGGCATAGCACATGTGGCGACAATATATATGGACTCAAAGGAATGATAAAAACTCTGGATGGAATTGTAGACACAACCTGAAACTTAGAATTTGTCTAACTCTTTGATTTTTATAAAAATTTCGGCAGAGTTTCCACTGAAACTGGATGATACGCAAAACAGAACCAGCGCTATACTATACACGGGAATGGATACCCGGATAAACTGATAACATAAACAAATTAACTGGATAACAAGATGAGAGTGGCATAACAATTCCATGGATGTACAGAATTTCTAGACAGTACCAGCGTCCTGTATTGCATCATAGTTTTGAGGGTGCAGATAAAAGTTATAGACCTCATGGTCTTCATGAAAGTTATATATATATGTATTAGGATTCTGGAGATTCTTAAATCATCTTAATATCAATTTTGTATAAGGAGTTATGATCAATATACTAACAACTGTCCAAAGTTCAAAACAATTTTCCAGATTTGGAAATGTTTTGCCTTTCTGATTTGGACGTCTTTCACCTTGGATTTTAGTACCAAATTAAGTATATACAAGGTTTCCTTGGTACCATACAAGTTTCTCACAAGAAAAACTAAGTTTAAAACTAATAAAAGCTTCAAAATCTAAAAGATACATACCTTGCCAAAAGAAAGGTTTAACCTTACATACCTTTGATATTTCTAGCTTCTAAACTTCGTTTCCTTTGAATTCCACACCTTCTAAAGCTTAAACAAGCTATAAAATAGAATTTAGATACTTTACTTAGCTATGAAGTAATTCTAAAACTCAAACTATAGACGAAATTGAAGGTAGCATAATGTTACCCTAATCGCGTAGAGCGTTTTGACGCAATCCATCTTCCGTTTCGTATCAAAATTGATGTTCTATCTTCAAAATCATAAAAAAATGGATTCAAACTGAAAAAGCTCTGTTTATATCATGGTTTTACTGGAAATGTCGAGAGAGAGAGAGAGAAATTTCTCTTTTATAATAAAAATATTTCATTTCTAGCCCTCTTTTGCGCTTATGTCCCTTTTTCTGGTCTGTCTTCTGACGCTCATATCTTTTTATCTATAAGTTATATGAGCAAACCGTTAAAAGTGTTGGAAACTACACTCCAAGACCTTCAATTTGGTATATGATATATCCCCAAAAGACTTCATATAACACATGAAATTAATTGCTGAAAAAGCTCCGTTACAAGATAATTCCTTAGTCGGTTTTTCCGCAACTTAAATCTGATTTTTCCCAAACTTTATATTCAACATATAAACATCATATATGGTCATATTATTACTTTAAACTCACTTAAATCATTTTTAACATAATATTATAATGATATATGTCAATTTAGACGTACGGGGTGTAACAGCAAGCTAGGGTGGAGCACTGTGTCTAACGACCCGGTTCAGTCTGGTGCTTATTTCAGCTACTGGTTCCGTTCCCATGGAGGTTGAAGTGCTTAAGACTAGTTTTTCCGATCTTTCGATTCTGGTCCTACCTGTTGAATAATTTTCCACAAGATTGGAACCGGGATTGGATCCACCAAGGCCAATTTTTTCGGGCTTATCCATTGGTCCCGTTAATTTTAAGAAAATATTTTTATTTTTATTTTTTAGATTAAAATACAAAGGAAATTAAAAAATAAGGGTTGTGAAGAAATTCCAAGGCTTAAAGCCATTTTATTGAACATATTAAATAGTGCAAAGTACATAGCTAAACTTTGATTATAATTTCAAACTTGTAAGGTGTAATATTTTTTACTTGAAAATTTACATTCTTTTAAAGAAATCGATTAACTTTACGACGACTTCAGTAGATTCTTCTTGAGGAGCTGGTTCTTCATCATCATCATCATCATCATCATCATCATCATCATCATCATCATCATCATCATCATCATCATCATCATCATCATCATCATCATCTTCTTCTTCTTCTTCTTCTTCTTCTTCTTCTTCTTATAAAATTTCACTGAGGTATTATGTGTCTGCTTCTTCATCATCTTCTGTCATTATAATATTTTTTAGCTCGGCTCTGATCCAATCCTTGAATAAAATCGCATTCCTCAATGATTCCTCATTCAATGAGTATCTGGGGCCGCCGATTTGTAATCTCCCAAGGCTAAAAGTGCTTTTTGAGGCAACTGATGAAGCTTGAATTATTAATATATTCTGGGCCATTTTTGAAAGAGTTATAAAGTGTGGCTCTTTTTCCTGCTAGTATCTCCTCGTACTCGGATTGTCCATGAATTAACCTTTCATTAAGGGAAGTAAAAGAGTTCATCCTTCCTGACATTTTGCTCATTTGAATTGAACTGCTTGAGCTAGATTGTATGGGTGCATTTGGTGTAGCACTGTCTGTCCAAGCTCTATATTTTGTATAAACATCTAGAGAATCTGCATATACTTACAGACACACCGCATCTACACTTGGAATTTCATCAATAATAATTTCTAAATTTGCAGAGATCTTTCTAATAAGCTGTTTAGTTAATTTACGTTTAAAAGCAGGATGCAACACAGAAACAATATAATAAGTGGGGAGGGGGGGGGGAGGGGAGAGAAGGTGGGGATAGGAAAAAATAATTTTTAAATTTGTTTGTCAATTTTAAGACAACTTTTTCACATGCAGGATATGCCTTATATTCTTTAAGTAATAATACAACATGTTACGAGCAGTTGGAAAATATTGACCAGAAAATTATTTAGTAGCAAGCCAAATTTTTTCTAAAAATGCAAGAACATGAGCAATAAGGTTCCAATCTTCAGGGTTAAGATGATAGGTTTCTCTAACATGAGCATTAAATAATGTGAAATAGGTTATCTATATTGGTAAGCAAAAAGCGATACATCATATAAAGTACTCTACCTAGTAGAACTTTTTTTCGAACTCTCCTGATAGGAACATTTAACTGTGTGCATACCAGAGCACATTCTCTTCTTCTAGCTTGAAAAAAGTTAACAGAAGGATTATATGTGTCTTTAATATAATGAACAAATTCAGTACTCGAAGGAAAAGTCATCTACCGCAATCATTTTTGCACAATTCCCTATTTGTTTTAATCATAATGCAAAAGCGCTCTTGTGAGTGGGTTAACATGTTGCTGGATTCCCGAACACTGAGATGGAGCAGGTATTCCCAGTTGCTCGGTCCCTAAATACTTACCTTTCTGCCTGTTTGCCCATTCTCTAGGATGACACTTTATCAAGTGCGCTTTACTTTTACTCGTTCCACCTCATGTCCCCCAGTTTTAAATTCTCAATCTTGTGCACAAAATTTACAGCTAGCCCCTCTATATTTCACAATGTTAAATAGAAAATTCGCACACCTTTGATCCATCCTTTCGTGGTACTGGTGTTCTAGTATGAGGCATGGGAAGTATTTCCGACTGACTTTCAGGTGGACTGGATTAGAATTGACTAGTGTGTGTTTCTTCTTGATTAACCCTTTGTATGATATTAATACCTTGGTATTGTGCTTCTAACATTTCATTATCTAGTGGATTATTTGCACTAAAATCATCATAATATTGAGAATCATCTACCTGAGTGAAATCATCTCTATACGGCTGACTAGAAGTACCAACAAGTGCTTTACCCTTATTCCCTTCCCTTTCCCTCGACCACGTGCTACATGTCCCCCAATAGATCCTCTAATATATTGAGACATTATAATTATAGCAAATAGAAAATAAATATATGCTAAAAATACTATTGAAAAAGAGTAGAAACGACTTTACTAAATATAGCAGTATAATTAAGGTGAAGTTGAAACTTGATTCTTCACTGCAACTAATTAGTTAAATACTTGATAATTGAAAACTTCAACATATAGCCAAAGATAAACTGGAAATTAGTGTGAAAAAATGATGAAATATTGATGTATTTATAAGTAAAAAATATTTGGAAGGAGGGGTGGCTGAGCCCAAAATGGCCGGTTTTGGCTGTTGGACAACGACTAGGGAGTCAAAAGAGTCGTTGCCAAACGGCTAATTGCTGGCAGAAATTTCCTCCTGTTTATTCTTTTTTATTTTTTTCCGGTTCGGTTCATTTTTTCCAGTTCATTGGGTAAAAAATGTAAAGTCGGATCGGTACCATAACCGGTGTACTAGAGGTCGGATCAGTTCGGTTTAAACCGATCTAGGCCTATGTCCGGTCCGATCCGGATTCGATTTTGACCGGACCGACAGATAGCCCTAGTCTGGAGGTAGGAGGTAGGGGTGGTGGTGGGGTAGGTGGGGTGGAAATGGTGGTGGGTGAGGGCCGGGTGGGTGGAGGCATGAGGTAGGAGGTGGCGGTGTGGTTGAAGCAGGAAGTGGGGGTGAGTGGTGTTTGGTGTTGAAGGGATATAATGAGTGTGAATTATCAATTTTGGAAAATATTTTCCTTCATACCAAACACACCCCTCAATATTTTAGGAAAAAAAGTCGCTATGAAATAGTTATCAACTTTAGTGGCCGTTGAGATGAAAAAATAACAGCCGAATAGCAGATTATGTTAATTTTTTTTTCTAAGTAAAAAACAGAAATTGGATCAATATAATTAATAAAAGAGGAAAAGATATTAAAAGAACTTTTAAGCAGGAATTCATCTATGCTCTTAAGTTAAGTGATCACCGCTTGATCAAGTGAATTATTTAATTTCTTAAAGTATGAGTCCTCAAATATTATATTAGACATCTTTCGAAATATGTACATATATATTTAGTTCGGTAAAAGGAGGATGAGTTCATACAAAAGATCTCTAGGAATATTTTTGTTAATTAAGATTATAATTTTCCTAGTTGATGGTAAAAAGGACTCTTTGTTCCTTGTATTACAGCAGCCAAGAAGCAGTATATATTCAGATTAGCGAATGCTAAGTACTGTTCTATATAATATTACTACAATATAAGACAATTGGTATCACTACACAAACATTTTTTATTAACCATTCTAGATATTGTAACTCTACCCAGATTAACTCGTGATTCGTGTCAAATAAATTCATTAAGTAAATAAAATGTTCCATATAGAAAAGTACTACATCCCATAATTCCACCACACAAAAAATTTACTTTACATCTGCCCATACGTGTAAAGTTATTACTCCTCTTAGATAAATGCAACAATTTATACTCATCGGAATTTATCTTCAATCGGAAATCCCAAAGACCTGATGGCGTTTTGATGGCTTTGTTCGTCGAAAGTCCCGCCTTAGAGCTTTTGGAGGAATAACAAAAGCATAGAAAATGGCCACAATAAAGCGGAATAAATAAATAAATAATATATAAGTGCCTCTTCACCCTGTGCCCCTTTCCAAAGTTCTACTGTTTCATGCACTTTCAAAAATCATAGAAAACTAATGATTAAGATCAGCAGCCCTCAATTTTAAAATATCTTGAAACTTACTTGTAAGTTCTTGCACAAAAAAAAAAAAAAAAAAAAAAACACTATTCAATAGTACATGCTTGACAAAGTTTAAATAATGTTTTTTCTCAAAGATCAACATCATGTACTTCAGTGTTAATTTCTTATTTGCTCGAGTGAAAGAGCTTCAATCCTCAGATGCTTAATTTTGTCTTAGCCAAACACTAAGTGATATTTTTGCAAACAATCATAGTCAATAAGTTGCTGATTTGCTAACGGGCAAAAATTATGACAACAGGTTGGTATTGTTGGGAAGAAACTAAGCAATCCACAATATTGCACGACGAGGTAAAGCGGAAGAATACCCAAGTCAAAATACTTCCCACACTATTTGAATAAAAGGAGCAAACCAATCCAAGCACAAATGAAATATGGGGCAGCCACCAACAACAATAATAGGCTAGGCAAGTAAGCAAAGTAATCAAACGACAAGAGACACCAATTTTACGTGGAAAACCCCTTCAATGTAAAGAGGTAAAAAACCACGGGACTAAAGTCCACCAAAGCTCCACTAATCAACAACAAGAGTTACAAATGTTCTCCAAATTGGCCACAAACAAAGTGCCAAACAACGAGCAACAATAGATAAAAGATAGCACCAAAACTAGGGAACAAAAGGAGAGAAATCACCCAAATTCAGCTACAGTTCGTGACCCAGAAACAGAAGCTACAAACAGCAAAATCCAATCTCCACCGTCCAGATCAAAGAAAAAGATGTTGAGAACCCCCAGTTCAAATTTCAGCACGATCCAACGGTTAACGAGTCGGAAAACGCAGTTTGAAGCGGACTGCCTGAAGCAGAATTTTCTGGAGCAAAAGAACTAAGCTTTTCTTCTCTCAAAACCTCTAAAAACGGCTGCTCTCTTTCTTTTTCTCTCTTGTCTAATTTCAGACCTAAAAGAGGTCTTATTTATATGTCTTAACATAGTGGGCTATTTGGGTAAAAGTGGGCTTGGTCCAAAAGGTGCTTTTTATCCACATAGGAAGGGAAAGCCCAATAACCCCAACAATTCTCCCCCTCCCGACTATGTGGAGGAGACCGCCATCCCGGCGATCAAACAACATTCTTCAAACTTCCCTCTTGGCAAAGGTTTAGTAAGCATGTCTGAACCATTGTCATTAGTGTGGATCTTCTCAAGTGAAAGGAGTTTAGCATCCAACACATCCCGAATCTAATGGTACCTCACATCAATACGCTTCGACCTACCATGGAAAGTAAAATTCTTGCCAAGATGAATAGCACTCTGACTAACACAATAAAGCACATATTTCTTCTGAGCAAAGCCAATTTCCTTCAAAAATCGCTTCATCCAAAGCAACTCTTTACAGCCTTCAACAGCAGCAATAAGCTCAGCTTCTGTAGTAGATAGAGCAACACATTTCTGCAACCTAGATTGCCAAGACACAGCTCCCCCTGCATAAGTAATCAAGTAGCCAGAAGTAGACTTACGAGTATCAATATCACCAGCCATGTCTGAATCAGGGTAACCACAAAGAACAGGTTTCCCTGTACCAAAATACAAACTCTGACTAGTAGTGCCACAAAGATATCTCATTATCCACTTCACTGCATTCCAATGCTCTCTTCCTGGATTAGAAAAATAACGGCTAACAATACCAACAGCATGAGCAATATCAGGTCTCGTGCAAATCATTGCATACATCAAACTGCCAACCGCTGAAGCATAAGGAACTTTCTTCATATCCTCCTTCTCAGCAACACTGGAAGGACACTGCTCTCTGCTCAACTTGAAGTGCATAGCTAACGGTGTACTGACAGCCTTTGCTTTATCCATGCTGAATCTGCGAAGTACCTTATGAATATACTTCTCCTGTGATAACCACAATTTCTTGGCCTCTCTGTCACGGACAATCTGAATGCCAAGAATCTGCTTCGCTGGTCCTAAGTCTTTCATGGCAAAAGACTTGTTCAACTCTTGCTTCAACTTCTGAATCCTGCAAGCATTTTGACCAACAACAAGCATGTCATCAACATAAAGCAATAAAATAATAAAGTCATTATCAGAGAATTTCTGCACAAAAACACAATGGTCTGAAGAAGTCTTCTTGAAACCCTGATGCTGCATAAAAGACCCAAACTTCCTGTACCGCTGCCTGGGAGCTTGTTTCAAGCCATACAAGCTCTTCTTCAATCTACAAACATAATTCTCTTTACCCTTGACTTCAAAGCCTTCAGGCTGCTCCATATAAATTTCTTCATCTAAATCACCATGGAGAAAAGCAGTTTTAACATCCATTTGCTCAACCTCTAAATCTAGACTTGCAACTAAGCCTAGAACAACACGAATGGAAGACATCTTCACAACAGGAGCAAATATCTCACTAAAATCAACTCCTTTTTTCTGTTTAAAGCCCTTGACGACCAGTCTAGCCTTGTACCGTGGAACTGGGTTACCATCTTCATGTTTCACCCTGAAAACCCACCTGTTTTTCAAAGCTTTTCTGTCTTTAGGAAGCTTAACCAAATCAAAGGTATGATTATCATGCAAGGAATTCATCTCATCTTGCATAGCATCTAACCACTTTTCTTTTTCTTCACTTTCCATGGCCTCTTCAAAACATTCAGGTTCTCCCCCGTCAGTCAATAGTACCCACTCACCGGGAGGATACCGAGATGAAGGTACACTCACTCTAGAAGATCTTCTGAGTGAACTCTCTGGAGCATCAACTGTGATTGGTTGCTGGCCAACCACATTATCATCAACTGGAGCATCAACAATATCATCGACGTGCTGGTCAATCTGAACATGATCATCAACATGGTCATCAACCTGAATTTCAACATTTTCTTCAGGTGCAATAGTCATAGGAACTGGATTTACATCAACTAAGCTCTCACTGCTCTGAGAATCAACTTTCTCAGCCTTGTCAAAATCTTCAATTGTTTGGTTTTCAAAGAACACAACATCACGGCTTCTAACAAGTTTCTTCTCAACTGAATCATAGAAACTATAGCCGAATTCATCCTGACCATAACCAATGAAGATACACTGCCTAGTTTTAATATCCAACTTTGACCTTTCATCTTTAGGAACATGCACAAAAGCTCTACAGCCAAAGACTCTCAAATGATCATAAGAAACATTCTTACCAAACCAAACTCTATCAGGGACATCACCATCCAAAGCAACAGTAGGAGACAAATTGATAACATAAGCCGCAGTATTAAGTGCTTCTGTCCAAAAGGAATCTGGCAGCTTAGCCTCTGAAAGCAAACATCTAATCCTCTCAACAAGTGTTCTGTTCATCATCTCTGCTAAACCATTTAACTGAGGAGTCTTAGGAGGAGTCTTCTGATGTCGAATACCCTGCGCTCTACAATAGTTATCAAAATGACCAATATATTCACCACCATTGTCTGTGCGGATGCATTTCAATTTCTTCCCTGTCTGTCTCTCAACCAAGGCTTGAAAATCCTTGAACACATCAAGTACCTGATCCTTGGTCTTCAAAGGAAACACCCAGAGCTTGCGAGAATGATCATCAATAAAAGTCACAAAATAAAGTGCACCACCTTTAGATCTTTCTTTAAAAGGACCACATAAATCAGAATGTACCAACTCCAGCAAATCAGGTTTTCTCGAAGGCGGATGACTCTGAAAAGAAACCCTTTTCTGTTTACCGGCTAAGCAATGAACACATTTCTTCAATTTTGCTTGCTTTACACCCGAAAGCAAACTCTTCTTAGCCAAACAATCAATCCCCTTCTCACTCATATGACTCAGCCTTCTATGCCATAACTCTGATGAAGGATCACTCTCCACCACATTTACTAAGTCACTAGAAATGGAGCCCTGCATAGAATACAAGTTGCTAGACTTGTTACCTCGAGCCACAATCAATGAACCTTTAGTCAGCTTCCACTGGCCATTACAAAATGTGCTACAATAGCCATCATCATCAAGCTTTCCTGCAGAAATCAAATTCAGGCGGATATCTGGAACATGTTTGACATTTTTAAGAACTAACCTCGAACCATTGTTAGTTTCTAAGCAAACAGTACCAATGCCAATAACCTCAGTTTCACCATCATTACCCATTTTCAATACCCCAAAATTACCAGGAGTATAAGAAGAAAAGAACTCTTTCTTCGGCGTGACGTGATAAGAGGCACCTGTATCCACCACCCAGCTAGTCTCATGGCAAACAAAATTAATGACATCTTCATCATCACCAGCAAAAAGAAGATCAGCTTTGACAACAGTAGCAACACGATTATCATCGTCGCCCTCTTTCTTTTGTTGTCTCAATTCTTTCTTATATTTAAAACAAAACTTCTTAATATGCCCTCGAATGCCACAATGATCACATGTAAGATTTTTATACCTGGACCTCGACTTGCTTCTACTTTTATCTCTGTTGTTCTGACCTCTGGACTTGTTTCTCCCCCTATCTTCAGTAACCAAAACATCGGAGTGTGAAGCTGAAGAAGATGAGCCTTGAGATTTTCTTCTTATTTCTTCATTTAGAACACCACTCTTAGCATATTCCATAGTTACAACACCACTGGGAGCAGAATTAGTCAATGAAACCCGAAGAGTTTTCCACGAGTCAGGAAGAGTATTCAAAAGCCAAAGTCCCTGAATTTCTTCATCAAATCTCACACCCATACCGGACAGCTGGTCAAGGACTCCCTGAAAATCATTAATATGATCAGAAATAGGTCTGCCCTCTTTATATCTAATATTCATCAATTGATTCAGCAGGAACAACTTATTATTGCCAGTTTTAGAAGCATAAAGTGTCTCGAGCTTCTCCCACAAACTTCTAGCATGTGTCTCATTCACAATATGATTACGAACATTGTCTTCAACCCATTGTCTAATATAACCACAAACCTGTAAGTGCTCAAATTCCCAATCTTCATCTGACATAGTCTCAGGTTTATTAGAAGCGAACACAGGCAAATGCATTTTCTTGACAAATAAAAGATCTTTCATCTTGCCTTTCCAAATATGGTAATTACTGCCATTTAAACAAACCATCTTGCTCATATTTGCCTCCATCATTCAAATAGATAAACCACAATCAAATATAACCAGAAGCTCTGATACCAATATGTTGGGAAGAAACCAAGCAATCCACAATATTGCACGATGAGGTAAAGCGGAAGAATACCCAAGTCAAAATACTTCCCACACTATTTGAATAAAAGGAGCAAACCAATCCAAGCACAAATGAAATATGGGACAGCCACCAACAACAATAATAGGCTAGGCAAGTAAGCAAAGTAATCAAACGACAAGAGACACCAATTTTACGTGGAAAACCCCTTCAATGTGAAGAGGTAAAAAACCACGGGACTAAAGTCCACCAAAGCTCCACTAATCAACAACAAGAGTTACAAATGTTTTCCAAATTGGCCACAAACAAAGTGCCAAACAACGAGCAACAATAGATAAAAGATAGCACCAAAACTAGGGAACAAAAGGAGAGAAATCACCCAAATTCAGCTACAGTTCGTGACCCAGAAACAGAAGCTACAAACAGCAAAATCCAATCTCCACCGTCCAGATCAAAGAACAAGATGTTGAGAACCCCCAGTTCAAATTTCAGTACGATCCAACAGTTAACGAGTCGGAAAACGCAGTTTGAAGCGGACTGCCTGAAGCAGAATTTTCTGGAGCAAAAGAACTAAGCTTTTCTTCTCTCAAAACCTCTAAAAACGGCTGCTCTCTTTCTTTTTCTCTCTTGTCTAATTTCAGACCTAAAAGAGGTCTTATTTATATGTCTTGACATAGTGGGCTATTTGGGTAAAAGTGGGCTTGGTCCAAAAGGTGCTTTTTATCCACATAGGAAGGGAAAGCCCAATAACCCCAACAGGTATGAGGTCTTAATTTTAACTTTGTATAATTTTTTTGAGTATTTAATTAATTTTGTAATTTTGAAAAGTACAATTATTCCAAATTGATACAAGGATGATGTTATCTTCATAGAAGTACTAGCGAATAATTATCATGATTCTGGTGGAATGGATGAAAATTATCTACTTTAACGAGATGTCTTAATTTTTAGGCCTAGGAATGGACCTGATTTTGCAGAGAGCTTTTTCTTCTTTGATGGATCATATATGATGCAAATCTGAATTAGTCATTAAGTGATGGTTATAAAAACAAAGACAAAAACATGGAGTCTTTACAAAAATAGCCGGTAAAATTCACTAATCACATCCCATAAGTACACATAGATTATATACATTATGCACGCGTTATAGTATCCATCCGATGACTATATTTATTTTGAAGGACAGAGTGAGTGTTTATATATTGTTATTTTTTCAAATATAAATGGTGAGTATTTGTGATGGAACTTACCTAGATAGTCAGATTTCGTCCTCATTAACGTTTAAATTAATTCATTAAAATAATGAGATGAAGTTAGTCTATTTTCACAAGTGAAACTGACTTAATTTGTCCGACAAGGCATATCGAATTCTTATTTGTACAAGTTTATTCTCAGCTCTTTCGTTTCACTTTCCTGGAAGCCGTATGTGTCTTTGAATATGCTCAATTATTTTCTTAGTCATTATCAAGTATTGAATTATTATTAGAGTCTAATTGATAAATATGGAGACCTGTAATAAAGTAACCCCATTTGTAAGCAGTTGAATAGAAAATTTTGGAAGTACTGTGTTTCTTTATAAACTATATTTATGTTGATATTTTTCTTTTGGTCATATTACCATACCACTTCCTTGTCTATAAAGTGCAATCATTGTCAAAACCGTTTAGGTTATATAAATTCAATAGTAACAACAAATTTTGCTTAGCATAACTTAATAACTACTATATATAGAGTAAGAAGGTCACTGTCAAAACTTAAAAGTAAAATCGAAAAGAAAAGGGAGTTCGACAGGACAACATACTTTAAAAAACTTTGGATTATCTATTTCCATTTCCATATTCAACTTTTCGGTGTAATTTTAATAATTTAAGTAGTTTTTGTAATAAGATATCCGATTTCAGTAGTTTTTGCTTAAAATGTGCGATTTATTCAACGAATCAATAGTTACATTAGAGAATTCAATAAAAATTTGTGATTTTCAGTTAATTTTACTGTAAATATGCTATATATATATATATATATATATATATATATATATATATATATATATATATATATATATATATATATATGATTCGCAAATCACACAACAACTAATTTGTTAAATGAAAATCGCATATATATATATATATAAATGATTTCAGTAGTTTCATTAATCTGCAACAAAACACGTAGCAAATAGATGAAAAGTCCAGTATAAAACACTGGAACTTAGTTCCTTATTGAGGCAAAAGTCCAGTGCCTTATATTGTGACTTGTTATTATCAATTATAATTGAGATAAATCATATAGGTATCTAACAAAATATACCAGTAAACATTGTATGATATATGATTTTATTGAAGGAAAACTCCACCAGTTTATCAGAGTTGGTGCTGTTATGCATATTTAAATTATTGATGAAAAGTCATAGTAAAAAAATCTGGACTTAGTTCCTTATTGTATAAAATCACAGTATTTTATATTGTGACTTATTTGTTCTCAGTTGTAATAAGCATGAAATTGAGGAAAACCAGATAGATAGGTAAACTGTATAAACTGTATGAATCTTACTGTAGCAACAACCCAAGTCATTTTACTGTATTTATTCATCAAATGTATCTCTTTGCAAATAAAATATGCATGGATGGATAAAATCTGCACTGTTGTTGCTTTTGGTAGGAAATGGACGTCAAATTATAGGTACGTAGATCATGAGACAAGATTTTTTCTGCACAGTAAAAGCAATACATCTGAAAATTTCAGAAAAGACCTTTACAAATCTATAGATTTAGATGAAGAAAGGTTTGAGGCAGTCATATGGTTTGATATGAATCTTCAAACAAGCAAGGGGTTCCCTATAAGAAAACCTGATGAGTTAATAAGCTGCTTACACTTGACGAAGAACAATTCTGATTACAAGAGTAGGCATTTCCTAGTTGATATTATATAACGATCTCCACAGTCTGAGATTTCTGATAATATTGACAAATGATAATGCAAATTGACAATTACGATGCATTTGAGGTTCTTATGTTAACACCTCCACCTGTGCAAGTCGAACCAATAGAAACTAGGATGCATGAGTTAATGAATATTGAAAACACATAACAAGAGGTTGTGATTGTTCAACCCCCTGAGACATCAACTGCTACACAGAAAAGAAAGAAGTCTTCAAAGAAGAAAAATGAAAGAATCACCTCAGCCAATACTGAAAGAAAAAGAGAAATTGGATGACATAAGAGTTGGATCCATTTTTCTGAAGAAGCAGTGCATCACTAAATTTTTTCAAACAATAGCAATTCACATCTTTTTATATTCAAAGTTGTTAGATCAAGCACAACAAGATATGCACTGGTATGCATGAACGAAAAATGTGAATGGACTCTTCGTTCTTCCAGGATTAAATAATCCACACTCCTCAAAATATTGAAGTTTGAGAAGAATTACAGTTGCTCAGTCGACGATAAAAAAAGAGATAAAAACATGCAACTTTAAAGATTGTGCGAGATAACATTGTTTAGAATCTGTTTGACGATAATTATCCAGTTAAACCTAATTTTGTCGTCACAGAGATGAGAGGGAAACTGGGGGTTGATGTCTCTTATAATAAGGCATGGCGTGCTGTACAAGAAGGTGTGAATTTGATTAGAAGCACACCTGGAGAGAACTTTTGGCAACTACTTGTATATTTACATGTGCGGAAAGACATCAATCCTGACACACATATTGCTCTGCAAAAGGACATTGAGAATACGTAAACAATGCAAAAGTAAAATGATGGAGTCCCCGTTATTTTTGATGGGATTACAGTACTCCCTATTTATTTTACATGGAGTCCCAGCATAAAGAATTGACGTCGCAGTTATTTTGACGGAGTCCCAAAATAAAAAATTAGGACTCCCTAGTTATATAGATAAAGTCTCATCATAAAGAACTGAGACTCCATATTTATGTAGATGGAGTCGCAGCACAAAGAGCTGGGACTCCATAGATATTTTTGATGGATTTTACTGATACAACAGCAACTGTATTTTGTAGGTTCAAATATATGTTTTTTTCTTGTGGGGCGTCTATAAAAGACTGAAAACATTGTTGTCACGACCCAAAAATCCGAATAGGTCGTGAGGGCACCCAACAAACCAAGTTGGGCGAACCCACTTGATTTGTGAATAATTAGAATACACTCTACTACGAAATGTATAAATATCTCAATAATATCCCATAAAAGTAATAAAGAAGTTCAAATATCCCGACAATAAAGGTTTAAGTACTCCCCGAACCATGAACATCTAAGAGTGTCGAATAAGTTATACAACTCCAAAAATTTAGGGAATACATCATAGGAAAATATAAACTATATAGGCGGCCACCACGGACGAAGGGTTGGCTCACCGCTAATAAAGGAATGCTCCACCTCGGTCAACCACGATGCGCACTGGTAGATGGTGTCGAATCTGTAAGACATAAATAAACCAACAAAGAAAAAGGAAAGGGGTGAGTCGAGTGACTCAATAAGCGGGGACGGGGCTCCAAGTAAAGTAGCAAGTTGCTCATATATGGAAAGCAAGACAACTCAAAGGTATGGAAGGTAAAGATAAACCATTAACAATCAAGTAATATTCATACTCTGTCATCAAAGTACCACGAACACTTTCATTGTAACTAGGGGGTAAATACATAACCACGCAATACTACGATAAGATGCACAGAACTACATCGTGCTATAATAATATGTACGGAACTACATCGTACCTCAATAATATGTACGGAACTACATCGTACTACAATAATATGTATGGAACTACATCGTACCATAATAATATGCACGGAACTACATCGTGCCACAATCATTTGTATAGAAGCATATATCATACATAGGGTGTGGAGCAAGTCCACCAAGAAAGCGAAATACACTTACCTCCGTCCGAAGCTCACTAGCTACTCAACAATGGTTTTCCCTTTTCGAATCTCTTTCAAACGTTCTTGCTCTATTAAAGGAACGTAATATAATCAATCACAAGGCTAACAGTTAGATATTACTAGGCCTGGGCAAAGAGCTGAGCCGGCTCGGCTCGAATGTCTTTTAGCTCGGCTCATTTTAAAAAGAGGCTCGGGCTCGTTTAAAGTTTGGCTCGGCTCGGATAAGCTCGGTCAAAGCTCGGATCAACTCGGTTAGCTTGATTACTAAAAAGTTAGAATTTAACATTATATTTAATATTTTAATGCAATAATTAACAATTGATAAACTAGTACTTCTATCCTTATTTTTGATTATGATCAAAAGAAAATATTTAAAAATATTATTTTCTGTATTATTAAGTATGGGAACACAAAATAATAAAGTCGGCTCAAGCTCGGCTCGAGCTCGGTCAAACTCTAGCAAAGCTCGGTTGAGCTCGGCTCGGGCTCGGGCTCGGGCTCGGGCTCGGCTCCATATGATATAAAGCTCGGTTCGGTTCGGCTCGGTAGCATAATAAGCTCGGTTAGGCTCGGCTCTGGCTCGGCTCGCTCGCTCGCTCGATGCCCAGGCCTAGATATTACAAATCTTAAACTAAAGGGGTTGAGAAATAAACTTAAGAGTTAACACCGAGCACACTTAGCTAAACACCAAAATTGAGCTCATAATTGCATTACCCATAAGCACACGAGTCCAAATCTATGTTAAAGGTCCTAACTTGATGCTATTTAGACCTCCAAATAATTAAACTAGTGTTTTAGGATTTAAGCCTAAAAGTACTAAGTTTTATCCACGAAAAATTGTGTTTTAAACTAGGTTCTCATGTAAATTCAATTATATATAAAACCAGTATACCATTATTCTAGTCTTAAAAATAATAATAATTCAAATAGAAGTTCAACACCTAATAAACTAATTAAGAAGAGTGATTCACAAACTTCAACATTTCAAAATACAATCACTGCCGATTGAGGATTCGAAATAGTAGCTAGGAATTTACTTAGTATCTAAGCACCGAAGCTAGCAGTCATTATCTAAGGATAGTGTTTCAACTAATCATTACTATGCGATGGCTTTTCTTTAATCAATAAATAATAAATAAAGCTAATAAATTAATGGAAGCTAAGAAGGAAATGCTTACCTGATAGTTGATAAATGGAAAGTGGCAACAGAGTTTGCACTCTTAACTTTGGAATGGCATCAGGTGCCTCACGCCATCTCCTCCTTTTCTTTCCCTTCACTTTTTAACTTACTTTCCTTTAACCTAAAGGTCTAGATAAGATTTTTTACATATGGTCTAAAATGATGGGCTAACAAATGAGATATGGGCTTCATCAATTATTTTACCTTTAATGTATTGCCCAAATATTATAAAGCCCACATAACATATAAGGTATCCCATTAGTTCAATATTCGTCTAATTAATTTTTTTTCCCTAGCATTTTCTCCTACTCAAATTTAAATAAAATAAATTAATTATTATAAAATATCGGGGTGTTACATTCTCCTTCACTTAAACACAAGTTCGCCCTCGAACTTGTTTCACCCAAAACCAACAACAAATTCATACACATGTATGGCACCAAATCTTTAATCACTCACAATCAAACTCTATATAAACTCAAAAATTTGGCTAAGTCCCAAAATTTACAAAAATTTCACCAGAGTTTCCTTTGTAAATTAGACTATCCAAAAATAATTCCTGTCTCAAATACCAACAACCACCATATACAATATAATAAGCCATGCATAGGCACCAAACAAAGCTCAAGATAATCTCAACCGCTCCGACAAAGAGGTAAATTTCAATAATAAATCAAACACACTCCGGCAAGGAGCTAAATCATTCTAATGAATCAAATACTCCGGCAAGGAGATAAATTACTTTAACGAATCAGACAACTCCGACAAGGAGGTAAACATGCTATAACTCACAATTTATAAGAGAAATTTAAATACAAGGATTTTAAAATTTACTTACCTGATGCTTCAAACAAGTGGGATACCTATCCCGCATGCTCGACTTGAGCTCCCAAGTATCCTCATCATGCGGACGGTTATGCCATCGCACTTTTACTAACGGAGTCTCTTTAGACCTCAACTTTCGCGTGTCTCTTCCTACAATAGCAACTGGAACTTCTTCATAAGCTAAGTTCACATCGAATTGGACTGGGTCCACCTCTATGACATGAGTGGGATCTCGAACACACTTCCGGAGCATAGAATGCCTCGAACAGCGCCATATGAATGGAAGATTGCTAACTGTTATTATAAGCAAACTCTGCAAGAGCCAAATGATCATCCTAATGACCGCCAAAATCCAAGGCACATGCTCTCAACATATCCTCCAAGATCTGAATAGTCTGCTCAGACTGTCCATCAGTCTACGGATGAAATGCGGTACTAAGTTGGACCTGAGTACCCAACTCTCGCTGAAAAGCCTGCCAAAACTAAGAAGTGAACTGAGAGCCTCGATCAGAGATAATAGACAATGAAGTACCATGCAGCCGAACAATCTGCTCAATAAAGATCCGAGCCAACTTCTTTGATGTATCAGTTGTCTTCACCGAAATGAAATGGGCCGACATGGTAAGTCTGTCAACAATAACCCAAACTGAATCATGATGCCTCAATGTCTTCGACAAGCCAACTACAAAATCCATGGTAATCCTCTCCCACTTCCACTCAGGAATGGGTAATGCCTGGGCTAAACCTGTGGGTCTCCTATGCTCGCACTTGACTTGCTGATAGTTAAAGCACCGAGATACATGATCAAAGACATCTTTCTTCATCCCCTTCCACCAATACAACTCACCAAGGTCCTGGTACATCTTGGTGATACCGAGATGAATGGAATACCGCAAACTGTGAGCCTTATCAAGAATCAACCGCCTCAAATCACCAATATTAGGAACACAAAGACGACCACCAACTCGAAGAATACCATCACTATCCAACTCAAAAGGAGGGGCTCCTCCACTTTGAATATGCTCTCGCAACTCAAGAAAGTAAGGATCCTCGAACTGTCTTTCCTTAATCTGGCTAACTAAGGAAGACTGAGCCACCATACAAGCAAATACCCGATTCGAGTCCGAACTATCAAATTTCACCCTCGAATTATATAGAGTCTGCAACTCTCGAGCTAAAGGTCTCATCTCAACATCAAGAAATGCAAGACTACCCATAGACTTCCTACTCAATGCATCAGCCACCACATTGGCTATCCCCAGATGATAATGAATAGTAAGATCATAATCTTTGATCGCCTCAAGCCATCTACGTTGCCTGCCATTCAAGTCCTTCTGAGTAAGCAAGTACTGCAAGCTCTTGTGATCGGTGAAGATCTCACAAGGCTCGCCATACAGGTAATGTCTCCAAATCTTTAAAGCAAATACCACATCGGCTAACTCTAAATCATGGGTCGGATAGTTCTTCTCATTCACTTCAACTGCCTAGAAGCATAAGCAATGAATTTACCATGCTACATCAAGACACATCCCAACCCAACACGAGAAGCATCACAATAAACTACAAACCCTCTAGCTCCAGAAGGAAGAGATAACACTGGAGCGTTAGTCAATAATGACTTGAGCTTCTAAAAGCTCGCCTCACACTCTTCTGACCAACGAAATTGAACCACTTTCTGAGTCAGGCGGGTCAATGGAGTAGCAATAGATGAAAACTTCACCACAAATCGCTGATAATATCCAGCCAGACCAAGAAAACTATGAATCTCTGTCGGAGAAGTAGGTCGTAGCCAATTCTGAACGGCCTCAATCTTCTTAGGATCAACTTTAATACCCTCACTGGACACAACATGACCCAAGAAAGCCACAGAGTCCAACCAGAACTCACACTTTCAGAGCTTAGCATAAAGCTTACGTTCCCGAAGTGTCTGAAGACCAATCTCAAGTGATGCTCATGCTCCTCACGGCTATGTGAATAGACTAAGATATCATCAATGAAGACAATAACAAATGAGCCTAGATAGGGCTTGAACACACGGTTCATCATATCCATAAAAGCTGCTGGAGAATTCGTAATCCCAAAGGACATAACCAAGAATTCATAGTGACCATAACGGGTCCTGAATGCTGTCTTTAGGATAACTGACTCCCGAATTTTCAACGGATGATACCCAGACCTCAAATCAATCTTGGAAAAGAACTTGGCTCCCTGCAACTGATCAAACAAGTCATCTATGCGAGGCAAATGATACTTGTTCGTGATAGTGACCTTGTTCAGCTGCCTATAATCAATGCACATTTACATAGAGCCATCTTTCTTCTTAACAAACAACACTTGAGTTCTCCAAGATGACACACTAGGTCGAATGAACCCCTTATACATAAAGTCTTGCAACTGCTCCTTCAATTCCTTCAATTCGACTGGAGCCATACGATACAGATGGATAGATATAGGCTAAGTTTCGGCACCAAATCAATACCGAACTCAATATCCAGGAAACATGTCAGTGAACTCCCTCACAACGGGAACAGAATCAAGAGACAAAGTCTTGAATCATAGCAAGCTATGCAAAATATCCCTTATTCACCATCCGCTTGCTTTTAGACTTGAGTTAATGTATCCCGTAGATGGCAAGCACGAACCCTTCCATACTACCGGTACTGAGCCTAGAAAGCCGAATAGCCTTGGCATGACAAATGAGAGTAGCATAACATGATGCTAACCAATCCATACTGATAATTGCATCAAAATCTACCATGTCCAGAACCAATAAATCAACTGTGGTCTCACACCCCCCCAAAAGACACAAGATAGCCAGGATACACCCGCTCTGCTACAACAGACGCTCCAACAGGAGTAGAAACACAAAAGGGATCACGAATACATATATAATCAATACTAAAACTTTTAACCACTACATTAGATGCCACGACATCCTGTCTGGCTGGCAAAGCATAAAACTGTCTCTGAGGCTGAGCTGAACTGCTACTTTGATGACCACCCTCAGAGGACACTACTACCATGCCCACGGCCTCTGCCTGGCGGTGGTGCACTCCTAACTGGATGACTGCACAGATATCTGGGGTCGAGGAAAAGAGTGACTACCTCCCTACAGTAGTCTAGGATAATCCTTCATATGATGACCAAGATCACGACAATGATAGCACCCAATGTATATTTTGCGAGATGTGTGCTGTTGAGGAAGTGAAATAGATTGGTCTGAAAAGAAGGCTGAGAGGATCGAGTTTGCTTTTGATGGGTTACAAATATGCTCTTAGAGATGAAGAACGAAGGCTCACCATTTGTGCGTTAGACAGTGGAAAAGATTAGTCTTGTTATAGAAATACTACGCACGATAAGGATAGAAAGAATTGAAGTTTCCTAAATGTCACCATAGCCTCTCGTAGATAGGTACGGACGTCTTCGCCCGATCAGCGAGACTCTATTAGACACTGTTCATGATTCGTGAAGACTCTAAACCTATGGCTCTGATACCAATTTGTCACGACCCAAAAATTCGAATAGGTCGTGAGGGCACCCAACTTGGTTTGTTGGGTGCCCTCACGACCTATTCGGATTTTTGGGTCGTGAAAATTGTAGACCCGTTATAGCTGTCGATGGAACATTCCTCAATGGAAGATATCAAGGAATACTATTGGTTGCAGCGGCAAAGGATACAAATAATCAGATATTCCATGTTGCATTTAGAGTTGTGGACTCATAAAGTAATCTATCCTACAACTGGTTCTTTAACAATTACGCATTGCAATTGGAAGCCGTAAGAATTTAGTGTTCCTTTCTGATTGGAATCCTGCAATTACAAATGGAATCACAGTTGTTTTTCCAGAATGTACACATGGGATCTGTGTATATCACCTTGAAAAAAACTTAACCAAAGGAAAGTGACTCCTGCAGTGATAAGTATATTCCAAAGTGCATATCGAGTCTACACACGTGAGGAGTTCGAGATAGACATGAAGCAAATCATACAAACAGACAAGGAAACTTATGATTACCTCTTGGAAGAACCACTAGAAAGATGGGTGAAACGACCTCGGTTAGTCATTTCGAAAGTAAGGACTCCGTTTGGCGCGTCGATAATTTTAAAATATTCATAAGGTCCATTGAGACTTATCTGTAAAATTTGAGCTAAATCAGATCTCGTTTGGTAGACATCGAAAGAAGGTTTCAGTTTTTATTGTCGATAAATATTAAAAAGGGATTTTCGAGCTCAGTTTTGGCGAACGCGCTCTGAATCCGAAAGCGCCATTAGGTTCGTATGATTATTGTTGACTTTTGTGAACTTTCGAAAGTGAATTTCGAGGTTGTTCGGCTAATTTTCGCTAAAATGCCGAATGTTAAATAATTTGACTTTTCTTCCATTTAAATTCGCATCTTGAGTTTCGGAAACCCGATTTGAGATCAACCTTAGCGAGTATGCTACATATATTTTTTATAACTTGATTGCAAAATTTAAAATTACATCAAATATTGTAGGGTACCGTTTTAATTTTTATCACGAAACGAAAGCAAAATAAAAGAAAAAGAGAAAATAAAAATGAAAAATGAAAAAGGAAAGGACAAGAGTTAGGCGGTGGCGTAGATCCACCTATCTAACAAGATAACAAGAACAGAAACATGACAACGAGAACAGTGAAATGAAACAGAAAAACACGGAGAAGGAAAAAAATGCCAGAAAATGAAAAAAGAGCCGGAGAAAAGTAGAATTTTTACCCCGAAACATTCAGATAATGATCTTAATGCATTATTTGAGTTTATTATGCGTGTTTGAATATATTTTAATGGTAAAACTTGGAATATTAGACATCATTTTAATAAGTTCAATTAATAGTTTAAAGGGTCAAATGGACCCCGATAATGGAATTGATTATATATTCGTACTCACTGAGTTATGGACAACAAATAAATATAATTTATTTAGGGTTTAGTTATGTGACCTTAAACCCTGTACATAGGCCTGGCCTGCGTATTGCGTATGCGAATAGGGTATCAAGTTCCTAACCGTATTGCCCTACGATGTGAGGAATGAAGCCTTTAGCCTAATTTGATATATTTTTCTGCTTATTGAATAGAGATGGTTCGTTTGGCAATGAAACCAAAGGATAAAGCGGTTGTTGATTAGCAATGCTAACTTTTGGAAGAGGTAAGTGTTTATATCCATTTCTTTGGAGGCACCTGGCCTCGTGGATTTTCTACCACGTGTTCCTTACGTGTGTAGCTGCCGATAGGCGTACTCCTTACGCCTTAGCTTTGGATTTACATTGTATATTATATGTTATGTCCTGTTGTTGGTGTTGCATTGAGGATCTGGGCATTGTACTCTCTGTGAGTTGGCATCTACTTCCCGGCTGTCGATGAGAGTCCCGTACCGATGAAGGGTTATTATTGCATCATATTGTATTCATATTCATTATATGTCATTCATATGCTGTTACACCTCGTATGTGCAAAGTAAGGTATATCGTTCTAATGACATGTTAAGAATGATTTAAGTGATCTTAAAGATATAATTGGACCATATATGACTTTTATATGTTGAATATAAAGGTTGGGAAAAATCAGATTTAAGTTGCGGAAAAACCGACTAAGGATTTGCCTTTTAACGGAGCTTTTTCAGCAGCTAATTCCGTGTGTTATATGAGGTCTTTTGGAGACATATGATATACCAAATTGAAGGTCTTGTAGTGTAGTTTCCAAAAACTTTTGACGGTTTGTTCATAAAATGTCTAGATAAAAAAATATGAGTATCAGAAATCAGACCAGAAAAAAGGGACATGAGCGCAAAAGAGGGCTAGAAATGAAATGTTTTTGTTATAAAAGAGAAATCCTTCATTTCCTCGAAATTTTACAGAAAACCCATGATATAAACAGACCTCTCTGGAGTTTGAATCCATTTTTTTCTATTTTGAAGAAACAACATCAATTTTGACTCGAAACGGAAGACGGATTGCGTCAAAACGCTCTACGCGATTAGAGTAACATTATGCTACCTTCAATTTCGTCTATAGTTTGAGTTTTAGAGTTACTTCATAGCTAAGTAAAGTACCTAAATTCTATTTTATGGCTTGTTTAAGCTTTAGAAGGTGTGGAATTCAAAGAAAATAAAGTTTAGAAGCTAGAAACATCAAAGGTATGTAAGACTAAACCTTTCTTTTGAAAAGGCATGTATCTTTTAGCTTTTGAAGCTGTTCTTACTTCTAATCTTAGCGTTTCTTGTGAGAAACTTGTATGGTACCAAGGAAACCTTGTATATACTTAAGTTGGTACTAAAATCCAAGGTGAAAGACGTCCAAATCAGCAAGACAAAACGTTTCAAAATCTGGAAAATTGTTTTGATCTTTGGACAGTTGTTAGTATATTGATCATAACTCTTTGTACAAAATTTATATTAAGATGATTTAAGAATCTCCAGAATTCTAAGACATATATCTACACCTTTCATGAAGACGATGAAGTCTATATCTTTGATCTACACTCTAAAAATTAGATTGAAAGTCAGGACAGTGGTGCTGTCTAGACATTCTATCTGCGGATGAGTTATGTCATCCAGTTGTCTCATCTTGTTATCCGTTTAACATGTTTATGTTATCAGTTCATCCGGGTATCCATTCTCCGTGTATAGTATAGTGTTGGTTCTGTTTTACGGATCATCCAGTCTCAGGGGAAACTTTGCCGAAATTTTTATAGAAATTCAAAGAGTTTGACAAATTCTGAGTTCTAGGTTGTGTTTATAATTCTATCAAGAGTTTTCTTATCATTCCTTGAGTCCATATCTATTGTTGCCACATGTGTTATGCCTCATACATGCTTATGCTTATATTGTGATCATGTTATGTGTGATTTGGAGTCCCCCATAGAGGCTAGAAATTGGACACACAGTCCGGTCGCGTGTGATACTACCCATTTGGGGCAGCACCTCTGGTTGAGGCGGGAGTTGAAACACCTAGTGTGACTGGGTGTCATTCACACACTCTGACCAGAGAGACTAGATATTACTGGCTGGGGGGGATATAGCCCATAACACCCACCAGGTTTGTTATATACGCGTATATAGCCACAGTATGCACTGCATGATTATATGTGAGGCTAGTTCAGATGTTCAGTTACCTGATTTGGGGGGATATAGCCCATAACACCAAGCAGGTACCAGTTCAGATAACAGTTCAGTTTTAGCTCAGTACCAGTTATCAGTTCTCAGTTATCAGTTATCAGTTATCAGCCACTAGTTTTTAGTGTCAGTATCAGTTGACGGCTTTCGGTTCTAATTTCTAGTTAACAGTTACCAGTCATATTACAGTCATTTATCAGTATAGTTCAGCTCAGTCTTCAGTTTCAGATTCAGCTAGACTTCAGGTTATATTCAGACCATGTTTAGTATGTCTTAAGATTTCCTGCTACATTGCTATGCTTCAGCTCATGTTTACACATTTATATTCCAGCCTTACAGTTTCATCCAACAATGATTTATTATATGTTCAGGCCTTACATACTTTGTACATATCGTACTCACGCCTTTTTTTTTAGGGCGCTGCGTTTCATGCCGCGCAGGTATAGAGAGAGCAGGCCGTGAGCCACGTTAGTAGGCTATCTACCAGCTGTTGGAGTCACTCCGTCTCTTCCGGAGTATACTACTTTTGGTATGTTGTACAGATGTCGAGTAGGTATGGCGGGGCCTTGTCCCTTCCTTTGTATATTCAGTTCAGCATTCTTAGAGGCCTGTAGATATGTCCCTGTGTGATGCAGTCAGTATGTTATATATATTATCGTGTGATAGCCTTGTCATCTTTTCAAACTTTATGTTTTCAGTAAATATGTATGTATTAATAACCAGGTTGCCAGCTCATCTCTATAATTAATAGATTATTAATAGGTTTAGCGATAATCGACACTTAGTGTCGGTTATCCGTCGCGGCCCTAGGTTGGGTCGTGACATATGCATTACATTGCATATCATATTTAGGGTAGGAGGATTCCGCCCCAGGAGCAGGAGGATTCCGCTCCATTGCATCATATTGAGGGTAGGAGGATTCCGCTCCATTGCATCATATTGAGGGGTAGGAGGATTCCGCCCCAGGAGCAGGAGGATTCCGCTCCATTGCATCATATTAAGGGTAGGAGGATTCCGCCCAAGGAGCAGGAGGATTCCATTCCATTGCATCATAGTGAGGGTAGGAGGATTCCGCCCTGGAGTAGGAGGATTCCGCTCCATTCATTTGACACATGTGACCCTTTGAATCATATTTTATTTCATTTCATCTCATTTCATACCATTGTGTAGATTTGTGGTACATAACTACTGTTCTGCTTATACGTGCATTGCTTATTTGTTGATATGTTTCTGGCTCGTATTCCTGGTTGAGTTTATGGTTTCATACGTATTTCCGGTTATTAGCTCGCTCTGCTTATTTATAATTTAAATAAGAGGGATTTGGTTTATCTATTTCTTCTCCCTGGTTAGCTATCGTATTCTTTGAGGTGGCTAGTCTGCCCCACTTATTGAGTCCTTTTGACTCACCCTTGTTTGTTGTTTGTTTCTTGTCTATCTATTTCGTTTCGGCAGGTTCACTCCAGGATTGAGTTCGCCACGTTGTGAAGGAGCGAAGACGACTTCAGCTGTCAGGGTGAGCCAGCTTTTTTTCCGGATGGCCACCAAGTTTATTGTTTATTATTTCAGTTGCATTTTACTCCCTTCAGGAGGTATCTGTCTTCTTTTGTACTATTAGATGTCTAGTCTGGATAGTCCTAAACCTAGTATGTTGGGTAGTCAGCTGTAATTTCTTGTGTACAGCTTAGAGGTATCAGTATGTCTATATTTTTATTTTAAGTCTTGTCCTTATTTATGAATTGTTATATTTATTTTTCTAATTTAATTGGTAAGGGTTCGCCCGACGGGTCTAGGGGAGGATGTCGGGTGCCCGCATGGCCTAACCGGGTTTTGTGTCGTGTCAGTTTGTATCAGAACCAGGTTTAGAATCTATCCAGACTAAGACAGTGTCTAGTAGAGTCTCGCTGATGGGTACGTAGACATCCATACTTATCTACGAGAGGCTATGATGGCATCTAGGAAGTTTCACTTCCTTCATTTCTTATCGTGCATCGGTCTAGTATTCAAAAGTTTTTTCGTTAATTCATTAATTCCTTCGTGGTAATTTTGAACCCTCGTGCGACAAATCAGCAAACGGTATGAGTTCAAGACGAAGCAGTCTAGCATGGGGCCAGTACTGACGAATCCCCGAGAGTTTTGATCGTGCTGGCGATCTAGTTATGAAGGCCCCAACTGTACGAGCTCGCGATGGGCAAGGGAGCAGGGCCTTGTGGTTCCCTTGGTTCTCTACGATGCTTTTACGAGAATCTTGGCGACACAAATACTGCAAGAATCTATTATTCGCTAGGCAGCTTATCAGGTCGCCGCATATGCAGATGTTCGGACTTAGAGAGTTCCTATTCCAGTTCTTAATAATGCTGCAGTGAATTATGTTCCAGAGGCAGCATGTGTTGTGCCTCTAGTTATTCTAGCTGGTTAGGTAACCTGAGTAATGGCTCGATCCTAGTTTCTGAAGAGGCTGCATTATTCTACCCAATTGAACCTTCTGATGTTCTTAGGCCATGCATCAAATAATCCCTGTGCAAGTTTATTTTAAAATTAAATGATGTCAGCGTATCCTTCAGGCTTTTTATTATATCGAGCGGTATGGTGTTGATTATTCTGCTTTCCAGTTTTAGGGGTCCAGCCTTGAATTTGTGGGCCGCTCTCTTATTAGCTAACTCGTTTCGATTTTTCTTCTAGATTCATGGAAAATTTCCTTTCGAGTAGCGAGCGAGATGAAAAGTGTTGCCAGTTTGAGTGGATTGGACAGGGTAGCCTGTCAGTTAGCCTGTTGGTGTTTCAGAATATGAGATTGAATTCTATTGAATGGCTGAATATATATTAGAACTAGTCCATGAGCCTTTAGAGAGATTCAAAGATTTATTGATGACCTTTCTCCTTCCTTGAGATCCCAGATGGCTCGAAAAATTGAGGTTGGGACTTAATTTGATGTCATTGTTGATATTGCTCAAAGGTATTAGGCATACCATAAGTTAAAGGGTGAAGAGTTAGAAAGGGAGAGCAAGAGATCCTGTGGCGCTAGTGGGTAACTATGGTGCCTCATTTGGAGGTAAGAGTTCTGATTATTTTGGGAAGTCACCTTCCAGGTTATCTCAGCATGTGTCACGTGATTCTTAGAGTGCGCCAGTAGATTGTCAAGATCAGATTCAGTCTTTTCTTTACAGCTATCAACAATCTTTTCAGCTTCCATTTTTCAGCGAAAAGGTGGTATCATTGTCGTGAGTCTGGCTATCCTTTGAGGAGTTTTCCCTTACTCCAATAAGTAGGCAGTCGTGTTTTCTCTCGTCATCAGGCATCTGCGCAGTCGCAGGGGATTTCATTTAGATCTCAATCAGCAAAAGAAATGCCACCATCCAGTAGAGGTCGAGAGCATGGTGGCAGTGGTTCTTCAGAAGGTGATTATCACGGTAGTGGCTCAGCTCAGCTGTAGAGGCAGTTCTATGAACTGCCAGTCTGGCAGGATGTTGAGGTATCCGATGTAGTACACACATGTACTTCTTCTTCCATTATATGCGAGTAAGATTTGATTCTTTTGATCGGTCTGGACTTTGTTTATCTTACCATGTTTCCATGGATTCTTTGAATATTGTTTCTATTAAGAATCGGTTGTGGTTGAGGGGCGAGCTTCTGGTATAATTTATTCAAGGCATTTGTGAGACCCTACTAGTTTATCTGGTTTAAATGTGAGAGATTTGTGAGTGAGTATTGGTATTGTTTGCTTGGAATCTTGTTGTGCCTCATTCTGTTATAATGTCAACTCAGTCTACCTCTCTTTGGAACTCAGCGTCGGTAGAATGATGGGATTCTTATTTTTCACCATCAGAAAGTGTCATTGTTTCTTCCGGTGTAAAGTGGTTAGTAAGTAATACTTGATCTATGTGTCTCCTCTTGGTTCGAGACGCTAGTAGAGTCATGTTATTCTACAAGTTTGTCTCGGTATAAAAGGGTTTTCTAGCAAATTGTCAGAGTTTCCATCTTATTGGGAGATCAAATTGGCATGGATGTTGTTCCATAAAACTCATTTAATATCTGTTTCTTCAATTGCGATTCTTGGGCTACTTTGACTCGTAAGTAGTCTAGCTTTGATAGCCAAGCAAATAAGAAGATGAGCTTCCTGAAGGTTTAATTATTTCTATCCTCGGTCCATTTCCATTTCTTCTTCGTCCGACACTAGTGAGCTTGGCCGGTTGGTAGCCGCTTGTGATGTTCCCTCTGTTGCGCTAGGGTACGCGTTATTGTAGCTGGGTAAGCACATTATTGTTTTTCAAGGCTTCTAAGGGTAATGAGAGGCGTCATTTGACCTTTGATTTGATCCATCAGGCGGTGGTGCTTATAGAAAATGTATGGAGTTGTAACTCGAGAGTTGCAGCTGTCTGGCAACTTGAGAGGGTAGTTTGGTAGCTTAGATCTGCCTACGTTCAGCTTCTAGCTAAATCTTCTTTAGTCCAGCAGATTGTGCGGGGATGGTTATTCCTATTCAAATAGCTGCATGGGTTTGTGCTTTAAGTGGAGGAGTCTTCCTCCAAATACTGAATGGTAAACAGGGGTAATACTAATTCTCTAAGGCGTTGACACCACTTTTGTCACGACCCAACCTAGAGCCACGACAAAAATCTACAGTGAGTGTCGATCATTGCTAAACCCACTAATAATCTATTAGTGATAGAGATAAGCTGGCAACCTGATCATATATACGTACCTATCTGCTGAAATATAAAGTCTGGAAAGATGACACGACTTTAACTTGCTGACAATTAGAACACTGAGCCACAAATTCTGCTATGTCACACTTCATTCCGTCCCACCAATAAATCTTCTTAAGATCATGGTACATCCTAGTCGGACCGGGAAGAACAGTGTATTTGGAATACTGTGCCTCTATCATAATCTGTCCACGTAAATTTGCAACATCAGGGACACAAAGTTTATCTTTATACATGAGAACACCGTCAGTAGTAACCCTGTATAGTGACTCCGATTTTTTTTCTGGCTATCTGTCCGTATTCAACGAGAACTGGATCCTCATACTGATGCTATTTTGCTTCATGAAAATTTAGAGTTAAAGGCCTAGTGCAGCTTATCGTCCATCCATCATTGGCATATCTCATTCACACCTCAACTCTTTGAGAAGTTACTTTAGCGTTATAAGTACACATGTAATCAACTTAGTTGCTGGTATTCTACCTCAGCTCATGGTCCAATTGCATGTCTATTTTATTTTCACTTTTTCAAGTCATAATATTTCCAATTCAAAGACAATACCCTGAAGTAGATGTACAGTCTAGAGATCATTTCTGGTCTGCATCATACTATCCAGTAGTATTTGCATGATCCTTATCCTTATATGATACACCCTGTTCGGATGAACTTTTGATATACATTAGGATATGAGTAACTACATTCCCACAAGGAGCTTACGGGACAACACTAGCATCAACTGAGATGTTGCATAGTGCGTTCGTAAAAATAATATAGCTTGCATTACATCTTCTATAGTGTGTAATGACAAGGTACTTCAAAAGCTCCCCTATTGCATCAAGCGTGAGCTAATTCTTAGTTACATCGACCTGTTCTATATCGAAAGGTATATCGAAGAGGTGATTATCGGCTGAATCATGTTAATCCATCCAAAGTTCCGTGTATCTTTGTTTCGAAAATGTAGAACTCTCCTCTCGTGATCAAGGAAGGATCATCTTAGTCAGAATAATCCGGGCAATAGTGTTATCATATTTTCCAGATATGTTTTATTCCAAGAATTTGGTGTTCGTGTTATAATTCTAATTTTGCAATCATGAAATAATGTCCGTGGAGTAGCTTATGAAGGTCTTGCAAGTTCTTTTTCTATCTGTGTGAATTTTTCTTTAGAATTAGGCTCGTTCGAGGACGAACGAGAGTTTAAGTGGAGGAGAATGAAACAACATCGGTTAGTAGTTTTGGAAGTTAGGACTCCGATTAGAGTGTCAATAATTTTAAAATATTCGTAAGGTCCATTGAGACTTATCTGTAAAATTTGAGCTAAATAAGACCTCATTTTGTAGGCATCGAAAGGTTTCAGTTTTTATTGTCGATAAATATTAAAAAGGGATTTTCGAGCTCAGTTTTGGCGAACGCGCTCTGAATCCGAAAGCGTCATTAGGTTCGTATGATTATTTGTGACTTTTGTGAACTTTCGAAAGTGAATTTCGAGGTTGTTCGGCTAGTTTCCGCTAAAATGCCGAATGTTAAATAATTTGACTTTTCTTCCATTTAAATTCGCATCTTGAGTTTCGGGAACCCGATTTGAGATCCACCTTAGCGAGTATGCTACATATATTTTGTATAACTTGTATGCAAAAGTTGAAATTACTTCAAATATTGTAGGGTACCGTTTTAATTTTTATCACAAAACGAAAACAAAATAAAAGAAAAAGAGAAAATAAAAATGAAAAATGAAAAAGGAAAGGACAAGAGTTAGGCGGTGGCATAGATCCACCTATCTAACAAGATAACGAGAACAGAAACATGACAACGAGAACAGTGAAATGAAACAGAAAAACACGGAGAAGGAAAAAAATGCAAAAAAATGAAAAAAGAGCCGGAGAAAAGTAGAATTTTTACCCCGAAACATTCAGGTAATGATCTTAATGCATTATTTGAGTTTATTACGTGTGTTTGAATATATTTTAATGGTAAAACTTGGAATATTATACATCATTTTAATAAGTTCAATTACTAGTTTAAAGGGTCAAATGGACCCCGATAATGGAATTGATTATATATTCGTACTCACTGAGTTATGAGGAACAAATAAATATAATTTATTTAGGGTTTAGTTATGTGACCTTAAACCCTGTACATAGGCCTGGCCTGCATATTGCGTATGCGAATAGGGTATCAAGTTCCTAACCGTATTGCCCTACGATGTGAGGAATGAAGTCTTTAGCCTAATTTGATATATTTTTCTACTTATTGAATAGAGTGGGTTCGTTTGGCAATGAAAACAAAGGATAAAGCGGTTGTTGATTAGCAATGCTAACTTTTGGAAGAGGTAAGTGTTTATATCCATTTCTTTGGAGGCACCTGGCCTCGTGGTTTTTCTTCCACGTGTTCCTTACGTGTGTAGCTGCCGATAGGCGTACTCCTTACGCCTTAGCTTTGGATTTACATTGTATATTATATGTTATGTCCTGTTGTTGGGTTTGCATTGAGGATCTAAGCATTGTACTATCGTTGTGAGTTGACATCTACTTCCCCGCTGTCGATGAGAGTCCCATGCTGGTGAAGGGTTATTATTGTATCATATTGCATTCATATGCATTATATGTCATTCATATGCATTACATTGCATGTCATATTGGGGGTAGGAGGATTCTGCTCCATTGTATCATATTGAGGGTAGGAGGATTCCGCCCCAGGAGCAGGAGGTTTCCGCTCCATTGCATCATATTGAGGGGTAGGAGGATTCCACTCCAGGAGCAGGAGGATTCCGCTCCATTGCATCATATTGAGGGGTAGGAGGATTCCACTCCAAGAGCAGGAGGATTCCACTCCATTGCATCATATTGAGGGTAGGAGGATTCCACCCTAGAGGATTCCGCTCCATTGCATCATATTGAGGGTAGGAGGATTCCGCCCTAGAGTAGGAGGATTCCGCTCCATTCATTTGACACATGTGACCCTTTGCATCATATTTCATTTCATTTCATCTCATTTCATACTATTGAGTAGACTTACGATACATGACTAATGTCCTGCTTATATGTGCATTGCTTATTTGTTGATATGTTCTGGCTCGTATCCCCAGTTGAGTTTATGGTTTCATACGTGTTTCCGGTTGTTATCTGGCTCTGCCTATTTATAATTTAAATAAGAGGAATTTGGTTTATCTATTTCTTCTCCCTGGCTAGCTATCCTATTCTTTGAGGTGGCTAGTCTGCCCCACTTATTGAGTCCTTTTGACTCACCCTTGTTTGTTGTTTATTTCTTATCTATCTTCGTTTCGGCAGGTTCGCTCCAGGATTGAGTTCGCCACGTTGTGAAGTAGCGAAGACGACTTCAGCTGTAAGGGTGAGCCAACTTTTATTCCGGATGGCCACCGGTTTATTTTTTATTATTTCAGTTGTATTTTACTCCCTTCAGGAGGTATCTGTCTTCTTTTGTACTCTTAGATGTCTAGTCTGGATAGCCTTAAACCTAGTATTTTGGGTAGTCAGCTGTAATTTTTTTTGTACAGCTTAGAGGTATCAGTATGTCTGTGTTTTTGTTTTAAATCTTGTCCTTATTTATGAATTGTTATATTTATTTTCCTAATTTAATTGGTAAGGGTTCGCCCGACGGGTCTAGGGGAGGATGTCGGGTGCCCGCACGGCTTAACCGGATTCCGGTTCGTGTCAATGGGCTAGAGCTTACTTTAAAAATCGAAGATATGACATGATGATAACAAACATAGTAGAATCCATGTATAATATTCTGTTACTAGCTAGAGAAAAATCAATATTGAGAATGATGGACAACATATGAAGAAACTAAAAATCTGGTTTTTTCAGAGATAGAAGAATGCACATGATATTTTCTTTGCAACATCAAAATGGGCATATGATGAATTGAAAAAGAAGTTAAAAACATCATATAGAATGATTGTGAGTATATGAAATAATCCACTTTTGTATGAAAAAACAAATAAAAAAACTGCTTACACTGGTTGTTATTTGTCTTTTTAGTAAATGAAATCTCAACTAGCTCTCTCATAAATTTTGTTTTCTTAGGTTGCACGGAACTGGTGATCAAAGCTTTGTGGTAACATATGATGGGAAAAATTCAAGGTTTGTTTAAAGATGAAGAAATGTCAATGCCTGAAGTTCCAAATGGATGAAATACCTTGTAAATATGCACTTGCTACTATAGACATGGTACACCTAAAAATGTCCAATTATTGCTCAATACGGTATAAAAGACAAACATGGTTAAAATAATATGAAGGAAAAATTAACACTGTTGGACATGAAGATTCATGGATTGCACTAGACAGCATCAAAGAAGAGATAACAAAACCTCCAAATTTTAAAATTAAGCCAGAGAGGGGGCAGACATAAAGTTATATATCAACTACAGAATATTACAGACAAAAGATGAAGAGAAGCGGGAAATGTAGAAGGCATGGATACAACAGAACATCCTGCACATATACTCCAATACTTCATCGATATTTAAAGAAACATAACTCTTAATAAATATAGGTATGTCTCTCTGTCTGCTTTTTATTTTTTAATTCTCTTTTACTACAATTCAATAGAAATTTAAGCATGACAAAAGATCCTATCTGAAATTTTTACCTTTTTTCAGTTTGGAATTCATCGTCATTAGATATATAGAAGACAATTCTTCACTGTTTCATCAAGTGACTGCAATTCTGAAGTTGAAAAATGACCATCCTTTTATAGAGGATAGTTTTTTTTTTGTTTTTTTTTTTATTTTATTCGTCTGTAGTCTTTGACATGCCTTATCATAAAAAACTGCATATTTTTTATTGTTGGTATGAAATTTCTTGTTCTAATTTAGCTGTTTTCTAATTTCTTTACTTATTGAACAACCAACATCTTCAGTTATAGGTAATAAAATAACAGAAAACATGATTAGATAAAATTAATACATTAACATTACAAACAAACATCATTTAAAACACAGTATATTAACTAAATAGAAATATAAAAACACAGTACATATAATAAAAATAGAAATATAAACTACATTAACTGAAAGAACAATACAAAACTACTAAAACTTATTCAATTAGAATTGACTTCTGTGCTGATCCTGCATCATAATCTTCATCGTCGTCGTCGTCGTCGTCGTCGTCATCATCATCATCATCATCATCATCCCGATGATTTCTGATAGCAACTTCAAAAACAACAACCTGATGACCGTCATGATTCCCAGAAAATACGCGATCAAATCGAAAGGTATCCCCTTGCCTAAAACCTTAACCACAAACAAGATCTTTCCATGCATTGCACAATCTTTTGTATTTCCCATCTCATATACTTGCTCTTCTTCACATATTACACAGGCACTGTCATTTATATTAGGGAGCTTCTGCTTCCAATCTTCTGGAAAAATCTAAAATCAATAAATTGTCACAGTTAGTAAAAAATAGCAGTCACTAAAAAAGTAGATGAAATATAAATATTTGTCTGGAAAAATTTTAACATACAAAATCATCTTTTCTAAAGTATAAACTTGTGAGTTTCTTATTTAAATGACCCAGATTCTCCACGCGATTCTCCGCATCTTCTTTTATGAGAATATTTTTTACTACAAAGAAAATATTATATGAGTAGATAAACTGAGAATATGTTATAGTATGCTTCATTTTGTGCTGGGACACAAGTGCTGGGTACAAAACTTATGCTATAATGTGTAGTTATACAGAGTCCCAGTATTTTGTACTGGGACACAAGTGCTTCACATATAAAATTACAATATTTTGTGCCGGGGCACAAAAAATATGCTATAATGCTTTGATATACAGAGTCCTAGTATTTTGTACTGGGACACAAGTGTTTGTTATATAGAGTCCCAGTATTTTGAGCTGGGACACAAGGGCTATGATATATAAAATCACAGTACTTTGAAATTATGTAAAAATTTGATAGTAACTTGAGTAACACAAATACAAGCACAAAGCACATGGTAAAACAACTAAAAAACACTAGAACTTAAACTAAAAACCCATTAAAAAGATGAAAAAAAAAATAAATGATGAAATAAAAAGATTTACCTAAAAATGATGCAACCACACAAAACAGTAGTTATTCAAGCTATATGAGACTTGAATCTCTCAAAATAATAGTGTTTCTGCGTTTTGTAATGAAAGGGAATGAAAATTATTAGAAAATTGAAATAATGTAAAGAGACGAGAGAAGAAACCCGCTAGTACTTTCAAATATGCAAAAGGGTACAAGCGTAATTTTAAAATTAATTTTAAAATGACGTTGTTTCACGGGACTTTGAAAAATCCAAACGGTGGGTACTTTACAGTGAATTTTTATGTGCAGGCTACTGCTTGACTAACGCAGTCAAATGTCGCCATGTTGACAATTTTTTACAATTTTTTTTGCTGTTTAATTCATGTATAATCAAATGCCTTATAAACCACAATCTACATACATAACCTATAAATGGGGGATAATAATTTTTTCGATTGTCACTTCTATAAATATATGATATCGCGTACTGCACATAAAATGTTCTAGTATTTTTTTAATCATCTTATTAAATTTTTTAGTTCCACCAGTAGGGTAGAATTCTTTTAATACTCTACTTAAGTACAAAATTTTAATCTCTCTAATGCTAGTACAGAATTGGACAAAATCAGATCGGACACATGTTGCCAGGTGTTCAAAGACGTGGCGAGCTAAGACGATTCTTTGGAGACATGTTGCAATTCGGCTCATAATGGGGGTCCATTAGAATACCGACCATCAGAGATCGAGTTGGTCCAGCTTGGCTTGGCTGGGTGATTTATCACGATGGGAGTTAGCTCATCACATTCCCTCTGGACGCTCGGACTCAGGGGGGGAGATAAAACGGGCAGTTAGGTAGATAAGATTTCAGCTCCAACGACATAAGAGATTTAAGGGCCAAGCCTTATCACGTCTAACGACACTACTTATCAGCTTAGAGACGTGGGAAAGATGGAGTTTTACTGGCCTAACGACTCTAAGCTTATAAATATTTCCCCTTCCCCACATTTGTACCCCCTTAGACTCTCTTGTTATTCAAATACTATATATTATTTAATCTTATGTTGTGGCTATCAATTCTTTATTGTGATTAGAACCTTGTTCTTGTAATGACTTGCATTGTCAACAATCACCATTAAAGCACCTACAATTTATCATCAATAAGATTACTCTTACTTTATTTTATTATTGCTCTACATTATTGTTATCAACATTTTAGCTTATCATTTTCTATTATCATTATCTTGTTCACTACTTAATCACACATAAATCGCACATCTACTATAATTCTAATATAGTATGTTTTTGTTACGAACACCTAATCTTGATATAAAGGATCTCTTGTGCCCTAACAAATATAAATTTAATTGTAAAATATTTACAAAAATTTCAGAAAATATAATTTGGCGCCCACCCTGGGGCCCAAGCTATCTATTTATTCCAAGATTTACGGTTTCTACTTTAAGCCTACTTATTTGCTCTTTATTTGTGTGCAATAACGAGTAACAAAAATGGAAATTCACCCAGACTTTCGGTAACTATGGTTGATAGAAGTCTTGTTCCAGGAACTGAGGATACAATCAATGAAACCCTAAATAGAGTATTAGGTTAGACTCCAGTCCACACTCCACCCAGTTCAGGGTAGAATTCGCCAAGGATCCAAAGACATGGTAAAGAAGTGGTTCGCGAATCAAGATCCATCGATTGGAATGTATACCTTATGGATTTCCTTAAGAATAAGCATGAGGAACAAAAGTAGTTTTTCGCCGATCAAGCAATCATTAATGAAAGAGCAAGTTCGAAACTAGCGGCTCTGTCTGGCTCTGTGAGTTAAATAGTGTATGTCCTTCCTCTACCACTTCTTGTAGGCACTTCGACCTTTGTTCCTCAGGGCGCAGTATGGGAACCTACAGTGCGTGTCGAATCTTGGGAATCGGGTAGGGCCGCCGTGGCTATGAGAGCTTCGGCCGTCGTCATGGCAGTGTCTGGACAGATAGCTTCCCTGAAAGCTCCACTCAAGGAATCAATGGATAATAAGTTTAAGGAAATGGCAGCTTTCATGGAGAAGCTTTCGGGGCACCAAAGTTGACACAGATGATAGACATTAGAAAGTTTACAAAGCAACCATTCAAAGCAACTGCTTCTCCTAAGCCGATACCGAAAAAAATTTAAGTTGCCGGATAACGTACCAAAGTATGATGGAACGATCGATCCAACAAATCATTTTGCCATGTTTGTCACGCCTGTCCAAGGAAATGATTTTATGGAAGAGGAGATCAACTCGGTGTGCTTAAAAAAATTTACTGAGACATTCACCAAAGGGGCGTTGACTTGGTATATTCTACTGCCCAAGAAGGGGATCGAGTCATTTGATGAAATAGAAGAAAAATTCATTAAGGTGCATATGAGGGCTCAAAAGATAGAAAGAAGAGTGGGGGACATTCTTAGTATCAATCATTGACAGAATGAGACGACCAAAGAGTTTATGGGTCGGTTCTAAAAGGAATGAATGACCATTTTTTTCATTGAAAAGAGCTTGGTCGCCTTGCCTTTTTCTAACAACCAAAAAAACAATGCGTCAATGGCTTGTAGGAAGTTGAAAGAAAGATTGGCGAGTGCCCTTTAGAGACATTGGACGATGTTCATCGTGAATGTAATTCGAATATTAGGGTTGAGCAGGAAGAACAGATATTAGAATATAATAATCTGCAGCAACTGCGCAGAATCTTAACGAAGAGTTGACGTGGACTGGCAAAATCCTAAGGCTCGCTTTGAGCCTTACGGCTTTCCCAGTTAGACAGGTCGGGATAGCAAAGAGTATAGAAGTCCAGTCAAGAGGGAGACTTCAGGTCCTTCCTTGGTGCCAATCCACTACCTCCCAAGATATTGGAGTACAATTTTAACGTGTCCATGTGTCAGCTTATTAACGTTTTGAGGTCGATGGATGACAAGATAATGAAATTTTCAAAAGGTATGTAAACTAATCTGGCTAGAAGGATACAGATTTGTGTTGTGGGTTCCATCATGACTATGGTCATTCGACCGGGGACTACAAAGAACTACACTATGAAGTGACTCACTTACATCAAAAAAAAGAATTACATGATTTGCTTACTGAAAAGGGCTAGAAGAACTTTAACAAGAAAAGGGAAGAACAGTAGTCTCTAGCCCTGAGAAGGGCAATAAATGTCATTTCCGGGGGATATGAACTTAATAGAGTGACTTTTACTTCTTCAAAGAAGTATTCCAAAGTGTCCATACCTCATGAGAGGACGAGAGGTTGTTTTTTTTTTTTTACTATGACGCTTTAATTATCACGATGAGAGTTGACGATTCATACATCAAACGAGTACTAGTTGACGTTGGATGTTCAGTTAATACCATTCCAATCTAAGGTGGTGGAGCAGATACGATTTTCTGATAAGGTTATACCAAAGTCAATTGTGCTTTCGAGATTCAACAATTCAAGCGAGGAGACGTTGGGTGAGATCCCTCTAATGACATACATAGAAGGCGTGGAGAGAGAGACTATTTTACAAGTGCTGGGTGGAGACATGACTTACAACGTCATACTTGTCAGACCATGGATCAACTCAATGGGTGCGGTGCCGTCAACTTTTCACTAAGTGGTTAAGTTTCTGCCTCTATAGGGAGTGAACAAAATTAGAGGAGAACAACAGATTGGTCGTGAATGTTATTCGGTGGCTCTTCAAAGTTGAGTCATTCCAGATGCCTCCGAATAGCAACTACAACAATCAGAATCTCTGGCCAAACAAGCTATTGAAATTCCAGAGCCTACTGAAAAGGAGTTCGCGAAGATTTTAGCTTGTATTAGGGAACCGGATATGAAAACGGTTGGGGATTCTACTAAAGGATCTAGAAGTAGTTGTGTTGTTCGATGATTCTCCAAATCGTAAAGTGTATGTTGGATTGGAACAAAATCCCGAGTCGAAGGCGAAGGTTGTTTCATTTCTAAGGGTGAATTCGGATTGCTTCGCTTGGTCCCATCTAGGTGGAATAGATCTAGAGATCACGACTCATAAGTTGAATGTGGATCCTTCACACCGCTCAGTAAGGCAAAATAAACGGACAAACTCCAACTTCAAAAAGGAAGTCAATAAGGAGGAAGTTACTACGTTACTCAACAATGGGTTTATTCGCGAAGTAAAGTACCTAGAATGATTAACTAACACGGTCGTAGTACCAAAGAAAAAAGGGAAATGGAGAGTATGTGTGACTACACCGACCTGAATAAAGCTTGTTTGAAGGACTCTTTCCCACTTCCACACATCGATCGGTTGATCGATTCGATGAGGGTCATAAGTTGATGAGTTTATTAGATACTTACTTAAGGTACAACAAAATTTTGATAGAACCAAGTGATCAGGAGAAAACTTCATTCATTACAGATTGGGGGATTTATTGTTATAAGGTCACGTCTTTCGGTCTCAAAAATGGTGGAGCAACTTATCAGCGATTGGTCACTCGAATGTTTAAGAATTTGATCGGAAGGATGATGAAAGTTTATATCGATGATATGCTAGTTAAATTTTTGAAGGAAAAGGATAACTTATGTGAGGGAGGCGTTTGCAACTCTTCGATAGTTCAATATGAAACTAAATCCAGAAAAGTGTGAGCCCGGAGTTGGGTCAGGTTAGTTCTTGGATTTTATCGTGTCAGAAAGAGGAATCAAAGCCAACATAGACAAGATAAAGGCCGTAGAAGAAATTGCAGATATGCTGAGCAAAATCAATAATGTACAGAGGTTGAT
The DNA here is from genome assembly GCA_029990575.1 of Petunia axillaris subsp. axillaris. Lineage (NCBI taxonomy): Eukaryota > Viridiplantae > Streptophyta > Magnoliopsida > Solanales > Solanaceae > Petunia > Petunia axillaris. Next base: position 44,908,238 of record JARKNS010000007.1, on the reverse strand, counting down.
CGCTTGAGTTTCCTATCAGAGCAGGTTCAACTTTATGTCATCCAAATGGTGTCAAGAGTTTTTCTCTATTTTTATGAAGAAAAGAGGCATTAAGTGGACGTTGGATTTTCAGTAGGCCTTGAAGGAGTTAAAGCATTACATATCAAATCCTCCACTTCTTTTAAAGCTGGGGGATTGGGAGGTATTTCTTGTTTACCTTGTTGTGTCTGAGGTGGCCGTGACTGTAGTCCTCATCTTGGAGGACGAAGGTGAACAATATCCTATTTATTGTGTTAGTAAAACTTTACTTGATGTAGAAACCATGTATCCACACTTAGAAAAGCTAACCCTTGCACTTGTAATAGCTTCATAAATTAAGGTCATATTTTCAATGTCATTCTATTTCTGCCATCACCACTCTCCCTCTTTGAAGCATCTTGCACAGGCCAGAATTTTCTGCAAGGGTGGCGAAATGGGCGGTCGAGTTGAGCGAATATGGTATCAGTTATCAACCTCGCACCACGATCAAGTCCCAAGTATTGGCGGACTTTGTGGCTGATTTAGTGCAACTATTATACCGTAAGCAAAGAAAGCAACGATCTTAATGAATGGCCTAGACCCCGGAGTTTGAACCCTTTAAATGGATGGTGCATCCAATATGAAAGGTGCTGGCCTCGGCATCATGCCCATGGCCCCAATAGGTAAGAACCTAAGATATGCAATTAAATTTCATGTTTCCACTTAAAATGAGGTCGAATATGAGGCCATATTTGTAGTTCTCGAGTTGGCTAAAGAGCTAAAAGTTGAAAAGCATGAACTCAAAAAGTGACTCGCAACTAGTAGTAAGTTAGATCCAAGGAGACTTCGCTACTCGAGAACCCAGATTGCAACTATTCTTCTAACTAGCTTCAGGAGTGGAAGGTCATGCAAATCCCAAGAGAAGAGAACATCGAAGCAGTCGCTCTGACCAATCTTAGGTTACCGAATGAATTAACAGACTCCTTCAATAGTCTGGCTGTCCACTTATTCGATTCGTAAAATAATTGAATATGAAATGAGGTAAATACGGTTCAAAATAATTGGGATTGGAGAAACAAGTTTATTTCTTATTTGTAGGCAGGTACTCTTCCTGAAGATAGGAAGGTCGCCCTGAAGCTTGAGATTCAAGATAGCCATTACTGCTTTGTGGATAACGAACTTTACAGACGAATATTCAGTTGCCTGTTAGATGCTTGAGTCTTGGACAAGTCGACTACATTATGAGGGAAGTCAACAGGGGGCGAGTGTGGAAAAAGCAAGTCTTTGGTATGAAATCTGATCAGAGTCGGCTGTCACTGGCTGGTAATAAGAGAGGATGCCATGGCCTTCGTCCGAAAGTGCGACAAATTTCAGCGCCATGGGCACCTTCTCCATCAACAAGCTGCACCACTTCATTCGGTCATATCATCGTGGGCCTTTATGAAGTGTGTGATGGATTTAATCGGGTCTTTTCCAACTGCGCTCGGTAAGGTACGATTTTTACTTGTTTTAACTGTTCATTTTTCTAACTAGCTGGACATAATTGCACTTTCCAAAACAAGAGAGATTGAGGTGATCGATTTTATTTGGAGGAAAATTATCTGCATTTTTTAAGTGCCCAAGGAGATTACTTGCGACAATGTCCCACAGTTGGTCGGTGCAAAAGGTGACCAATGATGCGTGAGCATTTTGCTTACTTTAACTCGCTTACAAAGAGTTCCTAATGCAGATCCTGAACAGGGGATGGCAAGACTGGGTGACTGATGACCTATCTAGAAATGAGACACTTATCAGGGATTTTTATGCTAATGTGGGAAGAACTGCACCAGACAAGTTTGAAGTGTTGCTCAAAGGAAAACAAGTGGACTTCAGTCCACGAGATCTTAACAAGTTCCTAGGTTTGCCCCATATGACTCCCATATTCTGGTTGGAATGGAAAGACAGAAGTGACCAAGATCTCAAGCCTATGTTAGCAAACACTGTTGCTGCTGAAGAAACTCCTGTATGGATGAAAAAGGGAGCAAATATTCAAATATCCACATTGATGCTCAAGCCTTATTCCATCCACAAACTAAGATAAGTGTACACTGGATAGGGGAGTCCTGATTTCCACTATCATGATTGGGAAGTCTATCAATGTCGGCATGGTAATGAATGATAGCATTTGGACAGCTGCAAAAAGAAATTCCATAAATTTGCCTTTTCTAAATACATTGACTAGATACTTCCAGGCATTGAAGATCAAAGAGTATGAAACAGATAAGCCAATTAAGCCAATCCAGAGATGGAGTCTGTATGATGTGCAGGGCACATAAAAACCAAAAAAGCCTAGTGCAAGGGCTCTAGGAAAAATAGCTAGCACTTCACAAACAGTGCCTCCAGCTTCCATTCCATTCCATCCACCTCCATATGTACATCTAATCCTTCTCCTTCTACTATTGCACCTCCTTTCCCTTAAGTCACATTGACCTCAGAAGAGGTGATTGACATCTATATGTGGGTGAAAACTATGGATATGAAGCTGGGACAAATTAAGTACTGGTTTGAGAGGGGTCACATGTCCTCCAGAGGTGATACTTCAACTCCCGAGCCTGCTGTTTCCTCTGAGGAGATGAAAAAAATGAATGGAACTCTAAAGAAGATGTTGGAAGAAATGAAGACTCAGAGAGAGGCTCTGAAGAGCATGGTTGCCAGGGTGAAGAAAGTAGAGGATGATCAGGTCGAGCTGAAAATGAAAGTGCAGGACTTCATTGACACTGCCTCCACCACTCATTCTAAAAGGCCTGAGAGTAGTAGGAAAATAAGAAGAAAAGAGAAAGCTAAGGAGAAGGCTTCCACTGAGCCTACTGATGGGCTTACATCAAAGGCAGCATATTTGCGTAGACAGGCTATGTTGGATAGAGCTGTTGGTGATGGCCAAGAGTCTGCTGACATGACAATGCACACTTGTCCTCCCTATCATGGGCCAGAGGAAGTGGAGATCCAGATTGCTACTGAGTGGTTCTTGGAGAGTTCTGCTTAGGGGCAAGAGATGAAAGAGGCACCACCACATCAACCTCCATTACCTGAGGTGGAAGGCAAGGGAAAGAACATCGTGGATGGTTGATCAGGGAGTCCCCTCTTACCCCTCCCCCCTCCCTTATGCTTATTTTTCTGCTTACTTTGCATTAGGGACAATGCGCGAGTTTTAGTTGGGGAGGGGATTCAAATTCATTCATTTGTGATGTATCTTGATACTTTGGATACTTTGATATTTCTGTGTTTGAATGACTTGGATGTTATGATTGAATTTGAATCTATACTTTTGGCTTGTATATAGTGCATGTAACTTTATGTATTAGCATATTTAGTTAAGTTCCTAACAAAAATTCGTTTTAAATAAGCTTTTCTTTACTTGGTTCTTTCCGAAAGTGGTTGTTTGAACCAAGTAGTGTACATAGTAGATTTTATTAAATGGCCTTGTAGTTGTATTTGGAAGTCTCATGAAGTACCAACATCTCATTTGAATCTTATGGTATGAGACAAGTTATGGAGTGTCCACTTTATAAGTTTTTGGTTTGGGTTGATGACTCTAGGTTTGTATGTTGCTTTGGAGTCATTGGCGTGGTTCCTAGCGGACCATTAAGACTTTACAAGTGAGAACCTTGTTGAGAGTTGAGTTTTTGTCTTGAAGTGACCCACTTGCGTATGTGTGAGGATAGATGGTTGGTTCACATATTTGAGTTGAAGTCTAGAACTTGCCCGGCTTCTGCTCAAGGTGAAATTTGAGTTGTGCCGAACTTGTAAATGATCTTAGGCTTTTTTTTTTTTTTTTTTGCAACCCTTTTTGAGCCTCTTCATATACCCTTACTCTAAAAATATCACTAGTAATCCCTTTTGAGCCTATTAGCCTTTCATTTGGTAACTCGGTTCGTGAATAATCCATTGGTGGTTGTGTAAAATTCCTTTTTTCAAGTAAGAATTTTAAAATGAGGCAAAAGCCCAAGTTTGGAGGAATCCATTGGATATGTCATGTGCTAGGAAGCCTAGTGATATACTAGGTAAAAAAAAATAATAATAAAATAAAATAAAATATATATATATATATATATATATATATATATATATATATATATATATATATATATATATATATATATATATATATATATATATATATATATATATTTTCCCCCTAGTTTGTTGTGTAAATATAAGGGGGTGGACTAGGATAGGGTTGACAATTTGAGCCCATATTTTGATGATTTACCCATTTGGTCCCTAAATAAATTGGTTGGATGACTAGTATTTCAATTGGATGAAATATGGATTGAAGCTCATCTTTAGACCATAAAAATATGGGTATTAATGGGTAAAATATGGATAACCCAAATAGCATCCATCTTATCTTCTCCTCTATACTACATCAGTTCACTCCTTTGTTTCCTCTTCATCTTCTTTTCTTTTATCTTCTTTTCCTTTTGTTTTTATTTCTCCAACAGCCCAAATCCTACCCAATTCACCATTAAAATTTAAATTTTAGATATAAATAATTTGTGTGTAGAGTTTATTAGATGGGTATTGTTGAAATTGAGAAAGTTGATATCTTTGTTGTTTAAATTAGGTTTAAAGTGAATAAAAAATTAGGATTTTAATTATGATTAACAATTATTGAATTGAGAAAACATAGAAGATGGGTTTGAAAATGGTGTTCTAAAATTCAAATACTTGTTTTGAAAACAATACTAAATGGATTAGTTGAATCATTTGGACTTGGGAGCTATTTTAGGATATTTTTGAAATTCAATTTTTGTAATTTAGCTATTTTAGCATCCTTAATTTTGAAATTCATTATGTGTAGTGGAAGAAAATGGTCTTTGAGTATGCACCAGTTTACAAACTTCATTACAAGAATGGATAAAATGAGTCAAATCCATATTTTACCCAATCCATATTTTACCCAATCCATATTTTACCCATATTAAAATGGGTGGGTTGGAACCCAACTAATTTTGGTTCAACCCATTTTAACCCACCCAAATCCAACCCAACCCGCCCATTTGCCACCACTAGACTAAGAGAATAAAAAGCATTAGGCTTCTAAAAATGTGAAAATGACAAAAAGAAGGAAGAAGTTGAAAATAAAGGAAAGGGAATAGAGGAAAAGGGTGAAAATAGGTGAAAGAAGGATGATTTTTAATGGTTATCTGTTGATAAGGTGGTTGGTAGTCACTATGTTCCTAAATTATCACACCTAGCCCCAAGACTTTATTACAAGCCTAATCAAGTCCTAGTTGATCCAATATTTGGTACTTCACCATTAGTAGAGAGTCACAATATGGGCAAGCCTATCGTTCTTTGACTCAACCCGTGAACATTCTTTTGAGTGTGAGTGCTTAAGTGTGTTGAGTCCTTAGTTTGAATTTGATTGTGAGATACTCTTTATGAGGTGAGGAATGAAAGTGGTGGTATTAGATATGAGAATTTGGCTTGAAATGGGGTCTGATACCAAGTGAATTTGGTTGATGAACCAGATCCACACTTAAAGCTCTATATCATCCTTAGACCATTGTAAAACTTGTGAAGTAGTTCACAAAGTGATTTGCCAAGTGCGAATTTGTGTTGGTGCCAAATGAGCTCAAAATTTTTTGAAAGATTGAAAATAGAACTTAGCTTCATTGTATGCTAGTTTTGAAAGTGCTTCACTACTCTTGTGTAGAGATTGGTTTGCTTGAGGACAAGAAAAGACTTAAGTTTGGGGGAGTTGATGCGTGAGCATTTTGCTTAGTTTAACTCGCTTAAACTTTTGTCTTTGAATCAAAAAGTGGCCGATCTATAAGAAAGTTTGATGCATTTTGCTTAGTTTCAGGTGTTAAACCCTATAAAAAAAGGAAGAAACCAAAAGAGAATGATTACCCAAGAAAAGTGATAAAATTCAAGAAGCTACAGAAAAACTGAAGAAGCGGCCGCCCATGCTAGGGGCGACCGCCCCTTCTCTGGAGGTGCATACCTGCTGAGTATCCAACTGGGCATTGAAGAGGCCCCAACCCTTTGCAAGGAAGATAAGAATCTGGAAGTCTTGTGAAGATGCGACTGCGCATGTAAAGGGCGGGCACCCATGGCATTTTGCAAGGAGAAGCTGATGAAGAAGAGGATGTGACCGCCCATGCTAAGGGCGGTCACCCATCACACTTTGTAAGAAGAAGCTGATGTGAAGAAGATGCAACCACATGTTGCTATGTTGTGCAGTACTCTCTTAGAAAAGAAGAAAAGGCGGTCGCCCAATAAAGTGTGGCCGACTTCTCATATAAACCAAGAAAAGAGCGCCAGCCCATGTCCAAAGAGGCACCAGCCCTTCTGTCGATTCAGCACCAGAACTCAGCCCTTTGGCAAAAGGGCCCCAGCCCATCCTGAAAATGGTATTTCTATAACTAACTTTAGCAAACACTACATATAGCTAGAATTAGGTTTTTTAGAGGATCTTACATTTTGCATAACTTGAGAGGCAAGATAAGGACAAAACACCAATAACCCTTAGTCAAGCTTTCTTGTATTGTGAAGAACAACACCATTTTGTGTAAGAATATTTTCTATTCTACTATTTGAATGTACATTTCATTACTATCAAGTCCTGAATCATTACATAGTATGAGTAGCTAAATCATCCACTAGGGTACTAACGAAACCCTAGTCCAATAGTCGAATGGGTATAGTATAATAATCTTCTAAGTACCTAGGAATAGCCCCATTTCACTACCATTGATTACATTACAACAACTTGAGGTGTACAACTCAAGTTGAGCTCATCAAGTACGAGATTTGCACCGAGAGGGTAAATCTATGAATGGGAAGTGTAGTTGAAATGTAATGACGGGATACTAGGGGTAAGTGTGTTGCATTTACTCTGGGTTAATGGTTTGAACACCAAGAGGGGGATACCTTATTTGGGATTAGTTTGTAGCGCTTAATACATAAACTCTTAGCACCGAGAGGGCAAGAGTTGGTAGTCTCGACTCTCACCTGGGAGGAGTGAGTTGAATAAATGCGGGCAAGGTCCATTGAGTGACCTTGGCGTAAAGAAGCTTTAGATTATATAAACTTGGTTAGAGGGCTAGGGGGAAGTTAATATAATAAAGTAAAACGCCCATCAACAGCCAAAAACATTCAATGTACCGAACGCCTGAGTGCGACCGATTTCGTTTTAATAAAAATGACTCTATCTTTGTGCCTCAACACTTAGCGTATTTTACCATAGTGCTAGTTTGAATGGCTAATTTACACTTTTTTTTAACAAGGTGATTTCCGGACTAAGTGTTCGATAGAATTCATGAACATACATGAAAACGATACGTCCTTCTTCATATGCACAAATGCAACATGCTCGATTTATTTAATTCGAGTTATTATTCTATTTCTGAATAAAATTCTGAGTTTGAACACACTCGTTGAGCTTTAAAATATAAATCATTTTATCTTTAAATGCTAGGACGTGAATAGCTTAGGATAAATGAAAAGTAAGATTCATTATGAAGGCCCAAAGGCTTAAAGTATTTACACATGGCTACAGCTATAAAAAAGAAAGTTCAGAAAAAAAAAAGCTAAGTCTAGTGAAGGCGGTGCACACAAAACAGCCTTGGAAACATTAGAGATCGTGGAAGTTGTGGCAGTTAGTTAAATAGATGAAGGGGTGAGACTATTCATCTCTGTTCTTATCTCCTCCGACCACCTCCGCATCCTGTTGATCTCCCTCCTCAAAGTCTTTGGATTCGAGGGGAAGCCCAAGGTCTTCATGTACCATTGTTAAGGTCTCTTCAGCATCCTTCAACTCGGCCTCAACTTTGATCGCCCTTTCAGACATTTCTCGGAAGATATCGTACCTCGACTCGGTGATAATTAGTCCACTCTTCTCTTCAAATTCATCTTTCAACTCCATTCTTTGACCAGCCAAATTCGACTCAACGGTCCGGTTCCGAGCAATCAAATCCTTATTGGAGGATTCAAAAGAAGCTCTTTTCGACCTAACGGTCTCGAGGTCCTTCTTCAAACTCCAAATTTCCTTCTCCTTATCATCTAATTCAACCTCAGCCTGGGCAAGTTTCCAATTGCACTCAATCTAAATATCTAGCCTTAGGCTGAGTTCCTCATTCAACCCTCCAATTCGCAACTCGAGCTCTGACTCCTGTCTGGCTTTATGCTTCGCGAGCTTAATTTATTGCCACCAGCTGGGCATGCTCGACTTTAAGGATTTTGAAGTTTTTGAAAAAATAACTTTCACAAGTTGTCAGCACATCTGCCCTTTGTTTTAGATGGGAGACCTTCTTCGAAGCTGTCTAATTGTCTCCATTGATTAGATGGTCGAGAGAGTTGTCTAGGAAACAAAAAAAAGGATTTAGGGGAATAGATCAAAAGATTAAAGGATTGTAAAAACTAAATTCTTACCTAGAGAGAATCATACACGGCACGAGAGGCGAGCATCAGGTCGTCGTATCGATTCATACGAGCACGCTCTCCCGACCCAATCAGATTAATGAAATAATTGGCAGCCCGCCTTGGAGATCTGAGCAAGTCAACTTTACCGGGGACGGTTATGGTAACAATCTGGTTTGAAGCTTCGCCAGGCTCAATAGCTTTCAAAGCGGCAAAGCCGGCTGAATTTTCCCCCCTTGGGAGGGTGGCCATTGGTTCAGCATGCTCTATGGCATAAAACCATGAGCCTGAACTCTCTTCAAAATTTGAATTGGCGAGCTCTACCTCTCGATCAAGAGGGAGAATTTTTTCTTTTTCACCTACCGGCATATACCTCGTAGGGCTTGCAACAACATCTATTTTGGGATTCGCCTCCATTTTCGAAGGGTTTTTTATCACTGGGGTTGGGTGTTCAGCCACAAATGAGATCAAAGTAGCCCCTGATCCATACTGTTTTCTTGCCTTTGCTATTTTCAGAGCTTCAATGGCACTTCTGAAGAACTGTCAACGGAGGAAATATAGTTGGGGGAATTATGGACGACTATTTTCTCCTTTTCCCAACCTCATTTATCTGCCTCAGCCATTTTTTCCTGTTTAGCCTTCTCCTCCTCGGCCTTGTGCACGTTTTTGCTTGCAGCTGCTCCTTCACATAGTGGTAGTCTGTTGCTTTTCTCTTCTTCTTGGATCTCTTTTCCCAAGGCTTTTTCTCCTCCTCTTCCTTCTCCCAATCAGTGCTCGACTTGCCCCCGGTGCCTATAATGCCTGATAAGAATTTGTTTTAGAACGAACAGTAACATGCAGATTTATAAGTTTGAATACAAAAATTAATCTATCTTGGTTGTTGGCCTTCAACTTACGATCAGAAGAAATGTATTTCCAAGTACTTTGTTCGTTAGTGTACTTTGATAAGATCAAAGTTAGCCACTTATTAATAGCAGGGACAAGCTTGAATTCCACTTCTCAACTGCATACGAAGGATTTTCAGCAACACATGTATAATTTTTAATCAAAGTAATTAAACAAAATATTCACGAGTTCGATTCCATTTCTCTGAAGAAGTTGAGCCTCAGGAGCAGTTAATTCAGAAGTTGGGATAACAACAAAGTGTGGATCCTAATTCCAGGGATCATTATTATTCTTGGCAATTAGTCCCTCGTGTCTTTGTTTCTGCAGAGTCATCATCCCCCGCTTTATGGACTCTTGGAAAGTAGAGGTGAAGAATATGTCGGATGGTCAATTCCACATCAACCTTCTCCGCGAGCCACCTCATTATAACCACTAACTTCCATATCGAATGTGAGATTTTCCCAATGCAAATATAGTACAGAAGACACAATCCTTCAACCAAAATGTCAACCGCCAAAGAAAAACCGATCGTAAAGGATACATAAGTACCAAGGAGTAACCTTTGACGTGGTTGGCGAGAGTCATAGCCTCCGGCGGCCATATAAATTCGACCACACCCTCCTTCTACTTACAATCTTCCTTAATCCGATCAATAGAGCCCAACGTGATGGTACAGGTGCACAGTATCGACCGGGATATTCCTCTTGCTCCTCATTTGACCCCGGAGCTGTGGGTTGACTTTACAATCATGCTCATGACTAAATTCTTTAGGAAGAAGTTCAAAGTATAACATCTCTGAGCCATATCCTTTCGTCTTCTTCGATTTGCCTTCACCCATGGGTTCTAAAGGTTCAACGGTGATGACTTTAGAGCTTTCTGCCCTAACTCGTGGCGGCGTCGTGGTAACAGAAGCGGCGGGCCTCTTTGCAACGATGAAATCATTACCAAATTCTTGAAAGCGAGAATTTTCAAAGTTGGTTTGATAAAACTACGACAAGAACACAACAATAACGGGTTGAAAACTGATCTGAGAATTTCGTATAAAGATTTAGACGAGTCAAGACTTGAAGAGAGAAATCAAAGTTTGTAAAGGTGAAACAAAAACCAAACGTCCCCTTTTATAAGAGGATTACCTCGGTAACTAGCGAAATAATGATGGCCACATGATGACATACATGTGGCCACGAGCCATTTTGAAATACTTGGCAGAGATGTAGCCACGTCTTTTCTCGCCAAAAATTTCAGCCACTTCTCGAGAACATACGGATGCTTACTCAAAATATGGGTGAACTCTGCATTAGCACAAATTAGACGGGGCATATGTTGCCAGGTGTTCAGAGCAAGATGCAATTTAGCTCACAGTGGGGGTTCAATCCAACACCGAAAATGAGAGATCGAGTGGGTTCTGCTTAGCTTGGCCAGGTGATTGATCACGATCGGAGTTAGCTCATCACTTTCCCTCCAGACACTCGGACTCTGGGGGAAAATAAAACGGGCAGTCGGGCGGATAAGATTTCAGCTCCAACGACCTCCGAGATTTAAGGGTCTACTGGCCTAAAGACTCTAAGCCTATAAATATTTCCCCTTCCTCACATTTGTACCCTCTTAGACTCTTTTGTAATTCAAATACTACATTATTATTTTGTCTTCCATTGTGGCTATTTGTTCATCACTGTGATTGGAACCCTGTTCTTGTGGTGGCTTACATTGTCAACAATCACCATTGGAGCACCTACGACTTATCAATAAGATTACTCCTACCTTATTTTATTATTACTCTACATTATTGTTATCATCATTTTAGCTTCACATTTTCTATTATCATTATCTTGTTCACTAGTTAATCACACATAAATCACACATCTAGCATAATCTAGATATCTGGCATAATCTAAATATCGTTGGTTTACGTTTAGAATGCCTAATCTTGATATAAAGGAGCTTGTGCCCTAACAAATATAAATCTAATTGTAAAAATCTGAACACAAATTTTAGGAAATACAAGTACCTCTTTTATTTTTCTATTATACCTTTGAATGCAGTAATTATTTGAACACCACTTCCTCTTTTTCTAGGATAAAAATGGATATAATATTATATAATGATAACGATTAAAAAGACTAGGAACTAAGTACATGCATTCATGATTTCACATTTGGATAGTTTAGAAACGATGTATTCTAAAAGTGTCAAGTAAATGAGTTAGGTCAAATAAAATTACTTAAATAGAAGTCCGACTTTGCGATGATAACAAAAAAATTTACATTTATGAAACTCATTAAAAGAACGTAACTATCCTAGTTTTATGGGCTCTTTACGAAACTATGCAATTGTAAAGACTAGTTTACAAAGTATAGCAACATTATAGCATTTCTAAGACATAGCAATACTTTCTTTTTTAAAACATAGTAAATATACATAAAAAGGTGGAAAACCCCCCTCGATGCCCCCACTGCTCCAATGTTGTTCCTCTCTTCGTCGCCGACCCATGCCACCCCATCATCTACCGCGTCAAGCCGCCGCTGATAACAACCGACATGATTTTTTTTGGATCTAAGAGCGACTTTGAAAACCTTCATAAAGGATATATGTGCGCGCGCACACACTCAGACACACAATAATACATGGGACATACACTAAAGATACAATGAAGAAACACCTACCATACAAGCTTCCATGTTGTATCTCTTGTATATCTTATATTGGTGAGAATTTCTCACGACCACGTGGCAAGAAGATGCGAAGTCACGGAAGGTTGAAAGATAAAGAGACCCTGCATATTTAAGGTACTAGTTGTCTTACTGAGGTTTTGCTTATGGAAGGTGATGTTTGGCATTTTATGCCTATAATTCCTTAATATTTCCTCACGTTTGAGTACTTTATTCGCACGTTTTCTAGTTGATTAATGTGATTTTGCACTGATTTTATGTCGTATGATTATAGGTTTTTATGAAGTGCAATTGGAGCTTTAAAGAGCATGATCGAGCAAGAAAAGGCTGGAATTGGATTGAGGATTGGATCGAGTACGCGAAGGCACGACGCGACGCAAGCTGCGAACGATGAAGCAGGAAAAATGGCCTGGCACGGTGCAAGGCGCAGCGCGCCCTATGGCGCTCAGCTTTCTGGCGCGTATTGGAGCGCGGAGCATGGCCGTTGCATGCGAGATTTGACGGGTTCTCCCTAGTTGTGCGCATTTCGAGGCGCGGGGCGCCAGATAGCGCCCCTGCAGCATTTTTAGACTTCTTATTTCGTCTAGGCTTAGGCGTAACTAATTGCTAGGCTTTTGTAAACATTATAAATACTCTTTTACTTAGTTTTTGAAAGGGGTTCAGACTTTCGAGCAAATTGAGAGCACCATACTTCATTGAACAAGGGTTTAATTCCTATTCTTTCATCTATTAATTATTTCATCAAATCATTGTCTTGTGATTATGAGTATGCGTGGCTAGATCCTTCATTCTAGGGTTAGAGCGTTTCATGAAGGTTGACGTTTGAAGATTGAATTCCACATATTGACTCCCATAACGGATTATTTATTCTTTCTTGATTTCACTTGTTTAATTGTTAGGGCCCGATACTTATTATCTATTCAGATTTAATTTTTTGTTGAGTTTCTTGTGCTGTTTCAGGCAACAGGTTTTGCGTGCAAAGGAATAGAAGGGACGAACCACTCGAACCTTTTGATCCCGAGCCGGAAAGGACCTTGAGAAGGGTAAGAAGAGAAGCGAGAGACCGAGAAGCACTAGCACTTGTACTTGCTTCCTTGCCCACTGAAATGGCAGAAGAACGAGCAATAACGGTGTGAGATATTGCTCTTCCCAGCCTGGGGGGAGTGGTGTCTAGCATTGTGAAGCCCGCTATCACCGGGAACTTTGAGATTAAGCTCGGTATGATTCAGTTGCTGCATACGACTGGGCAATATACTGGATTAATTCATGAAGATCCAAAGCAACACATTCAGAATTCCTTGGAGATCAGTGATACTTATACACCGACGGGAGTTCCTACTGATTATGTCCGCTTGACATTATTCCCGTTCTCACTGATTGGGGCAGCAAGGAGGTGGTTAAAGGCTGAAAACCCTGGGTCTATCACTACTTAGGATGATTTGACTAAGAAATTCTTAGCTAAGTTTTATCCATATGCCAAGACAGCCCGACTGAGGAGTAAAATTATGTCCTTCAGAAAGATAGAATGAGAGTCTTTGTATTCAGCCTAGGAGCGGTTTAAAGCTTTATTGAGAGATTGTCCACACCATAACAAATCCAATGAGGTTCTTGCACATACTTTTGTTGAGGGGTTGACTGCGCATAGTAAGATCGTGGTAGATGTTGCTGCTGGAGGCCAAGTACTGGCCTTAACCTTTGACCAGATCTATGAATTACTAGACAAGTTTTTGCAGAGCAATCCTGATTGGCAGGGAGATGGTAGAGCTACTACGCAAAAATCTGCTGGGGTACTTCAGCTAGATGCAGTTTCAGAGCTGAGGGCGAAGATGGATGCTATTTCCAATCAAAGCAAGCTAGCTCTGCCGCAGACTCAACAGCAGGCAGCTCCAGTGCAACAACTTCGAGTCTTTTGTGAGGTTTGTGGAGATGATCATGCCACTGACGTCTGTCCATCTAATCCAGAGTCAGTGTATTATGTGGGTAATCAGAATAGGCCACAGGGTCAGAATCGCAATCAATATGGTAATAGCTACAACACCAATTGGCGTAGTCACCCAAATTTTTCTTGGAGGGATAACCGTGAGCAGCCACAAGCCAATGATAGACCTCAAAATAATTTTCAAAATGCACAACTGCAGGGGTCACAGTCGCAGGCTAGCCACAACAGCCTAGTTCAGTTGAAGAATGCTCAGAAAAATTCTTGCAGGGCAGCAAAAACTCATGGATGATTCAGCAGCTCAGGCACATACAATAAAAGATTTGACCAATGCTCAGAAAGATCTTGAGGGACAAATGGGGCAGCTAGCTGGAGCACAGAATAACAGACCTCGGGGTGCTTTGCCAAGTGATACATAGAAAAATCCTAAAGAATTTGTGCAAGCAGTTACTTTGAGGAATGGAAGAGCTCTAGAAGAAGTTCCCCCAAAGCCAAGGAAGCATGTTGGTGAGTTAAAGCCTAATGCGGATCGAGAGGTGGAGAAAGAAGCTGAGAAGGTGATAGAAAAGCAGCCCGAGCCTGCTATTGTAAGACCACCACTACCTTTCCCTCAGAGACTTCAGAAGCAGAAAGTTGATGCAGCATGCAAGAAATTTTTGGAGATCTTGAGTCAGATTCAGGTAAATATTCCTTTGGTGGAGCTTTTGTGGGATGTTCCCAAATATGATAAATACATCAAGGATATTGTTGATAACAAGAGAAGACTGACTGAGTTCGAGACAGTTGCACTTACTGAAGAGTGCAGTTCTAGAGTTAGAATCAAGTGTCCTCAGAAATTGAAGGATCCTGGCAGTTTTACTATTCCCTTGAAGATTGGGAAGCATGAGGTTTGACGAGCTTTGTGTGACTTGGGTGCTAGTGTGAATTTAATGCCTTCATCAGTTTTCAGAAAGCTAGGCTTGGGTGAACCACGACCAACTACTGTGACTCTGCAACTGGCTGACAGATCTTTGACATTCCCCGAGGGGATTATTGAGGATGTGCTTGTACAAGTGGGTCAGTTTATATTGCATGTTGACTTCATTATTCTTGATTATGAAGCTGATCCTGAGGTTCCTCTCATCTTGGGAAGAGGATTTTTGGCTACTGCTGATGCAGTCATCAGAGTTAGAGCTGGAAAGATGATTATGAAGGTAAATTGTGAAGAGGCTGTATTCAATGTGTTTAGAGCTACCCAGCTTCCTTCCCATTATGAAGAATTGTCCATGGTGAAAGTGGTAGATGTAGAGTTGACTGCTGATGAGAGGTCATTCTTGGCCTCTAATATTGATTCTCTGGAGAAGGCACTCTTGTGTGATGATGATGATGATGATATCCTAAAGGATGATGAAATTGAAGGATACGTGGAGATTCTTAATATGGAGAGTAAATTCATCCCATGGTGGAAGAAATTTGAGGAGCTTGATAGACTGTTGACCTTAACTCCTGCTAAACTGTCTATTGAGAAGGCTCCTACTCTTGAACTCAAACCTTTACCTGCTCATTTGCGTTATGCTTATTTGGGTGAGGGTAATACCTTGCCCGCGATCCTTCAGGTTGAAAAGGTGTTGAGACTGTTGCGAGAGCGCAAGAGAGCTATTGGCTGGACCATTGCTGATATTAGAGGGATTAGTCCTTCTTTTTGAATGCACAAAATTCTTTTGGAGGAAGGCTATAAAACATCTATAGAGCAGCAAAGGAGATTAAATCCAATCATGAAGGAGGTGGTGAAGAAAGAAATCATCAAGTGGCTCGATGCTGGTATTATTTTTCCTATCTCTGATAGCAAGTGGGTGAGCCCAGTGCAATGTGTTCCAAAGAAGGGAGGGGGCATGACAGTGGTGATGAATGAGCATAATGAATTGATCCCTACAAGAACAGTCACAGGGTGGCGAATTTGCATTGATTATAGAAAGCTGAACAAGGCCACCAGGAAAGACCACTTCCCACTCCCTTTTATTGATCAAATGCTGGATAGACTTGCTGGGCACGAGTATTATTGTTTCTTGGATGGGTATTCGGGCTACAATCAAATTGTGATAGCTTCTGAAGATCAAGAGAAGACTATATTTACTTGTCCATATGGCACCTATGCATTTAGGAGGATGCCGTTTGGATTATGTAATGCCCCTGGGACTTTTCAGCGGTACATGATGGCTATTTTCACCGACATGGTGGAAAAATTTGTTGAGCTGTTCATGGATGATTTCTCGGTAGTTGGTGATTCCTTTGATGATTACTTGAAGAATTTAGATGTTGTGCTGAGCCGTTGTGAAGAAACAAATTTGGTGCTGAATTGGGAAAAATGTCACTTTATGGTGCAAGAAGGCATAGTACTTGGGCAGAAGGTGTCAAAGCAAGGGATCGAGGTAGATAAAGCGAATATTGAGGCTATTGAGAAATTACCACCACCCATCTCTATTAAGGGGGTGCGTAGTTTCTTAGGACATGCAGGTTTCTATAGGCGTTCCATAAAGGACTTCTCCAAAATTTCTAGTCCCATGTGCAAGTTGTTGGAGAAGGACGTGAAATTTGAGTTTAATGATGCTTTTCTCAAGGCATTTGAAGAATTTAAGAAGAGGTTGGTGACTGCACCAATCATCATTGCTCCTGACTGGTCTTTGCCATTTGAATTGATGTGTGATGCGAGTGATAATGCTATTGGGGCTAATCTAGGCCAAAGAATTGAAAGAATCTTTCACTCCATCTATTATGCAAGCAAGACTCTTGATGCAACCCAATCCAATTATACCACCACTGAGAAGGAGTTGCTGGCCGTGGTGTATGCTTTTGATAAATTCAGATTTGATTTGGTTGGCACTCGTGTTGTTGTCTACACTGATCATGCCGCAATCCGGTATTTGTTTGAGAAGAAGGATTCCAAGCCTAGGCTAATTCGATGGGTTCTCCTACTGCAAGAGTTTGATGTTGAAATTCGAGATCGCAAGGAGACCGAGAATCAAGTAGCTGATCATTTGTCAAGGCTGGAGAATAGAGAGCATGTCGATGAAGGGCCTGAGATTAAAGAAGCATTCCCTGATGAGCAGCTTTTTTCTTTAGCGGTAGCCGAGGTGCCATGGTATGCTGATATGGTGAACTTAATTGTGAGTAATGTGTATCCTCCTGGGGCTACAGTTGAGCAAAGGCGCAAACTCTTTCATGAGAGCAGATTTTATGTGTGGGATGAGCCTTATTTGTACAAGATAGGCCCTGACCAATTAGCTAGGAGGTGCATTCCAAGGGAAGAAGTTGAGCCGATTCTACAGAGCTGCCATTCCTCTCCTTATGGTGGCCATCTTGGTGGAGATCGAACAGCTGCAAAGGTACTTCAATCTGAGTTCTTTTGGCCTACTTTGTTTAGATATGCTCATGCTTTTGTCAAGCAATGTGATCGTTGCCAAAGAACAGGTACTATTTCTAGGCATCACGAGATGCCTTTGAACAATATTTTGGAGATTGAGCTGTTTGATTGTTGGGGGATTGACTTTATGGGTCCGTTCCTGCCTTCCATGGGCCACAAATACATTCTGGTGGCGGTTGATTATGTTTCTAAATGGGTGGTGGCTGTGGCACTTCCACCAAATGATGCGAGTGTGGTGGTAAAATTCTTGAAGAAAAATATTTTCACTCGTTTTGGGACACCGCGGGCTATAATCAATGATGAAGGTACTCAGTTTTACAATCGGTTGTTCAATAAACTGTTGACCAAGTATGGGGTGCGCCACAAGGTGGCAACTGCTTATCATCCTCAAACTAGTGGCCAAGTGGCGGTGTCAAATAGAGAGATCAAGCAAATCCTTGAGAAGACTGTGAATGCCTCGAGGAAGGATTGGGCTATAAAGTTAGATGATGCTCTTTGGGCCTATCGGACTGCATTTAAACGCCTATTGGGACTTCTCCATATAGGTTTGTTTATGGTAAGGCCTGTCACTTGCCCGTTGAGCTAGAGCATAAAGCATATTGGGCGATTCAAAAGCTCAATCTTGATATGGCATTGGCGGGTAAGAAGAGAATGCTTCAATTGCATGAGCTTTAAGAGTTCCGTTTCCATGCTTATGAGAATGCAAAATTGTATAAGGAACGGACAAAGAAGTGGCATGACAAGCACATTGAGCGTCGTCAGTTTGAGCTTGGGCAGCTGGTGTTTTTGTTTAATTCGAGGTTGAAGCTATTTCCGAGCAAGTTGAAGTCAAGATGGTCGGGGCCGTTCGAAGTAGTTCGAGTTACCGCACATGGAGCGGTTTAGTTGAGAGCCCCCGATTCGAAGAAGACGTTCTTGGTGAATGGCCAAAGGGTGAAGCATTATTGGGGAGGTGCGGTGAATCATTGTACCTCCATTACCTTGAGAGATCCAGGATTGATAAATGTCGTGCACGACGTTAAATAAGGTGCTTTTCGTGAGGCAACCCGAGTTTGTACTTGTAATAGTTTAGTTGTTTTGTGTTTTATAGTGTCACGTAGTTTTTGTTCTGTTGTGTCGTTTTTGTAGGTGTCGGGAGTACTAAACGAGATTCAGTTGATGTATTGTGGGGTCTGGGACGCTTTGAGGCATGCCCCGCTCTTGGGTTCGCGGTTGGACTAAAACTCGATACGAAAAAAAATTGCTCGGGCATGTTTGGGAGCGCCCGCGCCTCCCAACGCGCCTGGATGATCAGTAAAGTCAAAATCTTGGGCGCTTTAGGCGTGCCCCGTGCCTAGACAATCAGTAAGCACAGTTTCGTGGGTGCCATAGGCGCGCGCCGCGGACCCAACGCGCCAGGTAAAATTTTTGTCTAATCCGGGTCAACCAGGGTTTTGACCCGCGACCCGGATTCCTTTTTTCCCTTAACACCCGATCCCCCTCCCATTTTCTTCATTATTTTCACTCAAAACACTCCCAAAACTCTCCCAATCACTCCTACTTCTTGAAATTCATCACAAGTTCTTCTCCAATCTCCTAAACTCTTCAAGTAAGTGATTCTCCTCTTTCTCTTTCCATTACATAGTAAGTTAATATCCTCTTTCCATGTTTAAATCCCTAACTAGTGTGCAAGCATGTTGATTATAATTTGCTCTTCAATTACTTATATTCATAATTGTGCTTTATGTTTGGCTTTTGTATACTTGCAAAAAGGGATCTCCCAACAATTTGGGAGGATTGATACATTACTTTAGCCATTGAAATTGCAAGTTGAAAATTTTACACACCAAGTGTTTGCTAAAATGCCTCAACTATGAAAAATGCTTAACCTTGTGAATTCCTGAGTAGCAATGGTATCCTTAGGCTTAAGTTGAACAATGGGTGTCACGCATGCATAGAATTGGCTATTTTGTTACCCCCACTAGCTTGATCATGAAATCCACACCCGTGGCAATTTGTGCAATGCTTGTTTTTGTTAAGTATGGGGTCGCTCGTGATTATGAGTTGAATTGTTGATACATTTAATGATCGATAAGCGTGGGGTGGTGACCCACCCAATTAACTTTGTGCTTGAATTGAAATCTCACATTGGCATTTTTGTTTGATGTAGGCACCATGGTTAGAACATCCAACAAAATGGGCTCTTCCTCCGCCTCGGCTCCTAAAAGATCACTCCAAGCCGAGGCTTCATCGAGCAAAGCAAAGCAAAGGGCAAGGCACCGGCCAAGCCCAAGGCCAAAGCCAAGGCTAGAGTTCTCCAAGATGCAGTGCCTATCCCAAGGCCCGGTGGTAGGACGAGGTTTGGCCTCTCCTTTGTCAAGAAGGGCGAAAGCCAAACTTGGTACAAGAATGTGAGGCTTGCGGGATATATTCCCGAGCAAGCCATTGATGAGAGGAAGTTGATGCAAAAGTGTCGGGGTGTGGGAGATGCCATTCACGACTTGCATTGGGACTCAGTCTTTGAGAGTCCGGGCCATGCTAACCTCGACCTTGTGCAAGAGTTCTATGCCAATTGGGACCCAGATGAAGCATGGAAAGATGACGACATGGTCTCTATTCGGGGCGAGCAAGTGAAATTGGATCACACTGCATTGAACACCTTCTTGGGGGTAGAGGACCTAGATTATGACGAGCTGAGGCAGTTTATAAAGAGGCCTAATTATAAGGCCATGCGAGAGGCATTGTGTGGCGAGGGCTCCACTCATAGGTGGGAGCGATCTATGACAGATAGACACAAACACATGCTCTTTTCACAGTTTTTTAAAACGGCTCGAGTATGGATGAGGTTGATCAATGCACGTATTCTACCTATGTCCCATTATTCCAAGGTCACCAAGTTTCGGGTGTGCATGATTTACTTTTTCATGACAGGGAGGCTGGTTAATATTGGCTACTATATGCTGAAAATGATGAGGCAGCAAAGGACCTCGAAGACATGTAGCCGGTTGTACTTTGGAAACATTCGCACCCGGTATCTAGAGAAAGCGGGAGTCCCAATTGATGAGGTCGGGGATTGCATTGTCCCCGATATTGAGAAGACTTTTTATATCGTCGCGGTGAAGAGTGTGACCACCACCGCACCAGTACGATTGACAGCAGACGAGTGGCGCGACACAGACGCCAACTTGTCCGCACGTCAGTACTTGATGATGGAGCATATGGCCCGGCAGGCTGGCATGAATATGGCTGCGCTTGATCGCACAGTTCCTTTATTGGAGTCTTCGAGACGCCTGCTGGGTATGACTCGGGCGGTGGTGCTACACCCGGAGGAGGATGAGAACACTGACTCGGACATCGTAGACCGTGATCCGGACAGTGATGGTGTGGAGACAGATGCAGAGGGAGGTGCCACAGATGTGGAGGAGGATGATTAGGACCGCACTCCAGCGCACCGTCCATTAGAGGCCAACTGGCCCTCAGGGAAGTTTCTTTACCTTTGCACTTTTTCTTTTTAGCACTGAGGACATTGCTTGTTTTAAGTGTGGGGTGGGGGAACTCCCCTTTATTTTTGAGGTTAAGGATGCATGTACCGTTAGGATTTTTCCTTGGTCACTTGACTTTATTTTTATTTGTTTCTTGCTTTAATATATAAAAAATAATAATTAGAAAAACTAATGAAAAAATTGCAAAAAGATTTACTTTTTAGTCTTTATTAGTGGTACATGTCATCCACCCCGTGGTTTTTCTTATGACCTCGGTTCTTTTCCACGGGCAGGCCTTTGAACCGGGTAGTTTTTATTTTTATTAAGATTAAAGTAGTTAGTTATAGGTGGCCCTAGACGAAAGAAATAAGTGGAATGCTAGGTGCCTTTGATTTGTTTGATACCGGTGGACCTGAATTTGTCGCATGTGCTATTTGTGGTGTCTTTTGGTTTTAAATTGTGATGCATGCCTAGAAAAAATGGAATGACCCCCTTGAGATGCTTGAGTCCACTCACTTGACTTTGTTGTGAACCTTTGTGCATTAGTGCTTAATTTTCCACAAATTGCACCCTATTTACTTGATTGAGAGTTGTGATGGAGCCATTTTGTGTGGATTATGTGCAATGTGTGTTGTGAGGCATATTCTATTGTGTTCCATGTTTGCATATTGGTGTCTAGAACTTGCCCTGTGAGTGTGCAAAGCGAAAGTGCAAAGCGAAATCCTAGGTTTGCTTTAGCCGGGAGATGATACAGGCCTTCTTGGATAAGCCTTTGACCTTGATTTGCCTACCCTTATATACACCTTGGACTTGATTATTGTGATCCATATTGACCTTTTGTTGGCACCCACACCGCAAGCCTACCCACTTGTTCTAAATTGCTTTCTTTTGACCCTTTACTCCTTAAGCACTTTAATTGATAATGTTATATTATTGTGGAGTTTGTGGTTGAAGTATTGGGAGGTTTTTTAGTGGAACCAATGAGGAGAATATTTGATAAAATTGTGAAGTAGTTGAAGGAGCATTGGCAAGGTTTGGAAAGAAGCGAATAGATTAAAACAACAAATGAAAAGCAAAAAAAAAAAAAAAAAAAGCTGAAAAAAATTGGGAAAACAAATAAAGAGAAAAGAGATGAATATCCATCCTTGCTAGTGTTGTGCGTAAAAGGAAAATTGCTACTTGTTGAAAAAGGTGTGTGAAAATTGTTGGTTGGGTGAATTGGGTGGTTTTGATGAGATTTGTGCTTAATTTGAAAGTGATGTATTAAAGTGCTTAGGGAGGTAGTCACTATTATCCATATTTATCCTACCAGCCCCTTAGCCTACATTACAACCTTTTAAAGTCCTAGTTAATCCCGATTGGAGTGAGCTTACATTAGTGGAGTCCTACACTACAGGCAAGCCTACGGTACATCGTGTGTGACATGTGAGCTTTTCATGAGAGAGAGTGAATTCTTTCTATGCTATTGTCCCCGTTCTATTCTTGATATTCATTGTTGTGCGTGATATTTGGGGGACACTCTCTTGCTTTATTATTGGTGAGGGCACACGGTTTGCATGAGCTAGGTGAAGTCGTGGCTTCTTGGTTGAGTAGATAGGTGTGACTTTGTGGGAGCATGGTTGCAATGAGTTGAGTTTGTGCATTTGAGTTGTCTTGGGGTGGTTGTTCGCATGTTTTGATGTTTGATAAATTATTGGCATGTTTGTGAAACGACCTCGGTCAGTCGTTTCGGAAGTTAGGACTCCAATTGGCGTGTCGATAATTTTAAAATATTTGTAATGTCCATTAGGACTTGTCTATAAAATTTGAGCTAAAACAGACCTCGTTTGGTAGGCATCGGAAGACGGTTTCAGTTTTTATTGGCGATAAATATTAAAAAGAGATTTTCGAGCTCGGTTTGCCGAATGAGCTCCGATTCGAAATCCGAAAGCGCTGTTGGGTTCGTATGATTATTTATGACATTTGTGAACTTTCGAAAGTGAATTTCAATGTTGTTCGGCTAGTTTCGGCTAAAATGCCGAAAGTTAAATAATTTGACTTCTTTTCCATTTAAATTCGCTCTTGAGTTTAGGGAACCCGATTTGAGATCCGTCTTCGCGAGTATGTTACATATATTTTGTATAACTCGTATGCAAAAGTTGGAATTATTTTGAATATCGTAGGGTACCGTTTTAATTTTCGTTAACAAAAGAAAATAAGATAAAAGAAAACAAAAAAATAGAAAAAGATAAAAGGAATAAAGCTGGGCGGTGGTCCTTAGCATATAGCATATATATGCTAAGGACGAATGAAATACAGAAAAAAAGAGATATCAATACAGAAACGTGAAACAGAGAAAGTGAGATGACGCAGTGACAAAAAATGCCAGAAAATGAAAGAAGGGGCCGGAGAAAAGTAGAATTTTCACCCCGAAACATTCAGGTAATGATCCTAATATATTATTTGAGTTTATTACGTGTGTTTAAATATATTTTAACGGTAAAATTTGGAATATTATACAACGTTCTAATAAGTCCAATTAATAGTTTAAAGGGTCAAATGGACCCTGATAATGAAATTGATTATATATTCGTACTCAGGGAGTTATGGGCAACTTATAAATGTAATTTATTTAGGGTTTGGTTATGTGACCATAAACTCCGTACATAGGCCTGGCCTGCGTATTGCGTATGCGAATAGGGTATCAGGCTCCTAACCGGATTGCCCTAAGATGTGAGGAATGAAGCCTTTATCCCTATTTGATATATTTTTCTGCTCATTGAACACAGTGAGATCGTTTGGCAATGAATCCAAAAGAATAAAGCGGTCGTTGGGCAGCAGTGTTAACTTTGGAAGAGGTAAGTATTTATATCCATTTCTTTGGAGGCACCTAGCCTCGTGGGTTTTCTACCGCGTGTTCCTTACGTGTGTAGCTGCCGATAGGCGTACTCCTTACACCTTAGCTTTGGATTTACCTTGTATATTATATATTATGTCCTGTTGTTGGTATTGCATTGAGGATCTGAGCATTGTACTCTGGCTGTGAGTTGGCATCTACTTCCCGGCTGTCGATTAGAGTCCCGCGCCGATGAAGGGTTATTATTGCATCACATTGCATTCATATGCATTATATGTCATTCATATGCATTACATTGCATATCATATTGGGTGCAGGAGTATTCCGCTCCATTGTATCATATTGAGGGTAGGAGTATTCCGCCCCAGGAGCAGGAGTATTCCGCTCCATTGTATCATGAGGATTCCGCCCCAGGAGAGTGCAGGAGTATTCCGCCTCCGGTTTATATTATATCGGGTGCAGGAGTATCCCGCCCCAGGAGCAGGAGTATTCCGCTCCAGTTGGTTATCAGATTGGATTTCCCCTCGCATGCAAGAGTATTCCGCTTCGATATGGGATGACGGGCACATGTGACCCTTTGCATCAGATTTCATTTCATTTCATTTCATCTCATTTCTTTTCTTTTCATACCATTGTGTAGACTTATGGTACATAACTACTGTTCTGCTTATACGTGCATTGCTTATTTGCCTATATATTTCTGGCTCGTATTCTGGGTTGCGAGGATCGGATTGCACGCCGCAACGGTATAAATATATGGATCGGGTTGCACGCTGCAACAGGATGAATATATGGATCGGGTTGCACGCCGCAACAGGATGTATTTCTGATTGTTGATATGTTCGGGATACCCATATGTTCCGACTATCTTACGTTCCTGGTTTTAAAGAATTGTCATTCCATACGTGTTTCTAGTTATTATTTGGTTCTGCCTTTTCATAATTTAAATAAGAAGGATTTTGTTTATCTGTTTCTCTTCTCCCTAGCTAGCTATCCTATTCTTTGAGGTGACTAGTCTGCCCCACTTATTGAGTCCTTTGACTCACCCTTGTTTGTTGTTTGTTTCTTTTCTATCTATTTCGTTTCGGCAGGTTCGCTCCAGGATGGAGTTCGTCACGTTGTGAAGGAGCGAAGACGACGTCAGCTGTCAGGGTGAGCCAACTTTTATTCCGGATGGCCACCAATTTATTGGTTATTATTTCAGTTGCATCTTGCTCCCTTCAGGAGGTATTTGTCTTCTTTGTTCTCTTAGATTTCTAGTCTGGATAGCCCTAAACCTAGTATGTTGGGTAGTCAGCTGTAATTTCTTTTGTACAGCTAGAGGTGTCAGCATGTCTGTGTTTCTGTTTTAAGTCTTGTCCTTATTTATGAATTATTATATGTATTTTACTAATTTAATTGGTAAGGGTTCGCCCGACAGGTCTAGGGGAGGATGTCGGGTGCCCGCATGGCCTAACCGGATTCCGGGTCGTGTCAGTTTGTTAGACCCATAGTAGTCTTGTATGCATTTGTTCAATGGTCGATATCAACCATAGTCATAGGCAAACCTGTTCTACCTAGGTTGGGAAGTTGTTTGTGATTGCTCGAGGGCGAGAAAAGGTTCAAGTGAGGGGTGGTGATGTTTGGCATTTTATGCCTATAATTCCTTAATATTTCCTCACGTTTGAGTACTTTATTCGCACATTTTTTAGTTGATTAATGTGATTTTGCACTGATTTTATGTCGTATGATTATAGGTTTTTATGAAGTGCAATTGGAGCTTTAAAGAGCATGATCGAGCAAGAAAAGGCTGGAATTGGATTGAGGATTGGATCGAGTACGCGAAGGCACGACGCGACGCAAGCTGCGAACGATGAAGCAGGAAAAATGGCCTGGCACGGTGCTAGGCGCGGCGCGCCCTATGGCGCTCAGCTTTCTGGCGCGTATTGGAGCGCGGAGCATGGCCGTTGCATGCGAGATTTGACGGGTTCTCCCTAGTTGTGCGCATTTCGAGGCGCAGGGCGCCAGATATAGCGCCCCTGGAGTATTTTTGGACTTCCTATTCCGTCTAGGCTTAGGCGTAACTAAATACTAGGATTTTGTAAACATTATAAATACTCTTTTACTTAGTTTTTGAAAGGGGTTCAGACTTTCGAGCAAATTGAGAGCACCATACTTCATTGAACAAGGGTTAATTCCTATTCTTTCATCTATTAATTATTTCATCAAATCATTGTCTTGTGATTATGAGTATGCGTGGCTAGATTCTTCGTTCTAGGGTTAGAGTGTTTCATGAAGGTTGACGTTTGAAGATTGAATTCCACATATTGAATCCCATAACGGATTATTTATTCTTTCTTGATTTTACTTGTTTAATTATTAGGGCTCGATAATTAGGCATAATCTATGGTTCTTAGATTGAACTCGAAAGAGGGAGTTTATGAACGCAATAAGAAAAAGTAGGGCTAGATTGTGAACCTGGGCATCGGGGAACCAATTTTTGAGTAGTATAGACATATACTTGCTCGCCTAGCTTAACTAATTACAGAATTCATTGATGCGTGCACGTCACTCAATCCATAGATATATAGGGATTGGAGTAGCCTGCATAGATCGTGAAGAATCGAAAGGTTTTCATGGGTACATTTAACCTGTTAGTTAGTAATCCGGGATTTGAGAAGTGGAATCAATTGGAAAACTCAACTGGATTGATCGTAGCTCTGACCCTGGACCGTCTCATTAATATTGTTTACAACCAACGTTTGCTCCATTGTTTGACTGAATTTCTACCATTTTAATTACTGTTCTTTAGTTAATAAAATCATCACTATTGGAAAAAGATCCCTGGATAGTTAGTTAGAAATTGCTTGTTTGGAGTCCAGTCTGAATAGTCCTCGCGGGAACGATACTTGACTTATCACTTTAATACTTGTCGACCGCGTATACTTGCGTGTGCGTTGGGAGCAATAAGGTCTTCGGAGACACACACCCGTATGATACTGTCCGAGAATCATAACCACCAACGATCGTGCGTTGAATTTGCTCTAGATCGTGCGCCTCCCACGTCCAGTCGTGGAAGACATGGCCTCATAACTGCAGAGGGTTGTTTCAGTTGTAAAGGCTATAAATACTCCCTTTACACCCTAGTAATAGGCATCCACAAATATATGCCAAAACTTTGTCAAATTGTTCATTGATTATAGAGAAATTACTTCGTTCTTGTTCTTTCCTTGTTCTAGCTTGTTTATTTACTTCCAAATTATATTAACGTTACCTTGATATAACAAATTACTTGCTACCCTAAATATAAATTCAATTGTAACCTAAGATTCGGATTTAGGCTATACATTTCTTATTATCCTTTGTATATATAGTGATACATAAGACATACATTGAAGATACAGTAGAGATGCACTAAATAAACAAGCCTTCCACGTTGTAACCCTTGCATATCCACATCGTCTTTTCACGAAAGATACACTAACACTACTAAAAATCAGGGCTTTTCCGACCGCCCATCCGGTCGGACAACGGTCGCCGGACAACGGTCGGCTAGGCGACCGTTGTCCGACCTAACAAGGCGGTCGGCTAAATAGTCGTCGCCCACAGCTTTCCGACCGCCGCGGTCGGACGGCGGTCGCCTAATTATCAAGATCATCCTCGTTTGAGATCGGACCACTCCCACCGACATAAGCATTTTGAAAATGAACATCACCCCCCACATCCCTAGACTCTCCATGATAAACCCAAACAAAATAATCTGGCATAAAACCCTTCCTATAAAGATGCATTTCAACATCTTCCAAATTTTTCCCTTTTATGCACTTGCAGTCCAGACAAGGACACTTAATCTGGCCCCACCGTATAAAATCATCAAGTGTTTTCGCCTTTTCAATAAAATCTTCAACACCTACTGCAAATTCTGCCCTCATCCCCCGCCGGCCGGGATTATTTCTATTATACATCCAACTACGACTTTCATTAACCATATCTACACAAAAATTACACGTTTGAGATGCATATTAAATTGCAAATATTTAAACAAACATTTCTTTGATACACTACCAATTTTCATAAGATTAAGTAATTGTATAATTTTCTAAGTCAATTACTTTTATATTACTAACTAATTTATTCTCTAAGATTATCATTTAGTAATTAATAACACTTCTCATTTGCAACTTATATCTATTTATTCAAAATGATAAAACTATTTACTTATCTATACTTAGTTGGAGTAATTTAAAACTATTTGCAAACTATTCAACTTAAATTTTTGAATTCAAGTTATAGGCCTAATACTACCAAACTACTAGACTAGAGCATGTATAACTATTATGTCTAGTTCCTATTATGTTTTTGTTGCTCACCACTTATTTGA
The DNA here is from genome assembly GCA_029990575.1 of Petunia axillaris subsp. axillaris. NCBI lineage: Eukaryota > Viridiplantae > Streptophyta > Magnoliopsida > Solanales > Solanaceae > Petunia > Petunia axillaris. The sequence goes on along the minus strand of JARKNS010000007.1, from coordinate 44,880,288 downwards.
TGAAATGCCTCAAAGAATCTAACTACCAAACTACACTATACACCAACAATTCTTTCTCAAAGCAATAGAACAACAACGACAACACTAGTACACACCATTAACAACATTCAACAACAACAACAACAACACTACTAAGAGGACCTCATCAACAACATTGATCAACAACAACCCATTCAAAGTGTACTCTTCTCAATGGAACACCAACTTTTTCACTACAACAACCCATTCAAAGTGTTACTTTCCAATTTATCATCTTCTAAATTTGCATTCAATAACCCAATCATTTTTTTAACAACACCCACTTTTTCAATCAACCTAATTTTTACAATACCAACTAAAATGTCAAACTAGCTTAAACATTTCCCAAACAAAACAACAACACTATGTAACCTAGTTCACAACCAAATAGCAACTACTATGTCATGGATTAATTTCATGAGCTAAAATTCAAAAATAGGAAAAAATGACAAAAACGAGCTGAAATTAAATTTAAAAAAAATTGGTGTTTCACCATAAAACTCACCTCAAGGGATGGTTTTGTACTCCACCACCACTGATTTACTAATCCCCAACTTTGATAGATGGAAGAACTACAAAAAAATAGATAAAAAAGTTAGGGTTTTCGGATTTGGGAAAAATAGAAAGAAAACTATGAAAATTAAACTTACCAAGTTGTAGAGGAATGGAATTGATGTTAAACCTTGTTGATTAGAGATTAAGAGTGTTTTTTTAATAGATTTGGGTTGGATTTGGGTTGGATTCGGGTTGAATGGGAGAAAGAAAGAAAGGAGAGAGAGAGAGAAGTGGGTTTTGAGAAATGAAAAATGGGCTGCTATGCCCATGTGCTATAGTTACTGCCTACCGACCGACGTCCGACCGCTGCAGTCGGCTAAAAAAATTTAATTCCTGTCCGACCGCGGCGGTCGGCTACATTCAAAAAAAATATTTAATAAAAATTCATTGAATTATCCCACCGCGTCGGTCGGACGATGTGCTCCAACCGAATTTCGGTCTGAAAATGCTGTATTTTTAGTAGTGTAAAGATACAATGAAGATACATTAAACAAACAAGCATTCCACGTCAAACTACCACAATTAAAACATAACCTTCAGATCTGAGGAGGTTTTTACCAAAAACTTGTGATATAATCCTAGCAAACAACAAAAAGAAAAGAGAAGAAAAAGATACAATGTAGATATAAAAATCAATGTAGATATACATGATATACAACTGAGAGACAAATGAGATACAATGGATATGCAGATGATACACAATTCAGACATAGTTTATACATCCTTCACTACTAAAAAAAACTGTGTTTTTCGACTACCAGTGTTCGACCGAAAATCGGTCGAATAGCTAGTTCGACCGATTTTCGGTCGAACAGTTTTGACTAATCGAACAGTTAACTTAGTCAAAACTGTTCGACCGAAAATCGGTCGAAATAAAAAAAAAAATTTGTACCTATCGACCGAATTAGTCGGTCGGACCACCCGATATATTTTCAGCAGAAACCTTCTTCTCCATTTCTATCTTCTTCCCCAATTATAAAAAATCTCTCGAAACACTCCCCCAAACGTGAAAAACCCGAAAACCACCATAACCCACCCCCAAAATCAAAAATCAAAAATCAAACACATTCTACCCTCCTAAACACTACCTATAACAAGAAATTCAAGGTAAATTCTTAATTTTAGGGTTATTTTAATTACTTTGTAAAACTTAAACCCTAACTTTTTAACTCATTTTTTTTTTTTGTAGTTTTGAAGCATATGACTAGTGGTGAATCATTAGTAGGTGCTATTGGAGCATAAATCAACCTCGAGGTAAGGTTTTTTTTTTTATTAAATCCGAATTTAATTATGTATTTAATTATTTTTTAACTTTGGCCTATAATGTTGCATAGGTAGTTAATTATTAGTTAGCAAACTTTATTGTAGTTATTGTTGATGTTGAAGAACTTGTTTGGTGTTGTTAGCTATTATAAAGTTAGGTTTGTGTTGTTTGGGATTGTTGTAGTTGTTGGAATTGTTTGGCAGTCTTGTTTGGAATGTGTTGTTGCCTTGGTATTGTTGAGAAGATGAACATGTTATGCCTAAAACGAATAAGCTTTTGTTGGTTTGAATTGCTTTGATAATAGTAATTAATAGGGTGTTATTAGAAAATATTGTTTGTCTGGGGCATTTCATCAAACAAGTTGCGAGCATTAACAAACCCGACGACATTAATCTTGCTATAGTGATTACAAAAAAATGGCAAAATATTATAAAAAATCATACATATTGTTTCTCAATCTTGCAATGTTTGTGTAGATATGGACATTAATCGACGCCGTTTGTGGATGGATAATAGAAACTTTCCCGAGCGGCGGGGGTTGAGGCCTTCGTTTGTAGCGGGTGTTATGGAATTTTTGGATATAGCCCGCAACACAGACGATTATTTAAGGCATGGCAAAATTAGATGTCCATGTGAAAAATGCGAATGTGTAAAGATACAAGATTTGGAGAATGTCGAGTTACATCTGTATAAGAAGGGGTTTATGCCAAATTATTACGTTTGGTATAATCATGGAGAGCCTTGGGACTTGCAGCAGCAACTTCAAAATCCTAAAAATATTCATGGCGCTAGGAGTTCTCCGGTTGTGGAACCAGACCAAGCAACCAGGTATAGAATGGAAGATATGGTGAATGATGCTTTTGGGATGTACCCGGCTAATGATCCCCTTCAGCCGGATACATCACAGCCAAACATTGAGCACATTCCCAATGCCGAGGCAAATCAATTCTACGAACGGTTGGAGGAAACAAGTCGTCCATTTTATGAGCGCTCGGTGCATTCCCAGTTGTCAGTTGCTGTTAGATTGATGAGTATCAAATCAGATTTTAGTATTTCTCAAGCTGCCATGGATTCCATCATTGCCCTTATGAATGAAATAAATCCGACAAATATGGCCTTACCAACTACTTATTACTACACTAAGAAGTTAGTTTCCTCATTGGGGCTTTCTGCCGAGAAGATTCATTGTTGTGTTAATGGTTGCATGTTGTATTATAAGGATGATGCAGACCTGCAGACATGTAGATTTTGTGAGGAGCCTCGGTACAAGCCTGAGCAAAATCCTAAAAAGAAGCCGAAGCCTGTTAAGTGGATGCATTACTTGCCCCTTATACCACGGTTAAAGAGGTTGTATGCTTCGATGAGTTCTGCTCCACACATGAGATGGCATCATGACCGTACCAAGCAGCCGGGTATTCTATCCAATCCATCTGATGGGGAGGCATGGAAACACTTTGATCAAGTGTATCCGGCATTTGCTAGTGAGCCAAGGAATGTAAGGTTGGGTCTATGTTCTGATGGGTCGAGCCCCGCGCAAAAGAGACCTGGGTAAGTAATTAAATTCAAACTAAAGTCGCGCCAATCCTTCAACTTTTATACTTCATATTTGTACCGTTGAATGTGTTTCTGTTTTTCAGGAAAGAGCGACAAAGGCTGTTGAAGACTGGACCGCGACTCAACAATCTGAATACGGAAGCAGTACCCCAGTACCGCTAACGCTCGAGCAAGAAACCAATTTATGGTTGGAAGCGGTCGGAGGGGTGAAGAAGGGGTCCGCGTATGGCCTTGCAACTCTGTATACATCTGGCAAGCATAAATCGAACTATTTGGGCTCGTGTTCTACTGCTCCTTCAAGCTCTCAAACTCCTGAAAAAATGACTCGGATGCAAGAGGAGATCGAAGAGCTGAAAAGACAAAATGAAGTTATGCGCTTAGCACATGAGGCTCATCAAGCAGAAATGCGTGAAATGATGCAACAAATCCTCATTAACCAACAAAAAGGCAAAGGAAAGCGTGATAGTTCGGGAAAGGGAAAGAGTAAGAGCAGACGTCTCCACCGTTCGCCGTCTCAGTCTGATGCCGGCTCTAGTTCGGGTTCTAGCCAGTAGTAGTAGTGATTGTTGAGCTTTAAACTATTTGTTAACTTTGTTTGATTATTGTAACACTTGAACTAATGTTGAAAGACTCCTTTCTATTGTTTGGCTTTGTTAGCCTTGTTTGAATATCGTTTATGAATGTGTTTTGTCTGGTTTTTCTGCGTGTCGCTGAATTTACAGGTGGTGTAGGGCTAATTTCAGATTTTATGTTGCAGGTTTTTACAGATTTTCGAACGACTTTCGGTCGATAGCTGGTCAAAAAAAATTACCAGCCTATCGACCGAGTTCGACCGAAATTCGGCCGAAGTGCTAGTTTCGACCATATTTTGGTCGACCACCACAATCGGTCGAAAAACACAGTTTTTTTAGTAGTGCTTCGAAGAAGCTAAAATATTGAAGCATCGACGATTCAACAAGATACAACAAAGAAGAAGAACAAAAGAACAACCGGCGACACCACATTTGAATGGTGAAGCCACAAGATTTGAACAGAAAGTACCGAAAGTAGCAGCAAGAGGACGATGGATCTGCTCCAAATGGCAAAGCTGTTGCTCTTCGGCAAGAAGCTCAAGATCTGGAGCCTTCATCACCAGCAGAAGGCGGTAGATATGTTGCTTTGAAGAAAATGAGGGAAGGTAACTATGACTACATGGGGATGTGGAGGGTTTTATAGCGGAAAATATGGAGGTGGGATAGTGACAGCAGCTACAGAGGATGGTAGAGGGAGAGATCAATATTAAGGTATTAGATTTATAAGAGACAGAGATATAGTCTCTCACTTTTACCTAATTGGTATATTTTATGATTTTTTTGAAAGTAAATTTGAAATTTTTTCTATATTTTAGAATTAAAGTATCTAAAGCATAAACTGGCGTTATTTCCCCAATTCTTCTATCACGTCTTTGATCTTCAAATTTCAAAAACAGTGTTTCTACCGCACTCGTAGTAGGGGTAAAGCCATCATACATTCCACTCTTTCCAAATTCTACTTGTGAAATTATACTGGGTATGCTGTTGTTTGTTGTTTATTGTTGTTGTTGTCTTTGATCTTCAATAGCCCATAAAAATGAGGAAATTGTAGGGAACAATCTTCATTTATGCATGCTCATATGACATGTATTTTCACCCCCTTAGTCGAATGAAATAATAGCACTAACTAAGGGTGGCATGAGCCAATATCAGTTATTTCAAAGACGCAATACGTTTCATTAGTTACAATTTAGGTTGACTAGGCGAGAAAGTGTTACACGTCAGTTACTTAGCCTTCTAAACTTGAATTAAGTGGTTGCGATATGTGAAAGATTTTAAGGGGCCGTTTGGTCAGTATAAAATATGATTATATTTATCTAGGTATAGTTACCAAATTAGCTAATATTAATTTTAAATTTTATATCAACAAATTTGTATTATTGATCTTAATTGGATGCTTTGAATAATAATACAAAACTAGCTATATCTAAATAAAGTTATCAAATTGATAAACATTCATTTCACTATCATCACTAAAATATTCAAGCTTAAAATGAAATAAAAACTTTATCCAATTTCAAGCTCAAATACATCTTTTAGATATGTGCAATATGGTAAACTTCATTTTGAACTCAATACATCCTACAACACAGCAACACTAACTAATTCAAAAATACTAGTCCCACTATTATAAGTTTAGAGCCTATTTGGAATTGCGGCAAAAAACTGCTTATTTTGAAAATAATAAGTAGTTTGTGTTTCGACAACTCATTGGAGAAGTATTTTTGATAAATAATTTGTGTTTGGTTGATCTTTATAAAAAAGTACTTTTGAGTGTCAAATTATGAAAAGGACATCCAAATTCGTTTTACATTTTGATTATTAGAAATTAAAAAATAATATTAACTATTTATCATAAAAGACTTTAATTTAAAAAATATATTTAGTTAAAATATAAAACATAAAGTAAAAGGTATAAATTTAAGTTTTGAACCACAAAAAATTATAGTTAAATCAAATTGATAACGTAAAAGGTAAAAGGTAGAAAGTCTGTATATGGTTGAGAGAAATACCTAGAAATAAAAACTGGTCCTAAGAGAATGAAGATTTGTAAAAGTATGTAGAAATTAAAAAAAAAAAGAGAGAGAGAAATATAATTTTATTTATGTGGTTAACTAATGAGAAATAATTTGATAAATAAGAATTTTTGGTAAAAATATTTTTGTCTTAAAAAATTAATAAACTGCTTCTGCTTTTTGGGAGAAGCTACAAATGCTTCAGCTAAAAATACTTTTTTCTTTTGACCAAACACCTCAAAAATTCAAAAAAAAAATACTTAAAAAAAAAAACACTTTTGACTTTAATTTAAAACAATGGGAGGCTATTAGTGTTAGTATCATAATCTATAATGTTGTCCTTAAACTAAACCTTCCCTATGGATTTTGCGCGACTCTTGAGATTATACAAGAGTTTTCCTGTAACTAATGAAGAGCCGTGGCAATGATTAGTAATTTATAAATGGGGTCATGAGTGCAATTAAAGTACTAATTGGGAGAGTGAGAAACTGGAACGAGACTCCGCAGCCACAGCCGCCATTCTTCTTCTACCACATTCTCTTGTGATAATTACTCGAAATAAATACTGAAAAGAAATTAATAACACTACTGCATTCATTATTATTACCAGGATCATCACTCATCACTCTCGAGTCTCGAAAAGAAAGTTGAAGAGTTGCAGAAAAGTATTGAATGGGACTTTCGGAAAACTCATCAAATTTACATTGATTAATGATGATAAGTATCTAAAATTCTAAGTTAGTGTTAGAAAACTCAACCTGTTCACTAGTCACTCTCTTTTGTGACAACAGAGTAATTTTAATAAAAATAAAAAATAAAGGAAAAAGTTAAATCTGTACATATACCATTGTATGGGCCCAAATCAGTTTAGGTGTACAAATCGAATTTGAATTCGAATATAAGCAATTCTTCGTATCAAAGTCGAAATAATACGCGAAAAGGATGTAAATGCGAGAAAATAACTGTATTTCAATATATGAACGTGATTACAAATTTGGGCAGCGTTTCAATACAAATTTCTAGATCCCTATGATACAAAATGAACTACTATTTATAGGCCTAATAGCCTTGCCCACGTTCTCCACCTTCAGCTAATGCATCCCCCACGATCTGGACATTAATATGGAGAAGTTAGTGGGGCAAAGTAATGGGTTGCAAAGCCGCTGGAACAGCGGTGATTACCGAAGCTTGGTCGCAAGGCTTCGGTTATCTGACCTTACTGTTCGGATAGGAGGGCGTGTCACCGAAGCTCGGTGTCCAACTTGCCTTCGGTCGCGTCGTTGGAACTTGGCTTCGGTGATTTAATCGCGAGTTTAGTCGCTTCTCTTCGGAGCATCGGCTCGTTTTTCCTTCGGTCCACCATCCCGAGGTGCTGACCGAAAACGACAATTTTCACCCAATACAGATAGTCCCCCCACTCCTCGGTGGACGTTGAGGTCGCCGAGGAGTGGAATGAATTTAAGCGGGAAGTCGACGTGGCGAAACCCTATCCACGGATTTCGAAAGTTGCACGTCTATCGAGTTGCCGTTCTGTGTTACGTGGCGGCTTTTGATAGGTCACCGAACAGTCGCGCCGTCTTTTTGTTTTCTCCAACGTTACCGTCATCATTACTTCTCCAACTTGCACGTGTATGCCTCCTATAAATACATCATTCCACTTCCTCCCACTCCACTTGAAGCTTTTAACCAGAAACTCTGAAGAACTTATTTCCTCACCTTCCACATTTGCTCTTCTGATCTTTGAACGTTTCTTCTCTTTGTTTATTACCATGTGTTGAACCCCAAAAATTACCCTTTCTTTTAAGAAAAGATACGTTTCGGGTATATTTCAACAAAATGGGACTCCAAAGGGTTTCTTTGGAGTCGCCACCTAATTTAAGGATTATTAGGAACCTAAATTAATTAAAGAGTGCAATTTATTCTTTATTTAAAAGAAATTAAATTAAAATCAAAGATTCTTAGGTAAGTGGTTCTTTTATTTCCGAAAGAAGGTCCCTTGCGGGAGCACTTTCGAAAATCCGCTAAATGCGGTTAATCCGGCGGTTTTCACGAATTTGTTAAGGATAATAAATATATAAAACTAATTTTGTATAAGGATAATATGAATAATATAAATAAGATAAGATTTCAATTATGCCGATACTTAGATAAATAAATGATCCAATTTAAAATTAATTAAATAGATAATGAAATAACGATCAATTGGTTAATTAATAGAATAAGTAAGGTTAAATGAAGTTAGATAATTAAATAAAACACATTAGATAAATAATTGAATAATAATAAAGGAGTAATTAATTGATTGAATAAATAGATAAATAAATAAGCAAATAAATAGCTCAATTAAATAAATGAATACTTGTCGATTTTAATTAAATAAAGGAGTAAATGAATAATAATGGATTAATTAAATAGATAAATAAATAAATATTTAATTGATTAAATAAATAAATGATTAATTGAAATTAAATAAATTAGATTAAGTAAATAAATAAATAATGGATTAAAATTTAGTTGATTAACTAAATAAATAAATTAGATTAGATAAATAAATATTTGAATATTTAATATAATAAATAAAGAAACAATTCAAATGCGAATTATGACGAGGGTACGATGTTTTAGCCGAATTTGATTTTGCACTCATTAATTGACAAATGATTCTAAACATCCATAAATTAATTGGCGATTCGAAAAGAAATTATACAAAGCATTCATATAAAACAATTTAAGTAATTTACAATAATTATTCACAATTCAAATATCATTTCTATCCTACGGGGCTACTAATCCGGTCTATGGGGGAAATCCTATACAACATGCATTTTCTAAGGGAGCGGGGAAAGACGGAGTTTAGAAGATAGAACCCGGAAGCGCAATTGAGCCTTGGACTTTGTGATTTTCATTTTTTCTTTCTTTTACATTTTCGGGGATATCAAGTCCCGAAAATGCGAAGCGGATCGAATAACTCCAAATGCAAATAGCCGTCCCAATAGATGAGTTTTAATCAACTCGCTCCCAAAAGTATTTCATGTCAAAGAAAGAGATAAAAAAAAAATTAGTATAGCCTAATATATCTATCTAGCAACATGGGTATGAACACTTATAAATTCACAACAAGACCAAACAAATGAATAAAAGAAAACTTATGAAGTTACTATTCCAATTTAAATGATAGATACAGTGGCATCTGATGCAATTTATGTTCTCATGGTAGCAAAACATGAATACGAATAGAATAACTGGATATAGGCTACACTAACAAGAATCTCTGCCCAACTTGATTAAGAATATCAGTGAAAACTTTCAATCTCTATAAGCTTACTCAAATACTAATAAAATTATTAACTATTCTGAGGTCTTAACAAAGCTTTACATGAACAGCCACAGTCCTATTCATTCACAACAACCACCCTTCAATTTCTAACCATAGTGAATAAAACATAAACTTCAAGGTAACAAGCTGCTTTAAAATGGTGTGTATATATATATATATATATATATATATATATATATATATATATATATATATATATATATATATATTCAATTTCTATCCATAAATAATTCTACAAACTTTGTACTCTTTCCCTTTTCGTTAAAAGAAAATATATCCAAAACATAAATCTCCTTCAATATTCAACATTTAATTAAAAATGATAACTTTGACATTCTAATACCTTCAAGGCGAAGACCAAAATAACCAGAAACTTTACCCATTGAATTTAAAACAAAGAAACCATCGCTTATGCTTATGTATATATGTGACATTCATCAGCTTCAAATGAAAATTTTCAAAAAGGTAATACATAGTAACATAGTACGTATTCTAACAAAGAAAATATACCAAGAACAGAAATAGGACTATCTATGTTACAATCATTACAAAGAACTCAACTTTACACTATGTTAATATGAAGTCATTATATATTTACACTAAGAAGATATCCCCTTTTTTAATGGAACCATGAATAAAAGAACACCACTCTAATATAATAGCAAACACAAAATTTAAAGAACAGAAAGTCTTTGGAACGGACCTGATTCGGAGCAGCGAAATGGGGCTAATATCAGAAATCACAAGCACGAACAAAGAAGGATCAAGCAAAAAAAAAAATGAAAGGAAACTAGAGGACCTTCTTATGAGCCGTTTTTTTTTTTTCCCCTTTTTTTTTTTTGGATGTTTTCCCCTCTTATTTATAGTAGGAATTTTAGGGTTTTTGGGTGTGGAAAATTGGTAGAAAATAGACAAGAATATCCTCCAACGGTACAAAAAATGGAAAAGGTCATTTTAAATTCAGATTTCAATAATGCTGCTATAACGTTTTAGGCTGGGATCTTCTTGAGTTGGGAAGGGCCGATAGTTATAGGGTCTTTGCATGGGTGAGCTGGTTTGGAGGGTGTTGCACTTTCAGTCCCTTTTTCAATTGCCAAATAATTTGGCCAATTTTCAGATAAAACCTCACCAAAATGACTCTTAATTAAATAGACTTCATAAATACCAATATGTTTCCGAAAGTACCAATTGAGTGATAAAAATTAAGATTTTTGACACAATGGGTTGTTTTTACAGCTATGATGATCTTAAGATAAAAAAATGCAATTCAATAGCCCAACAGCGATTGACTTTGTACAAAGCATGCATGAAACATTATAAAAAATTTTAAAACTCAAATTTCATTTAAAATTATATATTTTGTAAAATGACCAAATTTGCAAAAGTAACCCTTTTGTGAAATGGCCACCAATCGGACCAGAATCTCAATTCTACTTGGCATTAAGGGGACATTGAAGTATTTAGTGATTCCAAATTACCAAGAAGCAATTTAGAGATTAACTTTAAAATTTCGGGACAAAATTGGGTGTCAACACCATGTCTGCTACCAATTCCGGCCACGGCTCAAGCGATTCCGGTGAGAGGGCAGAGCGCTTTGCTGCCATGGCCATGAACGATGAAGCTATCGTCTCTGTGCCACCGTTGTAGGTGGTTGAGGCGGGAGCTGGTGGCGAGGCCACGTCTGCAGCTCCTGCCCCCAAAAGGCGTAAAGAGAGGGCTGGTCGTGATCTGGATGAGGTAAGTTATGATGTGGAGCTTGACGTAGGCGATGAAGATCGCGACAGGGATGAAGGTGACGTCGAAGGCGATGACGTCACTAGTGCCAAAGAGATGGGCATTTCGGTAGGTGGTGCCGAAGTGAGCGGGACAATCGATCCAAGAGGAGAGACCGAAGCTGGCCCGTCAAAGAAGTCGAAGAGGAAGATTCCTCTCGAGGTTGAGATTGATCCTCGTTTGGTTATTCCTTCCAGTCTCAACAAAGATAAAGACTTAAAGGTTCACGCTCAATCGGACGCCCAAAAGGGGAAGAAGAGGAACATTCCCGTCCACGTTACACCGAGTATCATCACCGAGGAGAGGCTTGAATCTGTTCGGGCTGATTGCCGTTGGGGTCCCGAGGTGGAGATTAGGATCCCAGCGCCTGGCTCGGCTGTGTCTACGCATGTCGAGGGGTACTCTTCAGTTTTTACCTACCCCTTCACCATAGGGTTCAACTTGCCAGTACATCCTATTATCGATATATTTTGTAGGTCCTATAACTTGTGTCTAGCCCAACTTGGGCCCGGGTTTTGGAGGGTCGTCCAAGCCCTCGAGTACTTGAGCGACAAAGCTGGCTTACCCTTCACCTTTCAACACTTGATTTCTCTCTACTATCCTTACTTCCACAAAGCCGGGGTGGTGGTTCTTCTGCCTCGAGGTTCTTACTCCATTCTGAGTAAGAGCGAGGATCATGGGGATTGAGGCTGGAATGATCGGTATGTACTCATTCCCATGAGGCTGTTGTCCGCCGAACCTGGCTTTCCCGAAGTATGGAACACTCAACGTAAGTGCTCGCTTCCATTTTCCATTCGGCTTTGGATTATCATAACTGTTGCTTATCCTTTCATCTTTGGCTTGCAGCTGAAAAGGTTTCAGTTAACCCACCGAGGAATTTGCTTGAGTGGGTTACCGAGGTTATGCAAGCGAAGACGCGCCCAGAGCGGCAATGGATGGTATTGGCCGGTTTGGAAGAGAACCGATGGGCGTGCAAGAGGCATGGTGAGTTGTTGATGACTTCGGCTCCTTTGGCTTGCTTTGAGCCATTAGGTTCTAACTTCTTTTGGTTTCATATATTCATGCAGGTCTTCCCAGCAAGGCTATGAGAGACACCGATGAGGAAGAAGAATCCGAGGTAGATGTCGAGGGGAGAGGAGAGGAGAAGAAAAGCAAGAAAGAGAGGAAGAAAAAAGAGAGGACAGTGCTTAATATCGCTGAGGACGTTGCCCAAATGGCGAGCTTAGCAAAGCGGCTTATTGACGAAAAGGCCAAAGGTTCATCTAGCCCGGGGACCTCACAAGGTGAAGAAGTTTTCTTGGGCCGATTTTCTTGCGTTTCTACCACCACACATACTCATGTTAAACGAATTGCTTCCCTTCCTTCCCCAGGTGCTAAAACAAAGCGGGTTGCACCGAAGTGGGCGGCCAAGGCGAAAGGACCTCGGGTTGAGGAGGCTACTGCTCCTGCTGCGGAAGCGTCGATCACAAAGCGTCGGGGACTCGTTGTTGAGCCTAGCGATGAAGAGCTTCCCCCCTTGGCCCCCGAGGTAAGGCCAGAGTTGGCTTCTGAACCCATTCCAGAGTCGAGGCCCGAGGTTGGTGGGGCGATCGAGGTTATAAACGTGGAGGAGTCTGATCAAGAGGCTGCCAAGCGAAAGGGCAAGGCTAGAGCGGGTGAAGGCCTGATTAAGAGCATGGTTAAAGCTTCTCGAGCCTCGCCAAAGCCTACCAACACTGCATCCCGGGCTTTGGAGATATATCCCGATGCGAATTGTCTAGACGCCACAAAAGAGGATATCGTGGCCCTTGATGGCTTACTTGGCCCTGCCGAAGCTCATGCCCTTCGGAACCTCAGCCCAATGAGTCTGATGGGCGTCTCCACCGCTTCAGCTCTTCGGGTAAGTCTTAGTGCGTATTTTACATAGTTGATCTCACTATTTTTCGGGTTCTGACATAGTGTTTCAAACGCAGAGTTTGGTCCTCGCACTGCAAGCGGTTCATCTCAAGCGCGATCGAGCTAAAGAGATTCAAGCAGCTGCTGCCGCTTGGGATGATCAGAAGAAGGTTCTTAGGGGGCAAGTTACTGAGCTAGAATCTCGATTCGCAATTCTGAACAATGAGCTGGAGCGCGCTAATGAGGCCTCAGCGAAAGATGAAGCTGATCTTCGTGTGGCTGTGGAGTCTACCAAAGCTCGAGTCCAAGCCGCGACAAATGAGTTTACTGCAGAGCGCTCGAGGTTAAGCCTTGAAAATGCCCGCCTTGAGGCCAAGCTTTTTACGGCCAAAACCGAAGTGCTTGAAGCATGCGAAAAATATCGCAGCAAGCTTGGGGAATATAACACCAAACTCATCGAGTTGCAGAGCCAAGTGGATCAAGTGCCAGCCCTTCGGGGCAAGATATCCAAGCTCGAGGGCAGAATTGCGTACCTTAATGAGCGGGCCGAGGTTAGGGCAACAAGGGCGAAGTTTGAAGAAACATTGGTCGTTGTCAAAACCAGGACGGGCAAATTGTGCTCGAGGACGAGATTGTCAAGGCAAGGGAAGCTGCTGCCGAGGCTCAAAGGATTGTGGACGAGCTCCCTTTGAGTGAAGGCTCAGATGATGATGAAGGCGATAGTGCCGAAGAGGGCAGTGGAGATGCCGATGGTCCGTAGCCTTAGTGTTTCGCAAACATTTTGATGTTTTTATTTTGTTTTTGGGCCTTTGTGCCTTTTTGGATATCAGCCTTCGGGCTTTCGTATATGTATAGCTTTGGACCTTCGGGTCCTTTTTAATGTAAATGTCTTTCAGCCTTCGGGCCTTTTAGTGGAAATTGATCGTTTGCACTTTTGTTTTGAATGTTCTCCTTTGCAAATGCCGAACACTTTGCTAAGAATAAATAGCTTGCAAGACTTAAAACGAATTTAATCGATGCAAACTTAGGACGACGTCTCGTCCTCGAGCCGATGCATTGTGCAGCTTCGGAGTGCAAGATTCACACAGACAAAATGAATGAAACCAAAGTCATTTTATTGCTATCAACGAGCCGGAAGTCGGCTATTTACATAAAACAAAGTCGAAGCGGTCCTTGGGTGAAAAATAAATTCTCAATAAAAGCAGATTAAGCAAATTGACAATACGCCGCTATCGGGCTAATTTACAATGTACTAAATCTAATCCTCGGGCGTAAGTCCCCGGTTGTCGGATAGATAAGCTTCGGTTGGGAGGCTCGATGTCGACCTCGATATTAACCCTTCTCACTCCTCCCCAGTGTTCGGTTTTGAATCTTGATGAAGATCCGAGCACTGGAAACGGTTCGGTTCGCTTCCTGAAAAGGTCAAGCAAAAAGACGGAACGAGGAGTAAGTTAGTACATTTTCTATCAATGCCATTGGAGCGTTGTTCGGCTCGGGGCTGTTTAATTGAAAAAAGAATTGAAAAGTATTTACCTCGGCTAGAAGTAGTATCGCTTCAGATTGGAGATATTCCAATTCAGAGGTTCGGGTTCTCCTTGAAGACTCTCAATTTGATAAGAGCCTTTTCCAACGATTGCCTTGACTCTATAGGGTCCTTCCCAATTTTCAATAAGCTTCCCCCCGTTGTCTTCCTTTGTTGACTGGTTCACAGTTTTCAACACATAATCTCCAACCTTGAAGTCCCTAAGTTTGGCTTTCCTGTTGAGGTAAGCCTCGATCTGCCTTTTTTGGGCAACTAGCCGAACCAAAGCTAATTCCCTTTTCTCTTCGAACAAATCTAGCTCTATACGCATTGCCTCTTGGTTGGCGTCTTCGGCAGTGTGAGCGTACCGAAGACTTGGTTCGCCCACTTCTACGGGGATGAGAGAATCCATGCCATAGGCTAGTGAGAAAGGAGTCTCACCGGTGCTGTTCTTCTCCGTTGTTCGTATGGCCCATAGCACCCCGGGCAACTCCTCGGGCCAAGGACCTTTCTTCTCGTCGAGTCTTTTCTTCAAATTTTCAATTATGATTCTGTTCGAAGACTCAGCTTGGCCATTGGCACTTGGGTGATAGGGAGTCGAGGCAATTCTTTTGATCCCCCATTGCTTGAAAAAATTAGTAATGGCTGCCCCCATGAATTGTTTACCGTTGTCACAAGCAATTTCTCTTGGGACGCCGAACCTGTAGATGATATTCTTTTTGATGAAATCGATTACTTGCTTTTGTTTTACCTCGGCGAGAGCCGCCGCTTCCACCCATTTTGTAAAGTAATCGGTCAATACTAAGATGAAACGAACACCACCTTTTCCTTTGGGTAATGGTCCCACGACATCCATTCCCCATTTCATGAAGGGCCATGGTGATACCACTGAATGTAAATGCTCGGCCTGTTGGTGGATCATCCGCCCATGGTGTTGGCACTTATCACATTTCTGCACGAAGGCTTTCACATTGGCACTGATTGTGGGCCAATAATACCCAGCTCTTAATAACTTACGCACCAGGGACTTTCCTCCCCCCCCGAGTGGTTGCCACATTCGCCTTCGTGCACTTCAGCCATAACGTACCTTGCCTCCTCGGGACCCAAACACTTGACCATCGGGCCGCAGTACAACCTTTTGTATAAGTTGCCCTCGATCAAGTGATACGAGGCTGCTTGGGTCCTCAACTTCCTTGCTTCTTTTTTGTCTTGGGGGACAGTCCCCGAGTCGAAGTAGGAGATGAACTTACTTCGCCAATCCCATCGGTTATCCACTGAGTTAACTTGCAATTTCATCTCTCTCATTTGTGCGGATAGCAACCGAACCACTGAGTCGGTCCTCAATTGGGTTTCGTCGATCGCCGAACCAAGGTTCGCCAAGGCATCAGCCTCGGTATTCTCCTCTCGAGGCAATAGTTTAACTTGCCATTCTTGGAATTGTGCCAAGATCCTTTGTGCTCGATCCAAGTATAGCTGCATTCTGGGCTCCCGAGCCGTATAATCACCGAGGATCTGGTTCACTACCAACTGTGAATCACATCTCAGTTCGATTCTTTTAATCCCCATTTCCTTAGCCAGCTCCAAACCTGCTAAAGCTGCCTCATATTTTGCTTCGTTGTTGGTTACTTTTTTTAACCGAACCGAATGCCTGACTTTCTCCCCGGTGGGTGCTCTCAAGACTATGCCTAAGAGGTTCCTTTTGCCATGGAGTTTTCCTTTTCCGCCTCGGGCAAAATGCCAATACTAAAATCAGCCACGAAGTCTGCCAAGACATGAGATTTAATGGCAGTCCGAGGTTGATAAGTAATGTCATACTCACTTAGCTCTACCGCCCATTTGGATAACCTCCCCGATAACTCCGGTTTATGCAATATATTTCTTAGGGGGACTACTGCTATTGGGTGACATTGAAAATAGGATCGTAGTTTCCGAGCGGTAATAAGTAAAGCAAGTGCTAATTTCTCCAACTGTGGGTACCTAGTTTCAGCGTCGAGGAGTTTCTTGCTCACGTAATAGATGGGTTGTTGTTTGCCATCTTCCTCCCGAACCAGCACAGCGCTGATTGACACCTCGGACACCGCCAAGTAGACCAGCAATGTTTCTCCTTCGTTTGGCTTGGCAAGCAACGGTGCGTTAGCAAAAATATTGTTTCAGATCTTTCAACGCTTGTTTACACTCCGGTGTCCATTCGAAGTGATTGTTTTTTCTCAAAACGGAGAAGAACTTGTGGCATCGCTCCGAAGACCTTGAAATGAAATGACTCAAGGCAGCGACTCGGCCAGTCAAGCGTTGAACTTCTTTTACCCCGGTTAGCTCCTCAGGGATCTCCTCAATAGCTCTGATTTTATCTGGGTTGGCCTCGATTCCTCGTTCAGAGACAATGAAACCCAAGAATTTGCCTGATCCCACACCGAAGGCGCACTTCTCAGGGTTCAATTTCATACCGTATTGCCTCAACACCGCAAAGGCTTCCCTCAGATGGTTCAAATGATCCTCTATTTGGATCGATTTGATGAGCATGTCGTCTATGTAGACTTCCATAGACTTTCCAATATATTCTTTAAACATGCGACACACCAACCTTTGGTATGTCGCCCCGACATTCTTCAAACCGAAGGGCATCACTTTGTAACAGAAGGTACCTCGGTCAGTGATGAACGAGGTCTTCTCTTCGTCCTTCGGGTCCATGAGAATTTGATTATAGCCCAAATATGCATCCAGGAAGGTCAATAGTTTGTGTTCGGCCGTGGAGTCTATCAACCTGTCAATTTGTGGTAATGGATATGAATCTTTGGGGCAAGCTTTGTTTAGGTCAGTGTAATCTACACACATCCTCCACTTGCCATTCTTCTTCGGTACGACCACAACATTGGCCAGCCACTCGGGGTACTTTACTTCTCTAATGAAGCCGTTTTCTTATAATTTGGCGGTTTCATCCTCGATCGCCTTCTTTTTGACCCTGGCATGAGGTCTTTTCTTCTGCTTCACCGGGGTAAATTTTGGATCCACATTCAGTTTGTGGGTCATGATCTCCGGATCGATACCCGTCATGTCTGAATGTGACCAGGCAAAACAATCATGGTTGGACTTCAAAACTTCTATAATCGCCTTTTTCGACTCCGGGTCCAACTCCGAGCCGATAAACACTTTCCTATCGGGGAAATTTTTCAATAGAATGAAGGATTCCAGTTCTTCAATGGTTGAGTCCTCGGCTTTTTATTTCTGAGGCTCTTGAATACAGGCCGGAACCTTTTCGATTTCTCCTCGGGCGTCTTCCCCGCTTGACCCCGATTCCTGTCGTTGCTATTGCTTTGGCCCGACCGGGGCGACTCCACTCTTTATAGCAACCGAATAGCACTCCCTTGCTACTCGTTGCTCCCCTTTGATTGATCGAACTCCCCAAGGGGTAGGGAATTTAATCACTTGATGTAGAGTGGAGGGGACAGCCTCCATGGAGTGGATCCATGGCCTTCCGAGGATCACATTGTAGGCTAGATCCTCGGGCATGACTTGGAACAGTGTTTCTTTGGTAACCCCCTCGGCGAATGTTTTGAGTGTGATCTCACCCAACGTTTTCTCCGTAGAGTTGTTGAAGCCAGCTAACACCGTTGATTTGGGAACAACTTCCCCCTTCAACCACATCTTCTTAACAGCACCGTAGCTGATTATGTTAACTGAGCTACCGGGGTCGATCAAGACTCTTTTGATGTCAGAGTTGTTGATTCTCAACATGATAACTAGAGCGTCGTGATGAGGGAACATCATCCCATCACAGTCATCATCGTCGAACACAATATCTTTGCCCGAGCCTCCAACTCAGGTTCTTTTCTCCATGGTGATGGAGAGCTTGGCAAATTTTTTGGCGGCGGCGAAATTCACGACGTTCACCTCTGACCCCCCGGTTATAACGTTCACTACTCTTTCCGGGGGTGGAGCCCGAGGTGGTTGCCCATCGCCTCGGTTCTTGGAAAAATTATCTTTCCCTTTGTCAGTGAGGAAGTCGGCAAAAACTCCCTTCTTCAGCAGGTGAGCTACCTCGAGGCGCAAAGCTTTGCAATCCTCGGTCCTGTGGCCATAATATGCGTGGAATTCGCAATGCATATTGTGGTCTATTTTATCCACTGGGGTTCTCATATCCTTGGGAACCCTTACCCCGGCAGTTCCCTTGACAACATTGAGCAGCTCCGAGGTCGATATGTTGAAGTTATAGTCTTGGATCCGAGGGAGATCCTTTTTTGGGACCGAGGCGGAGCTTGAGGGGTTTCTTTGGTTCACATTGGGTTGAACCTTCCCTCAGAGCCTTTGGCTTATGTGAGAGGTTGGGTATGAATTACCGAGGGTGTTTCCCAAACTCTGGCTGACATGCTGCCTCGTCGAGGTGTAAGGCTCATACCTTCCCTTCGAGTTACTTCGTGGCGCCTCGGCGCGATTCGAAGGTTCACCTCGGTTACGTTGTTGGTAACCTGGGTTCTTGAACTCGGCTTCCTTCAATCTGATTTTGGAATAAGTGCGCCTATGCAGATCCTCCCACGTCAGGACCTGATATTGTTGTAGCTCTTTGCGCAATTCAGCGGCAGCGTCAGAATTGTGACTATTGATACCCTTTTCAAACGCCATGATGGCCGAGGTATCCTCCATCCGAGGCAATTCCATACGCTCAGCGTGGAATCGCTCAAGAAATTCCTTAAGTGGTTCACCGGGCTTTTGTTTTACTTCACATATATCCTCCTTCCTTTGGGGGATTTTTGTGCCCCGGTGTGCGCCTTGACAAAGGCGCTGGACATTTCCTTAAATGAGGAAATCGACCCCGCTGGCAAGCACAAATACCACCGAAGAGCCCCTTTCTCTAACGACTGACCGAATTTCTTCAAGAACATCGACTCGAGCTACGTAGCCGTTAAGTCATTGCTCTTTACCATGGCCATATATTCCCTTATGTGCTCTTTAGGATCGGTGGTCCCATCATATTTCTTCAAGAATATGAGTTTGAAGCCCGGGGGAGTTGGGGCTGGAGCCGCCTCGGGCTTGTAGGGCTGCTCCCTGTATTGATCGATATCGAGGTCGTCTTCCTCCTTTGTTATCCCCCGCACGCCTTCGAGGCGCTTCTCCACGCGCGCCTCGATGCAAGCCTCGATTTCCCTGCTCATTCTTTCAACGTCAACCGAGGACGTTGTCTCCGCCACGGTGGGAACCGTCCCGAAATGTGGTGTGGTAGTTGGATTGACGTGGCCCCGTTGTGACGTTCCCCTATTATCGCGCCCGGAGGAACGAAGAGCGGGATGCCTCCACCAGGAGCCGAAGGCTGGGTGCTGTTTGGGGCAGCACTATCCCTCGCCTCTAACGAAGCGTGAAATTCAGCATTAATGCTCGCCTGCTCATCCTGTCTACTTTGGAGAGCTCTTAGCGTAGTGACAACATACATCTGGAATTATTCAGTTATCATTGGTGCGATGGGCTGCTGGTTCAACGGAACGTCAGCCCGTTCGTTATTGTTACCGCTGTGATCAGCCATAACGTTGTTGAATCGTAAGCTTTTGACAAAAAAAAAACGGACGTGAAACTTTAGAACAAAGCGTTACTGCTTATATCCCCACAGACGGCGCCAATTTGTATGGGCCTAAATTAGTTTAGGTGTACAAATCGAATTTGGATTCGAATATAAGCAATTCTTCGTATCAAAGTCGAAATAATACGCGAAAAGGATGTAAATGCGAGAAAATAACTGTATTTCAATATATGAACGTGATTACAAATTTGGGCAGCATTTCAATACAAATTTCTGGATCCCTATGATACAAAATGAACTACTATTTATAGGCCTAAGAGCCTTGCCCACGTTCTCCACCATCAGCTAATGCATCCCCCACGATCTGGACATTAATATGGAGAAGTTAGTGGGGCAAAGTAATGGGCTGCAAAGCCGGTGGAACCGAGGTGATTACCGAAACTTGGTCCCAAGGCTTCGGTTATCTGACCTTACTGTTCGGATAGGAGGGCATGTCACCGAAGCTCGGTGTCCAACTTGCCTTCGGTCGCGTCGTTGGAACTTGTCTTCGGTGATTTAATCGCGAGTTTAGTCGCTTCTCTTCGGAGCATCAACTCGTTTTTCCTTCGGTCTACCATCCCGAGGTGCTGACCGAGGACGACAATTTTCACCCAATACAACCATACTGGTCGAAATTGTTTGATTTATCACATATACTACACACTTCTGATTCATTCGTACTTATCATTCGCAAGTAATCTCGTATTTGCCTTTGTCAGTAACAAAGTTTTACGAACTCCACATCTAAATTATCGGAAAGAAAAATCAAAATTTAACACTTGGTAAAATCATATACTATGATTTAGAACTGCTCTCATATCAAAATTTCGTTAGACGTTAACGGTGAAGCTAAGATTTTTTTCCAATGACAATAAATATAATATTAGACCTTTTTTAAGTATAGTGATATTGTAATGCTTAAAAGCATCAAAGGGTGCAGTTAGTTGGTGGACAAAGTTATTGAATATACGGTAAGAGACCAATATATAATGCATCGAATTAGTCAAGTTATACACAAACGTGTTAAGTTAATTCAGAATGTATTTTCATTATGACAAAAAGAATGCGATACCTAAATCAGTCTATGTGCTTCCTGCAGGTTACGGACCCTATTGATTGTGAGTTGATTCGGTGGATCGTTAATTGATTTCGGAGTCAGCTATGGAAAGTTTAGATTGACAGCCGCTCTTCACGTGGGATTGGTTATTGCTCTTGCCTTATTCTCTGGAGATATTTATATCCCTAAGAGAATCAAATCTCTTGGGTCAAATCTCTCTAGCTTCAGTATCTCGTCAATCTCTCTCAATCATATCTCGTCCAAGGTTCTGCCCTGTTTTCCCGCAATGGTCTCCCTGCTGTGTCACTATTTATTCGAGAGTTTCTGAAGACCTCCTTACGCTTCTAATTACTATCTACTGTCTGTAAGTCTTTTACTTACAAACTGTACTCTTGAGAGTTTACGAGAGTTTTACAAGAAAAGAAAGAGAGATCGTGTAGTGAGGTAATAGTCGTGTCACTGAAGTTTGGTCTGATTCTCTATAAATCAGACACTATCATTAGTGGTGAGCGAAGGATTAAAAACCACCTGTGAGAAGACGTTTATGGTTAACGATAAACCATACTTGTAATTGTGTTTACTAAAGAGCTTGAAGAGAGATCACTCCCTTGTGACCCAAGGGGACTGGACTAGGAAACATTTGGTTCTGAACCAGTATAAATACTCTGTGTCGTTCCTTACTTATTTACAGCCTTTTTCTTTCTACATTAATCAGATTTTATATTTCTAAGTCAACTCACGAATTGCTCAGTCGACTAAATATAGCAGTTTTAACAATTCACCCCCCCTTTTGTATTCATCAATTGGTATCAGAGCTTGGACTCACACTTTTGTTTTGCCTTACAGCAAGTGAGAAAAGATCATGTCATCACACGTTGTGAATGGGGCTCTTCTACAAAAGGGAACTTCTGCCACCCGACCTCCTTACTTTAATGGTAAGCATTATAGTCATTGGAAGATTCGTATGGAAACATACATTAAATCGGTTGACTTCAAGGTCTGGCGTGTCATCAAGAAAGGCCCTTTTGATATTCCCACCATCAAATCTGCCAAGAAAGAAGGAGATCCACAGAATGCTCCTACTGATGTTGACATGGACGATTATACTGATGAACAACGTGAGATTATCCAACTCAACTACAAAGCTGTCAATATTCTTTACAACGCCATTAGTGGTGAAGAATATGAAAAAATTTCTAGTTGTGAAACGGCCAAAGAAATATGGGATAAACTAGAAGTTACATATGAAGGAACTAGCAAAGTGAAAGAAACAAGGATCAATCTTCTCATATATGAGTACGAACTTTTCCAAATGAAAGATGGAGAATCTGCTGAAGATATGTTTGCTAGGTTCAGCAAAATTGTTGGTGAACTCAAAGCGCTTGGAAAAATCTACTCCAATGGTGAGCAGATAAGAAAGATTCTAAGAAGTTTCCCTATAACCTGGCAACCCAAGGTCATAAACATTGAAAGTGGAGATCTTAACAAAATCTCCTATGATGAACTGAGAGGAGATCTGATTGCCTTTGAGAAAACTCATTTGAAACGCAATGTATTGGAAGAGAAAAAGAAAACTGTAGCATTCAATACTACAGTGGAGGAAGTCGACTATGATCAGGATATTGAAGAAGATGATATCCAGGAACAACTTGCTATGATGTCCAGAAACTTAAACGGACTTGTGAACCGAAGACGTCAATTCAGAAAAAGCAAAGCTCCTTTCAAGAAAGATCAAACCAATTACAGAAATGAAAGGTCGATGCTTCGAATGCGGCAAACAAGGACACATTGCAACAAACTGCCCTGACGCTAAAAGGAAAGGCAGAAATAGATCTTACGCTGCATGGAGTGATGAAGATACAGCTGACACTGAACAAGAAGAAGCAGCCAATATTTGCTTCATGGCCTCAGACAACTCTACCAGTAGTGGAATCCAATCTAATGACTCAAGTGAGGGACGCCACAAAGGATCAATAAAGATGGGAAAATGGTTTCTTGATAGTGGTTGCTCCCGTCATATGACTGGCGATAAACAACTGTTCAAATCTATAACTAAGATTGATGGAGGATCTGTTAAATTTGGAGGAGATGCTAAAGGAAAGATCGTTGGCATTGGAATCATTTCCCTAAGTCCCTCCTGTTACATCAAGGAAGCATTTCTCGTTGATGGACTCAAACACAATCTCCTAAGTATCAGTCAACTTTGTGATAGAGGGTACAAGGTAAAATTTGAATCCAGCAGATGCATTATTCATGACACCAAAGGTAAGGTAGTTCTCTCCGGATCCAGGGAAAACAATATCTATGTTCTTAACAATGGTAAAGCTTCTACAGGTAAACACTTATGTCTTGCTTCCATTGCAAATGACCCCTGGACATGGCATAGAAAATTAGGCCATGCTAGTATGTCTTTGATTGAGAAACTGTCTAAACAGGAACTAGTAATTGGACTACCGAAGCTTAACTTCACAAAAAATCATATCTGCGATGCATGTCAGCTGGGTAAGCAAACTAGAATCTCCTTTAAAGGAAAAGATATTGTCTCTACCTCTAACCCCTTAGAACTATTGCATATGGATCTGTTTGGTCCAACTAGAACCGCTAGTATCGGAGGTAAAAGGTATGCTTTTGTGATTGTTGATGATTACTCTCGTTTTACTTGGGTTATGTTTCTATCTCATAAAGATGACGCTTTTAAAAGTTTTGAAGTTTTCTGCAAGAAAGTTCAAAGAGAAAAAGGCTACTACATATCCACCATCAGAAGTGATCATGGCGGGGAATTCGAAAGCAAAATCTTTGAAGAATTCTGTAATTCTCATGGATTCACTCACAATTTCTCCTCTCCTCGAACTCCTCAACAAAATGGTGTTGTAGAAAGGAAGAATCGCACTCTTCAAGACATGGCCAGAACTATGTTAGTTGAACACTCTCTTCCAAATCATTTTTGGGCTGAAGCTGTAAGTACTGCTTGTCATATTTTAAATAGATGTCTCATTCGCCCTATCCTTCATAAAACTCCCTACGAACTTTGGAAAGGCAAGAGACCAAATATTAGTTACTTTCATCCCTTTGGTTGTAAATGTTTTATTCATAACAATGGTAAAGTTTATTCATAACAATGGTAAAGATAATCTTGGTAAGTTTGATCCACGTAGTGATGAAGGTATTTTCTTAGGATACTCTAACACTAGCAGATCGTATAGAGTATTTAATAAGAGAACTTTAACAGTTGAAGAATCCATGCATGTTGTATTTGATGATTCCTTGATCCATGTCGAGAAAGGTAATAATGCAGATGACGACGAAGTTGGACCAACTCCATCCATTCCCTCAGAAACCACAGTTACAACCTTTGAGCCTCTTAATCCTCAAATTCAGGAGGTTGAGGAGTCAGGTTCTGCTCCAGAACAGACTGAGTCGACTTCACAGCTCAAAGAACTGGAAGTGGTCGTACCAAATGAATGGAGGAGTGATCCCGACTACCCACGGAAATATATCATTGGGGATCCACGAGAAGGTATGAAAACGAGAAACTCCCTTAAATCTAATCTGGCTTTCATCTCACAGATAGAACCAAAGAAGATAAACTTGGGTTCTTGCCATGAAAGAAGAGCTCGATCAATTTGAGAAAAACCAGGTGTGGGAGCTCGTTCCTAAACCCAAAGGAAAATCTATTATTGGTACCAAATGGGTGTTCAAAAACAAGCTCAACGAAGAAGGTAAGGTGGTAAGAAACAAGGCTCGTCTAGTGGCTCAAGGCTACTCTCAGATAGAGGGAGTCGACTACGACGAGACATTTGCTCCTGTTGCTAGACTTGAATCTATTCGCATGCTTCTAGCTTTCGCTTCTTTCAAACAATTTAAACTTTTTCAAATGGATGTTAAAAGTGCTTTCCTCAATGGGTTCATTAAAGAAGAAGTTTTTGTCAAACAACCTCCAGGTTTTGAAAATCCTAAATTCCCTCATCATGTGTTTAAGCTTTCCAAAGCTCTTTATGGTCTTAAACAAGCCCCTCGTGCTTGGTATGAAAGACTAAGCTCATTCTTATTATCCCATGGATTTTCTAGAGGAAAAAGTGATAAGACTCTTTTTATACAGAAAACCTCCTCTGACATTCTTATTATTCAAATTTACGTTGATGACATCATTTTCGGTAGCACTAATCCAGAATTATGCAAGAAATTTGAAGTGCTTATGCAGGGTGAGTTTGAAATGAGCTTGATAGGAGAACTCACGTTCTTTCTCGGACTCCAGATCAAACAATAAGAAAATGGCATCTTTATTTGTCAATATAAATACACCAAAGAACTTATTGTTAAATTTGGAATGAATGACGCCAACCCTGCTAAAACTCCCATGAGCCCTGCTACCCATCTGGTAAGTGACTCAAAAGATACAAGTATCAATGCTTCTCTTTATCGAGGTATGATTGGATCACTGCTTTACTTAACTGCTAGTCGACCAGACATAATGCTTTCTGTATGTAAATGTGCTCGCTTTCAGTCAGCTCCCAAAGTATCTCATCTTACTGCAGTTAAAAGAATCCTTCGTTATCTTGTTGGCACAGTTAACTCTGGTTTATGGTATCCTCGCACGAATTTCTTTGATCTTATTGGATTTTCAGACGCTGACTATGCAGGTGACAGGATTGATAGAAAAAGAACCAGTGGTGCAAGCTTCTTTCTTGGGAAATCTCTTGTTTCATAGAACAGCAAGAAACAGGACTGTACTGCTCTTTCTACAGCTGAATCTGAATATGTTGCTCTAGGACATTGTTGCACTCAATTCCTTTGGATGGGCAAACAACTCTCTGATTATAATTTATTTTTTAAACCCATTCCCATGCTATGTGATAATACTAGTGCAATTGAATTATCCTACAATCCGGTTGATCATCCTAGAACTAAGCATATTGATGTTCGTTATCATTTTATTAGGGATCATGTTCAGGATGGTGATGTTGATATTGCCTTCGTTAGCACTGATTTTCAATTAGCTGATATTTTCACAAAACCTCTTTTAGAAGAACGATTTTGTGCTCTACGTGACTTGCTTGGAATTTTGCCTGATCCCTCTTAATTTCCCTCAGTATAATGCCTTAAGTATATTTGTATTTTCCTTACCAGACTCTCTTAATTTTTAATGCTTATTTTACTATGTCATTATTACCTTTTACCCTTTCACTTGTCATTATTACTCCTTTTAGTTGAAAAGCTGTCAGGCGGCGTGGGAAACGATTTCCAAGGGTCTGCGTCCTGTCCTTTCCTCTCCATCAGCCATCACGTCTCTTCAGTTCATCTACCACTCACACGATACCCCTTCCGTTCCCATTCCTTTTTAACTTCTCCACTCCCCCAAATCCCTTCATACCTTTACCTCTCCTCAAACTACCTCCATTAAAATGGTTCGCAAAACATCCTTCTCTGCTCGTCGAAGCCAGCGCACTAAATCAAAACTACCTACCACCTCTACCACTCCGGTTCTGGTGGAATCTGATCACTCTGAAAACACCATGTCCACTTATCAAAGTCCAAACAGAAACCCTATTTCTTCTAAGAAATCCGGTAAACGACCCATGCAAACTCCTGATGAAGAGTGTGTTAAGAGGCCCAAGAAAGAATTTTCTCTTGCTGATTTGGATGAGACTCTAGATTTCTGGGATGCCTCTGCGTGTGAGAAGCTTGTCGCTCTTAAGGACAAACCTCTGGCTCATGGTAGACTTGTGGACTTGGAGGCTATGGATTCTCTCAATTGCTCTCTGATTCCATGGTTTGCTGCTCAAGACTGGTCCAATTTCTTCTCTGTCGAACCCGTTGATATCCCTGAGGATCTGGTAAGACTATTCTATGCTAATCTCCGTCCCTGTTCATCTGGTGGTTTTGAAATAATGGTGTTGAACACTCGCATTGTTATTACTAAAGCTATTCTGTGCCGCATTCTGGGCTGTAAGTCTTCTGGTTACTCTGACTTTTTTAAAATCTCCTGGCCTGCTGATTTTGAGGTCTCTTTTGACCAGGCCTAGACTTTTTTATCTGATAAAACTGATATTCCTGAAGGGCAACTAGGCCCCATAGACCTCTATTTTGAAATGCGTGTCTTAGCCCATATTGTTGGTACTACCTTGCTTCCTCGGACTGGATCTCTTAGTTCTCTGTCTCAACGTGACACCCTGATTGTCTATTGCCTGGTTACTAAGAAGAAATTTGATTTAGCTGCCTGGATCATTGAATACATGCTTGAAAGTAGTGCAGAATGTGCATCTCTTCCATATGGCATTCTCATCACTCGTATCTTGCATTTTTATAAAGTAAATATCTCTGAGTGGAAAACATTCTGTTTAACTGCCTGTTACAACTCTCGCACCTTTGCTTCAATGGGGTATGTTCATCTTAATGACTCATGGGCTCGTAAGGAACCAAAATCCCCCAAGCCTGTTGATGATATTGCTGGTCTTTCTAAGGCATCTGCTCCAGTTGAAACTGAGCCTGCTGGTAAGTTCAAAGATGCTCTGGCTGATGTAAATGACCTGTTGCTGAGTTTGCACTATAAAAGTGAGAAGGCCTTTGAGGATATTACCGAGCTCAAGTTGGATGTAGGTAGATTCTCTCTTAAACTTGATAATGCTGTAACAGACTCTGCTGCTGCCATAAGGCAGGTTCATGCTCGCATTGATGCTGTTTCTACAGACGTTCAAGCCAGGATCACTGCCATGTCCACTGATGTTCAGACTAAGCTGGACAGAATGACTGACAATGTTGTGAACACTCTTATTTATTTTCTTGCTCCTCGCTAAATTTAACTCTTTGGGTCTGTAATATTCAGGACAACTTAGCACTGCTGTGCTTATTTTTGCTTTGCTCCTTTTTGGTTGATGCCAAGGGGGAGAACAGACTACTTCCTTTAGTTTAGTTATGTGAATATCGTATTATCCCTTCTCTGCCTTACGTCTTTTGTTTGAAGGGTCACTCACTCAGGGGGAGTCAACTAACCTCCCTACCCTGGAGACCTAAAACTTGCTTATCAACTAAGCTAACACTCAGGGGGAGTTAGCACACTCAGGGGGAGTCAGCTATCAGCGTTGAACAGTCGACTTCAGAAACAAAGGGAAGTATCCTAGCACATACACTTCTTCACTTTTTGTCATCACCAAAAAGGGGGAGATTGTTAAGTTAATTCAGAATGTATTTTGATTATGACAAAAAGAATGCGATACCTAAATCAGTCTATGTGCTTCCTGCAGGTTACGGGCCCTATTGATTGTGAGTTGATTCGGTGGATCGTTAATTGATTTCGGAGTCAGCTATGGAAAGTTTAGATTGACAGCCGCTCTTCTCGTGGGATTGGTTATTGCTCTTGCCTTATTCTCTGGAGATATTTATATCCCTAAGAGAATCAAATCTCTTGGGTAATCTCTCTAGCTTCAGTATCTCGTCAATCTCTCTCAATCATATCTCGTCCAAGGTTCTGCCCTGTTTTCCCGCAACGGTCTCCCTGCTGTGTCACTATTTATTCGAGAGTTTCTGAAGACCTCCTTACGCTTCTAATTACTATCTACTGTCTCTAAGTCTTTTACTTACAAACTGTACTCTTGAGAGTTTACGAGAGTTTTACAAGAAAAGAAAGAGAGATCGTGTAGTGAGGTAATAGTCGTGTCACTGAAGTTTGGTCTGATTCTCTGTAAATCAGACACTATCGTTAGTGGTGAGCGAAGGATTAAAAACCACATGTGAGAAGATGTTTATGGTTAACGATAAACCATACTTGTAATTGTGTTTACTAAAGAGCTTGAAGAGAGATCACTCCCTTGTGACCCAAGGGGACTGGACTAGGAACCATTTGGTTCTGAACCAGTATAAATACTCTGTGTCGTTCCTTACTTATTTACAGACTTTTTCTTTCTGCATTAATCAGTTTTTATATTTCTAAGTCAACTCACGAATTGCTCAGTCGACTAAATATAGCAGTTTTAACAATTCACCCCCCTCTTGTATTCATCAAAACCGGCCCAACACGAATAGCTAAAATTTTCAGTTTGGAAGTAAAAAGGGGAGAGGTGCCTGTGCCTGTGGCCTATGGGGACTGTGAAGAGAGATAGAGAGCCCCCAAAATCAGTATAAAAGGGAGTCGTTAGGCAATTTATAGCGAAGGAGTAGGAAGAAAGAATTATCCTTCTGAACTTCAAATTTAATTTGCAAAATCATAACCAACCACTCATATCGAGAAACAGAGAGAAGAAAAACAGAAAAGCTTTTTAACGGCCCCTTTCTTTCGACCACTTTTACTAATTCAGCTGCTGCTCTTCTCTCTGTTACACTTTTTTCTTCAGTTACATACTACTATTACATATTTAATCTTATAATAACTATTATATTTCTTAATCCTCTTATCATTCATCTATATAAACACTTAGTTACCCAAAAACACGTACTTCAAATTAAACTGAGCTAAATTTGAAGAAGATGGTGGCAATTGGTGATCAAGTGAGAATAGTTGTGAGGGAATTTGATCCAAAAAAAGATTGCAGAGAAGTTGAAGAGGTAGAAAGAAGATGTGAAGTTGGTCCCAGTGGCAAACTCTCTCTATTCACTGACCTTTTAGGTGATCCAATTTGCAGAGTTCGCCATTCTCCTGCCTATCTCATGCTGGTATATATCCATCCATATGCTTAAACTATTTACTCCACATTTTTTTTATAATGGGAAAATTCCCGAGGGTCAATAGCATGATGGTTGAAAGTTAGTGGATAATAGACTTGTCCCGCTATGCATTTTCACTTAAAATCAAAATTTGTATGTGATAGAGTTTGAATATGTGGTGCACCTAGTCAATACTTCATGCACAATACTCTTACCACTAGA
The DNA here is from genome assembly GCA_029990575.1 of Petunia axillaris subsp. axillaris. Lineage (NCBI taxonomy): Eukaryota > Viridiplantae > Streptophyta > Magnoliopsida > Solanales > Solanaceae > Petunia > Petunia axillaris. The sequence continues at coordinate 44,850,342 of JARKNS010000007.1, read as the reverse complement.
CTAAAGCTCGAGAAAACTACATATTCCACACTTACATTGCATGCTAAAGTTTTGTGTCATATTTAATTCCTTATAATTATACCAATAAATATTTCGAGAGTACTACGGATTTTTCATTGTTAATGTTATTAACTCCATTTCTTGTTGCAATCTTAATTAGGTAGCAGAGATAGTGGTAAGTAATGGAGGAAAAGAGGAAAAAAGGGGAATAGTAGGGATGATAAGGGGTTGTATCAAAACCGTTACATGTGGAAAAAGACTCAACAGGAACGTGAAGAAGAACAATCATGATTTCACCAATTTACTACCTCAACAACATCTCCCTGTTTTCACAAAACTTGCCTATATTTTAGGCCTTCGCGTCTCTCCTTTTCACAGGTAACTACTAAATTTATTCATTGATGCTAAGTCCTAATTTAATACTCTACTATATTTCTCATTACAACTAGAAGTTTATTTTACTTTTATAGTGTTATCTTGCACATCGACCAATGATTGTTTAGTATTTGCCAAAAACAGACGCATTCTAAAGACCTCGTATTGTTGTCATGTTTTCATTTTATATATTATAGTAGACTCTCTATAACATATAAAAGACGGTAGAAAATAAGATATTGTTGTCATGTTTTGTTTTATGAGTATATGACAAGTACGAGGACAAAAAGTTTTATATTCTGACAATATAAAACTTTACACGATCATGCAAATAAAATATAACTATAAACTATAGCCTACAGATACTATAAGTGGAATTTACTAACTTGATAATTAATGTTGACGATAAATATAAAATTTAAAATTTGAATTTTCCATCATTAAGTATTTACCATTAAATTCGTTGCACTTCTAGGATTATAGCTAGGTTGAAGTTCAATATTTGTTGAAATTTTAGTAACATAACATATACACTTTTGTAAATGCTTTATCTACCTTGGCAGACAACTTGTTACAATGAGTTTTAAACTAGTAGCATGTGACATACTGTATGTCATCATATATAAGTTAATTTCTTTTGACTATGATGAAAATGCCATTTGTCATTTTACAGGAGAAAAGGAATCGGGTTGAAATTGGTGTGCAAGATGGAGGAATGGTTCAGAGAAAATGGTGCTGAATATTCATACATAGCTACTGAAAAAGATAACCATGCTTCTCTAAATCTCTTCACACACAAGTGTGGCTACACTAAGTTCCGTACCCCATCCATTCTAGTGCAGCCAGTTTTTGCTCACAAAGTCAAGATATCAAGGAAAGTCACTATCAATAAGCTCACTCCAAGTGATGCTGAAATTATATATCGTCATCATTTTTCCACCACGGAATTTTTCCCGAAAGACATTGATTCAATTCTCAACAATAAACTCAATTTGGGTACTTTCCTAGCCGTTCCAAAGGGTCTTTTTACTTGTTGGACGGGTGCAAATAAATTTTTAACGAGCCAGCCTGAGTCGTGGGCTGTGCTCAGCGTATGGAACTGTAAAGACGTGTTTAAATTAGAGGTTCGTGGCGCGTCAAGGATAACAAAGGGTTTAGCTAAGACGAGTCGGTTAATGGACCGGGCTTTTCCGTGGCTTAAGCTACCATCGGTGCCGGAAGTTTTTAAGCCTTTTGGGCTTCATTTTTTGTATGGGCTTGGTGGTGAAGGCCCATTAGTTATAGATTTCATCAAGGCCTTATGTGATGTCGCCCATAACTTAGCTGGAGAATCACAGTGTGGAGTGGTGGTGACTGAAGTAGCAAGCTGTGAACGGCTTAAGTTAGGAATCCCATACTGGAAAAAACTATCTTGCGCCGAGGACCTATGGTGTATAAAACGATTAGAGGAAGGCTACAGTGAAGGGCCTGTCGGTGACTGGACAAAATCACAGCCTGGTTTTTCTATTTTTGTTGATCCTAGAGAATTTTAACTTTTACCAGAAAATATCTTGTATTTTAGAAATAGGGGAACCTAATATTATAATTCAATTATTCCTGGTTGACTGCTGTAAAGGGGAATTTGGAATATCCCTTTGTTTCTAACCTTTTCTTTCTAGATTTTTGTTATCTTTAGAGGTTTTATCCTTTTTTTTTTAAACTCTATGATCATCACATAGTTTATAACACACTCTATGATGATATTACATGTGATAATAAAAAAATATAAATGCCAGAAAGAAAGTGGAATTATACAATCCACACTTTTTTTTACAAGTGATGAAATGCAGTATGTAAAAAGATCCTAAATTCTAATTTAATAAAATGAGATGATCATAAATGCTAACCATCATGACTTTGATTTTTTTGTTTTACATTTTATACTCCGCGCGGGTTGCACTCTAGTTGGCTCTAGAGGTTGTCTCTCCTTCCTCACTTTTTTCTTTGGAGCTTTGTCTTGAATAGCCCTTGGAGACAAATCACCCTCTCTAGCCACGTGACTAAAATTATGAGCGGTGGATTCTTCATCAAGTTCATCTTCTTCAAAAATATCATCATCCTCCAACAAGTAATTCCCTTGAAGTGCTTCTTGTTGATTTGATGTCCCTTGCCGCGCCAGAATGCCCCTTGTATCATACAAATACATTTGCTCAATGAGTTCATCGTCAGAGGGTAGCCTCTTTGAATGTGGAACAACCTGCATTAATGACTTGGGTATAAAAGGAGTGTGGACATTCAAATAAGGCTTATCAAAATTGGGTGATGCACATTTACACAACCGTTCAAGTTGAGCCGTTGGTATGAGGTCATTCCCCGAGTATTTTGATATAGCCAAATTTTCAGCTTCAAAGTCCATACTATCAACCTGTGAAGGGACACTTTGAGCCTGCCTGTTCTCCTCACAAATTTTCGTACCGACTTCAATAACACGTGCTAAGGCTACTGCATTAGACTCTACTATATCAGCATGTTCTGCACAAAAAATTGTAATAGCCAGCGCCCTCACTTCACTAGGAACAATAGCAATTTTGCTACTTGGAACAGTGCTAGCACCTGTTCCATTCTTCTCTGCCTGAAGTGTTGGAATGATGCTTGGAACAGTTCCAAGTGCATATGAATTTGTAAGACCTTTCCCAGTTGTATTTGGAGTGGTAGCAGCCACGTTTTTCCTAGTATTACTAGCATTATCATTACCAATATTACCGATCACGTTACATGTAGGATTAGCCTGCTGCACATTAACTTTTGATGCAATTTCAGCCTCCAAATTTGCTTAGTGAACTGTGTCAATCAGTTTCCTATATTTGTAAAAAGATTGGCCAACCCAATTTACTGTATTTCCATTACCACGATGTATTGGTTGAATTTTGTCCGAGCACGCAAGTGGCACGTGATCAACTACATGGCAGGATAAGAGTAGTTTCCAAAGACATTGCAAAACGAGCTTGAGAGAAAGTAACTTTGATCGAATGAGTGATCGATTATTTTGTTGTGATCGGAACATCTCAAAGACGATGGCTTTTATCAGATGACTTCAGTTGATATCATCCGCTTTTGTCGGAGCGGATTCGGCGGAAGTTGTTAAATGTGGGCAACTGTTGTGGCATGACTGAAGAGAGATATCATCCACTTTTGTCGGAGCGGATTCGGCGGAAGTTGTTAAATGTGGGCAACTGCTGTAGCGTGACTGAAGAGAGACGTGAGGAAGTGGAGTTCTTCTAGGGTTGGGAACTTCACACCTCTTCAACCTATAAATAAACTCCCATTTCCCCATTTGTATTTTACGTTCATCCGAACAAAAGTGCCCCTACTTCAAGTCATATTATTATCTTTCAATTACACCATTTCTGTTATAGCAAATTTAGCATTATTGTTGCAATCTCAATCACTATATCAAGCATCAATCACGATTTGGTTCAGATTTGGAGGAAGATTCAACTCTTTCATCGAAGCACCAACCTACAATTATTCAAATACAATAAGCTTTACTGCTTTCATTCACTTATTATTGTTTATCTCATTGTTTGCCTGCTATTTCCATTGTTTAGCATATCTGTTAATCATCTTCGATTTCACTTATTCATTGTCATCGCATTGATCGTATAATTGATTCGTTGCTTAGCGTATTTCGCATGCCAACATCGATCGCGTTAAAACAAGTGTTATTATCGCCTTGTTCGTAGTATCAATTTGATAAAATCCGTTTTACCAACTGCATTCCCACCGTTCTATTCAAATTCATCATCGGCTAAGTCATATAGTCTGGCATATTTATCATCGATATAATCTTGCACATTTGTCATCGATAATCTAATTCTACCACAACTTCACTCATCGAATCTTGTCGAAATTGCTTATTTGATATTAAGTGAAACAAATCCCTTTGATTGTGTTCGAAATTGTATAACATCGATTGCTTGAATTCGCTTAGTTCTTCATCGCATCTTGTGAATCTGTCATTTAATTTTATACTCGATTATATCTGTCTTCGAATTGAACTTGTCGCACAACTTCATCGAATTCATCGTTCCATTCCTTCGAATTTGTTACTCGCATTATCTTCGTGCTAACGCTTAGAAAACCGATTACTTTTCAACGTAAATTGCGTGTCAATCGATCAAATTGAGATATAAACGGTCATCTTAGACTCAAATAAATACAAATTTAATTGGAAAACCTAAAATACGTTTTTAGCAAATACAATTTGGCGCCCACCGTGGGGTCTAGGCAATCGATTTGTTCCGAAATTTGAATCGTTTGATACTACTTACTTTTGCCTTTTTGTCTTACGATGCCAGATGAATGTAACATTGATTCTACCACCTCTTTGAACGGCCAACAATAACTCAATCACAATGACGGGGTTCATATTCCAGCAAATGTTGAAGCGGTCGATGAGTCATCCAATCACGAGCAGGATCCGATTCACGACGATGTTCCTGCTGGTTCACGGTTGAATGCGCCTCAAGGACAGCGACCTGGTAAGGAACCAGCGGTCGAAGTTGAATCAGTAGATACGAATATGGCGTTGATGGAGTATTTGAAAAGGCATGATGCACAATTCGAAATGATACATAAACATTTGGCGATTCTGTCTAGCTCTATCGGAAGTAGAGCGCCCACCTCCCCGATCACACTCCCGCAAGCATTCCAACTTCAGTTCCTCAGGGCGCCGTAACAAGGGTCGTGCAGCGGGGGTCGAATTTGGAGAATCGTGTACGGCCGCTGTGGCTATGGGAGCTCCGGCCTCCGTTACGACAGAAGTAAGGATGTTGGCTACAATGCAAATGTTGTTAAATGATACAGTAGATAAGAAATTTAATGAGATAAAGTCGTTTATGGAGAAGCTGCCAGGTGTTCCGAAGTTAACGGACGATGTTGCCAAGAAGTTGATCTCAAAGCGTCCGTTTTCGCCAAGTGCAGCCCCACTCCCTATTCCCAAAACTTTCAAGTTGCCAGAAAGTTTGAGATACGATGGAACTACAGATCCAAGGGATCACATCGATATGTTTTGAGTTGCAGTTCAGTCAAATGACCTGACTTCGGATGAGATCAATTCAGTTAGTCTGAAAAGGTTCTGTGAAATGCTGAAAGGGGCAGCGTTGAAATGGTATTTGCAGTTACCCAAAAATGAAATATCTGATTTCGATGACATGTCAGCTAAGTTATTTGGAGCACACACTGGAGCTAAAAAGATAAAACCTAGAGTAGAGGATATTTGGAATATTAAGCAGCGACCCGGTGAAACTATCAAACAGTTTGTGAAATGGTTCAACGATGAAAAGATTAACATCCCAAACCTTGAGGAGAGATGAGCTTGTTTGTCTTTTGCCAATAACTTGCGGAACGATTCAATGGAGGCATGTGCAAAGTTGAAAAATCGTCTAAGAGTAATTAACGCGTGGACGTTTAATGATTTGCATCGTGAGTGCGAACCAAAGATCGGGGCTGAAGAAGAGGAATTGCAGCTAGCCCGATATAATTATCAATATGATCGACCACCTCCACGGAGAATTGAGAATGACAGGCGAAACTATAGGGATCAACTATGGGAGCCCTACAGTTTTTCTTGAATCGGGAGCAACAACCACGAAGCTGGTAGCTCCAAGAATCAACCGAAGAGGGGGCAGTCGAATTCATCTTCGGCTCCGAAGGATCAACCACTGCCTCCTAAAGTGACAGAATATGATTTTTGTGTGTCGACATCTAATTTTGTAAATCACTTGAGGGGAATGGGTGAAAAGGTGGTAAAGTTTCCCGGTCGCATGAAAACGAATCCCAACACGAGGGATGAAAACTTATGGTGTGCATTTCATCATGATTTTGGCCACACGACCGAGATTGCAAGGCATTATGATACGAAGTAGCCAGTTTGTTGCAAAAAGGACACTTAGTAGAGCTTTTGACTGAAAGGGGGAGAAATCATTTTAATAAGAAAAAGGATGATGAACCACCAAAACCTCATGCTCATAGGAAAACGATGAACGTCATCATTAGAGGAGATGACATTTGTGGGGTGACTTACACTACAAAGAAATATGCAAAGGTTTCGTTTACACGAGACAAAAGGACACGAGACGACATGAATGATGAGATCGTGTTCGAGGATTTCGACTTCGATGAAAGGATTCATCCTCATCATGATGCATTAGTGGTAACGATGAGGGTTGATGATGATGATGTAAAGAGGGTGCTAATCGATGCTAGCAACTCGGTTAACATAATACACTTTAGGGTAGTGGAACAGCTGCAGTTGAACGATAAGATCGTGCCTCGTTCAACAGTGTTATCGAGTTTTAGTAATTCAAGCGAAGTGACCGTTGGAGAAATTACAATTAAGACATATGTAGAAGGCGTTGAAAAAGATACATTATTTCAAGTAATGAAAGGTGATATGGCATACAATGTGATACTTGGTCGACCATGGATCCACACTATGGGAGTGGTTCCATTGACTCTACATCAAGTTGTAAAATTTCCCACTCCATGGGGAGTGCGCGAAATAAGAGGTGAGCAGCAGGCTTCTCGAGAATGCTATTCAGTGGCTGTTAAGGATGGTGTTCGAAAATAGCAATCACAGTTAACGGAATCTGTGGCCGAAGACTTCACTGCGACTCCATCATGTGCTCAACGAGCTAGTACAGTTAGCGGAGCCCGTAGTCGAAGACGAATTCGCACCGATTCCATAATGTGTTAGAGAACCACATAAACAAAAAGCTGAAGATTCTACGATAGAAGAATTAGAGGAAGTAACGCTATTCGATGATAAACCAGATCGGAAAGTATACGTCGGTTTAGAGTTGGATGCCGAAGTAAGAGCAAAAATCATATATTTTCTCAGAGACAACTCTGATTGTTTTGCTTGGTCCCATGCAGACATGATAGGGATCGACCCGAAGGTTGCCACACACAAATTGAATGTCGACCCAAGATATCGGTCGGTAAAGCAAAAGAAACAGCCGAACTGAGGATTTCGAAGGAAACTTATCAACGATGAAGTAGATAAATTGTTGGCGAATGGTTTCATTAAGGAAGTTAAGTACCTAGAGTGGCTGGCAAACACTGTTGTAGTACCGAAGAAAAATGGGAAGTGGAGAGTATGCGTTGATTACACCGACCTTAACAAAGCTTGCCCAAAAGATTCGTTCCCATTGCCTCACATCGATAGATTGATTGATTTGACGACAGGGCACGAAATGTTGAGTTTTTTGGATGCTTATTCAGGTTATAACCAAATTTTGATGGATCCAGCAGATCGGGAAAAACCTTCGTTCATCACAGACACGGGGACTTATTGTTATACAGTTATGCCCTTTGGTCTCAAGAATGCCGGGGCCACTTATCAACGTTTGGTTACCACCATGTTTAAGGATCTGATCGGAAAAATGATGGAGGTATATATCGATGATATGTTGGTTAAATTGTTCGAAAGGAAAGATCATTTGGGTCATCTAGAAGAAACTTTTACAATACTAAGGCGCTTCAACATGAGACTGAATCCGGAGAAATGCGCGTTCGGGGTCGGATCCGGAAAGTTCTTGGGATTCATCGTATTGCATAGAGGGATCAAGGCTAATCCAGACAAAATCAAGGCGATCGAAAGCATACCCGAAGACTTGACAATGGTGAAGGAAATTCGACAACTGATCGGTCGAGTAGCCTATCTCAGCAGGTTCATCTCGATGACATATGAATGATGTCACAAGTTTTTTTCTGTGCTAAGGAAAAACAAAAGCTTTCATTTGACACCTAAATGCAAACGAGCCCTCAAAGAGTTGAAGCAATATATTTCCAACCCCCCACTACTTTCAAAACCAGTCGAAGGAGAAATGTTGCTGATCTACTTAGCTGTTTCCGAAGTGGCTGTGAGCGCTGTCCTCGTTCGTGAGGACGGAGGTAACCGTTTTCCTATCTACTATGTTAGTAAAACATTATTAGATGCAGAAACAAGATATCCACATCTAGAAAAACTAGTATTCGCACTAGTCACAGCCGCACGAAAGCTAAGACCGTATTTTCAATGTCATATTATATCTGTTATAACTACTTTTCCATTACGAAATATTTTACATCGGCCAGATCTCTCTGATCGATTAATGAAATAGGCGGTCGAGCTAAGCGAGTACGATATCACTTACCAGCCTTGCACCGCCATCAAATCTCAAGTTTTAGCTGATTTTATAGCAGACTTTAGCGCTAGCATCTTTCCGGAAGCAAAGAAAGAGGAGCTAATGATGAGAGATCCAGATCCCGAAGGCTGGATGATGTACACCGATGGAGCTTCAAACGCGAAAGGAACTGGACTTGGATTTTTGATAGCACCTACCAGTGAAAAACTCAGGTATGCGATCAAATTACATGCAAAGATTAACAACGAGGCCGAATATGAGGCCCTCGCTGCAGGTTTAAAGATTCCCAACTAGTGATGAACCAAATCCAAGGGGATTTCTGTGTTCGAGATTTGAGAATGCAGCAACTGCTAGACAAGGTACAAAATCTTATAACTTCTTTTCAGGAATGGAAGATAGCCCAAATCCCGATGGAGGACAACATCGAGGCAGATGCTTTAGCCAACCTCGGTTCTGCAGCTGCCATCGATGGAGAACTCGATGAAACGACGGTTCATTTGTTCGAATCCCCACTTTGTCGTAGCATCAAAGTGGTAAACAATATTAACCATACTTGGGATTGGAGAAACAAATATTTGTCCTATTTGTAGGCAGGCACTCTACCTGATGACAAAAAATCTGCCCGATCACTCAAAGCTAAAGCGGCTAGATATTGCCTTTTGGATAACCCACTCTATAGGCGAATGTTCGATGGCCCTTTAGCAAACTGCGTTGGGACAAATGGAACAAGCTATGTGTTGAGAGAGGTTCACGAAGGTGAATGTGGCAATCATTCCGGCAGTAAATCATTGGTTCGAAAGATAATCAGAGTTGTATACTATTGGCCAACGATCGCAGAGGATGCCAAGGACTTTGTTCGTAAGTGTTATAAATGTCAGCGATTCGGCAACCTCATATATCAACAAGCAGAGCCCCTTCATTCGGTCACTTCACCGTGGCCGTTCATGAAATGGGGAATAGATTTGGTTGGGCCGCTTCCAACAGCGCCCGGTGGGGTAAAATTTATTTTAATCTTAACAGATTATTTTTCTAAGTGGGTAGAAGCAATTGCTTTGGCTAAAATTCGTGAACAAGAAGTTATCAAGTTCATTCACCAGAACATCATTTGTCCTTTTAGGATCCCGAAAGAGATCACATGCGACAACGACAAACAGTTCGTGGGGAGACAAATCACAGCTTTTTTCGAGAAGTAAGGGATCAAGCAGATTGCATCAACACCTTATCACCCTAGCGCAAACGGACAAGCTGAGTCTTCCAACAAGACAATAATCGAGTACTTGAAGAAGAGGATGGATGAATCAAAGTGCAATTGGCCGAACGAGCTCCCAGGTGCGTTGTGGGCTCATCGAACAAAGGTGAAACACATCACCGGGGAGACTCCGTTCTCACTTGTCTATGGAGCAGAAGCACTAATTCCGGTGGAAATCGGCGAACCTAGTCTTCGGTTTGCTGATTCCACTGACGAATCAAACAGAGAAGCCATGCTGATAGACTTGGATTTGGTCGAGGCAAAGAGGGATATGGCACTAGTTCGGATACAAGCACAGAAACGAAGGGCAGAAAACTACCTCAACAAAAAAATCAGGTATCGAGCTTTTTAATGTAGGTGATTATGTATTGAGGATCAAAAGACCAAAGAAGGATGAACCAAACGAAGGCAAACTAGGAGCAAATCGGGAGGGACCCTATCGGGTCAAGGCAGTGATCGGAAAAGGTTCATACCAACTCGCGAACGATGGACTCCAAGCCAGTCGTTGAAGTAGTATTACTTCTAAATACTGCGGTATCGTATGATTGAATTTCAGTTTTTCTTTTACTTACGTAATTTACATTTCCCCATCATTGGGCGCACTTGTTTATTGATTATTTGACACTAAAATTTTTACATCGGTTTAATTTGGTCCGATCACGCAAGTGGCACGTGATCAACTACATGGCAGGGTAATAGTAGTTTCCGAAGACATTGCAAAACGATCTTGAGACGAAGTAACTTTGATCGAATGAGTGTGATCGATTATTTTTTTGTGATCGGAGCGGATTCGGCGGAAGTTGTTAAATGTGGGCAACTGCTGTAGCGTGACTGAAGAGAGACGTGAGGAAGTGGAGTTCTTCTAGGGTTGGAAACTTCACACCTCTTCAACCTATAAATAAACCCCCATTTCCCCATTTGTATTTTACGTTCATCCGAACAAAAGTGCCCCTACTTCAAGTCATATTATTATCTTTCAATTACACCATTTCTGTTATAGCAAATTTAGCATTATTGTTGCAATCTCAATCACTGTATCAAGCATCAATCACGATTTGGTTCAGATTTGGAGGAAGATTCAACACTTTCATCGAAGCACCAACCTACAATTATTCAAATACAATAAGCTTTACTGCTTTCATTCACTTATTATTGTTTATCTCATTGTTTGCCTGCTATTTCCATTGTTTAGCATATCTGTTTATCATAGTCGATTTCACTTATTCATTGTCATCTCATTGATCGTATAATTGATTCATTTCTTAGCGTATTTCGCATGCTAACATCGATCGCGTTAAAACAAGTGTTATTATCTCTTTGTTCGTAGTATCAATTTGATAAAATTCGTTTTACCAACTGCATTCCCACCGTTCTATTCAAATTCATCATCGGCTAAGTCATATAGTCTGACATATTTATCATCGATATAATCTTGCACATTTGTCATCGATAATCTAATTCTATCACAACTTCACTCATCGAATCTTGTCGAAATTGCTTATTTGATATTAAGTGAAACTAATCCCTTTGATTGTGTTCGAAATTTATAACATCTATTGCTTGAATTCGCTTAGTTCTCCATCGCATCTTGTGAATCTGTCATTTAATTTTATACTTGATTATATCTGTCTTCGAATTGAACTTGCTGCACAACTTCATCGAATTCATCATTCCATTCCTTCAAATTTGTTACTCGCATTATCTTCGTGCTAACGCTTAAAAACCGATTACTTGTCAATGTAAATTGTGTGTCAATCGATCAAATTGAGATATAAACGGTCGCCTTAGACTCAATTAAATACAAATTTAATTGTAAAACCTGAAATACATTTTTAGGAAATACTCACGATCAACCTGCGAATTATTTTTTTCACTAGATTTCAACGACGATTGGCCTAATGCAGCAGCTCTTATTTATTTCCCAAAACCTGCTACATCACGAGCAGGATTATTCTTCTTCCCAGAACCTGTTGCATCATTTTTCATCCCAGCTTTTTTTTTGCGATAAAGTAGCTAAAACCTGAAGCTGTGCATCAGCTGCGTATTTTACTACTGCATCAGGAGTACCAGTTTTGGTTTGGGCTGCTGCATCATGTAAATTTTTTCCTTGTGCATGCATAATTTCACAACTAGGACCAGTTTGTTTCCCAATTAAATTAGGAGCATCAAGTTGCTTCTCATTAACCACTCCCTCGCTTACTTTGGTGTCTAATGCACAGAAACCAAAGCAGCTGACTGCCCATTGTTTCCTTCCTCTTCCTTATTATTTAGCGCATCAAAGGAGTTCTTAACCTGCACTTCATCACTTGCTGCTCCACTACCTTTATCATTATGAATTGTTGTTTCTTTATCATTGTTATCTTGAATATCTTCCCGATTTTCTACAATTCTATGCCTTCGATCTTTAACTATGTTCCAAGACTTATTTCTTCGATTATCAACCACAGTTTTTCCACTCTTCAAAATCATCATTGGCGCAGCCTCATCAACCTTAAACGCTGCATCTTCTTTCAACTTATTATGACTGCCTTCCACCTTCAATTCAGGATGAAGCACCCTACACTCATCTTCAAGATGACCTTGCAAACAATAGTGAGTGCAATAGGATGGCATATACTCATATTGAATTTTAACCCACTTCGATTTAACATCTCCAGACGCCTTATCAATGCAATTAATTTGAATCCTCTTTGGAAACTAGCCCAATAAATCAACTTCAACTTTAACACGTGCACAACTTGGACGAGTTTGATTCTCCGTGGCCATGTCTATCTTCAAAGGCTTGCCTACTGCTTTAGCAAAAGAGAACAATGCATCCTTGTCAAATAAGTGTGGTGGAAATAATGGGAAGGATATCAACGCTATAGCAATTGCCGTCTCTTCATCGAGATTAAACCACGGCGACCACTTTAGGGTTCTCATAAGGAAGAACCTGTTTGAAAACTTGATATCAAAAGCTAGCTTTGACAATAAATTCACGTAGTCTTCCATTAATGATAACCTAATCAAAATATGATGATTATCAATCCACCCAATGTTGTAGTTCCCTTTATAGAACACTGCAAAGGAATTAATTTGTGCAAATCTTGCAAAAGAGGTCGTCCATAAGAGAACTTTCCAACTATAGCAAATTGAAGATTTTGGCGCATAATAAAACGTTCCCACTCCTTATTCGTCCATAAAACTGAAGCTTCGCCATATTTATAGACAACATTCTTCTCCTCAACGGGAGGAACCATCTCTTTTGGAGCAGATTTCAACTTAGATGCATAGAGAGTATTGAGGGCAGCGGGACAACCTCGGGGGAGGCTGCCCACCAGTCAGATTGGCCATGAATGGCCTGAAAAGTGGCTGCCCTAAGGCAGAGAAGAACGCCTTTATGACCCACCATTAGAAATATTACTTTATAGTTTGTTAAATGGTGCTTTTTATTGGAGAGATCAATTAATACACCACAAAAGATCAATAAATAAAATATGTTCATTCTATCCCTCTGATTAAAAGAAGATTATGACCACTTATGAATCGATTAATCAGATAACTCCTAGAAAATTGAATATACGTGTTATTACTTATTCTTAAGGATAAGAGCCAGGTTATTGGTAGAAAGAGTATGATTAGTTTTAAATCAATTAATATAAAATAGGAATTTTTATAGAAAAATACAAGTTTTAGAAGTTATTTATATAACATAGCAATATTTTAGCAAAATTACTCAATTTAGATGAAAGGAAAAGTTAATTACAAAACATTAAACAACATAGCAAACTCTTACATTCTTCCTCCTATTTCCTCCAATTTCACTTTTCCTCCTCCCATTTCCCTCAAATTCACTTTTCCTCCCATCACTTCCCCTAATTTCATATTTACTCCTCATATTTCCCCAATTTCACTTTTCTTCCTCCCATCCTCAACAACCTCGTATCTTGTTTTATCTCACTGAATCTTGATGATTCTCAACTACCAACCACCTCGTATCTCGCTACATCTTGTCGTATCTCATTGTATTTGCATTGGTTTGCACCATATCTAACTATTTTCAGACTGTATCTAGTTGTTTCTAGACTGTTTCAGCATTGTTTCATCCTGTTTGTGCGTTGTTTCTCACTGTTTCTAAACTATTTCACTTTTTTTTGTTGTTTCACATTATTTTATAGATTTTGTTTCAGACTGTTTCACCATTGTATCTCGTTGTAACTGCACTATTTTTGCTCCGTATCAATATGTACCTTGTTGTATCTACGCTGTTTCAGATTGTTTCAGCAATGTTTCAGGATTGTTTCAACACCGTTTCACATTGTTTTGTACCATATCTAACTATTTCTTGACTGTATCTAACTATTTCTAGACTGTGCCAGCATAGTTTCATCCTGTTTATGTGTTGTTTCTCACTGTTTCTAAACTATTTCACCTTTTTTGCGCGTTTCACATTATTTTTTACATTTTATTTTAGACTTTTTCACTAGTTGTTTCAGACTGTATCATACTGTTTCAATACCGTTTCAGACTGTATCATACTGTTTCAATACCGTTTCAGACTGTTTCAACAGCTATTTCAGATTGTTTCAACGATGTTTCAAACTATATTATATTATTTCAACATCGTTTCAGACTGTTTCTACAACTGCTTTAGATTGTTTCAACGATGTTTCAGACTATATTATACTATTTCAATGTCGTTTCAGACTGTTTCAACAACTGTTTCAGCGCTGTTTCAGACTGTATTAAAGCCTAAAATTTTATCTATGTTAGTCCTTTGTCTCAACCTAGTCCACCCTCAAAACAGTAATTATACCATTCTAGAGATACATGTTAACTGTCCATACTAAAATCTTTTTCCCCTTCTATTAATGTTTGCCTTCAACATACATCAACATCTTTATTTTGTCTCGTAGCAAGAGTCTTAACCCTTATATTCCCAATTCTTTCCTAATATGCCAACCAACAAACAAGGTTCAAATTAGCTCAAGAACTCCTAATGCTTGCCATAGAAATGTAAGCAACTTGCTATGGGAATAGACGAAATAAAGTAGCAATCGGCAAACGGGGAAAACAAAAAAGGAGCGACTCCCGATTTTGATGTTAACTGGTGTCGCTGCCACTTTTGTTTCTGGTACTGGCGCCTCTGTCCTGTCACAGGTGTTGGCGTTTTTCGACGAGGCAGATTAATGGCAGCGATCAGAGCAAATGATTAAATGGAGAAGAGAGAGGAGCGACCGTCAGTGTTACTTTTCCAGGGAGAAACACAGCGGCGTCGATGCAACTCCATTTCCCTATGTGTTCTTAAATGCTCAAAGGATGTCAAAGAACACAAAGGAGTTAGGCAGATCTCCCTTGTTTTTGATCTGTCCATTGCCGGTGATGGTGCTACTGCCCTCCGTTTTACTAATTATCTTATAGTTGTCCCCTTGTTGGAATATAAGTCAGGGAACAAGAATCCTAAAAAAATATGGATTGAGACACATTCCCTTTTCCCTTTTACTGGTATTATGTGTATGTATATGTTCTTAACTTTTTCGGTGGTGGTGGGTATTTCCACCACTGCCCCCGCTTTCTTATCTGTATTGGAGATAATTTAGGGAGAGATGGAGATATGGGGAAGGATCTGTTGACATTAGGGTGTGTGAAAGAAAATCTTTATTTTTTTGGGGGGGGGGGGGGGGGGAGGGGAGGGGAAAGTGTTAGAAAAAATAATGTTATTTATTGTAGTTTGAGAAATATTACTATTTTTTTTGTAATATAGGAGTGTATGTTTGTATATATATGTAAAAACCCATATAAAATAATCCCACAAAACTTAAAAGAACTTGGTGGAGTTTGAAAGCGATCCTTCTACATTGTATTTCATCTCTTCTGTTAAAAAAGTGGAAAAATAACACTTGTAGCCACTCCAAGAGGCTGTATTTGAAATATAACCATTATGTAGGGATGACTGGCGATGCAGGGCGCATACAGGTTTGAATTTTTATCTAATCTAAGAAGATTTGCAGAAAAGGAAATAGATAATTAAAGGAAAATAACTTGAATCTTCGTTCATAGTGAAAAATGGAAATGTACATCAACTAATATACCCTCCCTTGACAAGTGAGGGTGATAAGCACCCTCCACTTACAACCTAGAGATTGTGGGTTCGAGTCACAATAAGAGTAAAAAGTGGGAGGACCACTATTTATTTTCGAGAGAGGTGGAGGGGTTGATTGAAAAAAAAAAACAAATATACCCTCTCTTTATATGAAAGAGAGGAGTCCTCATATGCATCATGTAAAATGTTATTACCTAAAAATAAAGGACTGAACTGTCACTCTCGAAAAGTTATAACTAGCTCAAGTAACCACTGCTTTATTACCCTTTTAAATCAATCTTTTATCCAAGACTTTTGCTAGGTGGGTACAATAGGAGTAGAAATTCCAACACTGGTGGTGGATACAACGTTGTACTTGGGACTTTATAGCAGGGTTTCAACTTTCAAGATAGAAATAGGGAAAGTAGGATGCAACAATAACTGATTGGGCAAAAAGAGGGTATAAGCAACCTTGCCAACTTGTTGAAGAATCCTATATGGTCCAT
This sequence comes from Petunia axillaris subsp. axillaris, assembly GCA_029990575.1. Lineage (NCBI taxonomy): Eukaryota > Viridiplantae > Streptophyta > Magnoliopsida > Solanales > Solanaceae > Petunia > Petunia axillaris. The sequence continues at coordinate 44,833,983 of JARKNS010000007.1, read as the reverse complement.
AAAACTTGTAGTATAGCTTGGTAAAGGTGTTTACTGGATAGAGTCAGTTATCAATACGGCTGAATTTTAAGATAAACTTAATCTCCATTCTTGAACTGTCTGTCAGACGTGGCCTTATTAGCTTGCTCAATCATTCTTTATTGGGACTTGGTGAGATGGAACTTAAGCAACTGCAGCTTGAACACCCTAGTACCTAAGCTCATATCCACCTCTTTTACTACATAATGACCCTTTATAAAAGGCAAGTTTAAAGGAGGAGGTTCTCTGTAGGAGTAGTTTGAGTAGAGGTGTGAAATGTGGTATTGTACCACCATTCCGCAAAAATCAAGTAATCCACCCAAGTGGTAGGAGAATCTTAGCAATAACATCTCATGTATGTTTTCAAACATCTATTAATAACCTCTATTTGCCCATCAGACTGGGGATGATAGGCGGTGGAGTTATTCAAGGTCACGCCTTGCATGCCATGCCTTTATTTTGAAAGACGTGTCCTGCAGACGCGAACTACGCCTCCATTAGGCAAAACCGTAAGATGTGTCGCACAGTCGCAAAGTAAGCCTTCATTATACGAAGCAAGACGTGCCTTTCCATAGGCGCAAGCCAGACGTGCAACAAGCAAAATCATATTGGCTTGTACAAGTATTGACAATGCTATCGACACAACCTTAGACTCAAGCACAAATTTACAAGTTGTATAGAATGCTAACTTTAAGTGAAAAATTTAGCATATTATTAAGACATGAGAAGACAAAATGGCATTATAATAAAAAAAATTCGACAAATTATCTTAAAGCCCTAAGGCTACAAGCAACACTAAAAAAATGGAAAGCCTATTCAGCTAGGGAAGCTAATTGTGATGGGGGCTAGCTTCCTTGACAACATTCCCCAACGTCAGCCTCAGTACTTGCTACATCCTCAAGGAGAACATCTTTTTTATCATCAGTATTGGCCTCTTCTGAAACCTCTTCAACATCAGAAGCCAATTGAGCATATGTTGCAACAACTAAAGCATGCATCCTATCACTCTCAGCTGCCAAGTCAAGGTTAGAAGTATCATGCACCCTCTGGAAAGTTGCAAGTCCTATCGACAGGGTTGTTAGATCAAGCCCGACCCCTTACTTCTCAGTCACCGAGTGGAGCTGGTCGCAAAGAATATTGAGAATCCGTTCAAGAGATTCAAGTTTTTGCCCTTCCCCCCTCCGCCGGTTGTTCTTATCCTACAGATGCTTAGTAACACTTCGAAGCTCAGCTGACACTTGCCCAGCATCGGCAACCTTCTTCTTAGTAGACGAAACACATCGATCTAAGGTTGTGACCAAGCCTCCAAATGAGTAATTCTTGCTCTAGCCATGGCTTTGATAACCTCCTTCTCCTGGAGGGATGTCCTGAGCTCGTCAACCTACTCTATGTGTTACCGAATCAGTTCTTCGGTCGCTTTTTCCAGTTTTATTATTGAGCAAGTTTCGACGAGTGTCAACTCTTGAGGTCTTTTTCTCGTTTTCTAGACATTAGGCTTCCTCATCTAAGGGGTGCAGGTTCTCTATCATGCCTCTCAGGAACTAATCCCTGAGTAAATGCGGGGAGAAGGATAAGAGAATAGAATTCAAGTGATTAAAACTGAAAGGGGAAAGACATGGAGAACAAAATCTTTACTATCACGGAGTAGTCGACGAAGTTATCCAGCAACTCCCGAGAGTTGTAATCTACAAATGTCACTGCTTGTAGATTACCCCCTAACGACCTTTGACTAACAGCATTAATGATTTGAAACACATTTACCCCTCAGGGATAGAAAGTGCAATTTCACGGGCACTCCCACGTACAGCTTCCCCAGCCACGACTCCACCAGCACTCACCCTGCCGACCTCGTTCCCAATAGCCACCTTGCTAGATCCAACCACTTTCTTCTCAAGATGATGCTTGAGTGGGGGACTGGGTGGCATAGGAGTTTGCTCCATCGACGCAGGAGTTTGATCAATCAAAGAAAAAAAAGAAAAGTAGTAAGAAGGAGATAGAAGAGGCTCAAGCCTATCGAAGCCAGGGACTTGGACAAAACAAGCAACAACTAAGCAAGTATGACTAACTTGGAGGAGGAATGAAAGTGTCAACATCAGCGTCATCTCCGCTAACCTCCTCTCAGCTTCTGAACTTATCTCAATGACATGTCTTCACCTCTACGAGGCAGGGGCAGAAGATGGAGTAACTACCAGACTGGCAGGAGCCAACACATAATTGGAACATGTAGCCAACAACTTGGCTGCTCGGGGGGACTTCAGCACCCCGAAAAATAAGAGGGGTAGCAACAACAGCAGACCCTGAGGGCCCAACAATTCTTCTCCCTTCGAAGATCTAGAACCACACTGGCCTGTTGGGCAATTATCTCAGCAGAGGCTCGGACAGATCCTCCATATATTGAAACGACCTCGGTCAGTCGTTTCAGAAATTAGGACTCCGATTGGCGTGCCGATAATTTTAAAATATTCATAATATCCATTAGGACCTGTCTGTAAAATTTGAGCTAAATCAGACCTCGTTTGGTAGGCATCGGAAGAAGGTTTCAGTTTTTATTGGCGATAAATATTAAAAAGAGATTTTCGAGCTCGGTTTTTGCCGAATGAGCTCTGATTTGAAATCCGAAAGCGCCGTTATATTTGTATGATTATTTATGACTTTTTTAAACTTTCGAAAGTGAATTTCGATATTGTTCGGCTAGTTTCCGCTAAAATGCCGAAAGTTAAATAATTTGACCTTTTTCCATTTAAATTCGCACCTTGAGTTTCGGGGACCCAATTTGAGATCCGCCTTCGCGAGTAGGTTACATGTATTTTGTACAACTTGTATGCAAAAGTTGGAATTATTTCGAATATCGTAGGGCACCGTTTTAATTTTCGTTAAGAAAATAAAATAAAAGAAAATAAAAAAAAGAGAAAAAGACAAAACGTTGAAAGAAAAAGAGTTTGCATGGCGGTGGCTTATGTATGTATATCTGCATCTTCATCATAAAGCTTAAAAAAAAAAAAAAACGAGAAACAGGAGACAAGAAAAATGAAAAACGCGCACAAGAAAAAATGCCAGAAAATGAGAAAAGGGGCCGGAGAAAAGTAGAATTTTCACCCTGAAACATTCAGGTAATGATCCTAATATAGTATTTGAGTTTATTACGTGTGTTTAAATATATTTTTGCGGTAAAAATAGGGATATTAGACATCGCCCTAATGACGTAAATTGATAGTTTAAAGGGTCAAATGGACCCCGATAATGAAATTGATTATGTATTCGTACTCAGTGAGTTATGGGCAACTTATAAATGTAATTTATTTGGGATTTGGTTATGTGGCCTTAAACCCTGTATATAGGCCTGGCCTGCGTATTGCGTATGCGAATAGGGTATCAGGTTCCTACCTGGATTGCCCTAAGATGTGAGGAATGAAGCCTTTAGCCTAATGTGATATATTTTTCTACTTATTGAACACAGTGGGATCGTTTGGCCATGGAACCAAAGGATAAAAGCGGTTATTGATTAGCAATGCTAACTTTTGGAAGAGGTAAGTGTTTATATCCATTTCTTTGGAGGCAACTGGCCTCGCGGATTTTCTACCACGTATTCCTTACGTGTGTAGCTGCCGATAGGCGTACTCATTACGCCTTAGCTTTGGATTTACATCGTATATTATATGTTTTGTCCTATTGTTGGTATTGCATTGAGGATCTGAGCATTGTACCCTAGCTGTGAGTTGGCATCTACTTTCCGGCTGTCGATGAGAGTCCCGCACCGGTGAAGGATTATTATTGTATCACATTCCATTCATATCCATTATATGTCATTCATATGCATTACATTGCATATCATATTGGGGGCAGGAGTATTCCGCCCCAGGAGCAGGAGTATTCCGCTCCATTGTATCATATTGAGGGTAGGAGTATTCCGCCCTAGGAGCAGGAGTATTCCGCTCCATTGTATCATATTGAGGGTAGGAGGATTCCGCCCCAGGAGAGTGTAGGAGTATTCTGCCTCAGCTTTACATTATATGGGGTGCAGGAGTATTCCGCCCCAAGAGAGTGCAGGAGTATTCCGCCTCTGGTTTATATTATATCGGGCGCAGGAGTATTCCGCCCCAGGAGCAGGAGTATTCCGCTCCAGTTGGTTATCAGATTGGATTCCCCTCGAATGCAGGAGTATTCCACTTCGGGATGGGATTACGGGCACATGTGACCCTTTGCATCACATTTCATTTCATTTCATTTCATCTCATTTCATACTATTGAGTAGACTTACGATACATGACTAATGTCCTGCTTATATGTGCATTGCTTATTTGTTGATATGTTCTGGCTCGTATCCCCAGTTGAGTTTATGGTTTCATACGTGTTTCCGGTTGTTATCTGGCTCTGGCTTTTTATAATTTAAATAAAATAAATTTGGTCTATCTATTTCTTTTCTCCCTGGCTAGCTATCCTATTCTTTGAGGTGGCTAGTCTGCCCCACTTATTGAGTCCTTTTGACTCACCCTTGTTTGTTGTTTGTTTCTTGTCTATCTATTTCGTTTCGGCAGGTTCGCTCCAGGATTGAGTTTGCCACATTGTGAAGGAGCGAAGACGACTTCAGCTGTCAGGGTGAGCCAGCTTTTATTCCGGATGGCCACCAGTTTATTGTTCATTATTTCAGTTGCATTTTGCTCCCTCCAGGAGGTATCTGTCTTATTTTGTACTCTTAGATGTCTGGTCTGGATAGCCCTAAACCTAGCATGTTGGGTAGTCAGCTGTAATTTCTTTTGTACAGCTTAGAGGTATCAGTATGTCTGTGTTTTTATTTTAAGTCTTGTCCTTATTTGTAAATTGTTATTTTTATTTTCCTGATTTAATTGGTAAGGGTTCGCCCGACGGGTCTAGGGAATGATGTCGGGTGCCCGCACGGCCTAACCGGATTTTGGGTCGTGTCAGTTGGTATCAGAGCCCAGTTTAGAGTCTATCCAGACTAAGACAGTGTCTAGTAGTGTCTCGGTGATGGGTACGTAGACGTCCGTACTTATCTACGAGAGGCTATGATGGCATTTAGGAAGTTTCACTTCCTTTATTTCTGATCGTGCGTCAGTCTAGGATGCAAAAGTATTTTCGTTAATTCGTTCGTGGTAATTGTGAACCCTCGTACGACAAATCAGCAGACGGAAGGAGTTCAGGACGAAGCAGTCTAGCTTGGGGCTAGCACTGACGTAGCCCCGAGAGTTTTGATCTTGCTGACGATCTAGTTACGGAGGTCCCAGCTGTACGAGCTCGCGATGGGCAAGGGAGCAGGGCCTTGTAGTCCCCTTGGCTCTCTACGATGCTTTTACGAGAATCTTGGTGACGCAAATACCGCAAGAACCTATTATTCGCTAAGCAGCTTATCAGGTTGTCGCAGATGCAGATGTTCAGTCTTAGGGAGCTTCTATTCCAGTTCTTAATATTGCCGCAGTAAAGTAAGTTTCGGAGGCAGCATGTGTTGTGCCTCTAGTTATTCTGGCTGGTTAGCTAGCCCGAGTAATGGCTCGGTCCGAGTATCTGAAAAGGCTGCATTATTTTACCCAATTGAACCTTCCGATATTCGTAAGCCATGCATCACATAATCCCTATATTAGTTTTATTTTTAAAAATAAAATGATGTCAGCGTATCCTTCAGGTTCTTGATTATATCGAGCGGTATTGGTGTTGATTATTCTTCTTTCCAGTTTCAGAGTCCAGCCTTGAATTGGTGGGCCGCTCTTTTATTAGCTAACTTGGTTCGGTTTTTCTTCTAGATTCGTGGGAAAAAAAATCCTTTCGAGTAACGAGGGAAATGAAAAGTGTTTCCAATTCGAGTGGATTGGACAGGGTAGCCTGTCGGTTAACCTGGTGGTGTTTCAGAATATGAGATTGAATTCTATAAAATGGCTGAATATGCATTAGAACTAGTCCATGAGTCTTTAGAGAGATTAAAAGATTTATTGATGACCTTTCTCCTTCCTTGAGATCCCAGATGGCTCGAGAGATTGAGGTCGGGATCTCATTTGATTTCGTTGTTGATATTGCTCAAAGGTATTAGGCATACCATAAGTTAGAGCGGGAGAGCAAGAGATCCCGTGGCCCTGGTGGGCAAACATGGTACCTCATTTGGAGGTAAGAGTTCTGATTATTTTGGGAGGTCACCTTCCAGGTTATCTCAGCTTGTGTCACTTGATTCTTAGAGTGCGCCAGTAGCTCATCAAGATCAGATTCAGTCTTCTCTTTACAGCTATCAATAATCTTTCCAGCTTCCATTTTTAGTGAAAAGGTGTTATCATTGTTGTGAGTCTGGTTATCCTTTGAGTAGATTTTCTTACTCTAGTAAGTAGGCAGTCGTCCTATCTCTCGTTATCAGGCACCTGGACAGCCGTAGGGAATTTCATTCAGATTTTAATCAACCAGAGATATGCCCTCATTCGATAAAGGTCAAGAGCGTGGTGGTAGTGGTTCTTTTAGAAGTAATTATCAGGGTAGCGGCTCGGTTTAGCTGCAGAGGCAGTTCTAAGAACTACTAGTCTGGCAGGATGCTGAGGCATCCGATGTAGTACACCCATGTAATTCTTCTTCCAGTATATGTGAGTAAGATTTGATTCTTCCGATCGGTCTGAACATTGTTTATCTTACCATGTTTCCATGGCTTCCTTGGATATTGTTTCTATTAAGAATTGATTGTGGTAGAGGGGTGAGCTTCTAGTATGATTTATTCTTGGCATTTGTCAGACCCTACTAGTTGATCTGGTTTAAATGTGAGAAATTTGGGAGAGGGTGTCGGTATGGTCTGCTCGGCATCTTTTTGTGCCACCCTGTATTATTATGTTAAATCAGTTTATCTCTCTCCTCGAAATTCAATGTTGGTAGGATAATGGGATCCTAATTTGTCACCGTCAGAAAGTGTTGTCGTTTATTCCTGTGCAAAGTGATTAGTAAGTAATATTCTATCTACGTATATCCTCTTGGTTCAAAACGCTAGTAAAGTTTGTTACCCTATGAGCTTATCTGGGTTATAAAAGAGTTTTCTGGTAAATTGTTAGAGTTTCCTTATTATTGGGAGATTAAATTAGCATGGATGTTGTTCCATAAAGCTTATTTAATATTTATTTCTTCGATTGTGATTCTTTGGCTAGCTTGACTCGGAAGTAGTCTAGATCTGGTAGCCAAGCAATAAGAAGATGAGCTTCCTGAAGTTCTAATTATTTCTATCCTCGATCCATTTCCATTTCTTCTTTGTCCGGCACTAGTGAGCTTGGGCGATTGGTAGCCGCTTGTGACGTTCCCTGTGTTGAGCCAGAGTACGTGTTATTTTAGCCGGGTAAGCATATTATTGTTTTGGATATCAGTTTATCCGGGTATCCATCCCCATGTATAGTATAGTGCTGGTTCTGTTTTTGCGGATCATCCAGTTTTAGGGGAAACTCTGCCGAAATTTTTATATAGAAGTACCATCCATCAGGCGGTGGTTTTTACGACAAAGGTATGGAGTTGTGAACTTGAGAGTTGCAGCTATTTGGCAACTCGAAAGGGTAGTTGGTAGCTTAGGTCTGCCTACGTTCAGCTTTTAGCTAAATCCTCTTTAGTCCAGTAGGCTGTGCGAGGATGATTATTTCTATTCAAATGGCTGCATGAGTTAGTGCTTTAAGTGGAGGAGTCTTCCTCCAAATACTGAATGGTAATGTTAAATCTCTGAGGCGTTGATACCCATTTTGTCACGACCCAACCTAGGGCCACGACAGAAACCTACAATAAGTGTCGATCGTTGCTAAACCCACTAATAATTTATTAATGATAGAGATAAGCAGGCAACCTGGTCATATATACGTACCTATCTGCTGAAAGCATAAAGTCTGGAAAGATGACACGACTTTAACTTGCTGGCAATTAGAACACTGAGCCACAAATTCTGCTATGTCACACTTCATTCTGTCCCACCAATAAATTTGCTTAAGATCATGGTACATCTTAGTCGAACCTGGATGAACACTGTATTTGAAATAATATGCCTCTATCATAATCTGTTCACGTAAATCTGCAACATCAGGGACACAAAATCTATCTTTATATATGAGAACACCGTTAGTAGTAACCCTGTATGGCTACTCCGGCTTTCTTCTGGCTATCTGTCTGTATTCAACTAGTACTGGATCCTCATACTGATGCTGTTTTACTTCATAAAAATTTAGAGTTAAAGGTCTAGTCCAGCTTGTCGATAATCCATCATTGGTATATATATCTCTTTCACACCTCAACTCTTTGAGAAGTTACTTTAACGTTGTAAGTGCTCATGTAATCAACTTTGTTGCTGGTATTCTGCCTTAGCTGAAAGTCCAACTACATGTATCTTTTATATTTACTTTTTCAAGTCATAATAATTCCAATTCAAAGACAATACCCTGAGGGAGATGTTCAGTCTGAAGATCATTCTCGGTCTACATCATACTATCCAGTAGTAGTTGCATGATCCTTATCCTTATACGATAGACCCTGTTCAGATGAACCTTTGACATACATTAGGATATGAGTATCTACATTCTCACAAGGAGCTTGCAGAACAACACTAACATCAATTGAGATGTTGTATAGTGCATTCGTAAAAATAATATAGCTTGCATCAAATCTTCTATAGTGAGTGGTGACAAGGTACTTCAAAAGCTTCCCCTATTGCATCAAGTGTGAGCTAATTCCTAGTTCCATCAATTTGTTCTATATCGAAAGGTATATCGAAGAGGTAATTATCGGCTGAATCATGTTAACCCATTCAAAGTTTCGTGTATTTTTGTTTCGAAAATATAGAACTCTTCTTTCATGATTGAGAAAGGGTCGGCTTAGTCCGAATAAGTTGGGCTATGATGTTATCATATTATCCAAATATGTTTTATCCAAGAGTTGATGTGCGTGTTATAACTCTGATTCTGTAATTATGAGATAATGTCCGTGGAGTAGTTTATGAAGGTTGTGCAAATTCTCTTGTTATCTGCGTAAATCTTTCTTTAGACTTAGGCTCGTTCGAGGACGAACGAGAGTTTAAGTGGAGGAGAATGAAACGACCTCGGTCAGTCGTTTCGGAAGTTAGAACTCCGATTGGCGTGCCGATAATTTTAAAATATTTATAATATCCATTAGGACCTGTCTGTAAAATTTGAGCTAAATTAGACCTCGTTTGGTAGGCATCGGAAGAAGGTTTCAGTTTTTATTGGCGATAAATATTAAAAAGAGATTTTCGAGCTCGGTTTTTGCCGAATGAGCTCTGATTTGAAATCCGAAAGCGCCGTTATGTTCGTATGATTATTTATGACTTTTTTAAACTTTCGAAAGTGAATTTCGATATTGTTCGGCTAGTTTCCGCTAAAATGCCGAAAGTTAAATAATTTGACCTTTTTCTATTTAAATTCGCACCTTGAGGTTCGGAGACCCAATTTGAGATCCGCCTTCGCGAGTAGGTTACATGTATTTTGTACAACTTGTATGCAAAAGTTGGAATTATTTCGAATATCGTAGGGCACCGTTTTAATTTTCGTTAAGAAAATAAAATAAAAAAAAATAAAAAAAAAAAGAGAAAAAGACAAAACGTTGAAAGAAAAAGAGTTTGCATGGCGGTGGCTTATGTATGTATATCTGCATCTTCATCATAAAACTTAAAAAAAAAAAAACGAGAAACAGGAGACAAGAAAAATGAAAAACGCGCACAAGAAAAAATGCCAGAAAATGAGAAAAGGGGCCGGAGAAAAGTAGAATTTTCACCCTGAAACATTCAGGTAATGATCCTAATATAGTATTTGAGTTTATTACGTGTGTTTAAATATATTTTTGCGGTAAAAATAGGGATATTAGACATCGCCCTAATGACGTAAATTGATAGTTTAAAGGGTCAAATGGACCCCGATAATGAAATTGATTATGTATTCGTGCTCAGTGAGTTATGGGCAACTTATAAATGTAATTTATTTGGGATTTGGTTATGTGGCCTTAAACCCTGTATATAGGCCTGGCCTGCGTATTGCGTATGCGAATAGGGTATCAGGTTCCTACCTGGATTGCCCTAAGATGTGAGGAATGAAGCCTTTAGCCTAATGTGATATATTTTTCTACTTATTGAACACAGTGGGATCGTTTGGCCATGGAACCAAAGGATAAAAGCGGTTATTGATTAGCAATGCTAACTTTTGGAAGAGGTAAGTGTTTATATCCATTTCTTTGGAGGCACCTGGCCTCGCGGATTTTCTACCACGTATTCCTTACGTGTGTAGCTGCCGATAGGCGTACTCATTACGCCTTAGCTTTCGATTTACATCGTATATTATATGTTTTGTCCTATTGTTGGTATTGCATTGAGGATCTGAGCATTGTACCATAGCTGTGAGTTGGCATCTACTTTCCGGCTGTCGATGAGAGTCCCGCACCGGTGAAGGATTATTATTGTATCACATTGCATTCATATCCATTATATGTCATTCATATGCATTAAATTGCATATCATATTGGGGGCAGGAGTATTCCGCCCCAGGAGCAGGAGTATTCCGCTCCATTGTATCATATTGAGGGTAGGAGTATTCCGCCCCAGGAGCAGGAGTATTCCGCTCCATTGTATCATATTGAGGGTAGGAGGATTCCGCCCCAGGAGAGTGCAGGAGTATTCTGCCTCAGCTTTACATTATATCGGGTGCAGGAGTATTCCGCCCCAAGAGAGTGCAGGAGTATTCCGCCTCTGGTTTATATTATATCGGGCGCAGGAGTATTCCGCCCCAGGAGCAGGAGTATTCCGCTCCAGTTGGTTATCAGATTGGATTCCCCTCGAATGCAGGAGTATTCCGCTTCGGGATGGGATTACGGGCACATGTGACCCTTTGCATCACATTTCATTTCATTTCATTTCATCTCATTTCATACTATTGAGTAGACTTACGATACATGACTAATGTCCTGCTTATATGTGCATTGCTTATTTGTTGATATGTTCTGGCTCGTATCCCCAGTTGAGTTTATGGTTTCATATGTGTTTCTGGTTGTTATCTGGCTCTGCCTTTTTATAATTTAAATAAAATAAATTTGGTCTATCTATTTCTTTTCTCCCTGGCTAGCTATCCTATTCTTTGAGGTGGCTACTCTGCCCCACTTATTGAGTCCTTTTGACTCACCCTTGTTTGTTGTTTGTTTCTTGTCTATCTATTTCGTTTCGGCAGGTTCGCTCCAGGATTGAGTTTGCCACATTGTGAAGGAGCGAAGACGACTTCAGCTGTCAGGGTGAGCCAGCTTTTATTCCGGATGGCCACCAGTTTATTGTTCATTATTTCAGTTGCATTTTGCTCCCTCCAGGAGGTATCTGTCTTATTTTGTACTCTTAGATGTCTGGTCTGGATAGCCCTAAACCTAGCATGTTGGGTAGTCAGCTGTAATTTCTTTTGTACAGCTTAGAGGTATCAGTATGTCTGTGTTTTTATTTTAAGTCTTGTCCTTATTTGTAAATTGTTATTTTTATTTTCCTGATTTAATTGGTAAGGGTTCGCCCGACGGGTCTAGGGAATGATGTCGGGTGCCCGCACGGCCTAACCGGATTTTGGGTCGTGTCATATATGGTGCCGTATTCTTGATCTCCAGGAGAGTGAGCATAGCATCATTATGGGAAAGACTTGAAGAGACAAAGAAATCTCAGGCGACGGGGAAGTAAGAACAATAATTGTATAATTTTCTACAATAATTTTGGCTTTTATCTCGATTCTTTATTACTTCATCAAAAATCAAATTGGAAAAATAAAACATATCAGCTAAAAGAAAACAAAGCAAAATGATTGATTTTTCAGATTAATTCGAAGAATGCGCACATCTTATCAAACAGATCTTTTATTGATAATTTAAACAAGTTAACGAGATACAACATGAAAACATTCTTTCTCCATTTGCATTATATATTATTAGAGAAGACTTGTTAAAGGATCTGATGCAGTATATTTTAAGCCTAGATACCAGCCATAAAGAGTCAAGTCAAGAGGATGCAAAGGCGTGAACTTGGGAGGAGAGTTTGGAGAAATGATTGAGCAAAGCTGCAGTTTCTGTGAAGGGTGGTGTGCCCCAAGAGCAGCAGAGGAAGAGGCGGAGTGCCTCCCAAGAAGGGTGGACCGCCCATGCTCTAAGAACTCCGAAAAACCCCAAAAATTGGCTAAGTATGAAATCGGCAACTCTCTGAAGTTTTCCAGGCGGAGCGCCTCAATCCAGGGTACACGCCCCACCATGAAACTACCCTCAGGAGTTCTTGAAGCAGACCACCCCAGGCCTAGGGCCGACCATCTCCTGAGGATTCAGCAGTGACGGGATTTTTGTTGACTTTTGAGATTAATAACTATGTTAACCCTACGTTGTCTTTAATTCACTAGTTTTTGGACACGTGCAAAGCACGTTACATCATGTTTATCAGGACAATTTTTTTATAAATGACATTAATATAATTTAAAAAGAAAAAAACATTAGTACTTGATACAGTGAATAAAACATAATCATAGGAATGATATTTTGTGTATCAGTGAAAATTGCAATCTTGAAATTTGAAAGAAATGCTTCAAGTAAGAATTATACGTAGTATCAAAAGAAATTGCATAAATTGAATACTATATTTTTCAGCAAAATGGACTACAACTAGAGGAGATTCTTAAAAGATTTTCTAGCCGAAAAGCTAAAGACTCGGCTCGTCGACCTCTAGTAAAAACACCTTGCCGCCATTTGTTACCACACACAAGCCTTTAAAAAAATAACAGCATCGAGCCTTCAATCTTCTATACTTTTGTCAAACCACGTTCTTGTTGGGGAGTACAAAAAGTAGTGATGTATAATGAGTGTTCATCAACTATCTCGTTGCAAGGTTATGCATCCGACATATTCGTAAAGTTGAAATCTCTAGAGGAAAACATAGGAAAAGAACTACTATTAGCTAAACAACCAAGATAAAAAAAAAAATTAGTCATCAATTGAACCAAGATTCTTCTAATAAATAGGAGAAAGAAATCCTCCCAGAACCATATATATGATGGATGAATTTTAATTCCATTTGACGTAAAAAAATTCCATGTAATCATGTTATATGGTTGTATTTGATTACCTCGGGAATGCTAAAAAATATATAGAAGGTCAATCCCAGCATGATATGATTTTACTAATAGTGACTGTAGATATAGAAGGTAGAATATATTTCACATCTATGGAAGCTGATAGTCGTGCGTGGTATTTGCATTAAGCTTTTGATAGCAAGAATCATCTGGCAGACACAAAATTAATTCATACTAAAAATTATATGTCTTATTACACAAACAAAATAAATAAAATGATAGGTAGAGGTTCGTCTAGTTCTTGCAGCAGACTTCAGTAAACTCATTGACACAAGTTCTCTTAATTTCTGATTTGGGTTGATATGAGTGTTTATTCAAAGGCACCACCATAATCTCCAAATCTACAATACAACTTACGCAAACAGTGACAACCTTGTCTTCTTCATCTACATGCACTACAAGAAATATGGCCTTTAGCGAGGGGAAATTTGGTCGTTAAAAGTGTAATTCCGGTCGTTATAGGCCAACAACGACCGGATAAAATCCTGTCGTCACCGGTCGTTATAGACTTTCACGTTAAAAGTTTAACGACCGATTTTGCATGCGGTCGCTAAACACTCTTTAACGACTGCAAAATATCCGGTCGTTGTTCATCCTTTTAGCGACTGGAACTTCCTTTCGCTAATTGTCATATTGGTCATTCAACCAACAACTAATTGGTTGATATATACACTTTTGACGACCGAAATTCCTTTCGTTATTTGTATGCTACTTTCATTAAATGTTATTTTATATGCTTTTACATATTCTCGCACTGAACACATACAAAATCATATAAAACATCATTGTAAATTACAAAGAACTAAAGCATCACATTACAAAAAAAAATATATACCATCTAAATTGTATGACATTACTATTTTTCAAATCCTAATACAATAAAAAAAAAGTAGAACTGTAGCTTATACAAATGGAAACACCTTCAAACAACCCCTAGTAAAACAAAGTAAGTTCCTCTTCTCCTTCAACTTGTTGTTTAGCATTTCAGTTGCTTAAACTTGGTCGTGCATATTTTCTAGGAGGATTCTTCAGATTTTAGCTGCATTATAGTTTATTTTTGCCATGGAGTTCCCTGTTCAGCAGCACTTACTTTAAAGAGGTCAAATCTCTGAAGCTTTGCTCTCGTTCCCTTGCTAAGACATCAAGTTGAATATGTGCATTCTTAACAGTCTTCAAAGTTGATCCCAATCCAAGCTTCCCAACTTTGAACCAATCCAAGCTTCCCAAATTTGATGGGGATTACTGTAAACTTGATACAAAATTAAAAAGATCAAAGTACTTTTAAGCTCCCTCGATAACAGAAAATAGTTAAACGAAATTTTATCAAAAAAGGATCTCAACTATCACTTTTACTATTACTGAGACATGAGACACTCTGGCCTAAAAGTAGCAGGAAATGAACTTGAATACAAGACATGATTTATTCAGGTTGCAGAATTGTCGCAAATAACACAATAAATTAAAATTTGCTTGATACAAAATACAACACCATAACTATACTTCATAATTAAAAAAAGGATGTTAGTTTGGACTACTGCATTAGCATAACCACTTCAAATATTTTCCTACTATTATCAACTTTACAACGTAGGTCTTAGCTAAGAAGAACACTTACCCTGATAATTGAACGACACTGAATTTCTATATCAGGTGAAGTCCATACAACAACTATATTAGATCACTTCTGCATCAAGTACTTCCTACAAGTATCAGTAACAAATAAAATAATTGTTAAGAGTTTAAATCATATAATCCTCTGTGCATATCCCGTATTATAGATCAACATTGAAGCTTCAACATATGTCAAAAACCTTAAAAAGTTTTACTTCTGATCTATCATGCACAACATATGGCAAGGAGTAAAAGACTTGCACAACAGCAAATAGAGGAGCGCAAGCACTAACCAATGGGGACATAAGCCACAACCATATATAATCCTAATAAATAAATAAATAGAAGATTCCATCTCATATACAATATCTCAATGTAAACGTACATGAGTCCTATGCTAAACCATGTCAGCCGAGGATACGTTTGATTCCAATGGCATTAAATAAAATCTTGTAGCTTTGAGAAAAAATTATATCATATACCATTCTTGTTAATCAAGTTGCATCATATCAGCTTATTAACTAGAAAAGGAAATTTATTCAAGTAAGTAGCAAATAAGAATGAATTCTTTTAGGTGGATGCTTTATGTTTTTCGAAACACAAATTGGAGTATTGGCTAAAATAAACTTTTGTAATTTATGGGAGGCAATTTCACCTCATTAAAACAAGTTTATCAAAAATACATATGGAATAACTGATACATACATGGACAAGTAAATCGCATAGTTACCAAAAATATTTTCGTTATTCTGGCCCACTTACAAGTATTACTAAGCTCTACTGATATCTCCATAAAATAGTAAACAAAAATAAGCATGCAAGGTACTAAAGAGTTACCTGAGAAAAATCACCTACTTCTAAAGATAGACAACTACAATCTTCACTTTGGCAGCAAGAGACAAACGAGCTACGCAATAATCTAATTGAATGATATTAAAAGCATAGTAATACAATATTTAGTAACAAAAAACTTATAACAAGTCATATGTAGAAAGGAACAGATTAAGGTAGTTAACAGAAAACCACGAACACATTAGACTAGAACTGAAATGTGAATGGAAGCTACAAGTCTCGCTCCACCATTAGAGTTAATTAATATTACTTAAGTAAAAAATCATTACAAATAATGAATGGATAATCAATCCCAGTCTACAGTGTGAAACATTGAAGAAGAAGGTACTGGATATCCCAGGCAAAAGAAAGCATAATGGAAAAATATCAACATCCAACTACCATCTTCTTCACCAGCTTGAGTAATCAGAGTGTGGATCATGATTAGATTTCAAAGATCGAATAAATATTTGTGCATAAAAGTTATATTAACATGAAAATACGTCTGTACGTGATATATGTGTTATCTGGTGAATTTTCAAAGAAAAAAGAAGAAGATGAATTTGCAAAACACATTGTCTTAAAATATACACTTACATGTAATATAGCACTGGCAGCCTCTGTGGCAAGCTACTCGAGCAAACCAACTTTTTCTTCTTTGTAAGAATCTCCTACACATTTGTAGAAAACACAAGATAGAAAAAAGAAGGGATATGATAGTAATATTACTACATCAAGCTTAGTTGTCTCACATAGTTACACATTCATTAAAAGATGACAGACAAAGAATCTAAGGTTCATATAAAAGAACCATAGAAATATTTTAAGACCTTCCCAGTGTGAGCTCTGTTTTGTTCAGCCAGTCCCAACAAACTCTTTCATACACACTAAAAGTATATGATAATCAACAGTCTCATTCGCTCCTTTTATGGTACAAACAAAATTATTATTAAATCCTTATGAACTGGTTCTTATCATCATATAATATCACGCTACTTTCACCGCATGTTATCTAGTCAGGATCTGTTTTAAAAGAAGTATGATTCTGATAAAGTCTTAAAACTATTTGAGAATACAAAGACAATTTACCTTTTATAGACAAGACGCCAACTAAATATTTCAAATCTCAAAGGAAGTTTTCAATAAAAATATTGAGCACAACTAAGATGCATCTGTAGTCAACAAAATAAAGGTGAAAAAAACAAGAACAGATTCCTGACAGAGATTAGTAGTCCCAATAATTCATGTAATCCTATGACTTCATTAGCAATCCATAGAAAAAAGTAATGCCTATCTTTTCTATGTTTCTTTCCTTTTGTCATTTTAATGAAAATACTTCACTAGTTCATCATGGGAAGTCCTTACAAAAGATAAAAACAATAATAAGGGAGTCCAAATTATTAAATCTGTTTTACAATAGAAGAAGATATCTTTTTTCTATCCTTTGACTAGTATAAGCACTATGTCTAATTGTCAAGAAAATAAATAAATGTTATTCAATATCTCACAACATATGTAAAATTAGCATTTCACAATAAACATAGAGAATTATACAACTAATTATAGCTGATTTCAATTAAAACTTGCCAATATTTAACCTTGTCTGGCTACTGATTCCTTATCAACTTTGACCCATTAAACATCAACATATGCATCTAATATTTATCAATAGAAAGGCTATGATAAATGATAGCAACCCAAAACATGTTAATACTAAATTCCAGGGAAACTAATCACAAGATACAATATGTGATCGCCACTTAAAATAAGAACAATCCAGAACAACATCCTAGTACAGAGGAATTTCAAGCCACCAAAAGTTTTGCAATGATCTTTATTCAAACATGTAGCCACTTTCATTTACTTTATTTTTCAAAAAATATAGTAACTTCTCAAAAGCAATTTTAAGATACTATTTTTTTCAGAAGAATTTTGGGTAGTGGACAGTCAAATTTCTCAAACGTCAAGATTGGAAAAAGAAACAAAAAATAATAAAACAAATCACACAACAAAATAAGAAATTTGGACTCGGTAAGTTAAAGAGAGAAGATAACCTGACACTAGAAGACGGACCAGACCTTTATGTAATTACAGTGATTGGATCCGAGCCAGTGCACGCAGCGTTAAAATTTTGATTCAAGCGTAGGACGAAGAGGATATGAAATTATATGAACAAAGAGAGAGAAGGGGGATGACATCTAGGGCTTTTTCTTAATTTTGGTGGAGGGGGGAAGTTGAGAAAAAAATTTGGGGGAATAAGTTAGCGCCTTCTCATATTGTAAATTTCATTTTTAACTTCTAGATTTTACAATTTTCTTAGACCGGATATTATTTCATTTATTCTTAAGTCAGAATTTCACTTTTAACCGCTGGAAAAAATTTTGGCCGCTATAAGTATAGTTACCACGACCGGTTTTACATCCCTTCGTTAACAAGTGGACGTTAAAAGTCATATTTCTTGTAGTGATGGGAGGGTTAGTTTTTTCTCGGTCTACTTATAAGATAATATGTCTATCAAACATACATCTATTAGTATTCCCATCTAGAATATTCCCAAAGAAACATTCAATGTATTTTGTTGAGAATACAAAAAGTAGCACACGTTTCCGGCAGGTAACCAATGTATTCAGATTAAGTGCATTTGAAAAGACTTAAAGTAGCACTATGAACACATTAACATTCAGTCTGAAGTGCTTTTACGTTTTTGTATAATAAGAGTATTTTAGTAACCTAAAAATATAATGGGGGGTATTTTAGTAATACGACCTCGCATTAGGGGATTCTCACTTTTATAATAATATGATTAAGGCAATTTGTGACCTATTTTCATAACTTTAGTACATGAGGGGAACTTATAAATACCTCATTAGGTCTTTTATTTCATTAGCCTATATTGATATTAGAATATTGAACTTTTGAGATTTCACTCAATACAAAAAACCCTTTGGGACTTGATTTCTCTTGGTGAATCCAATTGAACATCAAATCCTTTTTGATCAAACCGTTTACAAGATTCATTGTAATCTTGAGGATTGTTTTCTTAGTATAGGTGCTTGTTGACTCCAACAAGGGCGTAACGAGACTAGTTCCTCGTTGATTTCTTGTTCTTGTTTAATTCGTGTCTTGCTTCTATCGTTTTCTATTTCTCCCTATCTCGTTCTTCTTCTATTTTGCTTCTGCATGTTTTACCCTACATAGGTTGTATCAGAGGAAGGAAAGGATTTCTTTCAACAATCACAATCCTGTTCTTAGTGCTTAGGTTAGTTTCATCTTTTAGTTTCTTGTTATTTTCGTTTTTGACCCAAAAAAAAAAAGAGATAAAGGTGAAAAGTCCAAAAAAATTCACAGAAAGGTTTGGATTTGATTCCACAATCATTGATTGTTATTGGAGATTGTTATACTACCCGATATTTTGGTACCCTTAAAATACGATTT